>CM061554.1:57014874-59514874 GCA_030864225.1 Capsicum baccatum var. pendulum | reverse complement strand
CAAATTTACACCACCTTAATCTACCCAAATTCATGGGTTCCAACTACATGATCACAATCTTTATGAAAGTTCATCAAATTCCCACTCTATAGCACAAACCACAATCAACAACATGAATACAACCATATCACCATTAAACATTCATGATATAGTTATCAAAGATTGATTCTGGAAATCCATGGCTAAAAGGAATCTGTGGATAAATACTATGCATACCTTAATGGCAATGAAATTATTGAAAGATTGGACCTTCAAGCTTGATTATGAAACCTCGTAGTTTTTCTCCTTCTTGTGCTCTTTGATAAAGAACTTAAGATTTTTAATAGGGTTGTAATGGGATTAAAAGCTATAAATTTCATGAGGTTAGGTTCTGGGATGTGTAAGGAGCATTAAAATACTTAATTATCCTCAAAATAACTCAAAAACTAAGTGTTTTTGTGGATGAAATCATAAGTGTGCGTCGCACACCTTATCGCACAGGCTAAGGTATGTGCTTTACATTCTATCGCACAAGCTAAGGTGTGCATCGCACATGTTATCACACACTTAAGGGTGTGCGCCGCACAACCTATCGCACACTTGTTCCAATAGCCATGTGCGATTGTTATGCATCGCACTCCTACTTTGCAAGGCCATAACTTCTTGCTCGGGTGTTGGATTTTGATAAAATTTGTATCGTTGGAAAGCTAGTTTGATTCTCTATAACTTAGTTGGTCTAAATCTTCCAAAATATCACCAATCAATAAAGTTATCCTTGTTTAAAGGTTACTCTTACGGATTCACACACTAAAACTTGATGGATTTAAAATCTATTAGTTTGCCTTACTCTATGTGACTCATATGAGCATACTTAATACATCATAAGCTATATTATCACTAGGATAATCATTTTAAGTCTTGTACTCAAATATGAATCACAAGATAGGAGGTTTCTTACATAGGAAAACTAATTCACTTCTTAGCTTGAAAACATATGGGGTATTACAAAATCTCCCCCTTAGGAACATTCATCCTCGAATGACAATTAATTGAGAGGGGATGAAAGATAATCAGAACATGAACTGGACATGAATGAGTGAAACATGATCTCATGACTGACATGACTAATAAACTGACTACATCATATTGGACATATATATCTGATGCACGAGTAACTGATTCATGAATGCATGACTGAGGTTCTCGCAATCAGATTGCATATCTGATGCATGATTAAATGCTAGATTGATACATGAATGCATGACTGAGTATGCAATGGTGATAGGTACCATGTTTATAATGGGAACATGAGCATGAAACTGAATACTAAATGTGAACTTCATAAGCTTAAGGAGGACTGTTACTTTGAGCTTGATCTGAATTGGCGGGAAAAAGGTGAGGATACTTGGTACACATATCTGCTTTTGCTTCCCAAGTAGCTCCCTCATGAGACTAATTTCTCTAAAAAACTTTAACTAGAGGGACTTCTTTATTCTGTAATCTACTAGTCTTATAGTATAAGATTTCGACTGGAATCTCTTCATAGGAGAGGTTGTTCTGGATGTCAATGCTCAAAATAGGGACTACAACTGCTGGATAACCTATGCACTTCTTTAGCAAAGATACATAGAAGATTGGATAAACTGAGGCTAGATCTAAAGGCAATTCGAGCTCATTAGCTACTTTGCTGAAGCAACTGAGAATCCTGAAGGGACTGATATATCAGGGAATGATTTTCCCTTTCTTACCGAACCTCTTCACTCACTTTATGGGAGAGATATTAAGCTATACATAGTCATTGACTTTGAACTTGTGATCCTTTCTACGAACATTTGCATATGACTTTCGTCGTCTTTGAGAAGCCCGGAATCTCTCTCTGATCAACTGAACTTTCTCTAAGGCGTCGACTACTAAGTCAGGACCTATAACTGAGGCCTCACTAACTTCGAACCAACTAATTGGAGATCTATATCTCCTACCATAGAGAGCTTCAAATAGAGCCATCTGAATACTGGAATGATAGCTATTGTTGAATGCAAACTCAATGAAAGGCAAGTGGTTATCCCAACTTTCCTTGAAATCAACTACACTCACCCTTAGCATATCTTCAAGAGTCTAAATGGTCCTTTATGCTTGACCATCTGTCTAAGGATGAAACATTGTATTGTGATGAACTTGGGTACCAAGACCCTTTTGGAACACTTTCCAGAAGTGAGAGGTGAACTGGGTACCCCTGTCTGAAATAATAGATAGTGGAATACTGTGTAATTTGAGCAACTCTCTGACATAGAGCTTGGCGTAATCTTCGGCTGAGTAAGAAGTATGAACTGGAAGGAAATAAGCTGAATTGGTCATTCTGTCTATAATGACCCAAATTGAATTATGCTGATAACGAGTTCTAGGTAAACCTGTCACAAAGTCCATGTTTAATTCTTCCCACTTCCAAGTAGGAATGGTGAACTCCTGCATGGAAGCACTAGGCCTCTGATGCTCTATCTTAACCTGCTGATATATAGAGCACTTAGCCAGTAGCTCTGCAACATCTATCTTCATCCCACTCCACAAATAGATCTCCCATAGGTCGTGGTACATCTTAGTGGCCCTAGATGAATAGAGTATCGAGCACCATGCGCTTCTGCAAGAATTCTCCACCTCAAGTCATCTATACTTGGAATACACAGACGACCCTGACAATGAAGAACACCATCTCCCCCTTGGGAGAAAACCTCTATTTTCTGACTCTCAACTGACTCTTTTAGCTTAAAAAGGATAGGATCCCTATCTTTATTCCCCTTTACCTCAGAAACTAGAGATAACTCTGAACTACTCTAAACACAGATACCACCTTTTGAAGAGTCAACTAAGCAAATGCCTAGTCTGGCAGCTGATAGATTTCCTGAGCTATCTTCTTCTTGCTATCATCAACATGAGAAACACTGCCCATAGAGAGTCTAGTGAGAGTGTCGTTCACAACATTGGCCTTGCCCGGATGATAAAGGACACTTATGTCATAATTTTTCAAAAGCTCTAGCCACCTTATCTGCTGAAGATTTAGATTTTTCTAAGAAAATATATACTAGAGACTTATGATCAGTGAAGACATCTACGTGAACTCCATAAAGATAATGCCTCCAAAATTTTAAGGCAAATACTATGGCTGCTAACTCAAGATAATGAGTAGTATAATTCTTCTCATGGGGCTTTAAAAGTCTGGAGGCATAGGCTATGACCTTACCATGATGCATGAGGACATAACCTAATCCCACTATGGATGCATCACAATATACTACAAACCCATTTGAACCATCTGGAAGAGCTAGAATTGGGGATGAAGTGAGTCGAGTCCTCAACTCTTGAAAACTCTTCTCATAAGGATCTGACCACTAAAACTTGAACTTCTTCTGAGTCAATATGGACATAGGTAATGCAATATAAGAAAATCCCTCAACAGAACATCTATAATAGCCAGCCAAACCTAAGAACTCCTGATATCTGCTGGAGATACGATGCGAGGCCAGTTTCTTACCACTTCAATTTTTTGAGGATCTACTCTAATCCCATCACCAGAAAAAATATGGCCAAGTAATGCTACTGATCTTATCCAAAATTCGCACTTTCTGAACTTAGCAAGTAACTGATGATCCTTGAGAGTCTAAAGAACAATTCTGAGATGGTCTGAATAATCGCGCTCAATGCGGGAATGGACCAGAATATCATATATAAAGACTATGACGAACATGTCTAGGTACTGCTTGAACACACGGTTCATCAAGTCTATGAAAGCTGTAGGGGCATTGGTAAGACCAAAGGACATGACTAGAAAGTCAAAGTGACTATACCGAATATAGAAAGCTGTCTTCGGAATGTCACATTCTCTGACTCTAAGCTGATAATTGTCTGATCTAAGGTATATCTTAGAGAAATAACTGGCTCCCTAAAATTGGTCAAATAAGTCATCTATCTTGGGAAGAGGATACTTGTTCTTGATCGTAACTTTATTGAGCTGATGGTAATCAATACACATCCTGAGAGAACCGTCTTACTTGCACATGAATAAGACTGGTGCACCCCATAGGGAAATGTTGGCTTTGATAAATCCCTTATCTAAGATATCCTTCAACTAATCTTTGAGTTCTTTAAGTTCTGCAAGTGCCATTCTGTATGGCGGAATACAAATAGGATGAGTATCTGGAAGCAGATCAATGCTAAAGTCTATTTCCCTTTCGGGAGGAATGCTTGGAAAATCTTCGGGAAAGACATATGAATATTCATTAACAACTGGGACTGATTCAAGACTGGGAGATTCAGAACTAGAATCTTTAACATGCACTAGATGACACACACACACCTTGATTATAGAAATAGAGTTGTTCATTTTCAATTTTGAATGAACCAGCCCTTGAATGGAAGGGTACTACTTCATCATTTAGAGGTCAGCCTATTTCGTACCTTAGATCAAGAAAAATAATAGCTAAGGGGTGTGTCTACCACCTTTTTTGAGTTAAGGACACCAATTCCAAGACTCATAGTCTTGAGTTAGTTTTAGTAGTGAGAAAATTCCAGATGTATTTCTCAAAGATCTTCCTGGAGTTCCTCCCGATAGGGAAATTTACTTTGGAATAGACCTTCTTCCGAACACCCAACCTATTTTTTTTCTACCAAACAAAATATCTACAACAGAACTCAAATATTTGAAAGAGCAATTAAGAGACCTTCTAGATAAGGGGGTCATCAAGCCCAACATCTCTTCGTGGGGTGCACCAATCCTATTTGTGCATTAGAAATAAAGTTCTCTTAGAATATGCATCGACTACCGTGAGTTGAACAATGTTACAATCAAGAATAAATACCAACTTCCCAGAATCATTGACTTGTACGACCAACTTTAGGGTGCTAGTTATTTATCCAAGACAGACCTTAAATTTGGTTATCATCAGCTCAGAGTCAGGGCTTGTGCCATCCCTAAAATAGCTTTCTAAACTTGGTATGGTCAGTTCAAATTTTTAGTCATGTTATTTGGTCTTACTAATTCCCCAACAGCTGTCATGTACTTGCTGAACCGAGTGTTCAAATAGTACTTGGACATGTTCATCATAGCCTTCATAGATGATATCCTTGTCTATTATCGTAATGAAAATGATCGTGTAGACCATTTCAGAATCATATTGTAGACTTTTAGAGTCTATCATTTGTTCACCAAATTTAGTAAGGGAAAATTTTGGCTAAGATAAGTAGCTTTGCTTGGCCATATAATCTCTAGTGATAGAATTAGAGTTGACCCTCCAAAGATCGAAGTAGTGAGAAATTGGCCAAAACTCATTTCTCCATTATATATCAAGAGTTTCTTAGGTTTGGCTAGCTATTACAAATGATTTGTTGAAGGGTTTTCATCTATTGCATCCCCCATGAATAGATTGACTGAGAAGAGAGTCAAGATTCAGTGGTCAGATTCTTATGAGAAGAGTTTTCAGAAGTTAAAGACTCGACTCACCTTAGCCCCAGTTTTGACATTGCTTGATTATTTAGGTGGGTTTTTTGTTTATTGTTATGCTTCCAGAGTTGTTTTGGGTTTTTTTGTGTTTTGATGTAGAGATGTAATATCATATCTTATACATCTAGATAGCTTAAACCTCTTGAAAAGAATTATCCTACTCAAGATCTTGAGTTAGAAACTATTTTATTTTCCTTGAAAAGTTGGAGGCATTATTTGTATGGGGTGCATGTTGATGTCTTCACAGACTACAAGAGTTTGCAGTATATGTTTTCGTAGAGAGAGTTAAATCTTTATCAGAGAAGGTGGCTAGAATTGTTGAAGGGTTATGATATGAGTGTTTTCATCTGGGAAAGGCCAATGTAGTGGTAGATTCTCTTAGTAGATTGTTTATGGGTATTTTGTCTCATGGTGAGAATGATAAGAAGAAGTTGGTTTAGGAGGTTCATCAGTGTACTAGACTAGGCGTTCTTTTGGTTGATTCAGCTGAGGGTAGTGTTTGGGTGCAGAGTAGTTCAGAATCTTCTTTGGTTTCCGAAGTGAAGTAAAAGCAGGGTAGTGACCCCAGTATAGTAAATTTGAAGGAGTTAGTCAGAGATTAAAAAGTAAAGGTTTTATCCGAAGGGAGAGATGGTTTATTGTATTATCAGAGTAGACTCTATGTGTCATGTGTAGATGTGTTGAGATAGCAAATTCTTGCAGAACTGCGAGGTGTGCATTACTTTATTCATCAAGGGGCCACTAAGATGTACCATGATTCATGGGAGATCTACTGGTGGAGCAATATGAAGAGAAATATCGCAGAGTTTGTATAAGTGCCCTATTTTTTAGCAGGTTAAGATTGAGCATTAGAAGCCTAGTGGCACTGACAGGTGTTCAATATTCTCACTTGGAAATGGGAAAAGGTAACTATGGACTTTGTGATGGGTTAGCCTCATACTCATTGTCAGCATAATTGGATTTAGGTCATTGTGGATAGGATGACCAAATGAGCCCATTTCTTGCGAGTCCATACTTCTTTTTTAGCCAAGGACTATTCCAAGATATATATTAGATCGTTGGTTAGATTGCATGAAGTCTTGTTTTCCATCATTTCAGATAGGGGTACTCAGTTTACCTCTCATTTTGGAAGGCTTTTCAGAAGGGTCTTGGTATCCAAGATATATGGTTAGGCAGAGAGGACTATTTAGACCTTAGAGGATATATTTGGAGCTTGTACTATCGATTTTAAGGGTAGTTCGGATGATCACTTACCATTGATTGAGTTTGCTTACAACAACAGCTACCATTCTAATATCCAGATGGCTCCGTTTGAGGCTCTATATGGTAGGAGATGTATATCTCCTATTTATTGGTTTGAAGTAGGTGATACTGCATTAATAGGAATAGATTTAGTGTTTGATACTTTGGAGAAAGTTCATTTGATCAGGGAGCGGCTTAAGACAGCCTAGAGCTGATAGAAATATTTTGCAGATCTGAGGAGAAAGGATCTCGAATTTTAGATTGGTGATTTTGTACATTTGTAAATCTCTCCCATGAAAGGAGTGAAGAGATTTGGCAAAAAGGGGAATCCTAGTCCCTGATATGTAGGCCTTTCAGGGTCTTGAGTCATTTTGGAAAAGTAGCATATAAGCTTGAGTTTCCTGCTTATTTGGCATTAGTGCATCCATTTTTTCATGTTTCTTTATTAAAGAAGTGTATTGGTGATCCAGCGGTCATTTTTTCTCTAGATATCTTAGATATTTAGAATGACCTTTCTTATGAAGAACTCCCAGTTTAAATCGTAGATCACCAGATTCACAGACCAAAGAACAAAAAAGTTCCCTTGGTCATATTTCTTTGGAGGAATCAGTTCGTTGAGGGATCTACTTAGGAAGTAGAAGAATACATGTATACCATGTACCCTCACCTTTTCGCCACAAACTCATACTCAACTCAAGGTAATAATTTTCCCTGGAGTTCTGCTTTTTCATTCTCAGTTCTAGTAATAAAATCATGTTCATGTTATTGCACGCATTCACAAATTAGTTCAGTTAGTTACCACGTTCAGACTCAGTCATGTAATCATATTTTAAGTTATATACAATCAGCATGTAACCTTAATTCCTCGGTATTCTCAACTTTATCAGTCTTATTAAAGGACAAATATTCCTAGGGGAGAGATATTGTAATACCCCGTACATTTCTAAGTCTAGATCAGCCCCTAGTCACTTTAGATTCCCTTTAACTTCAAGGATTTTAAGTTGACCTTCTAGGCACTGAGATAATTGTTTTAGAGTTGATTCATGTTCAGGGGTGTAAGTAGCATGTCTCTAGTAAATTTTTAATTTTTTGGATAAGATTTGGACCATATTTGAATTTTCCAGGCAGCAGCTCACAGTGATTAGACCGCATCGCGGTGAGTATAGTGGTGAAGGAGCCATCACATTGCACCGAAGGGAAAATCAGCAATGGTTATTTCCAGTGACTCACTATGATTACACCGCATTGCGGTGAAGACTTAATCAACATACTAGTTCCAGATTTTAAATGGAGAAGGGTAGTTTCATCTTTTCCCCCTCAGTTTAACACGAGATTTAGGTCCCAATAAATCATCTTTGCCTGATAATTCATATTTCACCTAAAATTAAAAGCAATTCCTCTATAGAACAAATCCTAGCCCCTTCAACATTGAAGTTCAATTCTCAAGAAATCCACCAAGAACCTTCACGAATTCTTAAATTAGGTTATATTAGATGTTGATTCATGGACCCTTTTCATCCATGGAGTTCAAGAACACAATTTTAAAGTTCAATTATGATATTAACATGTATTTTTGAATCTTATCCATGAACTTCCATGAATTTTGACTTTATGCCATGTTTATATGTGTTTTTCATTGGAGTTAGTTCCTGACATGTTGAAGAATGAAAATTGCATGTTGAAATCCCTAACCCATGATTTTAGTGAAGAAGTTATGTTACTATCCTATGTATTAACTAATTTCATGCCTTAACTCACGACCCCCATGCGTTTCATGAAATGCCTCATATATGAATTTTGAACAATGACTACTTATAAAATTCTCTAAGTTGTATTATGGTTTCAAATGCTCTCATGTGATCTTATTGATATTACTATCAAGTCCTGGGGGTTATGAATACCCGAAAATATACCTCTTTGCTTAGTTTAAATACACTCAGAGGGGTTTCGAATATATTAGAGTATTATTATTTCAGTCAGTGCATCATATCAGATAAATCAGTTCAGTCTAGTAATTATAGACAATTTAGTTGGGACTAGAATTTAGCACTGAGTAAACCTAGGAATGGGGGCTGACCTACCCGTTGAGGGTGTGACCTTTACTAACAGTTGCTGCATTCCAGAACTATGTAGCCAGCATAGATTGAGATGTTAACCTACTAGTTAAGGGTTGACACATATCTTGTTAGGGCCATGACAGTTGAGACTGACCCTTAGTCTTTTAGGACAATACTTTAGTGGATCCACACATTAAGTGTTAGAACCCATGGCACGGTACTGACACCCCTCCAACTAGGGTTACAGGTTGGACCCCAATTTACCTTATTGGGGTATGTCGGTTAGATGATAGCTCCCTCAGTCTCAGTCTAGTGTTCAGTTCAATGTTTAGTTTTTAGACTTTCTTGACCATGGCATACATTTATTAGTTGTTTAGCATCAGTATTTTAGATTATAGACTATTCCAGTATCTTGTCATATGCTTGGTCATGCATTTTCATATTTTATGGTATTTCTTACATACTATACATTAGTTATCTCATACTATGCATTCAGTCAGTAGCATTCATGCATATGAACCATGCACATCAGCCTAACCTCATTTAGCGTATCAGTACATTCAAATTACTGACCGTATACTCATTTCTTGTGCTATGATGTCTCATATCATAGGTTCGGATGCTCAGGTTCCTGACCACACCTAGATATCGCAGCATATCCACAACAGTAGCAGTGGTGAGTCCTCAAGTTTCAAGGACCATTAATGTTTATTTTAGTTTAGTTCAATAGTCTGTCGGAGTGAGTTGGAGTCTTGTCCTATCAACTCCACAGTTAGTCAGTTAGAGGCTTACAGACACTTTCAGTTAATTATTTGTTCTTATTGATAGTCTTACAGTATTATTTTTAGATAGGCATTTTTAGTACTTCGCTTTAGAATTATTTTCGTATATAAAACCTTATGGCTTTTTCAATTTAATTCTACACATGTTCTCTGTTATTTTATCCAGTGCTCGTAGCAGGTAACAATATGGGTTTGCATGTGGTCCTTTAGGTATGTAGGCACCATGTGGCATCCTAGGTGTACTCTCGAAGCGTTACAATAGAATTATTATATGTATTACACCTTAATGATCAATTAACCTTCTAACCCCCAAACATATAAATTATGCTAATTCATAGTGCCCTACCCACAATTACATCCTAACATTCCTATCTAATATGCAACATATATTAAACACCATCTCAAGGAGAAGAGTAGACAAAAGCCTACCTCGTTGTCGAACCACAATTGTTGAATCATCCATGAATCATCCAACTTTACTCAACGATCCTAAAATTGTATCATATTATAAAATAGTAATCTACACATCATTAGGAGTAAACAAAACCAATCCTTCTATATTAAGGGTTGGGTTGAATTTTGGGCCAAGAACGGGCCTGTACGATCCACAAATGAAATTTCAAAATTGAAACTATCATGAGGTACTTCGGAAGACAAGGTAGTTGTGCTCAAAATTTGAGAACAAATGGTGCAAAAATCAGGTCCCAAATCAGCCCTTAAACTTTAGAAATTCAATCCCATATTTCTAAGAATTTTACCAAAACTTAGGATTGAAATTGAAGGGAAAATCACTGGGAAATGACCAAGAAGAGTTGGGCTATCTTAGTTTAACTTATGTGTATTATATTCCACTTTTTTCCTCTCTTTGAGCTCCCCATTTGGTGTAAAAATAGTAGAACAAGTGATAGAAAATTAAGTGGAGAAAGAGGGTTAAATAGTGATAGGTGTCACTTAAGAGATTACCCTATCGCTTAGGCGATAGTTGCTTAAGTGACTCACCTATCGCTTACGATATCTGGCATGAGGGGTTGGGTATCACTTAAGTGATCTCCAAGCTGCTTAAGTGATACCCATTTAAACGAGCTTAGTGATTGCATAAGCAGACATAAAAAAATGGCCAATGTCGCTTAAGCAACAATGTGTTGCATACTCAGGGTCCACTTATACAACACTATGTTTTCTTAAGCGGTTGAATTAGTAACTTAATAAACTAGATTTTGCTATGTCTGGAATGTACTTTGATTAGGTGATCAAGATTTATTCAAAATCCTCTATGCATAAAAAAAATATTCTACCACACCAAATTTGACATTCTTGACTTAATGGAACTATCAAAACTTTCATTTGAGATCATTTTGACTAAATATAGGACCCACATCTATGGTTATATTTCTCATATAATCCACCCAATAGCCCAAAATAAGTATGGAAGCTACATGACCTGAACAAAGGGCCCCCTAAATCAATGTTATGGAGCTGGTGGACCTATCAAAATTCTCATCCGAGGTCAACTACAAGGAGTTTTGGGTTGAGACCAAATCCCAAATAGCGAAAGCTCCAAAATAACAAAATGATCCTGAAATCCAAACGAACTGTCTAATAATTGAACCGACAACTTCGGCAAGTCATAAATGACCTGTAGCTTCTTTGGGAAGGCTCAAAATACTGGCAATGCACGCTAATAAAGGAAATAACCTGGAAGGTTGTTACATAAATCCCATAACTAGGAGCTCACCCATCCTCTGAATCAACCTTGATCTCAAAACAATCTTACACTCCATGGGTCGCACTCGAACAAGTATCGACATCAAAATGGTACAGAAAGTAGGACTGAGTATTGTACACTTATATTCAATAGGTATTGAAGTCTTATTAAGTAGAAAACAAAACAAGTAAAGAATACTATGAGCATACTTCCACCTGCATAAATTTTTTTTTGCCAAAAGTGGATCAAATTGTATCTCCTCACAATTATATTGTATAATATCTTTAAAACAACAATTACACATAATTGTATAAAAAATACAAAATACATAATAACAATAAAGTAAATAGAAGTGCAAGTGGTGCAATGCAATAGAAGGGGATGATAATGGTGTAAAGCCATCACATGGAAGTCATCTCATGGCTCCTCGTATATGCCTTCCGAGCATATGCTTCCACAACATGACCCATGGAGGATTCACAACCCATATACTTTCACAATCTCAATCTCCTATCTCAAATAATCAACCTCGCCCATATAATATTTTGTCAATCATTTTATAATGTGTCTTATTGTTTTATAACTTTGTGTTTCTCTATGTTACAAAATCAATTCGTATAGATGAATGAATTGATGATGCATGCGCATAACCAAAAACCCAAAGTTTAAGATCCAAGTTCTAATGTTGTTTTTGAGATGAAATATAAACGAATAATGATTGAAACAAAGTTTAGAAGCTTACCCAAAAAAAATTTCTCAAAATCCACCTTTAAAACTGTCTCTCTCGAGATCTCAAAGTACAAAAATGGTGAATATGGAGAATTTACACTTTTTAGATGAACAGTGCCTCATGATCATGGTCCTTACTATGTAATTAAAAGGGTCAATATTAACCAATATTAAATTTCTCATGGACATAGCAAGAGGAAAAACTCACAACCCCAATGAAAAACCTAACCTGGTATACTAAAATTAATCTTTGCAAGCATGGTGCCCCACCTTGAAATCAAGATGAAAAAGATTATCAAGGCCAACAATTGCAAAACATGTCCATGAAATCACGATGAAGGGCATGATTACACCACATATCACCAAAAGGCTGAAGAGGAAGTGATCTAAAATTCTCTGAATGAACCATCAGTATTTGTTCAAAGCCTTATAGAAATAATCAGTAATGCTACTAGCTAATTTAGACATTCTGAAACCATTAGGTTTATCAAAAATATTATTTCAACAAGTTAACCCCTGGGAGCCTTTTAGGCTAAACATAACTAGCTTCTCATCTAACAAGTCAAAACTCAATATAAAGAGTCAAAACTTGAACTAACTATGCTACTAACTGAATATAAACATTTTTAATTTAATGCAATTGACTAAATCAACATCCTATGCTTGGATTAAAAATATTGATCAAAGTCAAATTAATCACTTTCAAGGCTACTCAAAATCTTTAACTCACTCAAATCACTCTTGAATACTTTGAGGAACTAATAACTAACCCTATAACTCATATAAGGTATACAGAAACTATATGGAAGGGAAAATGTTCAAACACAAAAAAAGTTGGAAATCACATCAAATCCATTTTAGAGTTGTCTTGCAGACTCTCAAAGATCACCAATTATTAACTAAATTTAGCAAGTGTGAACTCTGGCTGGAATCAGTAGCATTCTTTGGTCATATCATCTCCGCCAAGGGCATTTAATTTTATCCTCAAAAGATTGAAGCAGTTAACAATTGGTCTAGATCCATCTCTCCAGTAGATATAAGGAGTTTCTTAGGTTTAGCTATTTATTACAAGTGGTTTGTTGAATGATTCCTCTATTGCTTCCCTTATTTTCAGATTGACTCAGAAGAAAGTCAAGTTTTAATGGCCTGATTCTTACAAGAAGAGTTCAAAAGTTAGAGACTTGACTCATTTATACACTAATTTTGACTCTACCAGAAGGTCTAAAAGGGTTTATAGCTTATTATAATGCTTTTAGAGTTAGTCTGGATATGTGTAGATACGACATGTTAAGGTTATAATGTATAATTTTATACATCTAAAGCCTCATGTGAAGAATTATCTAATTCATGGCTTTGCACTAGAAACACTTGTTTTTTCCTTTAAGATTTAAAGGCATTATCCTTATGGCTTTCATGTAAATTTGTTCATAGATCATAAGAGCCTTCGGCATGTATTTAGTCAGAAAGATCTAAATCTTCATCAGATATGATAGCTAGAGTTGTTAAAGGACTATAATATGAGTGCCTTCTACTATTCTAGTAAATACAATATTATTATTAATGCTCTTAGCAGGTTATTTATGGAAAGTGTTGCTCATGTAGATGATCAGAAGAAAGATTTGGTTTGTAAAGTTCACATGTATGCTATATTAGGAGTCTGGTTGGTTGATTTAGCCAAAAGTAGTGTCATAGTTCATAATAGTTCAAAATTCTCTTTAGTAACTAACGTGAAAGAAAAGCTACATAGTGATCATATTTTTCTTAAGTTGAAAGAAACAATTCAAAGTAAAAAAGTTGAGGTTTTCTCCGAAGGGGGATATATTGTTTTTTGTTGTTAGGGAAAAGTTTATGTTTTATATGTGGAGGACTTGAGGCAGTGGATACTAACATAAGCTTACAATTAGTAATATTTTATTCACCTAGGAGACAGTAAGATGTATTATGATCTGCGGGAAGTCTATTAGTGGAATGTAAGGATATCAAAAAATTTGAGGCTATGTTTACAAATTTCCCATAGGTTAAGTTTCACCACCATAGACTGTCACGACCCGAGGCTACCCCCTAGTTGCGACAACAGAGCTCATGATCCCGAAAGACCACAACCTAACCCATAAACTTATATCTACTGTGAGCACTGAATAATATAGTAACAAAAGACACATATGTGGAAATAACTGAATAATGATAAAGAATTAAAATGCTGAGAACCTTTATTAATCATAAGTCTGAAGACATACTAAAAGTATAATAAAAACATACATAAATTGAATAACTGTCTGAAACATTAGAAAGCCTCTAAAACTAACTGAAAAGAGTTGATGGGAGAGGCCCAAACTAACTCCAACTGACAAATTGATAGAAAATGCTGAAATATTGAAATAAACTAAAATAAACAACTATGTACTTAATAGATGAGGAATCACCATGTCTACTACTATTGATAGGCTGAATTGTCTACGCGCAGTCAGGAACCTGAGCATTTAAACCTATGATATTAAACATCATATCGTAAGAAACGAGTATGCGATCAGTACTTTGAATTTACTAGTACGAGTGATGAGGTTAGGCTGATATACCTGGTTTATGTGCATGAATAATAACTGACTGAATGAATAGCATGAGGTAACTGAATATAAATACATAGAAACTGTGAAATCTAAGAATATATGACCAAGCATATAATATAATTCTGAAATAGTCTATAAACCAAAATACTAAAATACTGATCAGTGAATAACTGATAAATGTATGCTATGGTCAAACGAACCTGAAATTGAATTCTATACAGAATACTAGACGGGTACTGTGGGAGCTATCATCTAACTAACATGCCCCAATATAAGCTAGTTTGGGTCCAACCTGTAACCCTAGTTAGAAGGGTATCAGTACTATGCCACGGGTACTAACAATGGCTGTGTGGATCCACTAAAGTTATGTCTCGAAGGATAAAAGATTCACCCTCTACTGGCAGGTGCCCTGAAGAGATGTGTCAACCCTCAACTGGCAAGTTAACATCTCAAACCTATGATGGCTACGTAGTTCTGGAACATATGGATTGCTACTAATAGTCATACCCTCTACTGGAAAGTGAGCCCCCATCCATGGATTCGCTCAGTGCTAAATCCTATTCCCAACTGAACTGACTCAAATTTCTAAATTGATCTAAACCTAATTGATTATGATAACTGACTGAATAAATAGTGCTTATAAATATCTGAAACCATTCTGAAAGATACTGAGATTAAGTAAACAACTAAGTTTTGGGTATTCATAACCCCCAACACTGAATGAAAATATCAATAAGGACATATATAGCTTTAAAAATCATAATAGTGATCATTGTTCAAAATTCATCTATTAGGCATTTGAACAAACATACGAGGGTCATGAGTTAAAGTTGCCAGAATAGTTAAAACACTTAATAATAGCATAATTGCAATATTAAAATCATGGGTTAAGGATTTAACATATGAATAATCATCATTCAAATGTATCAAGTGATAGTTGTAACTAAATACATGGTAAACATGATTCGAAATCAAAGTTCATATTAGCTGGTATAATTCATAATAACATGTAAAAACCCTAATTTAAACTTAAAAATGGATTCTTGGACTCTATAGGTGAAAAGGTACTATGGATTAACATCAAGCATACCTTAGTTGATAAATTTGAGAAGGTTCTCGATGATTTTCTTGAGAATTGATCTTGAATTCCTTGGTTCTTTTGAAAGGGGCTAGGGTTTACTCTTGAGAGAGAATGCTTTCTTTTGAGAACATTTGTGAATAGAATGACAAATTATGCTTTATTGGACCCTTAATCACGCGTTTTAGACCAATTAGTTAAAGGGACGATACCCAAATGCCCTTGAAAAATGAGACAAAAATCTTGAAAATAAAGGGCGGGAGATGGAGCAAGCGCCGCGGGCTTTGGTCCGCCAGAATGGGGAACGCACCGCTGGCACACCTAGAAGTTCACCAAAGGGTGCACCATGGGCTTATCCCAGTGCTTCTACTATTTTGGTGATCCAAACACACCCTTACGCTCGTTTGCAAATTCCAAAACTTACCCAAGATGTACTATCGATAACCCTGATCATGAATAAACTTAAAAAATTACATTTCAAGGCCGAGAAGGTTGAAAATAAATTCATCAAAGTTTAAGGGGCTTTATAAATGACCAACTCCTAACACTTGGTGAAATTTTCTAACTATTGGACCCCTTTTTACATACAATGATGAGCTGAATTGAGCTAGGATGTTATGGGGTCTTACAATATCTTCCAATTGGGAACATTCGTCCTCGAATGAGACTGATTAAGCTGACAATACTGAGGAACTAAGATTGCATACTGAATCTACATAACTTTAAACATAATTAAATGACTGACTCTGAAACATAATGAATAACTGAACTGATTCGTGAATACATGCGATGACATAAAGATGATTATATGGATAGAACTGAGAACTAAAGAGAGTCAATCTGAGGAGAATCATTACCTTAAGCTGATTCTGAGTTCACAGTGAAAAAATGAGGGTACTCTGTTCGCATATCTGCTTCTGCTTCCCAAGTGGCTCCCTCAACGGACTGATTCCACCAAAGAACTTTGACCAAGTGAACTTCTTTGTTCCTTATCCTGTCAATCTAACAATCTAAGATCTCAACTATGATTTCTTTGTAAGAAAGGCTATCCTTATTGTCTATGATTTCTAAAGGAAAAACTACAGCTATATCACCAACACATTTCTTCAAATAAAGAAACATAGAATATTGGATGCACTGATGCCAAATCCACAGGCAACTCAAGCTCATACGCTACCTTCCCATAGAGACTCAAGATCCTATAAAGGCCAATACATTAGGGACTAAGCTTCCCCTTCTTGCCAAATCTCTCCACTCCCTTCATAGGAGAGATTTTAAAGTAGACCAAATCACCAACCTCAAACTCAATATCCCTTCTCCTCAATCTGCGTATGATTTTTGTTGACTTTAGGCTGCCTTTATCCTTTCTCTAATTAACTAAATGTTCTTTATCGCACCAAATACTGACTTTAGGCTGTCTTTAGCCTTTCTCTAATTAACTAAATGTTCTCCATCGCACCAAATACTGAATCTGGTCATATCAATATAGTTTCACCTACCTCAAACCAACCAATATGAGACTTATATCTTCTACCATAAAGAGCCTTAAACAAAGCCATCTAAATACTAGAATGATAACTATTATCATAGCCAAACTCAACAAAAGGCAAGTGATCATCCCAAGTACCCTTAAAGTCGATAATCGGTGTTCTCAACATATCCTTTAGGGTATGAATAGTCCTCTCTGCCTACCATTTGTCTGAGGGTGAAAGCATATACTGAGATGAACTTAGGTACCAAGACCCTTTTGAAAAGATTTCCAAAAGTTAGAGGTAAATTGAGTACCTTTATTTGAAATTATACATAATGAGACTCCATACAATCTAAAACACTCTCTAATATAGAGCTTGGAATATTCCTCGGTTGTATAGGAAGTATGAATTGGCAAGAAATGAGTTGATTTGGTCATTCTCTCTACAATAATCCATATTGAATTATGTTGATGATGCGTACGAAGAAAACCTATCACAAAGTCCATGTTCACCTCTTCCTACCTTTAAGTAGGAATGTTCAACTCCTGTATTTTATATTAGGCCTCTAATTCTAAACCTTAACCAGTTGACAATTACGATACTTAGGTATGAACTCTGGAATATCCTTCTTCATAGTACTCCACCATTAGATTTTCCACATATCATAATATATCGTAGTGGCTCCTGGATAAATAGAATAGAGTAAACCATGCACTTGTGCAAGGATTAGCAGTCTCAAACCACCTACAACTAGCACACACAACATACACTTATATTGAAACACACCATCTCCCCCTTGGGAGAAAACCTCTGTCATCTGATCTCTAATGGATTCTTTTAACTTAACCAGACTGGAATGCCTATTTTGCTTCTCCTTCACTTCGGCAACCAAAGAAGATTCTGAACTATTTTGAACCCGTATACTACCCTCAGTTGAATCCACTAACCGCACACTTAATCTAGCAAGATGATGAACCTCCCTGACTAACTACTTTATACCATCCTCTATATGAGCAATACTACCCATAAAGAATATACTAAGGGTATCTTCCAATACATTGGCCTTGGTCAGATAATACAAAACACTCATGTCATAATCTTTCAACAATTCTAACCACTTTATTTGATAGCTATTTAAATCATTCTATGAGAAAAAATACAGCAAACTTTTGTGATCCATTAACATATCAACATGAACCCCATACAAATAATGCCTCTAAATTTGTAAAGCAAACACAACAGTTGCCAACTCGAGATCATGGGTAGGGTAATTCTTTTCATTGGGTTTGTGTTGTCTAGAGGTGTAGGATATCACCTTACCTTTCTGCATCAAAACACAACCCAAATTAACTCTAGATGCATCACAGTAAATAACGAACCTATCTGAACCATCTGGTAATTTCAAAACTAGGCTGAGGTGAGTCGAGTCTTCAAGTCCTGAAAACTCTTCTCAAAAGAATTTGACCACTAAAAATTGACTTTCTTCTGAGTCAATTTGGACATAGGGGATGCAATAGATGAAAACCCTTCAACAAACCATCGGTAATAGCTAGTCGAACCTAAGAAAATCCTAATATCTAATAGACAGATAGGTCTGGGAAAGTTTGTCACTGCTTTCTTTTGAGGGTCAACTCTAGTTCCATCATCAAAAATAATATAGCCAAGGAGAGCTACCGATCTTAGCTAAAATTCGCACTTACTGAATTTTCCTAACAACTCATGGGCTCTAAGAGTCTGTAGAACAATTTTGAGATGGTCTGCATGATCATTTTCACTACCAAAATAAATAAGAATGTCATCAATGAAGACTACGATGAACATGTCCAAGTACTTCTTGAAAACTCTATTCATCAAGTCTATGAAAGCTGCTGGGACATTTGTTAGACTAAAGGACATAACTAGAAACTCAAAAAGACCATAGCAGTTCTAAAAGCTATTTTCAGAATGTCACATTCTCTAGCTCTAAGCTGATGATAGTTGGATCTGAGGTCTATCTTAGAGAAACATCTGGCACCCTGAAGTTGGTCAAACAAGTCATTAATTCTGGGGAGTGGATACTTATTATTGATTGTAACTTTTTTCAATTAATGATAATCGATACATCTTTCTTATGCATGAAGAGGACTGGAGTGCCCCATGGGGAAGCACTAGGCCCGATGAATCCCTTATCTAAGTGGACTTTTAATTGTTATTTCAACTCCCTAATCTCAGCTAAAGCCATTTTGTAAGGTGGAATAGAGATAGGCTGGGTATCTAGAAAAAAGGTTTATTCCAAAGTCAAATTCCCTTTCGGGAGGAACTCAGGGAAAATCTTCAGCGAACACATCTGAAAATTCACTTACTATTGAAACGAACTCGAGACTGGGAATCTCTGAATTAGAGTCTTTGACCTAATAGAGATGGTAAAACACCCTTTTCATATCATTTTTCTCGCTTTAAGGTACAAAATAATTTGAGCACTGAAGTACTAACCATCCAATCAAGGACTGGTTTATTTGAAAATTGAAAATGAACAACTCTATTTCTGCCATCAACTGAAGCGTAGCATGAGTGGGGCCAATCTATGCCAAGAATAACATCCAAATTAGTCATCTCTAACTCCAAAAGGTCTAGTTAAGTGACTTTCTAAGATACTATAACTGAGCAGTTTTTGTATAGCCGTCTAGCTATGATAGATTTACCCACTTGGGTAGACACTAAGAAAAGATATACTAAAGTTTCGAGACTGACACCAAAATTAACAACTATGTAAGGGGTTACAAAGAAAGTAAAGCTCTGGGATCTAACAAAGCATAAACATGTAAATGAAAGACTTGCAACGTATCTGTTACCACATCAGGAGAACTTTCCTGATCCTGTTGGTACTGGAGTGCATACAGTCTTTTTGGGTGCTAACCACTCTGAAAGCAGTACCCTGATGAGTTGGGCGACCGGATAGAACTAAGGAACAGTTGGACTTACCCTACTAACCAACCTTTGGGAAATCCTTGATTCTATGTCCTGGCTTGCCACACCCAAAGCACACATCAATGCTAGCTCTACATATACCCTAATGATTTCTACCATATTTCTAGCAAAGAGGAGTAGTACGACCACTGTTTACACTGTGCTGGGACTTAGAGCCTGGCGCTCTATCCTGACTATCATTACTAAACTTTGCCACTGAAGCACTAGATGAATATAAAGCTAGGGATAAAGATTTCTTACAGAATTGAGGATGGTTACCACCCTATGACCTCAGTTGAACGAAGTTAAAGCTACCTGTGCTAGTTCTCTTATTCTCTCTTTCCTTTTCCTTAACCTTCTCCTGCTCAATCTGCTAAGCATGGACCAAAATCCTAGACAAGTCTATCTCCTTAATCAACATTGTGGTCCTACACTCCATGACCACACTATCAACTACACCAGAGACAAACTTGCTCATCCTAGACCTGCTATCAACCACCATCAATGGAGCATACCTGGCCAACTGGGTAAACTTAAGTGAATACTCCCGTACTCTCATGTTACCCTATTTTAAATTTATAAACTATTGTACCTTAGCTTCCCTCAACTCTAAAGGGAAAAAACTATCTAAAAAGGTTGTGGTAAACTCTTACCACTCTACAGACCCTGTATCTGTGCCTCTATCCCCCTTTCACTTCTTATACTAGGTGTGAGCTACATCCTACCACTTGTAAGCAGCTAAATTTGCATTCTCACTAGACGTGAAACCCATAATATCATTAATTTTCATAACCATATCAACGAACTCTCACGGATCCTCATCAAACTTAGATCCTAAAAACTGAGGGGGATTCATACGGGTGAAGTCCCGAATCCTGTCTACAGCTGTATTAACCACTAGATTGGCTAGAACAAAATCCTTCTAATTGTTCTGAGCTACTACTAAGTGGGCTAAAGTAGTGAAGACAGCTCTGAACTTGGTATGAGAAATATGCTCATTTAGGGAATCTTCCTGAACAGGCGGAGGTGCGGGCTGATTCTCGTTTCTTCTTTCATTATTATTTTTGGGAGGAATTTTCTATAAATACAAGAAAGTGAATTGTAAAGGGAGTTTAAATTGAGCTCATTATCATTCGTATGACATGAATATTGAAAGAATAGAAACTTTTCCTAAAACGTCTTGTAGTTGTCTGTCCATGACTGTGGTGCGCTTCACACCCATGCCCAAGACTCTACTCAACATGATATTCAGACTCTCTAGGACACTTTAAAACTATAGGCTCTGATACCAAGTTTTGTTATGACACAAGGTTACACCCTTGTCACGACAATGGTGCTTACAATCCCAAAGACCACAAGCTAACCCAAGAACTGGTACCCTCTTTGAGCACTGAATAATATAGTAATAAAATACATATGTACAAAAATAACTAAATAATGTCAAAAGTTTCAAACACTGAGAACCTTACTAAATCATAAGTCTGAAGATATACTTAAAGTCTAATAAAAGCACTAATAAACCGACTAACAGGCTAAAATATTTGAAAGCATCTAAAACTAACTGAAAAGAGTTGGTGGGATAGGCCCCAACTAGCTCTAATTGACAAACTGATAGAAAATACTAAAATACTGAAAGAAACTAAAATAAATAACTATGTCCTCGATAGATGAGGACTCACCACGTCTACTACTATTGATAGACTGAACTATCTATGCATGGTTAGGAACCCTAGTATCCAAACCAATGATATTAAACATCAGAGCATAAGAAACGAGTATGTGATCAGTACTTTGAATGTATTAGTACGAGTGATAAGGTTAAGTTGATATTCATGCTTTATGTGTATGAATAATAACTAACTGAATGAATATATAAGGTTACTGAATATAAATACATAAAAAATGTGAAATCTGAGAATGTATAACTAAGCATATAATATTATGCTGAAATAGTATGTCAATAAAAATACTAAAATATTGATACCTAAATAATTTATAACTGTTAGCTTTGGTCAAACAAATGAAAAACTAGATAATAGACTGAGACTACGGGAGCTATCATCTAACCGATATGCCCTAATATGAGCTAATTGGGGTCTAACCTATAACCCTAGTTGGAAAGGTATCATAACCATGCCACGAGTACTAATAATGGTTGTGTGGATCCATAAAAGTGAAGTCCTTAAAGACAAAAGAGTTACCTTGTACTGACAGGTTCTCTGGTGAGATATGTGTTAACCCTCAACTGACAGGTTATTATCTCTAAACCTGCACTAGTAACATAGTTCTGAAATGCAGGGATTGCTACTAAGATTCACACCTTTTGCTATTAGGTGAGGCCTCGTCCCTGGGTTCGCTCGGTGCTAAATCCTACACCAAACTGTACTGACTTGAATTTTTGAACTGATCTATGTTTAACTAATTATGATAACTGATGGAATGAATAATGCTCATACATATTTGAAACTATTCTGAAAGATATTGAGACTAAGTAAACAACTAAGTTTTAGGTATTCATTACCTCCAACACTAAATAGAAGTATCAATAAGGATATATATAGCTTTACAAATCATAATAGTGATCATTGTTCAAATTCATCTCTTAGGCATTTTATCAAACACACGAGGGCCATGAGTTAAACTAGGGGGAACAGTTGCAACACTTGAAATAGCATAATTGCAATATTAAAATTATGGGTTAAGGATTTAAAATGCAAATAATCATCATTCAAACATGTCAAGGGATAGTTGCAATGAAATCGGAAGGCAAGCATGATTAGAAATAAATGTTCACATGAGCTTCATGGATGTAATTCATAATAACATGTAAAAACCATAATTTAAACTAAAAAATAGATTCTTGGACTCCATGGGTGTAAAAGTCTCATGGATGAACAATAAACATACATTAATTGATAATTTATGATGGTTCTTGATGACTTTCTTGAGAATTGATCTTGAATTCCTTGTTTCTTTTGAAAGGGGCTAGGGCATTTTCATGAAAGAGAATACATTCTATTGAGAGAACTTGCGAATAGAATGAATAATTATTCCTTATTAGAACCTTAATCACGTGTTATGGATCAATTAGGTGAAGGTAAAAGACCCAAATGCCTAGGAAAAAATAAGACAAAAAGCTGGAATATAAGGGGAAAGCGATTGAGAACATACCACGACCTTTGGTCCACTGGAATAGGGCACATGTTGGGCTCTACCATGATCACCATTAGCAGTGCACTGGAGGGTGCACACGAGCTTATCCCAGTACTGCTATAGTTTTGGCAATCCAAACACACCCTTATGCTCCTACAGAAATTTTGAAACACGCCTGAGATGTACTATCGATAACCCCAATCATGAATCATTTTTAAAATATAAATTTTGAGGCTGGGAAAGTTGAAAATAAAATTATCACAGTTTAAGGGGCTTTATAAATGACTAATTCCTGACGCTTAGTGAAATTTTCTAACTCTTGGACACCGTTTTACATACAATGGTGAGCTGAATTGAGCTAGGATATTATGGGGTCTTTTCATAGACCAAGTGGTTTAACATAGGATAGTTCTATTTCTAATTTTATGTGGGATGTGGGAAGTTGTGATTATAGATTGCATTATAGGGTTTCCTTGAACTCATTGGCAATATGATCCAATTTGGGTTATAGTGGATCAAATGACTAAGTCAGCTTATTTCTTGTCAGTTAATACATTAGATTCAACAGAACATTAAGTTGGACTCTACCTTAAGGATTTAGTGAAATTGCATGGAGTCGCTTTGACTATCATCTGTAATTGGGGGACTTCATCTACTTCTTTGTTTAGGAAAATATTTTAGAATGGTTTTGTCACCAAAATTTATCTACGAGTTTTCATTCATAGGAAGATCGTCTGGCAGAGTGGAACATTCAGACTTTAGAAGACATGTTGAGAGCATACATGGTCGATTTAATAAGTTGTTGGGATGATCAATTGCTTTTGATTAAGTGCACTTATTATAATATCTATCACTCCATCAATTAGATGGCCTCATATGATAAGGCCTAATCTATCCATGAGGCTATTAAAAAGGTTTAGCTAATTAAAGCAAGGCTAAAAATAGTTCAAAGTCATCAAATATCTGATGAAAATATGAGAAAAAGAGTACTTGAGATTGCGATTGGTCATTTGGTTTACTTGAAATTTTCACCCATGAAAGGGGTAAAGAAATTTGCATGAAAGGAAAACTCAGTCCTTGCTATGTTGGTCCTTATAAGATTTTGAGGCATATTAGCAATATGGCCTATAAGTTAGATTTGACGACGTACATAGAATTTGTGCATCTTGTGTTTTATCTATCTTTGTTGAAGAAATACAATCATCTTTAGTTGTACTTTTAGAGTATGTGTGTTTGAAAGATAGTATCATTAATGAAAAGGTCCCAGTTGAGATTCTTTACCATCACCTTGTAAGTTGCGACGTAAGGAAGTCACTCAAGTAAAGGTCTTTTGGAAGAATCATCTAGTTAAGTAAGCTACATAGGAAGTATAAGAAAATATTATTACCAAGGTATCATTACCTTATCCCTTTTAATTTAGTTGTATCTTGAAGTAATAGTTTTCTCCTTAGTACTTCTCTCGGTTTTATCACTCAGTTTCTTACATGTCCTAGTATCTATTTCTGTATTTGCTCAAATTCCATGTTTTAGTTAGATTTTAAGTTGTCATGTTAATATTTAGCTCTCAGAACTTAGTGATGGGATTTCAACACTTTCTCTATCCCTTCAGCTTAGTTTTCATTTGAGGATGACTGATCCCAGGAGGGAGATATTTTAACATCATAAAAATTCTAATTAAGATTAAAAACATTATTTAAGTATGTATAGAACCATAACCAATGATTAATTAACATCAAAAGTGCTTTAGATATGAGTGAAGGCCATAAGTAACTTCTAGCTCATAGTCAAGTTGAAAGCTTCCTCACCGATTGAATTCTCATATAAAACCTTTCTAAATTCAACATCAAAGATGTATAACTCCTAGAATTTGAATATTTTGGAAGATCTAGCCCAACCAAATGAAATACATTTGAGTCTTCTTTACAAATCATCTAATTGATCATTAATCCAACTCTGGAGCTAGAAGTTACAACTATTTTAGTGAAGCACTACCAAACTATAACATCCAACAACCCTTCCAATGACTTTTGGTTTAAAGGAGGATAATGCAATGTGCTTCTCTATTATACAATACCCAAAAGTACCAAAGGTTGATAAAGTTCCTCCTTTGAAACAAAAGGGTCAAAAGACTACTGGAAGAACCTTCCAAACTAGTCATTTGTGGTAACCGTTGTCACTAGTTAGCCAAAATAAGGAACCAAGGACCAACAAAGGGATGATTGGTTGGAGGGACCAATTACCACCCCTTGGATTTTATGATTAGATCTAGGGAGTCACAAAGACTCCCCCAATACTAACAAGCACAACCAATGATTGTTCTTCTATAATGATTTTAGATTGGTATTTCAATATTTTTCCATCATTTAACCTTATAAAATATGCCATTTTGGTTATTATAAGTCTTAATATTAAGACTAGACATCCCAAATATTGCATTCCCTCATAAATACGTCGATACTTTACAAACTTTAAAGAAAATAAATGACTCTTTCTCTCAAAATCAAGAAAGCTAAGGTTCATTATCTTTAAGCATAATGTATAAGGTATTCATTTATAGGTATGTGGGATTTATGAAATGAGTATCCTTTTACCCATTGAGTCCTTAAGTGAACCAAATTTTTTAGTTTAATTCGTTCTTTGGAGCTTACGGTTTCATGAAAAGTATGAATTCCTTTGTAGTTCAATTCCTAATAAAGAATAAACAATTAATACACATATCCCATGGAATTCAGTACTATTGTGCAGTTATATTTATTAACGCTCAATATATATAGATAATTCATGATTTTTGTCTTATGTTGCATAAATTTGTATTCTATTAAGAGTATAGAAACTATCATACGTATTTGTATTCTTCGGAGATGGTGGCTTATGAACACCTGATGACTAAGTTTTTTCATGAATTGATGATTGAATTTTCAATCCTTGAGTTTCATATAGTTTAGTATGCTTTGAGATAGTGTTTACCATTTAGTCTCAAATATCAGTATTTATGAGCTTATTGGTTTATCAGTATAAGCCAATTGGGAGTAGTACTTAGAACTGAGCAGATACATGGATAAAGCCTCATCCATCAGTTAAGGTGAAAGCTTTAGTAAAAGTCCCTAAGTCACAAAACTTCCCATAGGTTCTAAGGGGTCACACATCAGATTTAGCATGACACATTACTCTTTTTGAACATCAGATAGTTGATCCTTCTAAGTCACTCTTTCTACCCTTGGCAAGGTATAGAGCACCCTTCCAGTTAGGGTTACAGGTTATGACCCGTTTAGTTTAGAAAGGTATGTTGGTTAATGGTATATTCCATAATTTAGACTCAGATATTGTATTTGTTTTTAGTACAATGTTAATTTGTTACATGCTTATTTAATTGGTTATTGTGGTGATATTCTACAAAAATATAGCACTTTTGAAGCTTAAAACTATGAAAATATGCAAGTTTCTGAGGTTGTTTTGTTAGATATGATGCATTTTGAGTATGTTTTGTAGGAAATTAGATTTTGGATGTTAAGTTCATGAAAAAGAAGGAAAAAGGTGTTTTGGATACTTATATGATCAATAATGGATTTTTGTAACACTTTTCAAATTGTTTGTAACCAAAACATGTGTTGGAATTGAAGAAGGGTTGAAAAGTAACTTCCGACACTTGCAAAGTCAACATGCGGACCGCATGTAGAACATGTGGACCACATATGGTCAAAGACTGTATCAAAAGTCCAAAATCCCGAGAGCTAGCCTACATGAAATTCTTATCCGGGTACATGCGTTCACCATATGCGTACAACCTCAGGCTGCATATGCCATATGCGACCAAGGCCAGGCCGCATGTGGAGACCACATGTAGCCATTAATCGGTTTTTCTCTAATTTTATTCGGACTTTGGTTTTAGGGTTTCCTCATATACTATAAATACCCCTTAGGTGTTTTTAGTAGAATTTATGAACTCTTGATACTTACAAATATATTTTAATTTTGAGATTCAATTTTATTATTGGAATACTCTTGTATTGATTTTAATTGGTTAATTTAGTTATGGTTTTGGTAATTTACTAATGACTTTTGTGATATCATCTTATGCTTTCCATCATGAATGTTGTTGATTACTTCACAAGCATGAATGGTTAAAAGCCCTTAGCTTGGGTGGTGGAGACCCTGGTGGATTGGCAAAGTAGGTAAAGTGCTATTGTTGTTATGAACTGATACCTATGCATGTGTTGTATTATCTTCACTTTAATAGTTATCTTAGATGTTGCAAATGTTAGGATCCCACTTAGATTATTGCTACTTACTCTAAAAGAGGAGTAGTGACTAGGAAAAGATATTGACAATAGTAATTTTGAGTTTAACTACCAATCCATGCTACTAGGTCTTATCTAAGTAAAATGGTTAGTTTTCATGGAATAACTAGAGACTCAAAAGGTAATAGCTATTTAGGATCAAGATAAGGTTAGAATAGGGACATCTTGAGACTCAAAAGGTAAAGGGTGAAATCCTTTTTTTTCATCCAAAAGACTATAGAAGGTACATAACTTATCGATTCTTCATCCAATCTATCAGGTTATTTCAATAAAGCACGATAAGCCTACAAAGTTTAGAAGCTAGGGGGACTAGAATCTTAGTGGTCACCTATTACTTAATACAACCGAAGTTGATGTTTTGCTACTAGTTTGACATTGATACTCAATCCCCTAATTACTCTTCACGTTCTACCCATTGATTACAACAACTGATATTAATGATTCCACGTATTCCCTTGGGACTTGACCCCAACCTTTGTTGGGCTACTATATTTTGCAGCGGTAGCATCATTTTCAGAGTGGAGGTGTAGCTTGGGTGTCTCAAAATTTTGGAGCCATTGCAAAAGAATATGATATTGTTTTATGAATTGAAGTTGTTGTAGTTTTTGGGGTTTTCTTTTTGTTTTTGTTCTTAGTTGAGTATACGCTGGCTTATTCCTAACACACGGAGTAGAGAAAATCCCTAAATCCTAAAGAATACAAATCAGGAGAGAATCCTACAAACACCTAATAGGATGATGGAACATAAAAAAGATGATATTCTTGAAGGGGTTCGTAATGATATGCCTCCCCATGCTCCCGAAGGAATACATGATATTGTTGATCGACAGACGGCTAAGATTTTAGCTCAAGCTTTAAATGATAGGAGGGCAATGTAAGAAGCTCGATGGGTAGCTAGGAAGGTAGAGATAGCTAAGAAAAGACAAGAAGCAGACAACTGAGCAGCACACGGTGGAAATAAGAACAGAGCTAGAGGTTCGCATGTTTAAGTTATCCCCGCACATCAAAATATGAAACAATATATAGATGATAAAAAAGATCTGGGATACATTAAGCTGGAAAAGACTAGAGCCATTATACTTCCTATTTTACCCTCAGGAATCAAGTCTGACATAATGAGCACAATGATCTAGTTCTTAACTATTAAGGTTTTATTTGCGCGTTTGCCAACAGATGATGCAAATATAAACCTTGCAAATTTTATCAGGATTTGCAGTTCATATGCTATTCTATAGGAGAATCATAAATTGCTTAGACTAAGGTTGTTCCCCTTCTCACTTACAAAAGAAGAATCTTTATGCCTAGGGGAACTGCTAAGAGGATCTATCACTACATGTAATGAGTTACACATATAACTCTTGACCCAATTCTTTCCTGAATCCAAGATATTTAAGTTTAAGGATAAGATCTATAATTTTAAGCAGCTATAGTTAGATTCTTATGAGGCATGGTTCAGGTTAAAGATAAAGTTGAGTATGGTGCCCAACCATTAGATACCATGGACTAAATTATTTGAGATATTCTACAAAGTCTTGACCATCAGCTCTAGAGCCATAGTAGACACCATATCTGGAGAAGCTTGTATGAGACTACTGAGAGGAAACTTCAGATATTCTAAATCATATATTGCTCAATAAATGAGGGTGGAAAACTCTGGAGGCTGAGAGGGGATTTGTCACATATGATATTGGGGCCTCCTGCAACCAGAAAGTAGTTGATGATTCACTAGCAGAAGAGATTGCGCTGTTGAGAACTGATCTAGGGTTACTAGCAAAGAAGGTTGCAGCAACATGTTTCGATAAATTCAATGAAGTAGATAATAGGTTTCAACTTCTAAAGCATATGAGTCATAATTAGAGGATAAAGCTAATCTGAGGTGGATTTATGCACCACAGTGTTGTTATCTGAGCTTATTTAGCCTTATTTTGAGGACCTTTTGTGTCATTAATTAGTTATTAATGATATCAATGAGAATTTAAGTGTTAAAGTACATAATTATAATGTTTAATGTGGTTTTGAAATAAGATTGTAATTAAATTAGTCATTTATAGTTTAGATGAGATAACTAGTGCTACTAGCTTGAGCTAGGTGTTGTTTTAGCTAATCTCGATGGATTATAATGTGTGTAATAGGTTATTAGTGGTATTATAGTGTAATTATGTGTTAAAAACTTGTTTATAGTTCTTAAGAATCAATTGAAACAAGCCAAGAGTAAAAACTAAGTTAAAGATCAAAAGGGCAAACTAGTTCTTAGCTTAAGTTTCTAGTTCACCATCTTGTATTGTGTATTGTTTCGCGCTATAATTCATGGTTTTTATGATATAGGATAATTTTTGAGTTCATGATGATTATATATGGACTATATATAAGTTGGAAATCATGTGAAACCAACACCAAAAGGCTTTCTATGGATGGGCCAAAGCAAGGGACAAAATTTGACATAAGATGGACACTTTGGAGTCTACGGCATGTCGTGGACTTGGAATATTCCTATGGGACCAAAAATACTGTGTCCCATGATATTGGGGAAACACAGACCATAGTACAAAATCAACAGCTTTGTCCTCTTATAAATAGGACACTTGAACATAATGCAAAACACCTTGGACGACCTAGAAACTTTGAGGTGGAATGTATAACACTTAAAATAGGGCTTTTATTCCTTTTTTGTTTATGGATTTTATCATGTATTAATCTCTCGTGATTACTGTTATGTCCATGAGAGGCTAAAAACCCTTTTCTTGTGCTAATGCAAAGAATATGATTACTATTGTTATAAATTGATTAGATATTGATTATTTATGATATTTGGTAGTTTATATATCCTTGTTATCACTATTGTAAGAATTATCGACCCTTATAATACATCCATTGTGTGAGCCTTGAGGAATTAACAAGAGGATAGAACGTAGGGTAAATAGAACAAAATTGTAATATTCTACAGAATGAAGTTATAATTTGCACTTAGGATAGGAATATACCTAAGTAACCTATTTGGTTCCCTTACGGGATAAAATATGAATGCATTTAACTTATACCTTACATACTCACTCAATGATGTTGTTCATGGATCCTTATCCTCTGGTTTCTCTCCATTGATTGTCCAAGAATTTAACTTTACCGCACTGTTTACTTTATTTCTAATTTATAACTCTTATAGTTACGTTAACACTAATTTAATCTTAATAGTGAACTAGAATTAGATAGTTGTCAACACAAGTCTCTGAGGTATCGATAATTTGCTTTTATAAGGCCACTTTACTACTTATTAAGACCATGCTTACTTGCATGTGCGCTTGGGTGTAACAGAAGCAAACTACCTAGATTGTCAGTTGGTAGATTTTTAGGTACAAGGGAAAGGGAACCAAGGTCAGAACTACTATGATAGATATGGAGACGTAGTAGGGAGAGAGATAGTGATTGGAGAAAGAAGGATGACTATAGAGATAATTGAGATCAGTACATTCAACCTTGTAGAAGGGCTGTAGAATTAAGAATGGAAGAGATACTGACTAAGATGGTAAAGGGTCATAAAAATAAGGAGATCATCCCCAAGGAGATTAAGGCTGACATGCAATGGTTGACCCAAAAAGGTCAAATCCAATGCCATGACTATTAAGTAGTTGGACCACCAGTTTGGGCAGATGTCAGCAACTTTGAACAAGAGGTAGCTAGGTACCCTTCCGGGCAATACTATGCAAAATCCAAAAAAAAAATGGTGATGTCCTTACCATTACCACAATGATTTGTATGACTATTATGGATCCTCTATTACCTATTGCAGAAGAACCAAGGAGTGATGAGGCTTCTATTGATGAGACACCTATTGAGGAGTCAATAAAAGAAACAAGTGGTGATGATGTAGTTTGTAGGGAAAGAGGTAAGGGTTTAGTTGTTAACAAGAAATAAGACAAATTCCAAGATTGCCCCTACCTGTTCCTCAGTGACTGAGGTAGAAAAGAAAGGAAGGAAAATTCAAGTAATTTATTGAGATTCTAAAAGAGTTAAGCTTGAATATTCATCTGCCTGAGGCATTGGATAAGATGCCTAGATATGCAAGGTTTATGAATTAATTGGTTACAAAGAAAAAAGGAGCTATGATTGAGGATGTTGATGGCTTACACCAATGTAGTGTTTTCACTTATAGGTCTATGGTCCAGAAAAAGGATTATCCTAGAGCATTCACTATACCATGTACTATTGGGTTATCTTGATTCACCAGTCTCTAGTCCAGATAAAGGGTGATCTTGGAGAATTCACTATATAATGTACTATTGGGTCATCCCAATTAGCCACAGAATTATGTGACTTAGAAGCCAACATAAACTTGATTCCGCTAGCTATAATTAAGCAATTAGGCTTGAAACCACCTAAACTGACATCAATACGGCTATTGATGGTTGGCTGCACATTAATGAAACCTATGAGAATTTCATTTGATATGATTGTGAGAGTTATAACTTCATCTTTCCAACTAACTTTGTCATTATGGACTGTGAAGTTGAGATCGAGATGTCCATTATATTGGGGAGACTATTTATGGCCACAGGAAGAGCAATAGTTAACATGGAGAAAGGATAGTTAAAGTTCAGGGTCAATGGTTAGGAGGCCATACTCAACATCAAAAAATTGATAAAGCAGCAAACCAACATGAGGGTGGTTCCCTGGAGGGTACACATATGGGTATCTTTTTGAATTATGAGTAATCAAGGTACCCACATCCTGTTGTAATATTAAATCAAGCGCTACATAGGAGGAAACCCACGGTATTATTGGTGAATTCTTAGTAATCAACAGAGCTATGTCATGCCGCCGCATTAAATTAAGCACTTGGTAGGAGAAAACCCACTATTTTAGTGTTAACATTTTTGTTGTTTTTCTTTTGTAGGTTTTTAGCTTATAGACTTAGCCAGAATTTGGTAATATTTATACATGCATAAATTTCCATATAACGAGACTATGTGACTAACCCATCATGGTCACGAGTCCCACATGGTTTAGGTAAGATGAGCATTAAATTGAGAAATTGACATTTTTGATGCTGAGAATGGAATGGTGTGGACTTTGGTACATAATTATACTTCTTGGACCATAACAGGTTACAGGTTCATAAGTATCTGGTATATTATAAAAATATGAAGTCCAAAATGTAGGAAAGCATGCCAAAAATTTTGGCCCACATGCCTCCTGCACATGCTTGCTGCATGTGGCACATGCACCCCATGCCTGGCCGCATGTGGCACATGCACCCCATGCCTGGCCGCATGTGGCAGGCGCATGCAGCTTCCGTAGGCAGGTCACTTGTGGACCCATATTTTAAATAAAATTCTGGGCCTACCAACACATATTTAAGACCTAAAATAGCCCCTCCCCCCAAAACATTATTTATACATCTTTGGCCTCACTTTAACTCATTCAGATCCTCTAAACTTCATTTTTCTCTTTAAATTCAAACTTTATTATTAATTCACCAACTAATATCTCACTTAAATAACAAATATATTGACACTTATTTGAGGTAACATCTTGTCCTAACACACTAAAAACAAGTTCCAACTTTGGTTTTGTTCGATGTCTTCATTGTTCACTTCCAAATTCTCACAAAAGAGGTAACTTTCTCGTCTCCTAATTGTTATGTATTGATTTATTTATTGAATAAACAAGTTGATATGCATATTCCTATGAAAAATATATATGATCTAACATGCTTGTATGTAGGATCCCTGAAGGATCCTAAAATCTTAATGTAGGGCCTTGTTTTAAATTAAATTCTAAGGTTAGGCCCCAACTGGAAGTTGAACTTGAATGAGTAGAGTAATTCCAAAGGTTAAGCATGTTAGTTTTCTTTGAAATGTATGAAACTTGATATGTGTGTGTACATTGGACTTGTTGGGACTTCAAATAGGTTATAGGGGTGTGGAAATTGAGGAAAAATTTGAACTTTTTAAATTATGAGTTTTTCTTCAACTTTTACAATCCCCCATTTTCGTTGGAAACTAACGACTAGGTTTTCAGGTACATATGGCACCAAAAGATGCTAAGAAGAAGGATAAGACATCAAGGAGACATGATGAGTGTCCCAATCCTAGTGTCTCGGTAGAGGAGTACCGGATTGCACAACTTAGAGAGGCTACAGATACGGTAACACATAGAGTTACAAGAGGATAGGTGCACCAAGAAACCGAGACTACTATATTGGGCACTATATCCCTCCGCTATCTGAGCAGTCACAGTGGGGTAGCCGACCAGGTTTTACTCAGCCTAGGTCTAGGGCTGAGGCTTCTCAGATTGTCTAGATTGCATATGCATATCTTGATGAGTTTGAGAGATGAGTTACACCCCGATTTAAAGAGACAGAGACTCTGAATCTAGATTAAATGAGGGAGGAGATAGATATATTAGAAGTAGAGGTACGCTGTCTCATAGAGAGCCATGTAGTAGCCACTCCATAAGTCATACCCCCAGTGGTCCAAATATCACCTCTGCGTGCACTTATTGATTTCTTTGCGGAGGATAATGATGAGGTCCATACAGTTGGATCCAAGAAAAGTCACATAGGAATATTACAGGATACTGATATGACATATAATTCGGCTGTTAAAAAGGCTAGACATAATTCAATGGTTTCTGCATTTATTGAGAGGAAGAGGTGTAATGTTATAGCAGCGGGTGCATCTTCCAGTAGTGCACATCCTCCACCACTTCCTTCGCCAGATAATATCCCCCCTGACACAACCCAAAATTGGGCCATCTCATGTGGGAATCTCCAACCCAACTAGGACCTAAGATTGTCCCGCCAACCCAACCTAACCATCACATTAATCCATAAATATCAGAGGAACTCTGACTATATATATCAAGGTAGCAGAAATAAAACTAATATCACAACTTAGAAAATATCTGAACATTTCATTTACATCAATATACTAACCAACATACCCAAGTCCACATTCATCCACAATCTTCTACACAAATCCGATGCCTATATGTCGGGACAAGCCCCTAACAATAGCCAAATACCAAGCCTAAACAAGTCTAGGACATAGATAAAGAGACTATGAAATGTATGTCTTTCAAAGTATGTAAGCTCACCACTTTAATGTCAACACACGAACCACCCCAACACCTATCACTACATAGGAAGAGAAGAAGAAGCATCGACCCCTATGTCATATGGGTACAGAGCATCCAAAACGATTAGCGATTGGAACGCTAGCATGTAACTCAAGGATAAGGATAAAATAAATTCATCATTTAAGAAAAAACGAGTAAAAACATCATTTTCAAACACATTCATATACATAGGCATACAAGTAAGTCCATAGCATATTCATAATATACCAAAAAGTAAACAAGACTTAGCAAGCATTCCTTATACATTCAACCATGAGTCATGAAGTGGAGACTCCGGCCATCCACACATATAGATTCAAACGTTTCTTATTCAAAAAGGGACTTTAACTACATATATTTCCATTAGGCAAGGGACTTTAACCACGATCTATTTTATTAGGCAGAGGACTCTAACCTCAAGTCGTATTATATTAGGGACTCTAACCACAAGCTGATGTATTTAGGCAAGGGACTCTAACCTCAAGCAATCTCATTGAGCAAGGGACTCTAACCACAAGCCACTTTATTAAGAAAGGGACTTGATGAGTGGTGGTTTTACCACTTATTTACATCCAACATTCATACACTTTGCCTTGATTTAACTTATTTAGTGAGACCTAAGTGTGAGTAAGTCCACAAATATCCACTCCTTGAGGGTATAGAGTTGAAAAGAAAGAAAAAATGGATTAAAGCTTTAAATGATCAAAAGAGAGTAGATGAAGTATAGATGAATACTTACAGCCAAAAAAATCTCGAGTATCTCACTCATAGACAGATCACCGCGATTGTTATCAGCCAAGCAGAGAGCATATTTAGCCTCTAGTAATGCAATCGAGGTTTGATGTATGCGATCGCAAATCAAGCAAGTTGGCAAGCATCATGTGATCGCTCGATCATAATCGTGACCGCTGTTATATGATTGCAGTCAAGCTTCGCAATCGCGGCATAGTGGGCTAAATAAAGAAATGGAAGTTTGCTAAGTTAAGAAGCTGAGTTACGATTTAGATAGAGATTTAAAACACTCTTGGGGAGGAAACCAAACCCTAGAATTTAGGGGGTAAGAGACAAAAGAGAATTTTAGATATTTTTTTTATCATTATGATTTTTTTCTAAGGAGAAATTAGTTAAATTGGAATATGGAATTGAAGATTATTTCATCTTCTCTTGGTATGAATTCCATGGATGCATTACTTGGTAACTTTATTTTCCCTTATCTATTGAGTAGCTAATTTCTTTAGTCTTGGAATTATGTTGAATTAGTGTGTAATTGTGTGTGGGTATTTTTGTGTTCACATGGATTTTAGTTGTTGGGTATGGATTTCACCATTGTTTGGGCTTATGAGTTAGGATTTGATGGGTGAAAACTCCAAATTTGCAAATGGGTTTGATGGGTGAAAGCTACGAGCTCTAAAAAAAATCCTTTGTCATCCTCGAAAGAGGGACTTAGGTGAATATTATGTAACCCATAACATCCTTGAAAGAGGGTTATCGAGGGACAAGGAAATAGTGAAAACTAAGTCTATGGTTTACTACCCTTTGCAATCTTAGAAATAAGTGTTTAGTAAGTGTAAATCCTGTAAAGATCATCATCCTAGAAATAGGGATGCTTGGTTGAGATTTTGGGTGGTTACATAAACTCCACACTTATTAGGTTCTCGAAAGAGCAAATAGGTGAAATCGTTGTGGTTTTATCGAAAGGTTGACCTCAATGATATTCTAACTAGCCCATCATTTAATTAACAACTAAATCGCATGATCAACAAACATCATCCCACATATGTTACCTCTAAGAAGACATAATCCCAAGATTCCTCCAAACCTTGAATTTAGAACAAAGATAGCATTCACTCCGTATTGGTTAAAGTTTGTGTGAAAATTTTTTGACAAATCCCCCCATTCACTTTTACATCTTGTTTCCATTATCATTCCGGGTAACCTTATAGTAACTTGAGTACCCATAGGTTGGAATTCTATAGCATTCACTCCTTGAGATTCGACCCCAATTTATATTAGGTTACTTGACAAAGACCACCGCATCCCTCAAATATGGGAGTGAGTTGAGTGTTATTAGGACTCTAACCACAAGCCACTTTAGTAGGCAAGGGACTTTAACCACAAGTCGTTGTGACTATCATTAGTCGATATTAAGACTCTAACCCTTTTTCCATACACCATCATTCATACACTTCAACACTCACGGACTCTAGCCCATTTAACCAATTCAAGACCATATATGACCACGAGGTATTCATCGAACTATTTATCTATCAAATACTTTAAATAATCCAATTACTTAATTCAATTCATCATTCAATTCTGTTTATCGTCATCAACACCCTTACAAACCATTCATTCCTCATTAGTAATCTTATACCATATTTATGTGCAAACGCACTTCAGTTTCGTGTTTAGGGACTTTAACCCCCCTTTTAACCATTAAACCAACAAGGCCATCAATTAATTAGTAACATAACATGACTAAACATTCCTTTACAAAACCATTTAACGACCACTCATACTTATTAGGCCATTGCCCTTGTTCAAAACATCATCAACATATGACTAGACATTTTCACAAACAACTTATGGGAATGCCTTTACCAAGGACAAAATCAAAGTAGAAATCATCAATATTAGGGTTACTCAAGACCTTTTTTTCAACCCACAAACAACACGCACCCAAATATGCAAATGATTACCAATATCATGTAAAAACACAAGTCTAAACATGAGCAAGCATTAATCATAATTAGGCAATAAAACCCTTATCATTTGATTTGAAAATAATCATTTACAAATATTAATCCATGTTTAAAATACATGGTTTTTGAGTTAATAATAAGGGAAAGAGTCACATGCCTTAAACAAGATGATCAACCAAGAAACTTGACTCCTTTTTGCCTCTAGATGAACACCTATTGGAACCCTAGCCTCCAATCTTGTTTTGAGAAGTGTAAAATCTATTTTTGGAATATTTTGATCTTCCAAAATGAAAGTTTAGTAGGCCACATGACATTATATAGGGAGGGTACTTACGGGTTTTGGGGTGGAAAATGTAAATAAAGCCCTTGGCATAAAAGTTGAAAGTGACTTCCCAGGTAGGTACGACTCACTTACTCCATCATGCCCTAGGGTACGAGTGGTACCCTAACTCGTACCCTAGGCCTTCACAAGGAACCCTACACTAACAAAGGTATAACCAAACACCCTTGACTCATACCCAAGGGTACGAATGGTATCCTAAACCATACTCACAAACTGCACCCACAACAGCGTCAACTAGGCTAAATGCCAACCATCATACGACTTGGATTGGTATGACTCGTACCTTAACATAAGACCATGGGGAGACCAAGTCGTATCTTAGATAGTGTGTATCCCCACCAAACTTCCTAGGATATGAAAGAGGCTCACTAAGTTGTATCCAAGGGTACGATTAGTACCCTGTGTCGTACCGAGGACAGAAGCTTCAACTAAGGGAATTTTTCTAAAGGTCCAAAGACTAGGTTTTTCAATTCTCCCCTACTTGGCTCATTCATCCTCGAATGACAGGTAAGGAAAGCATAAACTTGAGTGACACATTATTACACATCAACTAACCTTTAACCAAGCTAGAAATCAAGACATACAACAAGGATAAGACACACGCCATAATCATTGTCAATCAACCATTCATTTCCTTGACTATAGGACTCAAACCCATTATTTATCAAACATTTGTTCAATTCAAAGATTAGGGACTTGAAACCATTGTCTACCAAAGACATAAATCAAATCAATAAGATTAACACATACCTCAATAACAAGTTTTTGGGATGGAAAACTAATGCGGATACTTGGACTTCATGTCCTCCTTTGCCTCCTAAGTAGCATCCTCAGACTTTTAGTTCCTTCATAGAACCTTCACCGAAGCCACATATTTTGTTTGCAACCGGCGGACTTGATGATCTATGATCCTCACTGGGGTCTCCTCACAGGACAAAAAGTCCTAAACACGAATAGCCTCCAAACGAAGGATCGGCCATATATTTTTCCAACTTAGAGACATGGAAAACTGGGTGGATTAAGTTCAAGCTAGAAGGCAACTCAAACTCCTTGGCAACATTTCCAACCCTTTTCAAAATCAAATAGGAACCAACATTTTGGGGACTAAGTTTCCCCTTCTTACTAAATTGCATCACTACCTTAAAGGGAGACACCTTTAAGAATAACCAATCGCCAATATTAAACTCCAAATCCCTATGCCTCACTTTCGAATAGGACTTTTAATGACCTTAAGCAGTTTTCAATTTATCATGAATCAGCTTCACCTTCTCTAAGTCTTGGTGAACCAAATCATGGATAATAAATTACCGCCATCTTCGTACCACCCAAGAGGATAACAACATCTCCTACAATACAACACGTAAAAATGAGCAATACCAATGCTAGAATGGCAAATATTGTTATAGGCGAATTTAATCAAAGAAAATTGGTCATACCAACTACCACCATAATCTATCACACAAGCATGCAACTTATCTTCAAAGGTTTGGATGGTCCTCTCCTCCTATCCATCCGTCTGTGGGTGGAAAGCCTTACTAAGGCACACCTTAGCGCCTAAACCTTTTTGAAACGACTTCTAAAAGTGATATAAGAATGGAGTGCCATTATCTAAAATTATAGAAACTGGAGCACCATCCAATTTGTCAATCTCCGCAAGATATAACTTAGCATAATCTTCCATCATGTAATTAGTCCTCATAGGCAAGAAGTGAGCAGATTTGGTCATTCTATCCATAATGACCCAAATAGAATCACATTGATTTTGAGACCGGGGGAGACTGGTAACAAAATCCACATTAATCACCTCCTATTTCCATTTTGGCAATGCAATCTCTTAGTACAAACCTCGAAGCCTCATGTGTTCGACTTTAACTTATTGACACACCATACATTTAGCCACATATCTTGCCACATCTCATTTCATATTATTCCAACAATAAAACTCATTAAGATCATGATACATCTTCATAGAATGGGGATGAATAGCATACCGAGATTCATGAGCCTTGGCCATAATCCTTTCCCTCAAACCATCCACATGGGGAACACATAGCCTACCATGGTACCTCAAGATACCATCACTATCAATCGCAAATTCGACAACCTTTTGTTGACCCACATTACTCTTAATCTTTATCAAATCAAGATCCATCATCAGTTTTTTCTTTACCTCAACAATAAGAGATGACTATGACACTTGATGCACAAATACACCACCATCTTTAGAGTCCATAAGTCAAACTGAAAGATTAGCCAAGAGGTGAATTTCCTTCACTAACTCCTTCTTACCCCATCCATATAGGCTAAACTCCCCATGGATAACCTGTTAAGGGCATCAGTGACTACATTACCTTACACGGGTGATAATAAAGACTCATATCATAGTTCTTCAATAACTCAAGCCAGCTCCTTTGTCTGAGATTCAACTATTTCTGAGTAAACACAGATGGAACACTCTTATGATCTGAAAAGATAACAACATGAACTCTATAGAGGTAATGTTGCCAAATCTTAAACACAAAAACCAAGGCTAATAATTCCATGTCATGAGTAGGGTAGTTCTTCTCATGAACTTTCAATTTCCTAGAAGCATATGCTATAACCCTACCATGTTGCATCAACACACAACTATGGCCAATACGACAAGTGTCACAATACACTATGAAACCACTATTACCCACGGACAAGGTCAAAATCTAGCTGAAGTAAATTTATCTTTCAACTTCTTGAAACTACCTTCACACGGATCCAACCACAAGAACTTGACCTTCTTCTAGGTCAATTTAGTCAATGGGGAAGATATTGTCAAAAAACTCTTGACAAATCTCCTTAGTAATTGGGTAGACCCAAGAATCTCCAAATATCAGTTGGAGTCGTAGGTCTAGGCCACCTCTTAACCGCTACAACCTTTTGGGGATCCAACATGATCCCTTTACTAGAGATAATATAACCAAGAAAAGGCACATCCTTCAACCAAAACTCATACTTAGAGAACTTGGAGTACAAATAATGATCCTTCAAAGTTTGTAATACAACATGGAGATGATCGACATAATCTTCCTCGCTTTTAGAGTAGACCAAGATATCATCAATGAAGACAATGACAAATAAGTCCAACAAAGGATACAATCCCGTATTCATCAAATCTATGAATGTTGTAGAGGCATTGGTCAGCCCAAAGGACATGACTAGGAACTCATAGTGACCATACCTGGTTCTAAAGGCAGTCTTAGGGATATCTGCTTCCCTAATTTTAAGCTGATGATAACCCAACCTAAGATGAAGCTTAGAGAAATACTTTGCACTTTAAAGATAATAAAATAAATTAGCGATCCTAAGAAGTGGATATCTATTCTTTATCATCACTTTGTTAAACTGACGATAATCAATGCATATTCGAAGGGAACCATCTTTCTTATGCACAAACAACATGGGAGCACCACAAGGAGATACACTATGATGGATAAAACCTTTATCTAAGATTTCCTTCAATTGCCCCTTAAGTTCTTTTAGCTCCGTCGGAGTCATTCTATTAGGAGGGATAGAAATTAGATGAGTGTCCAAAATATGATCAATCCCAAAATCAATTTCCCTATTGGGAGAAATACTAGGAAGGTCATTGGGAAAGACCTCGAGAAACTCATTAACCATGGGAACTGGTTCTAGAGAAGGACCTTCCGAGTTAGAATCTCTAACTCGAATCAAATGATACAAACATCCTATAGAGATTAACTTTTGGGCTCTAAGGTATGAGATAAACCTTTCCTTAGACACTAAAGAACCTTTTCCCGTACAATGACCGACTCATTAGGGAATTTCAACATGACCCTAAAGTTTGATAATCTAAGGAAGCATAACACGAATACAACCAATCTATCCCTAGAATAACATCAAAATCAACCATATCCAACTCTATCAAATAAACAAGTATTTCTTTACTATCAACAACTACCACACACCCCTTATAGTCTCTTTTAAAACCCATAGAGTCTCTTACAAAAGTAGAAATAGAAAAAGGAACTTAAATACACTCAGGATTAGAACTGAAATGCTTAGCCACAAATAAGGTTAGATAAGAAAGAGTGGACCCGGGATCAAGTAAAAAATACACATCAAAGGATAAAAGTTTTAACATACCTATGATAACATCAGGAGATGCCTCAGAATCCTGGTGAATAGCAAGTGCATACAAATGATTCTGGCCAACACTGGTGCTAGAAATAAAAGCATAAGAAAAAATAGCACGATTCAGTGCAAGAGTAGATGAAGTAGCAATAGGGTCCCTGTTGGCCCAAGAAGCTACTAGAGAGCGGCACTCTCGTTGTATGTCCTTAATATGACCATATCTAAAATATTTGTTCCTTCTCTTCTCACACTAGCCACAATGAGGCTAACCATAGAATCTACAAGGTGGGTAGGATAGATCCGACTAAGCCTTACTAGTCTAAAATTAGACATCCGATTCTCAAAACCCATTACTAAACTGAGGTCGATGATCACCCAATAACTTTGGGTTAGGATCACTAGCCGAGGATAAAGAACTCGAACTCCCCAACTTCTTTCTTGGACACTTTCCACTATCTCTACCATTTTGTTCAGAAGGTCTAAATTTCTTTCCTTGCCTTGCACTAAACATAACTTTTTTTTCTCTTTCTCCACTTGTTGCATATACACAACCAACCTAGAGATGTCCATGTCTTTGATCAACAAAGCTGCCTTGCTCTCAAGCACCAACTCATTCGCCAAAACCAAAGAAAACTTAGACATTCTAGCTCTCATTCTAGAAACCATCTCTAGAGCATACTTAGACAACTAATGGAATTTCAAGGCATACTCCTTGATATAATTCTTCCTTTCTTCAAGTTCACATATTTTTCCACTTTTTATTCCCTCAACTGTTGAGGAAAGAACCATTCCAAGAAGGCCTCAAAGAAATCCTCTCAGATGGCAAAACTAGCATCCACACGCCTTGATAGTTCCTACCCTTTGTACCATTGATATGTTATATCCTTCAATTAGTGTGAATTAAACTTAATATCCTAAACCCCCAAAGCATGAAGGATCCAGATGATCTTCTCTATTTCATTAATCCAGCATTGAGAATCCTCCTTAACCTTGGTACCCATGAACATAGGAGGGTTCAACCTCATAAATTAGCCAACTCTCGTGGCCTTAGAAGAAATAGTATCTAGAGTATCAAGCTTTGATTAAGAGGCTACCAATTCAGTTTAGAGGTAAATATAGAAACGAAACTCATCATTAGTAGTATCCCTATATGGTGACTGAGTAGAAGTGTCACTCTCATAAGCAAGGTTAGTGGGGATAGGTGGAACCCCAAGAGCATGGTTAGATGCCACAGCTCTAGACTAGGTCTGGACCCTACAATTTTGATGAGGTACGTCCATTGGGCCCTCAGTCGCGTCCAAGGTGTTTTCATGCATATCAGATATCCTTGAAAGCATGATCTAAAATATAAGCTAACAAAAATTAGAGGAATCCAAGACCTTAGACTCTATAGCTTGAGATTGAAACTCAAGAAAGGGAAGTATTCCTAAATGGCTCGTATCCTCTTTTTTATAAGTGTGTCACGCTATACAACCATAAAAGAGACTCTACTTGACACAGATTTATGGACACCATACTGACTATGAACCTAGGTTCTGATACCAACTTAATAGAACCCAAAACTAGACCATGTCGTATGGGTATCTCAAGCCTAACTAGGACAGAGGATCACCCCATCAAGCCCACTTAACCATCACATCAATCCATAAGTATCAGAGGAACTCCGACTATATATATCAAGGTAGCAAAAACAAAAATAATATCATAACTTAGACAATGTCTAAACATTTCATTTACATTAACACACTAACCAGCAAACCCAATACTACAGTCATACGCAATACTTCAATTTCTATGTACTTTGGAAATTGTGCTAATAAATCCACTTGAATCTTCACCCAGGCATAAATTGGCCTAGTTAGTTGATAGTAGCCACGTCTTAGTGAAGGGCTTGCCTACGGTTGAGGCAAGTGAAAACAGGGATTCTTTTACATAAAAAAGATGGTAATATGTCTGGGGAAGAAATCTATGGCATTGTTTGAGTAGTCTCCTCATCAACACTAAACTCGGCATCATAGATCAAGGATCTCATCTGATACACTAGACCATCTTTAGCCACTACGTAATACAATTCTTGGACATAATATTCACGAAGGCATCCACCTGACTTAACTTCATGAGGATGTGTCTATTACGTAGCAGCACTATTTTGCAATCGCCATTAATATTGCACTATATTGGTATCTGTACATTAAGGAACGTTTCAATTACTGCATATTGAAGATGCTCCATTACGTTCATCTTGCTTACTTCTTCCGTCTAAGTCACTCTGCGCACGCCATTGTTGAACGTTAATTGCTTCACAGGTATTTGCTCCAATTGCACTCCTTTATTTTGTTGAACTGCTAGTTTGATTAAATCTGCATGCTTCAATTTCCCTGTTGCTTTCTCTTTTGTGACTGAAATGTTAGTATGTTCCATAATAACATCGCTAGCCAACTTAGGTTTGCTAGGCCAGCTGTTAAGGTTAGTAGAGGGACTTGAGTGGTAACAATGGGGAAAACAGGTTTATATGTTGGAGAAAAAATCTGGCCAACCTTAGGCATGGGCTGACCAGTGGCCAACTTGGCCATAATCGGGGAAGGCGAGTTTAGGGTTTGTGTGGTTTCACCATGAGAGAGAAGAGAGGAAAGTGTACCTCTCACTTGTTCGTAACAAAAAAAAAAAAAAATGAAAATCATATCGTAAAACCTTCACAGTTGATTAGAGTTTTGTGTTCACAATGTGTTATAAAATATTAGCAATATAGAATAAGAAACAACAATGGGGAAAACAGGTTTATATGTTGTAGAAAAAATCTGGCCAGCCTTAGGCATGGGCTGACCAGTGGCCGACTTGGCCATAATCGGAGAAGGCGAGTTTAGGGTTTGTGTGGTTTCAACATGAGAGAAGAGAGGAAAGTGTACCTCTCACTTGTTCGTAACAAAAAAAATGAAAATCATATCGTAAAACCTTCTCAGTTGATTAGAGTTTTGTGTTCACGATGTGTTACAAAATATTAGCAATGTAGAATAAGAAATAAAAGTACAGATGCAGCAAGTAAATGCAGAAATCACCTAATTCAAATGTCTTCAAGTATGTTGCAGTGTCTTTGTACTATTTGTAATTTATAAAAAGTCTTCTTAAATTACAAGACTTAAATTGAGTTCATTTATTCAGTAAATGAACTGCCAAAAAGTTACGGAAGAGCGTACATTCAGCAAAGCTATATTTTTAATTCTGTCAATCATTCAAATAAGTTAAAAATCAAAAGCTAGTTTGACTGGCTTTTAACTCTTCAAGTCTACAAATGAAGCAAATGTCGAACTAAATTCCTAATATCTCGAGACGTTTGTCACCTTCAGCAGCACATAAAACATCACAAGGGTAACTAAAGACCAAACAGAAATAGCTAACAATTCCGGATTCAGCTATGAAATTTTCAATTGGATTACCATAAGATACTTCAATTTTAAAAAGTTTCTTTCAAAGAAAAGATGAATACTGCATAAATAAGAAAGCACTAGATACCTATCTCGCAAGCAAACCCAGCCTACCAAACAACTGAGATAAATTCTGAGATGTAGGTAATAACAGAAATTTAATCAGTCCACAGCTAACAGCTAGTCATTGGAGTTGCATTGCCAGCTCATGTCAATTCCAAAAGCAAATACAACTACTCTGCATGCTAAAATGGTGGTAGAACAGGGATGGGTCATACTTTGCTCTCCTTCTCTGAAGCACAGTGGAGTCCTACCGAACAGTGATAACAAACAAGCCAAGAAACAATTAACTTTGGCTGCAGGAATATGTTATGGAACTCAGTCTAGTCTGCACCTTTCATCCAGGAACACCTCTGGCAGTAATCACGATTTCCTTGGATTGAAGACACAAATCATTCAATCTTTGCTCTTTTTCTAGCTTTACCCCCACCCCCCCACCCCCACTTTTGTCCGCATTATAGCACTAGTCGAGGCATAACACCTTAGCTTCTCAAGGATCCTTCTCTCACTGATGCGCAACACCAATGAATAATACATCTTAGGTTCTTTCACCTGACAGCAACAGTTCAAAGTTTTGATATCTTCTTCTAGACGGTTTGAACCATATAAGCTTTCCCGAGTATCTGCTAGAGCCGACAGAGCCGCACAAACTCCATCTGTCAGCAACATACTGTTGCTTGACTCAAAACCTTTTCCAAATAAAATATTACCGTTCTTCGATAATTTGAAGCCTTCAGACTTTTCAAAACCACTGGTAATAGATACTGCAAGATCGAGTTCTGTATATACTTCCTCTGGCAATAATATTATGTAAAGCAAAACCAACAGCTCAACTTGCGGCTCTCCATCAAATGAAATTTCAAAATATTCGGAATTTTGGCTAACGCATCCAGAATAATCTAATTTTCTCCATAGTGATAACCTCCTCCTACTGTAGCGATGTGAAAACTGGGATGAACTCCACTGAAGTACAAGCTCCAGATCAAGGTTCACAATGTCATACTGGTTATCAGGCTCTGCAAATCCATACCTGTGTAGCAGAGCAGCATTACCTAAAGACCCATATGTATTGAATACCTACAAAAGGTTACACAGAAGCCATACTTAAACCTCTTTCAAGTTGATACAAAAGAGAATATACAATCACACGAACATCACTAAATAAGTTGTTTACAAACCAGTAAGGAATATCAGTTGGACAATAAGGGGTTATTTCATTCACACACTAGTTATATGTATAATGATATAGAGATTATTAACATGGTGAATAATAAAGAAGGAATTTTTATGCAAACGTAGGGATAGTTATGCGGTACACAACACTAAGAAGAAATTTTATCTATATCACTTAATAGGCTACCACAAGGGCATTTTTTGACTTTAAATTCCCACATTGCTAATATATGGATTCTTATCCCACATTCTATCCTGGATGAAGAAATTTAGAGGTTACCACATAAGTTAATGTGCATTTTCTAATACATCCAACCAAAGTTGCATTTGTTATGTGGAGATTAGTTCCTTTATGGAAACATTAAATTAGTTGTGCAGCGATTAATGCATTCTTTTCCGGCCAACCAAATATCGTATTAGTTTATGCAAGAGTTTATGTTGGGATAGTTTGCCCTAAGTCCCTCGAGCCAAACAGCCACTAAGAGAATATTACTAAGATTTTTGGATCAGTTTAAAGATGTCATAGAGCAGATGTTTCTGCTGCATCTATTTTTCAGCTATTCTTTGCTCAAGAGGAGGAAAGATATTCTAGTTAATTCTCCCACTTCTTTACTACTTTTAACGGTTGATAGGCACATTTGTATCTTACAGAGGGGTGGTTTTATGATAAAGAACTGTCCGCATACTGGCAGGATCTAATTGACAAAATCAAAGTAGGCTGTGCAACTTCAACTAAACAAAAGACGAAAACTCCACTCGTCTGTGTGACAGAGTAACTGCAATTAGAATAACAATTTCAGATAAATAAGATCTCCTCACCTCAGCCCCAGCTTTGACCTTTTTCACCATGATCATTTCTAAAGTTGTAAGAGCATCACCAGAAACTGAAGAAAACTCCGAGTAACCCCCACTAATAGATTCACCCCTTGAATAAGCTTTGGTTGGTTCATTGTTTTCATTTTCATGCTTGCCGCTGTGAGCATCATCATCCAAATCAGAATGAGAAGACTCCAAGTCACTCCCACGGAAGCATTCACCTCCTAAATGAGAGATTTTCTTGGTTGGTCCAATGTTATCATTTCCATAATTTCCATTGTCAGCATCATTATTGAATTTAGAATAGGAAGATGTGAAGTGTACATCCTCATCACTAGTTTTGTGATTAAACCTGCAGATCAAATGTTTTTAGGATTGAGAGGAACATAACTCAGAGGAGCCAACTAATGCCAAATCAGGACTACCATAATTTTATAACACCGGCACAAGAATATGAAATCTGCTGGGTTCATCAATTACAAGGTAGTTGAGAGAATTTGCTTAATAAGGTAGCTATATGCCCTAAAATTAAACGTTTATCAACTGTCATAGAGAAAACAGCCATTCTGCACTAGAATGTCACCTTTCCATAACAAAAAAACAACCTACTTTTGACGAGTTACTGAATTCCTAGCACATACATCCTCCGACCCAATTTATGTGGCATTCTTTCCTTTTCAACAACATACACAATATATTCCAACAAAATGAGATTTGGGGCCATCATATGCTTCGAATGAAAACAGAATCCAAGAGTTCATCATCATCGATCATTCGTAAGTACAATTCTCCCTCCAACTTGGCAAAACTGAAATTTTTGATTTGAAGCTAGAAAATAAATAAGAAAAAAATATGTAAGAGAAACATATGAGACCTGACCAATTGTATTGATTGTGAGCTTTATTTCATGTATTGTGTTTTTTGTTGGTAGTCTTATGGAATTAATTGGCTGGTGAAGGAGGATGGTAGAAAAAATCAGTAAAAATGCAGTCTTTTAAGCTTCTTGATGCAGTAAAGTGTACACAGTCAACACCACTACCTCAGAGGTGAGGTAGAGAGGTTGTTTCGAAAAGACCCCTACCTAGCTCAAGACAAACATTCTACAGAAGAACATAATACACAAACAAGAAACAATAGGTAGAAACGAACAACAGATAATAACAAAAATAAGCCTACCACTAAGTAGTACTACACTCGACCTACCTAAAACAAACATCACTAAAACTCCAGGACCAAGACACTACAAGCAAAGCACTACACTACGACAACTAGGATAACAAAACAAAGCACACCTACCTACTAGCTTAGACACATTCCTACCTACTACCCACCTGCCTTAATTCATTTCCTCCACACCTTGCTATCTAGGGTCATCTCCACGGTAAGTTTTAACTGCTCCATGTCATGTCTAATCACCTCCTTTCAATATGTTTTGGTCTACCTCTACCACGCCTGAATCCATCCATAGTCAACCTCTCATACCTTCGCACTGGGGCATTCAGACACCTCTTCGTCACATGCCCGAATCATCTCAACCTCGCTTCCCGCATCTTGTCTTCCACCGGAGTCACTCTCACCTTATCTCAAATAATCTCATTTCTAATCATATCTCTCCTAGTAAACTCACACCCATCGCTGCATCCTCATCTCCGCCACCTTCAGCTTTTGGATATGAGAGTTCTTAACTGATCAACATTCCACCCCATATAACATTGCTAGTCTAACCGTCACTCAGTAGAACTTCTCTTTTATGTTTAGGAGGCAACTTCTTATCACACAAAACTCTGAAAAGCAAGCCTCTATTTCATCCATCCTACACCAATACGGTGAGTGACATCCTTGTCTATCTCTCTATTTCCTTAGATCATAGACCCAAGATACTTGAAACCATCTTTCATGAGTATCGAACTTCACCACCACGTCAGCCACATGCATCCCCTCACTAAACTTGCACTCCAAATATTTCATCTTGATCATGCTCAATCTAAATTCTTTAGACTCTAGAGGTTGTCTCCAAACCTCAAACTTAGCATTAACTCTTCTATGGATCTTGTCAATCAAAACTACATCATCTGCAAATAACATACATCATGGCACCTCACCTTGAATTTGTCGCATCAGTACATCCATCACCAAGGCAAACGGGCTAAGAGTTGATCCATGAGCAACCCTATCAGTACGGGAAAGTGCTCTGAGTCTCCTCCCACAGTTCTCACTCGAGTCTTAGCTTCATCATACATGTCCTTTATCGACCTAGTGTACGCCATAGGAGCATCTCTAGCCTTCAAGCACCTTCATAGAACCTCTCCTCTGTCATAAACCTTCTCTAGATCGATGAACACTATGTGTAAGTCTTTCCTCTCCCTATATTGCTCGACGGGTCTCCTTGTGAGATGAAGGCTTATGTAGCCAAACGACCTGGCAAGAATCCGAACTAATTCTCGAAAATAGTCGCACTTCTCCGCAACCTCGACTCTACCACGTTTTCCCTATCCTTTATAGTGTGACTTAACAACTTGATACCCTTGTAGGTTCTTATACAATGGAAATATTGTACTCCATCTCCAAACTTCACTCATCTTTGCGGTCCAAAAAATGACATTAAACAACTCAGTTGCCACTACAGACCCGCCCTTCCTATGTTCTTCAAAAAATCAATTAGAATCTCATCTGACCCAATCATTCTACCCCTACACATTCTGCAAGTAACACCCTTAACCTCCTCAACTTTAATACGCCTACAACAACCATAATCGCAATGCCTCTCTGAATGCTCCAAGTTCACCATCACAATGTCTTTGTGCTCTACTTCAGGCTATCCCAAAAAAGATTGCCATCTTTCCATAAATAGAAACAATTCAACTTTGAAATTTTCCCTTTTACTCTTAATGAAATGATTTATAGTTAACACAAACATCTACGATTTATTTTAGACCACAAGTTTCAAAAGTATTCCTTTTTTCTTAAACATGTGTCAATCTAAACAGTTCCATATAAAATTGGGACGAAGGGAGTAATATTCTAGGCTATGAGAGGATCCATACGCACTCAAGCTAATAAGTCTCTAAAACAAATCCATACTAAGAACCCTTGCCAATCGGACCAGAAACAACTTTAATAGTTGTTAAGCTAGATGCTCAATTGGTTTGTATACAAAGTTAGGGTATTACAATTGACTATGCATAATCTCTTACTACTTCACTTGGAATCTAAGCCAAATAATCCTTTTGATATGTCATGGACAAGAATGATGCTATAGAAGCCCTAACAAAACCGTTTTTAAGGTCTCAAGCTAAGGAGTTGCAAGCCAAGGTTGTTCAAGAAAATGCTTACTATGGAAGACGAGCCCAAGAATGAGCACATAATTATGGTGACGCGTGAGCTGAGCCCATGAATTATGGCAAAGAGTGGGCTAAATGCTACATATATTTATGGTCCAAGTTCAAGCCAAAGAGGAGGAAGGTTGGGCCAACATGGAGCCCCAAGTGAGTTGAGAATCATGCCCCAAAAGGCTGCAATTCGTGCCCAAAGTGGAGCCAATAGACTTGTGATTTTTTGGTGAAAGTTTGGCAATTTCTCCTTATTCTGTTAGGGAAGAATTTTGGTATTATTTTTAAATGTTTTTCTAGTTTAAAGTTTTCCTAGATAGGCTTTTACGACTTATTATTTCCATAGAAGTAGGATTCGATCCCCTACTATTTTGAATTGGTTTCCCCCGATATGTAGGAATGGATTTTGTTCCTTTCAAAACTAACACATTAATATCAATACTATCGAGTTTTTTTTACATCTTTGTAAATCAACTACTTGGGATTTATCTTCACCCTTAAAAGAACAAATCTTTTACGAAGTACGATTAATCCTTAACTTGATATCTTTGGCTTCTATTTATTAAACAAAATTCAATAAGACAATTAGTCGTATATTAATTATTGTCTCTAATTTCTTCAGTGTAGGGGGTCTAGATCACTTTGTTTATCTGGAAAGACCATATTAGTCCGTTCTTCCATAAGTACCTCCATATTTTGTTTTTCTTATATTGATTCTATGTGCCCTGTGCTCCACAATCAAGTCCTGATCTTTCCAACAAACGCTGAGACTGATGAAATCTAGGTACACTGAAGACAAAGAAATCAATATTTTTTTGAAGGACAAATGAATTAGTTTTAATCCAGTAATTTTGATTACCAAGTTTAATTAGGGTTCTGAGTACTTAATTTTGAATTTTGGAAATTTTATTCTCGAATTTCGCGAATCTTAAATTTCTTATCTTTAAACTTCATATTTTTGCTTCCGCATCATTTTCCTGTTTTTGCTCAAGTAACCCGATTCTTATCACCTTTATAACAAATTACTCTCGGGTATTATATCTTTCTAGAAATTTTGGATAGTCAAACAAGCAATGGCACTAGTTGGGAAGCATAAATTTTCCTGTAGTTAAATTAGATAATTTAAATGTATGCTTAAGAGCATACAGATACAGTATCCAAGCAACACATAATATACCTATTAGATTTTGCAATGGGACAAACGAGACAAGACGTCGTTGAAAACAAAAGAAGTGCAATAGACTAGGTAATTGCAAAACAATGAAGTGATATAGGACGTCGATAAAGCTACGAAAAAAATAAGATACACAAAGAGGCCTTTTAAGGGGGAAGAAGAATAGATTTTGACTTTTTGGGAAAGGTGTTGTGGATGCGTGAAAGTCAATTAATTAAGTATTTGATTATTATTTTAAATATCTTTATTTATTATTTATTTATATTTTAAGTAGCTTTATTATTATTCTAGAACTAGAATAGGTCCTATGTTTCCTACTTTCATAAGGACTAGACTTTCCAAAATAGGGTTTTATTTTTCTTAGTTTCATAAGGATTAGACTATTGTTGTAATATGGCTCTTATTTAAAGGGGTTTATGAAGAATTAGTCAATGTGTCATATTTCAACAAAAAACAAGAAATTGGAATTCTCTCTTCTATTGAACTCTAAAGTTTCAGTCTCCCTTTAATGAGCTGAAGAGGTTGGAATTCTCTCTTTCGTTGAACTCTAAGGTGTCAGCCTCCCTTTAGCGAGTTGAACTTATATATCGCGCTGTGAACCGATCATTCCCTAAAGATCCTAATAATTTGGAGCCTAACACAATAACAATGAGATCAATTCTAGATTCCAAGAAAAACATGCAACTATAAAACCCTAATAGATTCTAAACCTGTAGCAGTGGAACAACGCCTCGGTGAAAGAATTATCCAAGTCATCCAAGAACAACTTTCTGACAAGGGAATTGGCTCCACAATATCAGCAACACAAGGAACTGAGTCGAGTAGTGGCCTGACACTAGCAAATCAATAACTCCAACTACTAGAGGCAATTCAGTGGCTATTCAACTAGCCGATCAGAATCATCCAACATACATTGCTTATTCAACTAGCCGATCAGAATCATCCAACATACACTGCCTATTCAACTAGCTGATCAAAATCATCCAACATACACTACCTATTCAACTAGCCGATCATAATCATTCAACAAAATATACTGCATTCGACAGTACCAAGGTATGCAAAGATAAATTTTCTACTTATGACGACACCAATGACCCATTAATTTGGCCACATCATTGTGAACAATTTTTTGAAAATCGGCATACCACGAAAGCAAAAAAAGTGTGTGGTGGGGTTTCACATATTGGGAGAAGCACAATTATGGTGCTATCAGCTTCAACAAGAAAAAGGCCCAATTAATTGGGAAGAATTTCAAAAACATTGTTTCCAACAATTTGTACCTCCTGAGAGTAGCAACCCAATGGACGAATTAGTCACACTTTGACAAACTAGTACAGTTGAAATTTATCAACATCAGTCTCAACAAAAGTTGGCTAGGTCTGATGAGTTTATTCCAGAACAATTGCACGTGGTTATATTTATGGCGGGGTTGGATGACTCAATCAGACGGGATGTCCAATTGCTCAAACCACCTGACTTATCGGCAGCCATGAATGTATCCAGGTCTTTAGAACAAAAACATCAACTGCAGAAAGTAAGCAATTTTAGCGAAGGTGCATGGCAACAGTCTCGGACAAGTCTAGGCAGCACAACGAACTCAACAAAATTTGGTATTAGTTTAGTCGGCTCATTTACCTCGGCTAATACCCAAACCAGCAATCAAACCCCTCTTGTCAAGCGATTAACTCGTGCAGAAATGGCAGAGATAAGAGCTAAGGGATTATGCTATAATTGTGACGAACTCTATTAGACAACTCACCAGTGCAAACAACTTTTCTAGTTGGAATTGGATGATTCAGTTGATACTATTCCAAAAATTCTAGATGACTGCACTGAAATTCAAGCATGAGGACAAGCTCTTTCATTGTGAGAGAAGTAATGATGCCGATGCGTGAAAACTGTAATGCGTGGAATAGGATTATTATTTATGTATATTTTAAGTAGTTTTAATTATATATTTATATTTAAGTAGCTTTATTTATTATTCTATAATAGGGTTTTATGTTTCCTAGTTTCACAGGTATTAAGTTTTTTATTAATGTAATAAGACTCCTATTTAAAGGAAGGTATGAGGAATAATAGGCAGGAATAGTTTCAATCAAAAACAAGAGATTGGAGTGCTCTCTTCCATTGAACTCTAAGGTTTCAGTGTCCCTTTAACGAGCTGAATTTATCTACAAAATAGGTTAATTTTATTATTCTAGAATAGGGTTTTATGTTTTCCAGTTTCACAAGGACTAGGTTTTCTATTGATGTAATAAGACTCCTATTTAAAGAGAGATATGAAGGATAATACATACGAATAGTTCCAGTCAAAAACAAGAGGTTTGAGCTCTCTCTTCCATTGAACTCTAAAGTTTCAGTCTCCCTTTATCGAGCTGAAGAGATCGGAGTTCTCTCTTCCATTGAACTCTAAGGTTTCGGCATCCCTTTAACGAGCCGAATTTATATATCGCCCAGTGAATTGATCCTTCGCCAAAGACCCTAACAATTTGGTAACGAAACCTAACACAACGGACGATAAGATCAATTTTAGATTTCAGGAAGAACGTGTGATTATAGAAAACCTAAGGACTCTAAAATTACAGCAATGAAACGCCTCGGCGAAAAAATTGTCCAATCCCTCCAAGAACAATTGTTTATCTTGAAAATTGGCTCCATAAAACCAGCAACCGACAGACCTGAGTCGACTAGCACCCCGACGACTAGCAGATCAACAATTCTTGCTAATAAAGGCAATATGCCACCTCTTTAACTGCCGATCAGAATCATCCAACAAGTGGTAATTCCTATTTGATAGTACCAAGGCATGCAAAGATGGATGTTCCTACTTATGACGACACGAAAGACCCATTAATTTGGGAATAATTTTTTGAAAATCAACATACAACGGAAGCAAAAAATGGGTGGAGTGGTTAGGTTTCATATATTCGGAGTTGGGAAAACTTTAGAAAAGTTCTTTCGAACGAGTCATGCTTCAATAAACTAATAGAGTTGAAATTTATCAATGTCAACTTCAAGAAAAGTTGGCTAGGGTTGGTTGGATAATTAAGTTGATACTATTCCAGATTTTCTGGATGACCGCCCTGAGATTTGAGCTTGAGGACAAGCTCTTTAAACGTAAAGGAAGTAATGTTGTGGATGCGTGGAAGTCAATTAAAAGTATTTAATTATTATTTTAAGTATCTTTGTTTATATTTAAAGTAGCTTTATTTATTATTCTAGAAAAGGATTTTGTTTTTCCTACTTTCATTAGAATTAAACTTTCTAGAACACGGTTTTATTTCTTCTACTTTCATAAGGATTAGACTATTGATGTAATATGACTCTTATTTAAAGGGGTTTTTGAAGATTTAACCAATAAATCGTAATTCAGTATTGCTTGAAGTTCTCTCTTCTATTGAACTCTAAGGTTTTAGCCTCCCTTTAACAAGCCGAATTTATATATCGCCCTGTGAATTGATCCTTACCTAAAGATCCTAACACATGGTGATTAGGCTACTAAAAATTAAAAACAAGCCACTGATCACGTGCATAAATAAGGCATAGATTCACAGTTATCATGAAACAACACCGATGAAATTTAATGTGTAACATCATGTGATGTAACAAGGAGCATATGAACCCCTCACATCAAAGGTAAAATAAGTCAGCAGCTACCAATGAATAGGAAATAATGCGACACCTCAAAACCAATATGGAAAGTTCAGCAAGTAAGAGGGAGAGGAAGCAGTAAGATGATGCAGAAGATTTCGCTAAAAGGCATACTTACAGATCCGCCAAGGGAACCATTCCGCATCCATAGTAATCATCTATCTCAAAAGATCGTGAGGCAATTAGACTTTTTGCAGCAAGATAGTCCTTAACACCAAAATGTTCTACTTTAAGTTGTAAGGAAACTGAAGTTAAGAGAGGCTCAATACACTCCTTCCAATCTTCGAGGATAAGTTCCTTGTCGTCTTTAACTATCTGCCTACAAATACATCGCAATGGTCATACAATAGAATAAGAACAGAATTAAGCCTAGTGTACAAGTTGACCAAGCTTCAAATAGCTTGTCAGAAAATCAAAAGTAGGCAAAGCAGCAAATGTATTCTCTCGTAAAAGCGCATCTCGTTCTCTTTTAGTTTGAAGTTCACCAACCAGAAGTAGCAAAACAGGCAGGCAGCGACATCAGCAATCCTTTTCTTTAAATGATACAGTAATTATTTCATTGCTTTGTCAGAGAAAGCTTCATATACAAGCTAATGACATAAAGTAAGATCTAGGAAAAAATGCAATTATCTTAAAAAGATACCCACTCCTCAATAATCACCGTACTTCCATGGGTGCTCAAAACACTAACCAAAAACAAGAAACTCCTCCAATATTTGCAAAAGAATTTCAACCTTTTCCAAAGCTATCCTATTTGTTTATATGAAACCATTTGACAAGTGTCGGAGGGATAACTTCACACGCTCGACTTCTCCTTTTCTTTCTTTTGAAAGCCGAGCAGAGAAACAAGTTCTCGACACTTCTGGCGTTATTCGGTGAATTTCAATTAGCTTTACTGAAGTACTGACAATTGCAGGAGAATGTTACAATATAATATTTTCAGCAGGAGTATCATGATTCCACACACAGATCATGAACTGCAGATTCTTCCACATTAAAAACAAAAGAACTTGAAATATCGAACAACTTATAATATCCTTCTAGACAGGTCCAGATACACCGCGAAGAGGATCAACCGGACTGGGACATGATAACAAAATATGATAACTCAGATGAAAGAATACATTATTTTTTATTAACGTGGTGTCCGGGCTAGCTTACCCGCACCTCGACTAATTCCACGGGATACATGCCATCTCCCATCAGCAACAGCAACAGATACCAGTTAACTCTCCCCATCAAGGCTAGAACAAATGGAAAGAAATCAACTAGTGTTTGTCATTGTTGGGAATTGAATCTGAGACCTCATGGTGCTTAATCCAACTTCACTAAACCACTAAGCCACATCCTTGGGTGACAGATGAAAGAATACATTGACACTGAGAATTACATACTTCGACCTACATCAATAGGCATATAGGAAAAAAATTTCCTACAACCAAAGCATTAAACGTATAGAAAAAATACAACAAATTAGAGATCCCACTCTAAGTTATCAAGAAAATAAATCCAAGACAAAGAGTATCCCATAAATTTATTCCTCAAGAAAATTTCACACAAGTGTATTCATAACTTATTTCTATACTATTAAGTATTCTGCCACATGCCTTTTATCTTGAGCCAGGGGTCTATCGGAAACAGCCTCTCTACTTCTTTAGAGGTAGTGGTATGGACTGCGTACACTCTACCCTCCCCAGACCCCACTATGTGGGAATATACTGGGTTTGTTGTTGTTGTTGAAGTATTCTGTCACATATACTTTACCATTCTTTCAACGCTCTAACATTGACAAAACTCTCTCTACACAAAACTCTCACTTCCATTTTGTTACATTTTCATTTCCTTCCGTGACTAAATGATGAATAAGAGATGTCAACTTATAGAGTTGATTCTCTCACCAAACCTAACCAACCAACTCACTTCACAAGTCAACTAAATAGAAGACATTTTCATTTCCTTCCGTGACTAAATGATGAATAAGAGATGTCAACTTATTTAGTTGATTCTCTCACCAACCCAAACTGGCCAACTCACTCTAAAGAAGTTATGCTAATTCAAAATTCTTCTTTTTCTTCTTCTTCTTGTTGAGATGTCAACTTATAGAGTTGATTCTCTCACCAACCCTAACTGGCCAACTCACTCTGAATTGTAGTCAAAAATCACAAGTCAACTAAATAGAAGTTATGCCAATTCAAAATAATAATAATTCTTCTTCCTTCTTGTTCTTCTTCCTCCTTCTTCTTGAGATGTCAACTTATAGAGTTGATTCTCTCACCAACTCTAACTGGCCAACTCACTCTGAATTGTAGTCAAAAATCACAAGTCAACTAAATAGAAGTTATGCCAATTTAATATAATAATTCTTATATATATATATATATATATACATAATGATTTTTTCAGTTTTATTTTATTTATTATGATGATGATATGAGCTTAAATGAAGAAATGAGGACTCATATAGCCGACCCTAACTTGTTTGGGACTGAGGCGTAATTATTGTTGTTATGGATACAGTCTGTCAAGCTCAGCTAAAAAAATTGAGGAGGAAAGAATCAGCCTGTAGGTTAGATTCAAACTGGACAGCAAAGAAGCTGAAACTACAAGCGGTAACAGATTTATAGGGAGAATTAAGCAGGCGAATTGTGCATACGTCCATGTTCGAGAAGAAATTCTACTACAATATGTGTATAGAAAGAAAAAAATTAGAAAACCACTTCTCATTACCTATAAATAAGCAAAGAGAATACTTCACAAATTCATTCTAAGAACTTCTTAGGACTGTATCCGAGCCATTGCTTCTTTCTTACAAATATATGTCGTATCATTTTCATTCTACTCCATGACTAAATATTGAACAAGAGACCGCTGTTATAGAGTTGATTCTCTTTCACCAACATCAAGAGGCCAACTCAATCCAAGTCATAATCAGATCACACGGCAACTCATATGAGCTGTAATGAAGTTTTAAGAAAACTCACTCCAGGTTTTAATCATATTTTAAGTCAACTCACTGTTAGTTGTAATAAAGTTACATGCAAACACACTCCAATTTATTAAAGTTGCAAGTGAACTTACTCAACTATCCAAGAAGATGCCACAAAACAAATTGCCAAATTTGATTAGAAAATTTTAAGAACATACTCATCAAAAAGATTTAGACATTTTCCTAAGAAGTTCCAATTTCCACAAGAGTTAAGAGTTTATGTGCAAAGCAATCTACTTGAGATGGGGAAGCGAGATTGAGCTAGCTTGGACATGTGAAGAGGCAAAATGCAAACCGCCCTGCGAAGAGGTGTGTGAGGTTGGGTGTAGTAGGTATGAGGAGAGATCGAGGCAGGCCAAAGATGTGTCCAAGAGAGGTGATTAGACAGGACTTGATGAAACATCAGGTGTGGAGGAAGCATATTAGAGTAGAAGGTTAGTCGAGTAGGAGTGTTTTCTTGTTTTTTGAGAGTTTAGGTTTGTTGGTGTTTGTCGATGTACTAGCCGTAGTATTGTAGTCCCTATTTGTGATATATATATCATAGTTTGTTGTGTATTGTGCTTCGACTATCAGACTATGTTGTTGTTATCCTTTTCTTTCTTGTAGACTTTGCAATGTTTCCTTGATAGTTAATATATTTTCTTTACTGCCTTCTTCTTCTTTGTACCTGGATTTGCTGCACTTGAGCCAAGGGTCTTTTAGAAACAGCCTCTCTACCTCCCGAGGTAGTAGTAAGGTCTTCGTATACTCTACCCTCCCCAGACCTCACTTGTCGGATTGGAATTTCACTGGGTATGTTGTTGTTATTGTGCAAAGCTATCTAATTAAAAAAGATGAGAGTAGAATCGAGCAGACAAGCTTCTGCAAAAAAAAGTTTGGACATTCTCTATGGTAGCAACATAGCAAAACTTTGAACTTAGTTCTTCTCTAGAACAGTTACTTATACTTTTGTATAGATATCTACATCAAATTCACAATTCAAATGTGTTACATTTATCAAAAAACAATAGAAAAGAAGGTATATATAATGAGGAGGAGAAAGAGGGAGGCGACCTTGTGAAGCTCAGTTCCAAGGAGAAGAGAGTCGATTTCAGATGGGGACCACAATAAAGGGATAGGTTCAGCATAAGGAAGCAACTGGAGATAACCAAACCAAGGAGATAGCGGACCGAGGCTCCGCTCATACATAATAGCAACTCCTAGAGCTAAGATTCCTTCAAGCTCCGCTTCCTCGACCATTTGCCGCGCACCTGAAGTCTTTACCGTCAAGCAACTCTCCTTCGGAATAATTGCCACCAAATCACCATCATCCAGATCGCACAACGCTCTTACCCAAGAGTTGGTCGATACTACCAGCTCCAGCGCCTCGCTACACTCTACACATTGCCACTTCATCCAATTCTTGAATGCTCTCAGTTTCCTACTGGAAAAAACATATTACAGTCAAACGTCTTGTTAATTCATAGATATATTATAGATATAGAGGAGGAAAGGAACATTTTGGCGGTGGCATACCTGGATACCATTGCTACAGCAGCAGAGGCGGAAGGTAAAATGGTGGCTATTTGGCTTTTCTTATTATAAAGTGAGGGTTAAGCGAGAAAATTGAAAAAATTAAGTGGTAGGTGAAAAAAAAAAATTTTAAATGGCATAGCTTTGATTGGCTAAAGTTAAACCTTTATTTAAATTGTGATTAAATTAATTTGAATATAAAGTATAATTTTTAAAAGAATTTAAATTTTTTAAAAAGTCCACTAACTCTAAATTTTAAATTTTAAAGTTCCCTTTTTATCTTTTAATCTTTCTCATTCTTTTTTCTTTTTTCCTATCTTCTTCTTATTTTGTTTTCTCTAGATTTTCCCTATTCTTTTTTTTTCATTCTCTTTTCATTTCATTCTTTTTTTTTTTTAATTTTCATGAATTTTTTTAAAAGAATTGAAAAGTTTGAAAAGAAATTTTTTAATTTCTTTTAAAAATGAATGAAGAAATAATTTAGCAAATTCAGCAACTACAAGAGTTGTTTCAGCAACTACGGTAATTATTGCAATAACTACTATTAATTATTGTGTTACAACAATTATCGAAGTTGCTATAGCTATTATCAGAGCTACTGCAGCAACTATCGAAAATGCTGCACAACTATCGATGTTGCTGCAGCAATTTCGATACTTACTTAATTTCTGAAAAAAGATCTGATTGGAAGAGAAACCCACAAAAAAGTGATATTTATGATTAAAATGGAGGTGGTAGTGCTGGCGGTGACGCCGAATGAGAAGATGACATTTGTTGTGGTGTTGATAGCGACAGTGATAGAGAAGAAAGAAGAAAAATAGGTGATAGTTATGTAAAGGGAGTAAATAATGGTGAATCTGGAAGAGGTGACAATAGTAGTGATAGTGATAGTAGAGGAAGAGGAGGTGGTGGTGGCGAATGACAACAAAAAGGGTGTGGAGGAGGAGTGGTGGTGATGGCGTAGGAATCTTTATGTAAATATGGGGTAGAGATCTTTGTATAAATAATAAAACTTGAGGGTTTTAAAATTAGTATCATTAACACTAATCTTAAAATTGTCACCTCTACTCAATATTTAAGACTTGTGTCATTCCTTTTTAGTTTTAAAACTTTTTTGTTATCCTTAATTAATTTGCCCGAGAAAATTGAAGGGAGGTTAGGGGTGTGCAAAAATCCAACTCATAGATAAACCGAACCAATAAAAATATTATTGGTTTATTGTTATTGGGTTATTGGATTAACGATTTCTCAATGGTTTTATATAAACAAATTTATTGGTTTGGTTCGATTTTTTCTTATTAGGTTATTGGATAAACCGATAACCCAATAAGAATATATATATATATATATATATATATATATATATATATAACATTTACTTCAAACCTGAAGATTCTTGTAAATTAAAACACATCATGTAGGTTTTTGGTTGCAACTAAGATTCAATTTTTTTTTTTGTTAGTTACTACTATTTCTATTGTATGAGTATTTTCGTATCGATTAAACTAAAAATCGAACCGTTAAGGACTAAAAATTGATAAATCGAAAACCGATAAAAAAAATATCTTATTGATTTGGTTATTGGTTTAGCATATTTATAAATCAAACACTGATAAATCAAATCGATAATATATAAAACCGAACTGACTGATGTACACTTCTAGAGGGTATTAGTATCCATTTAACTAGGGACAATGAATTAAGCAATGTGAAAAAGTTTCAAAATTAGTTGTAGGTGACTATTGATTTTTTAGTGTGGGTGACAATTAATTAGTGTGGGTCACAATTATTAAATAATGGATTAAGAAAGTTTGATCCATGAGAATTACACTCAAGTTTTTTATTTTATAATTTGGATCAATATAAAATCCTAATAATTATTTAGCTTAATATAAAACCCCAATAACTAAAAATGTAGTTGTTGCTCTTATTATCTCTTTGTTTGCTTGGGTTGTTGTTGTTCATTGTTGTTGCTACTTTTTTTTTCTTCTTTTTCATTATCATCTTCTTCTTATTCACTATCATCTCTTCTTATTCATCAACATATTCTTCTTCATTTTTCGTACCATTGTTGTTGTTGTTGTTGTTGTTGTTGTTCTTATTACCGCTATTGCTGCTACCGGACCAAACTTTTAGATCAAATTTTGTTCGAATATCACTAGGCATTACTTCATAGGTGATTTTGGTAAGTAAAATTATAAATTTTAATTCGATTTCTCATCTGAGTATATCTGTTACTACTATTTTTCAATAATATTACTTGTCCAACAGTTGTTGTACTCATTTACAACAGTTGTTGGATAGTTTTCACTACTATTTAAGTAGCTCCAATAGGTAAGTCGTTTGTTACAACAGATGACCTACCTGTTGGACTAAGCTACTGGTTACGTAACATGAATTCAACAAATGAGTCATTTGTTGCAACAAGTGACTCATCTGTTGGATTCATGTTACAACACTGGATAGAACCTGAAGCTGAATCCAATAGATGAGTCATCTATTGCAACAGGTGAGTCATCCATATGACTTATCTGTTGGATTTATTGTTATAGCACTCGGATAGAACCTGAAGCTGAATTCCAATAAATGAGTCATCTGTTGCAACAGATGACAGAGTTGTGGCAATAGAAGACTGATCTATTGCAATAGATGACTCATTTGTTGGATTTATGTTACAATACTAGGATAGAACCTAAAGCTAAATCCAATAGATGAGACATTTGTTACAATATATGACTCATCTGTTGGAATTCATGTTACAACACTGGGATAAAATTTAAAGTTGAATCTAATAGATGAGATATCTGTTGCAACAGAGACATCTGTTGCAACAGAGGACTTATCTGTTCGGAGATTGATAATGATAATGCATTTAAATTTTTTGTTGTATATATTATACTATCATTATTAACTTTTTAACAAATTTCTTTAGGTACCGTTAATGGAGGAATCAATAACAATAGGGGTGAATTGTTATCGTGAATAGATCAAAAAGAACAATCAATTTATTTGGCATTGGAAGAATGGTGAAATGTTAGAGACGATCGCAATGACAGTCCAAAAAGATGTTTTGTATAATGATTTTATGAACTTAATTACCAGTTATTGTGGACTAAATTATCAGCCGAAAGATTTTGTCATCAGTTACATGCACAACTCTTTTGAAAATCAGAGGGTCCTACCTTTTAATATAAGCGATCAGGTTCGTTTGCATGCTTATCTGGGTGATACAACTAACCCATTTTAATGGTGTTTGTGGTTGAAAAAATAATGTGAATCAAGATGTAGAACAAGAACAACAAAATATGTTTAATGATAAATTGGATGATGTGGACAAGAACATTTTAGATGATGAGAGTGGCGATAAAGTGGAGAAGGAACAAATACCTATGTCCGTTATTGCAAGTAATACAATAGGTTATTCTCAATCAACACAGTCGAGCAATCTTTAAAATGATGAAATAGGTTTTTACTAGGGAATGACATTCAAGAACAATAAAGAGCTAGTCACTTCATTGCATATTGCTTGCTTGGAAAAAGATTTCAGACTCAAGAAGGTGATTAATTTGCATAGTGTGTATTGTTTTAGATATGCATGGAGTGCAAATAGTGGTTGAGGGCTGTGAAATTCTTATGTTCTGACAGATTCTATATTAGAACTTATGAAAAGTATCACGCATATGGTTCAGAGCATATTATGAGCCATAATTCACACGCCATGATAAAGGTCATCGATAAATACTTCAAAAATAGATTCTGCAATGGTAAAGTCTCGTCTACAAGAGATATGGCTAATCAACTCCATACAGAATTGGATTGTAAGGTGAGTTATTGGAAGATTTATAAGGGCATGGAGATTATAAAGTCTTTAGTTAGGGGAAAACATGAGGACGGGTATGCAGTGCTTGATGCGTACAATTATATGCTTGAGTCCACAAATCTAAAAAGTAAGACAACATTGTTAGTTGATGAGAATGGAAGGTTCAAGTATTTTTTTGTAGCCTATGCGGTTTGGATTTTTGGTTATTTACAAATGAGAAAAATCATAGCTGTCGATGGGACATTCTTGAAGAGCAAGTACGAAGGAGTTTCGTTATCGATGGTGGCACATGATACACAGGATCACATATTTTGGTGGCTTTTTGTATAGTGGATAAGGAATATAATGCCTTGTATCAATATTTTTTTGAACAAGTGAGAAGCTATATAGATGATATCGATGAGTTGTGTATAATTTCTAATAGGAATCCAAGTATTCGAAAGATGGTTTCAGTTGTTTACCCTTCAGCTCACTATAGTAGTTGCATGCAACACCTTGGGAAAAATATTTGAAACAACTATCAAAATTCAAAGGTCGTGTATCCTTTTTATAAAAATGCTAAAATGTATGATAAAGTTGAGCTCTTTGACCATTATAATCAAATAAGAGATATGGTACTCAAGGTAGCGGAACATTTCAAACGTGCCGGATTTGACAAATGGAGCCAGACATTTTATCCGAAAAATAGGTACATTACTATAAATTTAATGTCTTATTTGAGTTTATAATAATACTATGTCTTACTAAGCGATTTTTTTATATAGGTATAAAATTATGATGTCAAACGTAGCTGAATTGGCGAATGCAATGTTTAATGTTGAAAGAGAATTTCTCATTGTCGCTCTATTTGATTAAATAAACATGAGGTTTGCAAAATTATTTTACTAGAGGCGTATGGAGTTGGTCAACTCACCAAGCAAACTTGTTCCTTCAATGGAAACACAAATATCAAAGTACATCAATTCAGGGAAATTGGCCCATTAAATAGCCAATTACAAGTTTAGTATCAATGGTCATGGTGATGTTAAAATGGTCAATCTTTAAAGAAGAACTTATATATGTAGAGTTTTTGACTTGAACAAAATACCTTGTTCACATGCTATGGCAGCGCTTTGAGCCCAATATGGCATACATTTGGAAATCAAATTTATGAGTACTCATCTCCATATTATTTGATGAAAAAAAAATTGCATATTGTGAGGATATTATAGGCTTCTTCTAAAGATTCTTGGATTGTCCCTGTGGAGATTATGAAGAGAAAAATACCTTCTGTATATATTGATCCAAGAAAACCGAAAAGAAAGCGAATAAAGAGGAGGCATGGAGTTGGAGAATCATTTCCAACAAGAAAAAAATAAGTTTTCCATATGTAAGATAGTTGGCAATAAAAGAATTACACGTTCCAAATGAAATGGTCCACAATTGTTGTAATAATAAATAGTCTTACTGTTAGTTTAGTTATGAACTTGATAATTTTAACTCATTGTTAGTAATGTATGTTATTTACTATATAAAATCTATTTTTTATTTATGGTCCAACAATTAATTTGTGCATCAATAAAAAAATAGAAAATTAAATAAATACAACAGAGTACGAGTGGGGCCTGCTTGGCTCCTATGCAACACCCATTTCACCGCTTATAATGAAGCAAAGGCACTGACGGAGTTCTGCTTACTAGAGGTAAAACACCCTCTTATATAATAAGGAAATATATACCCTTCATGAACATTAGTTGACGCTCATCTCTTTCCTTTTTGGCATAGAAAAAAATTAGAACTATGAGTAGACAAGAAGAAATCCAAAGTTGGGAATGGGAAAGAATTCATATCTAATAACTCCACAAAGAGCCTAACAAGAAGAGGAAATGATCATTACGAAGAAAACATACAAAGAAGAAGGAGGAGAATGCAAATAATAGTAATGAGTCTAACGAGCTCCTTGTTGATATTATGAACTGTATTGTCAAACGATGTACGATGAATACATTATCCATGTTTAATTGTGCATCAAATTTGTGGAATGACTTTGTTTCCAGTCCTTTCTTTGTTTATTCATATCTTGAACATTCAATGAAAAATGCCCCTGTTCTTTTTATGAGACCTATTCATCCAAAATTGCGATAGTTAATAAAGTTCAGGCTACAATTTGTTACAATAGACGTAGAAAGAAAGAGAGGAAGAAATGAGTTATACACCATCTCTATACCTCAATTTAGTTTTGCACGTTCAGGTATAATTTTATATTCTTGTTTATTTTGTATTTATCGGGTCATGATCGAATTTATTTGTGCAATCATCTTATGCAACAATAGCATAAATTGCCCAAATTTTATCATTTGAGTTTAAAAATTAGAAGTTTCTAACTATATATTGCCTGCCATCTTATGGGTTTGAAAAGGATGTTTTCATGCCAAACACGAAAAACTTTATGAAGAGTTTGATTCTAGACCTATGAATACTTGAGGATAAAATAAGTTGCAATTGTTTTTCTCTGGTAGAACAAGAAAGTATCCAAAGCAATTGTACTTAAAATAATCCTCAAGTTTTTCATCCCTCAAAATGTTCCTAAACACATCTAAATTTTTACCCATCATAGATTTAACTACAAAATCACTAGTCAAATCTGTAGGGTTATCTATTGGCATATCAACTTGGAACTTGTCAATAGTAAAAGTTCTAACAAAATCAAGCTAGGTTTTTGATCTATGTTCATGTTCGATTGATGATATAACAATATTATCATCTCTTTCTTACTTTTCCCTCTTTATCATCACCTCCATTCTCACTTTTATCCCTAACTTCATCCTCATCTTCATTCTTACCTTCCCCTTCATCTCCATTATCACTTTCTTTATTATCTCTATCTTCTTTCTCATTTTTATTTTTATCTTCCCCCTATCTAATCTTTTCTTCATCTCCCTGAACCTTTTTTTATACATTATCTCTTTCAGTAATTATGAAATATCTCTATCTTCTGTAAATAGTAATTCTGTAATGCCCCGAGTCTGTACCCTGGATGCTACACAGTGCTCATAATTTCAAAGGACCACAAGCTAACCCATGACTGGTACCTGCTGTAACAGCTGAATAATTATACTGTAAATATACAGAAATAGGCAAAAACTTTTCATAATGTTCAATACTGAATAATACTGAATAATGATCAACAAGGTATCACAATACCCAAAACTGAAAATCAATACTGAAAAACTAAACAACAAATAAAAAATACTCTAGTCTGAAAAAACCTCTAGTTGTCTGAACTGTGGAGTTGATGGGACAAGCCCTCAACTAACTCCAACTTGCTAAAAATGACTAAAATGCTGAAAACAATTATGTCCTCGAACTATGAGGACTCACCACTATGCTAACTGCTGAAAATTTGAATGGCTAAGGGCGCTCTAGAGCCTGTGCGTTTGAACCTATGGTATAAGACATCATAGAGCAAGAGAAAAACTGCGTGATGTAGCTAAAATGCATGGGTTCATATGCATGAACAATAATAATTGAAAACATGAGTATAACCGAGTAAGAGTACATGCAAGAATACATATACTATAACTGAGATCGTGATAATACTGAATACTTATTCTGAATATTGATTAAATATTATCTAAGTATGCTAATACAAAATTACTGATAACTGAATGATTGTATCTGACAGTCCTAATTTTATGGAACTATACTGAGTTTCGTACTGAGCTAAGTGGCTATATCTGATAGTCCTAAATCTGTAGAACTGAACTGAGTTCTATTCTGAGACTGAGACTAGAACTGAGACTGAGACTAGAACTGAGACTGTGAGAGGTAATCATCTAATCGACATGCCCCTTCTCTAACTGATTTGGGGTCCAACCTGTAACCCCAGTTGGAAGGGTATCAATACCATGCCATAGGTAGAGACAAACTGCGAGTTAACTTTCTCTGACAGGAAGCTTATCCGTCAACCATCGCTGGTAGGAAAACTCAAATGAGATATATCAACCCTCAAAGTATCTGGCAGGAAAATATCTCAACCTACACTAGCTATGAAGTTCTGTAATACATGGATTGCTACTAAGGGTCAAACCCTCTGTTAACAGGAATGCCCCCATCCCTAGGTTCGCTCGTTGCTAAATCCTACTCCCAACTGAATGGACACTGAACTGATTTCTAGTCTGTACTAAACTGGACTGAATTCTTACTGATATTACTGTTTAACTGAACTGAACTAAGTTCACTGAGTTCCGTGGACTGACATAATACTACTAAATTCTATTAACTAACTGAGTCTACTGAGGTCTGATCTGAGTACTGTGATTGAATTACGAACACTACTGAGATTTCCTGGGTTTCTGTAACTGGATGAGTTCTACTGATCGAGTCACTACTGCAATTACTTCATAACTGACACTGGCTCTAAGTAAACAACTAAATTGTCGGGTATTAAATACCCCAAGAACTCAATAACATGAAAATAATGCATCACATGATCTTGCTTAGCATAAGTATGCACATTAAATTCATAATGCATCTATAGAGACATCTTATCAAACTCTTGCATGGTATAACTTGCAAATAAGCTAGCATGACATGATTTCTTTCCCTTATTAGTTCACATGAATTATTCATCAAGCTCTTGGTGAGCATACATATACACATAACAATAAGCAACAAGTAGACATCATAATTTAAATCCCCATTGACAATTTCAAGGGTTTTATGTGGATCCTCATGCTATTACATACATATAAATTAACCTCACATGAAACGCATCATAAAACATGGATTAGAATCCCAATTAATCATTATAAACATGAACATAATCAAACCCAACATGGAATTCATGAAATCCATGAACTTGAAATTTAAAATAGTTTTTTGGAATCCAAGGGTAGAAGGGACCCTTGGATGAATACTTCACATACCTTAGTTGATGAGTTTCTAAAATTTAATGGTGAGTTCTTGATTTGAAATTTGAACACCTAGGGTTTTTGTTCTTGAGAAATTTGTGAAAGATTGAATATAATTGCTCTCCAAAGGGCTTAATTTCATATTTTGGGGGCTGAAAGGAGTGGGAAAAAAACCTTATTAACTAGAGGACGCGGCTTTTTAATGCCTGTAAACTGTGTTACCGACGCGCAGGCCGACATAATAGCGAGTCTGTGTTGGTTCACTGGAATTTGTACTGAAGCTAGGGAAAAACTATTTATCGATGCGATGGTCGATGCGACGCATCAAGATTGCACCAACCCACTGTTTTGGGCACTCAAACATGGTCTAAACGAGGTCTGAAAAATTCAAAACTTGTTCGGGAACCTCTACTACATTCATGATCATGAATTAACTCAAATATCAATATTTAAAGGACATAAAGGTCATGAAATAAATACTAAGTCTGAATGCTTAGCTAGAATTTTCTAAGTCTAGGACCCCCTCTTAACAAGCTTAAAAGACTGAATTAAGCTAAGAATTTTGTGGGGTCTTACAATATCTCCCCCTTGGGAACAATCAACCTCGAATAAGATTGACTAGGCTAGAAATACTGGTAGACTAAATTTATACACTAGACATACATAACTGAAACATGATTTCATGACTGAGATTACTGATATACTGGATTTCATACTTAACGTGCATATCTGATGCATGAGTACATAGCTGAACATGATTCATGAATGCATAACTGGGAATACTAAAAGTTGATTTTCTTATATATATATATACTGAACATGCATATCTGATGCATAGGTATATGACTGAACTAACTTATAAGCGTATGACTGAATATGCAATGGTAACTGATTCTAAGCTTGTAAAGGTAATCTGAACATGGAACTGAGTAAGTTCAAGGAAAAAGTATTACTTAAATAGAAATGTACTGATGAACCCAAGAACATTTTTGGAGTGTGCATGAATGGGAACATGAGAACATGACTGAGACTGAAACGTGATACATGAACTGAATATCGTGAACTGAACTGAGCCCCCTTGAATATATGGCTTACGATTGAAATTGAAACTTGAGAGTCAACTTATGAGTACCCACTACTCCAAACTGGATTTGTTACATGAAGATAACTGGGAGGTTTAGGTCATAAAAGCTCGGGGTTATAGTGCATCTCCTCCTTGGGACATTATGTCCCCCAAAGAATACTGACTTAGCTGAGATACTGAGAAAAACTGGGGCGATGCACAAGGCACCTACGAACTGAATCGTGACTGAATATCTGGGGCCTGAAACTGGTACATGATACATGAACTGAGCTGAACACACAACTACCTAGCTGCTCCATCTTGGAATGGTTACATTCATGAGGCTTTGGATAGTGCAACTAGATGGAAAAATGGAAAACCACACCATACAAATTTGTCCGTCTAACTGCTAAAACTAAATTACTGGCCTTTTGGACTAACTCATACAGAAAACTTATATTCGACTGGAAGCTTTCTTTGTCACTCTTTCTATAGAGTTCTAGTGGCTTTAAAGAGCAAGGAGAGCTTGGCATCATCTGAATAAGACATCACAACGTGGCTAGAATTCTGTAATATGATGCGAGGCCTACGAATCATTATCTAAGATAGAGTGACTAAGACTTATGCACTGTAACTATAAATTTTCAAGCTTAGATATATCCCTTGAATACTCTCTCAACTATACTCTCTACCTTAGTATGACACTTTATTTGGGACTACTGAAAAAATATTTGCATGGGCGCTGTGCACGAATGCATAAGCATACTAACTTATTTGATTAACTAAATAACTGATAACTGAATACTAGGTCTACAAGACTGAACTGTACTTAGTCTGAATAAGTAGACTAAAAATGTAGAGTATTATGCATAAGAGGAAGAGACTGACTTAGTAACATGAGATAACTTAGCATGAATTCATGAAAACTGTATTATTTGAGAATGCAAGACCAAGCATATAACATGGTTCTAAAATAGTTTGTAAACTGAGGTACTGAAATACTGATAATTGAATAACTAATAACTGTATGCTATGGTCGAACAAATCTAAAACTGAACTGAGTTTCTGATCTGATTAGTGGAATGAGACTGACACTGTAACTAAGACTGTAACTAAGACTATGCTTTAGATGGTAACTAGGACTGCATACACTGTAAGGCATGAGTGCAGAAGTCATGAGCTGTATGACCTGAGTTTGGAACTCCTGTGTTCAGGGAACATGATTTGTACTACTGAGTGAACTGGAATTCCTTGGACTAAGAACTAGAAATGCACATGATTCTATATAAAGTGCATGAATATAAGATGTTCTCATGGAGCTAAGATGTAAAGCATGCGTAGGTATCGTGATGACTGAAGTACAAAATTTTGAACTGAGGTAAAGATGGGTTGGGCATCATTCCCACCCATTACTTTTCTACACATACTAATATTACTACAGAAATATGAAAGCCTGACTTCCTGAGATATCATAATCGGACAGTTCCTGTATACCCACAGAGATATGATAGGCTGGCCCACTGGGTGGAGGCTGAGGAAGACTCTGCTAGAATTTTGTGACTAACTCTAAAATCAACTGCTATATATGGAATAACAAAGGACAAAGAAGCTCCAGGATCTAGAAAAGTGTAAACATGCAAATAAAAAACTTGTAATGTACCAGTGATCACATCAGGATAACTTTTCTGATCCTATCAGGACTTGAGAGCATAGAGTCTATTTGGGCATTGCCCACTGATAGTACTGGAAAAGGCACCCTACTGATTCGGGCGACCGGACTAAGCTGAAGGATGACTGTGCTGACTTTGTAGACCAGCCTTAGGATAGTATCAGACTCTGTGACCTGACTCGCCATCCAAAACACACATCACTGCCAGCTCTACACATACCCTTATGATTCTTATAACATTCTTTACAAAGAAGATTAACACAAAACCGCTTGCACTACTCTGGGTTTTAGAGCCTGGTGCCTCATCATGACTATCATTCCTGAACCTTGGTACAGGTGTACTAGCTGAAGATGGATCTGGGGCTGAAAACTTCTAACTAAACTGAGAATGGTTACCACCTTTTGACCTTCGCTGGGCAAACTAAAGCTACCTGTTTTGGCTCTCTTCTTAAGTTTCTATTCCCCAATCTGTTAAGCATGGACCATAAGCCTAGATATGTTTATCTCCCTAATCAATATCGTAATCCTGCACTTCTTAACCACTCAACCCGATACCTCAGACACAAATTTGCTCATTCTGGATCTATTGTCTGCTACTACATGAGGAACATACGTGGCTAATTGAGTAAACTTGAGGGAATACTTTTTCACACTCATACTGCCTTGCCTGAGATTGATGAACTCTAACACCTTGGTTTCTTCAACTATAAGAGGGAGAATCTATCTAAGAAGGCTGTAGTAAACTCTTCCCATTCTATGGGCTCTGCATCTGCACCCTTGTCTACCTTCTACTGCTTAAACCACGTATGGGATACATCTTGTAGCTGATAGGTGGCTAACTCAGCACTCTCACTGGAAGTCACTCCTATGATATCTGTGACCTTTTAAACCTAATCAAGGAACTCATATGGATCCTCTTCAGACTTAGAACCTGAGAATAAGGGTGAATTTACTCGGGTGAAGTCCTGAATCCTGGCTGCAGTAGTATTAGCCACTGGGTTGGCTAGAACAACAGCTGGCCATTTATTCTGAGTTGTGATTAAATTGTCTACAGTAATGAATACAACCCTGAATTTCGCATGAGAGATGTGCTCATCCAGGGGATCTGCCTAAACGAGCTAAGGTGCTGATTGATTTTTAGTTCTTTTTTCTGTAGTCCTTTTGGGAGGCATGTTCTGTAAGTAAAATGAAGAAGTATATTAGACTGAGAGTTTTACTAGTGCTCATGCTTACTCGCATGACATGAATACTGAAAGAAAGGAAAATTTTCCTAAAACATCTCGTAGACTCTCGTCCATAAGTATGGAGCGCAATACACCCATGTACAAGACTCTACTGAATGCGACTTTCAGACTTTCTAGGACACTATTGAACCTTAAGCTCTGATACCAAGTTTGTAACGCCCTAAGTCTATACCCCGGATGCTACACGATGCTCATAATCCTGAAGGACCACAAGCTAACCCATGACTTGTACCTACTGTAACAACTGAATAATAATACTATTAATATGTAGAAATAGGCAGAAGCTTACCATAAGGTTCAATATAGAATAATACTGAATAATGATTAACAAGGTATCACAATACCCAAAACTAAAAATCAATACTAAAAAACCGAACAACGAACTAAAAATACTCTAGTCTGAAAAAGCCTCTAGCTTTCTGAACTGTGGAGTTGATGGGAAAAGCCCCCAACTAACTCCGACTACTGAAAATGACTGAAATGCTGAAAACAATTATGTCCTTAAACTATGAGGACTCACCACTACGTTGACTGCTAAAAATCTAAACTTCTAAGGGCGCTGTGGAGCCCGTGCGTCTGAACCTATAATATAAGACATCATAGCGCAGTAGAAAAACATACATCAGTACTTTGAATGTACTGGTATGCTTAGTGAGGTAGGCTGAAATGCATATATTTATATGCATGAAGAATAATAACTGAATAACATAAGTATGACTAAGTAAGAGTATATGCATGAATATGTATACTGTAACTGAGATCATGATAATACTGAATACTGAGTCTGAATACTGATTTACTATTATCTAAGTATGCTGATACTGAATTACTAATAACTGAATGACTATATCTGACAGTCCTGATTATATGGAACTATACTGAGTTTCATACTGAGCTGAGTGACTATATCTGATAGTCCTGAATCTGTAAAACTGACTGAGTTCTATTCTGAGACTGAGACTAAAACTGAGACTGTGGGACGTAATCATCTAATCGATGTACCCTTTCTCTAACTGATTTGGGGTGCAACTTGTAACCCCAGTTGGAAGGGTGTTAATATCATGCCACGGGTAGAGACAAGCTGTGAGTTAACCCTCTCTGACAGGAAGCTCTTCCATCAAACCTCGCTGGTAAGAAAGCTCAAATGAGATGTATCAACCCTAATAGTTTCTAGCAGGAATATATCTCAACCTATACTGGCTACATAGTTCAGTAATGCAGGGATTGCTACTAAGGGTCAAACCCTCTGTTGATAGGAATGCCCCCATCCCTGGGTTTGCTCGGTACTGAATCCTACTCCCAGCTGAACGAACACTGAACTGATTTTTAGTCTATACTAGACTGGAATGAATTGTTACTAATACTACTATTTGACTAAACTCAACTGAGTTTACTGATTTCTATGGACTGATAGAATACTACTAAATTCTATTAACTGACTGAGTCTACTAAGATCTGATCAGAGTACTGTGACTAAATTACGAACACTACTGAGATTTCCTGGGTTTCTATAGTTGGATGAGTTCTACTGATTGAGTCACTACTAAGATTACTTTGTAACTGACACTGGATCTAAGTAAACAGCTAAATTGTTGGGTATTAAATACCACAAGGACTTGATAGCATGAAAATAAAGCATCCCATGATCTTTCTTAGCATAAGCATGTACATTGAAGTCATAATGCATCTATAGAGATATCTTATCAAACTCTTGCATGATATAACTTGCAAATAAGCTAGCATGACATGATTTCTTTTCCTTATTAGTTCACATGAATAATTCATCAAGAACTTGGTGAACATACATATGCACATAACACTAAACAACAAGTAGACATCATAATTCCAATCCCCATTGACAATTTCAATGGTTTTACATGGATCCTCATGATATTACATACATATTAATTAACCTCACATGAAATGTATCATAAAACATGGATTATAATCCCAATTAATCATTATAAACATAAACATAATTAAACCCAACATGGAATTCATGAAATTCGTAAAGTTAAAATTTAAAAATAGTTTCTTGGAACCCAAGGGTGGAAGGGACCCTTGGATGAACACTTCACATACCTTAGTTGATGAATTTCTAGTTTATGGTGAGTTTTTGAGTTCTTGATTTGAAATTTGAACACCTAGGGTTCTTGTTCTTAAGAAATTTATGAAAGAATTAATTTAATTGCTCTCCAAAGGGTTTAATTTCTTGTTTTGAGGGCTGAAGGGCATGGGAAAAAGACCTAATTAACCCTGATGATGTGGCCTTTTAATGCCTGCAAACTGTGTTACCAACGTGCAGGCTGATGCACCACGTCATTGACATCAACGCGATAGCCAATGCACCGCATCGAGTCTGCATCAGTTCACTGGGATGTGAACTGATGCAATAACCAAGTAAAGAAACATGTAACTAATCAATACTATGATGAATAAACAAATTACAAAGTCATGCAATAACTTAGTTTGAACTGTGGAAGATACTATTAACCAGTATATAATCATATAAGATAAACATGGAGTTCGATGTATAATCCTCATCGAAATGGGCTTAGTATACCTTGCCAAGGTATTAAGGTTGATCTGACATGGTACTGCTAAACTGAAGTTTGAAAGGACTAAAGTTTCAAGCGTGGTCTGACGGGTTGCCCTTTTGAAACTATGGTGGTCCATAGTTCTGGGACTTAGGGACTTCTATAAAAGTCTTAGCCTAACTAATGGGTGAGGTCTCATCCCCACATCCAATCAGTGATAAGTACTACTGCCAACTGAATATAAATTCATATACTAAATAGATCAATAATAGTGAAGTTCTGAGGTTGAAAGATAAGTTCTTTGAGTAAAAACATTATAAATCATGAAAACTGAGGACTGAGTGTTTGATTGACAATACATGATGTCATAAATCATCGAATGTTCATAAGCCACCATCCTTGAAGAATGTAACTATCAAGATAAATTTATAATCTAAAGAGAAATGTGAAATTTCATAACACAAGTCCAAAATCATGAATTTATCAACATACTAAGGTTTAATAATTCCAAGTCTATAAAGATACTAAATTTTATGTGAAAACATGGTATGATCAACTAATATAGAATTAAATCCACACAAAAGCATGATAAAAATTCTTAATAGGCTTGAAAACTGAAATATCATACATATCCTGATCATAGGCTTGAAATCTGAAGTAATATTATGTAAATCATGCAAGGATATGAGAAAATCGTGAATGATATAATATAGTCATAAGAAATCATAAATAATTATGACAACATGCTCATGAATGAAAAATATATCATTGAGAACTGAATTTAGGTTTGGAATCCTAATTGGATAAAACCCTAGTTCATGGAAATCATAGAATTCATAAATGAAAAACCATAATTTAGGCATGAGGATGAAAAATGATCCTCATTGAAGAACCACACATCTTATTACTTTTGATTCTTGAACTAACATTTGGAGGATTTGAACTTGAAGAAGAAGAATCCTAATTTTGCCTTGGGAGAAGAAAAATTGCCTCTTTCTTTGTTTCCTCTCCATACGTTGACTGAATTTTGAGTTAATGGGAAATTTAGGGAGGTATAGACTTATTTTCCAGCCTTATGATAGAATTAACGACGTAGTTTTGATGTTAAAAGAGTGGGACAAGATCAAAAAATCCTTTTGGAAATGTCCTAAGAGTGTAGAACAGCCCTAACTGATGATTCGGGTGACAAACCATCAATACCATGACCAAACATTACTCAAACCATTACAATGACTAAATTTTAGTCTTACTATGCAATCTTGATGGATTGACCTGACTGGCCATTGTCGGTGTGATGGCTTGTCATCCAAGCCATCACACTCTGGTAGACAAACACCCATTGGTAAATTGAGCATAATTTTTTTACTTTAATATTGGATTAAGGAAAAACATAATGAATTTTAAATATAATTCTAATACCAATATTTTTTTGAGTCTTTATCTCAAAATACTTCAGAATCTAAGAGTTATGCTCAAATAAAGTTGACAACAACAATATACTCAATGAGAAGTCAATTGGTAAGAGAGGTTTTAGCTTACCTATGAGATATAAGTTACTTGTGGCCTTAATAATTGTCTAAATCACTTATCATACTATTAAAACATTATGTTTGATTCTATATGTACTTGAAGCATGGTTCTAATTTTAGTTTGGATTTTTGGGGTGTTACAATAACTCCCCTTTAGGATCATTTGTTCTCAAATAAAGACTAACTTACCTGAAAGGATGGGGAAAGAGTTGTAATCCTTAATATTGAATTCTATGATAGAAATGTTGACCAGGTGACTAAATATCCAACTAAAACTTGGTTTGGTCAAAAAAAGAGGGAACTTATAAGTACTGTCTGACTGACTTCTTAAGTTGGATAACTAACACGATACTAATTTCAGAATTTGGATACAGTTATGGTTTGGATTTACTTAAACTGGTCATAAATACTCAATTAGTTCTACACATAGAATGAATGAAAATAAAAAACCTCATGGGATAGGCATATACATGAAACATATGATAGAAAGACTTGACAAAAAAATGAGAAACTACAGGAACTAGTTCATCTAATTGCTGAACTACTTTACTATATATATGAAATGACTCACACTGAGGGTCTTATAACTCAACTAAAGCATTCTTGGATGATGTTATATGGTTTCATAGCACTTTCAATGCTTAAAATAATGAAAATATATAAGTTACTTAGGTCTTTTTATTAAATATGATGTGTTTTGTGTTGTGTTTTGCAGGAAACTAGGTTATGGAGCTGAATAGAAGACAACATGTGAAAATTGAAGTGTTTTGACTACCTACGAGGTACCTACTCCCCATAGGTACTACCTACATGGAGTAGGTGTCAAAATATGTGCCAAAAAGTTAAAGTTTAGAGATTCAGAAGATGAAATTTTTCCCTGTCACCTACGTTGGACTATGATAACGCTCAATCTACAGCTCTCGTGGAAGTGTAAAGCGGTCGTTAGCAAATATAGAACCCAACCTGGGTTGGGTATTGATCCCACAGGGAATAGCTTGGTCAACAAGTAGGCAACGATTACTAGACTTTTAGTGCAAGTCTCATAAGAAGAGGGGATTGTAATGTGTAACCAAAACAATAAAGTAAAAGCTGAAAATAGCAAAGTAAAAAGAGGAAGAATGTTACGTAAGTTGTAAACAATGAGAATTGAGGAGTTGGGGTTATGTCCACCTTCTGAGTTATACGTCTCTATTGGCTATGAGTGTGTAGAATTGTGACATGCATGTGCTTATAGAGAATTGTATTCGATGGTAAATCCAGGCATCTTTCGACCTATTCGAGGATTATTTCACTTTAACTCTTTCGAGCTTAAAGAGTGTCTAACGGTACGAATTCTCCAAGAGGTTAGTCCAGTTACGGCACTAGCTTTTTAATAGGAAAGGGTGTCCTACTACCTTGACATTATCTCTTTTCCAGACAGATAACCTTTCTTTCGAACAAGTTAAATGTTATACTGGCGTTATTCTATGCGTCTGCAGCCACAAGAATTTGCATTAAGATGAAGAGAATAATGATATAAGCAGCATACGTGTCACGAACTCATAAACTCACAGCAATAGATAGTATCTCATACGGCTTCCATAACCCCAACAGAGAAGTTTAGTTACCCATGAAAGCGAAGGAAATCACAATTTGCATTGTTGTTATTATACCACAAGATTGATGATTTTCGTGTAGCACAAGTGGTAGGCGTGAGGCGTGAATTCCTTAGCAAAGTAACGTTTCTCTTGTTGCGGAAATTAAGAATTGAATAGATGAATAGAAGAAGAAAAATAGAATTAATGGGAAGATTAGAAGAGTTGTAATTGAGAAGTAGAATGTATCTCTCCACTAAGGGAGGATTGTATCTCTTCACTAAGGGAGGAATGAATAAAAATCTCTAGCATGATAGGGTATTTATAATACCCATATCCTATTCCTACTAAGCTAATGAAATACTTAACCAAATCCTACTAAGCTAATGAAATACTTAACCCAATTGTACCAGGTTAATGTATCATTATCCTGATCCTAATAAGTTACTGCGAGTCTCCAAAGTCTTCAGAAATGCTGTTTTAGCCTGGGACAGATTTTCCATGCAGCGTTTTTGGTCCTTAGGCGTGTAAACTCCTTTTCCTTCCTTCGTGAGCTTTCTTTTGCGTCAAGTAAGCCATAAAATGCTGATTTCTGCATCATTTATACCTAAAACTTTGCTAATCATGTTTGTTAGCTCACTTACAGGAAAAAGGACTAAAAGTGCATGAAATATATAATTTGTTCTCAAAACTAGGCTAAAATATGGGCAAAATATATTGATATAGGCATGTAAATTCGCCTATCATCAACACCCCACACTTGCAGCTTTGTTCGTCCTCGAACAAAATATCATGTCCCTTTAAACATCAACCTAGTGTTTCACAGCAACAACACAAAACATTCGTCAAGACAAGCACAACAATTATCAACAAAGAGTAGTTTTCCGATCCTTAGTAGAAACCATTTAACCTCTAGCATAGACTCGTGATGGTGGTTAACTCATATTCAAAAGTCAAGGCACAAAGAATCATACACAACTATCCAAAACTCATCAACCATGTGTGTCTCACAATATATTACCCATAGTCACTCACAAGTATAGCATATTTTTCAAACATGGGTATCAAAATATCCTTGCTCTCGCTCTCACAAAGAATTCGTATGCAGCAACTGATGACCATAGTCTTTCCCTTAGTGTACTACTCCACTAAATGTCAGAATGTTAAGATTAGGATCAAGTAGGTCTTTTGATGGTTGTAATGTAGGCTAAGGGACGGGTAGGATCAGCTATTTTGGCCAGAAATAGTGACTAAGTTCCTAAGCACTTTAATACATCACATTGTATCATTGACACTTTTTTCTTTCAACCTTTCTTCTTTCTTTTATTCTACCACCCTTGTTATCCTCTTTTGTTTTTCAATTTTAAGCATAACTCACTTTTCAGCTTTCTTTTCCTTTTTCTTTTCACAACATACCTCTTATACTAGCACTTTTTTTTTTCATAACACATTCAAGCACCATTACAATTTAAAGCATCATACTCACCCAATTTCCTCTTATGTTGTCACATGACTTTTTCACTTTAAAGTACTTAGGAATTTGGATCAAATTACGGTCTTGAAAAAAAATGGATTAGGCTTACACACGAGGTTGTCAAAGAAATAGGCTAAAGGCTCAAAAGGGTTTAACTAGGATGATGTCCAAGGGTAGGTAAAACGAAGGTAAACATATGTAGGTTGCCAAATAAATGCCTAAATCATCTCCTAAACTTACACTCCTTATTTTCGCTTTGCATACATACCAGGCAAGTTCTAGCATCAGCCACAAACATAACATATACTATTATCTCACACACACAAGGCACATGGTCGACTTGATTGGAAGTAATATAGACTCTCGACCCAACAAGTGAAGGAATTGAACCACACAATATCACATAATGAGTCACAACTAAAGCCTAAACATCTCAACAGTCATAATTGTAGCACATACTCTTGTTACAATCTCATGCTGCCTATTAGAATAATTTCATGCAAAGCTAAAAAAAATTTACTACTAAAAAAACTTAACTACTCAAAAAAACTTAAAAACGAAACACAAACAAAAACAAAGTAAACAAACATAGATGCAAATAGAGAATTATAGCATGCAATACCGCCACCCCAAACTTAAACGGGACACTGCCCTCAGTGGAAAATAAATAAGAAGAACCTGGTTAGTCGGACTCATTCTCTATGTCTGGGGTCATACCCCTTTGCATCGGAATCATCATCAGAGTCGTCATCCTTAGAAGTTCCTCATAAGTATCCCACTTAATTCCAAGAGTGAGTCAAAGTGTTTGCATCGAGGGTTCTCCTTGCTCTTTTTGGCCTCTTTTCTTGCCTTTTTGTGACGTGGTAGCCTTATCTTTGCCTTGTCTTTTGGTGCCATTGTTCCTGAGATCTCAATAGAGTCATGTTAGCATCATTTCAATGGATACAATCTATGAACAAGCAGTAGAGGTACCACCCCACACTTAGGTTGTTGGCACCAACTAGTGAAGTGAAAGTGGTCGATTACTCAGACTTCATCGACATACGTTTTAGGTGCTCTATTCCAAAAATAAAATCAGTGAGTCATACTTCTTGTACTGTTGGCAACACTTCCATGTAAGATTATATCAAGACTACTACATAGGGATTACATCAAGGTATAGTATCTATCAATAATCACAACCGCCTATGTCGGTAGGCCACTATAAGTCTTATTCCGATGAACAATTCATTCCAACATGTAAGTATTCAAGTGACAAGATTATGCAATGTTAATGACTATAGCAATTCCGCAAGAGTATGACAATACATCAAAATCAAATTCAAGTTGGAAACAAGTTAAGAGCATCCTAATGTATATGTTCACTCACTTGGTTGTGTATCAGCAATTCAAACACATGAATATCACCAATGCTTCTTCAAGATATAGCAATTCCTAATAGGCATAGCAACGTAGTACTTACGAAAAATGGATGAAGAACAAAAGAGTACTTACGTGATTGAAGCCTTTGGAGATGTTCTTGTGAATTGGAAGAGCAAAAAGAGAAATTTTGAGATGATTTGGATGGATGTGCGGCGCCTTTGGGTCAATTTCTAATGTTGTTATGTTTCAAGACTAAGTCCCCTTTATATAGGAAGAGAATGGGTCGGGTTTTGACCCATTTCCAAACGGTTTTGAAGACAAAAATACCACATATGCGGCGCATAATACTTGGCATAGTCATGGTATAGGCGGCGCATAGTGTATGGCATTTAGGGGCATATGCGGAGCATAGTCTATGGCATTTAGGGACATATGCACTGCATAGTGTATAGCATATGAGATACTGAGACTTAATGTTATACCATAGGCGGCGCATAGTGTATAGTACACTTGTGAATGGGCGGCGCATAGTGTATAGCACACTAAATTCCGAGGCCTTAGGCTATAGTATAGGTTGTGCATTGTTCGTGGCCTAGTTTTACCTAGGCCTAGCCTTCCTCGATGCCTATTTTGGCATGAGCAATGCTCAATCCATAACCTTATGCATCCTTATACCTAACTTACCACCTTTTCCATACAATACGTCCAAATCGTCATGTGAAACCAATCTCCTCGTTGAATACTTCTCGCACCTATATTTGCTTAAAACCAATGAAAACAATTAGTATGATGGGTTGCCTCCCACCAAGCGCCTTAGTTTTAGTCGTGGCACGACTCTTATTTTTGGATTTTCAAAAACAAAACAAGTACTAGAACGAAAGAAAGACAAGACGATAAACAATAAATGAAAAATGATAAACGATGGGTTGCCTCCTATCTAGCGCCTTATTTATTGTCGTGGCACAACATAGTTACCTCGAGTACTCAAACTTCGTCGAGGTAAATGGTGGATCATTTTCTGAAAGGATATAGATGACAATAAGGCTTACCTGTGGGCATGCGATCTTTTTCGAGATGGCTCCTACGTTTCTCCGGAGAGTCACCAATTATATCATCAATAGTCCAACCCATATCTCTCTTGTATCATTTCAGAGCAGAGATGAGAGCCTCTACGTGCTGTTCACTTAAATCATCTACACTCTCTGGAAGTATATTTCTACTTTCCAAGAACACATACCTTAGATAATCGGGGAGCTCTTGCGATTCTAGCATTGGTGGCTCGTCAATGGGAGTCTTCGCTGTTGGTTGATTCTTGAGATCACAATCCGGTTGCTTAGGAGTATAAGACTCTATTTCTGTTAGATCACCCATAAGTTCTTCATAATCTTCATTATCCTCATGCTCAACATTCAGTGGCGCAGCAGATATGGCTCAACAGTAGGCTGTTTCTCTATAGATAATGCTTTCATATCCTCTTGATGAACATCAGCTACAGATAACTCATTCATATTGCTGGGCTGCTTTATGGCTTTGCATATATCAAACTGTACTACTTCGTCATTAATTCGAAACAAAAGCTCATTATCTTTCATGTCAATAAGCACACTTCCGGTTGCAAGGAAAGGACGTCCCAGGATTATGGGAACTTCAGAATCCTCCTTACAATCCAGAATAACGAAGTTTGCAGGAAAGATGAATGAAGAAACTTTCACCAACACATCTTTCAAGATACCCACAGGTCTTTTTACCGACCTATCAGCTATCACGAGACTCATATTGGTTGGTGTCGGATCGCCTAGCCCCAACTTCTTGTAGATGGATAGTGGCATCAAATTTATGCTAGCACCTAGATCGCACAATGCTTTGGCAAAATCCAACGATCCAATAGTGCAAGGAATAGTGAAAGCTCTGGGGTCGGCCTTCTTATGAACTATCGATCGAGTAGCAGCTGCACTACAATGATGAACATTATCCGCTAACTCATAACTTGATGCCCGCTTCTTTGTCAACAGGTCCTTCATAAATTTTGCATATCCGGGCATTTGTTCAAGTGCCTTCACCAATGGAACATTAATGGTCAGCTGCTTTAACATATTCATGAATTTGCTGAACTTTGTATCATCCGCCACCTTCTTTAATCTTTGGGGAAAAGGTGGTGGTGGGTATGGAAGTGTTCTCTCCATGGTTTCTTCTCCTCTTGCTTCCGTTTTTCCACTTTTTTAGGTTGCACAGTGCTGGATGTGGCGTCCTTGACGTCAGGAGTGGGTGCTGCGACATCTTCTCCTTTTGTGTTGTCATCCATGTCCGCAACTTCGTCAACCACTTGCTTTCCTTTTGCTGAAGTTTCCAGCACCTTACCACTTCTGGTAGTGATGGCCATGCATGACCCGTCATTCCTTGGGTTTGGCACAGTATCGCTAGGTAAAGTGCCGGCCTTTCTTTGATTGAGTGCTGCTGAAAGTTGGCTCAATTGCTGCTCTATTTGCTTGATTGAAGTGGAATAAGAATCAACTAATTGCTTCATGGAGGACAAATCATTTATTAACTCCATTACTCCCGCGCTCGTTGCTTCCACTCCTTTCAATAGTTTAGCCATCATGTCTTCCATACTTCCAGAACTAGATGTGGTGGTGTCACGTCCTCCAGGGGGAACGTACAAACCACTCTTTTCATTCGTGTTTTTCCAAATACCTTGGTCCTTGTTTCCAAATTTATCATAATAGTTCCGACCTTGGTTTCCTTGGGTATTCCCACGGAAACCCCCTGATTGTTCAAGTAGTTGGCCTCATCTTCCGAATCAGATTCGTCTCTTCCTTTTGACGCAATAGCTTTCACTTTTTTGGTCTTCCCAGATAATAAATGCTTTGTAAGAAGATCCATTTGTGTTTTCAGTTGTGCCATATCTTGATCACGTTCTTCTTCTCTTCTTCTTTGGTCTGCAGTCATGCCAATAGATAAAGTGGGGCTTGCTACCTCAGAATCCCTGGTATGCCAAGCTCTACTTTGTTTCGTCATACGATCTAGCATATTGCTTGCTTGACCAAAGGTGAGGTCCATGAAAGATCCTCCAGCTACATTATCCACCACTGGTTTAGTTATTGAATTCAAGGCTCTATACAAGATCTCCATTAGGTGAACATTGGTCATGTGATAGTTTGGGCACCTCGCTAGCTTTGTCTTGAACCTCTCCCATGTTTCATGAAGAGCTTCAGTGGGAAGCTGACGAAAGTTGCTGATTTCATCTCTCAATTGCGCCCTCTTGGATGGCGGAAAGAATCTTTCTAGGAAAGCGTCTCTCAATTGCCTCCAATTTGTAATAGAATCAGGAGTCAGCCTATTCAACCATAGTGTTGCCTCCCCAGACAGAAACAATGGAAATAGACGTAATCGAATTGCATTCTGACCAACACCAGGATTGTCAAACGACTTGCATGTAGAAATAAAGTTGATGAGATGGATATTTGGATCATCGCCTGCTAGTCCACCAAATAATCCCTTGAGTTGTAATAACTGAATCATGGTGCTTGTGATGTTGAACTTGGCTCCGGGCGCTAATGGTGGTGGAATTATGGCCCCAGTGGCTCCGGCACCATCAAGATCATCATCATCATCGTTGAAAGCTGGCTGTATAGGTTGGCGATCATACCTAAACCGAGCTTGTCGACCTCTTCGGTTGGCAGGTGTTATAATTTCAGCATCACGCCTAGGGTTTAGTAACTCGTCATCACCTAAATCCTCATCGTCAGGATTTGTTGCTCGTGCAGAGTTATCAATGTTCTGTTGTTGAACCTGGGCGGCGGCAAGGGCAGCCAATCTTGGTTATTCCTGTTGAGCAGCCATCCTTTCAATTTCTGCTTGTGCTTCCATTCTTCCAATGCGTTGTGGTTCAGGATTGATAGGTAATAACGGTTGACCAGAACTTCTAGTATGGGGCATGCACTGAATAAAAACCTGCAGTAAACAAAAACAAAAACTGAAAGTAAATGTACGAGAATCTTTGACCAAAGGGTTTAGTAATTATCACAAACTTGATTGACACTCGTATTCCCCGGCAACGGCGCCAATTTTTGATAACGCTCAATCTACAGCTCTCGTGGGAGTGTAAAGCGGTCGTTAGCAAATATAGAACCCAACCTGGGTTGGGTATCGATCCCACAGGGAATAGCTTGGTCAACAAGTAGGCAACGATTACTAGACTTTTAGTGCAAGTCTTGTAAGAAGGGGGAATTGTAATGTGTAACCAAAACAATAAAGTAAAAGCTGAAAATAGCAAAGTAAAAAGAGGAAGAATGTTACGTAAGTTGTAAACAATGAGAATTGAGGAGTTGAGGTTATGTCCACCTTCTGAGTTATACGTCTCTATTGGCTATGAGTGTGTAGAATTGTGACATGCATGTGCTTATAGAGAATTGTATTCGATGGTAAATCCAGGCGTCTTTCGACCTATTCGAGGATTATTTCACTTTAACTCTTTCGAGCTTAAAGCGTGTCTAACGGTACGAATTCTCCAAGAGGTTAGTCCAGTTACTACACTAGCTTTTTAATAGGAAAGGGTGTCCAACTACCTTGACATTATCTCTTTTCCAGACAGATAACCTTTCTTTCGAACAAGTTAAATGTTATACTGGCGTTATTCTATGCGTCTGCAGCCACAAGAATTTGCATTAAGATGAAGAGAATAATGATATAAGCAGCATACGTGTCACGAACTCATAAACTCACAGCAATAGATAGTATCTCATACGGCTTCCATAACCCCAACAGAGAAGTTTAGTTACCCATGAATGCGAAGGAAATCACAATTTGCATTGTTGTTATTATACCACAAGATTGATGATTTTTGTGTAGCACAAGTGGTAGGCGTGAGGCGTGAATTCCTTAGCAAAGTAACGTTTCTCTTGTTGCGGAAATTAAGAATTAAATAGATGAATAGAAGAAAGAAAAATAGAATTAATGGGAAGATTAGAAGAGTTGTAATTGAGAAGTAGAATGTATCTCTCCACTAAGGGAGGATTGTATCTCTCCACTAAGGGAGGAATGAATAAAAATCTCTAGCATGATAGGGTATTTATAATACCCATATCCTATTCCTACTAAGCTAATGGAATACTTAACCAAATCCTACTAAGCTAATGAAATACTTAACCCAATTGTACCAGGTTAATGTATCATTATCCTGATCCTAATAAGTTACTGCTAGTCCCCAAAGTCTTCAGAAATGCTGTTTTAGCCCGGGACAGATTTGCCATGCAGCGTTTTTGGTCCTTAGGCGTGTAAACTCCCTTTCCTTCCTTTGTGAGCTTTGTTTTGCGTCAAGTAAGCCATAAAATGCTGATTTCTGCATCATTTATACCTGAAACTTTGCTAATCATGTTTGTTAGCTCACTTACAGGAAAAAGGACAAAAAGTGCATGAAATATATAATTTGTTCTCAAAACTAGGCTAAAATATGGGCAAAATATATTGATATAGGCGTGTAAATTCGCCTATCATCAGACTACCTAAGGGCCATAGGTAGTACCTACTTCCCATAGGTGTAAGAACCCATGGAGTTCCTGAGAGATTTTATAGTATTTTGGACACTGGTACCTACGTGGGACCACCTACGACCCGTAGGTGGCCATTAACTTTGATTTTTTCTCTTTTTTTTAGGAATTGTTTCCTAGGATTTTCATGTACTTTATAAATACCCTTTTGAAATTTTTAGTTAGTTTTACGCACACTTATTACTTACAAACATATATTTGATTTTGAAATTTAATTTTGATCAACGGATTACTTTTTTCTTGATTTTGGTTGATTACTTAATTTAAGACTATGTTTTATTCATCAATATTGAAATATTGATTCTATGTTTCTTCGTCAAATCCGTGGATTGTTTTGCAATAATGAGCAATTAAACCACTTATCTAGAGTTGTGGGAACCCTGGCGGATTAACAAAGTAGGGGAAGTGCAACATTATCTTGAACCAATATTCTTGTATTTATTGTAATAATCTTCAGTTTAATAGATTTCTTAGCAGTTGAAAATGTTAAGATCCTGCCTATATTCACTACTTGCTTCACAAGAGAGGTAAAAAGTAGGAAAAGAAGATCACAACAGTAATTTAGAGTTAATTATTGATATAAGTTAATCATCTTCATCTACTTAAGATAATTATATTTATCTAATTAACTAGAGACTTAAAAGGTAATAGTTAATTGTGGATCTAGGATAAGGGTTAGTAAAATGACACTGTGAGACTCAAACGGTAAAGTGTGAGATTCACTAAGGCGTTCATAAGATGGCTAGTGATATATAACTTATTATATTCTACATGCAAGATATTGGGTTAGTTCAATAGAGCACAATAAACCTATGGAGTTGAGCAGCCAGGGGAAACATAGTCCTAGTGTTCATTTCAAATTGATCATAGCTAATATATTCCACATCTTGTTACTTTTCAGTATTCATATCAAAATCCCTCCCCCCAATTTACTTTCTGTACTGCCCGATAATTTCAATAATCTAGAGAGATAGCTCTACACATTCCCTGCGGATTCGACCCGAATCTGAGTTGGTAAACATCCTAGATTTTTGGTTCCTAAAAATTTCTTAATCTTTGAGCTTACTGTCCTCACTACGACTCACCCTGCGAGTCGTAGGGTATCATTGTAGGTTTTAGGGACCCCATCGTAACCTGACCTGTATGTTGGCCTAGAGTTTCTATCTTGACTATGACTTGGACTTTACAAGTCATAGGGCCTCATAATGAGTTATAGTGTGTGAATCATAAGGAAACTAGTGTACTAACCTAAAGTTCCTGTTGTGACTGTGAATAGTATGTTACGAGTTGTAAGGACTAGAAGTCATATGTTGTGACTCATAACCATACCAATGTAGGGTGACCCTAGACACTGTCCAGACTATGAATGGATGAAATAAGTTGTAGGGTGACCCTACGAGCCGTGAGGTCACCCGTAATGACTGAGCATTAATTTTTAGTCTTTTAATTGAGGACATCTTGGTAATTTCCCTCCTACCACACTTATCCTAGATGACTTAAAACCCTCTTTAAGTATTCATTAGCATACTATTCATAATAAAAACACTCTCTCAAACTCTCTAAATTCTCTCAAGTAAAATACTTAGGGTTTCCAAGAAGTTGATCAATTAGAGCTCCCAAGGCAAATTCTCTCCATAACTTTTGATATTTTTAGCATGTTACTCTTCCCCAACTCTTATTTTATAAAAACATGTGTTTTACATGGTTTAATTGTATGGTTTTGAATGTGGGTTTTGATATGGTTGAGGGTTTTGGAAGGATTGGTTCATGAATTATTTTCTCATGGGTTTTATGAATTGTTCATACTTTGAGATTGATGTTGTGAACTAATAGGGTGCATGGGTATGGTAATTGGAATGGGGGTCATGGTATTCTCCCAAATTGATGTTTTGTACTTGGAATTGGTTTTGAATAATTGTTTTCCCTCAACCCACTTGTGTAAATAATTTTGAATTGTGGAATTGTCACTTTGTTTGACTTAGTCACCTATGTTATTGCATTGTATAAATGGTTAAACAATGAAAATTTATTTCTTAGGCCTTGTTGGCTATGTTTTGATTTAATAAACAAAAGGGGTCGAGATATTTCTCCAATTTGAATTAATAAACTAAAAGGGGTAGAGGAATTGCCCTAAGCTAATATGATTGTTATGGCATAAAGATAAGCTTGCAACTGTAAGGATATGGCAATACCCATGGTTTGCCTTAGCGGTTGGTTCCTTGGTTAACAAATGGCTTATGTGAAACTTGATTTAAATTGGGATTAATGGGAGTTATGTAGCAAAGACATAAAGGTGTGGGTCTTGGATGACTTATACTAGACACTCATGTTACTGACATGAGGATTGCTCTTGATGGCTAAATTTGAATCCTAAATTCATGCACACTACTACAATCTAAAGGTATGAATAAGACAAATGTGTTACTTAAATTCACTAATTTCCACAATTTATAGGGACACACAGTTGATAAGATATAAAGATGTGGATTTGAGCTAAAAAGGGATAAAAAAAAAGAAAAGTGCATAGTTGAAGACCCTGCAAAAATCAGGTTTAGTTACCGTGATCGCGGTTTGAGGGCTGCGATTGTGGACAATCAAAATAGGTCAACCATCATGATTATGTGGATCTGATTATGGTCGTAGTAGACATGATCGCAACAAAGTTGAGGCAGTCGTGGCAATGCTAGAATAAGCCCAGGGGCAGTTTTTTAATTTTCAACAACCAACCCCAAATCCCCTACAAAGTCTCAAACCCTTTCCCATTTTATTATTATATTTTTGGAGAGAAATTGAACTTGTAGTAACAAACCCTAACTTGGGCAACAATTGTAATTGAATTTCTTGCTTTAAATTTGGTGAAATTGAAGGATGGTGTTTTGAATGACCTTTATGGTATATTTATTTATCTTTACTTCATGAGTATCTAAATCTCTTTTTCTTGGGATTATGTTGACTAAGGTGCAATTATCTGTGGGTTATGATGTATTTCTGTAGATTCTAGATTGATGATGACGATTTTCACTATTGCTTGGTTAAATTAGATGGGATTTGTGGGGTGAAAATCCCAAATACAGAAAATAGGTTTGTGGGTGAAAGCCCTAAACTCTTAAATGCTCACATCATCCTTGAAAGAGAGATGTGGGTGAAATTTTATTACCCATGACATCCTTGAAAGAGGGCTATGAGGGACAAAGGAATAGTGGACAATAATGGATGTGGTTTATAATCATTTGTGCCATCTTAGAAATAAAGGTGAATAAAAATTGGCTATGTCTTGGGCATTATCCTAGAAATAGGGATGCTCAATTAACGTAATAAGTGGATGAAATTGACACACTTGCTAGGTACTCGAAAGGGTCAACAAGGGATATTCTTGAGGTTTTGTTGACAAACTAGCCTCAAAGACTTTTTACCTAGACTACTGTATCGTTAATAACAAGAATTTGTACCTAATCATCATGTTCCGATGCATAACTTGCCCTTAGGTAGGAATAGTACCAAGATCCTTCTCATATTGAATTTAATTGCAACTGTTGCCCTGACTTTGTTATATTTTCAAAAACATTCAAAAGAGCCCAAATCCTTGTATCCTAGGTTTGAAGTTAGTGAGTACTTTTATTTCGAACTTGCTCATTCGCCACTAACGTTGTTCCTCATGGATTCGACCCCCACTCTTGTTGGGTTTATATTGACAACGAATGCCTTGCTTTTAATTCGACGTGTAAGTTGATCGTTATAAAAAATGATGCCATTGCTGGGGAATAATTTGGTGCATCGAGTTAGTTTGGAATCTTAGATTACTTGCTTTGATTCAAACCTGTTAATATTTGTTTGTAGTTTTCTTTTTTTTTTGTGTTAGGTAGGTTTTTGTTTTTTGTTCATTATGGTTTCTTGGAATGAATGTGAGTTTAGTGGTTGGATATCTTATCTTGATGATCCATGCCCATATTATGATGGACCCTACTTTTCGTAAGATTGTAGATTGCTCCCCGAAAAGAGTTGTGCGCACCATCTTGATCCTATTAGGAGTATAATTGTTTTTTGTGTGGTGGTCGAGATGGACATTGGAGTGATATTCCAAATTCCCTCTCCCCTAGTTATGCTAACAAAAATGCTAGTTCTTCTTATGAGTTTGATAGGTCTCATGATATGATAGAGAAAGAATACCATGCCGAATACAATGGTGTTGGAGCAATGCTTCTAACTCTTTTGGATCGGGCAACTAAAATAGAGAAGAACGTGCATCATTTGCATCAATCAATGTAGGCATTTGGAGAGATGAATGGAAAAAAGAAAAAGTAGGTAAGGGGGTCGATCTTTCAAGTACTATGAATATGCCCAATTTTTAAAATGTATTTGATAAGGATAAGATATCACACCATGTGGTTGATGGTGAGCTTGATGTCAAAGAATTCTTGGCAATTTGCCAACCAACCGAACCCAAAATAGCGATGGATGCTACAGTTGGGGAAACTATGCTAGAGTCGAAAGAAATGCCAAGAAAATCCTCTATGAAGGCTCTAGTTCATTTTCAGGTGAATATTTCAAGGAGAAGGCAGCCATGAAATTAGGAAGAAAACCTCATTCCAACAACTTTTCAACATTATTCTTGGTGGATGCGATGAAAGTCGAACCATCCAACCAAATGACGAAATTGGTAGATGAGGTACTCAATCCTTAGATCTTGGAGTCTGTCATTCTAAAAAGGTGAGGTGACGTCCCTCACTTGAAGGCAAAGAAACTTAAAATTCGATGTTCAACTAGTGGTTTTTTTATATTCTCACCAATACCCAATGAGCATACTCAAAATTTTGATGTGAAGTTGAGAAAAAGGTTCAAGTCTTCAAGTGGTGAGATAAAAGCGACATCATTACCCCCTTAATTCTATTTAGTTTCATTTTAAAAGATTTGAATATTTTTCCCGACTTTCACTCAATTCATAATGGTCACAATATGGGACGTCGATTCAAATCTTCTAAGTGCAGACAAAAATAATAGTTGAAGGGGCGTCATGTCACAATATTAAATTAGGCGCTCGATGGGAGGCAACCCATCATGCCATGTAAATGGCTTGTATCCTTTGTTTTTAACTTCTGAGAGTAGATTTTAATTTTGTCAATTGCTTAATCCATGCATTTAAGGTACTATTGAGTGATTTAAATAAATTTGAGAAAGGGAAAGTGTGAATTTTTTATAATGAACTAAACAGAGGAAAGTGTGCCAGAATTGAGCAATAAGCTGAACAGGAGAAAATAGAGAAACAAAGATGCTTTTTTTTATTGCGATCGTAGACCTTGCACCACGATCGTGGTCACCCATGTCACTGCGATTGCGAACCTTGGATCACGATTGTGGTCAGATCAGTTTTAAAATACCTTTGGACTCTCATTTCCCCTATACTCTTTTCTCAAATTTTCTCTAAATTTGCACTCATTCTTGGGTATATTTTAGGCATTCAAAAGCATTAGAGCATCCCTCTTGCATAATTTCCTTCGGTAAGTGTCTTGAACTCACGCTTAAATAATTGAAAATGGACCATAGAAATCATGTTATAGGAAAGGCCTAAATTTATGATTTTCATTGATTATTCTGTGTTGAAATGAACTTGTGTGGTGGTAAGCTTCTAGAATATGGTGTGCACATGTGTGGGGAAGTCTTGAGTACCCAAATTTTGTGTGAAATTTAGTAAAATGAAGGGTGCACACCAAGTTATCGATCAAATGCCCAAATGAGTCATAACTAGTTTTTTTTCACATTCTAAGGGCATAATCGAGTACCTCGTAAGCTTGTTCAATGATTCTAGTGTTAAACTCTTATTTTGGAACATGTTTTGGCTTACAATTTAGAGTTTTGAGCTGATGAAATTTGGGCATTGAACTGGTCTCAAATACCACAATTGTGTTCATCGGGACCGTGATCATAGAACTACGATCGTGGCTTTATGGCCCGCGATCACTACATCTGAGGCTGAATTCCAGCCTAGGTAAAAAATTTTACACTTTATAATTCTTGTCCAAACACCATCTAGTATCCATCCCATGAGCTTTAGTGGACAACATAACATAGTTTGTGCATGAAAATATTGATACTAAATATTATGTTGTTCTTATGTTTTTTAGGTTGAATCATGGAATACTATAACCAAATCCGATTCATGAACCCTGAGTGTGATAACTAATACTATGATGAGCTGCCTAAGACAAAGCTGCTCCTAGAGAGGGTAGTCTTCTTAGATAAAGTGTCGAAAAAACTCCTAGTATATCATGGCAGGCTAATTTTAGCGTCGTATCTTTCTCTGACCTAGTCATCAGGATCCGAGAAAATGAGGTAAACTTTAGAGAGGAGCAAATCAATGATATCTACGGGATCCCAAATAAAAATATGGATGAGCTTGAAGTAAAAGCGTGTGAGATAGATAGCTGGATGGCGGAGAGGTTGTGTCAGGGTAAGGATGTCTGTTAGGCTACTACCTAGAGAAACATATCTATAAATGAATTCATTACCAAGGCCCAGGTTTAAGTTACTATTATTTGTAGCTGGGTATCTCCTTACACCTATATAACAAAGGTTCCATATTTATGGGCTAGGATGGTTGCGTGCATGTTAGACGACATTCCCTTGAATAATTGTTGACTCATTATATTAGACATGAAGTTCTATAGGAACTATAGTGGTGCGTCTCTTATTTCCCTTTTTGATTATCGAGCTTTGTAGGAGGGCCGAGGTTATAGAGTATACTAGAGATACTTGGGTGCTCCCTGGAACCCTCTGAGAATTCAAGGTGAGGGTGCACCGGGCAAGAGTAAGAAAAGGAAGATCAACTTAGAAAAGTCAACATGTGATGATCCAGAGTCTTGTCGTTCATCTGCAGTCGGGTTATATAAGGAGTTTGGTAGTGATTTAAGGGCTATCATGGAGCTTGTATCCAGTTTGCCTTAGGTACTAGGAGAGCCCTCCACTACCCGCCATTTATATATAGCCTGATCAGATTATAAGACGTATTTAGAGGACCAGCAGACGTAGGGATCCACCATTGCAAGGATCGAGAGGGCCTACTCATCAGTGGTAGAGTCTCACAAGGAGCTTTAGGCATGCCAAGAGAATATAAAAAAGAGAGAAGAAGAGAAATAAGTATTTTAGTAAGATATGGAAGGAGGTAAAGGGCCTGTGAAAGGTATTACAACCTAGAGACAAGCTACCTTCTTGTAGAATGGAGATCGATGGTTAAACACCTACTGAGTGGTCTAGTTCTGATGCTGATAAAGATGATGCAAATTCTATAGGAGAGAGCATCCCTTGATGCAGGTTCAGGGAGCACCATTATCTTTCTTTATGCTTGGTTATTTATGTAGTAGGGACATTGCTAGCTTTTTAGTTGGGGGTGCCTATCTCCGCATTCATTTCATTTAGGCCTGTATTTTTTGGATTTCTGGATATTTTGATGTTGTTTTGGATGATTTTGGATGACTTTGATTTTCATTTTTTATTTGGGTTGTAATATTTGGGCACTCTGATGGTGCCCACATTTGCATAGATTAGTCGTGTTACTTTATTTCTAGATTGTTACTTTATCTTTATTATACTTGTGATAATATTCGATGACCATTTTCCTATTATAGATTGAGTGACAACATTCTTAAGGAAAAATCATCGTGATTGGGTTTTGAGCTATAAATGTAGGGAAAGTCTGAGTACCCATAGCATTTTGGATTTGGGATCATATTCATACCTGTGGTAAATTCTAAGTAGCCATATGGTTTGTCCGTATGAAAGCCATAATGTGAGACATCGGCTTAGTTTGATGCCATAAATAGCAAATTATGCCTGATGCAAATGCGAAGCAAGCATCCCCCATCCATCTATTTTTTTTTGAAAATCAATGTCACAGACGTGAGCGACCTTGTAACAATACTTTGCCTCTCCTTGTGGATCCAAAATTATGGATTGTATAAGATGGTAGATACTCCATTTTGTCTTTAGTAGGAAGGCTAATTAAGCCCCTTTGAAGAGTTGGCATGCCAGGTGCGGTGATCTTATTTGTTTAAATCTCATGCATACTTGTACCATCTATAACTTACCTAGTTGGTTTATCAAGACTAATCTTGAATTACACTTGGTTGGTTAAATGATTCTAGGCCTTCTTTATGAAATAGGAACCCACTCTAAGCCTAAATAGCCTACCCATGCATAAATTAGGACCTTTAGTTCCCCAATTCGAGCCTTCAAGCCTTTCTTTGGAAACCATATTACAAGCGTTATATGATTAAAAAATTTGTCCCTCTCTTGAACCCAACCCTCCCAGAATATGAAAAATGAAAATTGAGGCTAAATGCCTAGGTTAGAGGTGGTAAGTTTGAAAGAGTTGAGATTGGGCCATGGCAGTGTAAGTGGATGCCTTTGAGCCAAGAAATAAAAAATATAAAAAAAAAAGAATGATGAGAAGAAGAATGAGTCATGGATTGCAAAAACAATAAGTGAAAGAAAGATGCCCTAAAAAAGTTAGGGAAATTAAGGCTCCTAAATTAGGCATTTGTAAAGTGTGAAAACAAAAGAAGTGGTCTATGGTCACAAGTTGGTTGAAATAGTGTGATGTTGACGTTTAAGAAGGGTTAGCCACTTTGTTCCTAAATGTTATCCTACCTTTCTCCGAATCTACGTTACACGCTCAGAAAACCCTTAGAAATCTCCAATAAAGTGTATTTATCATAGTGGCAATTCAAAATAAGGGCTAGCCTATGGCATGATACTTGTTAGAATTGAGTCTTTGTGTGGGAGAGAGTATTTCACTTAAATCCCCAATGTTGCATATTAGATAATTCGGAGTGTGTGGGATATCTTTCTTGTGAGGAGGCATGTGAGCAACTCAAGGTGGGTGACATTGTCAACTTTTGAATAATGAGGCAAAGGGATTACAATAGAGTTATCGTTAATAGATTGACTCACTCTTAGGGTGTTAGTAATTGTTGCATGGTTGCTCTTTAAAGTCTTTTGCATCTTTGAAATTGTATTCCGTGTTGAGGGGTGTCGTGAGAATAGCTTTCCCCATGTTTGAAAAGCCACATGTGGTAGCATCCACGTTTGAGGTCATTATAATTATTGGGTTGAACAAATAGGCTTAAAGTTTGCATTGTCTCATTGAGTAAGAGGTAGTATTGCTTGAAGAAAAGCAATGGCTTAAGTTGGGGGTATTGATGAGTAGTGAACTTACCACTCATTTGCATCCTATATTCGTGCACACTATTACAATTTAAATATATGAATAAGACAATTATGTTACTTAAGTGCACTAATTTCTAGATTTTACAGGCACATAGGTTATGAGATAGAAAGATGTGGATTTGAGCTAAAAAGGGATCAAAAGGAGAGGAAAAGTGCATAATTAAAGACCCTGCGCAAATTAGGCTCAGTTACCACAATCGTGGTCTGAGTGCCGTGATCGCAGCCAATCAAGATAGGTCAGCTACTGCAATCACATAGATCTGATTGTAGTTGTGGTATCCGCGATTGTGGCAAAGCTGAGGTGATCACGACAATGCGAGAATAGGCCCAGGGGTAGTTCTGTAATTTTTAACAATCGACACCAAATCCCTTGAAAAGTCTTAAACCCTTTCCCATTTTATTATTACATTTTTTGGAGAGAAATTGAATTTGTAGTTACAAACCCTAAGTTTGGCAATAATTTTATTTGAATTTCTTGCTTTACATTTTGTGAAATTGAAGGATAGATGTTTTGAATGAACCTTATGGTTTATTTCTTTCTCTTTACTTCATGAGTAGCTAAATATTTTTGTCTTGGGTTTATGTTGGACTAAGGTGAAATTATGGGTGTGTTATGATGTATTTTTGTAGATTCTAGCTTGATGATGATGGGTTTCACTATTGCTTGGTTTAATTAGTTGGGATTTGTGGGTGAAAATCCAAAATGCCCAAAATGGGTTTGTAGGTGAAAACCCTAAACTCTTGAAAGCTCACATCATCCTTGAAAGAGGGATGTGGATAAAATTTTGTAACCCATGACATCCTTGAAAGAGGGCTATGAGGGACTAAGGAATAGTGGACAATAATGGATGTAGTTTACTATCTTTTTGCCATCTTAGAAATAAAGGTGAATAGAAAATTGGCTATGTTTTGGGCATCTTCCTAGAAACAGGGATGCCCGATTAAGGTAATAGGTGGATGAAATTGACCCACATGTTAGGTACTCAAAAGGGTCAACAAGAGATATTCTTGAGGTTTTGTTGACAAATTAGCTTCAAGGACTTTCGACCTGGCCTACCACATCATTAATAATTATAATTTGTACTAAGTCATCATGTTCCCATGCATAACTTTCCCTTAGGTTGACATAGTCCCAAGACCCTTCTCATATTGAATTTAAATCGCAAGTGTTGCCCAAACTTTGTTATTTTTTTGAAAACATTCAAAACCCCCCAAATCCTTGTATCCTAGGTTTGGAGTAAGTAAGTACTTTCATTTTGAACTTTCCCATTCTCCACTCACATTATTCCTCGTGGATTTGACACCGACTCTTTTTGGGTTTACATTATCAACGACCGCCTTGCACTTAATTCGACGTGTAAGTTGAGCGTTATCAATTACCTGTGCACATGGTTCACACTATTGATGTATTTATATTTTAGATTGACGTAGGGTCGGGCCATTCCCTGTTCTTCCTTGATACCTATGATTCATGCAACTAACACACACTGAGGCCCTTTCAGTAGGGGGAGTTGAACCTATATAGCTCGTGGATGCCTATTTTTGACGGTTGAGCTACATAGTCCAGGATTAAGTTTTACTTCATACTAAACCTTGTTCCCTTTACCAATATATTATTTATGTATGTATATGATGATGCTCACATGGTTTTGAATTTTATTTAAATTGGCATTTATTTTCTCCCCTATCCCCGAGTTACATACTAGCACTCAAAACACTAACTATATCTGGACATTGTATCCCCACATAATGTAGGCACCAAAGATACTTCTACTTTTCCTACGTAGTGTTAGGTTGATCGGTTTGGGTCATCAGTCGATTATGGTGAAGTGGTGAGCTTTTATACTTTGGAAGACTTAGTTATTTCATTATTTCTGCTCCATATATTAGAATTAAAGACTTTAAATTAACATTGTAATTATCATTATCATTGTCATTGTTTGAGTTAGGGGCATGTACCGACTTAGATTAGTTTTTAATTTTGTTAGTGGCTTTGTAGAGATTACTGTGGACATAGGCATTGGTGTTGATGTTGGTTATTGGTATTAGTTATTGGATATTAACTTGTCTTAGATTATTTTAAACTTTTATATCCTATCTTCTTATATGCTTGGATTTCAGCAACTTCTAGGTGTGTTATGTTTTGTTTTACTAGGCAACGGGGGTGGCCTCCGATCCCCGATGGATTGAGATACCTATCACAATTAGGCCCTGATTTGGATCATGACAAAGATAGTATCAGATCCTAGATTTTATGTCATTAGTTAGTTGTCCATAAAGCCATATCAAGTTGGTTTCTTTTATGTGTGTATAGCGCGCCACACTTATAAGAGAGAGGCTATGAGGTATTTAGGAATGTTTCTCTTTCTTGTGATCTACTTATGAGTTGTAGAGTCTGGGGTGTTGAAATCTATTCTAATCCCATTTGTTTGCTTTTTAGATCATGCCTTCAAGAAGATCTGATGCATGTGGAAACCCTTTTGTCCCATCTAATGACAATGTCGATGAAGCTCATCGTACTTAAGGAGTTCAAACCCAATCTAAGGTCTCTCAATTAGAGTGCCCTAGTGGAGTTACACCGGTCCCGATTGATCCTTCTCCCGCTGGTGGCATCCCTGCCCAGTCACCTCTAGGAGCTATTACTAATTAGGAGTTTTGAAATTCTATTCATCTATTGACCCAGTTGGTAATATCTCTATCATGTTAGTTGGGTCCCACTAAGACTGCAAGTTATTTTGAGACCACCAGGGTTGGCCAATTTATGAGGCTGAGCCCTTCGATCTTTACTTTTTTCATGTTTGAGGAAGATCCTCAAGTGTTCATAGATGAGATGAAGAAGATTTTTTATTTGATATATGCTTCTAACTCTGAAGGTGTGGAATTTGTCGCATACTAGCTGAAGGATGTGGCATATCAGTGGTATGATGAGCGGGACCCATCTAGGGGAGATGATGTGGAGTTGGCTTTATGAGAAGATTTCTTTGGTACTTTTCTTGATCGCTTCTTTTCTTAGGAGTTAAGAGAGGTAAAGATTGAGGAGTCATGAATTTAAAGCAAGGCAAGATATCGGTGTAGGAGTATGCCTTGAAGTTTTATTCATTATTCTTCTTAACTAGCATTGAGCATAAGAGTTATGATGAGTAAGTTTGCTTCAGTCTTGTCTCAAGACTTGGTGTTGAAGTGTAAGTCCAACTTGTTGAATTGTAACATGGATATCTCTAGGGTTGTGATGTATATGTTTCAGGTAGAAGATGAAAAAAAGAAACAAGCCAAATTAGGGGAGAGATAAAGTAAAAGATCTTAATATTTCAAGCAGGATGGTGGCTAGCAGACTAGTGGTAGAGGTGGCAGACAGTGGTTTAAAGAAAAGCGAGAGAGTTTTGGCTCTTATTTTTCATCTAGTGCTCCATATCCTAAGCCATTTAGTGATTATCGTTTCTAGAGCAATAGTGAATTTAAGGCACAAGGTGCCTAATCTCAGGCCAGTGGGGTCCAATCGCTTCATCCCATCCTTCTTACAGATTTTATGGATAGTTGCACCATGGATTTTATGATGAGGAGAGGAATAAGTATTTTAGATGTGGTCAACCTATCCATATTTAAAGAATCTGTCCTTCAGGGGATATTACTAATGGGGATAATAAGGTCTCGATTATTGATTCTTAAACTCCTACACCAAAGGTGCTACTTATGGCTCTGGCACTAGTAAAAATCATTTATATGCTCTTGCCACCCATCAGGATTTTAAGCCGTCTCCTAATATTATTATCAGTCTGCTAAAACTCTTCTCCCATGATGTATCCTGCCTATTTGATCCTAGATCTATCCTTTCTTATGTGACCCCTTATGTCGCTATTTATTTTGGTGTTGGTTCTGAGTGTATTCCTAATCTCTTTTTCTGTGTCTACCCTGGTAAGTGACTTCATTGTGGCTAGAAGGGTCTATAAGGGTTGTGTGGTATCGGTCTGTGGTAGGGAGACCTTGGTGGATCAGATTGAGTTGGATTTGTTAGACTTTGATGTGATCTTAGGGATGAATTGGTTACACTCATGCTATGCCTCTATAGATTATCAAACCTGAAGGGTCAATTTCAAATTACTAAATAAGCTGGTGATTAAGTGGAAAGGTAGTTCCCGAGTGCCTAAGGGAAGGTTCATTTAGTATCTTAGAGCCTAAAAATTGATTTCTAAGGGGTGTCTTTATCATTTGGTCTGGTTACAGATTCTAACTCAGAAGGTCCTTCATTATCATCTGTTCCCATGGTTAATGAGTTTCCTAAAGTGTTCACTGATGATCTTCTTGGATTTCTCTCGATAGGGAAATAGATTTTTGCATTGATCTCCTACCAGACTCTCATTTTATATCTATCCCTCATAAAAGTGCGTGGCTGTGTTGAGAGAACTCAAGGAGCAGTTGAAAGATCTTCTCCATAAGGGTTTTATCCACCCTAGTGTTTCCCTATGAGGTATTACAGTGCTCTTCATGCATAAGAGGGATGGGTCCCTTTGGATGTGTACAAATTACTGCCAATTAAATAAGGTGACCATGAAGAATAAGTATCCTCTTCATAGTATTAATGACCTATTTGATCAAATTCAGGAAGTTTAGTACTTTTTTAATATTTATCTTCAATCGGTCTATCATCAATTGAATATTAGGGAGGTGGATTTACCTAAGATTACTTTTCGAACTCGGTATGGTCATTTTGAGTTCTTGGTGATGTCTTTTGGTTTGACTAATGCCCTGGAGGCATTCATGGATCTTATGAACAAGGTATTTTGTTAGTTCTTAGATTTGTTCATCATTGTGTTTATTGATGATATTTTGGTGTACTCTAAGAGTAAGGCGGATCATGCCGATCTCCTCCGCCTTGTGTTGCAAACCTTGAAAGATCAGCGGTTGTATGCAAAGTCCTTAATGTGTAAGTTCTGGTTGAATACTGTGTCCTATTTGGGTCATGTTGTTTCTAATGAGGGGATCATAGTAGATCCATACCCCAATTCCAACCGACATTCAGAGCTTCTTAGGTTCTGATGGATATTATAGAAAGTTTGTGAAAAGTTTCTCTTCCATTGCTTCCCCATTGACTAAGTTGACTCAGAAGAAGGTAAAGTTTATATGGTTTGATGCTTATGAGGGTAGTTTTGAGAAGTTAAAGGATAAGTTGACTTTGGCTCTGGTTTTGACTTTACCCGAGGTTACAAATGGCTTTGTTGTTTATTGTGATGCGTCCCTTGTGGGACTGGTTTATGCGTTAATACAACATGGTAAGATGGTTGCATATGCTTCTAGGTAGTTGAAGGTGCATGAGAAGAATTATCTGACTCATGACTTGGAATTGTAGTTTATGGTCTTTGCTTTGAAGATATGACATCACTATTTATATGGAGTTCATATGGACATCTTCTCAATCCATAAGAGTTTGCAGCATGTGCTCGCTCAAAAAATTTGAATCTCAGGTAGAGAAGGTGGCTTGAGTTGATCAAGGACGATGACATGAGTGTTCATTATTATCTAGGTAAAGCTAACGTGGTTACTGATGCCCTTAACAAGTCTTCCATGGAGAGCTTATCTCATGTTAGCAAGGAGAAGTAAGGTTTAATGAAGGATTCACCATTTGGATAATCTTGGAGTTTGTCTCTTAGACTCTGAAGATAGAGATGTTGTTATTAAAGAGGTAGTAAAGTCATTTCTAGGTGCTGAGGTAAAAGAAAAGCAGGTTTTGGATCCTATTTTTATGCGGAGCAAGGCTGGTGTGGGTCACTAGAAGGTGATGGCTTTTGAGATTGGTGGTGATGGTATCTTGAGGTACCAAGGTAGATTATGTGTTCCTGATATTAATGGACCGCAAAAGAGAATCTTGGTCGAGGCTCATGCATCGAGGTATACTGTTTATCCTAGTGCGACAAAGATGTACCATGACTTGAAAGAAATCTATTGGTGGAATAATATGTAGAGGGATGTGGATAATTTTATGGTTAAGTACACGGTGTATCGCAAGTGAAGGTTAAGCACTTGAGGCCTGGTGGGTTGTCTCAAGAGATTGAGTTGCTTGTTTGGAAATGGAAAGTGATTAATATGGATTTCATTACTGGTCTTTCACGGTCTCTCAATTATTTGGATCCATTTGGGTCATCATCGATAGGATGATAAGATACTGACTTCTTGTCAGTGAAGACTAACTATTTGGTGGAGGAGTACGCTAAGCTCTTTATTGAGGAGATCGTGAAGTTGCATGGTACTCTTGTTTCTATCATATTTGATTGAGGTATTCAATTTTTATCTCACTTTTGGCATTCCTTTCAGAAAGGCTTTGGAACTAAGGCAAACCTTAGCACCGCTTTCCACCCTCAGATAGATAACACGTGGAAAGGACGATCTAGACTTTGGAAGATATTCTAAGGTCTTGTGTAATTGATTTTTGTGGTAGTTGGGTCGACCATTTGCCTATTATAGATTTTGCTTATAATAATAGCTATCACTCTAGTATTGGGATGACTCCTTTCAAGGCTCTTTATGGTAGGAGGTGTAGGTCTCCTATTGGATAGTTTGAGGTTGGTGAAAATAGGTTGTATAGTCCCTACTTGGTTCACCAAGCAATAAAGAAGGTGAAGGTGATTCGAGATAGACTTAGAACTGTGTAAAGTCACCAAAAGTCCTATGCAGATATAAGGCGATGAAACTTGGAGTTTGATTTGGATGATTTGGTGTTCTTGAAGGTGTCTCCCATGAAGGGAATGATGCTATTTGGAAAGAAAGAAAAGCTCAGTCTGCGTTATGTTAGTCCATATCATATTTTGAGGTGAGTGGGAAATGTGCCTTATGAGTTGGAATTGCCTTTGAGTTTGAGTTCCATTTATCTGGTCTTCCATATGTCGATGTTAAAAAAATGCATGGGCAATCCTTTCTATGTTGTTCCTTTGGAGAATTGGTGTTTCAGATTCCTTATCTTATGAGGACGTCCTGGTGGAGATTTTGAATAGGCAGGTCCGTCGGTCACGAGCAAAGGACGTGGATTCGGTAAAGGTTCTATATAGGAACCAAAAGTATAAAGAAGCTCCTTGGGAAGATTTAGAGGACATAACATCTCAATATACGTTCTTGTTTTACGCTTTAGACAGTCGTGCTTTAGGTAGGCGTATTCCTTGACATCTTTGTTTTCCGACTTTGTTAAAGAAAATTATGATTTCCTTGATATCTTTGTTTTCTATCTTTGTTAAAGGTAATTTTGGTTGAGTTTGGAGTTAAATCATACTAATGAAAGCGTTGTCTCATCATTCGGGGATGAATGATTCTAAGGGGGGAATGTAACACCCTGGATTTCTAGTCCCTAAAAATTTCTTGATCTTTGAGCTTACTGTCCCCACTACGACTCACCGTGTGAGTCGTAGGTTGTCATTGCGGGTCTTAGGGACCTAATCATAGCTTGGCCAGTATGTTAACCTGGAGTTTCTGCCTTGATTATGACTTGGACACTACAAGTCGTAGGGCCTCATAATGAGTCGTAGGGTGTGAATCATATAGAAACCAATGTACTAACCTAAAGTTACTGTTGTGACTGCGACAATCATATTACGAGTCATAAGGACTGGATATGAGTCATATGGTTCAACTAGTAACTAGACCAGTGTGTGGTGATGTAATACCCCGTTACTTTTCCTAGCTTGAAAAGTTTCCCCAAGAATGTTAGAAGATTTCTTTGAAAGATGAATCTACTTTTGTACACAAGGTATTTTCAAGATTTTCACTTTTATCATGTGGGGAATCGAATAAGCTTTCCATCGATACCAAATTCACCCAAATCCGACACCCGAGTGAAGAGTTAGAGCCTTTTTAGTGAGACAGTCTATCACCTGAACATTAAGCGCATCGCGGAGATAGCTCAAATGGCAATTGTCAGTTTCCAGTGTTGCTCCATGATAGTGGCATATCGCGCCAAAATTCCAGGTCATAGACAAGGTGGCAACGCGATAGCTCCTCATCGCGCCACCGTGCAATTTATGACTTGGCGCGATAGTGGCACGTCGCGCTAAGGATGAAAATCGAGAAATTTTCTTAGAAATTAAATACGTGTGCTAGGGTTAAAAGGGTCAATTTACCACCCTATAAGACTTATAACACGAGATTTGGCCATAATTCAGCAGCTTATACTCAATTACTCTGAAAAACTCTCAAGAAAAATCCCTGGGATTTTCATATAAGGTTCAATTCCAAGGGAATTCACCGTCAAATTTCAAGAATCTATCCGTTAATCTTCGGATAATCACAAGCTAAGGTATGCGTAGTGTTCATTCATGGACTCCTTTGGTCCATGAAGTCCAAAAATCTCTTTTCTAAATTCAAGTTATGGATGTTCTTTATGAATTTCATGATTGGATTGCTCTTGTTCATGTTGATAATGACTAATTACATTCTAATCTATGTTTGGTGATAAATTGCATATGAAATCGATTAGTAATGATGTAGATTCATGTAAACCTAGGATTAAAACCCTTGTATGATGAAATTAGAGATGAATCATGATGTTTGATTGTTGTATAATGTTGTTTACACATTCTATGCCTATTATGTGTATGATTAAATGCCTAGATGAAGGAACAATGCCCAACTACTATGATATCATGAAATCCCCATATATGTACAAGCTTATGCATATCACATGTTTGATGAAGTGCTTCAATATATGAATTATGAATTGTGTTGTTTGTCATGTGTTCAAGTAAGCCATGCTATGTCAGTTTCTTCTTATCGAGTCATGGGGGTACTTGTACCCGAACATTTTGCTGTGTGCCTAGAGCCACGTCATGTTTTCACGATCTCCTCAGTCAAGCTATGATCCATAGAACTCAGTCAGTCATATGACTCAGGAAATCTCAGAAATCTCAATAATTTTAGTAGCTCAGTAATCTCAGTAACCTCAGTATTTCCAGTTAATCTCAGTAACTTTAGTATTCTCAGTCAGTCCTCAAAACTCAGTACATTCCGCCAGTCAATGGAATTCAGTAAATTCAGTTCAGCCAATCAGTTCAGTTCAACCAATCAGTTCGGTTCAACCAAATAGTTCAGTTCAGTGTCTTTCAGATTGGAGTAGGATTCAGCACCGAGCTAGCCTATGGATGGGGACTTACCCGCTAGTTAGGTCTGAGATCCCTAAAAGCAATCCCTAAGTTCTAGAACTATGTAGCTAGCAGAGGTACGAGATGTCACCCGTTAGATAGGACTGACATACTCAGGGATCACCCGTTAGCGTATTTAAATATATAGGACTGATCCCAGGGGTCACCCGCTAGATTAGTACTGACTCCACAATAGTTGTCTTTACCAGTAGCGCGGTACTGAAACCCTTCCAGCTGCGGTTACAGGTTGGACCCTAGTTAGCTTAGTATGGGGCATGTTGGTTAGATAAATACACCCCACAATTTTAGTTACAGAAATCAGGACTGTCAGATACAGTCAATTCAACTCATTAATACAGATTTAGAACTGTCAGATACAGTCAATCCTTGTCATTAAAAATAAACTATGAGATCACCCATTAGATAGGACTGATTTCAACTATGGTCAATCAGTAGCAGTATAATCAGATTCTGAAATCACCCGCTAGGTAGGACTGATCTCAGACTAAGTCAAATCTTATTTATTATCAGTATACTCAGAGATCCCCCACTAGATAGGTTTGATCTCAGATACAGTACGGAACTCAGCTAGTTCCATCAGATTCAGGATTGTCAGATATAGTCACTCATGTTATCAGTTATCAGAACATATGTAATCATTCTTCAGCTTTAGGACTGTCAGATACAGTCAACCAGACCAGTTCTTTATAATAAGAAATATTAGACATAGTTATCCATGTATCTGTAACATAGTATCAGTCCCTCAGTATTCAGTAATATAGTATTCAGTCCCAACACGATCTCAGTTACAGTTATGTAGTCATGCATGTATTCTCATATTCATGTTAGTCAGTCAGTTATATTTGTTCATGCATATGAACCCCATGTATTTAGCCTACCTCACTTGCATACCAGTACATTCAAAGTACTGATGCATTCGTGCTATGGTTCCTTACACCATAGGTTTAGAGGCACGAGCTCCAGATCAGTAGTAGATTCCATTCATAGTTGTCAGAGTTAGATGTGAGTCCTCATATTTTGAGGACATAATGATTACATTACCATTTTATTTTCTAATTTATTTCAGTATATGGAGTTAGTTGGGGACATGCCATCAACTCCTTATTCAGACAGTTTAGTGGCTTTCAGACTATAGTATATCAGGTAGTTATTTTAGATTTTATTTTGTATTGTTATACCATTTTCAGACATTGTGTTATCAGATATTTGTTCAGTATTGAACCTTATGGCCTTTCAATTCATGTTTCCGCATTGTCATGTTATATTATGCAGTGTACAAGTACAAATATCAGTCATGGGTTAGTTTATGGTCCTTCGGGGTCATAAGCACCATGTAGTGTTCCGGTTCAAAAAATTGGGGCGTGACAAACTTGGTATCAGAGCCTAAGGTTCAATAATGTCTAGAAAGTCTAAAAAGCCACATCTAGTAGAGTCTTGTACATGCGTGTGTTGTGCACCACACTTATGTGTAGGAGGCTATAAGGTGTTTTAGGAACAGTTTCCTTTCTTTCAGTATTCATGTCATGTTAGTGAGCATAGGTTAAAAGTTAAAATCTCAGTCATGAATCAGTCTATGGATGTCCTGTGCATCACACCAATATCTCAGTAGGGTGAGCATTCTTAGAGGGACATAGTGTCCCAAGGTTGAGATACCCCATTATTTCCTCAATGCTCTCATGTCTTAAATTAAGTTTCTCTTCGCATAAGGAATCCGTTTTAGAATATAGGGTAATCATAAGTTGAACCTCAAAGTCCCAACCTCAGCTATGGGCCAAGTATTCAAAGGCTTAGTTCTGTTCACAAAATTCAGTTTATGTATCATGTTTTAGCCTCAGTCATGTTCTTAAGTTCTAGTTCATGCATACTTCTAGCATAATCATGGGATAATATTTCATTTTTCAGTCACGTAACAGTTTTCTTAAACTTACTTAGTTAGGTTCTCATATTTCCACTCATGCAAGTTTAGTAATACGATCTTGGATCCATTAGCATTTCCGGTTAAGATAAAAGTTCTCCTTAGTCTTACTCAGTTTTATGTTCAGTGTTCATTACAAACTTGGTATTCAGTTCATGCTCAGATCCCCATTACAAACTTGGTACTAAGTACCCTTGCATATCCAGTCATGCATTCATATATCAGTTCAGTCATGTAATTATGCATCATACATGCATTCTCACTGTGGGAAATTCAGTTCATCATCATAGTCAGTCATGTATTTATGAGTAAATTATCAGTCATGCATCAGGTATGCATGAATTTAGCTTATTAGGCATGCATCAAATATGCATGTTCAGTATGTTATATTTAGATCTTCAGTCATGTCAGTCATGAGATTATGTTTCAGTTATTCATGTTCAGTATGTACGTCAGTTTATGTTCTTCCCTTCACTCTCAGTCTCATTCGAGGACGAATGTTCTTAAGGGGGAAATATTATAATACCCCATACTTTTCCTAGCTTGAAAAGTTTCCCCAAAAATGTTAGAAGCTTTCTTTGAAAGATGAATCTACTTTTGTACACGTGGTATTTTCAAGATTTTCACTTTTATCATATGGGTAATCGAATAATATTTCCATTGATACCAAATTCACCCAAATCCAACACTCAGGTGAAGAGTTAGAGCCTTTTTAGTTAGACAGTGTATCACCTGAGCCTTTAGCCCGTCGCAGAGATAGCTCAAATGGAAATTGTCAATTTCCAGTGTTACTCTGCGATAGTGGCGCATTGCGCTAAACTTCCAGGTCATAGACAAGGTGGCAACACGATACCTTCTTATCGCGCCACCATGCAATTTCCCATCTGTACTTTCCAGTGACTTGGCGCGATAGTGGCGCGTCGTGCCAAGGATTAAAATCGGGAAATTTTCTCAGAAATTAAATATGTGTCCTAGGGTTAAAAGGGTCAATTTCCTACCCAATATAAGCCTTATAACACGAGATTTGGCCATAATTCAGCATCGTATACTCAATTACTTTGAAAAACTCTCAAGAACAAGCCCTAGGGTATTCATAGAAGGTTCAATTCCAAGGGAATTCACCATCAAATTTCAAGAATATCTCCATCAATCTTCGTAGATTAACAAGCTAAGGTATGTGTAGTGTTCATTCATGGACTCATTTTGTCCATGAAGTCCAAGAATCTCTTTTCTAAATTCAAGTTATGGATGTTCTTTATGAATTTCATGATTGGATTGCTCTTGTTCATGTTGATAATGACTAATTGTATTCTAATCCATGTTTGGTGATAAATTGCATATGAAATCAATTAGTAATGATGCATATTCATGTAAATCTAGGATTAAAACCCTTGGATGATGAAATTAGAGATGAATCATGATGTTTGATTGTTGTATAATGTTGTTTACACATTCTATGCCTATTATGTGTATGATTAAATGCCTAGATGAAGGAACAATGCCCAACTACTATGATATCGTGAAATCCCCATGTATGTACAAGCTTATGCATATCACATGTTTGATGAAGTGCTTCAATATATGAATTATAAATTGTGTTGTTGGTCATGTGTTCAAGTAAGCCATGCTATGTCAGTTTCTTCGTATCGAGTCCTGGGAGTACTTGTACCCGAACATTTAGCTGTGTGCCTAGAGCCATGTCATGTTTTCATGATCTCCTCAGTCAAGATATGATCCATAGAATTCAGTCAGTCATGTAACTCAGGAAATCTCAAAAATCTCTGTAATTTCAGTAGCTCAGTAATCTCAGTAACCTCAGAATTCCCAGTCAATCTCAGTAACTTCAGTATTCTTAGTCAGTCCTCAGAACTCAGTAGATTTCGTCAGTTAAAGGAACTCAGTAAATTCAGTTCATCCAATCAGTTTAGTTTAGTGTCTTTCAGATGAGAGTTAGGATTCAGCACCAAGCTAGCCTAGGGATGGGGACTTACCTGCTAGACAAGACTGAGATCCCTAGAAGTAATCCCTAGGTTCTAGAACTATGTAGCCAGCATAGGTACGGGATGTCATCAGTTAGATAGGACTGACATACTCAGGGATCACCCGTTAGTGCATTTAAATATATAGGACTGATCCCAGGGGTCACCCGCTAGATTAGGACTGACTCCATAAAATTTGTCTTTATCAGTGGCACAGTACTGAAACCCTTACAGGTGGGGTTATAGGTTGGACCCTAGTTAGCTTAGTATGGGGCATGTCGGTTAGATAAATACATCCCACAGTTTCAGTTACAGAAATCAGGACTGTCAGATACAGTCAATTCAGCTCTGTAATACAAATTTAGAACTGTCAGATACAGTCAATCCTTGTCATTATAAATAGACTACGAGATCACCTATTAGATAGGACTGATCTCAACTATGGTCAATCAGTAGCAGCATAATCAGATTCAGAGATTACCCACTAGGTAGGACTGATCTCAGACTAAGTCAAATCTTTTTTATTATCAGTATACTCAGAGATCCCCCACTAGATAGGATTGATCTCAGATTCAGTTTCTTAGATACAGTATGGAACTCAGCTAGTTCCATCAAATTAGGACTATCAGACACAGTCACTCATGTTATCAATTATTAGAAAATATGTAATCAGTCTTCAGCTTCAGAACTATCAGATATAGTCAACCAGACTAGTTCTTCATAATCAGAACTTTTAGACATAGTTATCCATGTATCAATAACATAGTATTAGTCCCTCAGTAATATAGTATTTAGTCCCAACACGATCTCAGTTATAGTTACATAGTCATGCATGTATTCTCACGTCCATGTTAGTCAGTTAGTTATATTTGTTCATGCATATGAACCCCATGCATTTATCACACCTCACTTGTATACCAACATATTCAAAGTACTGACGCATTCATGCCATGGTGTCTTATACCATAGGTTTAGAGGCATGATCTCCAGATTAGAAGTAGATTCAAATTTCAGCTGTCAGAGTTAGAAGTGAGTCCTCATCTTTTGAGGACATAATGATTACATTACTATTTTAGTTTTCATTTTTTTCAGTAGATGGAGTTAGTTGGGGACATGTCCCATCAACTCCTTATTTAGACAGTTTAGAGGCTTTCATACTACAGTATGTCAGGCAGTTATTTGAGATTTTTTTTGGTATTGTTATACCATTTTCAGATATTGTGTTATCAGATGTTTGTTTAGTATAGAACCTTATGGACTTTCAGTTCATGTTTCCATATTATCATGTTAGATTATGCAGTGTACAAGTACAGATATCAGTCATGGGTTAACTTGTGGTCCTTTGGGGTCATAAGCACCGTGTAGTGTTTTGGTTTGGAAAATCGGGGCATTACAGGTGACCTGGACATTATCTAGACTATGACTAGGTTAAACGAGTCGTAGGGTGACCCCATGAGTCGTTAGGTCACCCTTAGCGATTGGTTATCTATTTTTAGTCATTTAATTAAGGGCATCCTAGTAATTTCCCTCCTATCCCACTTGTCCTTATGACTTAAAAACCTTTTTGGGACTTTGTTATCATACAATTCATAATGAAAACACTCTTTTAATTCTCTTAAGCAAAATACTTAGGGTTTATAAGAAGTTGATCAATTAGAGCTCCCAAGGTCAAATTCTATCCATAACTCTTGATATTTAAGGCCTGTTACTCTTCCCCAACTCTTATTTTATGAAAAACATGTGTTTTACATGGATTAATTGGATGGTTTTGAATGTGGGTTTTTATATAGTTGAGGGTTTTGGAATGATTGGTATTTGAATTAGTTTCCCATGGGTTTTATGAATTGTTCATGCTTTGAAATTGATGTTGTGAACTAATGGGGTACATGGGTGTGGGAATTGGAATGGTGGTCATGGTATTCCCCCAAATTTATGTTTTAAACTTGGAAATTGTTTTTAGTAATTTTCTTCCCTCAACCTACTTGTGTAAATGGTATTGAATCATGGAATTATCACTTTGTTTGACTTACTCACCTATGTTATTGCATTGCATAAATGGTTAAACAATGAACATGAATTTTGAAGGTCTTTGGCTATGTTTTGATTCAATGAACTAAGGAGTTCAAGGCATTCTGCTAATTTGAATTGATAAAAAAAAAGGTGGTTGAGACATTCCCCCGAGTTAATATGATTGTTATGGTATAGAGATAAGCTTGCATGTGTAAGGATATGACGATACCCATAGTGTGTCTTAATGATTGGTTCTTTGGTTAACAAATGGGTTATGAGAAAATTGCTTTAAATTGGTATTAATAGGGGTTATGTAGTAAAATCCATGAATGTCTGGGTCTCGGATGACTTATACTGGAAACTCATGTTTGCCGACGTGAGGTTTGGTCTTGATGATCTCTGTGCATAGTTCACATTATTGATATATTTGTATCATGGATTGACATGAGATTGGGGCATTCTCGGGTCTTCCGTGATACATCCAATTCGCACTGGGGCCCTTTTAGTAGGGGGAGCTGAACCCATATGGCCCATGGGTGCCTATTTTTGACGATTGAGGGACATAGTCCTGGATAAAGTTTTAATTCATGCTAAACCTTCTTCAATATCCTGAAATATTATTTATGTATGTATATGATGATGCTCACTTGGTTTTGAATTGGATTTTACTTGGCATTATTTTATCCCCTATCCCTGAGTTACATATCAGTGCTCAACCCACTAACCATCTTCGAATATTGTATCCCCACGAGATACAGGCACCGAAGATACTTGGATCGGCTCAGATCGTCGGTCGGTTGTGGTGAAGTGGTGAGCTTCTGTCAGGACCCGAGGCTACCCCTAGTCGCGACAATAGTTCTTATGGCCACAAGTGACCAAAAGATAACCCATGAGTTAGTACCTACTATGAACACTGAATAAAATAGTAATACAACACATATGCGGAAGGTGAGATGATAAGATACTATAAGAATGGATACTAAATACGTATCAAAGCATGTCTTGAATATCTGATAGAATATTAGAAACTAAATATCTATTAAAAAATAACTGATAACACTAAAATGACTGACTGACTGTCTATCTGAGTGTCTGAAAGCCTCTAAACATCATGAGGAGTTGATGGGACAGACCCCCAACTAACTCTAACTGACTGAACATAAGAAAACACTGAAACAAACAAATCATGTCCTCGATGGATGAGGACTCACCATTATTTTTGCTGAGTAATGCTGAGCTGTCTAAGAGCGGTTGGGAAACTGTGCGTCCGAACCTAATGTTATAAGACAACATAGAGCAAAGAAAAGTATGCAATCAATACTTTGAATATACTGGTATATGAGATGAGGAATGGCTGAATTACATGTGGTATCTGAGCATAAATTCATGAACATGTAATATCTAAGAATGCAAGACCAAGCATAAACATAGTTTTGAGATTTTCTATAATCAGAAAGACTGAAAGTTGTATAACTGAATAACTGAAAATCTATACACTTAGTCAAGCATACTTGAACTGAAATACACTAATTACTATACTGAGACCGTGGGAGGTATCATATAAATGAAATGCCCCAATCTGAGCTAATTAGGGTCATACCTGTAACCCCAGTTGGAAGGCTGTCAGTACCTTGCTATGATTACTAATACATGGCTGTGTCGATCTACTAAACTGGTGTCTCAAAGGACTAGGGAGTCACTATTTAATGGAAGGTGCCCCTAAACGAGTGTCCATCCTCTATCAGTAGGAAAACCTCTTATACCTACGCTGGCTATGTAGGTTTGGAACTTTGGGACTGCTATTAAAGGTAACACCCTCTCTTTTAGTTATTCTAGTCATGGTGGTTACTATAAGATAGCCAAATCTTTTGGTCCTGGTACATCTCATTAGGCGTGTTACAATTGTGGGGATTTTTTTCATTTCTGATGTGAGTGACCTAATTGTGGGGAGATTATTACCACATCTTAGAGTGTTCCTCCTATTAGAGTAGTTAGTCTCTCAGCTAGAAGTGGTATTCATAGTCCTAGGGGTGGTCCCTAGGGTGCTAGTGGATGTTCTTAGGAAAGTAGGGTAGGAGATTGATCATGAGCCCACTACGTGGTCAGTGTGGTCAGCTATTTGCAATATCGGATAGGACGGAGGCCATCTTCAAATGTTGTTATCACAGGTACAATTCTGGTGTGTGATAATGCTCAACTCACTCCCATGTTTAAGGAGTTAGGTCGTCGTTGTCAAGTAATCCAATTTAAATTGGGGTCGAATCTCAAGGAGCGAATTATAGACATCAAACACTATGGGTGCTAAAATTACTACGAGATTACCCGAAATGCTAACAAAAACTACATGTAAAATAAAATGGGGGATTTGTTTGGGAATTCTTCACAACAAACGTTAACAAGCACTTGGTGAATCAAACTTTTAATTAGGATTCAATATTTAGAGGAAGTCTTGGTATTATGTCTACCTACAGGTAAAGTATGTGGATAATGTTAGTGCCTCATCAAATTTTAAATGTTAACTATAGGATAGGTTACGTCAAAGTTCATTGGGGTTAATCTTTTGACAAAACCACAACGATTTCACCCCTTGGCTATTCCGAGCACCTAACAAGGGTACACATTTTCATAATCACCCAAAACCTAAATCAAGCATCCCTATTTCTAGGAAACTTCTCTTGACATGATTTACACTCCCAAAACACTTAATTCTAAGATTGCAAAAGGTAGTAAGCCATTAGCGCAATTGTCCACCATTGCCTTATACCCCTATAACCTTATTTCAAGGATGTTATAAGTTACCTAATGTTCAAATTCATCTTTCTTTAGATGATGATAACACATTTATAGAGATTGGGGATTTCGCCCATTAAAACCATTTAGAGATTTGGAGTTTTCACCCTTCAAATTCCAACCCTAAAGTCAAGCAATGGTGAAATCCATCCTTAACAACTAAAATCTATGCAAACACAACTATACTGTAATACCCCATACTTTTTCCTTGCTAATTTCATCTCAAGAATGTCTAGTATTATATTCTAAATTGAATGATAGTTATTCCATGAGAAATTTACAAGATTTTCACTTTTTATCATGTGAGAAATTCAATAAGATTTCCATCGATATAAGATTCTCCTAAATCCACTAACCAGGTGAGAAGTTACGACTGTTTCAAGTTCCCATTGTAAAAAAGCACCATATTAGTAAGTGGCGCACCGTGCTACAAGGGCAAATGGCATTTGGCGAATTCTAGTAGGGGTCCGCGATTAGGGTGCATCACGCCAGGGCCCAAATTTAAAATTGTTCATTTTTCAGTGTCTCAGCGCGATTTACCCCATGTCGCACCAAAGTTCAAGGTCACAAAGGAATTGGCAATACGATGGCCCAGCGTCGCACCATCCCTCAATTTTCCAATTGTCAAAATCCAGTGACACAGCACGATAGCGCCGCATCGCACCAAGGGTTCAATTTAGGAAATTTTTACTGAAATTAAATGACACATCCAAGGTTAAAAGGGTCAACTTCCCACCCCTATTTAAGCCCTCTAACACATGATTCATCCACTTTTCACCTAAAATATACTAGTTTCTCTCAAGTTTCTCACAAGAACAAGCTAGGGTTTTCATAGAAGATCCAATTTCAAGAAAGTTTCACCATTAATCTTCACGAAATCGAGAACTATGGTATGTGTAGTGTTCATTCATGGACCCTTTTCGTCCATCAAACCCAAGAATCTCTTTTCTAAGTTTAAGTTTATGGATTTCTTTGTGAATTTCATGTTGGGTTTGTTTTGTTTATGTTTAGAATGATCAATTGAATTCAAATCTATGTTGGGTGATCAATTTTATGTGGAATTGATTTGATGTATATTTATGTGAACCTATAAATAAATCCTACGATGATGAAATTAGAGATGAATCATGATGATTAATTGTTGTACGATGTTGTCTACATGATTAAATACCTAGATGAAGGAACAATGCCCAACTAGTATGATATCATGAAATCCCCATTATGTACAAACTTATGCTTATCACATGTTTGATGAAGGGATTCAATATATGAATTATGATTTGTGTTGTTGGTCATATGTTCAAGTAATCCATGCAATGTCAGTTTCTTCTCATCCAGTCCTGGGGATACTTGTACCCGAAATGTTAGCTGTGTGCCTAGATCCATGTTATGTTTTCACGATACTCTCAGTTAAGCTATGAATCTTTATACTTTAGATAGTCTTATGACTCAAGAAATCTCTATGATCTCATGAACTCAGTCAGTTGTCAGATATTAGTAGTATTTTATCAGTCATCCTTGCATTATAGAACTATGTAGCTAGCATAAGTTAAGACATCAACACTATCCAATGAGGGTTGAGGAGGTGTGTAAGCACTATCAAATAAGGCCCCCACCATTCTCGTAGAGGGGACACTATCAGATGAGGGTCACCCTCAGCTTGTCCTTACCAGTGGAACGGTATTGACATCCTTCCAATAGGGGTTATATATTAGACCCCAACTCATCCATAATGGCGTATCAGGGGCATTTCAATTAGATAACTAGTTCCTACAGTTTCATGTTACAAAATCAGGATTATCGCATATAGACAATCAGTCTCAGTAATAGAAATCAGCTAGTTCTTTAGATTTTTGGACTGTAAGATACAGTCAAATCAAATACAGTACGGAACTCAGATAGTTCCATTAGATTCAGGACTGTCAGATACAATCACTCATGTTATCAATTATATTCAGATTCAATAATCATGTTATAACAGTATTAATGTCAGTTATTATGTCTCATATATGTATTCTCACTTTCATGATAGTTAGTTGGTTATTATTATTGTTCATGCATATGAACCCCATGGATTCATCTTACCTCAGATGTATACCAGTTCATTCAAAGTACTGACTCATTTGCGCTATGGTGTCTTATACCATAGGTTAAGAGACACGAGCTCCAGAGCAATAGTAGATTCCAGATATCTGCAAATAGAGTTTGAAGTGAGTCCTCATCTTTTGAGGACATGATTATTTCTCTATTATCTCATTAATTAGTTTATTAGTTAGAGTTAGTTAGGGACATATCCCATAAACTCCTTACTCAGATAGTTTAGTAAGTTAGAGGCTTTCTAGAATATCATGTTTCAGAATTCAGTATGTTCCATTTTGTTTTATGTATTTTATTACCCCACACAGATGTTATATCATTCAGATCATGTTTAGTATTGAACCTTATGGTCTTTTAGTTTATGTTTTTGAATTATAAAGTATTTTATGCTGTATATAGGTACAGATATCATTCATCGGTTAGCTTGTCATCCTTCAGGGTTATAAGTATTTTGTAGCATTTTGGGTACCAGATTTGGGGCATTACAAACTTAGTATCAGATCCTAAGGTTCAATAGAGTCCTAGGAAGTCTAAAAGTTGCATCTAGTAGAATCTTATAAATGGGTGTATTGCACGCGACATTTATATGCAAGAGGCTATGAGATGTTTTAGAAATAGTTTCCCTTCTTTCGGCATTCATGTCATGCCAGTGACATAATCTCAAGTCAATCTCTCAGTCTAATCTATTTCTCCCTTTCTTTTACAGAATATGCCTCCTAAAAAAAGTGGGAATCGGCCAGCCCCTCATCCCGAAGAACCTTTGGGCGAACATGTTTCTCATACAGAGTTTTGAGTTGCATTCACTACTCTTTCTAACTCAATAGCTACTCATAATGAATAAACAACTATCGTTTCGGTCAATCCAGTGACCAATTCAGCTGCAACCAGGATTCAGGATTTCACCCGAATGAATCCTCTGCCTTGGTGACTACTATTGAAAGTACTGATCTAGCAGCATATCTGTTGCAGGATGTGGTTCATACTTGGTTCAAACAGTAGAAGTTAGAGAGGTCAGATGATACAGGTCCTTAAGAGTGGGAGGAGTTTGTCACTGCATTCTTAGACAGATTATTTCCCCAAGAGCTTAGAGAGGATAAGGTGCTAGAATTCATCAACCTCAGGCAGGAAAATATGATAGTGAAAGAGTATTCTCTTAAGTTTTCTCAATTAGCTAGATATGCCCCTCATGTGGTGGCAGAAAGCTGAGCCAAGTTGAGTAAGTTTTCTACAGGGGTAAATTATAGCATGGTAAATGAGTGCAGATCTGCCATGCTGAACAGGGACATGACTTTAGCTAGGCTTATGACTCATGCTCAACAGATAGAGGAGCAGAAGATTAAGCAGAGGGAGAAGAAAAATAAGAGAGCGAAAATAGGTAGTTTCAACTTCAGTCAGCCTAAACCAGAAGGAGGAAACTATTCCCAGTTTCATCCTCAGTCATCAGTTCCAGCCCCTTCTTCATCCAGTGCTCCAGTTCCTAAGTTTAGGGCAGTGTTTGCAATGCCCGAACAAATCCCCTTTGTCAGACTTATGGTAATAACCACAAGGGTACTTGTAGAGCTGTTAGCGATGTCTATTTTGGTTATGGTAACCCAGGCCATAGAGTTAGAGACTACCCTCATTCAGGTTATCAGATTCATCTCCGCTCCTCACCTCTGTTCAGTCGCCCAAATCAGTAGGGTGCCACCACCAGTGCTACTAGTGGGCAATGCACAAATCATCTCTATGCTCTTCAGTCCTGACAGGATTAGGAAAATTCTCCTGATATAGTTACTGGATCATCACAGATCATTCATGTCCATGTTTATGCTTTGCTAGATCCAGGAGCTTCTTTTTCTTTTGTTACTCCCTATCTAGTAGGCGATTTCGAAATCAGTCCCGAAATCCTAGAAGGGCCCTTTTTAGTCTCTACCCTAGTGGGTAAAACCATCATATCCCAACGGGTATACAGGAACTGGCCGATTATGATATTTCAGAAAATCACTTCAGCAGACTTAGTCAAATTAGAGATGACCAATTTTTATGTCATTCTCAGCGTGGATTGGCTTCATTCCTGCTATGCCATAGTCGACAACAAAAATAGAATAGTCCAGTTTCTATTTTTGAATAAACCCATACTTGAGTGAAAGGGTAGTACTTCAGTATTTAGAGGTCAGCTTATTTTCTACCTGCGGGCAAAGAAAATGATATCTAAAGGATGTGTCTATTATCTTATTGAGTTAAGGACACTAGTTGCAAAACTCCCTGCCTTATATCAGTTCAAGTTGAAGGTGAATATTCAGATTAAAGGTGTCTAACGGGCCGGGCCGGGTCAACCCGGAACCAGCCCTTCCATTCTACCCGGGTTCCGGCCTGGTTACGGGCCGGGTTTTGCGTTAATTGGGCCGGGCCGAGCCAGGCCGAACAGTAAAAAAATTAAAACCCACCCGAAACTAGCCCACTTAACCCAATCCGGTCAAACCCACCAAAACCCGGTCAAACCCGGTTAAAAACCGGTCAAACCCGTTTAAAAAATAAATAAAAAATCCAATATGCACTATATACACTATATACACTCCAATATACAATATATATTTTTTTAAAAAATATATAAAGTATAAACAATTACACGTATATACGTACCATTCAATATATAATTATATATGACTATACGTACTACTTTAAATAAAACATATGCTATAATAGTATAATATATATATATACACTACAATATATATATATATACACTAATTTATAAAGCATATACACATGTATACGTTAAATATATACTACTTTAGAAGATATATACACATATATATGCACCATTCAATATATATGTACTACTTTAAATAAAATATATATACATGTATACGTTAAACATACACGTCTATAGAAGATCCATTCATATATATACACTCTATTCTATGTATATGTAATACTTTAAATGCAATATACTATAATGTATATACATTACAATATATATTTGTATACTTATATACTAATTTATAAAACATATACACATGTATACATTAAATATACACTTCTATAGAAGATATATACACATGTATACACACCATTCAATGTATATATACTACTACTTATAAAATATACTACATTATATATACATTACAATATGTATAGATATACTTATATACTAATTTATAAAACATATACACATGTATACGTTAACTATACACTTCTATAGAAGATATATATGCACAAATATACAAAACATATGCTACTTAATATAATAAATTAATAATATTTGGTAGTAAATTAATAATATATTAGAAGTAAGTTTTTAATTTAAAGTATAAAACTAGAAATTCAATTTCAAATTTTAAATTGTTAAATAAAAAAAAATAAAAAACAACGACTAAGGAGTGAATGAATTTGTGGAATTTTATTGATTGCAAAATGATCCAAAATTTATAATTTACATGAATGAAAAATCTATAAATTATGCATCATTTTTTCCAACTCATTCATGTTAATATTAATGGGAACTTGCATAGGATAGTCGAAGTCAACGGGGGCAAAACCATGCATTGGACTTGATTCTGCTGAGTTCTCCCGTGAAGTCATAATTTCTTCAAGTTTGAGGTCGTCGCTCGGCTCCGGTTCCATTCCTTGGTTTCTTCTTTCTGCTTTAATCCAATCTCTGAGGCAAACTAAAACATTCATTGCGTTGCTTCCCAATGAGTGTCGGTTGTCTCCAAGCTGCTGTCGTCCCTGACTGAAGGCGCTCTCTGATGCAACGGTTGACATTGGAACATTCAAGATATCTCTGGCTAATCTTGAAAGTACAGGATATTGTGATTCATTATTCCTCTACCAATCCAGCGTGTTGATCCGTCGTCTGCGATTCTCTGGTGCCGTCCGCAGATAATATTTCAGCTCTTCCCGATAAGTTGATGTGTAAGCTCTCTCATCCACACTGTTCCAATAAGTTAAATCATAAAACGAATTAGGAAAACCACTATGTGCCGGCCTTTTAGAATATGATGGCTCCTCGGGAGGATGAGGTGCGACAGTTGGACTGATATTTGTAGGTACGACTGAATCAAATAAATCAGCATAGTGATTATATATTTTTTCTATATAATCCTTTGCATCAGCCGTAGCCGTCCACAAATCAGGCTGTACTTGTTCAGAATCATGGTTAGTATTTATTTCTAAGTTAGCATAAATAAGAGTACTAAAGTGACACATATGATTATATTTCATGCACAGATTTAGCATAGCACCAACCAAGTAAATAGGGGGAATCGGGAAAAAATATTTTTTAAATTCCGTAAACATAGCGCCAACAACTTCTTTATAACCTTCTTTATTTTTATATTGTTGGAGCAAACCATAAATATCGGCTATATATGCCAAAATATTACAAACAGTAGGATAGTAAGCACCGGAAAATTCAATCGTAGCTACATAAATTTTTTCTAAAAACTTAACAAGATCATTAATTACAACCCAATTAGAATTATGTAGCATGCAATCAGCAGAATCAGCAAATGAGCCACAATGTTGGTTAAAAGCTAGTGTAATAGGAATTCTATATTTATAACAAGTTTTTAAAAATTCATACGTAGAATTTCATCTAGTATCAACTTCCTCAGGCATCAAAATCGGTGTAAGTCCATTTTCTTGACATTTAACTTTAAATTCTTTAATTCTCGATCTACGATTATTTCCTTGAATAAAACCAACGGCAAGACGAATTTTTTCAATATAAAGCTCAAAAAAGTCAAGACCATCTTTTACAATTAAATTATATATATGACATGCACACTTAATATGAAAAATTTCAGGGAAGGGCGGAGATAGCGTAGATTTTATTTTTGTTATAGCAGTCTTGTTGTTAGAAGCATTATCAAAAGCAATACATAAAATTTTATTTTCTATACCATAATATCCGGCAATTTTAACAATAGAATCAGCAATAAATTGTCCAGTATGTTTACGATCTTCATCATATAAAAAAGCAAGAATACGTTTTTGCATCACGAAATTACTATCCATCCAATGACAAGTAACGGTTAAACAATCATTTTTATTTACAGCACAACCAAGATCAGAAGTTAGGGACAATCTACATTGAATATTTTTTAAGAATGTTGATAAATAAAAACAATATTGTGAATGGAGTCTAAAAATATCAGACCAACAAGTAGTTCTAGGAATACCATTAAACATAGGATTATAAATTGCTTGTATATAACGAATAAAAGCATCAGAAGAAGGAAAACTAAAAGGCAAACAACCCACAGCTACCATTTTAGATATTTCTTCCCTGTCCCTCAATTTATTATACTTTTTCGCTACTTGACCGGTTGTTGGGTCCATTCTAGTTTGCGTTGACCCACCAACATCCCCACCACCTTTTGCAATATTTAACTCTCTTTTGTGATCTTCAGCTATATGTCTCATTAACGTACCCGTACCCCCTTGCTTACCTCCACTTCTATGCTTATATATTTGTTGACAAATATTGCACTGCACCTCAATATCTGATATACGTTCAAAAAATTGCCATGCAATACTAGTTCTTTTATGAGGTTTTAGGGCACTGGGAGGACGGGAAGGGAGATTAACTAATTCAGATCTAACATTAGCATCTCCTACTGCGGGTATTTCAACAATATTTTCATCATCTTCGTCTAAATTAACTGCATCTACTTCATTTTCTTCTTCTATACCGTAATTTTCCTGAGCTTCTACATAATCCATATCGTGAGCACCTACACCTATTTCTTCCTCAAAAGGTGTACCAAGCGGTACCGGAGGCGAAGTCACACGGGTATATCTATTACTTGAACTACCTCTACCGCTAGTAATTCACTTTTTACTACCACTACCGCTTTCGGGACAAAATTTTTTAACACCTTTAGCAGCGAGGTTTTTTAATTTATCCATAATATAAATTAAATTAAACTAAAAATATTCAAAATACACAAATATAATAAAATTAAATATTAAACAATTAATACAATAAATAAAAATTAAACGTAAGAGATGGAACGACAATACCAAATTTTGGAAGTATCCGAAGAGGGAGACTTTAGAAACTTCCGCTCGTACTTTGTAAACGAAAAATTAAAAAATTAAAGTGAACACTTTAAGAAATTAAATATATTAAATATTTGAGAATTGAGAATTGAGATTTGAGAGAGAATGAGATTTGAGAGAGTGAAAAATTGTGTGAAAAATGATTTGAAGTTGTAGGGTATTTATAGATTTATTTTGGGGATTAAAAAGTATTTTTTAAAGTTTTTCTTTTTTTTAATTAAATGGGCCCAAACTAGCCGTTTGGACCCAAAAACGGTAATATAGCCGTTGGGCCAACAGCTAGTTTGGCCCAAAAAATAAAAATTTCTTTTTTTTTTGTCGGGCCGGGCCGGTTAACCGGCGGGCCTGGACCGGGCTTGGTCCAGGCTGAGTTAACCGGGCCCATTTTAAAAAAAAACCAGCCCGGGACCCGGAACCCTAAAGCCCTAGGGCTTACTGGGTCGGGTCAAACCGGGCCGATGTAGCTAGTCGATCCGGGTTGGGCCGGGTCAGCCCGGACCGTTTGACACCCCTAATTCAGATGTGGATGGAGTCGATCAGTATTGATATTTTCCCTTTAATATAGAACTTGGGTTCGAGTCTCATTTATCTTGGCATATTGGACTTTTTATGGCCATATGGTGGGACTTGTTAGTGACTTCAATTTTTGTACTGTCTATTATTTATTTTAATGTTTATATTACTATTATTATTACTGTCATTGTTTGAAGTTTATCAATCCTCTCTTGGTAGATGACTAGACTTGTAGTATCTAGTTAGAATTTTCCTTTCTCGTGGTTCTTATTCATTATTTTGGGCAGCTAGATTGGTTGAATGATTTATTTCCTGTAGTGAGGTAAGGTTGGTCATTTTCCTCCTTTTTGGCTGTTCTAGATTGATTGTGGATTGAATTGTGGTATTGAAGCTAAGTTGGTTGTCTATGGTTCTTTTGTGGTTTTTAGAGTTGATAATTGGTTATATTGTCTGTTTCTTAGGTTGACCAGTTTGGGTTCCATTCTTCTAATTTGACTAGTTCATCTGCCAATAGTGCCTTTAGTTTTGATGTTGAGAGGTCTTGAATTCATCTTATAGCTTTATTGGAATCATCCCTTGGTAGTGGTGTCACAACCCTTGCTATGGCCTAGCCATGACGGGTATCTCAAGTCTACCATGGATCGGAGACATCCCCTTAACCCAACCCCAAGAGCACAATAGTAATAATAACCATAATAATAATGTGGAAGCCAATAAATAGTAATAATAAGATGGATAAATGACTCAAAGAAATAAAGTGTCAAAAAAATGTCCAACTAACTAATATCTGTCCACAATAGCCTCTAGAACTAGAAAAGTAACTAAGTAAGGACATATCCCCAATGATTACCAAAAGAATCCAAAAATACTTAGTCAAAATAAAAGAAAATGGAAATGATAAGGCCTACTGAAGGATGGAAGGTTCATCAGTTTATATCTACTCGACGAACATGCTAATCCACCTAACGCTGCACAGGGGTAAAAGAAGTGTCTTTGGACCCTACATGATGAGACAATGAAGCATCTGAGGATGGTTAGCAGTGTGAGTGCTAGCATGAAACTTAGGGAATATGATAACATAATGCCAAGTCCAAAATTATTCCAAAACCATATGCACACATTCATATATACATATATATAAGATGTTGGGATAGGGAATGATGTTTAAGCATGAGACTTTAAAATCATTAACCTGGATTGTGTAGCCTAATTGTTCTAAAAACACCTATGGGTTATATGGGTTAGGCTCCCCCACGAGAAGGGCCCTAGTGCGTGTTAGTCATACGAACCAGTGAAGTCCAAGAAAATAACAGAGAATCCACAACCCTATGCAAATCCAAGGTACATAAATATCATGAATGAACTATGCATACGGTCATGAAGACCCCCACACTGGCTAATGTGGTTTCCAATATCGATCTACCTGAGACCTCCACCTTTTACAACGATTTACATAACCCCCATTAAGCCCAATTAAAACACTTGCACATAAACCCATAAATTTAACTACGTAGTTATTATCAAGGGATTAATAGTTTGATATCATCATACCAATTAGTCTTTCAAGCTAATCATTGTAATATGAGGACATCCATGACCCCAATCTACCCATCTAAGTTAGGGATATCCACAATCCCTATTTGATTCCTAATATCCAATTAAAATGAATCCATGGCCTCTGAGGCCTTTAAAAATAATTTATGTTTCATTAACTTTTTGTGCAATGCAAGGTTCTAAAAGTGAAGTAATTTATGTATATATCCATGTTTCAAACCAATTTCACAAGTTAGTTGATGTTAAATCCAATTCCAAATAGTTGAACCATAAAATTTGAGAAAACCCATGCTCCCCATTCCAATTCCCACACCCATGCATTCAAAACCATGACGAATCAATTTTTGTAATTAACATTCCAAACCCCTCAACCCATATTCAAAATCCAAAAATTAAGCCACTTATATAACAATTAAATAAATGTTTTTCATAAAATAAATTTATAGAAGAGATACATGTCTGAAACACACAATAATTTACAATCAATTTTAAGCTTGAAGTCCGAATAATAGATTCTCTATGAAACCCTTGAGTTGTTTATAGGTGTTGAATTTTAGACTGAAAGGGAGAAATTTGATCTTTTAAAACTATAGGAAATCAGCCTATTTTATGTTTAAGGTTAATACAAGAGTGAGATTACCAAAAAGCCCCTCACCCTAAGTGAATAAAAACAAATCTGCACAAAAATTATGCCCTGTCATAGCACGCCAATATTATGGAGGTTATACTTTATGCCACACTAGTATAGTGGAGGGTATCCTCCATGAAATGATAATAACATGAAGGCTTACTGCCTCGATGTTCCAAAATTTCCCCAAACCCTTTTCAAAAATTCTAAAACCTTCCCCGAACACCCTTTTAACATAATTAATCACAATTTGCATGAAAAAAGATGATATTTCAAACATGATAAGGTCAACAATAAAATGATGGATATTTTAAGGGTCTTACAGGTGGTTTTCTCTTAGTATTGGTGTGGAGTTTGATATTACGTTCTTGTCGTGATGTGGTTCTTGTCTTAGTGGAGTTAGAGAGTTAAAGATAGCTGATTGTTCCTATGAACTCCTCGTAAGTTGGTAAATGGGGTATTTGTTCTTCAGATAGAGTTTTTGATTAATTTCTTTTGGCTAATGTTGCATATATCCAAGATTCTAGAGTTTTTGTTATGACTAGTATGGTTTGCAGCCTTTGTGAGTTCTTGAGTATGCTTTGGTGGTTCATCTCCTCAAGCAGAGTTGATTATTTATGTTTTCAATAGGTGATTTATCCTCTGTAGTGACTTTGTTCTTTAGCTATGTTTTGATTTTTGATTAACATGATTTAGTAAGGATATGTCTGACTTGGATAGTATGGTCCATTTTAGTATTTTGACCTTGGTTCAGACTTGTCGGATCAGTTTTGAACATGACGCCTTGGAATGGAAATTTGGAGGTTATGATAGATTTGGAGTGTGAATTCTTACCTATATTCAATGTTAGTTTGGGTAGCTGAGATCAAGCGATTCAACCTTAGTGTCGAGATTTTGGTTTGAAGTTATAAAGTTGGGTGCAACCTTCGTTGTGGACTCGTCTAATTTGGATTTTATCTATAGGATGACGAAGCCTACTCTGTGTGTACCTACTTAATCTTTTTTAGTTCAGATGAATTATGGTTGATAGGTGTTCAAATGGTAGTCTGTTGGCAGAGTATTGGCTCCTTAAACTTTGACCCTAGTTTTAAGCCTTCATTTGAATTTTTGATGATTTACTCAAGGGAGTAGTATGCTTGAGTTGGACTTAGCATAGCTTCACTCTTGGTTAATGGTACATCATAGAGAGAATCTCTCAACAGTGAGTAGTTGTGCTTCAAACTCCTGATTTCCAAATTTTATGGCCATTCAGACAAGTTATAGGATCGAAATAGATTGTAGAGATTAGTTATCTCCATCTGTGTGCCCAGGTGGCAGATTAAAGACTTATTCTTATGCTTGCTATTATTGATTTTTAGTGATCAACTTAAGTTCTTTGAGGCTAGCGTGATGGAATTAAATAGGACTCAAGTGACCTTCTACATAAGTTGGAGTGGATGGTAGGTTGGGAAAGGCAAAAGAAGTTTATATTTGGATTTGGAGATAGTTGCATGACTCATGCCTTGGTTTGCCTTTTTCTTGGATGAGGTTTTTTTATTCTACTAGTATCGGTGCAGTATCAGTGTGTTGGTTTGTATTTATGTGCATCAGGATTCCTCGGTTCATTTGGTGGTTGAGGTTAGGTCCTAGTTGCTTAAGAAGGGATGAAAGGAAATTTGTTGGACAATGGATACCTATAGAAAAATCCCTTAGAAGCATTGTCTCTTTGTGCGGGTTATCTGAGAAGTCATGCTCGGAGCATGTGGGCCCAATACCTCATCCTTTTGAGCTTTTTTGACCTTTTTATCCATTAAATTTCATGGATGAAAGTGTTTTTAGTACTGGATATTATAGTGACCCACAAGATTATTTCTTCAATTTGCATTAATTTTTAAAATTTTGAGCATTTCCATATTGGCTAATAGTCACTTATGACTTGCTGAAACTCCAGTTCGATTATCGAGCTGTTCGTCTAGATTTTAGGCTCATTTTTATATTTGAAGCTTTCGCTATTTAGGATTTGGTGTCAGACCAAAACTCTCAGTAGATGACCTCGGGTGTAAATTCTAACAACATCATAACTCTGGAACATTAATTTTAGGCTAGAGGGACCCTTAGTTCTGGTTCTGAAGCTTTTAAACTCATTTTGGGCTATTGGACGAATTATGTAAAAAATGGAACTCTAGATGTTTGCCCTACTCTTAGTCAAAACAGTAAAAAATAAAAGTTTTTATGGTTTTATTAAGTACGGAACATCAAATTAGGTATGGTAGCATAGTTTGTTGGGATGTATAGGGTTCCAAACAAATCCCAAACACCCAATCAATATCCATTTTGGACCTGGTAAAAATCTGGTGCATAGCACCTGATAGGTCCACTTTAACGACCTTAGCCCATTGGCGCTGGTTAACTTTAGCACCAATAGTGACTAAGGTAGTGCCTGATTTAGCACCACTATATCCACTTTAGCAGCACTGTAATACCCCGAGAAATTTTTTGTTGAAATTTTGTGCGTAAACGTGTTAGGTTCTATCTTCTAGAATGAATTATAAATTTTTTCGTGCAAAATGTCTTATATTATGACCCATCATTGCGTAGAGTATCTAATAAGATTTCCAACTATATTTGGATCATCCAAAACGGACACCCGAGCGATGAGTTATGAACATTCTGATCGAACCGTGACTAGTAGTGAACAGTAAAACGTGCAGGAAAAAGTACTGAGGCCTGGTGTATTTTTTCTCTAAATTTAAACAATCCTAGCTCCTTGTACATAATGATTTGGGTGATTTACTATATATCAATGGAAATCTCTGCGAGTCCTCTTTCCAATAAAATTGGTTTCATCCAATTTATCTATCAGAGCAAAAGGTTAGGGTCGATCTACTTTGGCCTATCAAAAGTAAATTTTTGGATCAATTTCAAATAATCATAACTCCTCGTACACAATGATCTGGGTGAGATACTATATATCAACGGAAAGATATAAGAGTCCTCTTTCTAATGAAATTGGTTTCATCCAATTTGGATATCGAAGTAAAACGTCATGGTTGATCTACTTCAGACTATTAAAATAGTCCACCAAAGGATAGATTCAAGAATTATTTGATTTTTAGGGGCATTTTGGTCATTCCCCCTCACCCAAAATCCATCAAAACTCTATATTAAAGCTTATTAGAAGCATTATATGTTATATTTCATCAAATTCCCTCAAAAAGAAAACCCTAAGCTCCTACATCCAACTTTAAGAACCTCCAAAGTTCACCATTAATTCTACAAATTTATTCAAGATTCCAAATTCCTAGTTCAAGAACTCCAAGAACCATCATTCAAAGGCACGATTAACATCTCAAAAATGAACATCGATCTAAAGTTCATCATTTAAGGTATGTGTGATTTTTCAACAAGAAAACTCTTTCGTTCTTGTACCCAAAAGTAATTTTCTTTATAAAGGCATGATTTTTATTTGACATTTATGAATTTGAAGCATGAACCCATATCTTATGATGATTATTTTGAAATCTTGATGTTTATGATTTTGAAAGATGAATTTACATGTCTGGAGATATAAAGCATGAATCTTGAATGATATTTATCATGATTTTGATATTTGGGTCCTGAATCCCCATTGGAAATTCTGTTTTTTTTTAGAAAGTGTGTGTTATAAGCACGTTGATGTTGAATATTTGAGATATTTTGAATGATTTGACCTTTTGGTCTTAATGGAGTTATTTTAAACTGGAATGTGAAAGAAATCCACAACGTGGTTGATTTTGATAGATAGGAAGCATGATGGATCCCAATGTATATTTATATATTAATGAAATTGTTTTATTATGGATTGTCTTTGAAATGATCTGAGCTAAGTCTGGGAGAAATATTTAGCACCAAGTGGAAGGTATAAAGAGACCTTACTTCCTAGAACTACGTGCCCCCGTAGGAGTGAGCCTGAGGCTGATTTATATAGTGATCACTAGTTTGTGTGAATTTGATATCGATAGTCCTACTCCGATGGAAAGGATAGGAAGGCTCTCCCCAAAGTGGGTTGTACGTTGGACTCCATGTAGCTCACATGGTTTATGTCGGTTATAGGATCTCCCAGCGTATGTCTGTTTCCTTGTGTCTATGGTGAAAGGTAAAGTGATTAGAAAGTGGAATTGTGAAAGTTATTCTTTCAAATGATTTAAATGATATTTACATTAGGAGAATTGATATTCTTGATTAGTTGAAAGTGATTGACAACTTATATGATGACTCATATATGTTATTTTACTTATTTCATCCTCTCATAATTATGATGATTTTCTTCGGGCTATGTGAGTCTTTTAAACATTCTGCATATTTCTTATAAATATTTATGATGATGATTTTTATACAACTGCATACACCCCCATATACTCGGTTCCCTTCCCTTGTACTGATCCACATCTTCGGATGTGGGCTGCATTTTCTCAAAATGTAGGTTCAGGTGTTCAGTTCTAGGTTCGACAGTGATTCTTCAGGCACGTTGTTCTACATCCTCTGTTGTGGTGAGTCCTCATGTTCTGAGGATGTGTTGTCTGATGCTGGTTTCAGGGAATTGTTTACATTTGATAACTGAGCATGAGTCAGTTGGGGCATGTCTCAATGGCTTGCTGGTTTTATTGATTTTCTTAGAGGCTTATCAGACTAGTATAGATGTTGGGAGTTAACTAATAAGTCATATTTTGTTATCTTTCTAAAATTCTTTTATTCTTGGATGATGATTACTCTATTGATATTTGAGGGTTATTAATGAAAACTCCATTGATTTGTGTTGAACTGAATGAAAATGGCTCAAAGGGTTAGCTTAGGGCTACTCGTAGCCTCAAGCACCGTGTGATGCTCTGGGACCCATTTTCTACGGCATTACAAACTTGGTATCAGAGCCTAAGGTTTAAGGTGTCCTAGGGAGTCTGACAATCCGCGTTAAGTAGAGTCTTGATCATCGGTGTGTAGCACGGCATATCTATGAGCAAGAGACTACAAGACGTTTTATGAAAAAGTGTGATTATTTCTTTTAGAAGTCTATCATGCTTAAAGTGTCTCTCTTTGCTATTGATTCATGCTCTCCTCTTTCAGAAATATGCCTCCACGTCGAGCTAGAAGAAATAATAATGGTCTGGGAATTCTGTGTCACCCAAGAGTCATTTTATCTCTTACCTCAAAGCTAGAAAGCTTATTTCCAAGGGGTGTATTTACCATTTGGTTAGAGTCAAAGACACTAAGTCTGAGACTCCAACTCTCTAGTCTAATAACGTCATTAATGAGTTTTCTGATGTCTTTCCGGACGATCTCCCAAGGATACGTCCTAATAGAGAGATAGAGTTTGGGATTGATCTTCTTCCCAATACTCAGCCCATTTCTATTCCTCCTTACCGTATGGCCCCTGCAGAACTTAAGGAGTTGAAAAAGCAACTCAAAGATCTACTAGATAAGGGTTTCATAAGGCCCAGTGTTTCTCATTGGGGTGCTCCTGTGTTGTTTGTGAGAAAGAAAGATGGCTATTTGCGTATGTGCATTGATTATCGCCAACTGAATAAAGTCATCGTCAAAAATAAGTACCCCTTCCGAGAATAGATGATTTTTTGACCAATTGCAAGGTGCAAGTTATTTCTCAAAGATAGACCTTCGTTCCGGCTATCATCATCTCAAAGATAGGGAGTGTGACATCCCGAAAACCGCTTTCCGAACTCGTTATGGCCATTTTGAGTTTCTTGTTATGTCTTTCGGGTTAACTAATGTCCCAGCAGCTTTCATGGACCTCATGAATCGAGTGTTCAGACCATATCTAGATATGTTTGTCATAGTGTTCATCGATGATTACTAGTGTACTCCCGTAGTGATAATGAACATTCTGATCATCTCCGAACTGTCTTGCAAATCCTTAGAGATTATAAGTTGTTTGCCAAGTTCAGTAAGTGTGAGTTTTGGCTAAGGTCAGTTGCTTTTTTGGGTCATATCATTCCTTCCGAGGGTATTAAAGTTGATCCCCAAAAGACCGAAGCTGTTAGAAATTGGCCTAGACCTATTTCTCCAACTGATAGCCGAAGTTTCTTGGGTTTAGCTGGCTATTACCGCCGTTTTGTTGAGGGTTTCTCCTCTATAGCTGTAATACCCCGCATGTTTCTGAGCTAGTAAGTGAATAAGTATTCCTACGTATGAAATCTCCTATCCTGTGATTCATATTTGAGTACATGACTTACAATGAATATCCTAGTGATAGGGTAGCTTATGATGCATTAAGCGTGTTCATATGAGTTACTTAAGGTAATACAAGCTAAGAGTTTTTGAATCCATCAAGTTTGAGTGTTTGATTTTGCGAGGGCCATATTTGAACAAGTATAACTCGATGTTAATATGGTATTTTAGCTGAATTAGACCCACCAAGTTGTAGAAAATCGAATTAGCTTTTAAACGATACCAATTTCGCCTTAATCCAATACCCGAGCAAAAAGTTATGCCCATTTTCGTGAGAGGCAGTAAGCATAGGCGATTGGTTAGGTGCCGCCTAACCCAAGCATAGGAGATTGGTTAGGCGCCACCCAACCCAAGCAAAGGCGATCACTTGGGGACCTCCTAAATCAATTCCACGTGTAAAAAACACTCCGTTATGAGTTATTTTAAAGGTAATTAAGTCTTTAAATACTCCTAACATGTCCCTAAACTTAACCCTACAAAATATATAGCTTCTAAACATATTACAACCCTATTTTCATCTCATATCTCATCATCCAAGAGCACTAAAGGAGAAAAATAACTATGGTTGCATAATTAAGCTTGAAGATTCAATTTCAAGGAAATTCCTCCGTCAATCATCAAGAATCTTCCTTCTAAGGTATGCGTAGTGTTCATCTATGTATTCAATTTGTTCATAGAGTTCAAGAATCAATCTTTAAAATACAAAAGCTTGGTTTATTGTGGTGATATGATCATACCCATGTTGATGCATGTTTGTTTTACTTTTTTTCATTATAAAGTATGATTTCTATATTATTGGGTGTTGATGATCATGTTGTTGATATTGGGTGTTTCCCAAGATGGAATGTTTATATGTTTTTGTGAATTAAGAATATCATATGAGTTGGAAACATGAAAATTTGGTTGTTCATGATGTATAATTTGGTGATTTCACCTATTCTTAAGATGTGCATATAAGGTGTTTGATAAAATGCCTAAGAAACTAGAAATCTTGCAATATAGCTAAATTGTGACTAAATGAAGGATTCATGATATGCCCTTACGTTCCAATGACTTCTATGTTGTTAATGTTCTTTGTAAATGTTGTTGGAATACTCATGAACTATTCTTATGAGAGTATTCTATTTTTACTTGCAAATCCTACTTATGAACAAGATGTATGATAACCGTGCATCACATGAATTTCCATGCTATTAGTATGTGCCGCCAATATGATTATGCAAAGAACATGATATTAAGATTGTGCAAGTACTTCCATGTGATATGAAATCCTTTCCATACAATACATTCTTGATAACCATGCATATTATGAGATCCCTACTTATGATATTATAAATTATGGACTCTACTCTTATGATCAAGTCAGTCATGTGCGTCAGTTTTCTTCCATCGAATCCAAGGGGTACTTGTACCCAAAAAATATAGCTGTGTGCCTAGATCCATATCATGTTTCACGATATCCAAACTCAAGCTATGATTCCATAGACTTCAGTCAGTCATGTGAGTCATGAAAATCTCTTGATCTTAGTCAGTTGTCAGATATCAGTAACATTCCGACAGTCAATGGAATTCAGTAAGATTAAGTCTTGCACAGTCAGTTATTCATGTCCAGTCCCTCCAAATGGGAGTAGAGGTTAGCACCGAGTGAACCCAAGGATGGGAAATCACCCGCCAGTTCAGGGTGTGATTCTTTGTAGCAATCCTTGTGTTCCTGAACTACGTAGCCAGCGTAGGTTGAGACATCTTAACTCGTCAGCTTAGGGTTGATGAGGTGGATTAACCGATTAGTTTAGGGTTCCCACCATTCTCATTGAGTACCCGCTTGATAAGGGTCACTCACAGCTGTCCTTACTAGTGGTGCGATATTGACACCCCTCAAGTCTGCGCAGAGATTGGACCCCAACTTAGCTATAACGGCATACACGGGGCATGTCAGTTAAACACTACCTCACATAGTTTCAGTAATAGTCTCAGTAAAAAAACTCAGGGCGTTCTTCAGATTTCAGTATATACAGGACTGTCAGATACAGTCAACCATGTTATCAGTTTTAGTATCAATCTTAGTAAAAGAACTCAGAGCGTTCTTCAGATTTCAGTTCATACAGGACTGTCAGATACAGTCATCCGTGTTATCATTTTCAGTATCAGTTATGACAGTTATCATTACACCATGTATTAGCTTACATGTCATGCTATCATATATTCACAGTCCCAGTTTTTATATGTGTGTGTTTGCACTCCCACGTTCATATTAGTCAGACAATGTTGTTCATGCATGAAACCCTTTATGTTCAGCCTACCTTCCTCGTATACTCAGTACTCTAGTTGTACTGATGCATTTGCGCTATGGTGTTTTCTTTTCATGTTACACCATAGGTTCTAAGACACAAGCTCCAGCCCAGCAATAGTGGTAGCATTCCAGTCGCAGAGATATAGTGAATCCTTATTGATTCAAGGACAATATGATTTAATCCATTTATTTATTTCTTCAGTTTAGTTTTACGAAGTTAGTTGGAGACATGTTCCTTCAACTCCTTATTCAGACAGTTTAGAGGCTTTCAGATCTCCTTTAAGATTTATGTTCAGATTTACGTTTAGACTTAGCTTTTGGATTGAGTTGTTTTGGTTATTTTCACCCATATGATTTTATTTAGTTGAACCTTATGGCCTTACAATTCTATGTACTCTGCATTATTATATCATAATTTTTAGTATATAGGTACAGATATCAGTCATGGGTTAGCTTGTTGTCCCTCGAGGTCTTTAGCACCGTGTAGCATCCGGTTTAGCGAATTGGGGTGTTACAAACTTGGTATTAGAGCCTAAGGTTCAATAGAGTCCTAGGAAGTCTGAAAGCCGCATCTAGTAGAGTCTTGTACATGGGTGTGTTGCGCGCCACATTTATGTGCGGGAGGATATAATATGTTTTAGGAACAGTCCCCTTTCTTCATTATTCATGTCATTCTAGTGAGCATAATCACAAGTTAAACTCTCAGTCTAATCCATTGTTCTCTAATTCCAGACCATGGCCCCAAAGAGAAGAAACCAGCCAGCTCCCCAGCCCAAAGATCCTTTGGGCAAACATGTTTCCCATGCGGAGTTTAGAGCCACATTTACCATACGTGCTCAGTACATGGCTGCACAGAATGAACGACTAGTCATTCTGGCTAATCCAGTGGCCACTCCCAAAGAAGCTATGGTTCGGGACTTCACCCAGATGAACCCTCCATCTTTCCATGGGTCTAAGTCTGATGAGGACCCTCAAGAGTTCATTAACGAAGTCCAGAAGGTCATTGACATCATGGGTGTTACTTCTATTGAGAGTGCTAAGTTAGCCGCCTACTAGTTACAGAATGTTGCTCATGATTGGTACAAATGGTGGAAGTTTGAGTGGTTAGATGATACAGGCCCTATCAAGAGGGAGAAATTTGTCACAGCCTTCTTAGATAGATTCTCTCCCCAAGAGCTGAGGAAAGCCAAAGTTCTTGAGTTCATCAACCTCAGGCAGGGGAATATGACGGTCAGGGAGTATTCTCTTAGATTTAGTCAGCTAGCCAGGTATGCTCCTCATGTGGTTGCAGACAATAAAGCTAAGATGAGCAAGTTTGTGTCAGGGTTCGATGATAGTGTGGTAAATGAGTGTAGGTCTGCGATGCTGATCGGTGATATGACTTTAGCAAGACTCATGACCCATGCCTAGCAAGTAGAAGAGCAGAAGTTTAAGACTAGGGAGAGGTAGAAAAGAGAGTAAGGTCAGGTAATTTCAACTTTGCTCACCCCAAGTCAGATGGAGGAAACCGTTCACAATTTTGCTCCAAATCAGCCATTACAGCTCCTTGTTCTGTCAGTGCTCCAGTGCCAAAGTTCATATATGGCAATATAAACAAAGTGCCAGGCTCTAAATCTCAGGGCAGTGTTAGCAGTGCCCGAACGAATCACCTTTGTCAGACTTGTGGTAAGAACCACAAGGGCATTTGTAAAGCCGATAGTGATATCTGTTTTGGTTGTGGCAAGCCAGGCCACAAGATTAGGGAGTGTATGCAGTTAAGTCTTCAGGGTCATCAAAATTATTCTACAACTCAGTCCAGTCGCCCGAATCAGCAGGGTGCCATTTCCAGTGCTACTAGTGGGCAACGCCCAAACAGACTCTATAATCTTCAGTCCCGGCAGGATCAGGAAAATTCTCCTGATGTCATTACTGGTACGTTATAGATTTTTCATGTTCATGTTTATGCTTTGCTAGAGCCAGGTGCATCTTTGTCTTTTGTTACTTCATACATAGCAATAAATTTCAAAATCAGTACCGAAGTCCTAGCAGAGCCCTTCTTAGTCTCTACCCTAGTGGGTAAAACCATCATAGCCCGACGGGTATACAGGAACTGCCCGGTTATGATATCTCAGAAATCCACGTTAGTAGATTTAGTGGAGTTAGAGATGACTGATTTTGATGTCATTCTCGGCATGGATTGGCTTCATTCCTGCTATGCCATAGTCGACTGCAGAAACAGGATAGTTCAATTTCAGTTCCCAAATAAGCCCATCCTAGAGTGGAAGGGTAGCATTTCAACGTTCAGGGGTCAACTTGTTTTCTATCTTCAGGCAAGGAAAATAATTTCTAAGGTGTGTGTGTATAATATCATGCATGTTAAAGATTCTAGTTCTGAATCTCCCAGCCTCGAAACAGTCCCTGTTGTTAATAAATACTCAGATGTCTTTCTCGAAGATCTTCTAGGCATTCCTCCCAAAAGGGAAATAGACTTCGGTATAGTCCTTCTTCTCGATACACAACCTATTTCTATTCCACTATATAAAATGGCACCAGCAAAACTCAAGGAACTAAAAGATCAGTTGAAAGATCTCTTAGATAAGGTATTCATCAGACCCAACATTTCCCCATGGGGTGCGCCAATATTATTCATGTGCAAGAAAGACGGTTTTCTCAGGATGTGTATTGATTATCGTCAACTTAACAAGGTCATGGTCAAGAATAGATATCCTCTTCCCAAGATTAATGATCTGTTCGACCAACTTCAGGGTGCCAGTTACTTCTCCAAGATAGACCTCAGATCAGGCTATCATCAGCTCAAAGTTAGAGAATGTGACATTCTGAAGACAACTTTTAGTACTCGATATGGTCACTTTGAATTTTTAGTCATTTTATTTGGTCTTACCAATGCCCCTGCAGCTTTTATGGATTTGATGAACCGTGTGTTTAAGCAGTACTTGGACATGTTTGTCATAGTCTTTATAGATGATATTCTGGTTTATTCTCGCATAGAGCGTGATCATGTAGACCATCTCAAGATTGTTCTTCAGACTCTCAAGGATCACCAATCATTCGCTAAGTTCAGCAACTATGAATTTTAGCTAAGATCAGTAGCATTCCTTGGCCATATTGTTTCTGGTGATGGAATTAGAGTAGATCCTCAAAAAACTGAGGCAGTAAGAAACTAGCCCAAACCCGTATCTCCATCAGATATTAGGAGTTTCTTGGGTTTGGCTGGCTATTACAGACGGTTTTTTGAGGGATTTTCTTCTATTGCATCTCCCATATCCAGATTGACTCAGAAGAAGATTAAGTTTCAGTAGTCAAATTCATGCGAGAAGAGCTTTCAAGAGTTGAAGACTCGACTCACCTCCGCTCCATTTCTAGCTATTCCAGATGGATCTGATGGTTTTATAGTCTATTGTGATGCATCCAAAGTGGGTTTAGATTGTTTCCTCATGCAGCATGGTAAGGTCATAGCCTACGCCTCCAGACTGTTAAAGCCACATGAGAAGAATTATCCTACTCATGATCTTGAGTTAGTAGCGGTAGTTTTTGCCGTGAAGTGTTTGAGGCATAATCTCTATGGAGTTCATATAGATGTCTTCACAGACTATAAAATCCTCCAGTATGTCTTTTCCCAGAAAGATCTCAATCTTCGCCCGAGAAGGTGGTTAGAGATCTTGAAGGATTACGACATGAGTGTTCTTTATTATCTGGGCAAGGCCAATGTTGTGGCCAACGCTCTCAGTCGACCTTCCATGGGTAGTGTTTCTCATGTTGAGGATAGTAAGAAAACGATGGCTCAGGAGATCCATCAGCTTGCCAGACTACGCATTCGCTTAGTCAATTTTTCAGAGGGTGGTGTATGTGTTCATAGTTGTTTAGATTAATCTCTAAATTCCGAGGTTAAAAAGAAACAAGACAGGGATCTTAGCCTTGTCAAGCTCAAAGAGTCAGTTTAGAATAAAAAAGTTGAGGTTTTCTCCCAAGGGGGAGATGGTGTTCTTCGTTGTCAGGGTCGTCAATGTGTTCCAGGTGTAGATGAATTGAGGTAGCAAATACTTGCAGAAGTGCATGGTGCATGATACTCTATTCATCTAGGGGCCACTAAGATGTACCACGACATGTGGGAGATATATTGGTCGAGTAGGATAAAGAGAGACGTTGCAGAGTTTATGGCTAATGGCTCTACATGTCAGCATGTTAAGATAAAGCATCAGAAACCTAGTAGTTCCATACAAGAGTTCACCATTGCTACTTGGAAGTGGGAAGAAGTTAACATGGACTTCGTGATGGGTTTGCCTAGAACTCGTCATCAGCATGATTCAGTTTGGGTCATTATTGATAGAATGACCAAGTCAGCTCATTTCCTTCCTCTTCGTACTTCTTATTCCATCGAGGATTATGCCAAACTCTATATTAGGGAGTTGGTCAGATTACACGGTGTTCCACTATCTATCATCTCAGACAGAGGTACCCAGTTCACTTCTCACTTTTGGAAAGCATTCCAGAAGTGTCGCGGTACCCAAGTCCATCTCAGCACAATATTTCATCCTCAGATAGATGGTCAAGAAGAGAGGACGATTCAGACTCTTGAAGATATGCTAAGGGCGTGTGCAATTGAATTCAAGGAAAGTTGGGCGACCACTTGCCTTTGATTGAGTTTACATACAACAATAGCTATCATTCTAGTATTCAGATGGCTCCATTCGAAGCACTCTATGGTAGGAGGTGTAGATCTCTAATTGGTTGGTTTGAAGTTAGAGAGGCCTCAATCATAGGTCCTGACTTATTATTCGATACCTTAGAGAAAGTTCAGTTGATCAGAGAGAGATTTTGGGCTGCTCAGAGCCGATAGAAGTCCCATGCATATGTTCGTAGAAAGGATCTCGAGTTCGAGGTCAATGACTATGTCTATCTTAAGATCTCTCCCATGAAGGGAGTGAGGAGTTTTGGCATGAAAGGAAAACTTAGTCCCTGGTATGTCGGTCCCTTCAGAATTATTCATCGCTTCGGCAAGGTAGGTTATGAGCTTAAGTTGCCTTCGGATATAGCCTCAGTCCATCCAGTGTTCCATGTCTCTTTGCTAAGAAAGTGCATAGGTGACCCAGCAGTTTTTGTCCCTATTCAAAGCATCGATATTTAGAATAGCCTTTCTTATGAAGAGATTCCAGTCGAAATCTTAGATTATTAGATGAATAGATTGAGGAACTAAAAAGTCCCTCTAGTCAAGGTTCTTTGGCAAAATCAGTCTCATGAGAGATCTACTTGGAAAGCAGAAGCAGATATGCGTACCAAGTATAATCACCTCTTCCCCGCTAATTCAGATCAAGCTCAAGGTATTAGTTCTCCTTAATCTTATTCAGTTTTACGTTCATGTTTCCAGTATAAATTTGGTACCTATTAACCATTTCATATTCAGTCATGCATTCATATATCAGTTGTCCGTGCATCAGATATGCACGAGTTCAGTATATTTATCATGTTAGTCATGAGATTGAGTTTCAGTTCTTCATGTTCAATTCAGGTTCTATTGTCTTATATCCCTTCTCAGTAAATTCTCATCCGAGGACGAATGTTCCCAAGGGGAGATATTATAATACCCCGCATGTTTCTAAGCTAGGAAGTGAATAAGTATTCCTACGTATGAAATCTCCTATCCTGTGATTCATATTTGAGTACATGACTTACAATGAATATCCTAGTGATAGGATAGCTTATGATGCATTAAGCATGTTCATATGAGTCACTTAAGGTAATACAAGCTAAGAGTTTTTGAATCCATCAAGGTTGAGTGTTTGATTTTGCAAGGGTCATCTTTGAACGAGTATAACTCAATGTTAACATGGTATTTTGACTGAATTATACCCAACATGTTGTAGAAAATCGAATTATCTTTCCAACGATACCAATTTCGCCTTAATCCAATACCCGAGTGAAAAGTTATGCACATTTTCGTGAGAGGCAGTAAGCATAGGCGATTGGTTAGGCGCCGCCTAACCCAAGCATAGGCGATTGGTTAGGATCCGCCCAACCCAAGCATAGACGATCACTTGGGCGCCGCCTAAGTCAACTCTAGGTGTGAAAAACACTCCGTTATGAGTTATTTTAAAGGTAATTAAGTCTTTAAATACTCCTAACATGTCCCTAAACTTAATCCTACAAAATATATAGGTTCTAAACATATTACAACCCTATTTTCATCTCAAATCTCATCATCCAAGAGAACTAAAGGATAAAAACAACTAGGGTTGCATAATTAAGCTTGAAGATCCGATTTCAAGGAAATTTCTATGTCAATCATCAAGAATCTTCCTTCTAAGTTATGCGTAGTGTTCATCTATGGATTCAATTCGTTCATAGATTTCAAGAATCAATCTTTAAAATACAAAAGCTTGGTTGATTGTGGTGATATGATCATACCCATGTTGATGCTTATTTGTTTTCCTGTTTTTCATTATAAAGTTTAATTTCTATATTGTTGGGTGTTGATGATCATGTTGTTGATATTGGGTGATTCCCAAGATGGAATCTTTATATGTTTTTGTGAATTAATGATATCATATGAGTTGGAAGCATGTAAATTTGTTTGTTCATGATGTATAATTTAGTGATTTCACCTATGCTTAAGATGTGCATGTAAGGTGTTTGATAAAATACCTAAGAAACTAAAAAGTATTCAATATAGCTAAATTGTGACTAAGTGAAGGATTCATGATATGCCCTTACGTTCCAATGACTTTTATGTTGTTAATGTGCCTTGTAAATGTTGTTGGAATACTCATGAACTATTCTTATGAGATTATGCTATGTTTACTTGCAAATCCTACTTATGAACAAGATGTGTGGTTACCATGCAATCCACATGAATTTCCATGCTATTGGTATGTGTTGCCAATATGATTATGCAATGAACATGATATTAAGATTGTGCAAGTACTTCCATGTGATATGAAATCCTTTCCATGCAATACATTGTTGATAACCATGCATAGTATGAGATCCCTACTTATGATATTATAAATTATGGACTCTACTCTTATGATCAAGTCAGTCATGTGCGTCAGTTTCCTTCCATCGAGTCCTGGGGGTACTTGTACCCAAAAACTATAGCTGTGTGCCTAGATCTATGTCATCTTTCACGATATCCAAACTCAAGCTATGATTCCATAGACTTCAGTCAGTCATGTGACTCAGGAAAATCTCATGATCTTAGTCAGTTGTCAGATATCAGTAACATTCCACCAGTCAATGAAATTCAGCAAGTTTAAGTTATGCACAGTTAGTTATTCATGTCCAGTCCCTCCAGATGGGAGTAGAGGTTAGCACCGAGTGAACCCAAGGATGGGAATTCACCCTCTAGTTCAGGGTGTGATTCTTTGTATCAATCCTTGTGTTCCAGAACTACGTAGCCAGCATAGGTTAAGACATCTTAACCCATCAGCTTAGGGTTGATGAGGTGGCTTAACCCGTCAGTTTTGGGTTCCCAGCATTCTCATTGAGTACCCGCCAGATATGGGTGACTCACAGCTGTCCTTACTAGTGGTGCGATATTGACACCCCTCTAGTCTGGGCAGAGATTGGACCCTAGCTTAGCCATAACGGTATACATGGGGCATGTCGGTTTAACACTACCTCCCAAAGTTTCAGTAACAGTCTCAGTAAAAGAACTCAGGGCGTTCTTCAGATTTTAGTATATACAGGACTATCAGATACAGTCATCCATGTTATCAGTTTCAGTATCAGTCTCAGTAAAAGAACTCGGAGCATTCTTCATATTTTAGTATATATAGGACTGTCAGATACAGTCATCCATGTTATAAGTTTTAGTATCAGTCATGACAGTTATTAGTAAACCATGTATTAGCTTACAGGTCATGCTATCACGTATTCACGGTCCCAGTTTCTATATGTGTGTGTTTGTACTCCCACGTTCATATTAGTCAGTCAGTGTTGTTCATGTATGAAACCCTTTATGTTCAGCCTACCTTCTTCGTATACTCAGTACTCTAGTTGTACTGATGCATTTGTGCTATAGTGCTTTATTTTCATGTTACACCATAGGTTCCGAGATACGAGCTCCAGCCGAGCAGTAGCGGTAGCATTACAGTCACAAAGACACAGTGAGTCCTCATTGATTCGAGGACAATATGATTTGATCCATTAATTTATTTTTTTAGTTCAGTTTTATGGAGTTAGTTGGAGACATGTTCCTTCAACTCCTTATTCAGATAGTTTAGAGGCTTTCAGATCTACTTTTAAATTTACGTTCAGACTTAGCTTTCAGATTGAGCTATTTTGGGTATTTTTACCCACATGGTTTTATTCAGTTGAACCTTATGTCCTTACAGTTCTATGTATTCTGTATTATTATATCATGATTTGTAGTATACATATGTAGATATCAGTCATGGGTTGGTTTGTGGTCCCTCGGGGTCATAAGCACCGTGTAGAATTCCGGTTCAGTGAATCGGGGTGTTAAAATAGCGTCTCCTATGACTTGGTTGACCTAAAAGAAAGTAAAGTTCTTGTGGTCTGAATCTTGTGAGAAGAGTTTTCAGAAGTTGAAGACTCGACTCACTTCAGCCCCTATTTTGACTTTGCCTGATGGTGTTGATGGTTTTGTGGTGTACTGTGATACTTTGAGAGTTGGGTTGGGTTGCGTATTGATACATAGGGGTAAGGTGATAGCTTATGCTTCTAGATAGTTGAAATTCCATGAGAAAAATTACCCCACCCTTGACCTTAAGTTGTCTGCTGTTGTATTTGCTTTGAAAATCTGAAGACACTATTTTTATGGTGTCTATGTTGATGTTTTTACTGATCATAAGAGTCTGCAGTATGTGTTTACCCAGAGAGAATTGAATCTTAGGCAGAGATGATGGTTAGAATTATTAAAGGACTATGATATGAGTGTGTTGTACCATTTGGGCAAGGCCAATATTGTGGCAGATGCCCTAAGTAGAGTGTCCATGGGTAGTGTTTCGCATGTGGTAGACGGTAAGAAAGAGTTGGTTTGTGATGTACATCATTTGTATAGATTAGGGGTTAGGTTGTTTGACTCTGCTGAAGGTAGTATATGGGTAAACCAAGGAAAAGCAATACTTAGATGCTAGTTTGGTCAGACTGAAGGAGTTAGTCAAGGACCAAAAAGTAGAAGTTTTCTCGTAAGGGGGAGATAGTATGTTGAGATTGCAGGGTAGATTATGTGTCCCAAATGTTGATGATCTGAGATAGAGGATTATGGATGAAGAGCACGGGGCGCGATATTTTACTTATCCTGGTGCCACCAAGATGTACCGAGACTTGCGAAAAATCTATTGGCGGAGTGGCATGAAGAAAGATATAGCAGCGTTTGTAGTTAAGTGTGAAACATGCCAACAGGTTAAGGTTGAACACCAAAGACCTGTTGGTATGATGCAAGAGTTTAGTATTCCCACCTGGAAGTGGTAAGAGATAAATATGGACTTCATGATTGGTTTTCCTCCTTCCCAATGCCATAATGATTCCATTTGGGTTGTGGTTGATAGGTTGACTAAGTTTGCTCATTTCTTGCATGTTCATACTTTATATACTACCGAGGATTACACTAGATTGTATATTTGAGAGCTAGTCAGACTGCATGGAGTTCCCTTGTCAATCATTTCGGATAGGGGTACTCAGTTTACTTCACAATTTTGGAAAGCTTTTCAAAAAGGTCTTGGTACCCAAGTTCTTTTGAGTACTAATTTTCATCTGTAGACCGATGGTCAGGATGAGTGGACCATCCATACCTTAGAGGATATGTTGAGAGCTTGTACACTTGACTTTAAGGAAAGTTGGGATGATCACTTACCCTTGATAGAGTTTGCTTACAATAATAGTTTTCACTCTAGTATTGGCATGGCTCCGTTTGAAGCCTTATATGGGAGGAAGTATAGATTACCCATAGGTTGGTTTGAGGTGGGTGAAGCCGCTGTGAGTGGTCCTGGTTCGGTATTTAAGGCTATGGAAAAAGTTAAGTTGATTAGGGAAAGGTTAAAAACTGTGCAGAGTCTTCAAAAGTCATATGCGGATGTTAGAAGGAGAGACCTTGAGTTTGAAGTTAAGACCTTGAGTTTGAAGTTGGTGACCAAGTATATCTAAAAATTTCACCCATGGGGGGTGAAGAGATTCAAAAAGAAGGGGAAGATTAGTTCCCGTTATGTTGGTCCTTACAAAATTCTTAGCCGTGGTGGTAAGGTAGCTTATGAGGTTGAGTTGCCTTCCGAGTTGTCCTCTGTTCATCCAATATTCTATGTCTCCCTGCTTAGAAAGCATATTAGCGATGCTGTGGTAGTGGATTCCTCTGTGAGTGCTGACATTTAAGAAAATCATTCTTTTGATGAGATTACTGATGAGATTCTTAATTTTAGTGTCCGAAGACTAAGGAACAAACAAGTTTCCTTGGTCAAGGTGTTGTGGCAAAACCAATCTGTTGAGGCTGCAACTTGAGAAGCTGAGGCGGATATGCGATCCAAGTACCCACAACTATTTTTCGCGAACTCCGATCAAGCCGAAGGTACTGTTCTTTCCTAAATCATGCACCTTTAATAAAAGTTGCAGCAATTCAGTTGTTATTTATTATGTATTCAGCTGTATTATCTTGAATTTATGCATTCTATGTTGCATTCGGAGTGAGAGTCCTCTTTCTAATGAAATTGGTTTCATCCAATTTGGATATCGTAGCAAAACGTTATGGTTGATCTACTTCAGACTATCAAAATAGTCCACCAAAGGACAGATACGAGAATTATTTGATTTTAGGTGCGTTTGGTCATCCCCCCTCACCCAAAATCCGTCCAAACCCTATATTAAAGCCTATTAGAAGCATTATATGTTATATTTCATTAAATTCTCTCAAAAAGAAAACCCTAAGCTCCTACATCTAAATTCAAGAACCTCCAAAGTTCACAATTAATTCTGCAAATTTATTCAAGATTCCAAGTTCCTAGTTCAAGAAATCCAAGAACCATCATTCAAAGGCACGATTAACATCTCAAAAATAAGTATCGATCTAAAGTTCATCATTCAAGGTATGTGGGATTTTTCAATAAGAACTCTCTTTCATTCTTGTGCCCAAAAGTAATTTTCTTTACAGAGGCATGATTTTTATTTGAACGATATTTATCATGATTTTGATATTTGGGTCATGAATCCCCATGGGAAATTGTGTTTTTTTTAGAAAGTATGTGTTATAAGCACGTTGATATTGAATATTTAAGATATTTTGAATAATTTGACCTTTTGGTCTTAATGGAGTTATTTTGAACTCGAGTGTGAAAGAAATCCACAACGTGGTTGATTTTGATAGATGGGAAGCATGATGGCTTCCGATGTATGTTTATATATTATTGAAATTGTTTTGTTGTGGATTGTATTTGAAATGATCTGAGCTAAGTCCGGGAGAAATATTTAGCACCGAGTAGGAGATATAAAGTGACCTTACTTCCCTAGAACTACATGTCCCCTTAGGAGTGAGCCTGAGGCTGATTTATATAGTGATCACTAGTTTGTGTGGATTTGATATCAATAGTCCTACTCTAATGGAAAGGATAGGATGGCTCTCCCCAACGTGGGTTGTACATTGGACTCCATGTAGCTCACATGGTTTATGTCGGTTATAGGATCTCCCAGCATGTGTGTGTTTCCTTGTGTCTATGGTGAATGGTGAAGTGATTTGAAAGTGGAATTGTGAAAGTTATTCTTTCGAAAGATTTAAATAATATTTACATTATGAGAATTCATATTCTTGATGAACTGAAACTGATTGACAAATTATATGATGACTCACTTGTGTTGTTATACTTAATTTATCCTCTATGTGAGTCTTTCATACATCCTGCATATTTCTTATAAATATTTATGATGATGATGTTTATACAACTGCATACACCCTATATACTTGGTTCCTTTCCCTGGTACTGATCCACATCTTCGGATGTGGGCTGGATTTTCTCAAAATGTAGGTTCAAGTGCTCAGTTCCAGGTTCGACAGTAATTCTTTGGGCATGCTGTTCAACATCCTCTATTGTGGTGAGTCCTCATATTCCGAGGACATGATGTCTGATGTTGGTTTCACGGAATTATTTACATTTGATAACTGAGTATAAGTAAGTTAGGGCATGTCTCAATAGTTTGCTAGTTTTATTGATTTTTTAGAGGCTTGTCAGACTAGTATAGATGTTGAGAGTTGACTAATAAGTCGTATTTTGTTATCTTTATAAAATTCTTTTATTCTTTGATGATGATTACTCTGTTGATATTTAAGGTTATTTATAAAAACCTCGTTGATTTGTGTTGAACTGAATGAAAATTGCTCAAAGGGTTAGCTTGGGGCTACTTGTAGCCTCAAGCATCGTGTGACGCTCCAGGACCCATTTTCTAGGGTGTTACAAACTTGGCATCAGAGCCTAAGATTTTAAGGTGTCCTAGGGAGTCTGACAAGCCACGTTAAGGAGAGTATTGATCATCGGTGTGTAGCGCGCCACATCTATGAGCAAGAGGCTACAAGACGTTTTAGGAAAAAGTGTGATTCTTTCTTTCATAAGTCTATCATGCTTAAAGTGTCTCTCTCTGCTATTGATTCATGCTCTCCTCTTTCAAAAATATGCCTCCATGTCGAGCGAGAAGAAATAATGATGGTCAGTAATCTCAACCCACTGACCCATTGAATGAAAGCGTGTCTCATACTGAAATTTGGGCAGCCTTTCAGGTGCTGGCCCAAGCTATTACTGTAAATGTTCAGGACAAACCGAACCCAGCTCCACAGCAGCAGGGAAGTGATTTAGCTGCTGCCAGGATCTGTGACTTCATGCGGATAAATCCATCGGAATTCTATGGGTCCAAGTCTGATGAGAATTCACGATTGTTTTTAGAGGAGGTGCGGAAGATTACTCAGGTGATGCATGTATCTGAGGAACATAGTATGGAGTTGGCTGTGTATAGGTTGAAAGACCTTTCTTATGACTGGGTTGTTGCTTGGAGGAAAGGTAGAGGTGAGGGAGTTGTCCCTACAACTTAGAAAGAGTTCCAGGATGCATTCCTGGATAAGTTTTTCCTTTTGGAGATGAGGGAGGCGAAGGTGGAAGATTTTATGAACCTGCAATAGGGCTCTATGACTGTTAGGGAGTACTGTCTAAAGTTCAATTAGTTGGCTAAGTATGCTCCTGACTTAGTGGCTGATAATCAGGCTAGTATGAATAATTTTGTGACTGGAGTGTCTAGTTATGTGGTTAAGGAGTGTACGTCTGCTATGCTGAATAGTGAGATGAAGATTTCTAGGCTGATGACTCATGCCCAACAGATTGAGGCAGACAAGATTAAGGAAAGAGATAGAATTTGAAGGAATAAGAGAGCTAGGTCAGAGCAGCACGAACAGGGTCAGACTAGATCGTAGAGAGGCAGTAGCCCTCAGTATCAGGATCGTTCGTCTATGCCAGCACCGTCATCTGCTAGTGCTCCCATGCCTAGAGGTAGGCAGGAGCAAGGTAGTAGGTCATATGTATCCAGGTCCCAGTACAGTGCTGGCAGTAAGCCAAATCATCCCCTGTGTCCTAAGTATGGTTGGGCTTATTCGGGTGAGTGTTGGGGTGAGAAGAGGGGTTGTTTTCGATGTGATGACATGGGACACAGAGTTAGAGATTGTCTACAGGATGGACAAGGGCGTCGTAAGTATCGCCCTTAGTCCCAGACTCAGACTGTTAGTGGTCCAGTTCCAGCGACTCGCCCAGCCCCAGCTTGGGGCGCCTCTTCTAGCAATGCTGGCGGGCAGCGCCAAAATAGATTTTATGCCATACCATCCCGCCAGGAATAGGAGGACTCTCTCAATGTTGTTACCGGTATGCTTCGTATATTTCAGTTTGATGTGTATGCTTTGTTGGACCTTGGATACAGTTTCTCATATGTTACACCTTTGATTGCTGTGAATTTTGAAATGAGTCCTGAGATTATTCCTGAGCCTATCCTAGTTTCTACCTCAGTGGGTGATTCGATTATTGCCCAGAAAGTGTATAAAAAGTTTCCTATTACCATTCTTCATAGAGTCTTGTTGGGTGATCTAATTGAGTTAGACATGGTAGATTTTGATATAATTCTGGGTATGGACTGGTTGTATTCTTTTTATGCCTCTATTGGTTGTCGGACCAGAGTGATCAAGTTTCAATTTCCGGGTGCATTCGTGTTTGAGTGGTCTTGGAATTCTGTGTCACCCGAGTCATTTTATCTCTTACCTCAAAGCTAGAAAGCTTATTTCCAAAGGGTGTATCTACTATTTGGTTAAAGTCAAAGACACTAAGTCTGAGACTCCAACTCTCCATTCTGTTAACGTTGTCAATAAGTTTTCTGATGTCTTTTCAGATGATCTCCCAGGGATACCTCCTGATAGAGAGATAGAGTTTGGGATTGATCTTCTTCCCGATACTTAGCCCATTTCTATTCCTCCTTACCGTATAGCCCGTGCAGAACTTAAGGAGTTGAAAGAGCAACTCAAAGATCTACTAGATAAGGGTTTCATAAGGTCTAGTGTTTCTCCTTGGGGTGCTCCTGTGTTGTTTGTGAGAAACAAAGATGGCTTTTTGCATATGTCCATTGATTACCGCTAACTGAATAAAGTCACCATAAAACTTAAGTACCCCCTTCCGAGAATAGATGATTTGTTTGACCAATTGGAAGGAGCAAGTTATTACTCAAAGATAGACCTTCGTTTCGACTATCATCAACTTAAAGTTAGGGAGTGTGACATCCCAAAAACCACTTTTTGAACTCGTTATGTCCATTTTGAGTTTCTTGTTATGTCTTTCGGGTTAACTAATGCCCCAGCAGCTTTCATGAACCTCATGAATCAAGTGTTCAGACCATATCTGGATATGTTTGTCATAGTGTTCATCGATGATATACTGGTGTACTCCCGTAGTGAGGATGAACATTCTGATCATCTCCGAACTATCTTACAAACCCATAGAGATAACAAGTTATTTGCCAAGTTCATTAAGTGTGAGTTTTGGCTAAGGTCAGTTGCTTTTCTAGGTCATATCATTTCTTCCGAGGGTATTAGAGTTGATCCCCAAAAGACCGAAGCTGTTAGGAATTGGCCTAGACCTATTTCTCCGACTGATATCCAAAGTTTCTTGGGATTAGCTGGCTATTACCGCCGTTTTGTTGAGGGTTTCTCCTCTATTGTGTCTCCTATGACTCGGTTGACCCAAAAGAAAGTGAAGTTTTTGTGGTCCGAATCTTGTGAGAAAAGTTTTTAGGAGTTGAAGACTCGACTCACTTCAGCCCCTATTTTGACTATTCCTGATGGTGTTGATGGTTTTGTGGTGTACTGTGATGCTTTGAGAGTTGGGTTGGGTTACATATTGATGCAGAAGGGTAAGGTGATAGCTTATGCTTTTATACAGTTGAAATCCCATAAGAAAAATTACCCCATCCATGACCTTGAGTTGGCTGTTGTTGTGTTTGGTTTGAAAATCTAGAGACACTATTTGTATGGTGTCTATGTTGATGTTTTCAATGATCATAAGAGCTACAGTATGTGTTTACCCAGAGAGAATTTAATCTTAGGCAGAGACGATGGTTAGAATTGTTAAAGGACTATGATATGAGTGTGTTGTACCATCCGGGCAAGGCCAATGTTGTGGCGGATGCCCTAAGTAGAGTGTCCATGGGTAGTGTTTCGCATGTGGTAGAAGGTAATAAAGAGTTGGCTCGTAATGTACATTGTTTGGCTAGATTGGGGATTAGGTTGTTTGACTCTACTGAAGGTAGTATAGGGGTTCAGAGTAGTTCTGAATCCTCCTTGGTTTTGAAAGTGAAAGAAAAGCAATACTTAGATGCTAGTTTGGTAAGACTGAAGGAGTCAGTCAAGGACCAAAAAGTAGAGGTTTTCTCGTAAGGGGGAGATGGTGTGTTGAGATTGCAGGGTAGATTGTGTGTCCTGAATATTGATGATCTGAGATAGAGGATTATGGCTGAAGCTCATGGGGCGCAATATTCTATTCATCCTGGTGCCACCAAGATGTACTGAGACTTGCGAGAAATCTATTGGTGGAGTGACATGAAGAAAGATATAGCAGCATCTGTAGCTAAGTGTACAACATGCAAACAGGTTAAGGTTGAACACCAAAGACCTGGTGGTATGATGCAAGAGTTTAGTATTCCCACCTGGAAGTGGGAAGAGATAAATATGGACTTCGTGATTGGTTTACCTCCTTCCCGACGCCATCATGATTTCATTGGAGTTGTGGTTGATAGGTTGACTAGGTCTTCTCATTTCTTGCCTGTTCATACTTCATATACTACTGAGGATTACGCTAGATTGTATATCCGAGAGCTAGTCATACTGCAAGGAGTTCCCTTGTCTATCATTTCGGATAGGGGTACTCAGTTCAGTTCGCAATTTTGGAAAGCTTTTTTCAGAAGGGTCTTGGTACCAAAGTGCTTTTAAGTTCTTCTTTTCATTCGCAGACCGATGGTCAGGCTGAGCGGACCATCCAGACCTTAGAGGATATGTTGAGAGCTTGTACAGTTGACTTTAAGGGAAGTTGGGATGATCACTTACCGTTGATAGAGTTTGCTTAAAATAACAGTTTCCACTCTAGTATTGCCATGGCTCCATGTGAAGCGTTATATGGGAGGAAGTGTAGATCACCCATAGATTGGTTTGAGGTGGGTGAAGTAGCTGTAAGTGGTCCTGGTTCGGTATTTGAGGCTATGGAAAAAGTTAAGTTGATTAGGCAAAGGTTGAAAACTGCGCAGAGTCGTCAGAAGTCATATGCAGATGTTAGAAAAAGAGACCTTGAATTTGAAGTTGGTGACCTAGTGTTTCTAAAAATTTCACCCATGAGGGGGTGAAGTGATTCGGAATGAAGGGGAAGCTTAGTCCCCGTTATGTTGGTCCTTACAAAATTCATAGCCGTGTTGGTAAGGTAGCTTATGAGGTCGAGTTGCCTTCCGAGTTGTCCTCTGTTCATCCAATATTCCATGTCTCCATGCTTAGAAAGCATATTACCGATGCTGTGGTGGTGGATTCCTCTGTGAGTGCTGACATTCAAGAAAATCTTTCTTTTGATGAGATTCCTGTTGAGGTTCTTGATTTTAGTGTCTGGAGACTAAGGAACAAAGAAGTTCTCTTAGTCAAGGTATTGTGGCAAAACCAATCTGTTGAAGGTGCAACTTTGGAAGCTGAGGCAGATATGCGATATACTCGCAACTATTTTTTGCGAACTCCGATCAAGCCGAAGGTACCGTTCTTTCCTAAATCATACACTTTTGATAAAAGTTGCAGCAGTTCAGCTGTCATTTATTATGTGTTCAGCTGTAGTTTCTTGAATTTATGCATTCTATGTTGCATTCGGAGTGAGAAACGATGTGGTAATAAGTCTAACAAATGGTTTCAGCATATGCTCTATTCCTTATCTAATCTTGGCATGTCTAGCGTTATTTGAGGACGAATGTTTCCAGGGAGGGATGATGTAATACCCCGGGAAAGTTTTTGTTGAAATTTTGTTCATAAACGTGTTGGGTTCTATCTTCTAGAATGAATTATAAATTTTTCCATGTGAAATATCTTAGATTATAACCCTCCATTGCGTAGAGTATCCAATAAGATTTCCAGCGATATGTGGATCATCCAAAACGGACACCCGAGCGACGAGTTATGAACATTCCGATCGAACCTTGAATAGTAGTGAATAGTAAAACATGCAGGAAAAAGTACTGAGGACTGGCGTATTTTTGCTCCAACTTTAAATGATCATAACTCTTTGTACATAATGATCTGGGTGATCTACTATATATCAACAGAAAGCTCTGCGAGTTCTCTTTCTAATGAAGTTGGTTTCATCTAATTTTTCTATCGGAGAAAAATGTTATGGTCGATCTACTTCAGCCTATCGAAAGAGAATTTTTAGGTTAACTTCAAACGATCATAACTCCTAGTACACAATGATCTGGATGAGGTACTATATATCAACGGAAAGATATGATAGTCCTCTTTTTAATGAAATTGATTTCATCCAATTTGGATATCGTAGTAAAACGTTATGGTTGATCTACTTCAGACTATCAAAATAGTCCACCAAAGGATAGATTAGTGAATTATTTAATTTTTAGGGGTGTTATGGTCATCCCCCTCACCCAAAATCCATTCAAATCCTATATTAAAGCCTATTAGAAATATTATATGTTATATTTATCAAATTTCCTCAAAAAGAAAATTCTAAGCTCCTACATCCAACTTCAAGAACCACCAAAGTTCACCATTAATTCTGCAAATTTATTCAAGATTCCAAGTTCCTAATTCCAGAACACCAAGAACTATCAGTCAAAGGCACGATTAATATCTAAAAAATGATTATCGATCTAAAGTTCATCATTCAAGGTATGTGGGGCTTTTTTAACAAAAACTCTCTTTCGTTCTTATGCCCAAAAGTAATTTTCTTTACAAAGGCATGATTTTTATTTGACTTTTACTAATTTGAAGCATGAACCCATATCTTATGATGATTATTATGAAATCTTGATGTTTATGATTTTGAAAGATGAATTTGCATGTGTGGAGATATAAAGCATGCATCTTGAACGATATTTATTATTATTTTGATATTTGGGTCGTGAATCCCTATTGAAAATTATAGTTTTTTGAGAAAGTAGGTGTTATAAGTACGTTGATATTGAAAATTTGAGATATTTTGAATGATTTGACCTTTTGGTCTTAATGGAGTTGTTTTAAACTCAAGTGTGAAAGAAATCCACAACATGGTTGATTTTGATAGATGGGAAGCATGATGGCTCCCGATGTATATGTATATATTACTAAAATTATTTTGTTGTGGATTGTCTTTGAAATGATCTGAGCTAAGTCCGGGAGAAATCTTTAGGACCGAGTAGGAGGTATAAAGTGACCTTACTTCCCTAGAACTACGTGTCCCTATAGGAGTGAGCCTGAGGATGATTTATATAGTGATCACTAGTTTGTGTGGATTTAATATCGATAGTCCTACTCTGATGGAAAGGATTGGATGACTCTCCCCAACGTGGGTTGTACGCTGGACTCCATGTAGCTCACATGGTTTATGTCGGTTATAGGATCTCCCAGTGTGTGTGTTTCTTTGTGTCTATGGTGAATGGTAAAGTAATTTGAAAGTGGAATTGTGAAAGTTATTCTTTTGAAAGATTTAAATGATATTTACATTATAAGAATTGATGTTCTTGATGAACTGAAAGTGATTGACAAATTATATGATAACTCACATGTGTTATTGTACTTAATTCATCCCCTCATGATTATGATGATTTTGTTCGGGTTATGTGAGTCTTTCATACATCCTGCATATTTCTTATAAATATTTATGATAATGATGTTTATACAACTGCATACACCCCCATATACTCGGTTTCTTTCCCTGGTACTGACCCACATCTTCGGATGTGGGTTGTATTTTCTGGGAATGTAGGTTTAGGTTCTCAGTTCCAGGTTTGACAGTGATTCTTCGAGCATGCTTTTCTACTTCCTCTGCTGTGGTGAGTCCTCATGTTCCAAGGATGTGATGTCTGATGTTGGTTTCACAAAATTGTTTACATTTGATAACTGAGTATGAGTCAGTTGAGGTATGTCTCAATGGCTCGCTGGTTTTATTGATTTTCTTAGAGGCTTGTCAGATTAGTATAGATGTTGGGTGTTGACTAATAAGTCATATTTTGTTATCTTTCTGAAATTCTTTTATTCTTGGATGATGATTACTCTATTGATATTTGAGGGTTATTTATGGAAACCCCGTTGATTTGTGTTGAACTAAATGAAAATGGATCAAAGGGTTAGCTTGGGGATACTCGTAGCCTTAAGCACCGTGTCATGCTCCGGGACCCAATTTTTAGGGCGTTACAGGCACCCTCATTTGCTGTCAGATCATTTAAGGGTCATGTTACAACTTTAGCTATAACGCCCTAGGTTTTTGGTCCTTGAAAATTTTTTGAGTTCTGAGCTTTCTACCTTTGCAATGACTTACTTGACAAGTCGTAATGTGTCTTTATGATTTATAGGATCCAGTCGTAATTAGCCCAGAAGATTAGCCTAAGTCACTGTCTTGTTAACGGTTAGAGTTAATGAGTCGTATAGACTCCTAACTAGTCGTATGGAGGGTATTTCATAAGGTGTCCAGTGTAGTGCCTCTATTGAGACCGTTGAGACTACGACATGACCATATGATCATAGTTTCTCATTACGTGACATAGGGTGCCAGTGGTTGGGTTTGTAGTGACAAGCCTAAGGGGGTTCTATTTTGGTTACAACTAAAAGTTCCAAGTCGTAGGGTTACACTATGAGTCGTAAGGTCACCCGTAGCGACTAACGGGTTATTTGTCAAATTTTAATAAGGGTATTTTATACATTTCCCTCCTATCCCACTAATAACTCATGACTTATAATCTTATTTAGAACCCTATTTCCTTCCATAACTCAACATATTTACACTCTTCTTTCTTTCAAAATTCTCTCATGCAACCATACGTAGGCTTTCCAAGAAGTAGGTCATTCATTTGCTCAAGGGTTGGATTCTTTCAGTAAAACTTAGTATTTTAGGCATGATAATTTCTCAAAAACACACATTTTAAACTATTGTTCATGTGATATTAATGTTGTTTTGAAACAAGGTTTGAGGATCTTGAATGTTTATTGTTGAACAATGTTTTCCCATGGTTTAATTTTTAATATTCATGCTTTAAAAAATGGTTTTGAACTTTTGGGTGCATAGGTATGGTGAATGAACTAAGGAATTGTGATTTTCCCCAAACTTGTGACCTTTGAAGTGGTTATGAACCCAACCCCATAATGTGAAATTGGTTTTTTAGTTATGTGAAATTTGGGAATTAAACTATTATTGAACTATTGAATTATGATGTTGAATTAAACCCTATGTATTTGTGTTGTTACAACCTATTGCATAATTGAACCAATGGGATTGTGAATCCCCCTGAGTGTTGTAATTATTTGGCATATTATTGTTACCTTGCAAGTGTGGTTTGTATGACAAGACAAACAATGTATTCCTTAAGGTGTAATATGGTTTAATTATTGATAATGTGTGATAATTGTTTTAATTGGACTTTAATGAGGGTTGTATAGCTGATTCATGAAAGTAGAGGTCCAAGTGACCAACACTGGAAATAGTGCTAGCCAGTGGGGGGTATATTTTCTTGAGGGTTTGAGTCCCCTTACTTGTGACTAGGTGATTTGAGAAAACCTTATTATTATTATTATGATTAGAGGGTTTGATCGGGTGCTTAAGTCACCATAGTATATGATTGGAGGGTTCGAGTCCCCCGTGTATATATGTATCATCTTTATTCAGTTTGTGCAGCTACAAAAACTGGGGACCGACCAAGGGGTGAGATCTGGGACCCAAATAAATTATGGGTACTATTATATGATGGTTGGGCTTCACAATCAAGGCTAAGGTTTTAAACGTTCATTGTTAAGCCTTGAACCCTATCCCAGCATATGATATATATATATATATACATTTATATTTATGTATATCCATTTGATTATGTGTATTGGATTTTGAATCATTTGAAATTATTGATCATGTTATTAAGTAATCCTTATCCTTGAGTATCAAGCTAGCGTTCACCCCGCTAACCAACTTCGAACGTTGTATCCCTATGCGATGCAGAAATTTTCCATACCTTTATTCCTCTTACATAGTGATTTGAATTCAAGATCGGTATGTGAGTTGACACTGAAGTGGTGAGCTTCTATACATCAGAAATCTATATTTATTTTTTGGTTCCTTATGTCTCAAACAATTTAGACTTATTTATGCTGTAGTCGGGGGCATGTCCCGCCATTCTTTTGATGCTCGATTTTGGTAGGACTTTATTAGATTCCTGTGGACTTGGGTGATGTAGTTATAGACATAATTTAAATATCTTTAAGCTTATCCTTATATTATCTTATTTTATGGTCAGAATTCATCTGAATTAGGGATGTTTTATTATTTTGTTAGTTCCAGGGGTCGTCTTGGGTCCATGTGGGACTTGAGATACCCGTCACATCCTGGCCTTAATTTAGGTAGTGACAAAGTGGTATCAGAGCGTAGCTTTGGTGTCATTGGGTGTCCAACAAAGTCGTGTCTAGTAGAATCTCTTTTATGGGTGAGTAGAGTACGATACTTTTAAGGGAAAGTCTATGAGGAATTTATTTATGTTTCCATTTCTTGTGATCTATTCTTCAGATTATAGAGTCTAAGGTCATGAAATCTCCTCTAGTTCCAGTATGTTCACTTTTCAGATTATGCCTCCTAAAAAATCTGATGCTTGTGGAAACACTTCTATCTTGTCTAAGGATAATGTCGATGGAACTCATCCTACCCCTATGGTACAGACCCAGTCTAGGGTCATTTTTTCTAATTGCACTAGTGGAGTTCCACTGGTTCCCCTAGTCCTCTTTAGCCACTTCTAGGCAAAGTGTCCCATGTTGAGTTTTGCTATTATATTCATCTGTTGACCCAGATAGTAGTCTCTCTGTCATGCCAGTCTGGTCTTATAGGTAGGAGAAGGAATTAAGGCCAAGATAGAGGAGAGGCAGAATAGGAAGTTCAGATATCCAGAGCAGGATGGGGGTCATCAAAATAGCAGTAAACATAGGAAAAAGTTGACTAAGGAAGAGAGCAAGGGAAATTTTGGTTCATACCCATGTCTAGAGCACCTAATTGAAAGTCATTCAGTGATCATCATTTTAAAAAGGGTGTAGGTCCTAGGGTACAGGGTGCCTAATATCATTCTATTGGAGCCCGGCTAGTCCCTCTATATCCTTCTTGTTGGTTCTCTAGTTAATGGCATTGTGGATTTTATCGTTTGGGGAAGAATCGATACTTTAAGTGTGGTCAACCCGATAATATACAGTAGCATTTTCCTTCGGTCATTATTGCTATTAGAGCTAATAAGATTCTAGTTGTTAGATCTTCAACTTTGCACCATGGGGGGCTACATCTGATACCAGCGCTAGCTGAAATTGTCTTTATGCTTTTGCTACTAGCCTAGAGTCTGAGGCATCAGCAGGTATCTTTGATTGTATGTTATAACTCTTTCCCCGTGATGTTTATTGCTTTCTTAATCCGGGATCTAGTCTCTATTATGTGTCCCTCTATGTGGTATTCTTTTTTGTTTTGATGCTGAGTGTATTTCAGATCTTTTTCTATGTTCAACCTGGTTGGTTACTCTATTATGGCTAAAGGGGTCTATAGTGGTTATGTGATATTGGTCCATGGTTGATATAATAGAGTTAGACATGGTAGAGTTTGATTTGATTTTGGGGATGGATGAGTTGCATTAGTGTTATGCATCATTGGACCCATAGGGTGAATTTTCATTTCCCAAATGAGTCATTCATTGAATGGGAAGGTAGTTGCCTAGTGTCTAAGGGAAGGTTCATTTTGTATCTTATAACCTAAAAAAATTTATTTTCCAAAAAGGTGACTCTACTATCTAATGCATGTAATGGATTCTAGATTTAAAGGTCCTTCTTTGCAGTCTATCCCTGTAGTATGTGAATTTTTTTAGGTGCTTCTTGATGATCTTCTTGGTGTTCCTCCCAATAGGAAAATTGATTTTTGGGATTGATGTCCTTTCAAATACTCGTCCTATCTATATCCTATCTTATGGAATGGCTCTGGCTAAATTAAAAGAACTTAAGTAGCAGTTGAAAGATCTTTTTAATAAGGATTTATCCACCCTAGCATTTCTCTGTGGGGTGTTTACATTCTTTTGTACGTAAGGAGGATGGTTTTCTCAGATATGCATAGGTTATCAATGGGTGAACAAGGAATATTGGGTGACCTCTTGGTGGCGTGGACCATATATATATTTTTTACTTTGTGTGCTCTATTAGTAGAGCATGATGGTTGATTGACACTAAGTTTGAAACTTAGATGTTAATTTTGGTGAAAGAAGTATGTTAGCTCGAGGATAGAGATATGAGATTTGTGGGAGTAAATTAGTAGGCTTGATAGGGTGTGCAGAAAAGATAAGGTTAATGACTTAAAGAGTACTAGAGTGGGAAGTTGTGATATATTGGCCGAAGTTTCAGGTTGAACTGTTGGATTAGGGGCTAAGTCATTAGATGTATTAGGGCATAGAATTTGAAAGAGTATGAAGAACCCTAAGTAGTATCTGGATAGATGAGGTTTTAAGTATAAGAGATCCAAGTGTCCCTAGTATATGTCCATGGACACCCCTTAGAGTGAAGTGTTGTGTTTATGGGTATAGTAAGGAGGAGATCGAGGGCTAATCTTATATTTTCTCTTAGCGGTGGGCTTCAGGGGAGAGTCGGGGTGAATTTACTCTTATTCTAGAAATTACCTCCTATTTCAGTTAAGTGGGAACACAACTAGTGTCGTACGTATTCTAAAATTATTTATGCCTATAGCCGCATTCTACACGTCGAGTATTTTTATACTCCAGTTCCTGAACCAAAGGTAATAATGGTTCTCAAAAATCTGAGCTTCTAAGTATTTATGCTCTATGTCATGATGCTCATTATCTATACATTCATGTCTCATGTTATACCAAGTTCCAAGAAACAGTGGTTTCAGGCAAAAATCCTCACCTTGTTCTCTTAATATAAATCACGACTTTATATTCTATTACCCATGATATATGCACTCATGTTTCTCCCAATGCCCAGTACTAAGGACTCGTGGTCAGAATGACCCTCCATTTATAATCTAGGTTGTTTCTATGAAGTACTTCGTGCCTATTGTACTATGTCTAATTTTGTATTGCTCACCTTTAGTAGTACGACATATAGGAGTCGTAATTGAGAAGTAACCCCCTTATTCTTGACGTTTGTACTCTAGTTCCTCAGTGACCCTTCTTATGTTAGGATGATAGGGGCCATAGAAGTGTAGTAATGTTTTGGATGAGATAGTAGATGTTTTTTATTGTAAAAATTTTAGGGTGATTACTCAGGATAAAGTTATAGATAAAGATAGAAGAGTAAAATTAACCTTTGTTATGTGAAATAGTTAAGAAAAAGATATGTGGTGAAATCTATCGAGATAGTGATTAAAATTTCTAGTTTTGGGTGTGAAATCCGTAAAGCGGGAGTAAAAAGGCAGGCTTAAATATCATGATTTATAGGTACACAAAATATTGTATTACGTGGTTAGTACTCTTTGAGTAAGACCCGAGGTTACTTGATTGTTGAGATAAGACCGAGTAGTACTATTAGAGTGGTGTAAAGAATAGTGTCCCATGACTTACACTAGCACCTTTAACTCTGAGTTAGGCTTTAACATGGGAGGGAGATGCAGCAGAAGCTCGGGTCTTATAGTTATGTGTTTCACGGGAGTTTTAGGAGGTTGAAATGGTGTTGTTTTGTATTGATAATTAAAAGCCTAGTGGAGTGTGTGGTCATATTTAAGAGTTATTAGGTGTATTATTTGGGAGGAAGGAGCTATATAGAAAGCTAGAGAGAAAATAAAACCCAAATATCCATTCTTGTTCCCCGTTACTGATATTTTTGCTTGAAGTATATGCATTCCTTTACATTTTGTTTAGTGTCTTTGCTATAGGAAATCGTAATTTACTTGGTATCAATGTTTTCTATTGTAAAGGTAAGAATGTATGTGCTTGGAGTCAAATCGTGCTAATAAGTGCCTTTTCCTATTATTCGAGGATGAATGATCCTAGGGGGGAGTATTTAATGTCCCAAATTTTGGGTCCTTGAAAAATTTCAAAGTTTTGAGCCTTCTACACGGGAAACAATTCACCTGATGATTCATAATGGGTTTTTATGAGTCATAGGACCCAGTCGTAATAAGCCTAGAAGAATTTGTCTATGTCACTGTCTTGTTACGACTATACTTAACGACTCATATAGACTCCTAACTAGTTGTAAAAAGGGTATTTCATAGGTGTCCAGTGTAGTGTCTATATTTAGACTTTTGAGACTACAACTTGACCCTACAAGTTATAGTATCTCATTATGAGACATAGGGTGCCATTTGTAGTATTCACAGTAAAGAGCCCATAGGGTTTTGATTTGGTTACGACTGTAAGGTCCAAGTTGTAAGGTGACCCTATGAGTTGTAAGGTAACCCGTAGTGACTGCCGTGTTATTTTTCAAATTTTAATATAAGTAGTTTTAGATAGTTCGCTCCTATGTCACTGATAACCCATGACTTATAATATTAATTTAAACCCATTCTCAACCATAACTCAACACAATTACACTCTTCTATCTTTCAAATTCTGTTAAGTAGCCATACTTAGGGTTTCCAAGAAGTAGGTCATTCAAGGGCTCAATAGTTGGATACTTTTAGTAAAACTTAGAATTTCAGGCATGTTACTCTTCCCTCATTGATAATTTTTAAAAGCACATGTTTTGTAGTATTGTTCATGAGATATTTTTGTTAGTTTGAAACAATGGTTGAGGATCTAGACTGATTATTGTTGAACAATGTCTTCCCATGGTTTATATTTGAATATTCATGCTTTAAAAGTTGTTTTGAACTTCTGGGAGCATAGGTATGGTAAATGAACTAGGGAATTTTGATTCTCCCTAAACTTGTCACTTTTAAATTGGTTATGACCCCAACCCCATATAGGGAAATTGGTCTTTTAGTTATGATAAATGTAGGAATTGAACTATTCTTGAACTATTGCATTATGATGTTGAATTGAACTTTTTATGGAGTGGTGTAGTTGTTTTGGCGTGTTGTTTTTACCTTGGAAGTATTGTTAGTATGGTGATACCAACAATGTGTGCCTTAAGGTGTACTATGGTTCAATGATTGGGATTGTGTGATAATTGTTTTAATTAGGCTTTAATGAGGGTTGTGTAACCGAGTCGTGAAAGTGGAGGTCCGAGTGACGGACACTTAAAATTGCTCTAGCCAGTGCAGGGGCTATTATGGCTTGAGGGTTCGACTCCCCTAGCTTGTGACCAGGTAGTTTGAGTCTACCTTATTATTATTATTATGATTGGAGGGTTCGAATTCCCCATATCATATTTCATGATCGGGTGCTTAAGTCACCTTAGTATATTATTTGAAGGTTCAAGTATCCCGTGCATGTATATGTGATATTTCTTTGATTCCTGTGGCTACACGCACTGGGGCCTAACAAGGGGGTAAGAGCTGGGGCACGTGTTTCTTGTGGGTACAATTATATGATGGTTGAGCAATATAATCAAGGCTAAGGTTTTAAACTTTCATGTTAAGCCTTGATCCCTATCCCGACATATGATATATATATATATTTATGTATATGCATTTGATGAGGTGCATTGGAATTTGAATGATTTGAAACTATTGATCATGAATTTATGTTATCCTTATCCCTGAGTATCAAGCTAGCATTCACCCCATAACCGTCTTCGGACGTTGTATCACCATGTAATGTAGGAATTCGCCATACTTCTACTCCTCATGCATAGTGATTTAGATTCGGGGTTAGTACATGAGTTGACATTAAAGTGGTGAGCTTTCATACTTCCATACATCGAAAGTCTACATTTCATGTTTTGGATCCTTAAGTCTTGAAAAATTTAGACTTGTTTTGGCTATAGTCGGAGGCATGTCCCGACACTCTATTGGTGTTTGATTTTTGTATGGTCTTTGTTATGTTACGCTGGACTTGAATAATGTTTGTCGGTTATTTGGCCAATTTTCGACTGATGGATTATAGACATCATTTACATATCTTTAAGTATTTTTCTTCTGGTGTTTTATACTTTAGCTACTTTCGATGACTTAATTTCTGTGCATTATTCTACTCGTTTACTTTCCCTAATTATTTTATCTCCTGAACGCTTCTAATTTATGGGATTGACGATTACTTGTTCATTACATCTACGTCGTGTGTGCCTTGTTTTTTCTGTCATTGCTTTACATTCCCTATTATTGTTATTGCTATTGCAATTGTTATTTTCTTGGTGTAGTGGCTGTGGTTGTTGATAGTAGAATAGGGTCATGTTTGAAGGGGCCAGGGTTGGGGTAGGAGGTGTTGGGGGTGGGGGATGAGATTAAGGCAAGTAGGGGAGTAGGGGCTAGGTCTGGAATTAAGGTTTGTAGAAGAGGGCATGTCACTAGAGTTGATAGGCTGACGGTTGGGTCTTGGAATATAGGGACTCTCCGGGGAAAGTCCATAGAGCTGGTAAAGATTCTTAGAAAGAGGAGGATCAATATGACGTGTGTCTACGAGACTAAGTGGGTAGGTTCTAAGGCTAGGGATGTGGATGGTTACAAGCTTTGGTTCTCTGGAAGTAAGAGGTGTAGGAATGGAGTTAGCATCTTAGTAGATAAAGAGCTTAGAGGGCGGGTAGTGGAAATTAAGAGGATTAGTGATAGGCTGATGTCAATTAAGTTAGTTTAATAGGGGTTTACTCTGAACGTGTGTAGTGTGTATGCGCCGCAGGTGGGCTTGGGTGGGAAGGAGAAGATGCAGTTTTGGGACGACTTGGATGAGGTGGTTAAAGGGGTGCCTAGCTCTAAGAAGATTGTTGTAGCAGGGAATTTTAATGGACACATCAGGGCATTTCTGGAAGGCTTTGGCGATGTGCATGGTGGTTTTGGTTTTGGGTAGAGAAATGAAGAGGGAGCTTCTCTGTTGGAATTTATGAGGTCCTTTGGGCTGGTGGTGGTGAATTCGAGCTTTCCAAAGAAGGACAATCACCTGATAACCTTCCGAGGAATGATAGCCAAGACCCAAATTGACTTTTTGATTCTTAAGAAAGGGGATAGAGGGTTGTGTAAGGACTGTAAGGTCATTTCGAATGAGAATCTTTTGACTTAGCATAGGCTCTTGGTGATGGACTTAGGAATAAAGAAGGTTAAGAAGACTAGGGGTGAGGAGGGTCGATCGAGAATTAGGTAGGGCAGCTTAATGCTAGTGAATACGCGGGAGATAGGGGAGAATTTGACTGGTATGGTGGTGTGGGAGAATAGGGGAGACATAGATGGTAGGTAGGATAGGGCGGCTAGGTGCATTAAGGAGACTGCTAGTGATGTTTTGGGTGTGTCTAAGAGCCGGGTCTAGCACCATAGGGGGAATTGGTGCTGGAAAGATGAAGTAAAGAAGAAAGTTGAGACTAAGAAGGGGGCGTAAACAAAGTTGGTTGAGAGTAAAGATGATGAAGAGAAGTGTATTTTTAGGGAGGAGTACAAGCTAGCAAGGAAGGAGGCTAAGATTGCCGTTGCGGCAGCTAAGACAGCATCATTTGAGAGCGTGTATGCAGGGTTAGAAGAGAAAAGAAGGGAAAAAAGGTTGTTTAGACATGCTATGGCTAGGGAGAGAAAGGGCCGTGACCTAGACCAGGTAAAGTGCATTAAGGGAGAAGATCGTAGAATTTAGGTGGAGGATGGTCATATTAAGAAAAGGTGGCAATCATATTTTCATAGGCTTTTGAATGATAAAGGAGAGAGTTATTGAGTTGGGTGAGCTGGGGCATATGGGGGAGTGTCGTGATTTTAGTTATTGTAGATGTTTTAAGGTGGAGGAGGTCAGAGAGGCCGTTCACAGGATGCAAAGAGGTAGGGCGATGGGGCCTGATGAGATCCCTATGGATTTTTGGAGGTTTTCTGGTGAGACTGGTTTGAGGTGGTTGACGGATTTGTTCAATGACATTTTCATGTTGGCAAAAATGCCTGAGGCCTGGAGATGGAGTATTATGATCCCTCTGTATAAAAATAAGGGTGACATTCATAGTTGTACCAACTATAGAGGTATTAAGTTATTGTGCCACACGATAAAGATTTGGGAGAGAGTGGTCGAGTGAGGTTGAGGAGGCTTGTACCTATTCGGAGAAACCATTTTGGATTTATACCTGGCTGCTGGATGAGGGAGGCAATTCACCTAGTGTGGAAACTAGTGGAGCAGTATAGGGAAAAGAAGAAAGACCTGCACATGATGTTTATCGATTTGGAGAAGGCGTATGACAAAGTCCCAAGGGAAGTCCTTTAGAGATGCTTGGAGGTGAGTGGGGTCCCGGTGGCGTATACCAGAGCGATCAAGGATATGTATGATGGAGCTAAGACCCAGGTGAGGATAGTGGAAGGCGATTTAGAATATTTCCCGGTCTTAACAGGGTTGCATCCAGGATCTACTCTTAGCCAGTTTTTATTTTCTTTGGTTATGGATGTGTTGATGTGGCATATCCAAGGCGAGGTGCCCTATGTATACTTTTTGCAGATGATGGAGTTGACTCGAGGGGAGGGGGGTGAATGATAAATTATAGGTGTTGAAACAGACCCTTAAGTCTAAAGGGTTCAGGTTAAGTAGGAGCAAGACCGAATATTTGGAATATAAGTTTAATGCCTCGAGGGAGGTGGACGAGGTAGTAGTAAGGTCGGATTCTCAGGTGTGTGTAAGAGGGATAGTTTCAAGAACTTAGTGGCCATGATTCAGGGGAAGGGTGAGATTGACGAGGATGTCTCTCACCGGATCGGGGCGGGATAGATAAAGTGGAAGCTCGCCTCGGGGGTGTTGTGTGATTAAAAGGTGCCGCCGAAGCTTAAAGGCAAATTTTATAGGGTGGCAGTCTATCCGGCCATGTTATATGGAGCAGAGTGTTGGCCTGTCAAGAACTCTCACATTCAAAAACTAAATGTGGCGGAAATACGGATGTTGCGCTAGATGTGTGGGATTACTAGGGGTGATAAGGTTTGGAATGAGACTATTCAAGATAAGGTTGGTGTGGCTTTGGTGGAGGACAAGATGCGGGAGGTCAGTTTGAGATGGTTCATATATGTGATGAGAAGGGGCACAGATGCTCCAGTTCGTAGTTGTGAGAGGCTTGCTTTGAATGGTTTCAGGCAGGGAAGGGGTAGGCCAAAGATATACTAGAGAGAGGTGATTAGGCGGGACATGGGATAGTTACAGCTTAATGAGGACATGACCCTAGATAGGAAGATCTGGAGGATGCATATTAGGATAGAAGGATAGTGACTTTTTCGGTAGGTAGGATGGAGCTTTACTCGGCCAGTGCAGTATTCTTGTTATGCTATATTACGATTACGTACTATTCTTTGTTTACTACTCCTTATAGATGGCGTATTTATTTCATGTCATATTGTTCCATGCTTTATCTACGTTTTTTATGACTTATCTTATCTTGAGCCGGGGGTCTATCAGAAACAACCTTGCTACTTCTCCGGAGGAGTGGTATGGACTGCGTACCTCTTACTCTCCGCAGACCTCACTATGTTGGAATACACTGGGTTTGTTGTTGTTGTTGTATTTACATATCTTTAAACTTATCCTTATGTTATCTTGTTATAAGTTCGGAATTCATCCGACATTGGGGATGTTTTGCTGTTTGGTTAGGTCTAAGTAGTTGTCTCTGGTCTATGTCGAACTTGAGATACCCATCACAGCTAGGCGCTGGTTCGGGTCGTGACATTAGCAGTAGGCAATTTAGCACCCAGGTGTCCGCTTTAGAGGCACCTGCAGCCTTTATATGCCCTCTTCCCCACATGATTTTTTGTCAATTCTTCTACTATTTTTACACCAAGTTGCGAGGTCAAAGAGAGGAAAAAGTGGGAAATCATCCACATAAGTTAAGGTAAGATAACCAAATTCTTCTTGGTTATTTCCCATTAATTTTCTCTTTAATCTTCATCCTAATTCATAGTATAATTCTTAGAAATTAGGTTTTAAATTACTAAATTTTGAGGGTTGATTGAGACCTGATTTATGCCCCATTTATGCTCAACTTTCGAGCACACATTCTTTATCCATCGGGGGAACTACTGACGGGTTTAATTGAGGATTCCATTTGAGGGCCCCGCAGCTCGTTGTTTACCCAAAATTTTACCCTACTGTTAATGTAGCAATATGGGTCTCTTCTTACTCCTAAGAGTATGTAGATTACTATTTTAATAGTGTAACAAAATTTTGGGATCATGGAGTGAAGAAGGACGATTAATGGATGATTCAAGGATTGCGATTTGCCTTCAAGTTAAGCTTTTGTCTACACTTCTTCTTAAGATAGTGTTTTATATATGTTGCATGTTAGATAAGGATGTTAGGATGTGATTATGGGTAGAATAACGTGACTTATCTTAAATTAAGAATTTGGGGGCTAGAAAGGTAATTGACCCTTAAGGTGAGATACTTATTATGCTATTATGATCTTATTACATTAGGTTCCTAGCATGTTAGGCATAGTTAGGACTAATAAACCTATAGTATAATATTTAATACAATACTCGATTAATTATGATGATTTTCCTGGATTATGATGGTATCGTTATGTTAGATATATATTATTCAGCCTAAGGTCGTGTTTATAGTATTGGTTGGATTTTAGGAAGTGTTTTAGCGTTGTAAGGGATGTGGCCATAGTTTATAGACATATTGATGCTTATAATTATATTGTTTAGATACTGGTGATGGTATGCATAGATTTGGTACATTTATGATCATTGAGATAGTCATAGGTACGATTCCAACTAAAAATATGATTTTATTACTGTTTTTTACTAAAAACGGAATTATTCCCTTTTCACTTTCAAAATAAAATTCTTTAATAATGAGAATTGTACCATCATTATGAGATTGAAAATGATGTTTTAGCGATTTAGCCGAGTTAGATATCGGTCCACGATTTTGCTACTACAATTTATCTCGGTCTAGAGATATTTTTCCATTATTCACACTTATATAATGATTTAGTCTCGAAATTTACCGTAGGTAATGGATTTACAGACCTATAATATCTTAGCTATGGTTCTTGCCCTTGCATTTTATGTGTGTATATATATAATAGACAAAATGGATTGATGATGTTTTTGATGATATGAGTTCTTGTTCAAGTCTGACGATTGATGATGACACTGATGATTATTGGGAATCCTAGATCAATGCTAGATCAGTGTATACAATCACTACTAAACCCCCTAGGAACTCTGTCGTCTATGACTCATCATCTATATAAGAGAGTTTGATATAGGTCTTACCTTTGCGAGACATTGAGTTGGAGGATGTGTATACACTAGGTTACTTTATTGTACTTTGATTGGTCATGGTATTATGGATTCTCTTTGCATTTGTTCATGCATATGTATTGCCTATCACTAGTATGCACCAATATCTATCAGCCTTATGAAGGGTTTCCTACGTATAAGTGAAGACTATGGCTTGTGGTTTATGACATGTTGATTTGGACATCTTCAGCATATGTTGGTGGGGGTTAATGAAAGGACCAGTTAGGTATTGTTTTTTCAGACTAGCAGATTACATTATTGTGGTTATTCTGGTTGGTTCGTGGCAAGTTGATTATCGAATTTGCATTGAGATTTAAGGTATGTTTTTGATTCCCTTAGGTTATGGCTATTTTATTTTGCATGATTATCCCATGGTCAGGTATTATGGTTTTGGACCCTGAGTATGTTAGCACTAGTTTCTACTCTGATTGGGAGGCTCTAAGATGCTAGTGTGATTACTTAGGTTGTACCTTGAGTTAACCTTTCTAACGTATATTTGTCTATCTATTGTAGTTATGGTATTTCCACATATCCCTTTCTCACATTTATTCATTATGTATGTCTATTTCTTGGCCTTGTACACATATATCTATACACCCTTTTTCTATTCTTTATTCGTATAATGGCAAGTAATATATGGTATATTTCTTAGGGTCTCGAGTATGGCTAGAAAGGGATAGTTCATCTTTATTACCTCCTTAGCCTTATTACGTTAGTTCCTTGAATATGAAGAAAACAGTTATCCTTATTGTCTTCTTAGCTTTATTATGTAATTTGTTGGATATTTAGGTTAAGTTTACATTCATGCTTGCATGATATTTATATCTGCATTATCTTTGGAGCTAAGACAATAGTTACCTACAACGTACCATGTGTGGTTACCCATACTACACTTCTGTAGCCTACAAATCATAGTATGGGTTCTCTCTGTTGTTGTGTCCATTGTGTGGAGTAGGTATGGTTCAGAGATATAGGGTGAGCTCCTGGTATTTGGAGTATTGCTATTTTCCCTCTTATGTACTAGACTAGTCTCTATGTTGTATTCAGAGATGAGTTCTATCAGTATATACATTTTGTAATTCATTTTGCCAGTCATATTACATGATAAGCTTTTGTACTGATTTCACTGGGTTTTGGGACCATTTTATAAATTTTAGTATTTCACTACATTTATTCCATATTCTTCCTTGTTTTATTTTGGTAATCCATTAGTAGTAGTTCAAGACTAAAGGGTTTTCTTACATACTAGTAGGTTATAGTAGGTTCCATCATGACCTGAGAAATAAAGTCATGTGATAACACTCAAGCTACACCTTCACTCTAAAGATTATGTGGTCGCTGTAAAATAGAGTAACATAACAAAGGTTGGGGTTGAATCCCAAGGGAATATGTGGAGTCATGGCTCTCAGCTATTGTAACCATCGGGCAGAACTAGAAAAGTAAATGGAGGGGGGGGGGGGGTGACTAGCAATATTGAACAAGTGGCAAATATCAACTTCGGTTGTAATCAGTCATAAGTGAACATTAGGATTGTGTTCATCTTGTCTTCTCAACTCCATAGGCTTATTGTGCTTTATTGAACCAACCCAAAACCTTGAATGCAGATTCGATAAGTTATGTACCATCAATAGTCTTTTGAATGAGTTGATAGATTTTACCCTTTTCCTTTTGAGTCTCAAGATGCACCTTACTAACCCATATCTTGTTACAAGTTAACTATTACCTCTTGAGTCTCTAGTTATTAGAGGACAACTAATCATATTACTTATATAATACCTAGTAGCGTGGATCGATAGTTAAACTTCAAATTAGTGTTGTCATTATCTTTTCCTACTCATTAGTCCTCCTTTGGAGTAAGTAGAAATAATATAGGCGGGACCCTAACATTTGCAATTGCTAAAATTACTATTAAAGTGAAGATAATACATTACATGGATGGGTATCGGTTCAGATCAATAATAATACTTCCCCTACTTCGTCAATCTGACAGGGTTTCCACAACCCTATCTAAGTGTTTTTGTTGCTCATACTTGTGAAGTAATCCACAACAGTCATAACTGAAAGCCTAAGATGAAATCAAAATAATCACAAGTAAAAACCCAAAACATTAACTAAATTAATCAACAAAAATCAATACAAGAGAATCCCAAGACCAAAATAGAATCTGGAAATCAAAATATGTTTGTAAGCATCAAGAATGCATAACTTCTACTAAAAACACATAAGGGGTATTTATAGTACAAGAGAAAACCCTACTATCAAATCCTTGACCAAAAAGCATAAAAAAGGGTCGGTGGCCATATGTGGTGTCCAAATGCGGCCTGTCCTTGGAAGGATGTGCCACATGCAGCCTGAGGCTTGGCATATATAGACACCTACATGTGTAGGACAAATTTCCTGCAGCTTCAGCTCTCAGGATTTTGTACTTCTAGTACTTACCTTACCCATATGTGGCCTACATGTGCTACATGTTGACATAGGTAAGTACAGGAAGTTATATTTCAACTCTTCTACTCTAGGTATCTCAAATTTTGGTACATACCTTTGTCTAACATAGACCATATTTGATACATGTGGTCCACATATAGATATAGGTAAGTGTCAGGCCTTCCAACATTTGTAACCAAGCTTCAAATCTTAAACATTCATCACATGCTTTGGTCTCCAACATCTGAAAAGAGTCATAAATACCAATAATAGATCAAATAAGTAGCCATAAACACTAATTTTCATCTTTTTCACAAACTCTACATCCAAAACCTAGTTTTCTTCAAAACATACCCAAAACACATCATATAAAAAAAATAACCTAAGAAACTTGCATATTTTCATAGTTGTAAGCATCGACAGTGCTATAGTTATATAGCACATCAACTCTCTCAACTTACAACGATTGCATATCCTCAAGAAACACAATACGACAAAATAAAATACTACACATAATTAGGAGAATCTAAGCAATTAAAGGAATTTAATCAATACTTTAAGCTCAAATCACAACACCCCCTATCTCACTTTTCAAAACAAACTATGTTTATACATGATGTACAACAATGTGACACAATGGGATCAAGGTACGTCACTTCATTAGCAACAGATAACCATGCATATGTAGAAGTTACACTACCCAAATAAGTAAACATCTAGCAATATGACTCGTGTTCCCTCACAACAAAGATGTCCCACTCACTCATATGAAATAATTCATGTAAATGCAAACACAGTCAAGAGACAGTCACACTCAGAAGATAAGTTCGAATCAATATGTATCAAATATCATAGGCTTGCCCTTATTTTCTGTAAGTTACTTCTTAGAAAGTCAGGCTACAATCACTATAGGACCTTTCACGGCTTGTAATGTAGGCTTGGGGGCTGGTATGGAACATATGGATATATCAAGTGACTAAGCCTCCTTGGAACTACTATAACCTTGGGGTCTCATGTATTAACCAATTTTGTTTTTATTCCACCCCTATTTATCCCTTTTTATTCTTTATTGCACATTTGGGTTAGGTGTGGTCTTTTATTCGTACTTTTTTCTCTTTTTTCACAATTTTTCTTTTCTTTTTCTTTTTCCTTTCCTTATTCCTTTTCTTTTTCTTTTTCCTTTACTACCATAATTTTTCCTCTTATTTTACCCTTCTTCATTCCCACTTTATATTACACACTCCTATGATAGCCTTCCTCAACTTAAGCGATTTGCCTAAGTTGAGGTGCACAATGTCCAAGGAGGAATAGGCCAAAATAAGTTATTGCAACACAAATAGGTAGACGAATGGTGAAACTAGAAAAATAGGCTATAAGGCTCAAAACAGGGATCAAGGGAAACTATTTCACTTAGGGAAGGTCATTTAGGCTAAAAGTGGACTAAAATAAAAAATGGCCTCTGATCCTTTCCTAAACGACTATCCTACAACCTAGGTGAGACTAACCGGACAAATTTTGAATTTAATACACTAAGGGAACTAAGTAGAAACACACATGGCACAGAGTCAATAATACAAGATTACATATCTGACTAATACAATTGTTAGCAAGTGATTATCATGTCCTTAATCCGAATGTCATAAAAAGATCCACAATGTTTATGCATATATACATTTACATAGTTACAAAATTTTTGAGGGAGGGGTATCATTGTTCTCAAAAATCAAATAAATAACATGACAACTGCCCTAAGTACCTAAAACTATCCTAATTACACAAAAACACAACATAATACAAAATAAAACACAATACAACACAAATTTTAACCTAGATATATCGATTCTACAATCATACCATGATCGGCAGGAAAAGAAGCACGATAACAAAAATTCATGGTGGGTATAGTATACCCCACCCCCAACTAAAATTTATGCATTGTCCCCAATGTAATAAAATAATATAAAGTAATGGGAATGAGGACATACTTAGGATGCACTAGTCGTCTGTGTCATGATCTTCCCTAGATGGAGGAATATCTACTGCGGAGTCCATAGTGGTGGTGCACTATGAGAAGATGCACTGCCATTAGCTCAAAAAGCCTTTCCCTATCATTAAATGTAGTCTCCATCGAATCATGGGTGAACCTTTTAAGGGCTTGCTCATATGGAATGTCTAGATTCTACAGGTCCCCCTCTTGGCCTCTTTTGGTCCCAACTACAGGGAACGCCATATCATCCTACATGAATATATCAAAGTTTTTGGGACTAAATGGAGGTGATGTCTGAATTACTAGGGATACAACTGGAAGGATGGCTGATACATGGATCTCAGTGAGAGAGCATACCTCTACTCTAAGTAGGCCGACCTCTAGCCTGTCTCCTAATTCCTATATCTTAGTCCTGCTGAACTGGGGTAATACTTGACCCTGAAAAGAATCTATTTGTGAGTGAAACTTAGATCATAGCTCTGATATCATTGCCCGATGCATAGACTAGAATCTAGCCTCAGTTGTCTCTTGTGTAGTCCGAACCCATGGTCGGATCTGCTCATATAATGTCTCCACTTTGGTCTTAATATTTGGTAGCTAAGTAGCCTTCACTTTTATTCTCTCCCTAACACATGGTATATCTGGCATGTTGGCCTCTATAATAACATCCTCCTTAATAGTGTCATTCATAGACACCACCCATCTATCATCTGGCTGTTTCACTATAATAAACACATTAAAAACTACTTGCTCATTATTTAGTTTGAAGGTAATATTCCCTAAGTCCAAATCAATCAGCACCCTACTAGTGGATATGAAGGGTTTACCCAATATAATGGGGGATTGAAAATTCACCTCAGATTCAAGAACTATGAAATCAACGGGGAACTTAAAGAATTCAACCCTTACTTCTATGTCAAAAAAACACCCACCGATCTCTTCACTGATGAGTCAGCCATCAATAGCTTTATGGATTTAAGTTTGAGTCCCCCCATCCTCAATAGCTTGTACATAACCAATGGCATCATATTTACTTTTGATCCTAAGTTACATAAAGCTTGTTTAACATTTAAAGGCCCAATCTAACACGAAATGGTAACTATTCTGTAGTTCTCCATCTTTTCAACTAATGGAAAGGAAGTGGTCACACTATAAGGGTGCACATGATCATTGGGATAGACGACCCAATCCTCATCACTATCATACTCAAAATAATCATCACCCCATGTCAGCTTCTTAGACTCTACCTCAACTGTCTCATCGATCTTAGTGCTATGAGTATTCAACTTCTCAATAGTAGATACAAGGGGATCATCATTAGTGGCACCATAATTAGTGGTGATAGCTATACAATGACTAATATTTGAAGTATTTTGCACTATATTACTCTGGAGGGCATTGGGCTACCTTTGATGCAAAGTAGCAGACATCTACCCAAACTGATTCTCTAACTACTTGATGACCAGTTCATGAGATTCAACCTTTTAGGTAAACCCTGAAATGTCAGCCATAATCTCCTTAAGGATGATCTCCCACTTTTCTTGAAATTTTACCAACTTATTTAACATCTCTTCCATTCTTGATTCTGTAATTCTTCTACCAAGTGAAATGTACTGATGTTACTTCTCTCTATAGTTATCCTTCTTTCTCCTGTCACCATTACGCTCCCTGCTATGGTTTTTATATATGTCATAATAGTTTCAACCTTGGTTACCTTGACCTTGGGATCAAAAACCTGCTAACTGACGATCTATATAATTTGTTTCTTCCTATAATTCTAACTCATAAGCTTTGGAAGTTGAGCTTTATTCTCCTACTGTGTTAACTTTCTCAAAACTTATTATTGCAAACTGCTATACGAGTAACCCAAGATCAGTTCTTAGTAGTGCAATCTCTTGCGCTACTAAACCATCAACTACTTGTTAGTCACATGAGGCACCAATAGCATATATGTCCATCCCCTCTCAGCCTCTTGAGTTTGCTACCCTTGGTTAGATAGTGAAATCTAATCTAGTATCCTCAAAGCTGCATCCTAGCATAGTATCATAAAAACTCCTTAAGAGATGGTGACTGCCATGGCTATGGAATTGATGATCAAGTCTTTGTAGAATATCTTAAAAAGTCGTGTACGTGACATCCAATGGTTAGGCATCAAACTCAGCTTCTTCTTAAACCTAAACCATGCCTCGTACAAAGATTCTGACTACAACAGTTTGATATTGTAGATCTCCTCCTTCATTTGTAACATCGTAGATAAAGGAAAGGATCATTTCAATAATTTCCTGCACAACTCATTTCATGTAGGGATAGATACTCTTGGAAGTTCTCCTAGCTATAAAGATGTTTCTCCAAAAAGTGAGAAGGGGAATAACCACGGTCTATGTACTTCCTAATTCACCCCAGAATTTGTATATGAACAACATATACCTATGAAATCTATGAGGTGCATGTTTTCATCATCTTTAGGCAAACCCACAAATACACCCTTCAGATTTAAGAGCTGGATTATTGCCCTCGTTATGTCAAACATAATGCCGGGGTAAAATAGAAGGAACAATGGATACTGTATTTGTCGAATCAATGTATCCCAAATCTTCTTCATCATCCTCGTACGACTGCATATATTGATATGCTGGGATCACTTAAGTACTATTGCCTTTAACTCTAATATTATTTCCACCGATTGCTACTCAACGATCTACTGCCTGTCTCTGCTCAGCTAACTCTGCCTCTTGAGTGGTGCGCTGAGTTTCTTATAATACCCTTTTCTGATTATAATCTTGTCCTATAAGCACCTCCATCTCCCTTTCAACAATATCATGAACTTCTTTAGGAGGAGGGGGAGGCATATCATCACGAACCGCTTTCAGAATATCATATTTTTTGTTTTATTGTGTTACTGATCCTCTCTAGATTCAAATTAAATAGGAATAAGGGATTGCCTCTACTCCATGTTCTAGGCACACATTGGCGTATACCCAACTAAGAACAAAAACAAAAAGATCTTAAAACTGTAATAACTTCAATTCATAAATCAATATTGTATTCCCCGACAATAGTGCCAAAAATTGATAACACTCAAGCTATACCTTTACTACGAAAATTATGCAATTTCTGACAAATATATTAACCTAAAAAAGGTTGGGGTCGAATCCCAAGGGAGTTCATAGAATCATGGCTCTCAGCTATTGTAACCAATTGACAGAACTAGAAAAGTAAATAGGGGTTTTTGAGTAGCAATATCGAACAAGGGCGAATATCAACTTTGATTTTAAAAAATTATAAGCGAATACCAGTATTATATTTCCCCGGTCTTCTCAAATCTATTGCATTATCATGCTTTATTGAACCAATCTGATACCTTGCATGTAGAAACGATAAATTATGTACCATCAATAGTCTTTTAGATCAGCTGATATATTTCACCCTTTACCTTTAAGTATTAGGATGTCCCCTTACTAACTCTTACCTTGATCCTAGTTAACTATTACCTTGTGAGTCTCTATTTATTAGATAACAACTAAACATCTGACTTAGATAACACCTAGTAGCATGGATAGATCGTTAAACTTCAAATTACTATTATTATTATTATTATCTTTTCCTAGTCACTACTCCTATTTTAGAGTAAGTATCATTAATCTTGGTGGGATCCTAAAATTTGCAATGTCTAAGATAACTATTAAAGTGAAGATAATACAATGCATGCATGGGGATCAATTTGAAACAACAATAGCACTTCGTCTACTACATCAATTTACCCGGGTTTCCACAACTCTAGCTTAGGGTTTTTTAGCCGTTCATGTTTATGAAGTAATCAACAACATTCATAACTGAAAGCATAAGATGAAATCACAAAAATCACAAGTAAAAACCCAAAACTTTAACAAAATTAATCAATCAAAATTAATACAATAGAATTCTAAGATCAAAATCGAATCTCAGAATAAAAATATGTTTGTAAGTATCAAGAGTATGTAACTTCTACTAAAAAATACATATGCGGTATTTATAGTACATGAGAAAATACAAAAAATAGCCCAAATAAAAAAGGACAAAAAAGGGTCGGTGGCCATATATGGTATCTCCATAGGCTTGGCCTTGGGCGTATGTGCCATATGCGGCCTAAGGCTAAGTGCATGTACACACCTACTTATTCAGGAAAAATTTCTTGCAGCTTTTGCTCTCGAATTTTGGACTTCTAGCACTTAACTTACCCATATGTGGCCCACATGTGCTACATGTGGTCTACATGTTGACAAAGGTAAGTGCAAAAGTTATTTTTTAGCTCTTTTATTATCGGTATCTCCAATTTCATTATTTACCTTAGTCTTACATTGACCGCATTTGCTATATATGGTCCATATGTAGACATAGGTAAGTGCCAAGACATTCTACATTTGTAACCAAGCTTCAAATCTTCAACTTTCATCACATGCTTTGATCATGAACATCCCTAAAGAGTCATGAATACCCAAAATAGATCAAATAAGTATCCAAAAATACCATTTTTCATCTTTTCCACGAACTCAGCATCCAAAACTTAGTTTCCTGTAAAACATACCAAAAATGCATCATATCTAACAAAACAACCTAACAAACTGGTTTATTTTCATAGTGTTAAATGTTGAAAGTGCTATATTTCTATAGCACATCATCGTGACATCTTGACCCCAAGAAGGATATCGATATTTTCCAACTTGAATAGGTCTGTACATTGGAGATATTATGATAAATTCAAGTTTGGTAATTATGATATTGTTCCCATTTCTACTTCGATATCCATAATATTATTTCCAATTTATGTTTGGTAAGTGAGATACAATTTCTTGTTTAAGTCTGACATTGAGAGGTTACTTACGATGGTTATGAAATCCGTTCGAGCTCAATTTTTATTGTATGAGGGAATCCATGATTATCATTTCAAGATTTAGATACTTGGGATATTTGCAATCATTAATTCTTGTTGATTGCATCCATTGGGCTTATGGGGAATCACATGGAATTTTTACTGTTATTGGTATCTTATGGTCTTATGGAGTCCTAATAATGATATATTTAGTTACATTCTCTTCGATATCATTTATACAATTATTTTATAGAATTACATTAGGTTTGCCCATTACTCCTCACTTAGTTTATTAGCTTGCATCACTTTGATCTTATATTATAATTTAACATAGTCAATCGATGACGCCTACCGAGTACCCATTGCTTTGGTATTCATATTATACTTTTGCATCTTTTTTTGATGTAAATATATGTGCTAGATTACACCAATGAAATTTGTGCTTGTAGTGGTCGGCGTTTGGAGATAGGGTAAGCATTCAGAGTTGGAGCCGACTTTCTCTCATTGGAGCCGAATTTCTCTTATTCTTATGTTTGGATGGTCTTTAAATTCTAGATTATTGGGCATTTTCTACTTATAGTACTCTCATTCTTTAGCTAGAGGCTCTTGTAAGGACCTTACTAGGACATGGGATATTCTACTATTTCTCTTTATTTATCCATAGATATGTTATTCTTCTTATACGTATTATGATTTATAACTTAATTACTTTTATAATTTTTGTATTTAGTCTAATTTCCACCAACTAGCCCATTAATTATTATTATGGTCTATGATTTCGCTTACCTACTAGAGGGTTAAAGTAGGTGCCATCATGACTCATGAGAAAAGGTCATGACAAATTGGTTTAGATCCTAGGTTTACTTGTATTATTGGTACAAGATCTAGTGTCTAGTAGAGTTCAGCGAATAAGAAAGATGACATATGTTTCTTATCTTCAAGAAGCAATAGGATATTCTTAGGAGATATTCACTACTTTCACTCATTTAATGCTAATATTTTGTGATGGTTTCAAAAAATTACTTGGTTTTATTCTTTCATACATGTCTAAGATGTGAGCTATTGCTATTGGAGATAAGGACCCCTCCTTCGTGACTAGGGATCCTATCAGAGGACATGGGTGACCTAGAGATTAAGGAGAGGCGAGAGATGCAGTCCCAGCAAGATGTCCAGATTAAGAGCCTTGACTAGACCCTATTTCTTCTCCCATACTAGAGATTCTTTTACCCTAGATAGTGTTGGGCTAGGGGGCAACCCAAGATTAAATAGGCCTTCTTACGTCATGTTATTATTATTCTTGAGCCCGAGGAGAATTTAGATATTTTTTTTGCTAGACTGGTCTTTCACCATGGAGATATTAAGATAGATTCAAGTCGGACAACAATGATGATATTATTTTTGATTCAAGTCTGGTATCTATAGTATTATTTCTGGTTCTAGTCCGGCATGCAAGATACTATTTTTAATTTGAGTCTGGCATTATGAGGTTTCTTCTGATGGTTATGGAATTGGTTCAGTTTGATATTTATGGTATGAGGGAATCCTAGTTTACAGTTTTGAGATTTGGATATTGGGGATATTTACTATCATTACTTATTTTTTATTGCATCAACCGGGCTTATCTGGCTCATATCTCTTATTTACTCCTGTTTGCATCTTCTAGGCTTATGGGGACCAATTATGCTATAGTGAGTTATGTTCTCTATGATATCATTTATTTGGTTCTTTACTTTTAGTATTTGGAGCATTACCTAAGGTTTACCCTTTTTTTCCTTAGTTTATTATCTTCCATCTTATTGATCTGATATTATAATTTAGCTGAATCGACTGATGATGTCTTTTGATTACCATGCTTTGGTATTTAATCTGTAGTTCTACATATTTTTTCGATGAAGATCAGAGTACTAGCTGCCGCCAATGACGTTTGTACTTGTGTTGGTCGGAGTTCAGAGATAGGGTGATCTTTCAGGGCGAGAGTTGACTTTCTCTCCTACTTTTTATGGTCTTTCTATTCAAAACTATTATGTATTTTCTATTTATAGTACTCTTATTATTTTGCTAGATGATCCTGTACCGACCTTACAAGGTCATGGATATTCTACTCTTTCTCTTTACTTAACCCTAGTTATGCTATCTTTCTTATACATACTATGGATTGTAACTTAAATACCTGTATAAATTTGGTATTTATTCTAATTTTGACTAACTAGCTGATTACTTATCATTCTGGGCTACGGTTTTGCTTACAGGCGGGTCAAAGTAAGTGCCATCATGACTCGTGAAATGGAGTTTTGACATTGTGATATTTCAAAAATCCTTGGTTGAGGTCATTTTTTGTCAATAATGATAGAGGTTATAAAATTATATGGGTTGTGAACCCCCATTGTCCTGTCCTGAAGTGTTGAGGCTTGGAGAGTGTATACGAAAGTCATGTGATGACTTATATCTTCATTATCCCACCATCATGGAATTACATTACATCATTATACTTTCCTTATGTGTTTATTGTCATGTTCACAGTTTTTCTTATATTTTGTTGTGTAGTTATTCTTATTTAAATAATATAGTCTGGAAACTGTGAGGAGATACGATGAGATGTGCAGTTATTCTTATTTAAATAATCTATTATAGAAACTGTTTGGAGATACGATGTGAGCTACCATTTGAAAACTCTTTTGTATGAAATTGGAGGCATTCTCATAATATTCTTTACTTGTTTAGTTTTCTTCTTTGCTCAGTCGGCCTATGATACATACTGAGTACAAGTGGATTTACTCATTCCTACTTCTGTGCCCTTTTGTTGTAGATTTTAGTACGAGTGCTAAACATAATGGTTGACTTTGTGCAGTGAGAGACTAACTTTGAGGTACTCATGAGCTCCAGTGTTCGGGGCAGACTCCGGGCCTCCTCCTATTTTATCTTGTATTTATTTACTTTCAGAGACAAATTCATGTATTTTAGATTTCTAGTATTGTATTAGAAGCTCTTCAGACTTATGACACCAAGTTTTTGGGATTTGTTGTAGGTCTTTAAGATTTTCTCAATTTTATGAGTATTATGGCCTAACTTCATTCAAGAACTCCCATATTTATATTTTGTCGACTTTCTTTTCTATTGCAGGGTTTTGGCTTACCTACAAAGGCTGGTCGAGGTAGGTGTCATCATGACCTCAACTTTTGGATCGTGACATCTTGTCACCTCATTCTACACACTAGAAGTAAAAGCGATTAAATCTAACTAGATTTGCTCGAAAACTTGCAATTATTTATTGTGAAAATCCTCAAATGTGATGTCAAAATGATGGCACATCAATTTAGCTTCTTAATTTTCTTCACGAAACTAGTAAATGAAACCACTATTACTGTTAAGGACATGACAATTAAAAATATTAAACAACGTGGATAATATAGAAAAAGTAGTAACAGAATCTGAAGGGCAAAGAAGAAGCATTGGATAAAATAAATAAAAAGGAATTAACATCACCTAGCTAGAGAAAACAAACCAAAGTAGTAGAAAGGTAGATACCATTGACAATAATTCGCACTAAGCCTCACGGGGATCTCAAATTCCAGTTCAGGGATCTGCACATCACAACCATAAATTAGTAAGAAAATTAACACCACAAAAGTGATTATTAAAGATGTAGAAATCAAGAAATAAAGACATGTATAAGTGTAACTCCATAAAAATTACCTGCTTAGGACTCTAGTCAAAATTTGCCAATCCTTCCCAAAGGAAGTATAAGCATCCATCTAAAACGTACACAAGCAAAGAAAAAAGAAAACCTGCCTATTTTTACGTACAAAAACATAAGTTACCTATATTTTCTACTTTTGACGTTAACTAAAAAAATTTCCAATATAGTTAATTTTTACGTGCTTATCATATATTTTAAATTCCTCATCTCATATATTTTAGGAGACAATCTTATAAATATAATTAAATAATAATTTAAGAAAATAGTAATAAGACCATTTTGTTTATTTTAGAGTTTTTTAATGAAGGGCAAAAAGTTTGAATCACTTTTATAAGGATTTTCACGCTTTTAATATAGTATCGATACGAATTTAGAGCATGTAGGTAGCACGTAGGCGTCACGTTAGAACAAAATGTTGCATATATAAGAACAATAATAAAAAATTGAAGTTACAATAAATGCAACATTATACACATGTAAATCGTAGAAATGAGTGTCTTCTAATTTTAATATACTAGTTTAAGGTTACGTGCGTTGCACATTTGCATCACATTAATATAAAAAATTAGATGTAAAATAAATGAAGTATATAAAAGAAAACTGTATCTAGATTACTATTTAATGAGTTAAACTCTTTCTCATTAAAAATTTCTCGATACATTGGACTTACACATACATACCAAGGAGGATTCGTATTGTTCTATGTATCTATTTCTGTCAAACCAATATTAACTCTAAAGTTTGCACATACTTCAAAATTAACAGCTTTAGGTTTTTTGTAACATATATGATATATGTGCAGTACGCTATCATAACTAGGATTATGGGAGCCTTGATGTGAAAAACTGATTTGGGTCGTTAATCTAATTTAGTTCCATTAGTAATTGATGTTGTATAAACCTTTCTTTACTTTAATGACTTTTCTTTGTTGCAAACTTGAAAAGTGAGCACAAGAACATCACTTTTTCGAGAGGAATTTGCTTGCTGGGAAAAGAAAAGGTTTACATGGACTCTAAGGACTTTAATCTTTAGATTAATGTCAAGTGCCTTAACCGGATTGTCCTACATGAGAGAGAAAATGAATAACCAATACATTCTTTAAGTTCGAGAGAATTAAAGGATAGGCTGCCCACTAAGGTTGAGAAATGAATGGGAAAATAATAGGATTTAGCTACTCTTGCAATTGAAGTTGTTAATTGGAACTCTAAATTGATTCAAAACCCTAGCTGTTCAAGCATCTTGGTAACCATAACTCTGGTTTTTTTAATATCATTGAATTACTACTTATAAAAAGAATCATTAGACGAAATAACTTTGTTACAATTAGTTAGAACAAAATTAACAAATTAAAACCCCCTATTTTATCATTTCATATCATTTGATTGAATTTAATGTGTATCTATAGTTTCAAATTAGTTTTACCGTCACTCACATTATTCCTAGTGGATTCGACCCCGACTTTAAAGTTGGGTAAACATATTGACAACGACTGCCTTGCACTAAATTGACGTGTCAGTTGAGTGCTATCAAAAATGGCGCCATTGCCAGGGAACAATTTGACATATTGTGATGGTTTAGAATTTTAGCTTACTTGCTTGAATTCATACTTGTAAATATATGTTTGTAATTTAACTTTCATTTCTCGTGTTAGGTAGATTTTTATTTTAGTTTACTTATTACTAGGGCATCTTGGAATGAATGTGAGTTTCATGGTTGGAAATCATATCTTGATGATCCATGTACATATTGTGATGGACCTCACTTTTGGAAAGATTACAGATCTGCTCCCCTAAGAGAGATGTGTGCACCATCTCCATCATATTGTGAGTATGATTGTACTTTATATGGTAGTCAAGATGGACATTGGAGTGTTTGCCCAAATGCCCCCTCGCCCCATTGTGCAAACTTAAATTCTAATTATTCTTATAAATTTGATAGGTCTTATCGTCATGAAAATGAATAACGAAGCACCAAAAAGAGTGGCATTGAATCTATGTTTCAAAGAATATTGGATCTCCAGAAAGAAACACATGATATCCTATGTGATATTAATCAAGACATGAGGGAATTTAATAAGAAAATTAAAAGGATAGAGGATATGGATCTAGAGGTCAATAATTCTAAACATTTTTCTACATTATGTTTAGATGATATCTTGTTTATGGAATTAGTTAAAATAAGAGAAGAGTGTGAAGATGAGGAACAAGAATCCTATATTGATATTGAGATCGATGTTGTGCTACCCTCAGTGATTTCCTAACCAAATAAACCAACCATGAGAGATGATGCCAAGATAGTGGAAATGGTGCTAGAGGCAAAAGAAGAAACGAAGCCAATCTCTTATGAAGACTATCCCAATTCAGGGTGAAGATTTCGAGAAAAATCTGACTCCAAAAGTAGGGAGAAAACCTCATTCAAATCATTTTTAAACATTGTGCTTGGCAGATGTGATAAAAATCCACCTCCTAAGCAAATGATGTATTTTGAAGACGAGGAACAAAATTTTTATATTTTGGAGTATGTCGTTCAAAAAGAGCAAAATGAAGCCCTCTACTTGAAGGTTAATAAAGGAAAAATTCAATATTCTACAAATGGATTGTTGATGTTCTCATCAATACCCAACAAGCCTATTCAAAAATTGGATATGAAGTTGGGTAAGTGATTTAAGTCATCAGGGTGAAGATATAAAGGAAGTGTCGTTGTATCCTTACCCTTTCCCAATGTGCCTCAAAAATATATTGATCAAAATTTGGGTATACATTTCAAATCCTCCAAGTGGAGACATAAATAATTGTCAAAACATATCATGACGCGATGTTAAATCAAGCGCTTTTTGGGAGGCAACTCAATCTAAGCTATGTTTTTTTTTTAATTTTCAATTTTTAGTTTTTATTTCAAGTAGCTTTCTTTTTGGTTGAGTCACAATTCAATGGGAAGTCTGAGTACCATGAGCTTGTGCTAAGGTGCATGGGATAAAATAAGTGTGGGGTCCTAAGGATCTCCTCTATGTGAAGATGCATCTGGCTAGGCCTAGAGGACTGAGGGGGTATTCCTATCACTTCATCAAAACATTCACTTTGTGGACAAAGTAGGATTTTAAGTGTGGAGTAGGGAAATTCTCAAATTTTTGCTCAATTTAAATTTTTTTAGGTTATTAATAACTGAGATATTCTTGTTAGTGCTATTTATGATTACATGATGCAAGTGGGTTTATTTATATAAGCATGTTGAATTGTGTTAATTTTTATTTTTAATACTCTTAGGCTCATGTTTATGGCTCTTGTACTTTTTGGCTTAATTGGAATTAGTGCTACGATTTGGTTGAGAGTCTATGATGACCCTTTATGAATTGAGCATATGCCATGTGCGTGGGAGATTTTTGAATAATCCTTGTTGCATGTGATGTCTAGAACCTGCCCGTTGTCCATGTTATGCGAAATAAAGAATGTGGATTTAGGAGATGATATAGGCTTTTCTTTGATAGCCTTATTTTTAGCTTATTTTCACCTACCCTTATGCATTATCTTAGTTAATCCCATTGTTCCTTTTGCCTTTTCTTTGGAAGCCTTATGTATAGCCTAATCTCTTTCCTTGATTGACCTTAATTTGATCCAAAACTCCTAAGCGTTTTACTATAAAATTAATTGAGTTATGGAGTTAGAGATTCAAGAAGGAAAGGTGAAATTAAAGCCCCTAAGTAATAGCTATGGGTGTTTAAAAAATCATAATGTGTTATGGTTGGGAATTAGAGAAATTTATCTTTGAAAGTTTCCATTTTTAGCCTAGTTGTGTTACAATGAACCTGTTTTGTCCCTGGTCCTCCTTGGATATTGTGTACCGAAATTAAGACAAATTGCTTAATTTGAGGGTGGCTATAATAGGGCTGCGACGCATAGAATGGATTTGAAAAATAGCAAAATTTAATTATATGTACGTAGTATACTCCAACCATAATGTATGGGAATGACCTTAATGAGATGGGACAAAAAGAAGATATGGTAGATGAAAGTGGTATACATGGGTTGTTAGAGATTGGTCTCAATTGTCAAAAGTGCTGCATTAATGCGCTTAGGGAAGATAGTCACTATTCTTGGCCAAAATAGTTCCTACCCATTCCTTAGCCTATATTACAACCTGAAAAAGACCTAATTGATCATAAGATTTACATTCGACTAATAGAAGAGTATTACACTAAGGGAAAGCATATGGTTCATTATGTGTAAATTGTGAATTCTTTGTGAGAGTGAGCACAATTTTATTCTTGTACCAATTGCTATAAATAGAATTATTGTGAGTGTTTATGGGTAACCCTCTTTTTGTGAGGGGTACATGTTTGATGTATATGGGTGATTTGTAAGATGTCTTTGACTAAATAATAAGCATGAGTCTGCCAACAAGGTGAGTAATTTATTGAGGCTAGGGTGTTCTGGAGTAGTAATCATGAGTTTTTAATGGTGTAAATAACATGCTTAGTGTAGACACTTGCATTTTCTGTAGTTATTGTAGTACTATCTTGGATGTCTTACATATATTAGAAGAGTAAATTTTCCAGCTCATGATACTTAGAGTGAAGAGTTGTTCGAGGAGTAACAAGGCTTTAAGTGTGGGGTGTTGATGTTGGGTGTATTTATGCATTCTACAATTTTTATTCTAGCCCTTTTTAGCCTTGTTTTGAGGATGATTCTTAAGATATATGTGTTTATAATGTCATAAATAAGCATTCATGTGTCCAAATATGTGTTTACAATGTTTAATTGTGTTTTCACATGAGTTTTGATTCAATTTGAGCATTTAGAGTTCAATTGAGAAAACTAGTGTGACTAGCTTGAGTTAGGTGTTTGTCTAGTCTATTGTGTTTGGTTCTAATGTGTCGTAATGATTTACTAAGTTTGTTATTATGTATTTATACTTATTTATAATCTTTAAAGGTCAACTAGATCAAAACAAGAGTCAAAACAATGAGCCTAAGCTCAAAGTACATTTATCCTATGTTTAGCTCGTGTTTTCAGTTCACTGTCTTAGATGTTGTGTTATTTTGATCTCTCATTTGTTGTTTTTAATGCTTTAGGATGCTTTTTTAATATATTGTGATGATAAATTAAGGATATAGAAGCTTCAAATCATATGGAAACAACTCATAATGACTTGGAATGGATCAACAAAAGCATAATGCAAAAATTGACTCCATTTGATGCCCTGAAATGTCTAGGGTGCGTGTGGGATGTATAAAGGTCCAATGGATATGTATAAACCATTGGACTCAGAAGAGGCAAAATTTTGATACCTGTAGGCGCGTGTAACATTTGGTGAACCACCAGTTTTGTGACTGACCACCAGTTCGACCACCAGTTGTAGAAGACCCGGTGGTGGTAAAAATGGTGGACCACTAGTCTTGCGAATGACCACCAGTTATACCACCAAGTCCAAATAGAATCCAAAAGTTTAGAACACTCAGCGAATGTCAAAATAGTGGACAACCAATTTTGCAATGGACCACCAATTTGACCACCAAATTCAGAATTTCAAAACACCCACTGGTGGTTAAAATGTTGAACCACAAGTTTTGTGGTGGATCACCTAACTGACCACCAGACCCAAACAGAATCTAGGATTTTAGAATACCCAGGGAAGCTCAAAATAGTGCACCGCCAGTTTTGCAGTGGACCACCAACTTGACCACCAAGTTGGACTAGTTTTTTTGTTAATTCTAATTTTTAATCATTTTACCTGGGAACATATAAATACCATTTTTAGGTTTTATTAAGTATCATCTGGGGGATTTGAGATCCAGATCTCATATGTTCAAATCTATCTTTTCTTTACTTTCTTTTATCGTTTATCAATTTTTTCGTCTCTAGAAACTCTTTGTAACCTAGTAATTTGGGGAATTAAGCAAATCTCGTGGATCTAATCATTCCATCTCTATTGAATATTTAAGCACAAATATTTGTAACCTTTGTAAGTAAATCTTGAATTTATTTTTGAATAATACAAAGATTTTTTCTATTTGTTCTATGGAAATTTATGGCTAAGCTCCCACAACAAGGGTTACGGGAGACTTGATGTAAAAAACTAATTTGGGTTGTGAATCTAATAGATTTCCATTAGTAATTGATGTTGTATAAACCTTTCTTTACTTTAATGAATTTTCTTGGTTGAAAACTTGAAAAGTTAGCCCAAGAACTTCACTTGTCCGTGAGGAAAGTGCTTGTTGGGAAAAGAAAGGGTTTACATGGACTCTAAGGACTTTAATCTTTAGATTAATGGCAAATGGCTTTACCGGATTGGCCTACATGAGAGAACAATTGAATAACTAATGCATTCTTTAAGTTTGAGAGAATTAAAGGATAGGTTGCCCTCTAAGGTTGAGAAACGAATGGGCAAATAATAGGATTCAGCTACTCTTGCAATTGAAGTTGTTAATTGGAACTCTAAATTGATTCACAACCCTAGCTGCTCAAGTATTTTGGCAACCATATCTCTGGTTTATTTAATATCATTGAATTAATACTTACAAAAAGAATCATTAGATGGAATAACTCTATTACAATTAGTTAGAAAAAAATTAATAAATCATTGGATTCAACCCCGACTTCAAAGTTAGGAAAATATATTGACGACAACCGCCTTGCACTAAATTGACGTGTAAGTTGAGCGTTATAAAAAATGGAGCCATTTTCGGGGAGTAATTTGGCATATTGAGTTGGTTTAGAATTTTAGCTTACTTGCTTGAATTCAAACTTGTAAATATTAGTTTGTAATTTAACTTTTATTTCTTGTTTTAGGTAGATTTTTATTTTGGTTTACTTAATACTATGGTATCTTGGAATGAATGTGAGTTTGATGGTTGGAAATCTTATCTTGATTATCCATGAACATATTGTGATGGACCTCACTTTTGGAAAGAAAATAGATATGCTCCCCGGTCAGAGATGTATGCACCATCTCCATCCCATCGGGAGTATGATTGTTCTTTATGTGCTAGTCAAGATAGACATTGGAGTGATTGCCCAAATTCCCCCTCCCCCCATTGTGCTAGCCCAAATTCTAGTTCTTCTTATAATTTTGATAGGTCTTATGGTCATGAAAATAAAGAATGAAACATCGAAAAGAGGGCATTGAAGCTATGTTTCAACGAATATTGGATCTCCAGGAAGAAACACATGATATCCTATGAGATATTCATCAAGACATGAGAGAATTTATGAGAAAATAAAAAGGATAGAGGAGATAGATTTAGAGGTCAATAATTAAGAACATTTTTCTATATTATGATTAGATGATATCTTGTTTGTGGAATCATATAAAATAATATAAGAGTGTGACGATGAGGAACAAGAATCCTATATTGATATTGAGATCGATGTTGAACAACCCTCGGTGATTTCCTAAACAAATGAACCAACAATGAGGGATGATGCCAAGATTGAGGAAACGATACTAGAGGAAAAAGAAGAAACCAAGCCAATCTCTTATGAAGACTCTATCCCAATTCAGGGTAAAGATTTTGAGAATGATGCAACTCCGAAAGTAAGGAGAATACCTCATTCAAATTATTTTTCAACATTGTTCTTAGCGGATGTGATGAAAATCCACCTACCCAAGCAAATGATGTGTTCTGAAGACGAGGAACAAAATCCTTATATTTTGGAGTTTGTCATTCAAAAAGAGTAAAATGAAGCCGCCTACTTGAATGTCAATACAGGAAAAATTCAATGTGAAACAAGTGGATTGTTGATGTTCTCATCAATACCCAACGAGCCTATTCGAAAATTGGATATGAAGTTGGGTTAGAGATTTAAGTCGTTAAGGTGGAGAGATAAAGTAAGTTTTGTTGTATCCTTACCCTTGCCCCATCTGCATCGAAAATATATTAATTAAAAGTTGGGTACACATTTCAAATTCTCCAAGTGGAGACATAAATAATTGTCAAAAGATATCATGCCATGATGTTAAATCAGGCGCTTCTTCGGAGGCAACCCAAGCTAAGGTATATTTTCTTTTTAATTTTTGCTTTTTAGTTTTATTTCAAGTTGCTTTGTTTTTTATTGAGTCACAGGTCAATGGGAAGTCTGAGTACCATGAGCTTGCGCTAAGGAGCATGGGATAAAATAAGTGTGGGGTCCCAAGGTTTTCCTCTATGTGAAGATGCATCTGGCTAGGCTTAAAGGACTCAGGGAGTATTTCTATCCTTCATCTAAAAATTCAATTTGGGGACAAAGTAGATTTTTAAGTTTGGATAAGGTAAATTCCTACATTTTTGTTCAATTTAAAATTGTTTAGGTTAGTGATCAGTGAGATTTTCTTGTTGGTGCTATTTGTGCTTACATGATGCATGTGGGTTTGTTTGTAGAAGCATGTTGAATTGTGTGAATTGCTATTTTTAAGACTCTTAGGCTCATGTTTATGACTCTTGTACTTGTTGGCTTAATTTGAATTTGTGCTATTATTTGGTTGAGAGTCTATGATAACCCTTTATGAATTGAGAATGTGCCATATGCATGGGAGATTTTTGTATATTCCTTGTTGGATGTGATGTCTAGAACTTTCCCGTTGTGTATGTGAAGCGAAATAAATAATGTTGGTTTAGGATATGATATAGGCATTTCTTCGATAGCCTTATTTTTACCTTCTTTTCACCAACCTTTGTGCATTATCTTGGTTAACCCCATTGAGCCTTTAGCCTTTTCTTTGGCAGCCTCATGTATAGCCTAATCCCCTTTCTTGATTGACCTTAATTTGATCCAAAACTCCTAAGCGTTTTAGTGTAAAATTAATTGAGTCAAGGAGTTGGAGATTCAAGAAGGAAAAGGTGAAATTAAATCCCCTAAGTAATAGCTATAGGTGTTTAAAAAATCATTATGTGTTGTGGTTGGGAATTCGAGAAATTTATTTTTGAAAGGTTCCCATTTTTAGCCCAGTTGAGTTATAATTAACCTATTTTTCCCTGGTCCTCCTTGGATATTGGGCACCTCATTTAAGGCAAATCGCTTAAGTTGAGGGTGGCTATCATATGGGTACGTAGCGTAAAATGGGTAAGAAAAATGGAAAAATTAAATTATCTGTACGCAGTATATATGGGAATGACCTTAATGAGATGGGAAAAAACAGAAGATGTGGTAGGTGAAAGTGGTATACATGGGTTGTTAGAGATTGGTCTCAATTGTCAAAAGTGCTGCATTAATGCGCTTAGGGAAGATAGTCACTATTCTTGGCCAAAATAGTTCCTACCCATTCCTTAGCCTATATTACAACCTGAAAAAGACCTAATTGATCATAAGATTTACATTCGACTAATAGCAGAGTATTACACTAAGGGAAAGCATATGGTTCATTATGTGTAAATTGTGAATTCTTTGTGAGAGTGAGCACAATTTTATTCTTGTACCAATTGCTATAAATAGCATTATTGTGAGTGTTTATGGGTAACCCTCTTTTTATGAGGGGTACATGTTTGATGTATATGGGTGATTTGTAAGATGTCTTTGACTAAATAATAAGCATGAGTCTGCCAACAAGGTGAGTAATGTATTGAGGCTAGGGTGTTCTGGAGTAGTAATCATGAGTTTTTAATGGTGTAAATAACATGCTTAGTGTAGACACTTGCATTTTCTGTAGTTATTGTAGTACTATCTTGGATGTCTTACATATAGTAGAAGAGTAAATTTTCCAGCTCATGATACTTAGAGTGAAGAGTTGTTCGAGGAGTAACAAGGCTTTAAGTGTGGGGTGTTGATGTTGGGTGTATTTATGCATTCTACAATTTCTATTCTAGCCCTTTTTAGCCTTGTTTTGAGGATGATTCTTACGCTATATGTGTTTATAATGTCATAAATAAGCATTCATGTGTCCAAATGTGTGTTTACAATGTTCAATTGTGTTTTCACGTGAGTTTTGATTCAATTTGAGCATTTAGAGTTCAACCGAGAAAACTAGCATGACTAGCTTGAGCTAGATGTTGTCTAGTCTATTTTGTTGGGTTCTAATGTGTATTAATGAGTTACTAAGATTTTTATTATGTATTTATATGTAAAACAACTTAGTTATTATCTTCAAAGGTTAATTGAATCAAAATAAGAGTCAAAACAATGAGCCTAAGCTCAAAGTGCATTTAGCCTATGTTTAGCTCGTATTTTGAGTTCACCGTATTGGATGTTGTGTTATTGTAATCTATAATTTGTGGTTTTTAATTATTAAAGATGGATCATAATGATATATTAAGGATATACAAGCTTCAAATCAAGTTGAAACAACTCACAAAGACTCGGAATGGATCAAGAAAAGCATAATGCAAAAATTGACTCCATTTGGAGTCCCAAAATATCCAGGGTGCGTGTGAGCTTTATAAAGCCCCCATGGACATATAAAAAACGTCATTGGATTCAGAAGAGGAAAAATTTTGAGACCCATAGGTGCATGTAACATTTGGTGGACCACCAACTTTGTGACTGACTACCAGTTCGACCACCAGTTTTAAAAGACCCGGTGGTGGTCAAAATAGTGGATCACCAGTCTTGAGACTGAGCACCAGTTCGACCACCAAGTACAAACAAAATATAGAACTTTATAACACTCAACGAAGGTCAAAATAGTGGACCACCAGTTTAGTGGTGGACTATAATTTTGACCACCAAATTCGACATTTCAAAAGACCTGCTCGTGGTTAAAACGTTGAACCACCAGTTTTTTGGTGGAATTCCAAACTGACCACCAGATCCAAATAGAGTCCAAGATTTCAGAATACGCAGGGAAGGTCAAAATGGTGGAGCAACAATTTTGTGGTGGACCACCAATTTGACCATCAAGTTGAACACATTTTTTTTAATTCTAATTTTAAATCTTTTTACCTGGGAACTTATACATACCATTTTTAGGTTTTATTAAGTATGTTCCAGGGGATTTGAGATCCAGATCTCATATGTTCAAATCTATCTTTATTTTTATTTTATTTTCTTCTTTATCAATTTTTCCGTCTCTAGAAACTCTTTGTAACATAGTTATTTGGGGAATTAAGTGAATCTTGTGGATGTAATCATTCTATCTCTATTGAAGATTCAAGTATAAATTCTTGTAACCTTTGTAAGTAAATCTTGAATGTATTTATGAATAATACAAAGATGCTTTCTATTTCTTCTATGGAAATTTATGGCTAAGCTCCCATAACTAGGGTTATGGGAGCCTTGATGTGAAAAACTGATTTGGGTTGTGAATCTAATTGAGTTCCATGACTTAGTGATGTTGTATAAACCTTTCTTCACTTTAATGACTTTTCTTGGTTGCAAATTTGAAAAGTGAGCCCAAGAACATCACTTGTCCGAGAGGAAAGTGCTTGTTGGGAAAAGAAAGGATTTACATGGACCCTAAATACTTTAATCTATAGATTAATGGAAAATTCCTTAACCAAATTGGTCTACATGAGAGAATAGTTGAATAACCAATTCATTCTTTAAGTTCAAGAGATTAAAGGATAGGCTTCCCAGAGGTTGAGAAACGAATGGGCAAATAATAAGATTCAGCTCCTCTTGCAATTGAAGTTGTAAACTATAACTCTAAATTGATTCACACACCTAGTTGTTCAAGCATCTTGGTAACAATAACACTGGTTTGTTTAATATCCTTGAATTAATACTTACATATAGAATTATTAGATGGAATAACTCTGTTACAATTAGTTAGAAAAAAATTAACAAATTAAAAGACCCCTATTTTATCTTTTCATATCATTTGTTCGAATTTAACATGTACCAATAATTTCAAATTAGTTTAATTGCCACTCACATTATTCGTCATGGATTCCACTCTGACTACAAAGTTGGGTAAATATTTTGACGATGACCGCCTTGCACTAAATTGACATGTAAGTTGAGCGTTATCATAAGAAACAAAATTTTGTAGGGTTATAAAAAATTAGTCAAAATTTTACTACTGCCCTTAATACTCAAAATCTCTTAATTACAAAAATAAACACAATGCAAAGAAAAACACAATATGACACATAATTGACCTAGCTATGCCGGTTCTACAATTATACCTTGGCCGACACGAAAAGAAGTACAAAAAAAAACCTGCTGCAGCATGGCATGCCCACCACAACTAAAAATAATACATTATCCTTAATACATTAAAACAAAATAAATCATAGGGAAGTGAGTATATACCTAGGATGCACTAAGTGTTCGAGTCAGGATTATTCTCAGTTGGTGGTATAAAAGCTGGTAGAGGTGGTTGTGCTGGCGGTGCACTACTGGATGATGCTCCCACTTTTATAGAATCATGCCTTTGCCAATCTATGAATGTAGTCTGTAAAGAATCATTTCTGACCTTTATAAGAGCCTTTTCCCTTATCATAACAATATCCTGCAAATCATGCAAGTGACCTCTCTTGGTCCCAACTGCTGGGACCTCATCATTATCTTACGCAGAAAAGTCAAACTGCCTCGGCACATGCAGAGGTGATATTTGGGTTACAGGGGGTATCATAAAGGGAGTATCTATTACACGGCTATCTGCAAGAGAGCGTACCTCTACACGTAAGATATCAAAATCCACTTTCACCTGAATTAAATCTGGCACACATGTCTCTATATATTGAGTTGTAATCTATCTCTCAAGCTTAACAATCTGTGCCTGAAACTCGACATGCAGCTTTGACAGTGTGGCTTTTTGAGCAGCCTCCCATCTAACCTCGGCATGCTTAAATCTAGTCGTGATCCCTAATATCATTAGCCTAAAGATTGTAGTCATCTTGATTTCAAAAATCTTCAATCGAGGTGCTGTAGTTCTCTGGATATCCCTTAGGCTCTATAATAACTATTAGATCTAGCAATCATACCTATAGTAGGAGCTGTAGTGGATAGGCGAGAAGGATCTCTTGATGCACCAGCCGGCTCTATGGTCTAAGCCGGGTCTGAAGAAGAAGTATCCTATGTCCCCTTACCCTAAGTAATAGAATCTATAGAACCTCTATTCTCCCCTATCTCCATATCTATACCAATATCAATATCATATATATGTGCCTAATCAGGTGCTATGGAAATTATCGGCCCCTCCGTTTGGGCCTGTGGTGTTTTGCCTGCTATCTAGATCTCCTAAAAATGACAAAATTTTTCAGAACCTTTAGGTTTCTTGTCTGTGTAGTAGTGGTAAAAGTAACTCTCTCATCATTACCGAGTAACTCAGGTACACTTGCCACATCACATAGCCTCTTAATCATAAACAGAAATGATAGGTTAGTCATCTCTCCAAAATCTATCTTGTGTATCTTATACCTCAGAATGACACCAAAATCAATATCATAACCAGCCATTAAGAAGGTGGAAAATGGGGCTCCTTCCCACGTCAATGCATTATATTAAGACGTGGGAATCAAAAGACATCAAATTAACAGCCACCAAAATCTAGCTTTTAGTGTCAATAGATGCTTCTTAATCACAGTTAGCCCCTAAATCAATGGTGCCCCATCAACTATGGTAAAATCTAAATGACTATCCATCTAGCCATCTCAAGCCTCTCAGCCTTATGCTCAGCATCATGCATAATATGATGATCCCGGGCAATCCATAATCTGTGGTTGCATATTATTATTGACGTTGGTGTAATATAATCAGGGTATAATTTAATTCTATGGATAGTTTCTTCTTTGATATCAACTCTGACCCCTCTAACTAGGGTGTGATCAAGTTACGGCTGTTGTATAAATCTTGTAAAGCCAAGAGAATGGTGCATGAGAAGGACTACAGTGGCTGTATAATATGCATAAAACTTGCATACCATAGCCGGGCTATAGAAATCGAGTAGCCTAGTTATCCCCCCTAACAGATGCCTATCAACTGTTGCCTTTAGCTGTGGTAACCTTTTCATCCCTGATAAGTTGATCCTATGCTCCTCAAAGATACATTGTGTAGGCCTGCCTAGCTCCTAGACAGTGTGATCAAGCTCATAAATATGTTACATTCCTTTTACCTACCAGCTCAGGTGCCCTCCTCGGGAGGTGCATGTATGGCATGTGCAGGTGTGGGTGCCTGCTTTGCAATATGAGATGCCCTTGTTGTACCCTTCTCAGACTAGGGTACCTCTTTCTGCTGGGTATGAGTAGTCGTACCCTTCTCATACTGTGGCACTACTGATTATTACACCATCTTAACCTCCTTAGAAGAATTATGGGACCCTTCCTCATCATCATTATTATCATTGGGGTGAGGAGTATGTGGTGATGATATCCTCACAGACTTTATCCTTGGTTGATTTATGGCTTTTTAAGAAGCCAAGATTGTCTTTCCTCATGTGACTCTGTAAGTCTCTCATACTGAAGCATCAATATGACCCTATCTAGGATAAGCCTTCATCGAACCGCTAAGCTCAAGAGACTCTACCCATCTCTCGAAGTACCAACTACTTTCTTCTGGGCTACTTTAGGTGCCATGTATAACTGAAAAACTAGACATTAGTTTCCAACAAAAGTGAGGCATAGTGAAATGAGAATAAAAACTTAAAATTAGAAAAAACATTAATTTTTTCCTCACTTTTCACATCCCCATAACCTATTTGGTACCGCAACAAGTCCAATGTATACACAATAATAAAAAAATGAAAAAATGATGACTTCCAATTCAAACAAACAAGTTCAACTCATGACATTAATTTTGTTCATTCAAGCTCAACTTCCGGTTATGGCCTAACCTTAAACTTTTTACTCGAAACAATGCCCTAGATTATGATTTTAGGTTTTTTCAAAGCTCCCTCATACAATAATGATAAATTCAATCTATTTAGCAATGCATTACATATATAAACTTGTTTTAACAATAGATAAAACATCATTTTACCATTAAGAGCCAAAAAGTTACCTCTTATATGAAAATCCAAAAGAGAATAATGAAGAACTCAAGCAAAACCAAGGTTGAAACTTATTTATAGTGCGTTGGAATAATTTAGTATCTAAAAAAAGTAACAATCTCACTTTTTATTAAGTGTGGGGTTTGCTTATGTATCTGTTGGAAAGTTTGAATTTAATGAGAAAATTGAAGTTTTGAGGATTAGAATGAGTTAGAATGAGGGTTAAGATTTTATTATATAGTTGGGGGCTGTAATAGGTCATATTTAAATGTTGGTGGGCCCAAAATATTAATAAAAAAGTATGCCCAATTTTTGAGCTAGCTACGACACCTACCCGCACCCTATACCTACTGTTGGGTCCTTGGCGTAGGTAGCACCTGCGACCAGCAGGTGCTGGGACAAAATTCTTGGCCCAATTTTTTACAACCCTGACTTGGCGTGGCGACATTTTTCCAGATACTAATGGTCCCACAACCTATGATTTAGATTCCAAAAGTACAACTAGGTGCCAAAGTCCACAACTTACCATTTTTCATCCTCAGAAATTCAACTTTTCAATTTTCTTCTCAACTTCCCCTATGGAACTTTTAACCATGATGGGATGATCACATAGTCCTCTTACCTAGAAGTCAATGAAATTAGAAATGATTATCGTATTCCATCTAAGGTTTAAAAGAAAAAATCCAATAAAACAGACACAAAAAATATAAACACTAAAATATAGTGGGTTGCCTCTGACTCAGTGCTTGATTTAATGTCGCGACACAACGTGGCTATTATGGTTACTTGGACTTAACCAAAAATTTTGTGGGTTGCCTCCCATGTAGCAATTGATTTAATTTTGTGGCAAGAAGGGACTATGTTGGTTAATTAGACTTCACCAACAAACCCATGGGTTGCCTTCCATGTAGCATTTTATTTAACGCCGCGTCATAATGCAGGTGTCTTGATAACTTAGAATTCATCAAGATACCCATAGGAATATCCTCTAGGGTCATTAATATAATCAATCACCAACATTACCATCATTTTGGTTGGTTGCTTTATCAAATTGCGGATGTTGAATGTCGTCTCCTCACCGTTTACCTAAAATTTCAGCTCAACCTATTCCATGTCTACCATAGCTCTACCTGTGTCCATAAATGGTATTCCAAAAATAATGGGACTCTCAGTTATAACCTCACAATCGAAGATGACGAAGTCAACCGGGAAAATAAATTTGTCTACCCTAGGGATCACATTACAAGAGATTCCCACAGGCTTCTTCACTGTGCAGTCGGCCATTAATAGCTACATCAAAGTTGGTTTTCAAGGATTCAAGATTAATTGCTTAAAGATGGCTAGCGATATCAAATTACTATTGGCCCCTAAATCATACAAGGCTTAGGCAAACCTAGATGAGTCAATAGTACATAGTATAGTGAATGCTCCGAGATCACCCTTTTTTGTTCCAAGGACCTAGTCATGACTGTACTACAATGGTTCATACCCTCAACATCCTCAAATTTCGATCTTTTCTTTCTTGTGACTAATTATTTCACTAACTGGGCGTATTCATGCATCTACACGAATGACTCAAGAAGAGGTATGTTAGTGTAACACCCCGTATTCAAGTACATGTATTGGCATATTCAAGTACGTGTATTGGTCTTATTTATATGGAATTAATTTTTTATTTTATTTATACCAGAATTTGCCCGTTGATGGTTCCATGTGAAGGTTATTGAGTAAGCTTTCCAATGATATAAAGATTTCGAAAAACGGATAGGTTTCGAATATAATCAATCATGTTTGAAACTATAAAATGGTGGCCGGGATATTTGGGAATAGTAAATGTGCAGGAAAATTTCCTGCACAAAAACTACTGAGGCCAACCAATTTTTTGGGTCAACTTCGAATGATCATACCTCCCTTAATATAATGAACTGGGAGAGATGCGACCTATGAAAAGAAAGATATTTGAGTCTTTCCAATGTAATTTGTTTCATCCAAATCCAACGTCTGAGTAAGTAGTTATACTCGTTTTACTTCAGCCTCTCAAAACAGATATTTAGGGTCAACTTTAAACGACCATAACTCCTTGTACAGGACAAACTGGGTGGCCTATTTTATATGAAATGAAATCCCTTTGAATTATCTTTCCAACGATACCAATTTCACCCAAATCCAATATCGTAGTAAAGAGTTATGGTCGATCTACTTTAGCTTATCAAAACAGTCCACCAAAGGACAAATTTGGCATTATTTGAATTTTAAAGGCATTTTGTTCATTTCCTATTATATTATGGATGGGAATATGTGTATATGTACATGTATATGAGTTCAAAAACTCATTTTCATCATCAATCATTGAGAAAGAACAAACCCTAGCCAAATTTGACCTTTAAATTACTTTTGATTCAACTGTAGAAATTCCAAAATAATCTGATAACTATGTTTGTCATCTCGAGAGCTTCAAATGACACCTATTATTTATGCAAACAGGATTGCATAATCAAAAGGTGAATTCTAAGGTATGAATATTGTTTTCCTTGTTCTTTTCCATATGTATATGTGTGATAGAGGATTATATGTATTGGTTGTTATTGAAAGGTGATGGAAATAGGGTTATGGACTATTTTGCATGGTTTGGTTGTATTGAATTGTGGAAGGTGGATATGGTAATTGGGTTATGGAAGGTGGATATGGTAGTTGAGTTATGAAAGGTGGATATGGTGATATACTATTGAATTGATGATTATTTATGCGTATGACTCAATTTGGTTTAATGGATTGGTTGGAAGGATAAATGAATCCAAACTTAATATTGGAGGATGTTGTATGAATATGCATGGCATGTGAATGTAATTGGAGTATAAGAAGGTTAAAGTGACACCCTTTATGGTGTAATTAAGGCTTAATACTCAACTACTAGTTTGGTGAATTCAAATAATTGAATTGTGACGTTTGGTTGCTAATACTAGTTGCTATATATGTTCATTGTAGATAAGTAATCCAAAAAAACGGGAAGTCCATTTGGGACTAGAATTGAAGGTCGATAGTCAGGTATGTAAAGCATACTCTATACCATATCTTTGGCATGAAAGTGAACAATTGTTCTATTAAGAAAGTTTCCAAAGTTATACAGTAACATGTGATCCATAATAATTTTGTATGATGTCCTACATTACCAATAAACTTGTTTCCACCCTGCAAGATGTCAAGATATTCCAATACTTACTTGTTTTCCAAATCTTACATGTTTATTGCACTAATGAATGTCAGAAGGTATCCGGTTACTCAAACAAGATCCATGTGCTATTAATGACTCCAAAACATTTCATTGATATACCAATAAGTTCCTACTTCATTGTTATGGCATTGATGACTCCAAAATACTTCATTGATGTGCCAATGAGTTCTTACTTTATTATTATTGCATTGATGGTCTATTTATATGTCTCTTATTGATGTATCATTGTTTCAAAGTATCAAAAATGCGGTGGCGACCGAAATAACAATCTCAAAGATTAATTGAACTAAATGATGGAAGTTCTCTCTTATCGGGTGGTATCCCAGGGGCATAAGCCTATTATGGGTCGATCCCTATTTATGTGTTTATGGGTGGTATCTCAGGGGCATAAGCCTATCATGGGTCGATCCCAGTTGATATGTACTGGACGCAGCCTAATGGTCATAGTACAGTACAGTAATGATTGCAAAGATGATAAGAATGAAGGTAAAGTGATTGAATAAATACAATGTATAGGTTATCACAAGTTCTAGTAAGTGTGGTCCACTCCTATTACGATTTATTCACTTGTTTTTGATTTCTATTAAGCTCCTATATCATATGTGATTATCTACCACCTTACATACTCAGTACATATTTCGTACTGACGTCCCCCATGGGGGACCTGTATTTCATGCTGCAGGAACAGGTACCTCAGCTCATACACCGCACAAGTAGGAGCCAGGATATCCAGCTGCTTTTGGTGAGCTTCAATTTGCTTTGGGGCTTTCCGTGTCATATCTAGTCACTTTTAGTATTGTATAGAAGTTATTTATATGGCGGGGTGTGTCCCGACCTTAGTTAAACTTTGTGTATTATCTAGAGGCTTTGTAGACCTAATGTACAGGCAAGGTGGTGTTTTGTTAATAGACATGATGTCTCCAACAGCCAAGTATTGTATATACATATATATGTGTGCTCGAGCTTATACAGGTGATTATTTCCTTTTATATACGACATGATGCTGTCCGAATTTTGGGTTGTCATAGAGCTATGCATGGGAAGTATAAGGTTATGAGCTGGTTCTCCAGGGCCTCCTCGGTTATGGGTGCCAGTCCGCCCCAATAGGATTTGAGGCGTGATAGTTAGGCTCAACTATTTAAGTATCTCTATAAATTTCTTGAAATTTACTTCTTCTTTGTTTTGTATCAGTCATTGAGGAAATGTTGGGGTGGTCTCATAATTTGTCTTACCTCTGGCTTAATGACCGGACCCTTATCGTTATCTTTAGCAACTATTTCCTTATCTTTTGTTTTCATCTCAGACTCAACAATATGTGTCTCATCATTAAGAACTTCTATATCAAGTATTGGGAGATCCATAGTAGTAATACCGCTCCTAGTGGTAATAGAAAGTCTATGACAGTCAATTTTCAGATTCTAAACAGTGTTGCTCCAAAGGGTACCTGGTTGCCTCTGGTTTAGAGTTACTGACATCTGTCCAAACTGGTGCTCCAGCTGCTTGATAGCAATGGCATGTGAATTGACCTTCTGGGTCAATCCTGAAATATCAACCTTAATTTCTTTAAGGTTGGTCTCTTGATTTTTGTGACCCATCACTAATTTAGCAAGCATCTTTTCCATTCTAGATCATGCATTGTATCTACCAAGTGGAATGTATCTATCTCTATTCTCTCTATCATTATCTTTCTCTCTCCAGTCAATATCTCTATCTCTATTATGACATTTGTACCTATCATAATAGTTTTGACCAATGTACCCTTTCCCTTGGGCTTAGAAACCCATCATTTTATGATTAAGGTAGTTAGCTTCCTCATCCAATTCTGACTTATATGCTTTGGAAGCTTACCCCTGCGATGCTACTGCATTTACTTTCTCAAAACTAGCAGTTGTAAACCGCTTCATTAGCACTCCTAAATAAGTCTTTCGTAATGCAATTTCTTTTGCTACTGTATCATTAACTACTCTCTAGTTGTAGGAAGCACCAATAGCATAAGTGATAGATCCCATCTCAGCCTCCCAAGTTTTCAACTCTTGATTAGAATGTAAGATCTGATCTAACATCTTCGAAGCTACCTCCCAGCGTAGTTTGATAAAAGCTCCTCCATATATTATTTTTACCATGGATTTGGAGGTGATGTTCATGGATCTATAGAATATCTCTGATAAGATTTTCCCTAAATAGTGATGATTGGGCACCGTGTTCAGCTTCTTCTTAAAAAAAAAGCCAATCCTCGTACATGGATTCTGAATGCAACTGCCTAAAATCATAAAACTTGTCCTTAAGTGGCATCATCCTGGATGGAGGGAAGAACCTACTTATGAATTGCATGTGAAACTCATTCCATGTAATTGTAGAGACTCTTGGTAATTTCTCTAACCATAAAGATGCTTCTCCTGTAAGTAAGAAAGGGAAAATCCTAAGTCTGAGTGCTTCCTGATTTACCCCTAAATTGGTATAAGAGTTACAGATCGAAAAGAAATTTGCTAGAGGAAAATGTGCTTTATTGGTATGCAATCCTACAAACACATCCTTTAAATTTTGAGGTTGGGTGATGGCACTCGTAATGTCAAATTTGATGCCTGGGGGCACAATGCGAGGTACTATGACTCAATTCTCTATCGGCTCAACGTATCCCATATCTTTCTCATTATCTATATATTGATGCATATACTAATATGTTGGGATGACTTGAACACAGTTACCTCTATTTCTTTTGATTCCCACTACTTGTCTCTGCTCAGCTAGGTATGCATCCCTAGCTATCCTCTGAGATTCTTCCTCTATATTTCTTTCAGCTTCCGTTTGATCTAAAAGCTCAACTACCTGATGATCAGTAATATATTGTACCACATCAATAAGACGCACATTATCATGAATCCCTTCTAGATTATCACCTTTTTTTCATCTCAAATATCCTACTAGGTATTTAAAGGATCCTCTCTAGATTTATATTTATCGAGAGTAAGGGATTTTATCTACTCCATGTGCTATGTATACACCAACGTATGCCTAACTAAGAACAAGAAAAAACTAAAATCCCAAAAACTACAATAACCTCAATCTATAAATCAACACAATGTTCCATGGCAACGATGCTAATTTCCAAATAACGTCCAAGCAACACTGCCTTTTAGATGATCGTACGATTGCTATATAGATATAGAAACCTAACTAAGGTTGTGGTGAAATCTAAAAGGAACACGGGGTTTGACAGATCTCAGTGTTTACAGTATATGGGCAAAATAGAAAAGTAAATGGGGGGATTTGTTTGTAGTAGTCTCAAACACTAAATGGTATTAACTTGGTTGAAAATCAATCGTAAGTACGTACTAGGATTTTTTGTTCCCCTAGCATCTCAACTCCATAGGTTTATGTGCATTGTTAAACCAACTCAATACCCTGCATGCAAAACTAATAAGTTATGGACCTATTATAGTCTTTTGGACTAGAGGGAGGATTTCATCCTTTACCTATTGTTTTTCAAGATGTTGCATTAATAAACCTTACCCTACACCGAGTTAACAATTGATTTTTGGGTCTCAAATTATTATACAAAGGTTAATAGTTATTCGTATGTACTGTTGTGTGGCAACAGATCAGCTATTAACACCTCAAATTACTGTTATCTTTATCCTTTCCTAGTTACTACCCCTTTGTTAGAGCCAGTTGTAATAACTAGGTAGGATCCTAATGTGTAAACTCATTAAGAAATAAATAATATCGAAGATAAAGCAATGCATGCCATACCTATTGGTTTCCTGTCAACAATTCTACTTTTCCTACTTCGTCAATCTGCCAGGGTTTCCACAATACCACCTATGGGTTTTAGTCGCTAATGATTGCGAACAAATAAATAACATTCATATCGGAAAGAAAAGATAAAATCACAATGATAAGATGAAAGAAATCTACAACTATAAACTGAATAATCAAGCAAAGTCAATACAATGAAATCCCAAGATCAAAGATGGATATTGAAATCAAAATATGTTTCTACGTGATAAAAGTGGCTAAACTATAATAAAAAGTACTTATAGGGTTTTTATAGTTCAAGATAAAACCCTAAAAATTAAGCTCGAAAGGAATACGAGAATTAGGGTTGGTGGCCACACGGTTCCTGTGCCTAAGATTTGGTCCAGACCGCGGGTTGTACTAGCGGTCTACCCTGAGCACAGGTACCAATCACAAGTATTGAATGCAAATTTTCCTGCAAGTTGACTCTCGAGATATAGGACTTTCTGGTACTCTCTTTATCTATGTGCAGTCCATAGATCAACATGTGGTCCATAAGTTGACTTAGTAGGTGCTAGGAGTAAGTTTTTCAGCTCTACTTCGAATCTCGAACATGAATTAATCATGATCAATCTGGAAAAGATCTCAACCATCCATAATCCCTCAAAACTTGGGCAAAACACCTTTTTCACAATTTTCACAAACTTCTTATTCAAATTATGGTTTACAATAAAACATACCCAAAATGGATCTTATCTAAAAAAAAGGACTCAGAAACTTGCATATTTTCTTTATTCTAAGCATCAAAAGTTCTATGTTTCATTAAAAGATTACCAAACTTTTGAAATCTATTTGAAAGATGGATAAATACATATATTACTTCACTTTTAAAACATTGTATTGCATAAAACGTTAATGGAATATAAATAATTTTGAAAGGCCTTAGAGGCCATAGATTGATTTTAAATTAGAACTTGGGAGTCAAATGGGGGTCATGTATTTCCCCAATTATATAGGTAGATGGGGGTCATGGATTCCCCTAATTAGATGGGTAGATGGGGATTATGGATTCCCCCATATTACACTTTTTATATTATAATCCTAATTGGTATGATGATACCAAACTATTATTACATTGATAAGCTACTCCTTTGTTTAATATATAGGTTTATCTGGAAGTATTTTAATTAGGCTTAAAGGGGGTTGTGTAGCTCACCATGAATGGTGGAGGTATCGGGGAGACCATTACTAGAAAACACATTTGTCGGCGTAGGGGTCTCCATGACCATGTTCATACTTCACACTTGATATATATTTACCTTTGATTGGAATGGGGTCATGGATTCCCTAACATTTTCTTAGATATCTTTGGTTCGTGCTGCTAACACATACTGGGGACCTTCTGGTGGGGTGAGCCAAACCCATATAGACTTTAGGAGTTTTTAAAATGGTTAGTGATATGCATTCTAGGTTAATTATTTCAAAATCTCATGCTTAAACCTTTTTCCCTATCCCAGCATATTATATATATATCTATATGAATGTGTGCATATGGTTTTTGAATTGATTTATACTTGGAATTGTTGTATGACTTTCTTGAGTTACATGTTGACACTCACCCCACTAATCGGTCGCCTGGTACTACATTGTTTCATAATGTAGGATCGAAGGACACCTCTTTCACCTCTTGCAGCATAGGTCAATTAGCACGTCTATCGAGTTTCTTCAAAGTGGCGAGCTTTCATTCTTTGGAAGGCCCATCATTTCAAAGTTTATTTTTTCTTATGTTTTAGACTCTTTCACTGGTTTTTTTTACATGGTTGGGGGCATGTCACTACCAATTTTGTATTCTAGCTTTAGAAGCTATTGTGGACAAATATGGGTTGGTTGAGTATTGTTTTGGCTCTTAATTCATTTGTGGTATCTACCCATATCTTTATTTTATATTAAGTTTGCTTCGGCATTGTTATTATTACTATATTTGTGTTCATGAGGTTAGGTGATGGGGGTGGTCTCAAGTCCATGGTGGTCTTGAGACACCCATCAAGGCCTGGAACTAGTTAGGGTCTTAACAATATTTGTTTTAGAGCATGATTTAGGGTCTTTGGGTGTCCATAAAGTTGTGTCTACAAGAGTCTTCATTATGGGTGTGTTGTGCACCACACTTATAATCAAGAGGCTATGAGGCATTTAGGAAACGTTTCTTATCTTTCATACTCTAGATTGTGAAATTGTGTTGTCCATATGAAAGTTATCCCAATTCCTTTCTTTCTCTAATTGTGTTTATTATTTATTATCATCGAGACAATAAAATTGTGAAGGTTTAGCTTCCTAATAGTGTGGTCCTTTTTGAATGAGTTATTAAAAGTTATAAAATAGTGCAAGGACTTGAAAGAAGTTCATTAGTGAATCAAGGTGTATAGATTCAAGTGTATACCTCTAACTTTATGAATCGTGCTTTTCAGCCTGAGGTAAGATGTGTAATTTGTCCCTTTTCAAGAACGTTATTGGAGATGTGTCGCTTAAGGGAAGGATATGTATATGAATATAAGTATAGTATCTTAGTCATTGTATAAATTAGGGTGTAATGACCTATGATTAGTAAGTAGATCCCGAGCTTAGTGATATGAAGTCATATGTTTCAAAGACAGAGTGAGGCTAACTTTTCAATGAAAAGAGATACTTGTAATTGGATGACCTTAATGTGAGTTGGGGTTGGTATGCTCTTATGTTGGTGGTTAAGGTGCAGAGAAATTAGAAAACTTATGGTAGTCGGTAAAAATGGTGTTAAGTTACAATATTTGCATCTTTATCTTAAATAAGAAAGGAGTTCATGAGGACAAGATATGGTAGTAGTAAAATAAATAATAGGTTGTGATTAGAAGGATTGGTTGGATAATTATTTATCAATTTAGTATTCACTTAGGGAGATCTTAGAAAAATGGGGATTCAAAGATGATTATAGAAATTTTAAGGTGCTTGCGATGTATGCATGGCCAAGTGGATGTGATGTTAGGGTGGTGAATATTACATAGACCATAATGGGTTAGATAATAAGATTAAGATAATCTATCCTCATTAGGTTGTTTTAAATCACTAAAAGGCCCTTGCTTTCTATCTAGTAGTTGCTAGTAAGTTTAGTAGGTGAGAAGATGTGTAGTAAATTTTAAGGTATAGTAATAACATTGTGAAGAATAATGTTCTTGTGAGCCATAGTTAAGTTAAATAAGGAATTTAGGTTGATTTCTCTATTTGATGGACTAGTATATTATGTGGAATATTTTATTGGTGGTACAAGATTATTTCTAGACACTAAGTTTGAACTTTACATGTTGATTGTGGTGATAAGAATATTATCTCCAGAATTGTGATGCAAGATTTGTGGGAGTGAATTAGTAGGCTTGTTATAATGTGTTAAGGATATTAGGTTGATGAATTATTGTAACGCCCCAAAATTTCATTACGAGATGCCACACGGTGCTTAGGGCTACACGTAGCCTCAAGCTAACCCTCAAAGACAAATACTACCTCAAGGAATTTAATTCAACAATAGTCATGCACAACAAAGAGACATACCACATCGGGTTCATGAGAAATACTGGATAATACTAGACTGTACAACCAAAATATATTCAATGTCTGTACACACCAACCCTTTGGTCTGACAAAGCCTCTATACATCATAATTATGGAGCCATTGGGACAAACCCCCAACTAACTCAACAGTACTAAAAACCATAATAACAAAATGATATCACAAAAATATAGACACGGTCCTCAAACCATGAGGACTCACCACTGATGGAATGTAGTTGAGGCACTCGAATATTGCTAACGAAGCTGCGGCTGAATACCTTAATCTACATTACGAGAAAATGTAGCCCATAGTGAAATATGTGGGTCAGCACTTTTAAATGTATTGAGTATATGGGGGTACATGCAACAATGTAAATATCATCATCAATTTCATGAAAATATGCATATGTACAATGATGACTCACTTGTCTTGAATTAGATTGAAACATACTTTTCATAATCTCATAGTAGATAAATCATATGATAAAAACCTCATAAATCATCATAAGCAACTCAACTCTTCAACTCAAGACTCGGAGTGACTCAGTAATTCAAGAAACTCAACTCTTATGGACATGGGAGGTTCTTTTAACCGACATAAACCATGTGAACTACATGGAATCCAATGTTTTGCCTTTCTAATGAGAGAACCGCACATTGGCGGGAGCGTCGTACTCTTGCTAGGGAGTACTACCTAAATTTAGTGATCACAATCTCATACTCAGCCTCTGGCCCATAATTATCAATATCAATCCTACGGTGGCACATAGTTTCGGGGGAAATACCACATTTCCCACTCGGTTCTACAAACTACTCCCAGACATAAGCTCAGAAAGCATTAGGAAATCCACCACAAACATCACAAGGGTCTATCATGAAAACCAAATCAAATCTCCTTCTCATTTATCAAATCATAATTAATTTGTGGATTCCTAATTCGACTCAAATCAAATCAATCTTTCTCAATATCAAAATTTAACAATTAATTAAATCATGACAACATCAATAACTCTGAGGAAATATCAAGACTCATTGTAATAACTCAATCTCATGATCAATATACTCAATAATTTAATTTTTCATAAGGAAGCTTAAAGCTTGACACATATCTTGAAAGCACTTGAAATATCAACTCATGGTAGAAATATGAAATTCACAATATTAAATATCACGTCATAACTTGGGAATTGTAAAATAATCATGTATAACAAAGCTTGAACAATTTAAATTCTCATCATCTCATGATGAAGTAATTTGGGTATAAATCCACTTGCAAAATCATATAAATCCATGATAGAAATCAAAACTTTGGGCACAAGAACGAAAGAATTACTTTTGTTCAAACCCCACATACCTTAATCTTTGAAATTGAATGAATTCTAGTGCTTGAGACTCTATCCGTACTTGTAATAAATGATTCTTGAAGCCCACACTATGAGAAGCTTGATTCTTGAAGAAATCTTGAAGATTTATGAATGATTTTTGGAAGATTAATGTCCTTAAATAAAAACCATAGACATATTTCTTAAGAGAATTGGAAGACATAATGAAGAAATTAGGGTTTAGATGAGAGTTCTCATATATATAGGCCTCCAAATGATGGGAAAAGATCAAAATACCCTTGCAAAAATGTACCCTAATTGCTGAAAAAAATAGCTGACGACATTCGTGACAAGTCATCACGAAATGTCGTCACAAAAAGATAGATTTTATTATTTTCTGCTTGAGGTTGACAACATTGGTGATAAGTCATCATAAGTGTGACAACTTATCACAAAATTTCATCACTGGGGGTGGAAATTTGCCTAAGGCTAACGTCATTGGTGATAAGTCGTTACACTTCTGACGGCTTATCACAAAATGTCGTCACTCAGTTTTCCAGCCTGATATGCTGGAGTAAAATGGGCATAACTCTTGGCTCATAAACCGGATTTGGGTAAAATTGGTATCGTTCGAAAGCTAATTCAATTATATATCTATTAGTGGGTCATGAGATCAATAATTCTTAGGGTAGAAAGAGATTTACTTGTTTGAAGTTGGCTATACCAAAAACCTTCTTAAGAATTCAATCGGTAAGGGATATTTTGATTCACCTAATCGCTAGGACATCTTTGAGGCCTTATTACACATCACCCTTGATCAGAAAACAACCAAAGCACTATAATTTGCATCTCATGCGCTTGAGTTATGGTTGAACTATTTGTTAGAGTTTCGGGGTATTACAATTATAAAATATTGCAGTGGGTAATTGTGATATATGCATGAGGTCTACTGTTGAAGTAGAAATGCTGGTAAAAGCATTCAGTTATAAGAATAAAGTATACTCGGTTTCGAGTTATGAGTGCCATGTATACCTAGTTTATGTTCTTACAATTCTTGGTATGGAGAACTCTAGGGAGTAATTGGATGGTGTTATGTAGAGATAAATTGAAGAAGAAATAGATAGACTACGTGAGCCCATTTTAGATTTTAAAAATATTGTTAAAATTATGAGGTTATGATATTAGAGGTATAATGCTAATATTCTAACAATTAGAAAATGGAGTGTTATGTGCTTAAAAGCATGGATGTCTATGACTATGAAAATGGTAGTTATACGACAATGACTTTGGAGGTTGGCAAAAGCTATGGTTAGTATTCATTAAGGGGATGTCCTAGGTAGAATTTAGTATCTTATATATTAAAGTTGTCGAGGGGAGTTTGGTGTTCTTTTACATGATGATACCCCCGCCCCCCAATTGTATGGAGTGTTCTGCATATAGATTTAATGATGAGATATGTTTGCAATTTTAAGAAAATGACCTTTAAACCAAGGGAGATCATTAACTAAGGGTATAGATGAATTGGGAAGAGTGAGATGAAGTTTAGTTAAGTGAAATAGTTAGGAGGGGAATATGCAGTGAAAATCATTATGAAAGTTATAGAAGTTGTTGTGTTTTTGGTGAGGAGATCCATAATGTGGGTGTAGTAAAGACAGTCTTGAATGTTGTGATTGATAGATACATAAATCATAGTGTTATGTGGACAGTACTCATTGATTAGGACATGATGTTGTTTGATTATAGTAATAATATAGAGCGGTATTCTTGGATAGATGTGAGGAATAGAGCCCTGCATCTTAAGTTAGCACCTTTTAACACTTGATTAGACTTTAATATGGAAACAATGTATAGTTAGAATTAGTCTCTTGTAGTGATGTGTTTTGTGCAGAAATTGTAAGATTGGAATGGTGAGGTGTGACCCTCGTAGTTGAAGTCATAGTTGGGAATTATTGTTATATTTGAGAATTCTTCTGTTCTTATGTCCCGCTAATTCATATTTTGTGTCTTATATCAATCTTAATCAAGCCGAGGATTGTAGGAATAATTTATCTATTATGCTGTTATGATCATGTTTGATAAGTCATGCCCAAGATCATGTTTATATCAAGTCTCGTTATTCCATGATCCGTTCTTACATGATTTACTTGGTGATGCCATGAAGCCCTTTTCTTTTGAGGCTTGTAGGTGTCTTGTTGAGGGAGATTTCCTAATTTGAAGTGGCATACTTTATTACATACTTTTAAATCTTAAATGAGTTCCTACCAATCATTTGAGGTCGAATGATTCCAAGGGGGAGATAATGTAATACCCTGCATTTCAAGCTAGAATTTGAACCACTACACTGATAAGAATAGTAATGATGAGAGATAAATATGCTAAGTCAACTTGAAAGGGCAAACCTGCAATAATGCTTCAATGTTGTCAATAAATAACCAGAATATATATAATCTGAAAAAAAACATAATTAATGCTATATGACTATCTCCCATTAGCCAGTAAGTGCGGAAAAGTAAATAATTGAATGTGGTCCCTTATAAGCCTGAAGGTTGCAATCAACAAAGTAAATAATTAGAATTTAGTTAATTAACAATATCTCAAGACACATCCGTGAATCAATTTATAACAAAACATACCATAGATAACCTCTCAATGTTGGATTCAAACCAAAACTCAATATCATCATCATTATTTGCCGAACTTTAACCGAAACTCATAAATTACAATTCGCAGCTTGAACCAGAACAAGCATCTATTCACATGTACCAATCAAGAATAAACTTAATGTATCTATCCATATCAAACTCCAAACTAAACATTTAAAGGGTATAACATAAGTATTAAAGTCTACAAAGAGCTAACAATAGTCTTAGCCTATGGTGGGTCGAACTGGCATGCTTTTAATCCCCGAAATCCATTCTAAGGAAAATTCTACCCAGACAAGGATAAGGTATCCAATTTTTCTACTAGATGTTAAATATGAAACGTTTAATGCTAAGATAGAAATTCTACCTAAAACACGAGTACCCAAGTCGTCTATGCCTAATTTATGGTTTTCTAATTAGACTTTCAAGACCTAATTCTTAACCCATATCTAGAATAATAACACAAATATAATATGAATGAGCTCAATCTATGAGGAAGGTAAATCTGGCTTACCTGGACATCGAAGAAAGAGCAAAGAAATCTACTAAGTCGATGAATTTCTATTCTAAGGAGCTTCCGCAAGATTTCACTCTATCAAAATAATAATCTACTAATCAATATTAGAACAACAGTACCCATATTGCATTTTCATACTTAGATCCCAAAATTACATAAAAAACCCATTGGGAACCACTTTTGGAACCACAATTTCAAAATCGATACTACGTCCCTCTACACTCAAGGAACATTTACCCTAAAAAATGGGCAAATTCTGATCTCAGATGGTGCTAAAATCAACTAAACATTATTTCTAGGGATTGCCGGAAATTATGAGAATTTAACCATTAATTAAATGAAAACTTAATAATAATTCGATGAAGAAACGAGTGATTCATGCTTTCTAACACCACAAAATTACCTATTAATGTGTCTCCCAAGTTTTCAAACATTCTAGGGTTTTTCACTATTAAAATTGTGTCAAAATGGGAGAAAATTCTAGAAAATGGGACATTTAAAGGGCTCCTTGGTGCCGCTAAAGTAGGAACTAGTCCACTTTAGTAGTTATTGCTAAGATTACAAGGTGTTGCTAAAGCAGTAGCCGCGCTTACCTGGAATGCTGCTAAAGCTGCATATGCTATAGTAGTAAGCCTTCTGGTAAAGTGGCTCACTGAGCTGGCCAAGGCCTTTAAAGCGGCTTCCACTAAAGCATCCTCCTCTAAAGCGCCCAAAGTGTCGCTTAAGCAAATGTACCAATTAAGTGCACCAACTGGAGATTTGGAACATTTCAAAGTCTCCACCTTCCCATAAGAATTTTCTTGAAATCCCGTAAACGTAAATAAACTTTGTTACCATATCCAATTCAATATTTTGGACTCAATGGAACAATCAAAATTTCCATGAAAGGTTATTTCAATACAAAGTGGGTCCCACACCCAAGTGCCATTTTTCTTAAGTTCTGGCCAATTTCCCAGAATGAGTCTGATGCCTTGAGACCCAAAACAAGGGTCTGACTAGGTTAAAATTGATATTTTGGAGCTGTTAAAACTGTGTGAATTTGAATACATAGTTGCTTCACTGAAGTTTTTTATTGATAGCCAATTCTAATCAACAAAGGGTTCAAAACAGGGAATTGTCTCTAAAAATTAAATGAACTGCCTTACAACTAAACTGTAACTCCAATATGTCAAAAATAATTTGGGGCGGCTATGAGAAATCTCTAAATGATAGAATTGAGAAAAAAATGTATAAAATGACGTGGAGGTTCATTACACTATCCACTATTAAAAAAGCCTTCGTCTGCAAAAGGAAAGGCTTAGTATACACATGAAGACTCAAACAGGTGAGGATACTGGGCTCGTATATTTCTCTCGATATCCCAAGTACGCTCTCTTCTACAAGATGTCTCTATTGAACCTTAACTACTGGAATCTCTCTAGTGCGCAACCTTTTGTCATCCCGACTAATATGAATATATGCTTATCCACGAAGGTCAATATCTCATCTAGCAGGAGTGAGTCCCATCTAAGCACATGAGATGCATATGAAAAGTACCATCGCCACATTGAAATATGGAAAACTAAATGAACAACAAAAAAATTTTGGGGTAAAGCTGACTCATAAGTCACCTTACCAGCTTTGCGAAGGATCTCAAAAGGTCCAACATATCTGGGGATGAGCTTTCCCTTTATACAAAACCTAATAACACCATTGATGGGTGATACTCAGAGGAGTACCTGGTCACCAACTCCAAATATCAAGGAACCAAATCTACTATCTGCATAAGCCTTCTGCCTACTTTGATCTGCCCTGAACCTGCCCTGAATCATCCTATCTCTATCTAAGGTCTCATAAAGAAAGTCAGTACCATGAGTTATAATCTCAGAGGTTATGAACCATTAAATTAGAGATCAACATCATCTATAATATAAAATGACACCATCATAATACTTGAATGACAGCTGTTATTTTGTGCAAACTCAGCCAAAGCTAAGTACTGCTCCCACCTAACCTCCAAAATCTGTAACAAAGGCTTAGAGCATATCCTCGAGGACTTTAATAGTCTGCTCCGACTACCCATCAGTCTGAGGGTGAAAATCTGAGTTAAAATCCAATTGAGTTCCCAATTCCTCCTAAAAAGCTCTTTAAAAGCAAGAAGTGAATACTGAGCTCCAGTATAAAATGATATATATAGGCACACCATGCAAATATACACTCTAATGAACATAAATATGAGCAAACCTCTCGGCATTGTAGGTCATCTGAACGGGAATGAAATGTGCCGATATGTGATATTGAGCGTATTTACATGCCTAAAGCACTATAATTTACCCATATTTTAGCTAAGTTTTAAGGACAAAATATATAATTCCTGCACTTTTAGTCCATTTTCCTATAAGTGAGCTAACCAACATGATTAGCATGTTTTCAGATATTTATGATGAAGATTTCAGCACTTTGTGGACCTTTCGGTAGCAAGGGACACTTCACGTAAGAAGGAATGCAGATTTTGGAATCTTGTGGACTGAATGTGATGCATGGAGAATCCGTCCCACACAAAATCAATATTTCTTAATACTTAGGGGTGCAGCAGTAACCCATTAGGACTAGGAAAAGGATAAAAACCCTATTTCAGTAGGACTAGGACAAGGATGTTATAAAAACCCTGTTTGCTGAATTTTTCAGCAAGCTTTTCATTCACGTTTTTCATTAAGCTTTTCATAATTCATTAGACACTTTACAGAGAAAAACGCTACCCTTGAGGAAAATGTCCAGAGGGCAAAAACGTCAACCTTGTTTTGACGCCACACTCATCTCCATCGTGAGATTGCTATAGTTTTGGTATGATGATGATACCTACTGTGATCTTCGTTGCACTCATGAGTAGCTAAACTTCTCTGTTAGGGTTATGGAAGCCTTTTGATATACTATCTATTACTATGAGTTTGTGAATTCTTGATACGTATGCTACTTATATCATTACTCTCTTCATCTTAATTGAATTCTTGTGGTTGCAAACATATAGAATACGCCATTATAGCATTAACGTGTTCGAGGGAAAAGTTACATGTTTGGAAAAGAGAGTGTGACAAGGAGATAGGGCTACCAACCCCTATTTACAAGTTAGTGCCGTAACTGGATTAACCTCTTAGAGAGTTTGTACCATTAGTCATACACTTTAAGCTCGAGAGAGTTAAAGTGAAATAATCCTGGATGGTCGAGAGACACTAGGATTTACCATTAGAATACGAATCTCTATAAGTGCATGCATGTCTGAATTCCGCATAACTCATAGTTAATAGATACGTAGAACTCATAAGGTAGACATAACCTTAACTTATTATTCTCTGTGATTAAATCTTACTAAACCCAGCATTCATTCGTTACTTTGATACTCTTAATTCACGCCACAATTAAATCCCCCCTTTCCATAGAATGTTCGACCAGCAGTCTGCTAATAGTTGCATACTTAGTGACCAAGTATTCCCTGTGGGATTTGACACCCAACCCAGTTGGGTTCTATATTTGACAGCGACCACTTACACTCTTACGAGAGTTGTAGTTTGGGCATTATCAAATTTTGGCGCCGTTGCCGGGGAATACGATTGTCAACTAAGTTTGTGATAGTTAATAGACCCTTTGCACAAAAATTCTCAATTTTAATTTTAGTTGTTGTTTTTGTTTTATTCAGGTTCTGTTCAGTGGATGCCAAATACTCAAAGTTCTGGTCAGCCATTATTACCTATCAATCCTGAACCACATCTTACTGGCAGAATGGATGCACAATGTTACATTGAAAAAGGGCTTCTCAATAGGAGTAGGCTAGATTAGCTGCATTGGTAGCTGCTCAAGTGTATCAACAAAATATTGACAACCCAAGTCGGGCAACAAATCCTGATGATGAGGACCTGGGTGATGAGGTGCTATTGAATCCTAGGCGTACTAATGAGGTGGCGGCACCTACGCATAGGTGAGATCGTCAAGATACAATGAGACCTGACCTCCGAGCTGTACAGGGTCCTTTTGATGATGAAGATGACGATCTGGATGGAGCTGGTGCCACAGGGGCTATTATTCCTCCGCCCTTGGCTCCCGGAGCCAAGTTCAATATCACTAGCACCATGATTCAGCTATTGCAACTCAAATGGTTTTTTGGTGGACTTGCAGGAGACAATCCGAATATGCATATGATTAATTTTATCTCAACATGCAAGGCTTTTGACTATCCAGGGGTTGGACAGAATGCTATTCGGCTTTGCTTATTTCCATTGTCTCTGTCTGGGGAGGCAACTCTATGGTTGAATGAGCTAACTCCTTATTCTATCACTAATTGGAGGCAATTGAAAGATGCTTTCCTAGAAAGGTTCTTTCCGCCATCCAAGAGAGCACAGTTAAGAGATGAGATCAGTAATTTTCGACAACTTCCAACTGAAGCTCTCCACGAAACATGGGAGAGGTTCAAGAAGAAGCTTATGTGGTGCCGAAATCATCATGTGACCAATGTCCACTTGATGGAGATATTATACAGGTCTTTGAATTCAGTGACTAAGCCAGTGGTTGATAATGCTGCAGGACGGTCATTCATGGACCTTACTTTTATTCAGGCAAGTGATATGCTAGATCGTATGACAAAGCAGAGTAGAGCTTGGCATACCACGGATTCTGAGGTAGCAAGATCTACTATATCTATCGGCATGACTACATAACAAAGGCGGAGAGAGAAGGAACGCGATAAAGATATAGAACACATGAAAACACAGATGGATCTTCATACCAAACACTTATTATCAGGGAAGACCGAAAAAGTCAAAGCAGTTGCGTTAAAAGGAAGAGATGAGTCCGATTCTAAGAAAGAAGCTAACTACTTGAATAATCAGGGGGGTTTCCGAGGCAATGCCCAAGGAAACCAAGGTGGGAACTATTATGATAAATCTGGAAACAAGGACCTTGATCAAAGTAATTTGAAGAATAAGACTGGCAGGAGTGGTTTGTATATTTCTCCTGGAAGTCGTGATGCCGCTCCATCTGGTTCTGGAAAGATATCCATGGAGGACATAACTAAGCTATTGAAAGGAGTGGAAGCAACTAACACGGGAGTAGCTGGGGTAAAGAATGATTTGTCCTCAATAAATCAATTGGTTGACTCGCATATTACTGCAATAAAATAGCTGGAGCAACAATTGAGTCAGCTATCAGCGGCATTCAACCAACGAAAGGATGACACCTTACCTAGCAACACTGTGCAAAATCCAAGAAATGATGGATTATGTATAGCTATTACTACCAGGAGTGGTAAAGTATTGGAAAATCCGTCCAAAGGTAAGCAGGTGGTTGATAATACAGAGGAGAATGTTATTGATGCAGATCATGATGATTCTGTAGAAGCTGAAAATTAGAATGAGAGCGTTCATGAGAAAACTATTCCTCTTCCACCACCACCTTTTCCTCAGAGACTGAAGAAGAAGGCTGATGACACCAGGTTCAGTAAATTCATGACTATGTTGAAGCAACTGACTATTAATGTTCCTTTGGTGGAGGCGCTGGAACAGATGCCTGGGTACACTAAATTCATGAAGAACCTTTTGACAAATAAGCGGGCAGTAAGCTATGAGATGGCAGATAATGTTCACCATTGCAGTGCAATTGCCATGAGGTCTTTAGTACAGAAGAAGGCAGATCCTGGTGCTTTCACTATTCCTTGCACGGTTGGATCTATGGATTTTGCTAAGGCATTTTGCGATTTGGGGGTTAGCATCAATTTGATTCCGCTATCCGTCTATAGAAAGTTTGGGTTGGGCGATCCTACACCAACCAATATATGGCTCGTGATGGCAGATAGGTCGGTAAAACGATCTGTTGGTATCTTATATGATATACTGGTGAAGGTTTCTATCTTTATTTTTCCTGCAGACTTTGTTATTTTGGATTGTGAGGTGGATTCTGAAGCTCCCATAATCTTGGGTCGTCCTTTCCTGGCAACTGGAAGTGTGCTTATTGATTTAAGAGCTAATGAGCTTTTATTTCGGTTGAATGACAAAGTGGTTCATTTTGATGTATGCAAATCGATGAAGCAGCCTAGAGATATGGATGTGTTCTCTGTAGCTAGTGTTTATTATGAAGATGTGGAAGAATCATCTGCAGAGAAGCAGTTGGGTTCTATATTTGACAGCGACCACTTACACTCTTACGAGGGTTGTAGTTTGGGCGTTATCAAATTATGGCGCCGTTGCTGGGGAATACGGTTGTCAATTAAGTTTGTCATAGTTAATAGACCTTTTGATAAAAAATTCTCAGATTTTACTTTTAGTTGTTGTTTTTGTTTTATTCAGGTTCTGTTCAATGCATGCCAAATACTCGAAGTTCTGGTCAACCGTTATTACCTGTCAATCCTGAACCCCATCTTATTGGCAGAATGCATGCACAACGTGACATTGAAAGAAGGGCTGATCAACAGGAGCAGGCTAGATTAGCTGCCTTGGCAGCTGCTCAAGTGCATCAACAGAATATTGACATCCCACGTCAGCCAACAAATCCTGATGATGAGGACCTGGGTGATGAGGAGCTACTAAATCCTAGGCATACTAATGAGGTGGCAGCACCTATGCATAGGAGAGATCGTCAAGCTAGAATGAGACCTGACCGCCGAGCTGTGTAGGGTCCTTTTGATGATGAAGATGATGATCTGGATGGAGCTGGTGCCACAGGGGCTATTATTCCTCCGCCTTTGGCTCCCGGATCCAAGTTCAATATCACTAGCACCATGATTCAGCTATTACAACTCAAAGGGTTGTTTGGTGGATTTGCAGGAGATGATCCAAATACGCATCTGATTAATTTTATCTCAACATGCAAGGCTTTTGACAATCCAGGGGTTGGACAAAATGCTATTCGGCTACGCTTATTTCCATTGTCTCTGTCTGGGGAGGCAACTCTATGGTTGAATGAGCTAACTCCTTATTCTATCACTAATTGGAGGCAATTGAAAGACGCTTTCCTACAAAGGTTCTTTCCGCCATCCAAGAGAGCACAGTTCAGAGATGAGATCAGCAATTTTCGACAGCTTCCAACTGAATCTCTCCACAAAACATGGAAGAGGTTCAAAGAAAAAGCTTATGCGGTGCCGAAATCATCATATGACCAATGTCCACTTGATGGAGATATTATACAGGTATTTAAATTCAGTGACTAAGCCAGTGGTTGATAATGCTGCAGGAGTGTCATTCATGGACCTTACTTTTATTCAGGCAAGTGATATGCTAGATCGTATGAAAAAGTAGAGTAGAGATTGGCATACCGGGGATTCTGAGGTAGCAAGATCTACTAGCACATATGAAAACACAGATGGATCTTCTTAGCAAACACTTATTATCAAGGAAGACCGAAAAAGTCAAAGCAGTTGTGTTAAAAGGAAGAGATGAGTCCGATTCTAAGGAAGAAGCTAACTACTTGAATAATCAGGGGGGTTTCCGAGGCAATGCCTATGGAAACCAATGTTGGAACTATTATGAAAAATCTGGAAACAAGGACCGTGATCAAAGTAATTGGAAGAATAAGACTGATAGGAGTGGTTTGTATGTTCCACCTATAGGTCTTGACGCCGCTGCATCTAGTTCTAGAAAGATTTCCATGGAGGACATAATGGCTAAGCTGTTGAAAGGAGTGGAAGCAACTAACACGGGAGTAGCTGGGGTAAAGAATGATTTGTCCTCAATAAATCAATTGGTTGACTCGCATTCTACTGCAATAAAACAGCTGGAGCAACAATTGAGTCAACTATCAGCGGCATTCAACCAACGAAAGGCCGGCACCTTACCTAGCAAAACCTTGCAAAATCCAAGGAATGATGGATCATGTATGGCTATTACTACCAGGAGTGGTAAAATGTTGGAAAATCCGTACGAAGGCAAGCAGGTGGTTGATAATACAGAGGATAATGTTATTGATGCAGATCACGATGATTCTGTAGAAGCTGAAAATCAGAATGAGAGAGTTCATGAGAAAACTATTCCTCTTCCACCACCACCTTTTCCTCAGAGACTGAAGAAGAAGGCTGATGACACCAGGTTCAGTAAATTCATGACTATGTTGAAGCAGCTGACTATTAATGTTCCTTTGGTGGAGGCGCTGGAACAGATGCCTGGGTACACTAAATTCATGAAGAACCTTTTGACAAATAAGCGGGCAGTAAGATATGAGATGGCAGATAATGTTCACCATTGCAGTGCAATTGCCATGAGGTCTTTAGTATAGAAGAAGGCAGATCTTGGTGCTTTCACTATTCCTTGAACGGTTGGATCTATGGATTTTTTAAAGGCATTGTGTGATTTGGGGACTAGCATCAATTTGATGCCGCTATTCATCTATAGAAAGTTCGGGTTAAGCGATCCTACACCAACCAATATGCGGCTCGTGATGGCTGATAGGTCAGTAAAAGGACCTATTGGTATCTTATATGATGTACTGGTGAAGGTTTCTACCTTTATTTTATCCTGCAGACTTTGTTATTTTGGATTGTGAGGTGGATTTTGAAGGTCCCATAATCTTGGGTCGTTCTTCCTGGCAAATGGAAGTGTGCCTATTGATTTAAGAGCTAATGAGCTTTCATTTTGGTTGAATGACGAAGTGGTCCATTTTGATGTACGCAAATCGATGAAGCAGCCTAGAGATATGGATATGTTCTCTGTAGCTGATGATATTATGAAGATGTGGAAGAATCATCTACGGAGAAGCAGTTGGGTTCTATATTTGACAACGACCACTTACACTCTTACGAAAGCTATAGTTTAGGCGTTATCAAATTATGGCGCTGTTGCCGGGGAATACGGTTGTCAACTAAGTTTGTGATAGTTAATAGACCCTTTGGTAAAAAATTCTAAGATTTTACTTTTAGTTGTTGTTTTTGTTTTATTCAGGTTCTGTTCAGTGCATGCCAAATACTCAAAGTTCTGGTCAGCCGTTATTACCTATCAATCCTGAACCACATCATATTGGTAGAATGGATGCACAACGTGACATTGAAAGAAGGGTTGCTCAATAGGAGAAGGCTAGATTAGCTGCGTTGGCAGCTGCTCAAGTGCATCAATAGAATATTGACAACCCAGGTCGGGCAACAAATCTTGATGATGAGGACCTGGGTGATGAGGAGCTACTGAATCCTAGGCGTACTGATGAGGTGGCAGCACCTATGCATAGGAGAGATCGTCAAGCTAGAATATGACCTGACCGCCAAGCTGTGCAGGGTCCTTTTGATGATGAAGATGATGATCTGGATGGAGCTGGTGCCATAGGGGCTATTATTCCTTCACCCTTAGCTCCCGGAGCCAAGTTTAATATCACTAGCACCATGATTCAGCTATTGCAACTCAAAGGGTTGTTTGGTGGACTTACAGGAGACGATCCGAATATGCATCTGATTAATTTTATCTCAACATGCAAGGCTTTTGACAATCCAGGGGTTGGACAGAATGCTATTTGGCTGCGCTTATTTCCATTGTCTCTGTCTGGGGAGGCAACTCTATGGTTGAATGAGCTAACTCCTTATTCTATCATTAATTGGAGGCAATTGAAAGATGCTTTCCTAGAAAGGTTCTTTCCGCAATCCAAGAGAGCACAGTTGAGAGATGAGATCAGCAATTTTCGATAGCTTCCAACTGAATCTCTCCACGAAACATGGGAGAGGTTCAAGAAGAAGCTTATGCGGTGCCAAAATCATCATATGACGAATGTTCACTTGATGGAGATATTATACAGGTCTTTGAATTCAGTGACTAAGCCAGTAGTTGATAATGCTGCAGGAGGGTCATTCATGGACCTTACTTTTATTCAGGCAAGTGATATGCTAGATCGTATGACAAAGAAGAGTAGAGCTTGGCATACCAGGGATTCTGAGGTAGCAAGCTCTACTATATCTATCGGCATGAATACAGAACAAAGGCGAAGAGAGGAGGAACGCAATCAAGATATGGTACACATGAAAACACAGATGGATCTTCTTACCAAACACTTATTATCAGGTAAGATCGAAAAAGTCAAAGAAGTTGCATTAAAAAGAAGAGATGAGTTCGATTCTAAGAAAGAAGTTAACTACTTGAATAATCAGGGGGGTTTCCGAGGCAATGCCCAACGAAACTATGGTCGGAACTATTATGATAAATCTAGAAACAAGGACCTTGATCAAAGTAATTAGAAGAATAAGACTGACAGGAGTGGTTTGTATGTTCCTCCTAGAAGTCGTGACGCCGCTGCATCTGGTTCTGGAAAGATGTCCATGGAGGACATAATGGCTAAGCTGTTGAAAGGAGTGGAAGCAACTAACACGGGAGTAGCTAGGGTAAAGAATGATTTGTCCTCAATAAATTAATTGGTTGACTCGCATTCTACTGCAATAAAATAGCTGGAGCAACAATTGAGTCAACTATCAGCGGCATTCAACGAACGAAAGGCCGGTACCTTACCTAGCGACACCATGCAAAATCCAAGGAATGATGGATCATGTATGGCTATTACTACCAGGAGTGGTAAAGTGTTGGAAAATCCGTCCAAAGGCAAGCAGGTGGTTGATAATACAGAGGAAAATGTTATTGATGCAGATCATGATGATTCTATAGAAGCTGCAAATCAGAATGAGAGAGTTCATGAGAAAACTATTCCTCTTCCACCACCACCTTTTCCTCAGAGACTGAAGAAGAAGGCTGATGACACCAGGTTCAGTAAATTCATGACTATGTTGAAGCAGCTGACTATTAATGTTCCTTTGGTGGAGGCGCTGGAACAGATGCCTGGGTACACTAAATTCATGAAGAACCTTTTGACAAATAAGTGGGCAGTAAGCTATGAGATGACAGATAATGTTCACCATTGTAGTGCAATTGCCATGAGGTCTTTAGTACAGAAGAAGGAAGATCCTGGTGCTTTAACTATTCCTTGCACGGTTGGATCTAACGATTTTGCTATGCATTGTGTGATTTGGGGGCTAGAATCAATTTGATGCCGCTATCTGTCTATAGAAAGTTCGGGTTGGGCGATCCTACACCAACCAATATGCGGCTCATGATGGCAGATAGGTCGGTAAAATGATCTGTTGGTATCTTATATGATGTACTGGTGAAGGTTTCTACCTTTATTTTTCCTGCAGACTTTATTATTTTGGATTGTGAGGTTGATTTTGAAGGTCCCATAATCTTGGGTCGTCCTTTCCTGGCAACTGGAAGTGTGCTTATTGATTTAAGAGCTAATGAGCTTTTATTTCGGCTGAATGACGAAGTGGTCCATTTTGATGTATGCAAATTTATGAAGCAACCTAGAGATATGGATATGTTCTCTATAGTTGATGTTTATTATGAAGATGTGGAAGAATCATTTGCAGAGAAGCAGCTTATTGATGAGCCATTGTCTGATGTGCTGTTGAATTTTGAGCGTAAGGAGGTTGAAGAATATGAAGAAACCGGTTGTGCTCTAACAGGGATAGGGTCCTATTCTCATTCCCTTAAGAAGCTGGACCTTGATCTTAAGAATCGACCTTCACCAATAGTGAAGACTTTCATTGAAGAGACACTAGTGCTAGAAACGGAAGATCTCCCCAGTCACCTAAGGTATGCGTTCTTGGGAAGTGGAAATACACTTCCGGTGAGTATTGCAGCTGATTCAGGTGAACAACACGTAGAGGCTCTCATCTCTGCTCTGAAGAGGTACAAGAGAGCTATGGGTTGGACTATTGATGATATAATTGGTATCCCTCCTGGGATATGTATGCACAAGATTCATCTTGAAGAAGATTGCATGCCCACAAGAAGCATCAGCGTCGTCTGAATCCATTCAGAAAACGATGCACCATATATTTCAATGAAGTCTAAGTAATCGAGATAGTTATGTCGTGCCGCGATAATAAATCAAGCGCTTGATGGGAGGCAACCCATCATTTTTAATCGTTTTGTTTTACTAGGAGTTTGTTTTTGTAGTCGAGCCACGACCAAAACTAAGGCGCTTGGTGGGAGGCAACCCATCTTTCTAATTGTTTTTGTTGTTTTTGAGTAAGTGTAGGTGCAAGACGTATAAAGGAGGAGATTGGTCTCAAACTTTGATTTGGAAGTGTTTCATGTTGAAGGTGGTAAGTTAGGAATGAAGAAGCAAAGGCAAGGACTATGTAAATCTAGGAAACGAACAAGGTAAGGCCTATACTATGGCCTAAGCTCTCTGAATCTACAATGCCATAGCATAGGCGCTGCCTATGCCCAGCAATGCCATAGCATAGGCGCCGCCTATGCCAATGCCTTTGGTCTCTGAATCTACAATGCCATAGCATAGGCCCCGTCTATGCCCAACAATACCATAGCATAGGCGCCGCCTATGCCCAACTAGGCAAAGCATTAGGCGCCGCCTATGCCAAGCATAGGTAAAACATTAGGCGCTTCCTTTACTTCCCAAAATCTCTCAAAACTTTTCTTTTTGCTCATCTAACCTTGCAAGATCATCTTCTGAATCCATCACCAAGTAAGTTATTCTTTTATATTCCGTAGTTGTTTAAATGCTATGTTTATCATGATTTGTTAGATCTTGAAGTGGTGTTGGTGATTTGAATGTAGTTGGATTGTTATGATACATCTAGTTGAGTGAAAGAATATGTGGGGGTGTTCTTGACTTTGTCCGACTTGAACTTGATTGTTATACACTGTCATACTTTTATGGAATCAAAATTGTGAAGTTAATGCATAATCTTGAAACTTGAAAAGCTTGAATGTTTGAATGACTAGTTCATCGAGATACCGATCATGATTGACCAAAAGCATAAGATGGTGTTATTATTTCTATGCAATAACATGATATGATCTTCATGTAGTGGTCTTGTTCAAAAAGTGCATTCATCTAAACATGAAAGTATTGCCAAGATAACATGAAAGTATGACTGTGCTAAACATATTGTTGGAACACATTGCCTATATGTATGTCGATGAAGTCTGATTAATCGACATCACTCACTTAATTAGTTTGTACCAACAAATTAAGTGTGGGGTGGTGCCATTACTATTTGTTTTCCGATTACAGTGAATCTTCTGAGATGAAGCTAACATGACTCTATTAGGATCTCATGTAGAATGTCCCCAAAAGGACAACAAAGAAAAAAAAAGTGTCCACCTCACAAAAAGGTCAGAAAAGGGCAAGAAAAGAGCAAGTTGAATCCTCCTCGCTGCAAATACCTCGATGCACTCTTGGAATCAAGTGGGGTACATTTTAAGGAATCTCTGAGGATGACGACTCTGATGATGATTTTGACACAGGGGGTATGACCCCAGACATAGTGGAGGAGTCCGACTAATCAGGTTTACCTTATTTATTTTCCACTGAGGGCAGTGTGTCCCGTCTAAGTGTGGGGTGCTGGTATTTGTATGCTATATTTCCTTGCCTTTTCCGTTTATTTATGTTTGTTTGTTTTATTTAGTTAGTAGTTAGTAGTTAAATTTTAGAATTTTTTTTTGAATGAAATTGTTCTGATAGGAGGCATGGTATTATGACAAGAGTTTGTGCTAAAATCATTACTGTTGATATGTTTAGGCTCTAAGTGTGACTCACTGTGTGATAAGTGTGTGGTTTAGTTCCTTCATATGTTGGGTCAAGAGTCTATATTGCTCCCAATAAAGTTGACCATGTGCCTTGTGCGTGAGGTTATAGTATATTCTGTGTTTGTGGCTGATGCTAGAACTTGCCTGGTGTGTATGTAAAGCGAAATAAAGAGTGTGAGTTTAGGAGATGATTAAGGCATTTCTTTGGCAGCCTATAATTGTTTACCTTCTTTTTACCTACCCATGTACATTATCCTAGATAACCCCCTTTGAGCCTTTAGCTATTTTCTTTGACAACCTCATATGTATCCTAATCCATTTTTTTTCAAGACCATAACTTGATCCAAATTCCTAAGCGCTTTAACTTGTAGAGTCATGTGATCAAATAAGAGGAAAATGGTGAGAGTGATACTTCAAAGTATATTGGTACTTGACATTATTGTGAAAAAGAGTGCTATCATAGAGGTGCTTTGTAAAATATAAAAAAAAAAAGAGGAAAAGAAAAAGAAATAGAAAAATAAAAAGTTAATTCTGTTTAAAATTGAATAACAAAATAGGTGAAAAGGGGTGGTAGATAAAAGAAAAGTAGAGAGGTTGTTTAAAAGAGAATGTTAATGGCATAATGTGATGTATTAAAGCGCTTAGGGAACATAGTCACTATTTCTGGCCAAAATAGTCCTACCTGTCCCTTAGCCTACATTACAACCTGTAAAGACCTATTTGATCCTAAGCTTAGCATTCTGATATTAGTAGAGCATTACACTAAGGGAAAGCCTATGGTCATCAGTTGCAACATATGAATTCTTTGTGAGAGAGAGAGCAAGGAGAGTCTTATACCCATGTTCGAAAAATGCAAAACTTGTGAGTGATTATGGGTGATATATTATGTGAGACACACATGGTTGATGATGTTTGGGTAGTTGTGTATGATTCTTTGTGCCTTAACTTGTGGATACGAATTAGCCATCATCACGAGTCTAGGTTGGAGGTTGCATTTTTTCTAGTAGTGACAATAAAACTACTCTTTGTTAATGATTGCCGTGCAAGTTTTGTTGAACATTTTGTGCTGTTACTGTGAAATCCTAAGTAAATGTTTGCATGGACATAATATTTTGTTCGAGGACGAGCAAAGCTTTAAGTGTGGGGTGTTGATGTTGGGCGTATTTACACGCCTAAAGCACTATAATTTACCCATATTTTAGCTAAGTTTTAAGGACAAAATATATAATTCCTGCACTTTTAGTCTATTTTCCTATAAGTGAGCTAACCAACGTGATTAGCATGTTTTCAGGTATTTATGATGAAGATTTCAGCACTTTGTGGACCTTTCGGTAGCAAGGGAAACTTCACATAAGAAGGAAGGCAGTTTTTGGAAGCTTGTGGACTGAATGTGATGCATGGAGAATCCGTCCCGGGCAAAATCAGTATTTCTTAATACTTAGGGGTGCAGCAGTAACCCAGTAGGACTAGGACAAGGATAAAAACCCTATTTCAGTAGGACTAGGACAAGGATGTTATAAAAACCCTATTTGCTGAATTTTTCAGCAAGCTTTTCATTCACGCTTTTCATTAAGCTTTTCATAATTCATTAGACACTTTTCAGAGAAAAATGCTACCCTTGAGGAAAACGTCCAGAGGGCAAAAACGTCAACCTTGTTTTGACGCCACACTCATCTCCATCGTGAGATTGCTATAGTTTTGGTATGATGATGATATCTACTGTGATCTCCGTTGCACTCATGAGTAGCTAAATTTCTCTGTTAGGGTTATGGAAGCCTTTTGATATACTATCTATTACTATGAGTTTGTGAATTCTTGATACGTATGCTACTTATATCATTACTCTCTTCATCTTAATTGAATTCTTGTGGTTGCAAACATATAGAATACTCCATTATAGCCTTAACTTGTTCGAGAGAAAAGTTACATGTTTGGAAAAGAGAGTGTGACAAGGAGATAAGGCTACCAACCCCTATTTACACGTTAGTGCCGTAACTGGATTAACCTTTTGGAGAGTTTGTACCGTTAGTCATACACTTTAAGCTCGAGAGACTTAAAGTGAAATAATCTATGATGGTCGAGAGACACTAGGATTTACCATTAGAATATGAATCTCTATAAGTGCATGCATGTTTGAATTCCGCATAACTCATAGTTAATAGATACGTAGAACTCATAAGGTGGACATAACCCTAACTTATTATTCTCTGTGATTAAATCTTACTAAACACAGCATTCATTCATTACTTTGATACTCTTAATACATGCCACAATTAAATTCCCCCTTTCCGTAGAATATTCGACCAACAGTCTGCTAATAGTTGCATACTTAGTGACCAAGTATTCTCTGTGGGATTCGACACCCAACCCAGTTGGGTTCTATATTTGACAACGACCGCTTACACTCTTACGAGAGCTATAGTTTGGGCGTTATCAATATGGTCAATCAATCCATAATGACCAAATACTATCCGAATGATGGTAAGTATGAGGCAAACCACTATTGAAGTTCATGTTCATCTGCTTCCACTTCTACTCGAGAATGGGAAATCTCTAAATCAAACAACCGAGTCTCTGATGCTCGGCATTCACCTAATCACAATATAATCACAGGCCTTGAAAAATAAGCATATCATAAAAAATGATATCAAATGATGAATAAAACAAAAAACTAAGGAAAGAATCCAAGAATGGAGTCGAATCACATATATATGTAAAAGTAGAAAGTGTATAACCATAAATACCATAAGAATATCCCAAAATCTGGTGTCACATTATAAGAACCAACTAATATAACTCAAATACAAGATATACATATAGGATATCCAAAAAAGAACAAATCTTTCTCTCAATACAGATAAAACATAGTCTAGATTAGACAAAGCTAAAAGTCAACTCTGAATGCATAAATTGACCCCTACCTCAAAAAGGCTCCAATTACCACCTAAATTAACTACCGTGCGGAGCACTTGTACCTTGATCTACACCTAAAGGGAACAATAGGGGTGAGTATAGCCCATTTGAACTCGACGACTAAGCAAATTAGAAAATAAAGCATACAAAATACACCATTAAGGGCACGTCCCTTGCAATTAGAAAATGTCCCAAATGGTATCCCACACTATCTCCACTAATAGTTATATAATATTCTTATTTACCACATCCGAATCCGAGAAAGAAGCATAAGTACAGAACTATCACACATAAACGTATGAGGAAGAGATAGATAGAGAAATATTGAATAAAGACAATATAAAACAATGAGTGAACACAATACACATATGAAATTCAATAAAGAAGAAGAAAAAGATGATAATATGATGATGAAGACACCCGAGGTTTTTGTACAACCTCCATATACACCTATCGAGATATGATCTCAAGGTAGGATGCATGGGGGGCTAGTTAACCCATATACAATACTCTATACAGTAATAATATCCATGACTCCACTAGGCACATCCCTTACCAGAGGGTCTATAATGATGTCACATGCTAGTGTATCTTGAATTTCCTAAGTGGTACCAATGTATCACAAATGTATATAATATTTGAATGCAATGCCCACATAAAAGAGAGATCCTAATAATCAACAAAAATACAAACCATGTGAGCTAGAATCTAATCAATATGAACAACAACCTATTAAATCATCATAATCACATACCAATAGAGCGAATTACACACCAATGAGCTATTTATGCTACATAGATTTTTACTTAGTATTTCACTAGAAAAATACAACAAAATATACATACATAAAGGCCAAAAACATCATATAAGACCCCATACAATCACACATAGCACGTAGCGTCTCAAAACTACTATTTCACAACAATAGAGGCCCCCACATAGGCAAAACACAAAAATATAGTCATTTTCATGATTGGTTACCTAACCCATAACATGATCTTATACCAATATTAACTACCCAACCCCGTCTGAAGAAATTTAAGCCATAACCTACCTCAAATGACTAAATAAGAACATATAAGCCTTTATCACCAAGCTCCACCTCATTCTAGGACCCAAAATGAGCTAAATAGACAAATAAAGAGTCCACACATCAAAAGAAACCCAATGACACCCATATAACTCACATTGAAATTGGGGCCAAAACGAACCCCTAAAATAGGTTTTTCAAAAATAAAGGTAAAATTAGAATTTTAATTCAAAAACATATATTCCAATATAAATGGAACTCATAGGCGAAATGGGGCGAAATTGTGGTTTGAATAATAGAAATTCTAATTTGGTCTTTCTTGGCCAAAAATCCCGAAAATCCATCTATAAATCTAAGCTTAAATAAGATTTAAGTAATAGATATAGAAGAAAAACAATTGAAATCGATCTTTGGAGCCAACCCAAGCTTGCAAATGGAGTAAAATGCCCCAAAACTCAAACTCCAATCTCCAACTTTAAATTGTCAAGAAAATAAAGAAAAAAATTATATATAAAGGTACCAGGTGCCCCTAAATAAGTTAAATGGATGCTTTTGCGGTCATAACTAAAGCAGTGAAGTACCAATTTAGAGATACACACCAATGCACGCCATTTTACAAAAGAAGACCAAGGATGCTTTAGCACCTATAGCAATAACGAATAGGGCACTACAAAAGCGTACTTTCCTAGCTGGAGCTGACCGCTAAAGAAGCCAAGTGGCCCTTTATCACTTACTGCTAAAGCAGCAAAAGTTGCTCTATAGAGACTGCAACAGCTAAGAGGTAAGCTATATATGGTGACTTACAAAATTCCACTTCTTCACTAGCCCCTTGTGACATATTTGAAATGTTGAGAATGAAAATAAACTATGCTACCCTATAAAATTAGACTCTCTTGATTCAATTGCGGTATAAATTTTTTAAAAACACATAATTTTCATTGAATTGACACTCGAGACCAAATTTCACAACTTTCAAAATAAAGGGTATAAATGAGATGCAAAAGCTGTAAATCCACACCAACCATATTAAAAATTTATAATAAAATTTTTTGATCTGTTGGTGCAGTACTATTTGCCATTTGATGCACATATTAAGAGATGATGAATGAGGTCAACTAATAAGTCTTTTACACCACAAAAAATAAGAATTTCGCTTAAATGACATAGAAATACATTAGGAACCATGCCAATTATCTCCATAACCCCAAAATACAATAATGCAACCACAAGGAGGTGTAAAATGGTCAAATTATGCAGAAATATACATATCACTCAAATCAAATAAAATTACATCATTACATTATCTACCACTAAGATTCCAGTTCATCGTCGAACTAAAGGCAATAAAAATACCTTGAATCAGCAAAAAATTGGGGATAACTGTTATACATATCAAAATTGACTTCCCAAGTTAACTAATTTATAGGTTGATGCCTCCACTGGACTTTAACAACTAGAATATCCCCAAGAATGCAATCGTCTAATATTCCTTGCTAGAATGGAGACGGGCTCCACAATATAAGACAAAAGCTCATCTAATCGAACTAAATCCCATAAAATTGGTATGAAACTCATCCAAAATGTAATGCTGAAGCATAGAAACATGAAAACTTGGATGAACGAATGAACAGGAGGTAATGCGAACTTAGAAGCTACATCACTATTACTCTAAAGGATCTTAAAAGATCCAATATGCCTGGGGCTATGCTTTCCCCTCTTCCCAAATCTCATCACACCCTTCATGGGCGATATATGAAGATAGCCATGATCACTAACCCTAAATATCAAGGCATAAGGCCTATGATCCACATAACACTTTTTCCTACTTTGAGCTACTCAATGTCTATTCTGAATAATCCAAACTCAATTAAAAGACTGATAAAGCAAGTTTATACCTCAAGGTCTAATCTCAAAAACCTCAAAGCTATCAACTGGAGAGTGACAATTCTTACCATACAAGGCCTCAAATGGAGGAATCTCAATACTGGAATGGTAGTTATTATTATATGTAAAATTAGCCAAAGCTAGATGCTACTCCCACTGACCTTTGAAATCCATAACACAAGAGCAGAGCATATCTTCCAACATATGAATAGTCATTTTGGCTAACCATAATTTTGAGGTTGAATAGTTGTGCTAAGATTAATTATGGTACCCAGCTCCTCCTTAAAAGTTTTCAAAACATAAGATGTGAACACTAAACCTCAATCAGAGATGATAGACACTGGCACAACATGAAGATGAACTATCTTAAAAATTTAAATACGATCCAACTTCTTAGCACTGAAAGAAACCTGAACTTAGATGAAATAAGAAGATTTGTTTAGTTGATCGATGATGACCCAAACAATATACGAACCATGAGAAGTATGAGGCAACCCATTCATAAAGTCAATTATGAATCCTCCCTATTTTCAGTTGAGAATGGGTAACCTCTAAAGCAAACAACCAGCCTCATATGCTCAGACCTAATCTACTAGCAACATAGGAAATGATCTACAAAGTTTGCTACATTCTTCCTCATACCACGACCCCAATAATTCTATCTTATATCACAATGCATCTTAATCGCTCTGGGATGGATCAAATAGCTTGAACAGTGAGGCCCTAAAAAATAAATCTAATTAGATCACCCACTCTTGGCACACAGGCTCAATAACATTTTTGCAAGACACTATCTGGATTGATCGAGGCTTCCTTAGCCTCATAACTTAACACCTTATCCTAAATCACTCTCAACCCAAACATCATACTGATGAGCCTGAATCTTCTCTATCAAGGAATACCTAGCCTCAACGAATACCAAAATACTCCCAAGTGTTAAACATTAAGCCTAACCACCTAGTTATCAAAAGAATGAACCTCAAAGGCTAAATTCCTTTCTTAGGTAAAAAGATGTACCAAGCTACCCATGCTTGTCGAATTTTGGCTCAAGGTATTGGCAACTACATTATCCTTGCTCAGATGATATAGAATAGTTATTTTATAATACTTAAGCAACTCATGACAATGATGCTATCTCATATTAGGATCTTTCTACATAAAGAAGTAGTGAAGGCTATGATGATCCGATAAAATCTCACAACGAACTCCATACTAGTAGAGCCTCAACAACTTCAAAGAAAAAACAAACATACATAACTCCATATCATGGGTAGGGTTATTCCTCTCATGGTGCTTCAACTGAAAAGAAGCCTAAGCAAACACCTTACCCTCCTACATAAACACTATACCTAACCCAACCCGAAAAGCATCACAAAATATAGTAAACGCCATGCCTTCCTTGGGCAAAGTCAAGACAGGCTCTAAAGCCAACAAATTCTTGAAACTTTGAAAGCTCACCTCATAAGCATCGAACCACTGAAAGCAAATTTTCTTTTGATTCAACTTTAATAGTAAAGCTATAATAGATAAAAACTCCTCAACAAATCACTTATATTAGCCTACTAAACCTATAAAAATCCAAATCTTAGTTGGAGAAGTAGGCATAGTCCAGTCATGAACTATTGCAATCTTTGCTGGATCATCCATAAAACCATCCCTAGACATCACATGGCCTGAGAAAGAAACATTGTCAAGGAAAAACTAACACTTGAAGAACTTAGCATACAATGTTTGATCCCTCAATATCTGAGGTATAATCCACAAATACTCCTCATGATTGACATCACTCTTAGAATAAACCAAGATATTATCTATACACATACGATAAAAAAGTTGAGATACGGTCACAAAACACATTTCATCAACACCATAAATGCAACTAGGTTATTCATCAACCCAAAGGACATGATCAAGAACTCATAATGACTGTACCGAGTCAAAAATCTATTTTCAAGGTATCCAAAGATCTAATACTCAACTTGTTGTACATGAACCTCAAATCTATCTTCGAAAACATAGAAGCACCCTAAAGCTGATTGAACAAATTATTAATAGTAGGAAGAAAATACTTATTCTTAATAGTCATCTTGTTCAACTACCAATAATGAATACACATACAGATAGACTCATCTTTTTTCTTTACAAATACGATAGGCTCACTTCAAGGTTATACACTAGGTATGATAAATCTCTTATCTAACAACTCCTACAATGGATGCTTCAATTCCTTCAACTCTACTGATGCCATCCTATTAGGAGGAATAAAGAAGGGATTGACACCCAGATCAACATCTATAGCATAGTCAATATCATAATCTAGAGGTATACCAAGAAAATCAATAGGGAAAACATCTAGGAATAGAAAGAGAACAAAAATAGAATCCAAAGAAATAGGGGAAACAACACTAGTTCCATGAATGTGAGCCTAATAAGACAAATATTCCCTCCTAACCAAATGACAAGTCCGAAGGAAAGATATAACTCTCTTGCTATTTAAATAAAGATTACCCTTCTTAGATATCCTTGGCACACCGATGAGATAATGTAACGGTCTTAGTATAACAGTGTAGAATAGCATGACAAGGAACTAACAAATCCACGCTGAAGATGACATCAAAATCTATATCAAGGACAATCAAATCTACCCAAGTCTTATGCCAAGCAAAAGCCATAACATAAGATCAGTACACCCAATCCATCATTAAACAATAACCTATGGGGGTAGATACACAAGTAGGCACATCCAGAGGCTCACAAGAAGAATCAAAACCCAAAAAATAATATGAAGATGCATAGGAGAAAGTAAATCCATGATCAAATAACACTAATGAAGATCTAAAACAAATGGGGATAATACCTATGATGGTAATAACAAAAGCCCATACCTTTCGTTTTGCTAGTATAACATAGCACTATCCAGGACCACCACCATAGGCACCACTAATTCTATCTCAAGGACCTCTAGTAAAACCTCAACTTCTCACAATTCATATAACCGTAGTCCTAATAATATGGTGGGATAGTCCTTGGTCAAATGGCCAACCTAATCACACACACTGCAACCTCTATGAACCAACTAAATAAGAGAAAGTATAACTGAGTTGTGATGACCACTTGAAGTTACTGAAATAAAAGACCCCTTATGTAAAAATCTTTTTATCTATTAGTCTACCATAAAACCCATGAAAACATATAGAATCTATACCTCGTGTAGTGTTACCTCTAAACTTTCTTGGGCCTCCCTATAACCCTCGAATAATAGACACAGTCACCCCATCATGATCTACTATACACATAAATTAAGCTTTATACACTACTATCTGAGTCATAACTAGCTGAAAAGAAACATACAATCCCTTTACAAACTTTTAAATCTTCTTAAACTGGATGGTAATGCCAAAATAAAAATATCTAATAAAGGTATGAAGACATACCTCATTCTCTTTAATAGTAATTGAACTCTTCCATAAGTGATCAAACTCATGACTATAAGGCGCAAATCTCTCTAAAAAGGCCTTAGAAAATTGATCCTAAGTCATCTTTAAAGAATTAAAAGGTCTATTAATAACAAGAGACCTCTACCAATTTTTGGCTAATTATCTCAATTTATAAGTAGTGTAAGCAAACCTTTTATGACTCAAGCAATCCAAGGTTATGCAACTTCTCCTTACAATTAATCTAGAACTCTTTGACATCCTCACCTACGACACCACTGAATCTTAGAAGACCTAAATGAGTGAATCTCTTAAACCTCTTCTAATCTTCAAAATACATTACTGTACACACAATATTAGAGGTATAGTAAATCTAGATAGTAGAGAGCCCACCTGAGAAGGCAACATAAATGAAGGATAAAATCCAGATCTTGAAATACCATACTCAGGAACCAAAACTGATAGAGGAATAGAACTCAGAGTATGTGGGGTACCATTAGCTGATGTAGGTACAACGAAAGGATCCACAGTTGAGATTGGAGAAACTTTATAAGAAAAATTTGGCACAAATGATTGTACGATACTCAGAGTTAGAGGAACACTAGGTACAGTCAAAGGAGTACCCTCTTAATGCATTACTAGATGAATCAAAACCCCCCTCTAAGACTAGGGTAGAAGAACTCTATAGGACCGGAGTACGACCCATAACTCCAATATACTCCACCTGAGTCTCAGAGAAGAGTCCCCTAGTGCTATCTCTAGATGAGGTAGATCCTCATGCCCATCTTCTACCTCAAGCCTGACCAAGACTCATTGTTCGCCTCTTAGATTGGGCTCTCTCCTTAAATAGAGGCTCCATATATCTAACCTCAAAAGATCTAAAAATCACCATCTTTACAGGAAAAAGTGAAATATGAGTTAAAATACTAGGTTTGAAAGATCCATATGATATGAAACAACATAGGGAGAGTTTCCTAAAGGTATCTTATAGTCTCTTAAAGGTAGATATTGACGTCTACAAACCAATCTGTGAGATGCTATTACACACCCTATTCTTACAATATTAAAACTAATGAAACCTGGCTGCTCTGATATCAATTTGTAATGACTGAAAAACTAAAGGTCACAATGGCATTTGTCATGACAAACCTTGAAAAGTAAGCCTATTACCCAAACTGATATGAAATAAAGGATAAAACCATAATCTAAGGGAATACTCTTAGAATGGAGTTGATCCACATATATATAGTAAAAATAGAAAGAGCATAACCATAAATAGCATAAGAATATCCCAAAATCTTGTGTCATAGTGTAAGAAAAAACTAATACATCTCAAAGAAAAGATATACATAAGATATCCAAAAAGTGGAACTTTAGTCTATTAATACATACAAGACATAGTCCAAATAAGAAAAATGAAAAAGTCACTTTGGATTCATAACAACCGCTCCCTCGAATAGACTCAACGTAACGCCCATATTAACTCTCATGTGGTGCACTCATTCTTGTTTCTGCATCAAAAGGGTACATTAGGGTGAGTATAGTCCACTTGTGCTTAATGAGTGTCATAGAAAGAATGAGCAAAGTAGAAAATAAATCATCAAAAACACACACTAAGGGCATGTCAGCAACAATAAAAAAATATCCCAAATGGTAGCCCATAAAGTCTCCACTAATAGTTCTATAAGATTCACATATATCGTACATACGTATTAGGAAGAATCACAAGTATAAATATATCACACATATAGGTATGAAGAAGTGGTACACATAGAAAGATATCACATCAAGATGATAATACATTATAGAAAAAACACAATATATATATATATGAAATTCAATGAAGATAATGATGATGATAATGAAGCCCGGGTTTTTTCCATAACCTCCATAGACACCTACCAAACAATTATCTCAAGATAGGACCCATGGGGGGTCATCAACTTATATACAATACAATATTTAATACTTATATCAATGACTCCTCTTTGGCATATCCCTCAACAAATTGTCTATTATAATGTCACATGCTAATATTTTTAGTACTTCCTCAGTAGTACTAATGTTTCACAAGGGCATATAATATGAAAATGTAATGCTAACAACCAACCAGAATAAGAGATGCTAATAATCAATACAAATGTTAACCATGTAAGCCAAAAAAATTTCAACATGCAAAAAAATTCATAAAACCAACATAATCATATGCCAATAGAGCAAATTGCATGAGAAAAAGCCATTGATACCACATAGATTGCAACTTATGTTCGCCAGACTGATATCACCAAATTTGCATATATAAATGCCCATAGCATCATATAAAACTCTACACGATCACATGTAGTAAATAGTGTCTCAAAATCACTAACTAAAAATATTATAGCCCCCGCATTTGCATGCACAATAGTATAGTAATTTTCATGATTGGTTCCCACAATCATAATATGATTTTGTACCAATATTAACTACCTAGTCTAAATAAATTTAAGTCATAACCTACCTTGAATGCCAAAACTTAAAGAAATAAACCATTATCATGAGCTTTCACCTCAAGCACCGATCGAAAATTCATGAATACAAACAAATAAAAAATCTAAGTATGAAAAAAACAATGATACCTATATTGCCCATTTTTAAATCATGGTTAAAATTGACCCATGAATATGGTTTTAGAAAAGGAAATCTAAAACTAGAATTTTTTCCCAGAAATATATTTTCAAAGATTAAAGGAACACATATGATAAAAACCAACTAAAAATGGGATTAAATTGCGGTTTGAATTGAAGAAATGCTAATTTTGACCTTCCAGGTAAAAAACCCTAAATTCCATTTTTGAATTCAAGCTTAAACAAGATTCATGTGGTAAAAATTGATTTAAAATAATTGAAATACAGTTTTAGAGCTTACCTAAGCTTTGAAATGGAGGAAGATGGTCAAAAACACCATTTCTAAACTCCAAGTCTCCAAAATGGTAATAAAGCTGAGAAAAGGTTATATATAGATACAACGTGATGCTAAAGTGGTTAAATGACTGTTCTAGAGGTCGCCACTAAAAAGTTCAAGTGCCATTTTAGTGATACCCATGAATGCATGCCAATCTACTAAAGTGGACCAAGCCACTATAGTGCTTACTACTAAAGAAAATAGAGCACTGCTAAAGAGACCTTGATTAGTTGGAGATGACTCCTAGAGTGGACAAGTGGCACTTTAGCCCCTATGCTAAAGTGGCCAAAGTGTCGCTTTAGCAACTGAACCAGCTGTGGAGACTTGGAAAATTTCAAATGTCTATGGACCCCTTGGGACTCATACGAAATCTCGAGGACACAAATAAATTATTCTACCCTATCAAATTCAATGCTCCTGACGCAATGAAGGTATTTGCATTTTGTAAGAAATGTCATTTCATAGTATTGACCCCTGAGAACTATTTTCATAACTTTCAAAATTGAGGGTCAAAATGATTTATGAAAGTAATAAAACCACATCCAATTCATAGAGATGTTGACTGCAGTCAACTAATAATGTATCATGCTAATGATCCCCATCCGCGAGAAACACCACAATGTTATCTCGATGAGGTGTAAAATGGTCCAATTACATAGACATAAATCTATCACATAAATCACCATAAATCAGGTTATTACACTGCCATATCTCACATTATGCTACTTTTCGCATAATAATACATCAAATATCTACACATCTTAGTTGTACAAAGGTGAATCTATGGTAGCCCTCTTAGGTTGACCACTAAACATCTCATCACAAATAATGTAAAGTCTCATATCCACAAACAAACTACTTTGAATCTACTCAAATAGCATAGACCTTGCCTTAAAACTAGAAAGAATCCCCCTAGGGTCTAAAATATCTAGTCGCACCACCATTTTGGCTATGGGCTAGATTTCCTATACCAATGACCTTTGAGAAGCTAAGATAGAAGCTAAGCTACCCTACTCTCTACCATTCGGCTCAAGGAATCCGCTATCATTTTTTCTTGCTTTTGTTTTAGTAAATAAAAATATCATAGTCTTTAAGCAACTCCATCCATCTCCGCTACCTATAATTAATCTCACTCTATGTCATAAGATGATGAATACTATGATGATTCATGTAGATATCACAAAGCCCTCCATAAAGATAATGTCTACAAATCTTAAGCATAAAAACTACCACTCCCAAGTCTACATCTTAAGTAAGGCAGTTACGCTCGTGAAACTTTAGCTGTTGAAATGCATAAGTAGTAACTCAACCCAATTACTTCAATCTTTATTGGGTCCTCCATAATACCATCTTTAAACACCACATGTCTAAAGAATGCCTCCGACTAAAGAAAAAACTCATACTTAGAGAATTTGGAAAAATTTCTATGATCTATCAATGTCGAGAGCACAATCCTCAACTATTGGATATGCTCTTCTCTACTCCACAAGTATACTAAGATATCATAAATGAAAATAATTATGAAGGAATCCAAATAAGGACTGAATGTGTGGTTCATCAAGTATAGTAATATGGTTGGGGCAATGGTCAACCCATAAAACATAAATAGGAACTCATAATGGTCGTAACGAGTTCTAAAGGATGTATTCGGGATATCCTCAAGATGAATATACAATTGATGGTAATTGGGCCTCAAGAAAATCTTAGAGAACAATACTACTCCCTGAAACTGGTTAAATAGATCATCAATATGAGACATAAAATACCTATTCTTTATCATCACCTTATTAAGATGTTTCTAGCCAATACATATATGAAAGAAACCATCCTTCTTCTTCACAAACAAGATAAGAGAACTCCAAGAAGATAGACTCAATCTAATGAAACCCTTAACCAAAAAATCCTAAAGTTGAGAATCTAGTCCTTAAGCTCGATAGGAGCCATATAGTATGGTTTCATAGAAATAGGTAGGGTGACCGACTCAAGATCAATAAATAATTTAATATTATGCTCAGGAGAAAAACCAAGTAGATTAGTAGGACAAATATCAAAAAACTTATTGACTACATGAACAAAGATAATAGATGGACCCTCCATACTAATATCACAAATATATATGAGATAAAACTTAAAAACCCTTGAAATAAGTCACCTTTACCAAATATAACAAATAATCCCCATCAGCTCATGGCTAAAAGATCTCTACCAAACAATCAAAGATATATCAAGCATGGCTAAGGTAACGGTCTTGGCAAAATAATACAATACATCACGATTGTCGAAAAACTAGTCCATGCTCAAAATCATATCAAATTCCACCATGTCTAAAACAATAATATCAATGTGAGTATCAAACTCTCAAACCATCATAAAACATGATCTATAAACCCGATCCACTATAAAAGAATTACCCATGGGAGTAGATACACATAACAACATAGATAAAGAATTCCAAGATAAATCTAACCACATTACATAATAAAAAGACACATAACAATAAGTGTATCCTAGATAAAATGAAGAAAAATACAACTAATAGCATAGTAGAATTGCACCTATTATAACATCATCCAAAGACTTAGCCTCAATTACAGAAGGTATGGCATACAACTAACCACACTCTTCAACTGCCTGGGTTCCTGATCTATCTACTGTAATACCATCTTGAGAACCTCCATGAGAACCCTAGGGACCACTTTGATGAATATGCATACCCCCTCTAGCTAGGAGGGGAGTTGCCTTAATAATTAGAACACTTTAAGATAAAAGAACTATCGCTCCATGATTGGGGCACTCTCTCAAGAAATGGCTAAAGGCCCAACAACTATAACATGACCCAGGTGCAAAACCAAAACCAAAAGATTTGATACACTTGGAATAACCACCACAATAAGAATAACAAAAAAGCAAACCCTTTCGACGTTGAAAACTCTATCTAAGATAATTATTGTAACTCGATTGGCCTTCATTGGTGAGCTAAAGTAAAGAATAAATGGTCTTACTAGACTAAACTTGATGTTGGTAAGGATAAAGTGGAGGGTACCTCATTGAGAACCACTTTCTCTAAAACATGAGACACTATGGCTCTCACTGAAATACCTTGATAGTACAACCTTTTATCATTACCGCCAAAGGCCTTGTAATGAATCTCCTCCATAACCTATGCATGATCAAAAACCTCAGTGAAAGATCTAAACAAAACAACCAAACTCTATTTATCCATTCAAAGAGGGAGTCTCAATCCCTTAATAAAACACCAAACCAATGCATACTCTATCATCAAAATAGATGTAGCATGCCTAGCCAACTATAATGACTTAATTTTTGTGAATTATTTATTTTTATATGTTTTGACAATTATGCCCCTCTCCATGGTTTCTATGTGATATTTTTGGTGTGCGGATATTTTTGGCATATTTCCTAATGCATTTTGTGTAAGTTTGTGGGTTTTGGAGATTATAAAGGCTTTATAGTTGATTTTGGTCAACATTTATTATTCTTGGTATCAAATGGAAAAATAGACTATGTTAGTATATTTGAAACATTGATTTTAGGTTCATAGAATGGTTGGTGTGATTTTATGTCCTTTATATATCATTTTGACCCTTGGTTAGGAAGATTGTAGAATTGGGTCTTAGGGGTCAATTCTTTGAAAGCAACCTCATTTTGAAAATCTGATTTCATTATTGAGTCTGAAGCATCAAATTTGATAGGGTATCATAGTTTTTTCCATTCATGAGATTCGTAATGAATTCTAAGGGGCCGGGGGAGACTTGGATTCCTTCCAAGTCCTAGCTGGTGTAGCTGCCAAAGTGCCTTTTTAGTTCCTTTAGTAGTAGCGGCTATCAGAACAATTTAGTTGCTTTGGAAACTTGGATCCCAGTTGGAGAAAGAGGGTTTATCTAAGCCTAGTCCTCTTTAACTAAGACTACTAAAGGGACCCTTGTCCACTAAAGCAGACTGGGCATGCACGTGTGTACCGCTAAAGTGATACTTGACAACTTTAGTGGTGTCTGCTTAAGCAGCCATTTTATCATTTTAGCACTGACTGCTAAAGCAACCACTTTACTACTTTAGCAGTTAACACTGGTATAGTATATAAATTTATTTTTCTTTATTTTCCACTATTTTAGAGACTTTGACCTTTGTTTTTTTAGAGTTTTATGGAAATTTCTCCTATTTTCAATCTTGGTTAAGCTCTATATCCCTATTTAAGTTATTTTACCTCAATTGTTATCATTTAAATCTTGTTAAATATGATTTCCAAAGTGAAGTTTTGAAATTTTTGCTAAAAAATCTTAAAATAGGTTTCTTCAAATGTAAAAATCATTTTAACCCATTTTCACTAAGGTTTTATTCTGTGGCATCCTTTAATCATATGTAAACTATTTGTGAACAAATATTCTTGTTTTACCTTTTCTATTTGAAAACCCATTTTGGGTGTCCTCTTTGACCGCAATATGAAAAGAGGCAATGTGTATATTATTACCTCCCTTTTTAATCATAGATTCTATATTTGTATGTTTTTGTTTATTTAGAGGCCATTAGAGAGAGGAAGGCTCCAAGTAAATGGTTTTTAGACTGGGATTTCATTGTTCAAAGTAGGTTATGGCTTAACTTTTATAAGACAGGGTTGGGTAGTTAATACTGATATAAATGTATTCTACGAATATTTGTATTGATCATGAAAATAGTATTATTACTATTATAAACTCGTGTGAGGGCCTATATGTTTTTTGTTGGTGGTTTGACACATTGAATTCTTTGTATTCTTGTGTAGGAGTCTTATATTATGTTGTTGGAATTATGTATACATATTTGGTTGTTTTCTTCCTGGTGAAAATACCTACGTTTGGGTTTATGTGATGTCAATGACAGATTACTTGAATATCTCACTCTAATGGCACATAGTTTATATTGGATCATGGATGGTTAGCTTATTCGATGGATTCTAGCTCACGTGCATTGTATTGGTTGGATTTGAGATTCTTATTTTGGGTTGGTCATGAGAATTGCATCATCATCTCATATATACATTCATGAAACATTGGTACAACTATGGAAATACAGGTTTTCTAATAGATATGTGACACCTTTAAAAACTCTGTGCCAAATCATGAGCTGGAGAAGACTTACAGTTATTGGATTTGTATTAGTATTGGTTACTAAGATTGTATATGAGTTGAAAACCCTCCATGGTCCCTACCTCAAGATAAGATCTTGGTAGGTATGGATTGAGGTTGCACGACAATCTCCTACATATTACACCATTATCATCATCATCATTTTCATTCTCATGTATTTTGTACATTATCCACCTTCTGTGTTGTATTTTTGTATTTGATTTAATGACTATTTATTATTTGCTTTTTGTACTTCTACCTGATAAGTGCCATTATGAACCTCATTTTAGGTCATGACAAATTAGTATTAGAGTAGCTTGGTTAATTGATCTCATTAGTGTAAGAATAGGGTTTCTAGTAGAGTGTCATTGTTCTGTACATAGCCATTAATATCTATCTTTAATAGGCTATAATATATATGTAGGAAACTTTCTTAGTTTATTCCATATCATGTAGATCTTTAATACCTTGTGTTGTAAATTGTAGTTCAATCATTTTGTGTAGCTGGTGAGGATTAGATCACATAAGGCTAGAGAAGTTGAACCATCATTTGAGGAAAGATTCTAGTATATAAGTGAGACATGAGTCATGGATGAGCCTCTTGATGTGTATTATTTTATTCATGGTTGATTTTTTTCTCTGTGTTTGCATATTTTGCTTTAGGTTTTGATTTACTAGTGAGCCTCTTGATGTGCCTACAATATATATACCCTGGTAGGAGACTCTTTAGCTGTAGATCGAGTATACTGACCCTATGTTGCGTCTTTCATTGGCATAAGACATGGGCAGGTTTGATCATCCTATATATGGTAGATTTTGATGTAATTTTGGGTATGGATTAGTTAGCTCCTTATCATGCTATTCTAGACTACTATGCTAAGTTCATGACTTGAGCTTGGTTGGGTATACCAAAGATAGCTTGGAAGGGTGCACTTTATTGGAGTCTCAAGAGAGTTATATCCTTTTTATGTACTTGTTGCTTTATGGAATGGGGATGATTGTCGTATTTTGCCCATATTCATGATAATAATATTTCTTCGCCGACTTCTTTGGACTGTCCATATTGTCCATTAGTTCATGGATTTTTTCCCTTTAATTTGCCTAATACGCCTTTGGATTATGATATTGACTTTGGTATTGATGTTGAGCCAGGTGGAAAGCCTATCTCTATTCCTACTTATAGAGTGGTCCTAGCAAAGTTGAGGGAATTGAACAGTGAGGAAAAAGGGTTTATGCTTGAACAGTGAGGGATCTTTGAAACTCAATGGGTGGAAGGAATCCACTGATAAATATCCCATATACCTGAAGTAAAAGCTTTCGTGAAACCCTGGCAATTGATCTTGTTCTTAAGAAACCTTAGCTTGCACTTGAGAAAAAAGGAACCATCTTTTTTATTCCTCTTGGGTGAAATTGATAATTTTGTTATGATTGGGGGATTTGGGATCTTTTATACCACCATTTGTGAAGCCAAAATGTTGTGGGTTTGGATTTTAAGGGAGTGGCAAAAGACATAAAAGTACTTGGAAAACGTGGAGGAAAACACGCTCCCAGTCGTTATGACTCACCTCATAAAAAGTTACAAATGGTTACGAGACATGGTTTGAGCTATAACCTGGAATCTTGGGATTCTGGATACATTATGTTATGACTATTACTTGTCACCTCACGACTAGTTACCATTGAGTACGAGTTGTTGGCTGAATTTGTAATTTGAGGCGTAATTCTTTTATCCTTTACTAGTCAAGCTATGGGTCCGCCCCACGAATCCTAAGATTTGACTATGAGTCGTGACCTAGACTCATAACCACAGGAAAGTATTCTTGGTTACATACTACTTTTATTATGAGTCTCTCATAACGAATCATAGTCACTGATTATGGGTCTTATGGAGGAGTCGTACACACTGGAACAAAACATGGGTATTTTAATAGAATCGCTACGATTGGTAACAACTCATTATCCGAGTCTTTTTCACGGCAGTGCGTCAGGCCTTTAAGTGAAACTTTCCATAACTTTTTGTCACGACATTGGATTAAGGTGAGACTTGAAGCATTACAAAGCTAATTTAGTGGCCATTCTTTTAAAGGGTCTATATCTTGAAAATTTAGGGTATTACAATATCTCCTATTTGGGATCATTCTTTATCAAATGATACTAGCTGGGCTGGAGTACTAGCAAGACTAAGATTATGCACTAAATAATTATGAGGTGAATCATCATTAAATAACTAATTCTGAAACATGATTCATGGAATGAACTGAATATTTGAATGAATGCTACAACATGAGTATGGTTGGATAGTTGAGATAGAAAATAAGGGAGAAAATATATGTAAAGTCATTACCTCAAGCTTAATATGAATTCGTAGAGAAAAGATAGGGATACATGGATCGCATATAGGTTTCTACTTCCCAAGTAGCTCCCTCAATGGATTGGTTTCTTCACAAAACCTTTATAAGGCAATTTTTTTATTACTCAACCTACGGATCAGATGATCAAGGCTTCCCACTGGGACTTGTTCATAGGAAAGGCTATCTTTCAAGCCCACACTCTGTAAAGAGGTGACAGAAGATGGGTCACCAATATATTTCTATAGAAAAAAGACATAAAACATTGGATACACTAATGTTAATTCTGCAGGAAACTCTAACTCATAAACTACCTTTCCAAAATGTCTCAAAATTATATATGGGACAACATAGCAAGGACTCATATTCCCTCTCATACCAAAACTCTTCACCCTCTTAACATTTGAAATTTTTAAGTAAACCAAGTCACTAACATCAAACTCATGATCTCTTCTCTTGACATCAGCATAGGATTTCTATCATCTCTAGCTGTATTTAGCCTTTATCGAATTAAATAAACTTTCTCCATTGCACCATGCACTGAATTTGGACCTATCAAAGCAGTCGCACAAACTTAAAACCAACCAATAGAAAATCTACACCTCCTTTCATAGAGAGCCTCAAATGGAGCCATCTAAATACTAGAGTGATAGTTGTTGTTATAAGAAAACTTAATTAAAGGTAAGTGGTTATCCCAAAAACCCCTGAGTCAGTAACAAAATTCATCAATATGTACTCTAATATCTGAATAGTCTGCTCTTCCTTATAATATATCTGAGGATGAAAAGATATAATAAGATAGACTTAGAAAACAAGACCCTTCTGAAAAGCCTTCCAAAAGTCATAGGTAGACTAGGTACCTCTATCTTAAATAATGATCAATGGAACCCCATGGAAATATTCCAAATCTATGAGATAAAGTCTAGAATAATCATCAGTTGAATTTAAAGTATGAACTGGCAGAAAATAGGTTGACTTGGTCATCCTATCTACAATGATCCAAATCGAATCATATTGATGATGCATACGAGGTAACACTGTAACAAAATCCATGTTCACTACCTCCTACTTAAAAGTAGGGATGCTAAACACCTATAGTGTACCACTAGGCCTTTAGTTCTCAATTTTAACTTACTGACAATTCAAGCACTTAGCCACAAATTCTATAATATCGTTCTTCATACCATTTCACCAATAGACCCCCGACAAATTGCGATACATCTTAGTGGATCCTGGGTGAATAGAGTATCGTGCACCATATATATCTAGTTATATTCTCTACCTCAAATCATCCACACTCAGAACACATAACCTACCCTAACAGTAAAGCACACCATATCTTCTTTGGGAGAAAACCTCAACTTTCTGGTCTCAAACTGCCTTTTTTAACTGAACTAATATAGGATCTTTGTCTTACTTTACTTTCACATCAGCCACCCACAAATATTTCAAACCATTCTGAAACTATATACTACCTTCTTCCGTATCAACAAATCTAACACCTAATATAGCAAGTAGATGAACCTCAGGGACTAATTCCTTCTTATCCTCCTCAATATGTTCAACTTTCACATAGACAATCTACTAAGGGCATCGGCCACTACATTGGCCTTAACTGGGTTATACAACACACTCTTATCATAATCATTCAATTATTCAAGTCACCTTCTCTGAAGAAGATTTAGATCCTTCTAAGTGAACACATACTGTAAACTTTTATGATTCGTAAACACATCAACATGAACCCCATAAAGATAATGCCTTTAAATCGTTAAGGCAAAGAATACTGCTACGAATTCAAGATCATGAGTTAGGAAATTCTTTTCATGGGGTTTGAGATGCCTAGAGTTATAGGTTATGACCTTACCTCACTGCATCAACACAAATCCAAGACCAACTCTGGAAGCATCAAAATAAACTATAAACCGATAAGAATACTTGGGTAGAGTTAATACAGTAGTGAAAGATAGTCAAGTCTTCAACTCCTCAAAACTCTACTTGCAATAATTTGACCACTAAAATTGGACTTTATTTTAGGTTAGTCGATACATGAGGGAAGACATATAAGTTAATCCAATGTCAACTTATCTATACTAACTAGCTAAACTAAAAAAACTCCTGATATCTTATGAAGAGATGTGCCTAGGAAGTTTCTCATTGCTTTAGTCTTTTGAGGATCAACTCGAATGCCATCACCAAAACTAATGTGACCATGAAAAGCTACTGATCTCAACTAGAACTCTTACTTGATAAACTTAGAATATAACTGGTGATCTTTAAGGGTCTATAATACAATTCTCAAATGGTCTGCACGATCACCTTTGCTATGAGAAAATACGAGGATGTAATCTATAAATCCACTGATTAACATGTCCAAGTAATTCTTGAAAACATGTTCATCATGTCCAAAAAAATGGCAGGAGCATTTGTTAGTAAAAAATACATAACTAGAAATTTGAAGTGACTATACCTAGTTCTGATGTCTGTTTTCAGGATGTCACATTTTAACTTTTGGAAGATGACAGATAGATTTGAGGTCTGTCATAGATAAATAGCCTGAAACCTAAAATTGGTTAAACATGTAATCAATTTTTAAGAGAGGATACTTATTCTTTATGAAGACATTGTTCAATTGATAGTAGTCGATACACATTTGGAGGGAACCATATTTCTTGCGCATGAAGAGAATAGGATCACCCCACAAAGAAATACTAGGCTTGATTAGACCCTTATATGAGTGGTCTTTCAATTGTTCCTTCAATTCTTTAAGCTCAATTGGAGCCATTATACAAAGTGGAATTAAGATAGGCTGGGTACCTGAAAGGATATCTATTCCAAAGTAAATTTCCCTTTCGAGAGGAAATCCATGGAAATCTTTAAGAAATACACTCAGAAGTTTATTTACTACTAGAGCTACCTCAAGACTCAGAGTTTTAGAATTTAAGTCCTTGACTCAGATAAAAAGAGAAATACATCCCTTGGATATCATCTTTCTTGCCTTAAAATAGGACACAAATCGACCTATAGGCATTGAAATTTCATTTAATAATAGGCTCATTAGGAAACTAGAATTGGACTATTCTATTTTCATAGACGAATGTGGAATTGTACATATGGAGTCAATCCATACCGACAATGAAATAAAAATGAGTCATCTCCAACTTTACAGGGTCAACTAAAGTAATTTTCTAAGAAACTGTGACCAGGTAATTTTGTATACCTATTTGGCTATAAAAATCTACCCCCTAGGGTAGACACTGAGAAGGGCTCTACTAATATGTCAGGACTGATACCGAAGTCTACAGCTATATAAGGATTTATAAAAAAAAGTGAGCCTCTAGGGTCTAACAATCCATGAACGTAAAGGTGAAAGACTTGTAACGTACCTATAACTTCATTAGGGGAACTTTCCTGGTCTTTCCATATCTAGAGAGCATACATTCAGTTCAAACACTGCCCACTGGTGGCACTGGAGTTGGCACCTATCTAAATTTGGTGACCTCTTGGAGTTGATGAAAAATTTGACTAACCTTGATGACTAAAATCCTTTTCCTTTTAGGCAAGCTTTGGGAAATCCCTGATCCTGTGGCCTAGCTAACCATATCCAAAACATATATCACTGCATGCCCTACACTCCTCTTGATGGTTTCTACTATATCTCTTGCAAAGTTAATTGGTGTGACCATTATTCCTGATCCTGTGGCCTAGCTAAGCATATCCAAAACAAATATCACTGCATGCCCTACACTCCTCTTGATGGTTTCTACTATATCTCTTGCAAAGTTAATTGGTGTGACCATTATTCCTGCTACCTTGGAACTTAGAGCCTGGTACTTTATCCTGATTGTTCTATATATATTAAGTCACTGGCGCACTAGCTGATGATGGGGCTGGAGCTTAAATTTCTAGTGGAACTAAGGTTGATTCCCACCATAAAACCTATGTTGTGAGAAGTTAAATCTACCATTTCTGGCCTTTTTATTCTCCCTTTCCTTCTCTTTGATCCTTTTCTCCTTAGTTTGATGAGCATAAACCATCATCCTAGAAAGGTTCTTTCCATAATCAACTTAGTCGTTCTATATTTCTTGACTACATGGTGTAACATGGTGTCAACTGAATATGATATGGGTGACTGAGATTATAAAGCATGTAGGAACATAATCCACATGGGGTGAAACCTTGTCATGGTTTGTATTCAAACCTATGAAGAGAAAATTGAGTAAATTCATACTTGACATTGAAATTTGATAACGAAAGGAAAAAGGATTTATGCTTGAAAAGTAAGGGATATTTGGGACTCAATGGGTGGAAGAAACCCATTGATGAATATCCCATATACCTGTAGTAAAAGCTTTGGTGAAACTCTGACAATTGATCTTGTTCATAAAATTTTCTCTTAAAGAAGAATTAACTGTCTCATTGATTCCTCATGGGTGAAATTGATAATTATTTGATGATTTAGGACATTTGGGTCTTTTATACCACCCCTTGTGAATCCAAAATTATGTGAGTTTGACTTTTAAGGGAGTGGGAAAGAGATAAATGTTCTTGAAAACATACAAGAAAACATTCTCCCAATCGTTAAGACTAAACTCACAACTAGTTATGACTATTTTGGAGTCATGGTATTAGTCGTAAACTGGGGTCTTAGGATTCCAGATACATTCTATTATTATTATGACTTGACACCTAATGATTTATTATGACTGAGTATGAGTCATTAGGTCAAGTTGTAGTCTGAGGCTTGATTTTTTTATGCTTTACTGGTTAGGCAATGGTTCCAATAAATGACTCTTAAGGTCTGACTACGAGTGAATTTTGGACTAGTAACCAGTGGAAGGGATTCTTGGTTACATACTGTTGTGACTATGTGTCTCTCCTAATGACTCATAGCCACTAATTAGGGATTTTAGGGAGGAGTCATAGGCAATGGGACAAAACATGGGGATTTCAGTGGATTGGCTATGATCACTTATCATGAGTGGTAATGACTCATTAGTTGAGTCATTGTCATGGCTGCATCTCAGGCCCTTAAGGGAAAAATTCCACAAATTTTTGCCACAATATTGGATTAACGCAAAACTTGAAGAACTAGAAAGCTAATTTAGTAGACTATCTTTAAAAGGAACTAGAGCTTGAAAATTTATGGTATTATTGAGATTCTCAACACTTATGTTATGGATATTTAAGGTCAATAGGAGAAATATCTTGTTTTGGTGGAGTTTGCTTCTTAAAATAGCTAACATTATAGTATTGAAATGGCTCCCATCGGTGCTTTGGATAGTAGGTATTATCATTACCGAGTTGGTTGGTTTGAGGTTTCAAAGATTTAACATTAAGGTATGGATTTCTTTGTGAGTCTTTCGGTAGAGTTTGGGCTATTCAGGATAGACTTCATGTGATTCGAAGTAGGTAGAAGTGCTTTCAGAATGTAGACTTCATTTTTCTAGATTTAGTGTTAGTAATGAGTCTTCCTTCATGCTATAACCATGAAGGACATGAGGAGGTTTGGGAAGAGGGTCCAACTTAGACTAAAGAATATTGGACTATTTGAGATCCTTTTAACTATTGGGGATGTAGCTTATGGGTTAGAACTACCCCTAGATGTATCAATTGTTCATCAAATTTTTGTGTCCATTCTACGATGCTATATTTTGAATGAGTCTCAAGTCATTTATATCGATTATGCACATTTAGATAAGCGATTATCCTTTGTTGAGAAGTTGTTTTCCATGCTAGCCAAGGATGTTAGATGGTTGCGTTCTAGAGATATTCTTGTGGTTAAGGTCCAATAGAGACATCGACCTGTAGATAAGGATACTTGGGAGATCATGTTTGATATGTATGGTAGTTATCCCCAGCTTTCATTGATTTATGTATTACCTTTGCCTTTAGTTAGAGGACAAACTAGAATCTTAGTAGTGGATGATGCAATGACATGATTTTTGTAAATTATTTATTTTTATGTAATTTAACTATTTTCCCCTCCCCATGGTTTCTATGTGATGTTTTTGGGGTGTGGAGGTGGTTGTTATGACTCCTAATACATTTTGGTGCATTTTGTGTGAGTTTTTGTTTTTGGGAGGTTATAAGGCTTTATAGTTGACTTCGGTAAATATTTATTATTCTATGCATTGAATATAAAAACCAATCTTCCCTAGCATATCTTGAACATCAATTTTTGATTGGTAATCTGGTTGGTGTAATTTTATATCCTTTATATCATATTTTGATGCTCGATTCAAAAGATTGTAAAACTGAGACTCGGGGTCAATTATGTGAAAACAACCTCTTTTTAAAAATCTCACATCACAATTGACTCTAGAGAGTCGAATTTGATATAATTGCATGGTTCCTTTGCGTTCTAGAGATTTTGAATGAATCGTGAGAGATTGGCATAGATTTGAAAACTTTCTAAGTCATAGCTGGTGCACAACCCATCTCGTTCCGCCGCTAATGCATCATTTTGGTTGTTTTAGCGATAGCCACAATAGCGCCATTTGACCACTTTAGCAGTCAGGGTTGGTATAATATAAAAATCTATTTTTCTTTATTTCCTACCATTTTTTAGAATGATCTTTGGGTTTGAGAGTTTTTGGGTGATTTCTTCCATTTTTAAGATTGGGCAAATTTCAAATCCCTATTTTAATTCAATTCTTGTTATCTAAATCTTATTAAAATACAATTTCAAAAGTGAAATTTGGGAATTTTGGCTTGGAAGGCCTAAAATGGTTTTCTTTAAATTTAAATCTCGTTTTAACTAATTTTTACTTGGATTTTCTTATATGGCTTCCTTTAATCATAGGTAATGTGTTTATGAACAAAAAATTTTGTTTTATCCATTTATTCGAAAAACTCATTTTTAGGGTCCATTTTGACCTCGACTCGAAAATGGGAAATATGGATTTCGTTTGCTTACTTTTCATGTGTAGATTCTATATCTATATGTTTTTGTTGGTTTTGGGGTTATTTAAGAGGAGAAGGGTCCATTTTGAAGGCTTTTGGTCTAGATTTCATTATTAGAGGTAGGTTATGGCAAAACCTTTTTCATACTGGGTTGGTTAGTTGGTACTGATATAAAATCATTCTATGAGTACGGGATTAATGATGAAATACTAATATTATGTGCATGTGTGGGGGCGTATATTGTTGTTATTCGTTGTTTGAGACATTATTTCATATGTATGGCCCGTGTTGGAGTGTTATAGGATGTTGTTGACATTGTGTATATATATTTGGTTGTTTTCTTCTTTGTGGAAATGCCCAAGTTGGTTTTTATGTGTTATTATTGACATATTACTAAAATATCTCACTCTTATGGTGCATGGATTATACTAGATCATGGATGGTTGGTTTATTGAGTGGATGATAGCTCACGTGCATGTGCAATGGATGGAGAAATTCTCATTCTGATTTGGTTATGAGCTTTACATCCTCATATAATATATATATTCATGAGACATTGGTACAACTACGAAAATACTAGTTATCTGATGTAAATGTAACACCATTAGGAACCCTCTACTGAAGATCATGAGTCAGAGAAGAGTTATGGATATTGGATTGGTATTAGTATTGGTTATTAAGATTGTATATGGGTTATGAACTTGACATGCGTCATATCTCGGGAGGAGTGATCAATAGGTGTATACGGAGTTTGTACGACAACCTCGGGATTATTATGCCATCATTATCATTATTATTATCACTCTCATTGAATTTCATACATTGTGCACCTTTTATGATTTTTCTTGTGTTTGATTTGGTGACTATATATTTTGTTCTTCTTTTTCTTACTTTTACCTGGTATATATCTTATAATAAGAACTATTTTTAGAGATGGTGTGGGCTACCATTTGGGATATTTTCTAATTGTAGGTGACATGCCCATAGTACCTTATTTTCTACTTTGTTAAGTCGACCTATGAAATATTCTAAGTACAAATGGATTCTTCACTTCACTACTCTGCCTTTTTTGTCCAGATCTAGGTATTAGAGTTCCACAAGGTAGCTGAGTATGGGAGATGATTTGATATTTTTGAGGGAGTGGGCGCTATATGCTTCTAGAGTCAACCTCCAACCCCATCCTATCTAGTATTTATCATGATTTGTAATTTGAGCTAAACTTGTGTCCTATTTAGGATTATCAGTTGTATCTTTAGACTTTGAGTTGTATGTAGATTGTTCTTACATCGTCACACATGGTTTAGGATGGTTTATGTACTCTTTTGATATTAGGCTTTCACATTCATTAGATATGTATGGTTTGACATTGTTTTGGAAGTCTTGCCTTGAGATTTCGGTGTTGTTTTCTCATTTCATCTCAGTTTGGGTGATTAGCTTACTTGTAAAGGATTATCCGTGATAAGTTTTACTGAAGATGAGTTTTGATTTCTGATAACTGAGTAACTAATATCTAAGATTACTGATAACTGAGTTACTGAAACTGATTGACTGTATCTGACAGTCCTAATTCTGTAGAATTGAATTGAGTTCTATACTGAAACTAAAACTAAGATGTGGGAAGTAATTATCTAATCGGCATGCCCTAAAGAAAATAACTAGGGTCCAACCTATAATCCTAATTTGAAGGGTGTCAGTACTGTGCCACGGGCAAAGATAAGTTGAAGAGTTACCCTCATCTGGAAGGTAATCTAATGAGAATGGTGGTACCCTCAACTGGAAGGTAGAAACACCTCGTCAACTCTCGACTGGCAGATTGATGTCTCAACCTAGTTGGTTAGGTAGTTCTAGAATGTAAGGACTGCTTCTAAGGATCACGCCCTCTACTGGAAGGTGAGCCCCCATCCTTGGGTTTACTCAGTGCTGAATCATACTTCTATTTGAATGACACTAGTTACGATACTGAGTTTCATTAAGTTCTATAATTGATTGAGTTCACTGAGTTCCGTAACTGCCTGAGTACTTACTATTTTTGGACATGAATGAGACTATTCTATAACTACTATAGCTCTAGGTAAACAGTTAGATTGTTAGATATTAGATCACACCAGGACTCGATAGCATGAAAATAAAGCATAACATGATTTTGAAAAGCATAACAATGTCCATTTGTTCATAATTCATTCATAGAGACATTTTATCAAACACTTATAGGGCACAAGCTTATACATGATTGGGATCACACAATGACATGTCATGATTCCACTATTTAATTCACATAGGCATTTTAGCAAACACTTGGGGAACATGGATTATTTCACATGGTAATGGCCAACACATAAACATCATGAATACAATACTCAATTGCAAATTCAAGGTTTTAGTGTGCAATTCATATAATTCATCGCATAACTATTTTAATTTCATGGAAACTTATAATTAATCATGAATTGAAACCCAACTACTACAGTGGACATGAACACAATCAATTTCAAGCATGAAGTTTATAAATCTGAGATCTTGTAGGTTTAAAAAGGGTTATTGGACTTCATAGGTGAAAGGAACCCATGAATAAACACCTGACATACCTGGATATATCAATTCTTGAAGGTTCTTGGAGGAATTCTTGAGTTTGTTCTTGATTTCTTAAAGCTAGGGTTTTGGCCCTTTAAGAGAGAATATTTTTAATCTTAAGAAAAGTGAGTAAATAATGGGATAATGGTTATTTAGGGGTTTAATTTCGTGTTTAGATTGATTAGGTATATGGAAAAAGACTCAATTACCCCTGGGCAGATTTAAAAATTCATCACTGAAAAACTCGATTTCGGGCTATGGAGCGACGCAACGCTATCATGCCGTGTCACTGGAAATTGACAATTGCAAACTGGGTTATCAATGCGATGCGATGGAATCACGATACCCCTTTGTATGGAAATTTCACACTTGGTGCGACGCGCCATGATCGTGGAGTCACACGGGAAAGTGATAATTTGGTAAATTGGTAGGTGGCGAGATGTGGTGGGTTTGCGATGGCTCATTAGATTTTGACAATTTCTATCTGCCCCCTCTCCATGACGCGGTGAAGTACTAGGTGGTACACTGTTTTACTAAAAATTCTATAACTCTTCGCCTGGGTATCGGATTTGGGCTAATTTTATATCGTTTGAAAGTTGACTGAATTTTCTATGTAGTGGTAATCTATAAACTAAAAAATACTAAGTATTTAGAAAAAATCATATAGGATAACTCATGTACTGAGAGTTAAGTTAAGCTAGGGAAATACAACGTATTACAATATCTCCCCCTTGGGAACATTCATCCTCGAATGAGACTGATTAAGCTCAGAAATACTGATGGACTAAGTTTATACACTGAACATGCATATCTAATGTATGAAATACATGACTGAAACTACTGATAAGCTGAGTTTTCATACTGAACATGCATATCTGATGCATGAGTACATGACTGAACTGATTCATGAATGCATGACTGAATATGTAATGATAAAGAATACCAAGTTTATAACTGTAACTGAGCATGGAACTAAGAAAATCTAAGGAAGACTATTACCTTAAGCTGAATCTGAATTTGCGGAGAAGAGGTGAGGATACTTGGTTTGCATATCTATTTCTGCTTCCCAAGTAGCTCCCTTAAAGGACTGATTCCTCCAAAGAACTTTGACCAATGGAACTTCTTTGTTCCTCAGTTTGCGAATCTGACGATCGAGGATCTGGACAGGAACCTCTTTGAAAGAGAGATCATTCTGAATATCTACGCCCTCTAAGGGAATTATGTCTACTGGGTCAGTAATGCATTTCTTTAGCAAAGAGACGTGGAATACTGGGCACTAAAGCTAGATCTGAAGGCAACTCAAGCTCATAAGCTACCTTTCCAAAAAAGATGAGAATTCTAAAGGGACTGACATATTAAAGACTGAGCTTTCCCTTTATGCCGAACCTCTTCACCCCTTTATGGCAGAGATTTTCAATAACATGAAATCACCAATCTCAAACTCAAGATCTTTTCTCCTCACATCTGCGTATGATTTCTCTCGGCTCTTGGAAGCCCTAAGACTTTGTCTGATCAACTAAACCTTCTCTAAGGAATCAAACACTAAATCAGGCCCTACTACTGTGGCCTCACCTACCTCGAACCAACCAATTGGGGATCTATATATCCTACCATAGAGAGGATCAAATGAATCCATCTGAATACTGGAATAGTAACTGTTATTATATGCAAATTCGATCAAAGGAAAGTGGTCATCCCAACTACCTTTAAAATCAACAATGCTTGCTCTTATAATATTTTCTAGAGTCTGAATGGTCTTTTCTGCTTGACCATCTGTCTGAGGGTGAAAGGTTGTACTGAGGTGAGCTTGGGTACCAATACCCTTTTGTAATACTTTGTCGAAGTAAGAGGTAAAATGGGTACCTCTATCTGACATAATAGATACTGGGTCTCCGTGTAACCCGACCAACTCTCTGATATAGAGTTTGGCATAGTCCTTAGCTGAATAGGAAGTATGAACTGGCAGGAAGTGAGATGATTTGGTTATCCTGTCTACAATGATCCAAATAGAATTATGCTGATGATGAGTGATTGCATGGTTGATCCAAATAAAATTCAAAGTGACCATAACGGGTTCAAAAAGCTATTTTCAGAATATCAATTTCTCTGACTGTGAGTTGATGATAGCTTGATCTGAGGTCTATCTTAGAAAAGTAACTGGTGCCCTGAAGTTGGTCAAAAAAATCATCGATTCTAGGAAATGGGTATTTATTCTTGACTGTGACTTTCTTCAACTGACGATAATCTATACACATTCTAAGATAACCATATTTCTTACGTACAAATAAGACTGGTGCGCCCTAAGAGTAAACATTGGGTCTGATGAAACCCTTATCTAAAAGGTCCTTTAACTATTCTTTCAATTCAATGAGTTCTGTTGGTGCCATTTGTATGGCAGAATAGATATAGGCTGAGTGTCTGGAAGAAGGTCTATTCCAAAGTCAATTTCCCTTACGGGAGAAACTCCGGGAAGATCTTTATGAAATATATTTGAGAATTCATTCACTACTGGAACTGACTCAAGACTTGGAATCTCTGAACAAGAGTCTTTGAATTGCACAAGTTGATAGACATATCCCTTAGATATCATTTTTCTCGCTCTAACGTATGAAATTAACAGACCCTTAAGCGCTGTAGTACTACCCCTCCATTCAAGGACTGGTTCATTTGGAAATTAAAAATGAAAAATTCTATCTCTACAATCAACTGAGGCATAACATGAATAAAGCCAATCCATGCCGAGAATGATGTTGAAATCTGTTATCTCTAATTCAACTAAGTCTGCTAAAGTAACTTTCTTAGATATCATAACTGGACAGTTCCTGTATACCCATTGGGCTATGATAGTTCATGTATACCCAGGTCTAGACCAATAGAGATATAAGAAAAATCAAAGAAAGAAATGGAGCCTTTCGAAGTATGGAAGCTCAACACTTCAAGTCACCATAAGCTGTTCCTGAGTCCAATCACTGAGTAAGAGGTGTAGGAGTATGACCAACACCTGCATCGCATGGGGATACATCATCGAAGATAATATACAATTGGAGTTCTAGCATGTAACTCAACAATAAAGATAAAATGGTGCCAACAGTTCAATAACATTCAACCAAAACATATAACCAATGCAACATATACGTATACATGTATAAGTACCATGTCGGGGTAGGGAATAAGATTATCAAAAACAATAAAAACGTTAAACTAGGTTGTGTAGCATAACCATCATATATTAAGGCTCTCATGAGTTATATGGTTCTAGATCTCCCCTAGATGGAAAGGCCTTGTGTGTGTAGCCGCACGAACCAGAGAATATCCATAACCATATATGCCTATATGCGGGAATCAAACCTCCTGGCATAATAAAGGTGACCTAAGCACCAATACATGTAGCAAAGGGGACTCGAACCTACCTTTTCATATGTTCATTTGGGAAACTCAAACCACCCGATCATAGGACACCCACACTGGCTAGCGTGGTTTCCACTGTTAGTACTTCGGACTCCATTTTTATGGCCCGGCTACACATCCCACTCTTAAAGATTTTCACATACACAAACATTAAGCCAATTACATACCAAAGGCACTTGGTTTGTATTGTCATACCAAAACCACTTGCAAGTGTACAACAATGCCATAGCCTTTAACATTCAACTTTGGGACTCGATCCCATTGTCTATAAAAAGCCATCAACTAAATTCAACTTTTAGTGAATCAAACCTTTATTAAATAGAGACATCAATCAATTTAATGTTTAGGGATTCAAATCCTTTTAAACAACTAAACAACCAAGGTTAACATTCATATCATTACATGGCTAACAAGGCCTTGACAAAACCTTGTACCAACAATTCATATCTATTTATCCAATGCCTTAGTTCAGAACATATTTCAATTTAATTTATGGGCATCAAGACCTTTACAAAATCATTCATCCTTCATTAGCATTCTTATCCCAAACATTAGTGCCAAGCCTATTTCATCATGTGACTAGTTTATTCTCTTAGGCATTTTTACAAACACTTTGAAGGCAAGCTATTAGCAAGACCAAAAATCAAGGTAAAACCATCAAGTTTAGGGTAACGCATGACCCATTTGTTAAACCATAATCACCAAGCACCCATATTTGCAGACCACCATAAAAGTCATGTATAAACACAATTTAAACCAAGGGTAAAACATAACCCTCAACTATGATTTTCAAAACCACTATTAATGAATTAAAATCAATGTTTAAAACACGTGATATTTGAGAACTAATAATAAGGAAAGAGTCACATGCCTTATTCACGAAGATTTACGGAGAGAAACTTAACCCTTGAGCCTCTAGATGAACACTTATAGAAACCCTAGCCCCAATCTTTAAGAAAGAGTTTAGAGAGAGTATTTGGATTGTTTTAATTATTCAATGTGAGTTATGAGAGGCCACAAGGTGATTTATGGTGTGGGGATTTAAGGGTTTTGTGGTCAAAAATGTCTGGAATGCCCTCAGCTTAAAAGCTAAAGACTTGATCACAGGAGGATACGATCACCACCCCTAAACTATACCCTAGGGTACAGTGGTACCCATATCTCATACCCTAGGCCTCATCTGGACCTCTATACAACCTAACATATGATCACACAAGGCTAGCTCATATCCTAACATATGAGAAGTACCCTATGACCCATGCTCTAGATAAAATGCACTAGGCTATGTTTAGTGCATCATTCAACTTGACAACATACACCTCGTACCCTATCATATGACTAGGGAGAGGTCTAACCATACCTTGGACAGAATGCATGAAAGCTACATTGACCATCATACAAGAAGATGGACTCTAACCATACCCTAGCATATGACTTGTACTTTCAAGTCGTACCTTGTCCAGAAATTCAAAATTCAAAAATTCTCTAACGGTCCAAAGCCAAGGTGTTTCAATTATCCCCCACTTGGGTCATTCGTCCTTGAATGATGGGTAAAGGCAAACACAAGCATGAGTTAACACATCATTACACATCAAGCTATCCTTTAATCAAGTTAGAAAACAAAGACATACAACAAAGATAAGAAGATCAACACATACCTTAAGCATAAGTTTTTGAGATAGAGAAAAAGTGCGAATACTTGGGCTTTATGTAATCTTCCACCTCCCAAGTAGCTTCTTCAACTTTATGATATCATTAAAGAGCCATTACCGAAGCCATATCCTTTGTCCGCAACCGAAGAACTTGATATTCCAAGATTTCAATCAGGATTACCTCGTAAGATAAAGAATTCAAGATACCCAATCCTTCAAAAGAAATAACTGATAAAGAATCACCCACACATTTTCTCAACTTAGAGATGTGAAAAATCGGATAAATGGAGCTTAAACTAGGCGGCAACTCCAAATCATAGGAAACATTACCAACCCTCTTTAAAATCAAATATGGACCAACATACCGGGGACTAAACTTCCCTTTCTTTCTAAACCACATTACTCCCTTTACGGGAGACACTTTAAAGAATGCCCAATCACCAACATTGAACTCCAACTCCCTACGCCTCACATCCGCATAGGACTTTTGGTGACTTTTACCATCTTTCAACCTATCACGAATAACCTTCACCATTTCCAAGGATTGGTGAACCAAATTAGGGCCCAATATCTTACCCTCATCAGCTACATACCTCTTAATAGGAGATGGCATCTCCTACCAGACAATGCCTCAATAGAAGCCATTACAATTCTAGAATGATAGCTATTATTATAAGCAAATTCAATAAGAGGAAAATTGTTGAACCAACTACCACCATAGTCAACCAGGCAAGCATAAAACATATCTTCTAATGTCTACATGGTCCTCTTCGCTTGTCCAGTCAACTGCGGGTGGAAGTGGTACTAAGGCACACCTTAGTTCCCAAACCTTTCTGAAATGACTTTAAAATGAGATGAGAATAGAGTGCCATGATCTAAAATTATAAAAATTAGGGCACCAAGCAACTTCACAATTACTGTAAGATACAACATAGCATAATTCTTCATCGAATAACTAGTCCTCACCGGCAAGAAAAGAGCGAACTTGGTCATTCTATCATTCTATCAATAATGACCCAAATAGAATCACATTAATTCCGAGACTGAGGAAGACCGGTAATGAAATCCATATTAATCACCTTCCACTTCTATTTGGGAAACTCTATTTCTTGGTACAAACCTTCGGGTCTCATGTTCTTAACTTTTACTTATTGACACCATGTACTTAACAACATAGTTAGCCATATCTCGTTTAATATTATTCCGTCAATAAAATTCTTAAGATCACGATACATCTTCATGGAACGGGGATCAATAGAATAACGATATCTATGAGCTTCTCCAAAATCCTTTCCCTCAATCCATCCACATCGGGAACACATACCCTACTTTGGTACCTCAAAATACCCTCACCACCAATCACAAAATGAACAACCTTTTGCTAACACACATTCCCCTTAATCTTCATCAAATCAGCATCCAACCCTTGATTTTTCTTTATATTAACAATAAAAGATGACTACGATACCTGATGCACAAACACACCACCATTCTCAGAGTCTGTGAGACGAACTTCAAGAATAGCGAAACGGTGAATGTCCCTCACCAATTCCCATATATCCTCATTTAAATAAGTTAGAATTCCCATGAATAACCTATTAAGAGCATCAACAACCACATTAGCTTTACCTGGATGGTAATGGAGACATATATCATAGTCCTTCTAAAACTCAAGCCATCTTCTTTGTTTGAGATTCAACTCTTTTTGAGTAAATACATACTGTAGGCTTTTATGATAAGAGAAGATGTCCACATGAACCCCATAGAAATAGTGACACCAGATCTATAATGCAAATACCATAGCTAATAACTCCAAATTATGAGTAGGGTAGTTCTTCTCAAAAAATTTAAACTGCCTAGAAGCATAGCCACTAACCTACCATGTTGCATCATCATATAACCAAGACCAATACGAGAAGCATCATAATACACTACAAAACTATCATCACCCTCGAGCATCATAAAACTCATAGCAGAAGTCAACTTATTCTTTAAATTATCAAAACAACCCTCACACGCATCCAACCAACACAATTTGACCTTTTTTGGGTCAACTTAGTTAATGGGGCAGCTAAAGTTGAAAAACTCTTCTCAAACCTCTAATAGTAACTGGCTAAACCTAAAAAGCTTCAAATATCAATTGGAATCACGGATCTAAGCTACTTCTTAACCACTGCAACCTTTTGTGGATCCACTATGATCCCAACACTAGAGATAACATGGCCAAGAAAAGTTACAACCTTCAACCTAAACTCATATTTTGAGAACTTGGCATACAAACACTAATCTTTAAAGGTCTACAAGACAACACACAGGTGATCGCATGATCCACCTCACTCATAGAGTAGACCAAGATGCCATCTATGAAGACAATGACAAAGAAGTCCAAAAATCAATGGAAGACCCAATTCATCAAATCCATGAACGCTGGCAGAGCATTGGTCAACACAAAGAACATAACTAGGAATTTATAGTGACCATACCAGGTCTTGAAGGAAGTCTTAGGGATATCCACCCCCTAACATTAAGCTGATGATAGCCTAGCCTAAGATCAATCTTAGAGAAATACTAACACCCTGATGTTTATAAAATAAATCATTGATCCTAGAAAGAGGTTATTTATTCTTTCTAGTCACCTTGTTCAACTGATGATAATCAATGCACATTCTAAGGGAACCATCCTTCTTACATATGAACAACACCGAAGCACCCCAAGAAAACACACTAGGATGGATAAAACTTTTATCTAAGAGATCCTTCAACTTCTCCTTAAGCTCCTTCAACTCAGTTGGGGCCATTCTGTATGGAGGGATAGAAATAGGATTAGTGTCCAGAATAAGATTAATTCTAAATTCAATTTCCCTATCCAGAGGAATACCATGAAGATCATCAAGGAAAACCTCAGAAAAATCATTAACCATAGGAACAAATTCTAAAGAAGGACCTCCAAATTAGAATCTTTAACCCAAACCAAATAATAAAAACACCCTTTTGAAATCAACTTTTAGGCTCTAAGATATGAGATGAACCTCCCCTTAGGCACTGAAGAACCTCATTCCCATACAATGACTGGATCATTAGAAAAATTAAACATGACCATATAAGTATGACAATCTAAGGAAGCACAGCATAAATACAACCAATCCATCCCTAATATGACGTAAAAGTCGACCATATTCGACTCTATCAAATCCATAAGAGTTTCTTTACTACCAACAACTACCACATACTCTATATAGACTCTTTTAACAATCATAGAGTCTCCTACTGATGTGTGAGCAGATGCTAACACATTTGAGGCTTTTAACTGAGAATAATTGCAAGGTCTTAAGAAACTTTTATCATTTTTGATTGTTTTATATTTGATTTTGCAGTAGAGGTGAAGATGCAAGAGAATCAATTGGGATTAATGCAAAAGAGTTGAAATCTAAAGCAAATAGAAGAAAAGTATGGCTGACGACATTCTTGATAAGCCATTAGTCCTGTGATAAGTTATCTGATATACCACCAGGCTTAGACAGAGAATAGACATCACCTAAAAGTTATGATGACATTTTTTGATATGTCGTCAAAGTGTTGATAAGTCGTCAGAGTCGCCATCAGCCTTAGGTAGAACATATGAGCTGAGGTGGAGAAGTGACGACATTGTCTGATACGTTATCACATTTTCGATAAGTCATCAGGATTCATCGTCAGCCTTAAGAAGAAAGTGCTAAAACTGAAGAGAGAGATGATGATATTTGTGATAAGTCGTCAGACTCCTGATAAGGTATCACGAATATCGTTGCCTAATTAGAGGAATTATTAAACTCTATGATTTTGTTTCCTTATTTAGGCTGAACTACAAAAAGTATTATTTAGGTTTTTCTAAAGGAGTTCAAAAAAATAATTTTGGAACACACATATTTTGTTATTTCTCTCTCTAGTTTCTTGGATTGAAAAATAATTAACTTTGAAGAGATTTTGATCAATATTTTAGGATTTCTATTGTGATCTAATCTGAGAATCACTAGTTATTATTCATCTTATGGTAAGTTCATCTTTCAAATTATGAATACATCTAGTTATATTGCTTATTAAATTATGTGTGGCTAAATCTCTTCGACCCGAATTATAGGATCTATGGGTTAAGTCTTTGTAATATGCTATGTGTTTTTTATTCTAAAGGTAATAGGACTCCTTTATAATTCTGAGATTTTAATTATTGCCTATTGGTTGCAAAGGATAGATAGCACCTGCTTTGATTTGCTTGAGATAAGAAATCAAATATAGTAGGAAGTGAATTATTGACAGGGTTTTGGAAACACTAAACTTCAATTTATTAATTGATGCTGTAACAAGGTTGATTAACCTGAGGTAAAGTCTAGTTAGTAAATATAAATTCCCTAAGTCTGAGAGGATTAGATAATTAAATGCTTAAGTAGGTCGAGAGACATTTAGGCAGAACTTCGATAGAGATAATCTATTGTCCTACCTACTATGAGAATCTTGAATCACTCTTTGCATCTGTCAAGTACTAAAACCCATAGTGAATATAATTATGGTTTTCCATAAACTCTTGATTACAAACACTGAAACTAAAGTAACCAACAACTATTGCTAATCTCCAAAACCCCCATTCCAGGAAATATCCAAATATTAGTTGATTAAATCACAAACAACTTAAGTTCACACCATACTCCCTATGGGATTCGACCCCAACCTAGTTGGGTTATATATTGACAACGATTACTTACATTCTTATTAGTGAGGTATAGTTTGAGCATTATCAAAAATGGCATCATTGCCGAGGAATACAGTTGTAAATTGAAGTTATTGACTATTAGTCTAGTTGCCTAGTTTTACATCTATTTGTTGTTTTTGTTTATTGTAGGACCTTTGTAGTGTATGCCAAGAACCAAAAGTTCTGGAGAACTATTATTAAATTAGAAGAATGGTAGACCAACAGGAGGCTGATAGGTTAGCAGCCTTAGCTATAGGTTAGGTGAATGCGCAGAATATTGGTCAACAAGTATGACATCCAATTCCTGAGGATGAATATTTGAGAGACGAGGAGTTGTTAAACCCTACTAACCTAAGGCGTGCATAGCAAGTAGCTGCACCAGTACAACCTAATGCTAACAGGAACCGTCTATTCTAAAGAAGGCAAGATTACCAGCCGGTCCAGTATGACCTCAATGATGATGATGATAGAATGGATAGAGCAGGTGGAATGGGTGTAATTATTCCTCCACCATTGGAACTTGGGGTAAAATTCAACATAACCAAGTGAAGGCACCTATTAGGTATGCTCAAAACCTAATGTTTCTCTTCAGTTGGTAAGTAATAAACTGAAGTGAATCAAGGTTCCCAAGAAGCTTTAGTCAAATTTAGCTTGAGATTGTATGAAAATCGAAAACTAGGGTTTGTTGTGCAAGCTTGAGACTTACAAGGTAAGCTAAAAAATGAGAATCGATGGGGTTTTAAGATGAAATTGGATTAATAATCAAGTTGAGGTCGAGTAGAGGTTGTATCCTGAGCTGACGACATGGATGATAAGTTATCACATTTGTAACAGCTTATCAGATATGTCGTCAGAAATTGATAAAATTTTGTGGGTTCTATTTCGAGCTGACAATATTCATGATAAGCTATCACAACTATGACGGATTATCAGATATGTCATCACAACTTTGACCTGAAGCATTAATAGACCCTCTCAAGGGGTGTAGAACTTCTATGATTGAGATGTTGGTGTTAGATACTCTTGAGTGTTACCTAATTGTTTTTCTATTGCTACAAGTCCTGTAATGGAACCCAAAGGAAATAACCCCAACCCTACAAAGAAAGAGAAAAAAATAAGTGTACCCTGGAAGTTCTTCAATGAGAAATATGATTATGAGGAAGAAGAGCCACTTCTCAGAAAGCAAAGAAAGAAGAAAAACCTGAAAAAGCCCCCACCACCCTTACCAGTTGAGGTGGAGGAGAGTGAAGAAAGTGATACTGAGCCAGCAACATCTGAACATACAACTTTTGAGCAAATGGACTCTGAGAAATAGGAGTCTGAACATGCTAAATCTGAAAAGCATAATTCAGATCAACCTGAATCTGAGAAACCATCATCTGAGACCCCTTCTGTTGAGCAATAGAATGATAAAGAATCTCTGATTCGGGGAACTATGGTTAAATGCAAGAACCCCGAAGTCCGTGACAGCACTAGGTGGAAAATCCCTAAAGCATAAAAAATCTTCTTTGATGGGCTTTGCAGAAATAATAGAAGAGCTATTAAAAGGTCAATCTTTGAAGAAAAGAGGATTATCACTAGAGGGTTGAGCAGATATCCTAAATTTGAGAGGAAATTTCATGACTACAACTTGGGGTGGACTACAATAGGAGAAAACTCATTTTACCCTACACTAGTTAGGGAGTTCTATGCAAACTATCTGGCTCGCTTGGAAAACATGTGTAAAGAAGGGGAGAAAGCAGTAGATCAACCTTTGTTGGATAAAGTTCCATTACAGGCTGTAATGGTAGATGTTTTTGAAGCAACAATCAATAGATTCCTTCATGGCCCGTACTTCACTTCTCAGGCCACTTCACCTACGTTCTACGCTCGATTGAAACATTGGGAAAATCAATGATCTTGGTTAGCCACACTCATGGCTGATGGAGAACCTGAATGGCTGACTAACCTGAGTAAAAAGATCTTCAAGGTCTCCCTAAATCCTAAGGAAAGATTTTGCCGGGATATTGTACGTATCTGGTTGATGCCCACAAATAGAGATAATATCCTTAAGGATGATAGAGCAATATTAGTCACAAGTTTTGTGGCTAACCTCAAATTGAACTTTGGAGATATTTTTGTTGAAGAGATTAAAATTCATGTCTCGAGGTACGATGTGGCATATCCTTTCCCTTGTTTAATTATGAGGTTGTGTAGGGCAGCCAATGTGCCTAAGGTTATAGGGTTAGAAAAAGAACTGGTTGCCAAGAAGACCCACAATCCTATAAAAAATAATGAAAATTAGCCAAGCCTAACTCTTGACAGAGGCACAGAGTTTTCAACAGATCACCTAGTTATAGGTACCAGCTTGGCACCTAATGTAGAAGTATAGATTTCTAAAGCTGCACCATCGACATCCTCAACACGAGAAGATTCAGTGCCTGGAAGTAAGAAAAACCCTTCAGCTATAGTGTCTACAGCAAAATTTGCCTTCAAACCGATAAACTTTAGGAGAGTGGCAAAACAATCCAAATGGTGTAAAAATCAGCTGCAACTCTTTGCCAAACAATTTGCGATTACGGTAGACAAGAGGGTTATGGATGAACTTGAGCCCTACAAGGATCTGCCAGGTAGTATTGATGAATTGGAGAACTGTTTCAATGCATGATGGAAAGAGAGGTCAGTTCCAGAGATTGCACTATTCTGATTAGACTTAGACAAAGTAAAAGCAGAGGTTGGAAAGCTACAAAAACCCTAATTTATAGTGTCAGCCGATATGGTTGTTGAGGAGTCTAAGGGAGAAATCCTATTTCATGATCTCACAGAGGAACCAGTGAAGAAAAAGAAGAAAAAGGGTGAGAAAAAAGGTAAGGGTAAGAGAGAGAGGCCTGGTAGTGATGAAGAGATAAAAGCAGAGAAGAGGGCGAGAAAGAAGACTACAAAGGCTGAAATAAAGAAGGTGAGGATCGAGTCTCTAGTCAAAAATGAGAAATGAGAGGCCGCCATCCGAGCAAGAGCTGTAGGTGCCTTAACTAGTAGGCCCTAATCAAATGCTGGGCCTAATGTGTCAGAATAAGGGGAGGCTTCGAATGGAGGTAGGGCAGCTAAAGATGTGACATCAAGGTCAGGAATCCCTGATCCCTGTTCTTGATCTACTCCAGGTATACCCTAACCCTTAGTTTAGTTTTCCTGTGATTTTAAGTTGAAGGTGTAGGGTAAATTATTGTTGTAAAATTTTGTCACTAACTGGGAGAAATATAAGTAACTAAGGCAGTTAACTTATTTTTGTAATTTTTAGCACCTCTCCAATGGTCTGAAGGTTTAAATGTGTGATTTGCATCTAAGTGTTACCACTGTGCATTTTTGTATGGCATTAGTTCTACTGACACAATAATCATTGCTAAAAAGCTGCATGAACTAGAGAACTAGTAACTGGTGATTACTGGCGTGCCATGTGCGTGTGAGATTTTATTTAGATCCCTCTGTATGTTGGATTCAAAAATTACCCAGTTAGTCTTACCTAGGTTGAAGGATAGGAGTTAGGAAAGGATCATAGGCCATTTTGATAATAGCCCACTTTTAGCCTAAACGATCTTCCCTGTATATAGAATATCCCTTGATCCCTGCTTTGAGCCTGCTTAGCCTATTTCTTCTTATGACACCTGTCACCTTCCCGTTTATATCACAATGAACCTGTTTTGGCTCTGGTCCTCCTTGGAAACTGTGCACCTTAACTTAGGAAAATGGCCTAAGTTGAGGGTGGCTATCATAGGGGTGCGTGATACAAAATAAGTATGAATAAAGGTAGAATAAAAGAAAAGAATAAAAAGCGGGGTATAGTGGAAAAGAGCAAGAAAAAGAAAAGTTGTGAAAAAAATAAGTGATCGTGGAAAAGACCGCACCCATCCCAAATAAGTGTGATCAAGAAAAGAGAAGAATAGAAAAAGGTTAATGAGTGAAACCCCAAAAGCTAGTGTAGTGTCAAGGAGGCTTAGTCACTTTAAATATCATCAAGTATCATACCTGCCCCTAGCCTGTATTACAAGCGAAAGAGAAAACCTATAGTGATCTTAGCTGACTTGTCTGAAGATCTTAGTAATGAAAATAAGGACAAGCCTATGGTATTCGGCATACATTGATTGGAAATTCATTCTGAGAGTGAGTGTTTTTTTATCGTCCCCATAGTTACGTAAATGGTTATTGATATGAGAAAAGGGGGATTTCTTTGCTGTGAGGGCACACCAGATATGTTGCTAGTTGCTAACTTGTTTGGATAGTGTAATACTAGTCTATGCATGGTTGTTATAGCTGAATTAATGTCGTATCTTGATTCCTGTATGTTGAATTGTTGTTCTTCAATAATATACAGAGTTGTTCTTGAATTGACTAACCTTGGAGATGGTGAATAGGTTTTGAGATAATATGGATGATTGACTGTCGAATGTACTTTGTATCCTCTTTGTTGTGTTTGAGTTTCTTGAGGACAAGCAATTGTTTTAAGTTGAGGGTGTTGATGTGTGAGCAGACGATAACACATTTAAGGCTTTTAACTAAGAATAATTGCATGATCTTAAGCAGTTTTTGTCGTTTTTGATTGTTTTATCTTTGATTTTGCAGTAGAAGCCAAAATGCAAGAGCACCAACTGGGATGGAAGAAAAAGAGTTGAAATCTGAAGCAAAATAGAAGAGAAGCGTGGCTGACGACATTCATGATAAGTCGTCAGCCCTGTGATAAGTTATCAGATATACCGTCAGCCTTAGATAGAGAATGGACCTCAGCTGAAAGTTGTGATGACATTTCCTGATAAGTTGTCAAAGAGTTGATATGCTGTCAGAGTTACCGTCAGCCTTAGGTAGAACATGTGAACTGAGGTGGAGAAGTGACGACATTGTCTGATATATCTTCACATTTCTGATAAGTTGTCAGGTTTCATCATTAGCCTTAATCAGGAAGTGCTAAAATCAAAGAAGGAGCTGACGATATTTGTGATAAGTCGGCAGACTCCTGATAAGGTGTCACGAATGTCGTTGCCTAATTCGAGGAATTATTAAACTCTATGATTTTTTCCTTATTTAGTCTGAACTATAAAAAGTATTGTTTAGGGTTTTATAAAGGAGTTGAAAAACATAATTTTGGAATACACGTATTTTGTTATTTTTTTCTCTAGTTTCTTGGCTTGAAAAGAAATTAACTTTAAAGAGATATTCATCAATATTTTGGGATTTCTATTGGGATCTAATCTGAGAATCACTATTTATTATTCATCTTGTGGTAAGTTCATCTTTCAAATTATGAATACGTCTAGTTGTTTCTCTTATTATATTATGAGTGGCTAAATCCCTTTAACCGAATTATGGGTTCTATGGGTTAAGTCTTGGTAAGATACAATGTATTTTCGATTCTAAAGGTAATAGGACTCCTTGATAATTTTGAGATTTTAATTATTATCTATTGGTTGCAAATGATAGATAGCACCTTCTTTGATTTGCTTGAGATAAGAAGTCAAATATAGTAGAAAGTGAATTATTAACAGGGACTTGGAAATACTAAACTTCCATTTAATAATCAACATTGTAACAAGGTTGATTAACATGAGCTAAAGTATGGTTAGTAAATGTAAATTCCCTAAGTCTGAGAGGATTAGGTAATTAAATGCTTAAGTAGGTCGAGAGACATTTAGGCATAACTTCGATAGAGATGACCTGTTGTCCTACCTACTGTGAGAATCTTGAATCACTATTAGCATCTGTCAAGTACTAAAACTCATAGTGAACATAATTCTAGTTTTCCATAAACTCTTGATTAAAAACACTGAAACTAAAGTGACTGATGATAGGCGAATTTACACGCCTATATCAATATATTTTGCCCATATTTATGCCATGTTTTGAGAACAAAGTATATATTTCATGCGCTTTTAGTCCTTTTTCCTGTAAGAGAGCTAACGAACATGATTAGCAAAGTTTCAGGTATAATTGATGCAGAAATCAGCATTTTATGGCTTACTTGATGCCAAAGAAAGCTCACGAAGGAAGGAAAGGGAGCTTGGACGCCTAAAGGACCAAAAGTGATGCATGGAAAATCTGTCCCGGGCTAAAACAATATTTTTGAAGACTTTGGGGACTTGCAGTAACTTATTTGAATTTGGATAATGATACATTAACCTAGTACAATTGGGTTAAGTATTTCATTTGTTTATTTGGATAAGGAGAATATTACATTAACCTAGTACAATTGGGTTAAGTATTTCATTTGTTTAGTAGGATTTGGTTAGATATTTCATTAGCTTAGTAGGAATAGGATATGGGTATTATAAATACCCTATCATGCTAGAGATTTTTATTCATCTTCTTACATTCCTCCCTTAGTGGAGAGATACATTCTACTTCACAATTCTAATTCTTCCATCAATTAACAATTCTAATCTTCCCATTAATTCTACTTTTCTTCTTCTATTCATCTATTCAATTCTTAATTTCCGCAACAAGAGAAACGTTACGTTGCCTAGGAAATTCACGCCTAAAGCCTACCACTTGTGCTACACGAAATTAATCAATCTTGTGGTATAACAACAATGTCAATCGTGATCTCCTTCGCAATCATGGGTAACTAAACTTCTCTGTTAGGGTTATGGAAGCCAACTAAAATACTATCTATTGCTATGAGTTTGTGAGTTTGTGACACGTATGATTCTTATATCATTATTCTCTTCATCTTAATCAACATTCTTTGTGGTTACAAACGCAAGAATACGCCAGTATAACATTTAACTTGTTCGAAAGAAATGTTATCTGTCTGGAAAAGAGATAATGTCAAGGTAGTAGGGTCACCCTCTAAAATTCCCTACTAAATAGATAGTGCCGTAACTGGATTAACCTCTTGGAGAATTTGTACCGTTAGACATGCTTTAAGCTCAAAAGAGTTAAAGTGAAATAATCCTCGAATAGGTCGAAAGACGCCTGGATTTACCATCGAATACAATTCTCTATAAGTACATGCATGTCGGAATTCTACACACTCATAGACAATAGAGACGTATAACTCAGGAGGTGGACATAACCCCAATGCTTCAATTCTCACTATTTACAACTTACGTAACAATCCTTTTCTTTTTACTTTGCTATTTTCAGCTTTTACTTTATTGTTTTGGTTACACATTACAATCCCCCCTCATTACGAGACTTGCACTAAAAAGTCTAGTAATTCTGCTTACTTGTTGACCAAGCTATTCTCTGTGGGATCGATACCCAACCCAGTTGGGTTCTATATTTGCTAGCGACCGATTTACACTCCTAAGAGAGCTGTATATTGAGCGTTATAAAAAATTGGCGCCGTTGCCGGGGAATACAAGTGTCAATTATGTTTTTGAAAATTACTAGACCCTTTGGTCAAAGATTCTCGTACTTTTACTTTTTTTTTTTTTTTTTACTGCAGGTTTTTATTTAGTGTATGCCCCATACTCGAAGTTCTGGTCAACCATTATTACCTATCAATCCTGAACCACAACGCATTGGTAGAACGGAAGCACAAGCAGAAATCAAAAGGATGGCTGCTCAATAGGAACAAGCAAGATTGGCTGCCCTTGCCGCTGCCCAAGTTCAACAACAGAACATTGATAACCCTGCACGAGCAACAAATCCCGACGATGAGGATTTAGGTGATGACGAGTTACTAAACCCTAGGCGTGATGCTGAAATAACACCTACCAACCGAAGAGGTCGACAAGCTCGGTTTAGGTATGACCGCCAACCTATGCAGCCATCTTTCGATGACGATGATGATGATCTTGATGGTGCCGGATCCACTGGATCCATAATTCCACCACCATTAGCGCCCGGAGCCAAGTTCAACATCACAAACACCATGATTCAGTTATTACAACTCAAGGGATTATTTGGTGGACTAGCAGGCGATGATCTGAATATGCATCTCATCAACTTTATTTCTACATGCAAGTCGTTTGACAATCCTGGTGTTGGTCAGAATACAATTCCATTACGTCTATTTCCATTGTCTCTGTCTGGGGAGGCAACACTATGGTTGAATGGGCTGACTCCTGATTCAATTACAAATTGGAGGCAATTGAGAGACACTTTCCTAGAAAGATTCTTTCCGCCATCCCAAAGAGCACAATTGAGAGATGAAATCAACAACTTTCGTCAGCTTCCCACTGAAGCTCTTCATGAAACATGGGAGAGGTTCAAGACAAAGCTAGCGAGATGCCCAAACCATCACATGACCAATGTTCACCTAATGGAGATATTGTATAGAGCCTTGAATTCAATAACTAAGCCAGTGGTGGATAACGCAGCTGGAGGATCTTTTATGGACCTCACTTTTGGTCAAGCAAGCAATATGCTAGATCGTATGATGAAACAAAGTAGAGCTTGGCATACCCGGGATTTTGAGGTAGAAATCCCCACTTTATCTATTGGCATGACTGCAGACCAAAGAAGAAGAGAAGAAGAACGTGATCAAGATATGGCGCATCTGAAAACACAAATGGATCTTCTTACAAAGCATTTATTATCAGGGAAGACCGAAAAAGTGAAAGCTATTGCGTCAGAAGGAAGAGACGAATCTGATTCGGAAGAGGAGGACAACTACTTGAACAATCAGGGGGGGTTTCCATGGGAATACCCAAGGAAACCAAGGTCGGAATTATTATGATAAATTTGGAAACAAAGACCAAGGTAGTTGGAAAAACAAGAATGAAAAGAGTGGTTTGTACGTTCCCCCTGGTAGACGTGACACCACCACATCAAATTCTGGAAATATGGAAGACATGATGGCTAAATTATTGAAAGGAGTGGAAGCAACGAGCGCGGAGTAATGGAGGTAATCAATGATTTGTCCTCCATGAAACAATTAGTTGATTCACATTCCACTTCTATCAAGCAAATAGAGCAGCAATTGAGCCAACTTTCAGCCGCACTCAATCAAAGAAAGGCCGGCACTTTACCTAGCGATAATGTGCAAAACCCAAGGAATGATGGGTCATGCATGGCCATCACTACCAGAAGTGGTAAGGTGCTGCAAACTTCAGCAAAAGACAAGCAAGTGGTTGACGAAGTTGCAGACATGGATAACAACGCAATAGGAGAAGATGCCGCAACTACTACTCCTGACGTCGAGGACGCCACCTCCAGCATGGTGCAGCCTGAAAAAGTGGAAAAATGGAAGCAAGAGGAGAAGAAAGCCGTGGAAATAACACTTCCATACCCACCACCACCTTTTCCCAAAAGATTGAAGAAGGTGGCGGATGATACAAAGTACAGCAAATTCATGACTATGTTGAAACAGCTGACCATTAATGTTCCATTGGTGGAAGCACTTGAACAAATGCCTGGGTATGCGAAGTTTATGAAGGATCTTTTGACAAAGATGCGGGCAGCAAGCTATGAGTTGAAAGAAGATGTGCATGATTGTAGTGCAATTGCTACCCGATCGATAGTTCAGAAGAAGGTCGACCCCGGAGCTTTCACTATTCCTTGCACCGTAGGATCTTTGAATTTTGCCAAAGCATTATGTGACTTAGGAGCAAACATCAATTTGATGCCATTATCGATCTACAAGAAGTTGGGGTTGGGTAATCCTACTCCAACCAATATGAGGCTCGTCATGGCGGATAGGTCGGTAAAATGACCTGTTGGTATTCTATGTGACGTATTGGTAAAGGTTTCTTCATTCATCTTTGTGGCAGACTTCGTTATTTTGGATTGTGAGGCAGACTCAGAAGTTCCCATAATCTTGGGGCGCCCTTTCCTTGCTACAGGAAGTGTGCTTATTGATTTGAGAGCCAATGAGCTTTCATTCCGAATAAATGACGAAGTGGTTCTCTTTGATGTGTGCAAATCAATGAAGTAGCCCAAAGATCTAAGTGTATTTTCGGTGGCTGATGTTTTCTTTGATGATGAGAAATAATTACTTGAAGAAGAGCAAATTATTGATGACCCTTTGGAGGTTGTGCTAATGAATGGAGAGAATGAGGATGCTGAAAATTTTGAAGAAGCTACTTGTGCTCTATCGGGATTAGGGACATATCGCTATGCTACCAAGAAGCTGGATCTTGATCTCAAGAATCGACCCACACCACCAGCTAAGCCATCTATTGAAGAGCCACCCACATTAGAGTTGAAGGATCTGCCAAGTCATTTGAAGTACGCCTTCTTAGGAAGCGGAAATACTCTTCCAGTCATTGTGGCAGCCAATTTGGGTGAGCAACAAGTTGCAGCTCTTATTGCTATCTTACGCAAGTATATTAGAGCCATTGATGGACCATTGCGGATATTATTAGTATTCTACCTGGGATTTGTACACATAAAATTCAGCTTCAAGAAAATTGCACGCCCACCATTGAGCATCAAAGACGTCTAAACCCACCTATGCAAGAAGTGGTGAAGAAAGAAATTATCAAGTGGTTAGACTCGGGGGTTGTGTATCCTATCTCAGATAGTACATAGGTAAGCTCGGTACAATGTGTTCCCAAGAAAGGAGGCATGACGGTAGTCGCGAATACGAAGAACGAGCTGATTCCACTCAGACCCGTCACTAGATGGAGAGTATGCATGGACTATCGAAAGCTGAATTCTTGGACACTCAAAGATCACTTCCCAATGCCATTCATGGACCAAATGCTAGATCGATTAGCGGGGAAAGGATGGTTTTGCTTCTTGGACGGTTATTCAGGCTATAATCAGATTTGTATTGCCCCCGAAGACCAAGAGAAGACAACATTTACATGCCCATATGGTACGTTTGCCTTCAAACGTATGCCATTCGGGTTATGTAATGCACCAGCCACCTTTCAACGCTGTATGATGTCCATTTTCTCTGATATGGTTGAGGACACTTTGGAGGTATTTATGAATGATTTTTCAGTTTTTGGTGAATCTTTTGAGTCGTGCTTGGAAAACATGAGCATGGCATTGCAAAGATGTGTAGATTCAACCTTGTGCTAAATTGGTTAAAGTGCCACTTCATGGTAAAAGAAGGAATCATTCTTGGGTACAAGATCTCCACAAGAGGAATAGAGGTTGATCGAGCAAAAATAGAGGTTATTGAGAAGCTACCGCCTTCAATTTTGGTGAAGGGAGTTCGTAGTTTTCTTGGCCATGCAGGTTTCTATCGTCGGTTTATCAAAGATTTCTCAAAAATTGCTAGTCCATTGTGAAAACTATTGGAGAAGGATACGAAGTTTGAGTTTAATGAAGATTGCTTAAAGGCATTCGAATGCCTTAAAGGAAAACTCATTGAAGCCTCTATCATGGTAGCACTAGACTGGTCTCTCCCATTTGAAGTCATGTGTGATTCTAGTGGTGTAGCCATTGGAGCTGTACTTGGACAAAGAAAGGAGAAATTATGTTATCCTATCTACTATGCTAGTAAGGTCCTAAATGAAGCCCAAAGGAACTACACTGTTACTGAACAAGAGCTCCTAGCATGTTTATACGCGTTTGAGAAGTTTCGTGCCTATCTATTAGGTACTAAGGTGATCATTCATACAGACCATGCAGCTCTTAGGTATCTCATGACAAATAAGGATGCAAAACCAAGGTTAATTCGATGGGTGTTGCTGCTACAAGAGTTCGATTTTGAGGTCAAAGATAGAAGAGGTTGCGAGAACCAAGTGGCCGACCACCTATCTCAACTTGAGAATGAGCATATGGTGCAACCTGAAATTCAGATTGATGATGCATTCCCGGACGAAGAGATATTAGCGACAACAATGGAAAAATTACCATGGTATGCCGACTTTGCAAATTTCGTGGTGAGTAATGTGATACCTGCCAATTTATCTTACCACCAAAGGAGGAAGTTTATGCATGACGTACAGTACTACTATTGGGATGAACCTTATTTGTTTTGAAGATGCATGGATGGTATCATTCGACGATGTATATCTCATGAAGAAGCGCCTACTATATTGGAAGCATGCCATACTTCCCAAGTTGGAGGACATCACGCAGGCAATCGGACGGCAAGAAAAGTTTTGCAAAGTGGTTATTATTGGCCTTCAATATTTAGAGATGCCTACGACTATGTTAGAAGGTGCGACCAATGCCAACGTAAAGGTGCTATTTCAAAACACCATGAAATTCCTATGTCCAAAATTCTTGAGGTAGAACTCTTCAATGTATGGGGTATTGATTTCATGGGTCCATTCGTGAATTCGTTTGGAATGAAGTACATCTTGGTTGCTGTAGATTATGTTTCAAAATGGGTGGAAGCTGTAGCTTTGGCCGACAATAAAGGGAAGCGTGTTGTAGCATTCTTAAAGAAGAATATCTTCTCTCGCTTTGGGGTACCACGTACTATCATAAGTGATGGAGGATCTCACTTTTGCAACAAGCTGTTCAAATCAGTTTTCGCCAAGTATGGTGTCAAGCAACATAAGGTAGCTACGCCTTATCATCCCCAAACTAGTGGACAAGTAAAAGTTTCCAATCGCGAGATCAAGCAAATCCTTGCGAAAATGGTTAATGCGAATAGGAAGGATTGGTCTAGGAAGCTTGATGATGCACTATGGGTGGACAGGACTGCATTCAAATCACCCATTGGCATGTCTCCTTATCAACTAGTTTATGGGAAGGTTTGTCACTTACCCATCGAGCTCGAGCATAAGGCATTGTGGGCATTGAGGCAATTGAATTTTAATCAGGATGATGCTAAGAATCTGAGGTGGGAGCAGCTGAACGAATTAGATGAGTTCCGTCTCCATGCATATGAAAGATCAGACCTATACAAGGAGCGGATGAAAAAGTATCATGATCAGCGGATTGTTCGAAGAAACTTCCAAAGAGGTGATATGGTACTTTTCTTCAACTCCTGATTGAAGCTCTTCCCAGGTAAGTTAAAGTCTAAGTGGTCTGATCCATACAAAGTTATCCAAGTCTACTCGTCTGGAGTAGTCTAATTGGAAGACAATAATGGTGTTGTCTTCAAAGTGAATGGCCAACCTGTTAAACCTTATATCGGTCCTCTTGACTCGATGAATTATATGGCTATCACTTATCTCGACGATGTCTAAGTACTCGAGGTAACTATGTCGAGCCACGACAATAATTAAGGCGCTAGATGGGAGGCAACCCATCGTTCTATCGTTTTATTGTTTTATCGTTTATCGTTTATCGTTTTGTCTTTCTTTCATTCTAGTACTTGTTTTGCTTTTGATAAATGAAAATCCAAAAGTATGAGTTGTGCCACGACCAAAAGTAAGGCTCTTGGTGGGAGGCAACCCATCGTACTAATCATTTTCATTAGTTTTGAGCAAATATAGGTGCGAGAAGTATTCAATGAGGAGATTGGTTTCAAATGACGATTTAGACGTATTGTATGGTAAAGGTGGTAAGTTAGGAATAAGGATGCATAAGGCTATGGATTGAGCAATGCTCATGCCAAAATAGGCATCGAGGAAGGCTAGGCCTAGGTAAAACTAGGCCACGAACAATGCAAAACCTATCTATAGCCTAGGGTCTCGGAATCTAGTGTGCTATACACTATGCGCCGGCCATTCTTAAGTGTGCTATACACTATGTGCCGCCTATGCTATAGCATTAGGTCTCAGTATCTCAAATGCTATACACTATGCGGTGCATATGTCCCTAAATGCCATGACCTATGCGCCGCATATGTCCCTAAATGCCATACACTATGCGCCGCTTATACTATGACTATGCCAAGCATTATGCGCCGCATATAGGGCATTTTTGTCTCCAAAACCGTTTGTAAATGGGTCAAAACCCGACCCATTCTTTTTCTATATAAAGGGGACTTGGTCTTGAAACATAACCACATTAGGAATAGACCTAAAGGCGCCGCATACTCTCTCCAAATCATCTCAAACTTTTTCTTTTTGCTCTTCCAATTCATAAGACCATCTCCAAAGGCTTCAATCACGTATGTACTCTTTTATTCTTCATCTATTTCTCGTAAGTACTACGTTGCTATGCCTATTATGAATTGCTACATCTTGAAAGATTATTGGTGATGTTAATGTGTTTGGATTGTTGATACAAAAACATGTGCGTGAACATATACGTTAGGATAATCTTGACTTGTTTCCGACTTGAATTTGGGTTTAATAGCATTGTTATACTACTTGCGGAATTGATATAAGCTTGATACTTGAATACTTACATGTTATACTATCCCGTTCATCAGAATATGACTTATAGTTGACTACCGACTTAAGAGGTTGTGATTGTTGCAAGTAACTATACCATAACGTAACCCCTACGTAGCAGTGTTGTTATACCTAACATAAAAGTAGTGCAATGGCTGCAAGTAGTGATACATCACTGATTTTCTTTTCGGAACATAGTTCCTAAAATGTATGAATTCACCTCACTGTTTTGTATTAACGAACCTAAGTGTGGGGTGGTACCCCGATGGCTTGTGTATAGATTGTTTCCTTTGAGTTGATGCTAACATGAATACTGTTTAAATCTCAGGAACAATGGCACCTAAAGTGCGACAAGATAAGGCTACTACTTCCCAAAAGGGCAAGAAGAGAGGTCGTAAGGAACAAGGAGAATCATCCTCAATGCAACTACCCCGACGAATGTTTGGAATAAAATGGGTTCTTGAGGAGGAAGCCAAAGAATGGTACAAGAACAACAAGGAACGGAAATATGTTCACGTCGACTTGATCAACAAGGATACCATAGCAAAGAAGGAGCCGCGTATGTTGGCGAAAATAATGGCGTTGAAACTGGATTTCATCTTCCGCGACATGGGAGAATGTAATCTTGATTTGACAGGGGAGTTCTACGCCAACTGGTCGCCAAAAACCATAGGCAACGAAGTCAAGATTCGGGGCCAAGTGTTACAGGTCAACTCGGATTTGCTCAACTCCTTTCTTGGTTTACCTTCGGTCGACCCAGCACCATTCAAAGAGCTGTACAGCAGGCCTCCTTATAGAGCAATATGACACACACTTTGTGGAAGTAGATTGATGGCAAGATGGGGCAGACACCGAGACACCGGACGACACAACACCTTCCCCTATGCTCCATTGAATAGGGAAGCATGAATCTGGTTGCGTATTGTCAACTCATGCCTTATCCCTGGGACTCAATAAACCAATATATTAAGAGATAGAGTGCGTTTGGTCTATTCTTTGATGACGAATGTCCATATAAATTTTAGGGCAATCATTCACTCTACAATGCGGAAGGCCAGACTCCACAAAAGGTCCCACTTCACTTTTGGTAATCTGTTGACAGCACTCTTGCGGAAGGAGGATATCGAAGAGGAACCAGCTGATCACAAACTCCCACATAACCCAAAGAAGGTTGACCTCACCAAGGTCAAAGATGCTGAAACAACTGATGGTGTCAACCTTACTACTACGGAGAGACATGCTCGTGATGAGAGTTTCTTCCGTCATCTTTATGGCATGACACGCTTCACAATGATGAGTGGAGGTCGTGTTCCAACTGCTGAAGAGCTCCAACAGCTGGACCATGATTATCCAATGAACATGCATGCACGGGAGATGTGTGGAGTGGGTGTATACTTTGAGGAACCTCTAGACGATGATGTGCCAACCGATGACGATCGACGCTTGCCAGACTCTGATGAGGAGGAGAACTCTGACGACGACTCTTATGATGATTCCGATGAAGGGGGTATGACCCCCGACATTGAGGAAGAGTCCGACTGACCAGATTCTTCGTATTTATTTTCCACTGATGGCAGTGTCCCGTATAAGTGTGGGGTGGCGGTATCGCATGCTATACTTCTCTATCGCATCTATGTTTGTTTACTTTGTTTACTTTGTTTTATTTGTTTCGTTTTTTTGTGTGTTTCATTTTTTAGTTAAGTTAAGTTTTTTAGGAATAATTTTTTTCTTAGCTTCGCATGAAATAATTCCAATAGGCAGCATGAGATTATAACAAGAGTACGTGCTACAATTATGACTATTGAGACGTTTAGGCTATAAATGTGACTCATTATGTGATATTTTGTGGTTCAATTCCTTCACTTGTTGGGTCAAGAGTCTATATTACTTCCAATAAAGTCAACCATGTGCCTTGTGTGTGAGATTAATAGTATATTCTATGTTTGTGGCTGATGCTAGAACTTGCCTGGTATGTATGCAAAGCGAAAATAAGGAGTGTAAGTTTAGGAGATGATTTAGGCATTTCTTTGGCAACCTATACATGTTTACCTTCGTTTTACCTACCCATGGACATCATCCTAGTTAAATCCTTTTGAGTCTTTAGCCTATTTTCTTTGACGAACCTCATATGTAAGCCTAATCCATTTTTTCAAGACCGTAATTTGATCCAAAATCCTAAGTGCTTTAAAGTGAAAAAGTCATGTGACGAAATAAGAGGAAATTAGGTGAGTATGATGCTTTAAATTGTAGTGGTGATTGAATGAGTTATGAAAAAGAAAGTGCTATCATTAGAGGTATGTTATGAAAAGAAAAAGGAAAAAGAAAGATGAAAAGTGAGTTATGCTTAAAATTGAAAAACAAAAGAGGAGAACAAGGGTGGTAGAATAAAAGAAAGAAGAAAGGTTGAAAGAAAAGAAAAAAATGTCAATGATACAATGTGATGTATTAAAGTGCTTAGGAACTTAGTCACTATTTCTGGCCAAAATAGCTGATCCTACCCGTCCCTTAGCCTACATTACAACCATCAAAAGACCTACTTGATCCTAAGCTTAGTATTCTGACATTTAGTGGAGTATTACACTAAGGGAAAGCCTATGATCATCAGTTGCTGCATACGAATTCCTTGTGAGAGCGAGAGCAAGGATATTTTGATACCCATGTTTGAAAAATATGCTATACTTGTGAGTGACGATGGGTAATATATTGTGAGACACACATGGTTGATGAGTTTTGGATAGTTGTATATGATTCTTTGTGCCTTAACTTTTGAATATGAGTTGACCACCATCACGAGTCTATGCTAGAGGTTAAATGGTTTCTACTAATGATCGGAAAGCTACTCTTTGTTGATAATTGTTGTGCTTGTCTTGACGAATGTTTTGTGTTGTTGTTGTGAAACCCTAAGTTGATGTCTAGAAGGACATGATATGTTGTTCGAGGACGAACAAAGCTTGAAGTGTGGGGTGTTGATGATAGGCGAATTTACACGCCTATATCAATATATTTTGCCCATATTTATGACATGTTTTGAGAACAAAGTATATATTTTATGCGCTTTTCGTCCTTTTCCCTGTAAGAGAGCTAACGAACATGATTAGCAAAGTTTCAGGTATAATTGATGCAGAAATCAGCATTTTATGGCTTACTTGACGCCAAAGAAATCTGACGAAGGAAGGAAAGGGAGCTTGGATGCCTAAAGGACCAAAAGTGATGCATGGAAAATCTGTCCCGGGCTAAAACAACATTTCTGAAGACTTTGGGGACTTGCAGTAACTTATTTGGATTTGGATAATGATACATTAACCTAGTACAATTGGGTTAAGTATTTCATTTGTTTATTTGGATTAGGAGAATATCACATTAACCTAGTACAATTGGGTTAAGTATTTCAATTGTTTAGTAGGATTTGGTTAGATATTTCATTAGCTTAGTAGGAATAGGATATGGGTATTATAAATACCCTATCATGCTAGAGATTTTTATTCATCTTCTTACATTCCTCCCTTAGTGGAGAGATACATTCTACTTCACAATTCTAATTCTTCCATCAATTAACAATTCTAATCTTCCCATTAATTCTATTTTTCTTCTTCTATTTATCTATTCAATTCTTAATTTCCGCAACAAGAGAAACGTTACGTTGCCTAGGAAATTCACGCCTAACGCCTACCACTTGTGCTACACGAAATTAATCAATTTTGTGGTATAACAACAATGTCAATCGTGATCTCCTTCGCAATCATGGGTAACTAAACTTCTCTGTTAGGGTTATGGAAGCCAACTGTAATACTATCTATTGCTATGAGTTTGTGAGTTTGTGACACGTATGATGCTTATATCATTATTCTCTTCATATTAATCTACATTCTTTGTGGTTGCAAATGCAAGAATACGCCAGTATAACATTTAACTTGTTCGAAAGAAAGGTTATATGTCTGGAAAAGAGATAATGTCAAGGTAGTAGGGTCACCCCCTAAAATTCCCTACTAAACAGTTAGTGCCGTAACTGGATTAACCTCTTGGAGAATTTGTACCGTTAGACACGCTTTAAGCTCGAAAGAGTTAAAGTGAAATAATCCTTGAATAGGTCGAAAGACGCCTGGATTTACCATCGAATACAATTCTCTATAAGCACATGCATGTCGGAATTCTACACACTCATAGTCAATAGAGACGTATAACTCAAGAGGTGGACATAACCCCAATGCTTCAATTCTCATTGTTTACAACTTACGTAACAATCCTTCTCTTTTTACTTTGCTATTTTCACCTTTTACTTTATTGTTTTGGTTACACATTACAATCTCCCCTCATTACGAGACTTGCACTAAAAAGTCTAGTAATTCTGCTTACTTGTTGACCAAGCTATTCTCTGTGGGATCGATACCCAACCCAGTTGGGTTCTATATTTGCTAGCGACTGCTTTACACTCCTAAGAGAGCTGTAGATTGAGCTTTATCAGTGACCAACAATTATTTGCTAATCTCCAAAACCTCCATTCCAGGAAACATCCAACTATCAGTTGATTAAATCACAAACAACTTAAGTTCACACCATATTCCCTGTGGGATTCTACCCCAACCTAGTTGTGTTATATATTGACAATGATCACTTACATTCTCATTTGAGAGGTGTAGTTTGAGTGTTATCACCTACCATGGTAGAAACAGAAAAAAGAATTGACAGACACTCAGGTCCAAAAGCGAAATGCACAGCCAAAAATAGGGTCCCATAAAAAAGAGTGGACCCTGGATCAAGTATACAATACACATCACAATAGAAAAGTTTCAACATACTAGTAACCACATCGGATGATGCCTCAGATCCTAGCGAGATGCAGGAGCATATAATCAATTTCGGCCAGTGTCTGTACCAGAAGCAGAAATAGATATAGTAGTAACATTATTTGGTGCGAGAACAGATGAAAAGCCAATAGGAACCTTGTTAAACCTAGAATCCATCCTAACATGATAGTCGTGTTGCATATGACCAACCTGAACATGATAAAAACACCTGTTCTTCCCTTCCTCACATAAACCACAGTGCGACCACCCACAATATCTACAACGAGGGTGGGATAGAGCTGTCTTAGCCCACTAGCCTGAGATTGGGAACCCTGTGCCCAGAACCCGCCATCATACTAAGATCAAAAATCACCAAACGACTTTAGATATGGAGCACTTTCCATGGAGAAAGAACCAGGACTCCCCCACTTTGCTTAGAAGACCAAAATTTCTTCCCCTGCCTTTCAGTAAATACAACCTACTTCTATTTCTGTCCCTCTACTTATTTCATAGACACAACCAATCTATAGATGTGTATATCCTTGATCAACAAAGAAGACTTACTCTGAAGTATCAACTCACGAGACAAACCCTAAGAGAACTTACGTATTTTAGCCCTTATGCTCGAAACCAACACTGGAGCATACCTAGATAACTGATGGAATTTCAAGGCATACTCCTTGATAGACATCCTACCTTGCCTTATCTTCACAAACTCTTCCTCTTTAGCTTTCCTTAACTCCTGATGAAAGAACCGATCCAGTAAAGCGCTGGAGAAATCCTCCCACAAGGAGAAACTAGTATCTTCACCCCTTGATTGTTCCCACTCTTCGTACCACTGGTATGCCACATCATTCAATTGATAGGCAGCAAACTCAACACCTTCAACCTCAGGAGCATTAATAATGCAAAGAATGTTATCCATTTCATCAATTAAAGTTTGAGGATCCTCCTCAACCTTAGCACCAGTAAACATAGGAGGATGCAACCTCATGGACTAGCCAACCCTTGTGGCCTCAGAAGATGGAGTAACATGAATACCACACTCAGGAAGAGAAGTTACCAACTGATTAAATAAAGTAATGGAGTGGTAGAACTCAACATTAGAAGCCTCCTCTTGAGGATAATGAGTATGAGTGTCACCCCAAAAGGGAGATCAGTAGGGGTACGTGGAAACTTATGAGTTCAGTCAGATGCTAGTTTTCAATGTTAATCCTTCGGACACTAATTTCACGGCCTGGTTACATATCCCGCTGTTAAATGTTTTAAAAAAAACAACCATTAAGCCAATTACTTACCAAAGGTACTTTGTTGGTATCGTCATACCAACACCACTTGCAAGCATACAGCTATGCCATAACCTTTATCATTTGCCTTTGGGACTTAATCCTATTGTCTATACAAAGCCATCAATTACATTCAACCTTTAGGGACTCAAACCCTCTATTAAATAGACACATAAATTAATTTAATGTTTAGGGACTAAAACCCTTTTAACCAACTAAACCACCAATGTTTACATTCATATCATTAAAGGGCCAACAAGTCCTTCACAAAACCATTCACCAACCATTCATATCCATTTGGACAATGCCTTTGTTCAGAACAGTTTTCAATTCAATTTATGTTCATCAAGACCTTTACAAAATCATTTATCCTTCCTTAGCATTCTTATACCAAAAATTAGTGCCAAACCCAATTATCATGTGACTAGTTTATTCTTATAGGCATTTTCACAAACACTTTGAGCACAAGCTATTATCAACACCAAAAATCAAGGTAAAACCAACAAGTTTAGGGTATATCATAACCCATTTGTTAAACCAAAATAACCAATATCCCACATGTGCAAACCATCATAAAAACACATATACACATAATTTAAACTAAGGGTAAACAATACCCAACATTATGCAAACAAAACCTTCAACTATGATTTTCAAAACTACCATTTATGAATAAAAATTAAAGTTTAAAACACATGATATTTGAGAACTGACAATGAGGAAATAGTCACATGCCTTATTCACGAAGATTCACTAAGAGAAACTTGACCCTTGAGCTTCTAGATGAACACTTGTAGAAACCCTAGCCCCAATCTTCAAGATACAGTTTAGAGAGAGTATTTGGAGTTTTTTGATACTTCAATATGAGTTATTAGAGTCCACAAAGTGATTTAAGGCATGGGGATTTAAGGGTTTTGGGTTGGGAAATATCTGGAATGCCCCCATCTTAAAATCTAAAAACTTGATCGTAGGAGGGTACGACCTCCTGCCCCCCAAACCATACCCTAGTGTATGAGTGGTACCTATATCTTATACCTTAAGCCTCATATTGAACCTCCATACTACCCAACATACCACCACACAAGGATAACTCGTATCCAAACATATGAGAAGTACCCTATGACCCGTACTCTAGATAGAATGCACTAGGCTAAGTTTAGGACATCATATGACTTGATAACATACACCTCATACCCTATCATACAACTAGGCAAAGGTTTAACCATACCTTGGACAGAATAAAACCAACCTACACTGACCATTATACGAAAGGAGGGACCCTAACCATACCCTAGCATACAACTTGTACCTTCAAGTCATACCTTGTCCAGAAACTCAAACTTAGGAAATTCTCTAAGGGTTAAAAGCCATGGCGTTTCAGTTGAGGAAGCTACCTTGAAGATAGAGCATGATATGTAGACTCAGTATTCTTATTGGTTAGAGCCTTTATATACTTCCTAACTATTTATTTGCGGATGAAAGTCCTTGTAGTAGTAGATATTATAATAACCCTCCAGGAAATTTTCTATGTTTTCATGCTTTTAAGCACTTAGAACATTTCTATAACTATCCCAAGTCATTTATGACTTGATGAAACTGACATTGTGAATGCTAGACAATTCATTTAGTTTTTATAGCCATTTCCCTATTTTAGGGTTTTAAGGTAGTGAAAATTATGTTGGACCAAAACATAGGGTAAATAGTCTTAGATGCCAATTCTAATAATTCCATTAGCTCTAAAATGTTGATATTAGTCTAAGAAGGCCCTTGGTCTGAGTCTTGAGGCTTTCGAGCTTATTTTGGACAATTAGGTGGTAGTCACAATAATGAAAACTTGGGTGTGGGGCCAATTATTGGTGAAACGACCTTAGATGGAAATTTTGATTGTTCCTAAGTTTGGAATGCCAAATTTTTCAGGTAGCATAGATCATTTGCATTCAAGATATTCCAAATATATCTCGAGGGAATGATCGAAGATTTTAAAACTTAGCAAAGTAGCTTAGGCATCAACACATGGTGTAGGCTCGAATCATTCATTGCTATAGCCATGACCCGACTTATGAGTCATGATGGCACCTACTAAATCCCGCTAGTAGGTAAGCGAAAACATAACCTGGAGCTAGAGAAAATAGGCCAAATTCAAGAAACACAAGTTATAAATACAACAAGGTTCTAGATAAAATAAATAGTCAATACACGATACAATCCCATGACCTGGTAGAGCCAGTAGAAGAGCATATAATAATATCAATAAAACTCAGAAGTGGCAACTAATACTCGAAACTGTACAAAAAAGGTACAGAATTGTAGTATGAGCACCAAAATAATGGGTACTTAGTAGGCATCATTAATCGATTAAGCTAAATTATTATATAAGTATGCTAAAATGAAACATAACAATAACTAAGTCAAGGTATAGAAACAAACCTGAATTATCTCCAACATCGCAGTACATAATAAGTAATTAAACTGGAATAACAACATAACACAAGGCATCAACATATGCCTATATAACCGTGTAAAGACACATAAACAATTCAGAATATTAAAGCACCCATAAAGCATCATCACAAGCAATCATAACTATAAAATTGGCTCCCGTGCACCTATTGGTGCAGAAAAGTAAAAAACTTTTCATAGCCTACCATACGACCCGAGAGTACACCCAAGAGAAAAAATAAAGCTATCAACCAACTCAATAGTCAACTTTTATCGTCATTTAACCATCATTCTACAATTATCATCAATATTCCATTTACCAACATTATCAAAACACCCTAACAGTAGACAAAGTACTCACATTCTATAAGATCCTTATCATTTAACTATCTTAGCTTCAATATACACTAGTCACCATTTAATAATTAACCATATCTTAATACTCATCCATTTGACTACTAATCATTATTTAACCACTAATAATCATTCATCAACTATTTATCACAGAGCTACAAATCACTATTTATTAGGTAATCATCATTTCACATTTAATATCATTTATTATCTAATCTGCATTAATCCTCAATTATTAATTTATCATTATTAGTCACTTCAACAACATTCACTGCTAATAATAAATTATCACTAATCCTCCACTATCACTAATATCAACAACATATCCAAATTTCATATAAATTAATATTAGACACAGAGGTACATCAATATAATTATCCTCCGGCCTTGCCGGGTATCAATGCATTATCATAATAGCCTCTGACCTTGCCAGGTATCAATATATCATCACAATGTCCTATGGCCTTGTTGAGCATCAATATTATCACAGTGTCCTCCGGTCTTACCGGTTACCATCATATCATAATAGCATCCTTTGGCCTTACCGGGTATCATCATATCACCAAAATATCCTTCGGCCTTCCTGGGTACCATCATATTATCGTAATATTCTCTAGCCTTGTTGGGTATAAATATATATATATTTATATATATATAAAAAAAATCATAATTGGTGGCACAATCAACAACTTAAGCAATCATATAATGAAGTATCATGATGTCAAACATCATTGAGGGCATAATTTCCCAATATAATCTCTAAGCATGCCTTCTAGCATCATTACACCATATTTTACAAATGTCATCATTATGAAAGATGTATAACATGATTACTAGAATAATTACTTAACATGATCATAATCATAAATAATATCATGACCAATGACTAATTAATAGCATATTCAATGACTTATCATTAACATAGAAGATAACTTATTAGAAGCATGAACAATAGTTATTCCATGGCATAATCTATAGCTTATTCATAGCATAGTCAATAATATAGTTTATGGCTTAGAAAATATCATAGTCAAGGCCCTATTCAATAGTATATTCGCTAGCCCAATCAATAGCCACAATAATAAAAAAATTATTAGCTCGTCCTAATCTTAACCAATAAATCATACATGTAGCATAATCGTTAGACATTATTTCGAATGTCATTCATTAAGATCAACAAGTACCCAAGTTCCTTAATATTGATTATAAAAGGGCATTCTAAAAGCATTTTATAAGAGCATAAGGTTTTCAAGAGAACTACCTCAATCTTGGATTATGGTGGGTCAAAAATGCACATCTAAATCCGTCAAATACATTCTAAGTCACATTCTACCCCAGAGTAGGCTTAGGTATCTAAATCTACTCTTATATGTATAGAAAGCCACAATTAGTCCTCAGGTAAAAGTTCTATTCAAGCATTATAACTAAGTCTAATGGAACTAAGTAAACCTTTAATAGTGTAAGAAACTAAGGCCAAACATATAGTAAGCATGAGTATTTAGATCATGATACTTAATCTTGATAAATCTAAGGTATTCTCATGCTAAACATGAGTAATGAAGTCTATTGCACTAAGGTTCAAGGAAACAAGCTAAGTATTTCAACACTACGATTTCAATTTAGCCTAAATAATCCAGCTAACCTAAGTTGCATTTTATAAAACCAACACCTAAAATGCATCCCAAATCCAATACAATATCATAAGAATACTATGACATAGCTTAATATAACAAGTAATAAACTTTGCCTACCTCAATGCTGAAGAAAGTTCAATGAACCGCCAAACCTTTGCTTTTTCTTTTCAAGAAGCCTCCTAAAGATTCCAAGTTATCAAAAACACATTCTTCTCATCAATATGAGAATATCTATACCCATATTGGACAATTGTGCTTTGGGTCCAAAAATCACATCAAAAACCCCATTTGGGTCCCCTTTGCGAAAATCACATTTTCAAAACTAACCCAACATAGTATCAAGCTCGTGAGATTGTTACCCTCAATAATGGGTGAAAACCAACTAATTTGGGGCTAAAATCAAGACCTAAAGGTTTTGGGGTTTTGAGAATTAAGCTAAGAAATTTCACAACGAAAAGGATGAATTCTTACCTTCCTTAAATGGGTTGATAATCATGAAAATAGATGTTAATATAGCTTGTCAAGCTCCCAGAAAATTCAATTTTATGATTCCATAATATTATAGGGTTTAACTTTCATAGGGGAAGATAAAAAATGCCCAAAAATTATGGAAATAGGCATAATATATACCCAGTAAAGGACCTCGGTAGTCACTATCATGACCTACAGGTGTGCGATGGAACAACCTTGTCCCTGTACATACTTTGCACAATCTTCTACACGAGGAGTCGTGATTGTGGCCATGGCTGGTCATCGCCGGCACTCCAGGTAGCAACTGGAAACTTAGAAAGTTTCCAAGTTTCAATCATGCCCTCGTGATTCATTCAGAATCCCTTATATGCAAAAGAACTATGTGACCATACCAAATTTGATATTTTGAATGAAATTGAACACTCAGACTTTCCATCCGAGATTGTTTTGACAAAATATGGGTCCCACAGTGATATTTCATTTTCTTAACTTTCCGACCAATCAGTCGAAATGAGTTTGGATACCTCGAGACCCAAACCAATGGTCTACCAAGACTAAAATTGATATTACGGAGTTGCTATTGCAGTTAGAATTTTCATACAATATAGTTTTACTAAAGTTTTCTCCTAGTGGCCAATTGGACCTAACAAAGACTTTAAAATAGGAAACTGGTTCTAAAAATGTAATAAACTACTCGATAACCAAACTGTCAATCCCAGCAAGTCATAAATGACTTGGAAAAGCTATGGAAAAGCTCAAACAACTAAAATAAGTGGAAATATGGAAAATGACCTTAAGGGTCATAACAATATCCACTACTGAAGGAGCTTTTGTCCCCGAAAGTTAAAGATTAGGATGTACCTAAAGTCTCAAACAGGTGAGGATACTGATTCCCTATCTTGCTCTTGATCTCCTAAGTGCCCTCCTCTACTGGGCTGTGCCTCTACTGAACCTTAATTAAAAGAATCTCTCTAGTACACAACCGCCGTACATCACTAGCTCTATATATACATAGGCTCTTTTACAAAGGTCAAATGCTCATCCAACTAGAGTGAGTCCCATCTAAGCACATGAGATGGATTAGGAATATATCACCAGAACATCAAGACATGGAAAATTGGATATACAACAACAAAATATAGAGGTAGAAATAACTCATAAGCCTTCTCAATATTTGCGCAAAAAATCTAAAAAAGACCAATATATCTAGGACTAAGCTTGCCCTTTCTCCCAAATCTCATCACCCCCTTCATTGGCCATACACAGAGGAATACACAGTCACCAAGTCCAAATCTCAACGCATGAAGCCTATAATTTGCATAGGCCTTCTGCCTACTCTGAGCCATTCTTAACCTATCCTGAATCACCCTGACTCTATCCAATGACTCCTAAAGTAAATCAGTACCACGGGACCTAACCTAAGAGGTCTCAAACCATCCAACTAGAGACTGACATCTCCTACCATACAAAACCTCAAAATGCACCACCTCAATACTCGAATCATAACTGTTGTTATATGTGAACTCTGCCAAGGCTAAGTGCTACTCCTACTGGCCTCCAAAATTCATAACACAGACACAGAGCGTATTTTCTAGAACCTAAATTATTTGCTCAAAATGACCATCTATCTGCGGATAAAAAGTTGTACTAAGATCCACCTGAGTACCCAATTCCTCTTCAAAATGCTCACCAAACTCTCGAAGTGAACAAAGAACCCGATCTAAAATGATAAAAATGGGTACATCATGCAAATGGACTATCTTTCTAACATAGATATGGGATAATCTCTCAACACTGAAGGAGATTTAAATAGTAATTAAATATGCTGACTTGATCAAGCAATCTGTAATGACCCAAATACCATTGGAACCGTGGGAAGTATGAGGCAACCCACTAAAAAAATATATGGTAATCCGCTCCTATTTCCACTTGGGAATGGGAAACCTCTGAGTCAAACCACCCGATCATTAATCCTCAGTCTTAACCTGCTGACAACATAGGAAATGAGATACAAAGTCTTCTATATCTCTATTTATACCACTCCACCAATTATTTATCCTTAAGTCTCTATGCATTTTAGCTGTGCCGAGGTGAATAGAATATCTAGAATTGGGAGCCTCACGTAAAATCAACTGAATCAAGTCATTAATTTATGAAACATAAATCCAGCCATTAAATCTCAAAACACCCTCATAATCTTTGGTAACCCTCTAAGACTCACCACTTAACACCAGATCACAAAGGAAGCAAATCTTATTATCCTCAAACTGATGATCCCAAATCTATTCAAATCATAAGGACCTCACCTTCATACCAGTAAGAATACTCCTAGGGTCTAAAATATAAAGGAGATCTATCAAGTTGGCTATGGATTGAATGTAATATTCCAAATGACCTCTGAGAAACAAAAATTCAATACAAGATACCCATACTCACTGCCTTCCAACTTAAGAAATCTGCTACCATATTTACCTTGAACGGATGATACAAGATGGAAATATCATAATCCTTAAGCAACTCCATCCATCTACACTGTCTAGAATTAGGCACCCTCTGGGTCATGACATGCTGAAGACTGCAATGACTAGTAAAAATCTAACAATGCACACCATAAAGATAATACCTCTAAATCTTAAGAGCAAAAACTACTGCTACCAATTCCAAATCATGAGTGAGGTAGTTGCGTTCATACATATTAAGCTATCTAGAAACGTAAGCAATAAGATGACCCTATTAAATTAATACACAACTAAGACCAATACCAAAAGCATCACAAAATGCAGTGAATCCCTCACCCTCAATAGGAGGAGCTAAATAGGAGCTGAAGTGAGAAAATCCTTGATCTTTCCAAAGCTTCACTCACACTCCTCGGATCATAAAAAAGAAACCTTCTTTTGAGTTAATCTAGTCAAAGAGGCTGAAATAGTAACAAAATCCTAAATGAATCATCTATAATAACTGGCCAAGATAATAAATCTATGAACTTTAGTCAGAGATATAGGTCTACCCTTATCACGAATTGATTGAATCTTGGCTTGGTATACCATAATCCCATCCTTAGATACCAAATGTCCAAAGAATGTAACTGACTTAAGCCATAACTCACACTTGGAGAACTTGTCAAAAAGCACATGATCTCTCAAAGTCTAGAGCACAATCCTCAAATGCTGCGAATGGTCCTCTCTACTCCTCGAATGCATAAGGATGTAATTGATGAACATAATCATGAAGGAATATAAATAAGGCCTGACTAATGGGTTCATCAAATCCATGAACACAGTTGAGGCATTAGTCAACCCAAATGACATCACTATGGACTCATAATGACCATAACCGACCCTAAAAGCTATGTTCAAGATATCCTTAGTTGAAATCCTTAATTAATGGTAAACAGACCTCAAATCAATCTTAGAGAACACTGCTGCACCCTAAAGGTGGTCAAACAAATCATCAATACGAGTCATAGAATTATCGTTCTTCACTATATCCTTATTAATTTGCTTATAATCAATACCTATATGTATAGAGCTATCTTTTTTATTTACAAACAACATAGGATCTCCCTCATAGAACACACTCGGTCTAATAAAAACCTTACTAAGAAGATCTTGAAGCTGAGAATTTAGCTCCTTAAGCTCAATAGGAGCCATACAATAAAGTACCCTAGAAATAGGTTGGGTGTTAGGCTCAAGATCAATATCAAACTTAATCTCACTGATAGGGGGATGCCAGGAAGGTCGATAAGAAACACATTAGGAAAGTCATAAATAATAGGTAATATAGTCAAGTGACAGACTCTCCATACTAGTATCATAAATATAGTGATAAAAGATTGCAATATTTTTAAATAAGCCTCTTAGAATGAACATAAGAAATAATCCATGTCGGCTCGTGGCTAATCGCTCTCTACCATATGACTGGGCGTATACTAGGCATGGATAATAGAATGGTCAAAACAATCCATGACCGTATGATAGTGGGATAACCAGTCCATGCATAGAATTACATTTAATTCCACCATATATAAAATTATAAGATCATCATAAGTGTTAACATCACTAACTATCACAACACATAATCTAAATACTCAATCCACTATTGAAGAATTACCCACGAGAGTAGATACGTGCAATTTCATAGGTAATAAATAATAATACAACTCCAATTGTGGTACGTAATAAGTTTATATAACAATAAGTGGATCTTGAATCAAATAAAGTAAGGGTCGGCCAGCAGCACACCAAAATCATACCTTTAACTATAATATCTAAAGTCTCAGCCTCAGGTCTAGAAGGTACTATATATAATTAACTAATCCCACCACCTGGATGGGACCTTAGTCGACTGTAATACACCACAAAGTCCTCTTCTAGTCTGAGCCTTAGAGCATATTCAGTAAATTGGAAATTCATGTCTAAAAATTTTTGAAATATCTTCCCAAGTATGAAATACTTTGAATCATGAGGTATTTCTATAATTTCTACTTTTTTTCATTTAGATCATTGAATAAGCTTTCCATCGATACAAAATTAGCCAAAATCAGACACTCGGGTAAAGAGTTAGAGCTATTTGAGTGAGACAGTGTGCCACCTGGCACCTTAGCGCATCGCGGAGCTAGCCAAAATGGAAATTGTCAAATTCTAGTGAAACTCTCTGATTCCACCACGTCGTGGTAAAGTTCTAGTTTAAAATCAAGATGGTAACACAATTTCTACCGCATCACACTTTTATGCAGTGTCCCAATTGTCCAAATTCCAGTGAATTAGCGCAATTATGGCGCGTTGCACCAGCATGCAAAATTAGGGAATTTTTAGCTTAATTCTAATGGATTTTTGGTCTTTTACCCTTATCCCTAACCTCTATAAATACCCGGCTAAGGTATTTTAGCCTCATTTTCTTTTCTTCTACCAAAAAAAACTAGGGTTTCCAATATCAAATCCTCTACTTCTTCTTCAACAAAAATCAAGAAAGATCTAGAGAAATCAAGAAATAATTCCAAAGGCCTTTAAGAAAAGAGTTTCTTTGAGGTATGTAGATGTTGATTCTTGGATCCCTTTCATCCAATAAGCTCAAGTAACCTTTTCTAAAACTCAAAGATTTTATGTTTATGAGTTATTAATAATTCATGCAAGTTGAAATTAATGTTCCAACTGATGTTGAGTTTTGATTTATGTTTATTTATAAGATTTATGAGCTCTGACCCTTGTATGTGGAATCCATGTGATATTTGTGATGAATCTTCCTTAAGTTGTTTTCTATGTAATGTGTTCAAGATATTTGGGTGTAGAAATGGTGGAATAACCGGAGCATATCCCCCATAGGTTTGATGAAAGCTTAGGTGAAGAATAAAAGGGACATTGCAGTATGTTGAAGATGAAACCCCAAATTGTGAGTTAGTTTATGCATGCCTAGTGCTTGATAAAATGCCCAAGTGGATGATTTATTCCATGATAGTGGGAAATTCCCAAATAAGTATGAACCTGTGCATGTCTAGTGTTTGTTGAAGGACTTTAGTGAATAAGTGGAGATGTGATAGTAGTAAATTACCCAATTATGTGCTCCTTGATATATGCTAAGGTTTTAATACATGCTAAGTTTTTAGCAAGTAGTATGAAGTTTTCCTCAAATCACGTGATGTACAAATACATGTCAAGAATGATATAGGTGTGAAGTACTTGAGGTAAGACCTTGTTGAAGGGAGTATAATCTAATAGCATATTTCCCTACGCTAGTATATGTTGATGTTTCCTAAATGCTTGACGCAATGCCTTAATAATTGCAAAGGTGAAGGTATGTTATGTTTCATAAATACTTGAAGAAATGCTTTAATAATAATGATAATTAATGAATGACTGTAATGAAGAATGAATTACTGTGATGATGAATGAATGGTTGTATGTGGAGGAATGATTATGCTTTATTTTATGTTATCGAGTCCTGAGGGTATTTATACCCGATAATTTAGTTGTTGTCTACAGCTCGTATTAGTTTCACGATAATTACCGTCGAGCCATGATTCTTATAACTCAGTGAACTATAGAACTCTATATCCTCAAACAATTGTAGAACTTAAGAAAGCTCAGTAATCTCAATTATCTTTGTAATCTCTACATCGCTACTAATCTAGCCTCAGTCCTAAAATTACCTTAGATCTTATAGTACTCAAGTGTTCAAATCTAATCTCAAAAGTAATTGGAATAATCTATTCAAGATCTGTATCATCAGTCAGATATCGTAATCTAATAACATTCTATTAGATATAGAACCAAGTGATCTCAACATAATTTAGTCAAATCTTTTGAGAAACATGATCAGTATCAGATTCAGTTCAGTTGTGTTCAGTTAAGAATTTAATTCAGAGTCTTTTAGTTGGGATTAGAACCTAGCACCAAGCGAGTGAAGGGATGGCGACTCCTCCCGCCAGCGAGAGAGGTCGAAGTCATTAGTAACAATCCCTAACCTCCAAAACCGCATAGCCAGCATAGGATACAGGAGTCACCATTAGGAAAAGGCTGTCACCTCCAGAGGAAGTATTTGACTATTATATTGCCTTAGGTCTACTACTTAGTAAGGGTCATCCGTTAGAGAGGATTGACCAGAGAGAGGTCTTTACCTATGGCATGGTATTGACACCCTTAAACCTAGAGTTACAGGTTGGACCCTATTTGTGAAAGGTTGGGGCATGTCATTTAAGTAGCTACTTCCCACAGTTTTAGTTATAATTTTAGTTCCAGTATCAATCTTTAGAAATTAGAACTGTCAGATACAATCATCTTTCTTTATGAGGAACTCAGATAGTTCCATTGATTTATGGACCATCCCGTCAGATAGACTTGGTCTCATATAAAGTTATTTGATATCATATTCAGAGATATACAGCCAGACAGGCTTGATTCACAGTCACAAATTTTTTTGAGTACCCTTGTTGTTAGATTCAGATATATTCCTATTTCTTATTATTGATAATAATTTATGAAATCATCCGTTAGAGAGGTTGATCTCTAATCCTGTCAGTCAAAAGCAGTAAAGTTGGGAATTCAGTCCTTGATGTAAGTGCATCTAGATCCTCAGTTATCAATATTAGATGAGTCAGTGATTTAATATCTCAGTGTCAATAGTGAGTTCAGTCTATAGTAAAGTGGTATTCGAGTTTCAGTATGTAACATTATGATGATTATGATTATGGTCTGTGCATTTATGTATGTGTTCTCGTATGGCATTATCATGATTATTCAGTTTAGATATTATGCATGTATGAGCCCTTGCATTTAGCCTCACCCCATCTACATACTCAGTACATTCCTGTACTGACACATTTGTGCTATGGTGTTTTATTTGGAACCATAGGTTCCGAGGCATAGGACCTAGAGTTTCCTCAATAGTTCAGTCCCAGTCAGTAGCAGTAGTCATAGTAGTGAGTCCTCTTTTTTTGAGGACGAATCTCAGTTTACTATTATGGCATCAGACTATGTTTATATTTTCAGTAGACAGAATTAGTTGGGGACATATCCCATCAACTCCACAGTTCAGAGAGTTTAGAGGCTTGTTAGACAGATGTATTAGTATTCAGTTTTAGTTTTGTATATGTATAGATGTGTTGTACCTTATGGCTAGTTTCGGCATTTATTTCAAATATTAGACAGTGTACAGGTATAGATATCAGAAAAAGCATTAGCTTGTTGTCCTTCGGGGTTATAATCATCGTGTGACATCACGGGATGGAATCTCAGGTCGTTACAAACTCGGTATCAGAGCCTAAGGTTCAAGAGTATCCTAGGGAGTCTTAAAAGCTACATCTAGTAGAGTCTTGAGCGTGGGTGTGTAGAGCACCACATTTATGTACAAGAGGATACAGGATGTTCTTAGGAGCCGTTTCCCTTCTTTCATTATTCAGATTATGCGAGTGAGCATGAATTCAAGTTGATCCATAGTCTAATCCACTACTTTCTTCTAATTACAGAGTATGCCTTCTCGTAGAGACTTTGTCCACGGGGTTGTTGACCATCCCCACAGTCAGTAGATCCTGAGAATGAGAGTGTGTCACATACAGAGCTTCAGGCGGCTTTTTAGATGCTATCCCAAGCTATGACTATTGTTTAGAGTAATTATTAGGCTGTAGTCTCACCTTAGCAAGATGGGAATTCTTCCTCAGTCAGGGTTAGAAATTTCATAAAAATAAACTCGCCAGAATTCTTTGGGTCAGTGGTAGGTGAGGACTCGCAGTTTAATATTAAAGAGGTGAAAATAATCACCCAGATTATGCATGTTTCTGAGGAAGAGAGAGTCGAGTTATCATCTTATAGGTTTAAAGATATTTCTCCTGATTAGGTGGTGATATGGAAGATGAGTACAGGGGAGAATACAGCTCCATTGACTTGGCTAGAGTTTTAGAGTACCTTTCTAGATAGGTTTTTCTGCTAGAGATGAGAGAGGATAAAGTAGAAGATTTCATGAACCTAAGGTAAGGTTTCATGACCGTGAAGGAGTATTTTCTTAAGTTTAACCAATTAGCTAAGTATGATCCCGACCTAGTAGCTAACCCTAGAGTGAGTATGTGTAAGTTATTGTGTGGGGTATCAAGTTATGTGTTGAAAGAGTGTAGAGCTGCTATGATCAATAGAGATATGGATCTTTCTAGTCTAATGATGCATGCACAATAGATTGAGGCAGATAAGATGAAGAAAAGGGAGAGAGTGACCAATAAAACCAAGACAGGTAGTTGTGGTTTCTCACAGTCCGGGTCCCATAGTGGTAGTAGTTCTCAGCATGGTCGAAGATTTTTAGTTCCAGCTCCATCCTTAGCTAGTGTACTCGCACCTATGTTCGAGGGTGTCAGATCTGATGGAGCGCCAAGCTCTAAAGCCTAAAGTAGTGCTAGTGGTGTTCGTACCCATCCACATTGTGTATAGTATGGAAGGAACCACTAAGGTGTGTGTAGAGCTTGTAGTAATGTGTGCTTTGGGTGTGGTGATCTGGGATATAAAATCTGAGAATGTAGAGTGCTAACTCAGAGGGGTAGATTCCATGCGCTTTAGGCTCTTCCTGATCGGGAAAGACTCCCTGATATAGACCCAGGTATGTTATGAGCCCTTCATCTTTATGATATGCATTGATAAATCATGTGATCTTACATGTTATCATGAGTCATGCATGAGTTTCGGATTCTTAATCGATCAATCACGACCCAGTCTATAGGTGCCTCGCATGCCGCCCTAGTATTTCACCAAACTGTGTTTAGAGGGACATAGATACCCAAGGGGGATATACCCCATAGTATCACAATGTTTGCATATACTTAGGCTCATTCGGATGCAGGTTCAGATTTTTTATATAAAGTTTGCATCACTTGCTATTGCATTGTCAGTCGTGCTTTCAAAATTCAGCTCAACCAGACATTCATGTATTAGATATGCACATTCCGTAGAAATGTGTTCATCTTGTCAGTGTGTGTTTAGTTATGTATTCATGAGATCAACCTAGTTATGAGTCCATGCATCAGATATGCATGTGTGTTATGAGAATTAAGCTATGAGTAGATTCAGTTGAGTATTCTATGCCCAGTATGAAGACTCTGTATGTCAGTTATTCCAGTTGCATAGTCATGTTCTGACATGTTCCATTTCCTTGCGTAAGTTCAGATGATCCGTATTCTCGGTCTATCAAGTGACTTTTGAGAATGAATTTTTCCATGGGGGAGATAATTTAATAGCCCATAAATTCCTCTTCCATTCTGAGCCTTAAAGCGTATTTAGTAAAGAGAAAATCCAAGTCTAAAAGTTTTAGAAATATCTTCCCAAGTATGAAATAATTTGAATCGTGTGGTATTTCTCTAATTTCCACTTTTTGTCAGTTAGATAATTGAATAACCTTTCCATCGATACCAAATTCGCCCAAATCAAATACTCGGGGGAAGAGTTAGAGACAATTTAGTGAGACAATTTGCCACCTAGCACCTTAGCGCATCGCGGAGCCAGCCAAAATGGTAATTGTCAAATTCAAGTGAAACTCCATGATTCTACCATGTTGCGGTATAGTTCTAGTTCACAATCAAGAGGGCAATGCGATTTCTACCGCATCGCACCGTTATGCAGTTTCCCAATTGTCCAAATTCCACTGAACTAGCCCGATTATGGCGCATTGCACCAGCATGCAAAATTGGGGAATTTTTAGCTTAATTCCAAAGGCTTTTTGGTCTTTTCCCCTTATCTCCAACCTATTTAAATATCCGGCTAAGGGATTTTAGCCTTATTTTCTCTTCTTCCACAAAAAAAAACTAGGGTTTCCAAAATCAAATCCTCTCCTTCTTCTTCAACAAAAATCAAGAAAGATCTATAGAAATCAATAAATCCTTCCAAAGGCCTTCAAGAAAAGGGTTTCCCCAAGGTATGTAGATGTTGATTCTTGGGTCCCTTTCATCCATGAAGCTTAAGTACCTTTTTCTAAAACTCAAAGATTTTATGTTTATGAGTTGTTAATGATTCATGTGAGTTGAAATTGATGTTTCAGCTGATGTTGAGTTTTGATTCATGTTTGTTTATAAGATTTATGAGCTTTGACTCTTGTATGTGGAATACATGTGATGTTTGCGATGAATCTTCCTTATGTTGTTTCCTATGTGATGTGTTCATGATATTTAGATGTAGAAATGGTGGAATAAGTGGAGCATGTCCCCCATAGGTTTGATAAAAGCTTAGGTGAAGCACAAAAGGGCCATTGTAGTATGTTGAAGATGAAACTCCAAATTGTGAATTAGTTTAAGCATGCCTAGTGTTTGATAAAATGCCCAAGTGGATGAATTATTCCATGATAGTGGGAAATCCACAATTAGGTATGAACCTGTACATGTCTAATGTTTGTTGAAGGACTTTAGTGAACAAGTGGAGATGTGATAGTAGTAAATTCCGCAATTATGTGCTCCTTGACATATGCTAAGCTTTTAATACATGCCAAGTGGTTAGCAAGTAAGTTGAGACATGATAGTATGATGTTTTCCCCAAATCACGTGATGTCCAAATATATGTCAAGATTGATTTTGGTGTGAAGTACTTAAAGTAAGACCTTGTTGAAGGAAGTATAATCTAATAGCATATTTCCCTACGCTAGTATATGTTGATGTTTCCTAAATGCTTGACGTGATACCTTAATGATTGCAAAGGTGAAGGTATGTTATGTTTCCTAAATATTTGAAGAGATGCTTTAATAATAAAGATGATGAATGAATGACTGTAATGAAGAATGAATGACTGTGATGAGGAATGAATGGTTGTGATGATGGAGCAATGATTATGCTTTATTTTATGTTATCGAGTCCTAGGGGTATTTATACCTGACAATTTAGCTACAGTCTAGAGCCCGTGTCATTTTCACGATAATTCCACTCAAGCTATGATTCTCAGAACTCAGTGAACTATAGAACTCTGTATCCTCATACAATTGTAGAACTTAAGAAAGCTCAGTAATCTTAGTTATCTCTGTAGTCGCCGTATCGCTAGTAGTCTAGCCTCAGTCTTGAAATCATCTCATATCTAAAAGTACTCAAGTGTTTAATTCTATTCTTAGAAGCGATTCGAATAATCTATTCAAGATCTGTATAGTCAGTGAGATACCATGATCTAATAGCATTCTATTAGATATAGAATCAAGTGATCTCAGCGGAACTTAGTCAGATCTTTTGAGAAACATGATCAATATCAGATTTAGTTCAGTTGTGTTCAGTTAAGAATTTTGTTCAAAGTCTTTCAATTGGTAGTAAAAACTAGCACCGAGCGAGGAAAAGGATGGAGGCTCCTTCCGTCAGCGAGAGAGGCCGAAGTCATTAGTAGCAATCCCTAACCTCTAGAACTGCATAGTATCCAAATCCTCAGTTATCAGTATCAGATGAGTTGGTGATTCAGCATCTCAGTGTTAGTAGTTAGTTCAGTCTGCAGTAAAGTGTTATCCGAGTTTCAGTATTTAGAGTTGTGATGATTGTGATTATGGTCTGTGCATTCATGTATGCGTTCTCATATGGCATTATCATAATTGTTCAGTTTAGACATTATGCATGCATGAGCCCTTTCATTTAGCCTTACCCTATCTATATACTCAGTACATTCCTGTACTGACGCATTCGCATTATGGTGTTTTATTTGGAACCATAGGTTCAGAGGCACAGGATCCAGAGTTCCTCAGCAGTTCAGTCCCAGTCAGCAGCAGTAGTCGTAGTAGTGAGTCCTCTTCTTTTGAGGACAAATTTTAGTTTACTATTATGGCATCAGACTTTGTTTATATTTTCAGTAAATGGAGTTAGTTAGGGATATGTCCTATCAACTCCACAGTTCAGAGAGTTTAGAGGCTTTTCAGACAGATATATTAGTATTCAGTTTTCAGTTTTTAGTATGTATAGATGTGTTGAACCTTATGGCCAGTTTCCACATTTATTTCAGATATTAAGCAGTGTACAGGTACAGATATAAGAAAAAGGGTTAGCTTGTGATCCTTCGATGTCATAATTACCGTGTGACGTCTCAGGATGGGATCTCGGGTTGTTACATCGACCTCCTGTCCTACTTACCCGAGAACCTCCTCGATATCTGAGAAACAACCCATGTGACCATGAGAATAACCTCTAGCTATACGATGAACTACTCTAATAGGGGGAAAACTATGATATGAAATAATAATTGCCCCACGACTAGGCAAATCTCACAAATCATATGATAGTCACCCCTTTCTCACTGCTATTGACCAGGAAGTCCACAAGTAAAATAGGAAACATGAGTTCAACCAAAACCAATAGATCCAACTGACTTGTAGTAACCACCATAATAGCAATAACGAGAAGATGAATCTCTTGAAGACTGACCACTTCCCTAACCAGGGTGATCTCTGGCACTAGACTGACCACCGTTAGTAATTTAAAGTACTACCTAAATAAGTCGACTAGATTGACTCTGATACTTATAGGATGTACGGGAAGGATACTTACTCTGAGAACCACTATCTCTTGGTTAACAACTATGATGGCTTTTACTGAATCAGCCTTAAAACTTAGGCCTCTTATCATGGCCTTTATGACCCTCATAATGAATCTCCTTCATCACCTTAGCATGATACAAAACCTCAGCAAAAGTACTACCCATAAAAACTAAATTCTAAGTAGCAATACGAATAAGAAGTCTCAACCCTCTACCAAAATAGAAAAATCGTTCATACTCGGTATTCAAAATAGAAGTCACATGCCTAGCCAACTCATAAAATGAGCCTCATACTCTGAAACTATCATGAAGACCTACTACAATCTCGAGAACTGATCCCTCAAATGATTTCTAAGGATTCAAGGCATATATTTCTCCAAAAAAATCTCAAAGACTTAAGTCCATGACAAGGGATAAGATCCAGCTATTCTAGAAGCCGTATAACTTCTCTAACAATGATGAGCAGACAAGTCCTACTGCAATATGGTGTAATCCACACCACGAGTCTCAACAGGTACCAAACCATGAAGACTATCCTTACAAGCAATCAGAAGTTCATATGCATCCTCACCTTGAGCACCAGAAAACAAAGGTGGAGCCAATCTCAAGAATCTTCCTAACATTTTCTACTCCTCATAATACATAGCTGGCTAGGCAACTACCGTCTAAGTAACTACCGACTGACAAACCATCGGTGCATAAGGAACCTCTACTCTATGCCCCTGTCTCAGTAACACTCTGATCAGTAAACTGTGCACCATCAGATGATATACCACCAACTAAACCCAAAATCAGAACCAAAACATCTCTAAGCAATAAAGACGAAATAAACCATCGTGAAGCCTATGCTGGTTCCTAGCCCACCCTTGGTTGGGGTAGAAGATCCTAGGCTTAAGAGTAGAAATAGGACTTGGGAAAGGTGGCCTATCCTGGCCCCTAAATGGGGACACAATCATGCGGCTGTTCATGATCTCTAAGTCTTCGACAAATAGCAGAAGGATCCCTATACTTGGTCATGGGATCCTCATCTAGTGTAGAGATAGAATATGTCCTGGCCATCTGTGAAAGAGTAAAGTCAAGGGAATACTTCTACAAACTAACTCAAACTCTTAGCATGATAGGAGTGAAAGAAGTGAATAACCCTTTAAAATGTCCCATAGACTCCCAAAGATAGGAAACAAATGTTATCATTCTAATCAGCATGACTCTACTTAACACTCGCTTTTATACTAATAAAACCAGTGAAACCTAGGTTCTTATACCAATTTGTCACAACCTGATTTACCAGTCATAACAACGCCTACTAAATCCTACTAGTAGGTAAGCCTAACCATAACTTGAAGCTAATACAAGTTATAAATATGCCAAGGGTTCTTGATAAAATAAATAGTCAATACATGATACCAATTCCACAGCCTGGTAGAGCTAGTATAAGAGCATCTAATAATATCAATACAACTCAGAAGTATAGACTAGCAAACTATATCTACCTCAAAACAAAAGACTAAACATAAAGATAGAAGTTAATAGGCGACTCAGACTCCAAGGGCCTATCCTATCTCCGAATATCAACACTGCATGAACACAAATCAACAATGATAACTAATACTCGAATCTTCCCCAAAAAGGGACTAAAGTATAGTATAAGTACCAAAACAATGGGTACTCTGTAGGCATCATTGGATGACTGAGATAAATCATGATATAAGTATAATAAAATGCAAGATAGCAATAACTAAGTCACGGTACAAAAGTAAACCTGAATCACCTGCAACATCGTTGTACATAATAACTAAATAAACTGGAATAACAATATGACACAAGGCATCAACATATGAAAATATCACCATGCAAACATATATAAAAAATTCAGAATTATAGCGCATCATAAAGAATCATCATAAGCAAGCAAGCTACAAAATTGGCTCCCATACGCCAACTGGGTACATAAATGTAAAGAACTCAGCACAACCTCCTATACGATCGGATAGTACACCCATGAGAAGAATAAAATAATCAACCAACTCAATGATCATATTTTATTATCATTTAACCATCATTCAACATTTATCATCAGTATGCCATTTACCAACATAATCACAACTCCTCAATATTAGAAAAAGTACTCGTATTCCATAAGATCATCATCATTTAACTATATTAGCTTTAATATACATCAGTCACTATTTACTAGCTAACCATATCTTAATACTAATCCATTTTACTACTAATCATCATATAACCTGTAATCATCATTCAACAACTATTTACCATATAGCCGCTAATTACTATTTATTAGGTAATAATTATTTCTCATTTAATATCATTTATTATCTAATCTTCATAATCCCCAATTATCAATTAGTCAGTATTAGTCACTTATATAATATTCACTGTTAATCATCAATTATCACTGATCCTCTATTATTATGAAAACAACAACATACCCAAATTCAATATAAGTGAATATAAACGTATAATTTCCATACATAGGGATATATAATTGCCATACATAGGGACATCCAGACTTGATTCAGTAGATGTACACATAGCCACATCAATATAATCATCCTCCGGCCTTGCCGTGTATAAATGTATTATCATAATGTCCTTCGGCCTTGATAGGTATCAATGTAACATCACAATGTCCTCTAGACTTGCTGAGAATCAATATTATCATAGTGTCATTTGGTCTTTCTAGGTAGCATAATATCATTATAGTATCCTCCAGCCTAGTCGTGTATCATCATATCATCATAATATCCTCTAACCTTATCGGGTATCATCATATCATCATAATATTCTGCGGTATTATAGGGTATCGATATATATATATATATAAAATCAGTCATACAATTAAAAGATTAAGCAATCATATAATGAAGTATCATGATGTCAAGCATAATTAAGGTCAAAATTTCCTAATATAATCTCTAAGTATGTCTTCTAGCATCATTACATCATATTTTCCCAATGTCATCAACAAAAAAGATATCTAACAAGATTACTAGCATAATTTCTTAGCATGATCATAATCATAAATAATATAATGAGCAATGACTTATTGATAGCATATTCATTGGCTTATCATTAGCATAAAAGATAGCTTATCATAAGCATGAGCAATAGTTAATCCATGGCATAGTCTATAGCTTATTCATAGCATAGTCTGTAACATATTTTATGGATTAGATAAAATCATAGTCAAGGTCTCATTCAATAGTATGTCCTATAGCTCAATCAATAGCCACAACAATAGCATAATTAATAGCTAGTCATAGGATTGACCAATAACTTATATATCTGGAAATATTATTAGGAATTACTTTTAATACCATTCATCATGATCAAAAAGTACCAAGGTTCCTTAATATTACATCTAAAATGGCATTCTCTAAGCATTTTATAAGTACATAAGGTATTCACAAGAACTACCTCAATCTTTAATTAAGGTGGATCAAAAGCCCACAGCTAATAAGTCCAATATAACTAAGGAAACCTTCAATAGTGTAAGCAACTAAGGCCAAACTTACCCTAAGGATTATTAATTAGATCATGAAACTTAATATTGAGAAATATAAACCATTCCCATGCTAAATATAAGTAATACAGTCTATTTCACTAAGGTTCAAAGAAATAATCTAAGTATTTAAACTCTACAATTTCAATTTTGCAAAAACAATCCAACAACCCAAGTTTTAAATTTCATCAATCTAAAACCTCAAAACCCATCTTACATCCAACACAATATCATAAGAATACTATGACATAGCCAAATCTAACAAGGAATAAACCTAGCCTATCTCGATGCTGAAGAAAGCTCAACAAACCACTAAAACTTTATGTTTCCTTTCCAAGAAGCCTCCTTAAGATGCTATGCTACCAAAAACATATTCTACTTATCAATATAATAATATCGATGCCCATATTGCACCATTATGCTTCAGATCCAAAAATTACTCTAAAAACCCCATTTGGGTTCCATTTTTGGAAATCACATTTCAGAAACCAACCCCACATAGTATTAAGCTCATGGAATCACAACCCTTAATAATGGGTGAAAACCAAGCTATTTTGGGGCTAAAATCAAGACCTAAAGGTTTTGGGGTTTTGAGAATTAAGCCAAGAAATTTCACCAAGAAAGGAGTGAATTCTTACATTAAATTGGATTATAATCATGAAAATAGATGTTAATATAGCTTCCCATGCTCCCACATGCTTTTATTTTAAGTTACCATACTATTCTAGCGTCTAGATCTCAAGGGGTACGATGAAAAATGCCTAAAAATTATGAAAATAGGCATAATTTATATCCAATCCAGGACCTCGACAATCATAATCGTGACCTACAGATGTGCGATTGCACTACTTGAACCTGCACATACTAATTATGATTGAAATGAGAATCGCCAATATCTCCTCCGTATGAGGAGTAGCGATTGTGGCCATGGATGGCGATCGCCGATACACCAGATAGTAGTTGGAAACTTGGAAGATTTCCAAGTTTTCGTCATGTCCTTGGAATTTTTTCAGAATCCCTTAGATGCAAACAAACTATGTACCTTAGAAGCAAAAAAACTATGTAACTACACCAAATTTAATATTTCGGATGTGATGGTGCACTCAAACTTTTTATCTAAGGTCATTTCGACCAAATATGGGTCCCATACCAATATTTTTTTCTTAACTTTTTGACTAATAGGTTGGAATGAGCTCGGGTACCTCAGGACCCAAAAAAAGGTCTAATGATGCACTATAGAAATATAGCTCTTTTGATGCTTAAAATAATGACAATATGAATGTTTCTTAGGTTATTTTATTAGATATAATGTATTTTTGGTATGTTTAGTAAGAAAATAGGTTTTGGGTGCTATTCATGAAAAAGATGAAAAATGGAGTTTTGGCTGCTTACTTGATCAATTTTGAGTATTCATGACACTTTCCAAATGTATGTGACCAAAGCATGTGATGAAAGTTGAATATTTGAAGCTTGGTTACAGGAGTTGGAAGGCCTAGCACATACCTATTCCTACATGTGGACCACATAAAGCACATGTTGTCTGCATGAGACTAAGGTAAGTACTAGAATCTAAGATCCATTGGGTAAAAAATCTAAAAATGAGATTTTGACACTTACCTATGTCAACATGCGGACCACATGTAGACCCTATATGGGTAAGGTAAGTCCCAGAAGTCCAAAATACAGAGAGCAAGAAGTGTAGGAATTTTTTCCGGCACTTATATGTGTCTACATGCATCCACCCTCATGCCGCATGTGGAACATCCGACCAAAGTGAGGCCATATATAGACATAGTTAAGTGGCTACTGACCCTTTTTTATCTTTTTTTTTTGTTTAAGATTTGATTTTAGGGTTTCCTGATGTACTACAAATACCCTTTATGTGTTTTTAGAAGAAGTTACGCACTCTTGATACTTATAAACATATTTTGATCCAAGATTTAATTTTGGTCTTAGAATTCTCTTGTATTTATTTTAGTTGATTAATTCAGTTAAAGTTTTGGATTTTCTAGTAGTCATTATTGTAATTTATCTTATGCTTTTAATCATTAATGTTGTTGATTCTTTCACAAGCATGAGCAGCTAAAAACCCTTAACTAGGGTTTTGGAAACCTTGGTGGATTGACAAAGTAGGGGAAGTGTGATTGTTATTCCAAACTGATACCCATGCATGCATTGTATTATCTTTACTTCAATAGTTATCTTAGCGGTTGCAAATGTTAGGATCCCACCTAGATTATTTATACTTGCTCCAAAAGAGGATTTGTGACTTGGAAAAGATAACTACAATAATAAATTAAAGTTTAACTATTCATCCACGCAACTAGGTATTATCTAAGTAAGATGGTTAGCTGTCATCTAATAACTAGAGACTCGAAAGGTAATAGTTAACTGGGATCTAGGATAAGGGTTAGTAAGGTGACATCCGAAGACTCAAATAGTAAAGAAAAAAATCTGGTAGCTAGACCAAAGATGGTTAATGGTACATACATTCAAGGTATAGGGTTGGTTAAACAAAGCATGATAAGTCTATGGAGTTGAGAAGCCAGGGGGAACACAATCCTAGTGTTCACCTATGACTGATTACAACCAAAGTTAATACTAGTTGTTTGTTCAATATTGCTACTCAAATCCCCCATTTACATTTCTAATTTTTCTTGCTGATTGTAACAGTTAAGAGCCACTATTCTAAGTATTTACTTGGAATTTGACCCCAACCTTTATTGGGTTACTATATTTAACATCGACCACATAATCTTCAGAGTGAAGGTATAGATTGGGCATTATCAAATTTTGATGTTGTTGCTAAGAAATACAGTGTTGAGTTATGAATTAAGGTTGTTGCAATTTTTGGGTATTTTTATTTTTGTTCTTAATTAGGTATAAGTCGGTGGTGTATGCCTAGCACACGGAGTAAAGAAAAACCCTTACTCTCAATGAATCTAAATCCAAAGAGGATCCTACAAACACCTAGTGGGATGATGAAACTGAATAGAGATGATATTCCTGAAGCGGTTCATAATGATATGCCTCCTTCTTATCCAGAAAGAGTTTAGGAAATTATTGATGAATAGACGGGGGTACTTTTAGAACAAGTTGCTAATAAGAGGAGGGCAGTAGAAGAAACTCAGTAGATAGTTAGGGAGGCAAAGCTAGCTTAGTAGAGACAATAAGAGGATCGCTGAGCAAAACTTAGTGGAAATTAAAAAAGAGTAAGAGGATGCCGTTCTCAAGTGATCCCAGCATATTAGTGTGTGCAAACATACGAGAAAGATAAAGAGGATCTGGGGTATGTTGTGTCATTGGAGACTGGAGCCATTATCCCTCCTGTTTTACCCCAGGCATTAAGTTTGACATAACGAGCGCAATGGTCCAACTCCTAAATTAAACAGGTGTATTTACGGGTTGGCCTATAGATGATGCAAATATGCACTTTGTGAATTTTATTAGGATCTACAGTTTGTATACAAATCCATGGGAGAATTAGGAAGTACTAAGACTAAGGTTTCTACCCTTCTCAGTTAGAAAAGAAACATCTTTAAGGCTAGGGTAACTACCAACAGGATCGATCACTACATGGAATGAGTTATGCAGGAAATTTTTAAATTGGTTCTTTCCTCCATCCAGGATGTTCCATCTTGAGGATGAGATCTATAATTTTTTAGGTAACTGTAGTCATAATCTATGTATGAGTTATGGTTGAGGTTCAAGAAGAAGATGAGTATGGTGCCCAATTATCATATGTCAGGTACAAACCTATTGGAGATATTCTACAGAACCTTAACCATCAGTTCCAGAGATAAGGAAGACATCATCTCTGGAGGATATTGTACGAGACTATGCTGGGCGACAATGTCAGTGATTCTAGATTAGATCTCACTCACTAATTGATAGTGGAAAACTTAGGAGGCTGAGAGGGGTTCTAACATGTATTCTATTGGTGCCGCTTTTGACCAAAAAGTTGTTGATGATATAGTAGCACAAGAGATTGTGCTACTAATAACTGATATTGGGTTACTTATAAAGTAGTTTGTAGTAGCAAGTTCCAATAAAGTGAACATAGTAGGAGCACATAGTTCAACTTCCAAAGCTTATGAGTTAGAATTAGAGGAGGAAGCAAACTATCTGTATCATAAGTTAGTGTGTTTCCAGGCCCAAGGGCAAGAGAGCCAAGGCTGAAACTATTATGACAGATATAGAGATGGTAGTAGGGAGAAATATGGTTACTGGAGAAAGAATGATGATTACAGAGAGAAGGGACATAAATACATTCCACCTGGTAGAAGAGATGCAGAGTTAAAAATGGAAGAGATGTTGACTAAGTTGTTAAAGGGTCAAGAAAATCATGAGAACAACCTTAAGGAAATTAAGGCTGATATTTCAGGGTTGACCCAAAAGGTTGAATCCCATGCCACTACCATCAAGAAATTGGAGCACCAGGCAGATGTCAGCAACACTAAACTAGAGACAACCAGGTACTATTTGATCTATACTGTTCAAAATACAAAAAGTGACGGCCATAGTCTTGACATTACCATAAGGAGTGGTAAGAATAGAACCCTCATTACCTGCTGTGGAAGCTCCAAGGCATGATGAAATTGCTATTAATGAGACACCTATTATTGATTTAGAAAAGGTAAAAGGTGGTGATGATAAAGTTGGTAAGGAAAAAGGTGGAGGTCAAGTCATTAAGCAAAAAATAAGAGAAATTCTAAGATCACCCTGATAACGCTTAACTTACTCCAAGATTTATGGGCAAGGCGGTCCTTGTCAATATAAACCTAATAAGAGTCAAGGTTGAATCCATGAGGAACAATGTAAATAGTGATCGAGTAAGTTTGAAATGAAAGTTGCATACTAACTTCAAACCTAGGACAAAAATATTTGGGGGTTTTGAACATTTTTGAAAATAGCATAATTTTGGTCTTCTAGAAAACTAACTCAAGGCAAAGAATAATTAGAGTATAATTAATTAGGAATGAATCTTAGGGTTATTCTATTTTAGTTGTGAATTCATACATAGTTAATTAAAATTTATCCAAATTTATATAGGAGTCATGGGTAGTCTAGATTTAAAGTATTAGCTTTAGTCTTTCAACAAAACACTAAATTTCACTCATGGATTCTTTTGAATACCTCATGAGTATGCCAAACTTACCAATCCAAAACTGATCACATAACTCCCCAAGAAAGTTCAAATTAACCTTTCCAAACATATAAGGAACTACTCTCTTATTGATATTTTAACAAACACGTGGTGCGTATGAAAGGTAAGAGCTTAAAAAATAGAATAATAACATATGTGAACAAACTCAATGCACTAAATCATCACCAAAAATATTATTTTTAATCATACTAATCCATTTAAATCACCCTCTATTCAATTAAGCAAACAAACTACAAGTGGGTGTTTTGTCAAACACATGGTGTGCACTAGAGTATGGAAGCAAGAATTTTGTAGTTGAGCATTTGCAACAAGGCACACATTCAAAAAATTTTCATCTCAAAAAACACATTCAACCAAATTAAGCTCAAATGAATGAAATCTAAACCAAAATAAATTATGGAATGTGCTCATCATTTGTATTTTAAGGAGAATTTCACAAAAGATCATACCTTGTAAGCTTATTTAAGAGAGGAAAAATGATAAAATAAAAGTCCAATATACTTATACAGGGTTTCATTCTTGAGATACCCTTTCCAACTTATGCTATCACTTATAAACAACCAAAAACAAGCTAACAATTGAATCAAAAATATTAGAAAACATCAATAAAAATTCCTTCTGTTGCCTCCTAAGAAACGCCTTAGTTAAAGTGTCAGTTTTCAAAATATAATCTCAGAAAGTGACCTTAGAGGCTAAAAAACTAGTTGGGAGTCAATAATTAGAGCTAATATTGACTTGGAAACACTAAAGTGATCATTTCCCCATCATAATCTTAAATATTTTTGGCTTGATTCCAGTTCAATTTATAGTTAAATTCTTGATTTTATTGTTTATGGTTAGGGTTATTTTTGGTTTATTAAGGAGTTTATGGCGCTCAAAATTTGAGCACAAGCTCAAGGCATCCCAAGGGTAATCATTGTGGATTCAACTTTAGGATTCTGCAGGTGAGGTGCACAAGGAATTTTAGCTCAATTTTTGACCTGGAGAATAAATTTGCAAAAGGGTATCATTTTTTTATTCTTGATGCCTATAATGTGATTTTTATAGAATAACAATGATTGGAGTCATCTCTAAAGTGAAAATCTCTATTATAGATAATTTTGCATACTTTTGGTGGTGTCTATGTTGTCTAGACTTACCCTTCTTCAAGACTTTGCTTGATTATGGTATTAGTGTGATATTATGCTAGTTATAGGTAGGTTCTTATGGTCTAGTGTAATGCCTCGAATCTGGTACCCAGAGCGCTACACAGTACCCATGACCTCGAAAGACCACAAACTAACCCATGACTGATATTTGTACCTATATACTGCCTGATATACTGTATAAATGTGAAAATAAAGACTGAAAAGCCATAAGGTTCAAAAATGAGATATGATATCTAATTAAACATAACGTCTAGATGGGGTATGAAATACCCAAAACAACTGAAATAAATAGTCTAAAAATACTGTAGTTTGAAAAGCCTCTAACTGACTGAACTGTCTGAATAAGGAGTTTATAGGATATTTCCCCAACTAACTCCAACTAATAAATTAATTAATGATATAATAAATTAATGTTCATATCCTAGAAGGATGAGGACTCACTGCTAACTCTAACGGCTGAGACTGGAATGCTATTGATGCTCTAAAGCTCGTGCTTCTGAATCTATGATATAAAATACCATAACATAAATGCTTTAGTACGTTTGAATGTAATGGTATGCAAGTGAGTTAGGATGAATGCAAAAGGGTTCACATGCATGAACTATACTAATTGACTGGATAACATGAATGTAGGAATACATGCATGAATATATAATAACTATAACTGAGTTCGTGATAACATGATTACTGAGTCTGAGTACTGATAAGATGAGATAATGATATCTGTATAATTGAAATAACTAATATTAAGCGATTGTATCTAATAGGTTAGGTTCTGATAGAACTAGCTGAGTTTCGTACTGTTCTGAGTTTACTGTATCTGACAGTCATGAATCCTGTAGAACTATTTAAGTTCAATAACTGAGAATTAATGGTTGTATCTAGTAGTCCTAATTCTTTACTGAAACTATAGGAAGTAGTCATCTAACCGACATGCCACAAATAACACAATATAGCTGAGTTTGGGTCCAATCTGTAACCCTAACTGGAAGGGTGTCAATACCGCACCACTGTTAAGGACAATCTGTGAGTAACACTTATATAACAAGTATCTCTAGTGAGAACAGTGGGCACACTCATATAATAGGTTAAGCCACCTCATCTACCCTCATATAACAGGCTATGATGTCTCAATCACGGTGGCTATGTAGTTCTAGAATGCAAGGATTGCTTCTAAGAATTACACCCTCATATAACAGGTGGGTTCCCATCCTTGGATTCGCTCGGTGCTAATTTATACTCCAATCTAAATAGATATGAACATGACTAACTGAACTGACTGGACTGAGTTAACTGAGTTCTGTTGACTAACAGAATACTACTGAGATTACCAAATTTTAGAGGTTTTAAGATTACTGAGTTTTACTGAGTTTTCCTGAGTCACACAACTGAATGAATTTCTATGAACATGGCTCGACTTGACTGAGAGTATCTTGAAAATATGAAACTGATTCTAGGCACACAGTTAAATTTTTGGGTATAAGTACCCCCAGGACACGAGAAGGAAATTGACAAAGCCTGACTTTCTTGAATAGATGACCAACATTACAATCCATAATATAATAAGTTAGAGATTTCATGAGGTAGAAGTTCTAAAGCACCACAATGGCCACACATATATGCATAACTCATTGACTAAGACATTTGATCAAATACTTGACATACATAAACTTGTACATAAATGGGGATTTCATATTATCATACTAGTATGGCACTTTTCCTTCACATAGGCATTTAATACAACATATGGGGAGCATGCTTTGGTTATACAATCATCAACACATCTAATAATCATGGATACATCAATCAACATGTAAATTTAAGGGTTTAGCATGGTTACTATGCAAATCACCACATCCTAGGGTCAATCATTATAATATGTAATTTCAAACATGAATCAAAACCCTAAAACATCATGAACATGAATGTCAATTCAATTTAAATCATGAACATTCATAAATGCACAATTCTTGGATTTTGAAAAGAGAATCTTGAGCTTCATGGGTTAACGGGACCCATGAATCAACATTTGACATACCTTCAATGTGAGTTTCTTGAAGTTCTTGGACTTGAAAAACTTGGAATCTGTTAGTTTCTTGAAGAAGGATTTTGATCTTGTTTCTTGGGGATTAATCTTTGAGAGAAACCCTAATTGGATGTTGTGAATTAATAATGAAGTTATGAGCTATTGTCTGGTATAATTAGGGGAAAACAGATGGAAAAAGACCTAAATATCATTTTAAAAATGGCTTTAAATTGCTAAACGGGATCTGAAATGGCTCATGCAATTGTCTGTCGCTCGCTCGATGGTCTGTCATTCTGGCCAGAATAGGGACTCACTGCCTTAGTGGCGACAGCTGGGGCAGTGGTCCATCGCAAGTTTGATGGTCCATCAACCTATCTGTTGCACCTTAGCCAGAAGACTGACTTACTCCCTAGCTGCAATGGTTTAGGCGATGGTGCATCAACCTGCCCATCGCACCTGGGCGATTGTGATAGCTCTCGATTAAATGTTCATAACTTTTTACTCCAATACCGAATTTGGACGAAATTGGTATCGTTGAAGAGATAATTCAATTTCCCACTAAAAAATTAAAAATATAAATAATTCGACATGTACAAAATGGATTCATCTTTCAAGGTAAGTTTCTAACATTCTTAAGATAATTTCCAGTTGGTTAGACGTACGGGATATTACAATATCTCCCCCATGAGAACATTTATCCTCAAATGAGACTGAGTGACAGGGGAGAAGATCTCATGACTGACATGACTGATAACTAAATATATCATACCGAACATGCATATCTGGTGCATGTGTAACTGATTCATGTATGCAAGACTGAGTGTTTGATGAACTAAGGTTCTCACAATGATAATGCATATCTGATGCATTATTATATAACTGAATTGACATATGAAACCATGACTGGATATGCAATGGCATTTCCTACCAAGTTGTAATGGAATTCTGAACATGAAATGGATACCAAGCTTGTCACTAAAACTTGAACATGAAATTAAAAATCTTAAGAAGATCTGTTACCTTGAGCTTGATCTGATTTTTTGAAGAAGAAGTGAGGATACTTGGTACGCATGTCTTCTTCTTCTTCCCAAGTAGCTCCCTCAATGGACTGATTTTTCCAAAGAACTTTGACTAGAGGGACTTTTTTGTTTCTTAGTCTACCAGTCTGGTAGTCAACAATTTCAACTAAAATCTCTTTATAAGAGAGGCTATTCTGAACATCTATGCTCTGAATAGGGACTACAACTGTTGGGTCACCTATACACTTCTTGAGAAAAGACACATGGAAGACAGGATGAACTAAGGCTAGATCTGAAGGCAATTTGAGCTCATAAGATACCTTGCCGAAGTGACTAAGAATTATGAAGGGACCGATATATCAGAGGCTAAGCTTTCCCTTCTTGCCAAATCTCTTCACTCCCTTTATGGGAGAGATCTTTAGATAGACATAATCACCAATTTGAAACTCGAGATCCTTTCTGCGCTTATCTGCATAAGACTTTTACTGACTCTGAGCAGCCTAGAGTCTTTCTCTGATCAACTGGACTTTCTCTAAAGGGTCGAACACTAATTCGGGCCCTATAATTGAGGCCTCACTAACTTTGAACCAACCGATTTGAGATCTACACCTCCTACCAAAGATAGCTTCGAATGGAGCCATTCGAATACTGGAATAATAGTTGTTGTTGTATGTAAACTCAATCAAAGAAAAGTAGTCATCTCAAGTACCCTTGAAATCAATTACACACGTCCTTAGCATATCTTCTAAAGTCAGAATGGTCCTTTATTCTAGACCATCTGTATGAGGATGAAAGGCTGTACTAAGATGAACTTGGGTATCAAGACCATTTTGGAATGCTTTCCAAAAATAAGAGGTGAACGGGATACCTCTTTCTAAGATAATAAATAATGGAACACCATGTAATCTGACCATCTCTCTGATGTAGAATTTGGCATAATCCTCGGATAAATAAGAGGTATGGACAGGAATGAAATTAGCTGATTTGGTCATCCTATCTATAATGACCCAAACTGAATCATGCTAGCGACGAGTATGTGGAAAACCTATCACGTAGTCCATGTTCACTTCTTCCTACTTCTAAGTAGGAATACTGAACTCCTGCATGGACCCAATAGGTTTTTGATGCTCTATCGTAAACTGCTGACATACAGAGCACTTAGCCATAAACTCTACAACATCTATCTTCATCCCACTCCACCAATAGATTTTTCGTAAGTCGTGGTACATCTTTGTGCCTCCTGGATGAATAGAGTATCACGCACTATGCGCTTCTGCAAGAATTTGCTGCCTTAAGTCATCTACACTTGGAACACACAGACAACCCTGACAACGCAGAGCACCATCTCCCCCTTAGGAGAAAACCTCTACTTTATGATTCTTGACTAACTTTTTCAACTTGACTACACTGGGATCTCTATCTTGCTTTTCTTTCACCTCAAAAACTAGAGATGATTCTGAACTACTCTAAACCCATATGTCACCCTTCTCTAAATCGAATAAGCAAATCCTTGAGCTAACTTCTTCTTACTGTCCTCAACATAAGAAACACTACCCATAGACAGTCTACTGAGAGCGTTGGCCACTATATTGGCCTTGCCCGGATAATAAAGGAAACTCATGTCGTAATCTTTCAAGATCTCTAACCATCTTCTCTTTCTGATAAAAGACATACTAAAGGATCTTATGTTCTGTGAACACATCCACAAGAACTCCATATACATAATGCCTTCAAATATTTAAGGCAAATACTACGATTGCTAACTTATGAACATGAGTAGGATAATTCTTCTCATGGGTTTTAAGCTGTCTAGAGGCATAGGCTATGACCTTACCATGATGCTTCAGGACATAACCCAAACCTACTCTGGATACACGACAATACTATATGAACCTATCTAGACCATCTGGAAGAGCTAAGACTGGAGCTGAGGTGAGTCGAGTCTTTAACTCCTGAAAACTCTTCTTGCAAAGATCTGACCACTAAAACTTGTCTTTATTCTGAGTCAATCTAGACATAGGGGATGCAATAGAAGAAAATCCCTCAACAAACCATGTGTAATAGCCAGCCAAACCCAAGAAACTCCTGATACCTGATGAAGAGACAAGTTTGGGCCAATTTCTTCCTGCTTTGGTCTTTTGAGGATCAACCCTAATTCCATTACCAAAAATGATACGACCAAGGAATGCTACTGACCTTAGACAAAGTCACACTTACTAAATTTAGGGAACATCAGATGATCCCTGAGAGTCTAAAGTATAATTTTGAGATGGTCTGTATGATCACGCTCACTGTGGGAATATACCAAAATATTATCTATGAAGACTATGATGAACATGTCCAAGTACTACTTAAACACCTAGTTCATCAAGTCCATGAAAGCTTCTAGGGCATTAGAAAGACCAAAGGACATAACTAGGAATTCAAAGTGACCATACCAAGTATGAAAGGCTATTTTTAGAATGTCACATTCTCTGAATCTGAGCTGATAATAGCCTGATCTGAGGTCTATCTTAGAGAAATAATTGGCATCCTGAAGTTGGTCAAATAAGTCATTGATTCTGGGAAGAGAACACTTGTTCTTGATTTTGACTTTATTGAGCTGATGGTAATCAATGCACATTCTGAGGGAACCATCTTTCTTGCGTACAAATAAGATAGATGTGCCCCATGGGGATACACTAGGTCTGATGAATCCCTTATCTAGGAGATCCTTCAACTGCTCTTTCAATTCTCTGAGTTTTGCTGGTGCCATTCTATATGGTGGAATAGATATAGGCTGAGTATCTGGAAGAAGATCAATGCCAATTTCTATTTCCCATTCGGGAGAAATTTCTAGAAGGTCTTTGAGAAAGACATCTAAATATTCATTCATGACTGGGATTGAATCAAGACTGGGAGTCTTAGAACTAGTGTCCTTAACTCAAATAAAATGATAGACATATCCCTTAGATATCATTTTCCTTGTCCGAAGGTAGGAAATAAGCTGATCTCTGAAAGCTGAAGTGCTACTCCTCAACTCTAGGACAAGTTCATTTGGAAACTGGAACTAGACTATTCTATTTCTGCAATCGACTATGGCATAGCAAGAATGATGCCAATCCATGCTGAGAATAACATCAAAATTAGTCATCTATAGTTCGACTAAGTCTGCTGAAGTTATTTTATAAAATATCATAATTGGATAGTTCCTGTATACCCATCGGGCTATGATAGTTTTACCTACTAGGGTAGATGCAGAAAAGGGCTCTGCTAGAATTTTAGGACTGACTCTGAAATCAACTACTATACAGGGAGTAACAAAAGACAAAGAAGCTCCTGGATATAACAAAGCATAAACATGCATATAAAGATCTGTAATGTACCAGTAACCACATCAGGAGAAATTTTTGGATCCTATCTAGACTGGGGAGCATAAAGTCTATTTTGGTGTTGCCCACTAGTAGTACTGGAAGTGGCACCCTACTGATTCGAGTGACCAAACTAAGATGGGGAACGATTGTGCTGACCTTGATATATTGGGTGGGGACAATCTCTACCTCTGTGGCCTGACCTGCTACATCCAAACCAATCATCACTACCTACTCTGCAAGTACCCTGATGGTGCTTACCACAAATCTGACATAGAGAATGGGTACAGGCACTGATAATACTACCCTAAAACTTAGAGCCAAGCACCTTATCTCTATTACCATCTTTGAACTTAGGAGATAGAGCACTGTCTGAGAAACGATATGGAACAGATGACTTAGTATAAAAATGAGAACAGTTTCCTCCCTCTGACTTAGGCTAAGCAAAGCTAAAACTACCTATCCTTGCTCTCTTATTCTGCTTCTCCCTTATCTTAATCTTTTGCTTCTCTATCTGCTAAGCATGAGTCATAAGCCTTGTTATGTTTATGTCAATATTCAACATCGCGGACCTACACTCATTGACCACACTATCATTCACCCAGAAACAAGCTTACTCATCTTAGCCCTGCTATTTGTAACCACATGAGGAGCATATTAGCTAATTGAGTAAACTTAAGAGAATACTCTTTCACTATCATGTTGCCCTTCCTGAGGCTGATAAATTCTAACACTTAATAGGTCCTACATATACAACCCTCTCTAACTTTCACTATTTGTACTAAGTATGAGCAATATCCTACAACTGATATACAGCTAGTTCCGCACTCTCACTAGAAGTAACACCCATGATATTCGTAACCTTCTAAACTTGATCAAGAAATTTCTAAGGTTCCTCATCTGACTTAGACCCAAAAAAAAAAGGAGGATTCATTCGAGTGAAGTCCCAAATCATGGCTACAGCTGAATTGGCCACTAGGTTTGCCGGAATGACAGCTAGCCATTCATTCTGGGCAATAACTAAATTAGGAAGAGTAGTGAATGAAACTCTGAACTCTGCATAAGTGACATATTCACCCAACGGATCTTTGGGCTGAGGGGCTGACTAATTTCTATTTATCTTCATATGAGGCATGTTCTGTAAATGGAAGAGAAAGAGATTAAACTGAGGGATTAACCTGAGATTATGCTCACTGGCATGGCATGAATACTGAAAGATGGAAAGTTATTCCTAAAACAACTCAAATCCTCCTGTACATAAATGTGGTGCATAACATACCCATGCACAAGACTCTTCTAGATGCAGCTTTTAGACTTCCTAGGACACTATTGAATCTTAGGCTCTAATACCAAGTTTGTAATGCCCCAAATCTAGTATGTGAAGTACTACACAGTGCTTATGATCCCGAAGGACCATAAGCTAACCCATGACTGTTATTTGTACCTGTATACTGCATGATTTATTGTATAAATGCGGAAATAAAGGCTAAAAGGCCATAAGGTTAAAAACTGAGACATAATAGCTGATAAAACATAACATCTGGATGGGGTATGAAATACCCAAAACAATTGAAATAAACTGTCTGAACATACTGTAGTCTAAAAAGCCTATAACTAACTGAATTGTCTGAATAAGGAGTTAATGGGACATGTCCCCAAGTAACTCCAACTAAAAAATTAATTAATGAGATAATAAAGTAATGGTGATGTCCTTGAAGGATGAGGACTTATTGCTAACTCTGATGGCTGAGACTTGAATGCTACTTATGATTTGGAGCTCGTGCTTCTGACCCTAAGGTATAAAACACCATAGTGCCAATATATCAGTACGTTTAAATATACTGGTATGCATGTGAGGTAGGTTTAATGCAAAATGGTTCACATGCATGAACTATACTAACTGACTGCATAACATAAATGTGAGAATACATGCATGACCCCATATTAACTATAGCTGAGTTTGTGATAAAATGATTATTGAGTCTGAGTACTGATAACATGAGATATTGATAGCTGTATAACTGAAATAATTGATACTAAGAGACTGTATCTGACAGATTAGGTTCTGATGGAACTAGATGAGTTCCATACTATTCTGAGCTAACTATATCTAATAGTCCTGGATCCAGTAGAAATATCTACGTTCTATTACTAAAATTGAATGACTATATCTGATAGTCCCAATTCTATAATGAAACTATGGGAAGTATTCATCTAACCGACATACCCCAAATAACGGAATATAGCTAAGTTGGGGTCCAATCTGTAACCTCAATTGGAAGGGTATCAATACTGCACCACTGGTAAGGAAAATCTGTGAGTAACCATCATATAATAGGTGAATCTAGTGAGAACAATGAGAACCCTCATATAATTAGTTAAGCCACCTCATCTATCCTCATATAATAGGCTATGATGTCTCAACCTACGGTGGCTATATAGTTCTGGAATGCAAGGATTGCTTCTAAGAATCACACCCTCATATAACAGGTAGGTTCCCATCCTTGGGTTTGCTTGGTGCTAATTTTTACTCCCATCTGAATAGACACTGAACATGATTAACTAAACTAACTAGACTTAGTTAACTGAGTTCCATCGACAGACAGAATGCTAGTGAGATTACTGAATTTTTGAGGTTTCTAAGATTACTGAGTTTACTGAGTTTTCCTAAGTCACATGACTAACTAAATTTCTATGAACATGGCTTGACTGAGAGTATCTTTAAACCATGACACTAATTCTAGGGACAAAGCTAAATTTTTGGGTATAAGTATCCCCAGGACTCGATAAAATTAAACTAACAAAGCATGACTTTCTTGAATACATGACCAACATCACAATCCATAGTACAATAAGTTGGAGAGATTTCATGAAGTAGAAGTTCTAAAGCACCACAATAGCCACACATATATCCATAACTTATTGACTAAGATATTTCATCAAACAATTGACATGTATAAACTTGTACATAATGGGGATTTCATATTATCATACTAGTATGGCGGTTTTCCTTCACATAGGCATTTAGTCGAACACATGGGGAGCATGCTTTAGTTATACAATTATCAAAACATCTAATAATCATGGATACATCAATCAATGTGTAAATTTAAAGGTTTATCATAATTACTGTGCAAATCATCACATCCTATGGTCAATCAGTGGAATATGTAATTTCTAACATGAATTAAAAACCCCACAACATCATGAACATGAATTTCTATTCAATTTAAATCATGAACATTCATAAATACACAAATCTTGGATTTTGAAAAGAGATTCTTTAGCTTCATGGGTGAAAGGATCCCATAAATCAACACATGACATAACTGGATTGTAAGTTTCTTGAAGTTCTTGGACTTGAAGACTTGGAATCTCTTAGTATCTTGAAGAAGGATTTGGATCTTGTTTTTTGGGGATTAATCTTTGAGAGAAACCCTAATTGGATGTTGTGAATAAATAATGAAGTTATGACCTATTAATTGGTATAATTAGGGGTTAAAACGGGTGGAAAAAAACCCAAATATCCTTTTAAAAATGTATTTAAATTGCTGAAAAGGATCTACGATGGCTCATATGATGGTCCATCACTGGCTTGACTGTCCATCTTTCTGAACATCGCACCTGGACAAGAATAGGGACTCACTGCCTTAGTAGCAATGGCTTGGGCTATGGTCCGTCGCATGTTTGATGGTCCGTAAAATTATCCACCACACCCTAGCCAGAAGACTGACTTACTACCTTAGCTGTGATGGTCTAGGAATGGTCCATCTCTAGATCGACGGTCCGTCAACCTGCCCGTCGCACCTGGGCAGTTTTGATAGCTCTCGATAAAATATCCTTAACATTTTAATTCGATACCGTATTTGGATGAAATTGGTATCATTGGAAATTTTATTCAATTTCCCACTCAATAAAAAGTGAAAATCTTAAAAATTTCACTTGTACAAAATGAATTCGTCTTTCAAAGTTAGTTTCTAATATTCTTGGGATGATTTTAATCTAGATAGAAGTAAGGGGTATTACATTTAGATACTTTTTTAGTGATTCCTAATTTTCTTTTGTCGATAGAGATTTTGATGGCATATTTCAGCTCTATTTTCCCTTAAGTTAGTGTTTGCTTGTCTTTTAGCATGCTCGTTAGCTGAAATAGTGCCTTAGGGAAGGATTGAAAATCCTTAGCCTATGTTCGAGTAGGTTCTTACCTTAGATTGGATTTTTTAGATAGGCTACTTTATTGTAGTGCCTATTTTTACTTAAATGATGACATAATTGCATCTTTAGGCTGATGTTTGGGATTTGATTGAATTAGTTGTTATAATAGGTTACTTAGCTTTGTTATCCTTCAGATGTTAGTGTTTTTAACCTTGAATTGGGACTTTAGATTTAATGACTAAAATCTAGGCCTCTATTAATGTAATAAACTATCTAAACTAGGAAAAATAGCTTGATGGAAATGAAATGGATTTTGAATCTGGGTTATTGCTATGTATTGCTTTTTATCAATTTTGGTTTGAGTCTGACCCCCAGTTTAATAATTATATTTTGTTATTTCTTATTCGAGTCTAGTACTTGGTATACTGGTTACTATTTATTCCAGTTTGAGTCTCAAATTTATTATTATTATTATTATTATTTATCCTAACCCATTATGGTTATGTCTAGAGGAGGATTATACGATACCTATATAACAACTGTCTCACTTTTATTTTCTTGTAATTATAGTTAGCTTTATGCTAGTACTACACTTTATCTATATCCACCATGCTTGTGGGGCACAGTTGGGTTTTATGGTAGAACTCAATTATACCTAATTAAAGATTTATGTGGTTTTTATGCAATATATTTACCCAATTCAATGTGTCAGGTTTGATACCACAAGGAATGAACACAAAAGGTTCACCTTAGAGTGTAGTTAGTCACTAAATATTTGCGCATATAATTAAATATGTAATAAAAGTAAATTGGTGATGCTGAAATCAAATTTGACCATTTTAGAATATAGCTATCAAAATAGAATACTTGCACAAATTGAACAAAAGAGTTGTAAGCGATAGTAGAATACATAGAGGTGTGTTGGTTTGATAGTTGATAGCATGTATGAGTGGTTCGCCTTTGATTAAATAAGCATAAGTTATGGGTATACTGTATTTTAGATATTGGTGACAATATTTTAGTATATCACCAAATTTAATATGGGTTTCTTTGAAACACCCATATGTTACCTTATCAACCTACCCAAAACCTCAGTTTAGTTTGTTTGTTTCTAGTACTACATATTAAATAGGGAATACTCAAATAATTTTCAACTAAATCGCTTCCTCTTGTTTTCTCTTTCAATCAAAACAAGGGATCTAAGGTTGCATAAAGTTTGAAACCTCAATATTTAGTTGAAACATAGAGATTTAGTCAAACCCATAATTTATTGCTCAAATTAAAAACAAATAGACAATACCCGCGAACAAATCATCCATCATCAATCACACAACCCTATGTTTTGGAGGTTTAGCTATGAATAATAAATATAAAAGAAATTTACTATCACTCTCATCAAGATATTCCATAATTCAAATATTCAATATCAAATCTACATATCCAAGATTGAAAGTAAGATGAATACAAATCCCAATCTAGGGGTTCAATTATACTTTTTAGGTATCAAGTTTTGCAAAGTATGAATAATAATTCTCCAATTCTGCAAGAGATTCTATTCATATGACCTTGAAAATAGGAACAAAATAATTACAAAGTTTCCATAAAAGTACATTGTGCATGTATTAATAGGATCACATAACTCTTGCTCGGTGCACACTTTTAGCTTGCCAAGATGCACAATCTTAATTTTCAGTGTTTGATCCTTCTGGAGTTCTGATGACTTTTATGTATCTATGTGGTGATTTCATAACTATCATGTGATACACTCAAATAAACCCTATGTTCACACAATCATCATTTCATAATTCTTTAGAATCTGTGTCTTTCTATGATCCTCTTTCCTAATTTGCGTCTAGCACTCATCTTTTGAGATATACACTTGGCTCGTGTGATTCTATATTTTATTCTTGTAAATATAGTAATAATCACATCTTTATTTTATCAAAGATTTTGCCCTTTTATGGTCCTTCTCATCCTTTGTAGGCTCTTCAGCCTTATTACCTACATGCTACCAAAAAAATATAAAAGTTGATTCAAATTGAACATTGAGGACATATCTTAGTATAAATTGTACACATAATGAGTCACAAGTTGTTAACTCAGTAATACATCGAACTTAAACTTTCTCTTCTCCTCAAGTAAACCAAAATAGGGATGTTTATTTATTCAATTCGAAGGCTCACTCTCACTTGATGGCCTAAGGTCAATTCTCCAACATAAAAACACTTTTTTCTTAGTGATAGACCAACTAGGAAAGTTTTAGATGGACTCATAAAACAAGATCAAATTAAAACCTCACTACTCATGACACTCAATCACATACTTGAAGTGATTAATGTACCATATTCATAGCACATATCATGAGGTATTCACGAAAATGAGAATCTAACAACTTAAACTCAACCAAATAAGAGTTTTTTTTTAAATGGGAATATTTTGAAAAGTGGACATTCACAAACAAAATTTCATATTTTTATAGTTGTGCATATGAAAGATATCTACAAAAGTACTCTTTGAGATAAGGTGTTCTATCTTGAACAATGGAATACCCAAGACTATAACCATTATAAGCTAAATAAATTAATCTAATAATAAGGTAAAGCATAATAAAGAAATAAAATAACTAGATGCAATATTAAAACACATAATTCCATCACACAAGAACAAGAATAGCATAAGTGTCTCAATAAACACCAAAATCCTAATCCAAATAAATACCCATACCCCAACAAAAGTAGTATGCATTGTCCTTAAATTAATAAAAGAGAGAGATAAAGGAAATAAAATAAAAGATATGGGCCCCTCTGTGGTATCAAAGAAAGAGTAGAAGTCTATCCCTCTAGTGTAGCCCCAAGATAGGAATCCATGCCTCAGTCCAAGCTAGGTGGTTAATTGGATGAGATAGCTAGACCTATACTTATATTGAACTTGTCCTCGGATGGTTTGGAGATACTAGGCCCCTCCATAGCATTATCCATTCTTGAACACTCTGGAATATGATATGAGTGTTTTGTATCACCCGGGGAAGGCCAATGTAGGGGCAGATGATCTTTGTAGATTGTCTATGGGTAGTGTTTCTCATGTTGAGGATGATAAGAAGAAGTTAGTCAGGGTGGTTCATCAGCTTGCTAGACTAGGTTTTTGTTTGGTTAATTTTGCTGAGGGTAGTGTATGGGTTTAGAAAAGTTTAGAATCTTCTTTGGTTATAGAAGTGAAAGAAAATAAAGATAGGGATCCCAGTCTAGTTAAGTTGAAGAAGTACATCAAAGATCAGAAAGTAGAGGTTTTCTCCAAAATGGGAGATGATGTGTTGCTATGTCAGGATGGGATGTATGTGCTTTACGTTTATGGGTGAGGAAGAGAATCCTTAGAGAAGTTCATGGTGCGTGTTATTCTATTCACCCAGGGGCCACTAAGATATATCGTGATTTGTAAGAAATCTATTAGTGGATTGGTATGAAGAGGGTTATTGTAAAGTTTATAGCCAAGTGCTCAAATCGTCATTAGGTTAAGGTTGAAAACCAAAGGCCTAGTAGCACTATGTAGGAGTTCATCATCCTTACTTTAATGTGGGAAGAGGTGAATATAGATTTTGTAACAGGATTTCCCCATTTGCGTCGTCAACATGACTTAATTTGGGTTATTATAGATAAAATGACCAAATTAGCTCATTTTTCGCCAGTTCATACTTCTTATTCATCCAAGGACTATGCCAGGCTTTATATTAGAGATTTGGTTAGGTTTTATGGAGTCCCATTATCTATTATCTTAGATAAAGGTACTCAGTTTACCTCTCACTTTTAGAAGGAGATGGTTAGGCAGGGAGAACCATTCAGATCTTAGAGGACATATTGTGAGCGTGTTTATCGACTTTAAGGGTAGTGAGAATGATCACTTACCTTTGATTGAGTTTTTCTACAATAACAATTATCATTCAAGTATTTAGATGGCTTCGTTTGAGGCTCTCTATAGAAAGAGATATAGATCTCCCATTGGTTGATTTTAGGTGGGTGATACTATGTTGATAGGTCCTGATTCAGTGTTTGATGTGTTAGAGAAAGTTTAGTTAATTAGGGAGAGACTTAAGACAACCCAAAGTTGTGAAAAATCCTATACAGATATGAGGAAAAGCTATTTTGATTTTTAACACGTGGAAATTATCCTTGACACGTTTGAGTGATGATGTTTGCATGTCATATCCTAAATCCATAAGTTTAGTATATCAATTATGTTAGTATCACATGTTTTAACTATTCTCATGATTAAGCCTATAAATTTATAGTCTTGATGAAATGCCTAAATGATTGGGTTTTGAACAATGACTACTAATGATGTTTTCAAAGCTTCATTATGTTCCTATTATTATTGTTATCAAGTCTTGGGGGTTATGAATACCCAAAATTTAGCTGATTACGTTGTTTTTTTTATCTAAAGAATAATTTTAGTTATACCATGAGCAATATTATTCAGTCAATTACTAGGGTCAGTTGTGAGTTCAATTGAGCTTAGTTCAGTTCAGTAATTAGTGTCTTTCAATTTGGAGTAAAACTTAGTATCGAGTGAATGTAGGGATGGCGTATCCCCCGCTTGTAGGCATGAGACGTTAGTAGTAGTCCCTAGCTTCCTAACCTATGATTCCACCATAGACTTTGAGGGGTCCCTCATAAGGTAGTCATAACACTCTCGTCCTTCGGGATATCAAATAAGTGGATCTACATAACCAATTTTAGTACTCGTGGCACGGTACTGACACGCTCCCAACTGGGGTTACAAGTTAGACTCTGATAGTACATTAGGGCATGTTGGTTATTGCTAGGTCCAATAGTCTCAATTCAGTATTTAGTACAGAGTTCAATTTTAGGTTTGCTTAACTATAGCATACAGTTATTAGTTATTCAGTATCAGTATTTTAGTACTTCAGTTTACAAACTATATCAGAATTATGTTTTATGCTTGCTTATGCATTCTTATATTTTACAACTTTTATGCATTCATACTCAGTTATCTCATACTATTTAGTCAGTTACTATCTAATGCATATAACCCATGCATTTCAACCTAACCTCATCTCATATACTAGTACATTTAAAGTACTGATCACAAACTCATTTCTTGCGCTATGGTGTCTTATATCATAGGTTCGGACGTTTGGGTTCCAGATCATACTTAGACATTCCATCACATTATCAGAAATAGCAGTGGCGAGTTCTCATATACTGAGGATCGTTTATGTTTATTTTACTCTTTAACTCAGTAGTCAGTCGGAGTTAGTTGGGGGCTTGTCCCATCTACTCCCCAGTTAGTTATAGTCTTTTCAGACTATTTCAAATAGTTAGTTAGTTTATCAGTTGTTGTATTAATCTTCTCAGCATTGTTCTCATACGCTTTTAGAATTATGATCTTTAATCGAATGATTTAGTATTTAAAATCTTATGCCAATTTTGGTATAGTTCCACATATGTTATTTTTTATCTATTTTATTCTGTGCTCACAGCTGGTACTAGTTCGTGGGTTAGCTTTTGGTCTGTCAGAACTATAAGCACCATGTGGCGTTGAGGGTGTATTTCTGGGACATCACAAACTTGGTATCAGAGCATAAGTTTTTAAAGTGTCCTAGGGAGTCTTAAATACACATTGAGTAGAGTCTTGTACATGGGTGTGAAGTGCGTCACACTTATAGATAAGAGGGTACAAGATATTTTAGGAAAAGTTTCCCTTCTTTTACTGTTCATGTCATGCGAATGAGAATGAGATTTATTTAAACTCTCTTTATAATTTGATCTTTGTTTCATTTACAGAACATGCCCCCTAGAAATACTAACAAAAAAAGAAACAGAAATCTGCCTGCACCTCTACCCATTTAGGAAGATCCCCTGAATGAGCATATCTCTCATGTCGAGTTCAGAGCTGCATTCACTACTCTGGCTCACTCTGTAGCAGCTCAACATAATTAGAAAGCTGCTATCCCACCTAATCCATTTGCTAATACTACAGAAGCTAGGATTCAGGACTTCACCTGAATGAATCCTCCTTTATTTATGGGATCCAAGTCTGATGAGTATCTGCTGAATTTCCTTGACATAGTTTAGAAGGTAACAAACATTATGGGCATGAATTATAGTCGGAGTGTAGATTTGGATACTTACCAGATACAAGATGTAACTCACACCTGGTATAAGCAGTGGAAGGGGGATAGAGGCACAACTACAGGGCCTGTAGAATGGGAGGAGTTTCTACAGCCTTATAGACATATTCTACCCTTTGGAGTTGAGCGAAGCTAAGGTACTGGAGTTTATTAATTTGAAGTAGGGTAGTATGAGTGTAAAGTAGTATTTATTTAAGCTTACTTAGTTGGAGAGGTATGCTCCTCATGTAGTGTCTGATAATAGGTCTAGAATGAGTAAGTTTGTGTTTGGTATATCTGACTGTGTGCTCAAGGAGTGTAGGACTATAATGTTGATTAAGGAGATGGACTTGCTTAGGATTATGGTCTATGCAATGTAGATTAAAAAAGGAAAAGGTTAAGTAGAAAGAAAGAGAGAATAAGAGGGTTAGGAAAGGTAGTTTTAACTTTGGTCATCGAAGATTAGAGGGTGGAACCCAACCTCAATTCTATCTAAAATATTCTGCCCCTCCTCCATCTTTGGCTAGTGCTTCAGTGCTGAGGTTTAAAAATGATAATTAGGATAGGGCACTAGGCTCTAAGACTTAAGGTAGTCTGAACAGTGGTTAGACTATTCCACTTTGCCAGAAGTATGGTAGAAATCATCAGGGTGCGTGTAGGGCTGGCAGTTATATGTGTTATAAATATGGAAATCCAGGCCATAGGATGAGAAGGTGTCCAATATGTATGTGGAAAGGTATAAATGATCGCCAACAGGGTCAGCCTAACTTGTCATCAGCACCAATAGGTCACGCAATCCAGTAGGGCACTATTTAAAGTGCTACTAGCAGTCAACACCATAATAGATTGTATGCCCTCCTGTCCCATCATGATCAGGAAAGTTCTCTTGATGTGGTTACAAGTATGTTACAATTCTTTAATTTACTTGTTTATGCTTTGTTAGATCCTTAGGCTTCACTCTCTTTTGTAACCTTTTATATAACTGTCAAATTTGGAGTCAGTCCTAAGAACTTAGTAGAACCCTTCTCAGTGTCTACCCCCGTAGGTTTCTCTATTGTATCCAGGCAGGTATACAAGAACTGTCCAGTTCCAATATCCCAGAAAGTCACTTTAGTTGATCTTGTGGAGTTAGAGATGACTATTTTTGATGTCATTCTTGACATGGATTGGCTCCACTCCTGCTATGCTTCAGTTGAGTGTAGAAATAGAGTTGTTTAGTTTTAGTTTCTTGATGAAACAGTTATTAAATGGTAGGGTTGTACTTCAGCGCTTAGGTGTCATCTTATTTCGTACCTTAGAGCGAGGAAAATGATATTCAAGGGGTGTATTTACCATGTTGTTCGAGTTAAAGACTCTAATTTTGAAACCCCCAATCTTGAGTCAATTTTAGCAGTGATGGAATCCAAATATATTCCTTGAAGATCTTTCCAGAGTTCCTCCTAAAAGGGAAATTTACTTTGGAATAGACCTTCTTTCAGATACCCAACCTATCTCTATTCTGCCCTATAGAATGTCTCCAGTTAAACTTAGGGAATTGAAAGAATAGTTGAAAGATCTCCTAGATAGGGGATTCATTAGGAGTCGTGTTTCTCCATGTGGTGCTCCAGTCCTTTTCGTGCGAAAGAAAGACAATTCTCTTAGAATGTGAATTGATTACCGCCAGTTAAACAAAGTCCACATCAATAATAAGCACCCACTTCCCTAAATTGATGACTTGTTTGATAAAATACATTATTCTAGTTACTTCTCTAAGATAGACCTCAAATCCATCTATTATCAGCTTAGAGTCAGAGATGATGACTTATAAAAACATATTTAAGAACCCGATATGGTCACTTTGAATTTCTAGTTATCTACTTTGGACTAACAAATGCCCCAACAGGTTTCATGGACTTGATGAACTGAGTATTCAAGCAGTACATAGACATGTTTGTCATAGTTTTAATTGATGATATTCTTGTCAATTCTAGTAGTGAAAATGATTATGCATACTACCTTAGAATTATATTGCAGAATCATATTGCAGACTCTTAGAGCCTATTAGTTCTTCGCTAAATTTAGTAAGGGCAAATTTTGGCTATGATCAGTAGCTTTCCCTGGCCATATTGTTTCCTATGATGGAATTAGAGATGATTCTAAAAAGACTGAAGCAGTCAGAAACTAGCCTAGGCACATCTCTCCATCAGATATTAGGAGTTTCTTGGGTTTAGCCAGCTATTACCGATGGCTTGTTGATGGTTTTTTGTCTATTGCATCCACCATGTCTAGATTGACCCAGAAGAAAGTCCAGTTTTAGTGGTCAGATTCTTGTGAGAAGAGTTTTCAGGAGTTGAAGACTTGACTCACCTTAACCCTAGTTTTATTATTTACAGATAGTTCAGATGGGTTTGTTGTTTACTATGATGCTTCCCGAGTTGGTTTTGGTTTTGTGTTGATTCAGCGAGGTAAGGTCATAGCCTATGCCTCTAGACAGCTTAAGCCCCATGAAAATAATTATCCTTCCCATAATCTTGAGTTAGCAGCTGTTGTATTTTCCTTGAAAATTTAGAGGCACTATCTCTATGGGGTACATGTGGATGTGTTCACGAATCACAAAAGTTTTTAGTATGTGTTTTCAAAGAAAGATCTGAATGTTTATTAGAGAAGGTGGTTGAAATTGTTGAAAGTCTATGATTTGAGTGTTTTGTATCACCCGAGAAAGGCCAATGTAGTGGCAGAGACCTTGAGTAGATTGTCTATGGGTAGTGTTAGTCATGTTGAGGATGATAAGAAAAGTTAGTCAGGGAGGTTCATCAGCTTGCTAGACTAGGTTTTCATTTGGTTGATTTAGTTGAGGGTAGTGTATGCATTTAGAATAGTTTGGAATCTTCTTTGGTTACCTAGGTGAAAGAAAAGCAAGATAGGGATCCCAATCTAGTTAAGTTAAAGGATTCAGTCAGAGATCAGAAAGTAGAGGTTTTCTCCCAAGGGGGAGATAGTGTGTTACGATGTCAGGATAGGCTATGTGTGTTGTGCATTAATGGGTTGAGGAAGAGAATCCTTGTAGAATCACATGGTGTGTGTTGCTCTATTCACCTGGGGGCCACTAAGATGTACCATGATTTGCTAGAAATCTATTGGTGGAGTGGTATGAAGAGGGATATTATAGAGTTTGTAGCCATGTGCTCTAATTATCAGCAGGTTAACGTTGAGCACCAAAGACCTAGTGGCACTATACAGAAGTTCAGCATCCCCACTTAGAAGTGGGAAAAGGTGAACATAGATTTTGTAATAGGATTTCCCCATTTTCGTCTTCAACATGATTCTATTTGGGTTACTGTAGATAGAATGACCAAATCATCTCATTTTTTACCAGTTCATACATCTTATTTAATCGAGGACTATGCCAAGCTATATATTAGAGATTTTGTTAGGTTGCATGAAGTCCCGTTGTCTATCATCTCAGATAGAGGTACTCAATTTACCTCTCACTTTTGGAAGGCCTTTCACCCTCAGACAGATGGTCAGGTAGAGATAACTATTCAGGCCTTAGAGTACATGTTGACAACGTGTTTTATCAAGGATAAATGTTTCCAAGGGTGAGATATTGTAAGACCCTGTAAGATCCTAGCTCATTTCAGCTTACTATTGAATGTTAAAGGTGTCCAAGACTTAGAAAAATTCACTAAGTATTAAGGAATGTTAAAGGTGTCCAAGACTTAGAAAAATTCACTAAGTATTAAGGCTTAGTCCTCTACAAATCCTTTTAAACTTTTATGATATTATTTTTGTCCTTCCCAACCTCAGGACGTTAATTTCTAAGTTGATTCATGATCGGGGTTGTCGATGGTTTATCTTAGGGGAGTTTTGGATTTTTTAGACGAGGTTTGAGACCTTTTTAAATGGTCAATACATAAAGGCTCCACAATATGGCTGTGGTGCATTGAATATCGCATCGGTAGGGGGCACCACGATACACTGCATATCATGTCGATAGAGCACCGCGGTGTGGGGTATTTCTTATCAGTTGGTCCAGTTTAGGTTAATAAGTTTCAGGTCCAGGAGGATATTTGAGTCATTTCCCTCACTATAATCTATCCATAACACGATATTTATGGTTCCAAAAGCATTATTTGTCTTCTTTTACACAAAATTCTCTTAAAACAAAGTATTTCTCTCTCAAGAACAAACCCTAGCCTCTTTAAAATTCAAGCTCAAGCTTTAATAAATCACCAATAACTTTAACTAATTCATCAATTAAGGTATATGTGATGCTCATCCATGGGCCCTTTTCACCCATGGAGTCCAATAATCCATTTACAAGTTTAAAGAATTGATTTTTACATGTTATCATGAGTTATCTTCATGAAGCTATTATGAATTTTGATTACAAATTATGTTTACCATGTGCTTTCATTGGAAATTGTCCTTGACATGTTCGAGAGATAATGTTTGCATGTCAAATCCTAAATCCATGACTTTAGTATTTCAATTATGTTAGTATCACATGTTTTAACTATTCTCATATTTAACCCTATAAATTTAAAGTGTTTGCTGAAATGTCAATATGATTAGGTTTTGAACAATGGCTACTTATGATATTTTTTAAGATTCAGTATGTTCCTATTGTTATTGTTATCGAGTCCTGGGGTCATGAATACCTAAAATTTAGCTGATTACCTAGATTTCATTATCTACAAAATGATTTCAGTTATACCATGAGAAATATCATTCAGTCAGTTACTATGGTCAGTTGCGAGTTTAATTAAGCTTAGTTCAGTTCAGTAATTAATTTCTTTAGTTAGGATTAAAACTTAGCACCGAGTTAATGTAGGGATGGTATCTCCCACGTATGTAGGTGTGAGGATCTTGTTTTCTCTGTCAGTAGGCATGAGATGTTAGTATCAGTCCCTACGTTCTAGAACTACGGCACCACCATAGTGTTTGAGGGGTCCCCTATTAGGTAGGAATGAAACCCTCATCGTTTGGGATATTAGATTAGTGGATCCATGCTACCAATATTAGTACCTTTGACACGATACTGACACCCTCCCAACTGGGGTTACAGGTTAGGCCCTGATAGTACAGTAGGAATTTTTGATTATAGCTAGCTCCCACAGTCTCAGTTCAGTATTTAGTACAGAGTTCATTTATAGGTTTTCTTGACCTTAGCATGCAGTTATCAGTTATTCAATGACAACATTTCAGTACTTCAGTTTATATACTATATCAAAAGCTTGTTTATGCTTGTGCATGTATTCTTAGATTTTAGAGCTTTTATGCATTCATACTCAGTTATCTCATACTATTCAGTCTGTTATTATCTAATACATATAGCCGATACATTTCAATCTAACCTCATCTCATATACCAATACATTCAAAGTACTGATCGCATACTCATTTCTTGCGCTATAATATCTTATATCATAGGTTCAAATGCTCAGGTTCCCGATCGTACTTATACATTCTAGCGCATCAGCAGTTGTAGTAGTGGTGAGTACTCATATATTGAGGATTGTTTATGTTTATTTCAGTCTTTCATCTCAATAGTCAGTCGGAGTTAGTTGGGGGATTGCCCCATTAAATCCTTAGTCACTTTGAGGCTTTTTATACTATATCAGACTGTTAGTCGGTTTATCAGTTGTTATGATCAGTCTTCTCAGTATTTTTTTAAACGCTTTCAGAATTATGATCTTTAATTAAGTTTTTAAGTATTTAAAACCTTATCCCATTTTTGGTTAAATTTCACATATGTTATTTTTTTCATCATTTTTATTCAGTGCTCACAGCAGGTACCAGCTCATGGGTTAGCTTGTGCTCTCTCAGACTATAACCACCGTATGACGTCCTGGGTGTATTTTTGTGGCATCACATTCTCATGCCTAAGATATCAATGACCTTATCTCTATGATCACCAATCTTCATTTCCATTATTATAGAAGTATTATCATTATCATATGAATCTATGAAGGTTCTCTCTGGGACTTTCTCAACATTTGCTGGGGCAACTTGAGGTGCAACCTGATAATTAACAATTGGTGTGGTACTGGAAGATATCTTTATAAACATATTATCAAACTCACTAGAGTGAAAATAATCCATCTCCTCTCTCAACTTAACAATATCAAGCCAAATGGCAGCCAAACTATCACTACTAGGTATATCACCTCTCTTTCTCTCTTGAAGGCCTCTTTGATAAGTTCGCTTAGTCAACCTGTTCAACCTATCTTAATGTCATTGTAATGTATGTATCACTTTCTTTACATCCTGTTACAAAGGCTCTAAAGAAAAATGAATCATCTTTGGAATCTAGTATGATAAATGAGTCACCCTAGAATCTATAGCCATAGTCAAAGCAACTATTACACCCAAGGTTCTGAAATCTGAGATTCTCTTATTATTTTTCTCACTACTTAGGTTATGACTCAGTTTATGAGTCATGAAGACTCCTCATGAGTTGTAAGGTGCTAATCATAGCCTAACTAATAAGTTTGTCCATGGTTTCTGATGAGGTCACAATTTGGACCTCAAGAGTCAGGGTGAGGTCATGAGTCTTAGTGAAGGACTCATGGCCAAGCCAGTGAGGTGTTCCTGATTCACCGCCCAAACTGAGAGTCATGGTGACAACTTGTGGCTACTGACCACGAGTCGTTGTGAGACCGTAGCAATTGGGAGTTATTTTTTGCACATTTTTCATTAAGGGTAAATTGGTTTTTTCTTTTCCTTTAGACTATTACCATGACTTAAAACCTTCCCTTAGCCTTATTTTCACATAATTAAAATAATCATAAACTACTCTTCTCTCTCAAATTCCCCAATTAAGAGTAAGGCTAGGGTTTCTAAGGATTGGTCATCTAGGGATCAAAGCGTGATTTCTTCTCCAAATTTTTATTTTCAAGCATGTAACTCTTCCCCAAACTTGTATTTTATCATGACATGCAATGGTTTGTTATATCCATGGTTTTAATGTGTGGTTTTTGAATTTGGGTTGATGGTCTTGGGAAGTTATTGTTTAAATGATATTTCTATGGTTCGTATACATTTGTTTATGCCTTATTGATCAATTTTGGAACTCATGGGCATGGTAAATGGAATGGGGGGTTGTGTATTCCCAAAAATTTGTAAGGATTTTTGTATGAAGTTGATAATAATCTCAACAAACTTGCATAATTAGATTTGTAAAAAGGCTAATCATATGGTTTTGCTTACTCTTCTAATCTATTGCATTCTACTTATGGCTAAACGAAAAAAATGATTTGGAAAGGTCTTGGTGTCCATGGATTGGTTTCTAAATTAAAACTTGGGAGACACATGGGTAAATTGGTAATGGAATTGGCTTGCAATCTTAACTTAATTGGTATGATGATACAATTCATTAAATGCCTAAATGGATTAATCCTCGGTTAGATGAATGTGTTATGTGCAAATGTTTAATAGGGCTTAAAGGGGGTTCTGTAGCTCGCTATAGAAGGTAGAGTCCCAAAGGGACTAATACTGGAAACTACATTTGCCGGCGTGGGGACCTTGGTGGCCGTGTGTATAGTTCACATTTTATATATATTTGTGTAATGGTTGGAGCCTCGGTGGCTTTGGACCTTTCTCGAATTTTTGAGTTGTACGGCTAACATACACTGGGGCCCTTATGGTGGGGAGAGCCAGACCTATATATCTCATGGCTGTTTTTAGAATAGTTAGAGCTACATAGTCCAGGTTAATGGTTTTAAAGTTAATGCTTAAACCTTATTCCCTATCTCAACATTGTGTATATATGTATATTTGCATGTATGTGAACATGTACATTAATTTTGTATTGATTTTGAAATGACATTATTTTATCACTTATCCTGAGTTATATGCTAGCGCTCACCCCTCTAACCATCCTAAGACACTACATTATTTCATAATATTGGGTCCGAAGATACGTCTTTTACCCCCATTCAACATTAGGTGATTCAGTTGGTCCGTAGTGAAGTGTTGAGCATCCATCCTCTGGAAAGCTTAGTCATTCCATCAGTTTCCTTCCATATTTTTGAATTGTAGAGTTCACATCAACATTATCATTGTCATTGTTCATTGTAATTGTGTTGGTCGGGGCCATATCCCGACCTAGTTTGATATTCAAATTGTTTTATAGGTTTTTATGGACAAGTGTGGGTTGAATGGTTATTATAAATCTTACAGATTACCTTTGAGTATGTTGACTATATTATATCATGCTTGGTTGTCTTTCACTATTGGTTTGGATTTTGTTTGGGATAGGCTATGGGTGGTCTTTGGACTTCGATGGGCTTGAGATACCTATCACGACTAGGCCCAGGGTCGGGTCTTGACAACAACAATCCTCAACACTATAGCTTGAGAAAGAACCTATTGTGAACCCAATATTAGATATTAAGGATGTTCTGGTGTAGAAGATACAACTAGAGTTGGTGCAATAGATGTAATAGAAAGGACTAAAATAGTAGTAGGAGGTGGCACAGGGGATGGACAAAGTCAAATTACCTATAGGTGCAAATGATTGTAATTCAACTATAGCAGACTGGGAAAGTGGAAGCTCTAACTGACTTTTGTTATATGAATAAGCATGATCAAAGGTTGACATAATCTTCAGGATATCAATAGTGGTCCTATTGGTATTCATGACACGATTACTAGCATTCTCAGGCACTTTGGGTCTTTGCACATACGAGAGATTAAACAAGGTAATAGATAAGATGATTTCCATTGTTGGGACCTCTTTGCAATTTATAATTTAATGACTATCCCAAAGTTTATCCTTAATTTCTTCATAATACAAAAAATTCCCAACGCTTTTTCTAGATTAATATTTGACTCAGTTTTAGAATCCATCACCTAGATATCACAAACTCAAGCCAAAATTGTGCTTTAAAATTCAAATCCTTATTTTGAATAATAGCCTAGACTCAATCCATGAAGTTGACCTATCACATAGCAAAGCATAAAGCAATGCATGATTAATGTCAAACTCATCTTTCAATGTGGTGGAGAAGTAATGGTTGCTAGCAACGGTATGAATACTCTGTAGCCTAAGAAGATCATTAATGGTAGTCTTACCTTTCTTCATACTAATGCTACAAACTTTTACCATGTCGTAGATGAATTGAGGTTGTCCTCTCTTTCTATTTCGAGGAATCAATAGTACATACGCCGTATAAAACTCTTTCACCCATATAATATTGTAATCTAGCAATGATTTTGTAAAGTTTTGGTGGCCAGTCTAACATTAAGAGAACTAACATGTGCGATATGCATAACTGCCACCTTTTGATTGCAACCAAGGAAACAATGCCAGTATGATGCACCCAAGTGCTATATCATATCACACAAGTGTAGCAAGGAATGTAAATGCGAAACTTCAACCCAAATTCTTTTACATACTTCCACCATTGAGCACATGTTATTGAAAAAGATAAAAAAAGTAAAACATGGGTTTTCTTTCATGAAGTGCCTTATTTAACATCATGTCATGATCCAGCTAGTAATTCCCTAGCATCATCAAGGTAGAACACACTGACGAAATCTACCTTCGTCCTTCTTCCAAAGTAATGCTTCACCGTATGACCATTCACCATGAATAAGGGCCCTTTGCACCTTTCAATTAAATAACTCTACTTGGGAAGTGTTCTACCACCTTAAATGTTTTGGACCACCTTGAAATAAGATTTATTTGAAATAACTTTTGTCTTGAGTTAAACATTAGGACATCATCATATTTCTGGAACTGTTTTTCCAAAATCTTGGCATCATGCCATCTTTTCATATTTTCCTTGTAAGATCAGAGCTCTTATAAGCTCCCAAGTAGAATTCATCGGTCTTTTGAAGTGTCTCAACCTTTGACTTGGAGGTTGTTTCACAATTCATATTCAATTTATTAAAGTCGTACAATTACTTGTATTCTAGCTCGATGAGGAGATGATAAGACTTGACTCAAAATATTGGTATGATCATATACAAATAGGAGTTTTGAAAGTAGTTCTATATTTCCAAAATGCATTATAAGCTGCTGGGCCCAATCTATTTGATTAGCATTTACCATCTTGGCCAAAAATCCTTTATTCTCTCGGTTAGATACCTTTACTAGCCCATTTGATTAAGGGTGGTAAAGTGTATCCATCTTATGTTTTACTCCATACTTGGCAAGTAAAGATTAAAAACGGCTATTAAGATGTGAGAGCCTCATCACTTATAATAGCATATAGTGTCCCAAATTGAGTAAAGATATGCTTCTTCAAGAATTGAGTAACATTTATAACTTTGTTAATTTGCAAGAAAATAGCTTTGACTTATTTGGAAAAATGATCCACCACAGCTAAGATATTGCAGTTCCTTTATGGGATCATAAAGGGTCCCATTAAGTCTAATTCCCATTCATCAAGCAACTAAAAAACTATACCTAGCTGTAATGGCATTTTATACCTCCTCAAAATTCTTCTTTTCCTTTGGCATTGCTCACTCACATGAAACTAACTTATGTGCATCACGATACAAGGTGGGCCAATAGAATTTACTTTTGAGAACTTTTTCAGCAATATGAACATCACCATGATGACCACCTACGAATGAGAAGTGAAATGCCTCAAGAATTGATCTCATATAATTTTAATCCAGACATTTATGAACCATATTAGCAATATATTCCCTAAAGAGAAAACATTCATCCCTAAAGTACCGCTTCACATCATGGTGAAAGCTCTTTTTTTGATAGTAATTACGGCCATCAAAGAGTATATACTGATAAGCTGGCAATTTGTTTTTAACACTTTTAATCTTAAAGTTACATCTGGTTTCTATTGATTTGAGGTGTATCTCATGTTAAATTGCTCATCTATGCAGGAAATTAATGAATTTGAGGTTGAGCTAACCATACAATTCAAATTTAATGCAAAATGAAAGTAAAAGGGCTTAAAATAACTCATTAGATGATGGAAGCTCACATGCACATGCAGTTGAGAAGGTACACATGTAGATGAGCAACAGCATGTCAAAATAGTGCAATAGAAGCCCATATAGACCCATAACATATGTACATAAGTGGCCACCTTCATAGACAGGTACATCAATAGATTAAAAATGCAATGTCATTTTCATATTTCCTAGTATGTGATTTTTTAGCTTTAAAAAGGTGTTCTCGGATCTAGAACTCAATTTTTTTGTATAATTTTTGAGCATGAGAAACATTGAGTTCAAATAGTAAAGGTGAAATTAGTGTTTATCTTGTTCTTTCCATTTAACTTGGATCTCAATTCTTTTGATTATCTTGGATTTGACGGAATAATGGAATAAAAATTTGTGTAATTTTCCTCTTTCTCTCTCTATAAGTAGTTAATTTCTCTACTTGGGTATATTCTTGAATATGTAGTGATAATTTTATTGGTGTTATTTATTTGTATTCCTAATTGATTAGTTGTTATATGTTTAACTCCTACTCCCTATTTTTGACTTGTAATTGAAGGTTGCAAACTCTAGTTAACTGTAGAACCCTCATAATCGCTGATAAAGAAGATGAGGATGAGGAATAATAGTTATAATAACTTGATGTTTATCATTTAATAATGTCTTTAATACCTAAGGATGATAAAATAGGTGTGGTATATGTTATAGTGCTTATCAGGTGTTCGAAATAACCCACTTGTGATATTTTGGTGTTTTATTAAAACATTAACATCAACGACCCATAATCTATCCCACCCATAAATGCTAATAAAATTTAGGCTAATACTCCACTACCCGTACATGTAACCCTTAAGATATCATAACCTCAATTCCTATTTCAAACTTGATTACAACTCTTTCTCTCTAGTGCTCAAATTTTGCATCTAAAGCTAAGATCGATATTGTTGATTACAAAATGTTAAAAAAATCCCCATTTACTATTTACATTATTTTTATAGCATTGCGTGCAAGGATTAGTTTCTATAGTCACATAAAGGTGAAATTTTTCCATTCATTCCTCGTGGATTTGACCCCAAATCTAAGTTGAGTAATTATGTTGACCACGATCACTTATACTTTTAAGGTATAATTTGAGTGTTTTCAAAAATGACATTTTTCCAGGGAATGAAATGTGTCATTCAGTATTTTTAGTGTTATAAGATACTTTTTTTAGCCGTTGTTAAATTTTTCTTTTTTTTATATTTTTGTATTTTACAGGTAATAATATAAGCTTCCACAAAATAAGTCAATATGATAGTGATTCCATTCTCTTTGATAGACACCTTAAGGATGAGGATCACCTCGAAGATGCTTGTAGAGCAAGTACTTTTCGTATTCCACCCACTGAGGGAAATGGAGTGTTTCACATCACTTTTGTGATGAGTGGTGAATTTACCACTCATTTTCACACAACATTCCTGCACAATACAACGATTTAAGTGTATAATAAGGCATATGTGTGATCAAATTCACTAATATCCATATTTTGATGGTATACAGGTTATGAGATGGAAAAATATGGATTGGAGCTGAAATAGACCAAGAAAAAGGGGAAGAAGTGCAGGTGGAACACTTGGAGTAGAAACAAGCCTTAGTTACCACGATCGTGGTCTGAGGGCCGCGATCGCTACCATTCAAGACATGTCAACATACCATGATCACAAGTTTTGATTGAAATTACGGTAGCCGTGAACACGGACAACTATCAGCGATCGCAACTAACTGTGATTTTACCCAAGGGCAGATTTGTAAATTCACACAATCATCCCTAATTCCCTTAAGAAGTTCAAACCCTATCTCATAAAGAATATCCTATTTTTGGGACTTTCTTCAACCATCTAGTTTTCATTTTTAAAGGGAACATACTTGTTATAATTTTGGGATGAAGAATACATTAGAGTAACCCCCCAAGTGGAGAATTAGCACACTTGATTAAAGATTTGTTGGGATTTAAATATTGAATTTGCATTCTCTTTTATCTTTCATAAATTAATTTGGAGGAGGTTTTGGTATATCTTTGTTCATTATTCTTATGAGTTGCTAGTTTTCCCTCTTGGGGCTATGTTTGAATGGGGTGCAAGAGTGTGTGTCTTGTGATTGATATCTTCAATTATTAGTTTATTTTGTTGGGTTTTAAAAATGCTTGATTGCAAAATCGATTTTGTTGGTGAAAATCTCAAATTTTCTAAATCCCCACTTCATCCCTGAATCATTAATATGGGTAGTCTAGAACCTACATTATCTTGAAAGAGAAATGTAGATGACATGAGCATTTATGAACAATAAGATAGATAATAGTTATTCCCTTTTTGTTGTCTTAGAAATAAGGATAAAAATGCCTAATTAAGGTTTGGTTACACATAGTTGACCACACCTACTTGGTATTTAAAAGAATCAGCGGTTGATAGTTGGTACTTTGTTGAAAGGCTAGTATCAGAATCCCTAACCGAGACTACCCACACATGCTTTAACTATGATTTGAATTTGATCATCTTGCACCCACATACTAGTTTCCCTTAGTAATTTATATCCCTAAGATTTGTTTCTAATTGATTATACTCTAATTCTTCATTTCTTTGAGTTAGTCATTTAGAATTCAAAAATAATCATATCTCTAACACATTTAAAATCCCCTAAATATTTGTTTCTTAGGTTTGAACTTAGGAAAAAACTTCCATTTCGAATCGACTCAATCACCACTCATATTATACCTTGTGGATTCGACCCCGACTCTTAGCTGGGTAAATATATTGACAACGACCTCCTTGCACTTAGATTGACATGTAAGTTGAGCATTATAAAAAATAGCACCATTGTTGGGGATCAATTTGGCGTATTGATTTATTTTGAAGTTTTAGCCTAATTTCTTGGATTCAAATTCGTAAATATTTGTGTGTTTTTTTTTGTTTCTTGTGATTAGGTCAATTTTTTTTTGTTTACTTGTCACTATGGCATCTTGGGAAAAATATGATTTTGATAGTTGGAAATCCTATCTTGAGGATCCATGTCCATATTGTGATGGATCCTACTTTTGGTAAGATTATAGATATGCTCCCCAGAGAGAGATGGAGGCACCATCTCAATCATATTAGGAGTATGATTGTCCTTTATGTGGTGGTCGAGATTGACACTTGAGTGATTTTCTAAATGCTCCCTCCCCTAGTTAAGCTAACAAAAATGCTAGTTCTTCTTATGAGTTTGATAGGTCCTATGTGTGGAAAAGAAGGAACAATATGCCGAATACAACGGTGTTGAAGCATGCTTCAAACTTTTTTGGATCCGGTAACTATAATAGATGAGGACGTGCAACATATGCATCAATCCAATGAGGTATTTGGAAAGGATATAATCAAGATAGAGGCAATGGGAAAGGAAATAAATCTTTCAAATACCATTACCTTGGCCACTTTTCAAGATGAGATTGATCAAGAAGAAAAACCAAGATATATGGTTAAAAATGAGCTTGATACTGAAGAATCATCGTTGATTTCCCAAGCAACCAAACTTAATATAGTTGAAGATACCAAATTTGAGGAAGTGGTGCTAGATTCAAATAAAGAAGACAAGCAAATCTCTTATGAAGACTTTAGTCTATTTTGGGGGTAAGGACACTAATAGGGATGTGATTCCCGAATTAAGGGGTAGACCTCAATTGATCTATTTTTCATCATTGTGCTTAATGGATGTGATAAAGTCTACCCACCTAAGAAAATGATGGATTTTGGGGAGAAGGAACACTATCCCTATATTTTGGAGTTTGACATTCTAAGAGAGCACATGAAAACCCCAAACTCGAAGGCAAAGAAACTCAACTTCCGATATTCAACTAGTGGACTATTGATGTTCCCACCATTACCCATAGAGCCAAATCATGAATTTGATATGAAATTGGGTAAAATGTTTAATTCTTTAAAGTGGCGACATAAAAGCGGCATTGCCATGTCCCCTTTTCTATCACGCTTCATCTTGGAAGATCTGAATCTTCTATCCCTCTATTGCTTACTTCATAGTGAGTGAAAGTTAGGATAGAGATTCAAATTTTCTTTGTGGAAACACAAGTGGTAGTTGAAAAGGCATCGTGCCATGACGTTAGACTAAGCGCTTGATGGGAGGCACCCTATTATGCCATGAAAAGTGGCTCGTATCCTTTCTTTGTAAATTTGATTGTGTAGATTTTAATTTTGTCACAGATTAATCCATAAATTTGTGAAACTTTGGGGTGTATATAATGAATTGAAAAATAAAAATGTGGGACGTTTGTATTGTGGACTGAACAGGGGAAAATAGCGATGAATAAATGGCCCCTCTGTTACCGCAATCATAGGCTCTGAGCCGCGATCGTGGTTGGACTAGTTTTAACTGTCCATTGATATTTCATTTCTCCCACACTTCCCCTCTAACTTTTCTCTGAAATTACATCCATTTATGGAAATATTTTGAGCATTTCAAAGGAATTTTTGCATCCACTTTGCATCGCTTATCCAGTAAGTATTTCAAGCTCATGTTTTTAATTATTATGAGTAGGCCTTAGGGTACATGAACTAGGTAGAGCCTAATTTTGAGTTATCATTGCTAAATGATTACTAAATCATGCTTGTGTGGTAATTAGATCTTAGATATGGTGTGAACAATGTGGGGAAGTGTTGAGTACCCAAAAGTAGTATGAAAGTTAGCAAAATATAGAGTGCACACCAAGTGTCTGATCAATTGGTCAAATGAGTCAATAACTATGAACTTTTGCGTTGTGAGAGCATTATAGAGAACATAAAATTCATGTTTCATGTAATTAGTGATTGATTCCTATTTTGGAACATGTTTTGGCCCTGAAAATGGATTTTTGAACTGGCGAAAAACTGAGTGGTCTAGTCTCAGGTACCGTGATCGCGGCTATCAGGATTGAAATTGCGACCATCGAGACTACGATTGCGGCGATCAGGATCACGATCATGGGACCAATGATATTTATCTTATGGATTTTATCATAGTATCTGCCATCTCAAAAAAGTTTCCACGATTGCTATAATCGAGACTGAATTTTAGCCTGTGCCAAAATTTTTGCAGTCCAAATGTTTCTTCAAACACCACCAAGTACTTATCCCATGAGATTTAGTGGACAATATAGTGTATTATAATCAGAAAATGTTGATGATGAATGATTTTGTATTGTCCTTATGTTTTGGAGGTCTCCATTGTGGAAAACTATGACCAAATTCGGTTAAGGACTCCTAAATGCCACAATTAATACTATAAAGAGCTTCTAGGGACTAAGCTACTCTTGGAAAGGGGTATATACTTAGAGAGAGTGACAGAAAAGCTTCCTCCATTTTATGCTAGATTCGTGGCCACCAGATGGAGATGTTTTTGCCCGGGTCCTTGCACGGAAAACGAGCAGCAGGTATGAGAGTTCTATGCTAATCTTAGTGTAGTATTTTTTGCAAACACGATTATTAAGATTTAGGGGATGAAGGTGGATTTTGTAGTAGAGCAAATCAATGATCTATATGGGCTCCCATATGCATACATGGCAGATTTTGAGGCCAAGGGATGTGAGCCAAGTAGCTAGATGGCATAAAATCTGTGCACTAGTAAGGAGGTCCCGTGGGTGGAAACAAAAAAGAGGCATCCTAATGAATGACTTCACAGCCGAGGCCCAAATATGGCTAAACCTCATTTTCAGTCGAATCTCTCCTTGCATGCACATGACTGCAGTTATAGATATGTATGCCTGCATAGTTGTCTGCATACTAGACAACATTCCTCTGAATGTTGGTCGTCTTGTGATATGTGATATAAATTTCTACAGGAACAATGGTCGTACACATCTCTTATTCGCTTCTCTTATTACTGAGTTGTAAAAGAGAGTAGGGGTGGTAGAATTCCTGGATGATACATTGATACACCCAGGAACCCCGATTTACCCACTACAAATTTAAGTTGAGGGTGCACCTGGAAAGAGAAAAAAGAGAAAGATCAACTTGGGCAAATCGACAGTCGAGGAGTCCAAGTCATGTAGACTATCCATTACTGGGCCCATGGAAGATATTGGTTTGGATATTAGGGTCATCAAAGAGCTGGTATCAGGATTTCCTCAAATGAAAAAAGAGCCCTCCACTAGGAAACACTTTTATGTGTCCTGCTCAGATTATCAGAAGTATCAGGAGGAGCAGTAGGTGCAGGAAGCCACTATTTCTAGGCTTGAGAGGGAATATTCATCACTCATGGAGTCTTATAGGGAGCTTCGAACCTCCAACGGGAAGATAAAGAAAAGGGAGAATAAGAAAAACAAATTCTTTAATAAGATGTAGAAGGGCATGGAGGGCTTGTGGAAGGTCCTGAAACCCTAAGACAGACTACCTTCCCCTAGAGTAGACAGTGATGATAAGGCCCCTGCTGAGTCTTCAATTTCTGAGACTAATGAAGGAGTGCAAAATTAGTAGGAGAGAGAAACTCTTGATGCCATTTTAGGGAGAATCCTTATCTCTTTATTACGCTCTATCGTGTATGTAGTGAGGACACTTCTATCTATTTAGTTGGGGGTGCCTATACCTTGATTTGTATTGTTTAGATATTTATGGATGTCTTGATATTGTTTTTGATGATTTTTATTTTCTATTTCAGGGTTGAAACATTTGGGAACTCTGGTGGTGCCAACATTTCATGGATTAGTTATTAGGTTTGTTTTTAGATTTTCTGTTTAACTTTATCTTTATTTCGGTTATGGTGATGTTTGATGAGCTTTTCCCTATGATATATTGAGTGAAAATATTCTTAAGGGAAAAGTGTCGTGATTGGATTTTAAGCCATGGATGCAGGGGAAGTCTGTGTACCCATGGAATCGAGGTCACAAATACAAGGAAAATCTGAGTACCTGTGGTATTTTGGAATTGGATCTCACTATATACCTAGGGCGAAGTTTGGGTAGCCATATGGTTGTTTTGCCCATATGAAATCCAATATGAAACAAAGACTTGGGTTGGTCCCATATTTAGCAAATTATGCATGCTGCAAATGCAAAACAAACACCCTCCTTTGTCCAAAAGATTCTCAAAAATCAAGGGCATGAACGTGAGAGACCTTGTAACAATACGTTTTCTCTTTTTGTGACTTCGAAGTTTTGACTTGTCAAAATTAATAGTTACTCCATTTTTGTCTCTACCAGGAGGAGAAATTTATCCTCGTTAGTGAATTTGCATGCCATGTGTGGAGAGCTTATTTTTCCAAATTCATGTATACTTGTGCCATCTAGAACTTTCCCTATTAGTATCTGAAGGCTAATTTTTGATTATACTTGGTTGGTATGATGATCTTAGGCTATCTTTGTGAACATAGAAGTCCACTCAAGCCTAAAAAGCCTACCCGAGAATAGATGTTATCCCTAGTCGCCCGTTTTAAGTCTTTGGACCTTTCTTTGGAAAACACATTACAAGCCATGAGCCATAAATACTTTTTTATATATCCATCTTTTAAACCCTACCCTACTTGAACTTAAAAGCAACTTGAGGATAAAAGCCTAAGTTGGGGGTAGTAGAGATTAGAAGAGGCAATGTTGAGCCACAAAGTTATAAGTGAGTGCCTAAGAGCTTAAGCATTGAGAAAAATTTAATAAGAAAATAAAGGATCCAACAAAGGATAGAAAAACATACAATATACAATAAAAAAAATAAAAATAAAATGGGCGAATCAAGAAAGAAAAAGTAGGCACATATGTAAAGAGAGAAAACAAAAAAAGTGTCCCATGGTCAAATGTTTGATGGAATAATGTGATGTAGATGTTTAAGAAGGCTGTAGACATGTTGTTCCTAAATGACATCCTACCCTTCCCCAAACCTATGTGACAAGATCAAAAAGCCCTTTCAGATCTCTAATCAAGTGTATTCATTGTAGTGGCGATTGAAAATAATGAGAAGCCTATGGTATGACACTTGTTAGCATAGAGAGTCCTTGTTTGTGAGAGAGATTTTTGCACTTAATCTTGTATGTCACTTGTTAGCATAGATAGTCCTTGTGTGTGTGAGAGAGTTTTGCACTTAATCTCCTTGTTACATGTTTGATAACTTGGTGCGTAGAATTTTTCTTCTTGTGAGAGGCATGTAAACAAGATGAGGAGGTTGATTTTTTCATCTCCCAAAAAATGAGGCAAAAGGAGTATCATGTTGTCTAGTCAAAGGTGAGTCATTTATAGAGTATTAGTAATTGTTGCATGGTTTCTCTTTGAAGTCTTTTACATCCTTGTGAATTACATTTTGCATTGAGGAGTATAGTGAGAATATCTTTGCGCATAAGTGAAGAGATATTTGTGGTATTGACTAAGATAGAAGTCATTATGATCACTGGTTCATGTAATTTAGGCATAAATGTAAAATTTGTCTCATGGTGTGAGATAATGTTGCTTGAGCATAAGCAAAGGGTTAAGTTAGGGTTGTTGATGAGTGGTAAATTTGCCACTCATTTGCACTCAACATTCGTGCAAACTAGACTGATTTGAATATATAAATGAGGCATATGTGTGATTAAATGGACTAATATCGACATTTTGCAGGCATACAGGTTATGAGATGAAAAGATGTGGATTGGAGCTGAAATAGACCAAAAAAGGGGGAAGAAGTGCAGCTGGTAGACCTAGAGTAGAAATAAGCCTCAGTTACCTTGATTATGGTCTAAGGGATGTGATCGTGGCCAGTCAAGATAGTTTAACCTACCCCAATAGTGAGTTTTTGTTGCAGTCGCGGTAGTTATAATCGCAAACAAGTGTTAGCAATCACGACTAAGTGGGATTATGCCCAGGGGCAGATTTGTAAATTCACATAGTCAATCTTAATTTCCTTAAAATGTTCAAACCTTATCTCATAAAGGATATCTCCAATTTTTGAGTCTATCATCCACCATCTAGTTTACATTTTTGAAGGAAACATCATTGTACTAATTTTGGGGTGAAGAATACATTAGAGTAAGTCCCAGGTGGAGGATTTGTACATTCCATTGAAGATTTATTGAGATTTAAAGCTTGAATTTGTATTCTCTTTATCTTTCATGAATCAATTTAGATGAGGTTTTGGTATACGTTTGTTCATTATTATTATGAGTTACTAGTTTTCCCTCTTGGTGTTATGTTTGAATTGGATGCAAGAGTGTGTGGGCTGTGATTATTAGCTTGAATAAATAGTTTATGTTGTTGGGTTTTACAAAAGCTCAATTGTAAAATAGAGTTTGTGGGTGAAAACCTCAAATTTCCTAAATCCAAAAATCATTATTGAAAGAGGGATGTGAGTAATCTAGATCCTACATTATCCTTGAAAGAGGAATGTAGGTGAAATGAGCATTTGTCAATAATAAGATCGATAATAGTTATTCCCTTTTTGTTGTCTTACAAATAAGGATAAATTGTTGAATTACTATCTGTTAGGCCTCATCCAAGAAATAGGGATGCCTAATTGAGGTATGGTTGCAAATAGTTGACCACACCCACTTGGTATTAAAAAAAAGATAAGTGGGTGATCGTTTGGTACTTTCTTAAAAGTCTAGTATCAAAATTCCTAATCGAGTCTACCAACATATGCTTTAACTAAGTTTTCAAGTTGATCTTATTGCACCCACATACTAGTTTCCTATAGTAAAACTAGCCCCAAGATTTATTTCTAACTTATTATACTCTAATTATTCATAGCATCGAGTTAGTCCATTAGAATTCAAAAAGTAATCATATCTCTGACACGTTTAAAATCCCTCAAATATTTTATCTTATGTTTGAACTTAGAAAAAAAATTTCGAATAGACTCAATCACCACTCACATTGTTCTTCGTAGATTCTGCCCCATTCTTAGTAGGGTAAATATATTGAGAACAACCATTTTACACTTAAATTGACGGGTAAGATGAGAGTTAACACCGATGACTAAGTAAACCTTGATTTGATGAGCTTCGTTGATGTGTGTATCCCACTTGATATTACCACATTTCACAAGAGTTCATACGGTTTAGACTTTTTTCCTTTTTATTGTTGGGAGATGTGGTACTATGGCTGAGGGAGTTACCTATGGGTTTGATAAATTCTTGGGTTAAATTGATTGAAGAATTTCTAAAACAATTCTTTCCACTATCCTGGATTCTATGATTGAGGGATGATATTATCAGCTACCACCAATTGATTGGAGAACCATTACACAAAGTATGGTAAAGGTTTAAGAAAAAGTTGTTGCAATGCCCAAGCCATGAGGTCTCATACAAGGTGATTCTCCTAATATTTTATAAGTTATTAGATCAATTGAACAAGATGGTAGGGGATAATGCGGCTAGGGGGTATATAGCTAAACATTCTTATAGTGTTGCCTTGGCGTTATTATATCAAGTCACAAAAAATAGTCGAGCTTGGCATGTAGAAGATACCAAAATGGAAATGAGTTATCACTTTGCATATTTTGTGATTAAAGAACAAAGAAATAATAATGAGAGATATGACAATATGGCAAAGTTAATGGCATACCTAGACCTCGTCACTATATATGTAATGGGCTTAACTCCAAAGGCGGTTAATGTCGTTGCTTCCAAGGGTACTAAAGCATATAATGATGATGATGCATAGCCTCTTGATGATGATATTATGTTCTTGTCAAACAAAATATGGGATTCCTGACGTATCAATCAAAGGCAAGGTGGGAATAAGAGAAAATATGAAAAATGACCTAAAGGGTCATTATACTATATTTTTTGTTTCACCTTTCACCTTCCCATTTGAATAACAATGAAACTATTTTATCCTTAGTCCTCCTTTGGGATTGTGTACCTAAACTAAGTCAAATTGCCTAAGTTGAGGGTGACTATCATTAGGGTGCGTTATTAAAAGTGGGTATGATCAACGGCGTAAGTAGGAGAAAAGTAAATAGGGATGGGTGTGGTAAGAAAAATGGTAAAAGGAAATAAAAAACGAAAAAGAAAGAATAAAATAAACCACACCCAACCTAAATAAGCAGTAAAAGAATAAAAAGGGAGAAATAGGGGTGGAATAAAAGAAAAGTTGGTTGATAAGTGGACCCCTAATGTTACTAAAGTGCGAAGAAGGTTTAGTAACTAAAATTCTCAAATACTCCATACAAGAAATAAAACAACATTACATGCAGGGTAAAGTCCTATAGTGATCCTAACTCGACTATTTGAAACTAAGGTAAAGAAAATAAGGGCAAGCCTATGGTATTCTATGCACATTGTTGGAACTTCTTTGTGAGGGTACATGGGTTATATAAATTGAGAATATGCATGATTGTTGGTTGATAATGTGATTCCATAGCTTGATTCCATCATGTCACATTGTTTTTCTACATAGATACACACAATTGGTTTGGAAAGGTTAAAAAATGAGGGGGTGCTATTTCTGAGATGAATGTGAAATTGACTACCATAGGTATCTTAGGTTTTTCTTAGTTAAGAATTATGATGTGGTTTGTTTTATTTTGTTGCTTGAGGATATGAAAACGTTCTAAGTTGAGGGTGTTGATGTGCCATGATTTTATTACACTTTCTATTCTTAAAACCTATGAAAATATTCAAATACTTGGGCCCTTTTTTTATATATGATGTATGTTTTGTGTATGTTGCAGGAAAATTAGGTTGGAAGTGGTGTGGATTGAAATAAGGTGAAAAAGCTCTAAAAAATCAAAGTATTGACTTGACTACGAGTCATTTGGTCACTATACGACTTGTATCCTAAGTCGTTGTGATAACAGGGAAGGATATTGACTAAAGAATTGAAGTTGAGGATGATTACGACTCTTTAGGAGTGACAACGAGTCGTATTAAAGAGTCATTCTTAGAAAATTAGCAAAAGTCCTGAAGATGGCCAAAGTGAAGCTTAGTGAAAACAAAGGATGGCTACGATTCATTATGACAACCAATGACTCATAGTGAAGAATCATGCTGACAACAAAGAGAAAGTATTGAAGGTTGAAAATCCACTGTAGTGACAACAATTGAAACCAACAACTCGTAGGATGTGAATATGAGTCACCATTACTAAGAAATGTATGACGGCAATGGAGATAACAAATAGTAGTCGTCAGTCTAGACAACTCGTTGCCTAAGGCATGACCACTGCCATCTTAATTTTCCTATTTTGTTTTATTTAGGTTTTGAATGTTATTTTGGAAAACTATAAATACCTTTGAGATACTCTTGTATTAATTTATACGTTGTATACTCTTACTCTTACAATCATATATTGATTTTAGGATTGACTTTTGATCTTGGAATTCTTTAGTTCTTGGGTTTTCGTTACGTAATTGATTTGAGACTTTGGGTTTTCTTCTTTCATTATTATGATATTAATTCCATGCTTTCTTTATCAAATTCCTTGGATTGTTTCAGACCTATGAGCAGCTAATTCCCGAAGCTAGGGTTGTGGGAACCCTGGTGGATTAACAAAGTAGGGAAGTGTGTGGTTTTTCTTGATCATTGTTGTTGCATGTATTGTGATTTTCTTTGTATCATTTGCTTCCTTAGCTACTTCAGAAGCTAAGATCATCCCTTTTCTTGCGATCATCTTTGCAAGAGAGGTCAAGAATGGGTAAAGAAGGTTACAATAGTGATTTGAGGCAATTAACCTACGTCAAATAACTTGATACCTATAGGGTGATAGTTAAACTGAGATTAAAGACAAGGGTTAGTAAGACGACACCCTAAGACTCACAAGGTGAAGGGTGAAATTTACAAAAGAATTCACAAGACAGTTAGCAATACCTAGCTTGTCTGATTCTGCATGCATAATATTGAGATAGTCGGATTGAGCATTATAAACCTACAGAGTTAGAAGATGAGGGGAAATACAAGCCTATTGTTTTTTTTAGATTGTTTAAAACTAAAATCATTCAAATCTTATTACTTATTCTAATTACTACAAACCCCCAATTACTTTCTTGCACCTCTTGCTACTTCAGAAAGTTTGAGAGATGAATTTGACCTATTTCCTATAGGATCAACCCCAACCTAGTTGGGTTACTATAATTTGACAACAACCATATTATATCTTCTTGGAGGGTTTAGTTTGGGTGACACCAGGACTTTGACTTGAAAAATTGGCAAGCTCCTTTTGTGAGTCCTTTAATTGAAGATCCATCATAATTTGAGATCGAATTATTTTTACCTATTCTTCGTTATGTGTTTTGGGGGGAAGGTGATATTTTACTTATCGTTATTATGAGAGACTTTTCATCTTCTAAACTTAAGGCATTCAAGTTAGTGGCGAGATGATATATTAGGGCTCTTGGATGGACTAGAGATGTTATTTTTAAGATTCCCCCTAATATATGCACCCAGAAGATCAAACTTTTGCCTAAATTTGTAGCAAGTTTAGAACATAAAAGTATATTAAACCCTTTAATTCATGAGGTTGTGAAGAAAGAAATAATCGAGTGGATGATGCGAGTATAGTCTATACTATCTCAAATAATACTTGGATGAGTCCCATCGAATGAATTCCCAATAAAGGTGGAATCACAGTGGTCCCAAACAAGAACAATACCTTATACCCATCCATTTTTATGGGATAAAAAGTATGTATTGATTATAGAAATTTTAATTCACGGATGGAAAAAGATCACTTCACCATTAATTTAATAAATCAAATGCTTGATATCTTAGTAGTAAGGGTTGGTATTACTTCCTGGATAGATATTCGATATATAATCAAATATAAATTGCCAACGAAGAACAAGACAAAACTGCTTTTACATGTCCCTATGGAACATTTACCTTCAAGTGCATGCCCTTTGGGCTATGGAATACATAACTACTTTTCAATGGTGTATAATTTATATCTTCTTGGATATGGTTAAGTAATTGATGTAGGTATTTATGGATGATTTCTCCGTTTTTGGTGATACATTCAAGGTTTCTATGAACACTTGGAGAAGGTGCTTGAAAGGCGTGTGGAAAATAATCTCATGTTGAATTGGAAAAATTTACATTTTATGGTAAAGCAGGGGATTGTTCTTGTACATAATATTTTGGGACAAGGAATATATATTGATCAAGCAAAAAAGGAGGTCATATCCAAGTTGCCCCCTCCGATTTCTATTAAAGGTGTAAAAGCTTTCTTAGCCATGTGAGTGTTTATAGAATGTTCATCAAATATTTCTCTAAAATTTCTCATCCTATGTGCAAGATCCTCGAGGAAGAAGTTATTTTTGAATTTGATGGAGAGTTTGCGAAGCATTTAATTTCCTTAAGGATAAGCTTGTCTCGACTCCCATTATTGTGGCTACTAATTGGTTACAACCTTTTGAGCTCATCTATGATGCAAGTGGTTATGCACTCATGGAAATGTTAGGGCTACAAAAGGATAAACTCTTCCATCTGATGTATTATGCTATCAAGTCATTAAATATGGCTCAACAAAATTATCTAATTATGGAGCAAGAATTTCTTATCCTAGTCTATGCAATTGAAAAATATTAGGACTATTTATTGGTTACAAAGGTTATTTTGAATATCAATCATGAGACTCTTTGGTATTTGATGGATAATAAGGAAGACAAACATCAGTTGATTAGGTGGATTTTGCTCCTTCAAGAATATGATTTTAAAGTTAATGATCAGAAGGGTTATGAAAGCAAAGTGGCAGACCTTCTATCCCGCCTTGAATCTAATAATGATAAGTCAGCTGATATTTAGATATATTAAACCTTTCCCAACAAACCAATCATATCACTTTCAGGGAGTATAGAACCATGGTAGGCGGATTATGCGAATTATGTTTATGTGGTTTGCTCCTCGATGATCTAAATCATTATCAAAGAAAATATTCCTCCGTGATTAAAGAAATTATATTGGGATGGACCTTATTTATTTATGGAATGTTTAGATAGAGTGATCCATCGGAGTATGATGGAATTTTAGATGCGGTTCATCTTTGAGGCTTTCCAACTCATCCATATTTAGTGGCCATCATGGTGGTATAAGTATAGACAAAGTCCATCAAAAAAGATTATATTGGTGTACCCTTCATAGATTTGCTTATGACTTGGTCAAAAATTGTCTGGATGCTAAATAAAAGGAGTAAATTCAAGGAGGCATGAGATTCCCTTGAAGCCTAACCTCCAAGTGAACTTATTTGATGTGTGGGGAATTTACTTGATGGGCTCTTTTGTGAGATAGTACGTTAAAAAGTACATATTTGTGGCTATTGATTATGTGTCAAATTGGGTGGAGGAAATTTCCTTATCGAACAATGAGAGCATGAGTTTCACATTCATCTAGAAGAAATATATCCGTGCAAGGTTCGGGACTTGCTAAGCAATCCTTCATGATGGAGGCTTACAGTTTTGTAATCGGGTGTTTGGTTCTTTGCTTGATAAATATAGGGTAAAACATATGGTGGTTAACCCTTACTATCCCTAATAGAGTGGCCAAGTAATAGTCTCAAATTCGGAAATTTAATCAATATTGAAGAAAAATATGAATCTGGGAAATACCAACATGGAAAGGCAATTAGACGATGCTCTTTGGGCCTATAGAATTGCATTCAGAACTCTTATTAGCACATCTCCATATCAATTGGTGTTTGAAAAGTCTTGTCACTTTCCATTTAAGTTAGACCACAATGCATTGTGGGCCTTACATATGTTAAATATGAAATAGGAGGATGTCTTCAAATCAAGACTAGAGTGAAAACATGAGTTAAAGGAATTCTAACTTAAGGCTTATGAGAGCATGGTTCTATACAAGGAAGAAATGACATGATGCTAAGATTATGAAAAGAGAGTTTCATGTTGGATATGAAGTGTTAATTTTCAATTTGAGGTTAGAAATTGGCACGACCCGACCCCGAGACTTGTTGTAATGGGCATCCCAAGTCCGTCCAGGACCGAGAATCACCCCCTATTACCCAACCCAACCACCTATGCCCAGCCTTAGGTGGGCTGAATTTTGAGCATATCACAAGTTAGCATTACTGTTTTAATTAAGACTTTGGTATAGGGTCAGAATCATGACCAACCCAACCGAGTCCAAATTTACCACACCAACTGCCCAACCATACAAAACCAAACCATAGACCATAAACCAGGTCATAACCAAAGAGAGTACCAAAACACAATATGATAATCAATCACAAATTGTAACTTGATAGAACTATGAGAAATCATGTCCGATGATGCAAGACTCCCAGCTTATTCCAATACCAAGGCCAACACTACTACCAATCCCGACCATACCAACCCCCAAGAGTACCACAAAGCCTCTATCTAAAAGAGTAATGAAATTCGGTTGGGACATGACCCCAACCATGGCCAAAGCCACTATCCAAAGTAAAAAGAAAGTATCTATGTAAATCCGTAACATGAATTGATGCCTCTCAAAAGGATGGAAGCTCACCACTGTAGTGAAAATGCTGATACCAAATCCTCAGGCTAAATAAAAGAAGTAGAATGGCCGATTCTGGCATAACGTTGGTATACAACCTCTAGGAGATGGGGTTAGCGAGTGACTGCTAACATGAATATCAGATAAGGATAAAATAATTCCAGTTATAAAACCAAGTAAAACCAGCCATAATTCATACAACCATACATATATAAGTGTCGGGAAAGGGAATAGGGTTTAGCATGCCGTTAAAACCTTTATACTTGGGTTGTGCAGCTTTGCCATCCTAACCACCCGCGGGCCATATGGGTTCAGCTCCACTTACTGAAAGGGTCGCAGTGCGTGTAGCCGCATGACCAGGAAATATCCCATGGGATGACTAGTACTTCCCCTAATATAAAATGTGATACACGCACACGGTCATCAAGACCCCTCATATTGGCAAATATTAGTTTCCGGTTTTGGTCCACCCAGGACCGCCATCTTTCACAACTTAGCTACACATCCCACATTAATGCCCAATAAAAATGAATTTCCCAATAACCAAACCATTATCCATTTATTAACTAAGGCCAATATTAGTGGTATCGTCATACCACTCTTTACTTGCAAGTAATATCCATAGTCAAACTATTTAGGTTAAGGGGACCTTAGGTGCCCTTTTAATAACCATATTAAATCTATTTGGGAGACTTCCAAGTTCTACCATTTATCCTTTAGCCTTTCCAAACCATTTAAATAATGAATTAATCTTTTATGACGTTTAAAACATGCAAGAGTTCCATTAAAAGAAATCAATGTAATGAATATTTCTTTATAAGCATTTTATCAAACACCTTGGAGGCATAATATAACCAAAAAAAATTCCAATGATCATTTAATAATTACCATCCAATCTAATTGTCCAAATCCACCATTGATGCAGATAAAAACATAAGTAAAACCATAGGAAACCATAACCAAACATTCAATATCAGAACACCTAAATAAGAGTTAATAACCATAATCATCTAATAGTAAAACCATGAAATCAATCATATAAACCATGCCTTTAGTTGAAATTACAATAACGGAAGTGAATCATGCCTTATGCCAAAGAATTGATGGAAGGAAATCACCAAGACAAGCCCCAAAGCAATCTGTAAGATGAAACCCTAGCCTTCTTGTCCCAAAATCTCTTAAGAGAATTATGGAGTGTTTTGGAATAGTTTCTGTGTTTTAATGAATAGAATAATAGGGTAAATAGTCTCCAAAGTGTATTACAATTCATGGGTCCTAGTTAGGGTAAGTAGGGAAATTTCCAGAATATCCCCACTTAAATCCCTTAAAAACCCATCGCAGGGATACGACTGACCCATATGAGTCGTACCTTTCTATACGATTGGTACTTACCACTCGTATCCAAGATTTAACCCTTAGATTAAGAACTGTCCAGTATATGACTCATCTAACCAAGTCGTAACCATAGCATACTTCCGTACCCATAAACCGTATCCCTGGTAGAATGAAATACAAGAGGATCAAACACTGCCCGCCATACGAGTCCTTGATATGACTCGTACCAATCCCTATCACTCATATCCCTAAGTCATCCCCATTCCAGTGACCAAAAACATCCTACCAACTAACGTTTGTTATCATACAATAGGAACATACCACTCATATCCCAATATACAGTCCGTACCCATGAATCGTATTGGATTCGGAGAACAAAATTCTAGGAAATATTCTAAGTGTCAAATCCCAGAATATTTCAGTCCTCCCCCACTAGGAACATTCATCCCTTAATAACGGACAAGGTAAGGGTAACCACACATAGAGTCATTTGCATTATCAAACATCCCTTTAACAAAGTATGAAAATGAAGAGGCAAAGATGTAAATGTTTCATTTAACAAACTCAAAAAATAATGATGTGTTCAAGAACACATCCTTCTGCTCGAATCCTAGGAACAGAAAACAAATGTGGATACTTAGAATTCATGTCCCCTTCCACTTCCCAAGTAGCTTCTTCCACCTTATGGTTCCGCCTTAGAACCTTAACGAATGCCACGTCCTTAGTCTACAACTAACAAACATGTCTATTTAGTATCTGAATTGGGACCTCTTCATAATACAGAGAATCCGAAATACCCAATTCTTCCAATAGAAAAACCGAAGAAGGATCACCAAGATACTTCCTCAACCTAGAAACATGAAAGACCGGATGAACCAAACTTAAGCTAGATGGAAACTCCAACTCATAAGAACAGATACCACCCTCCCTTATAGACTCCCCAAGCAATAACCGGGTCATCTATCGGGGTAGAAATAGAAAAAGGATCTAAGATAACTTCTTGATCGTAACCAAAACACACATCCATATATAGTGTAACACAAGAAAGAGTGGACCCCGAATTAAGCAAATAATATACATCATGAGAGAAAAGCTATAACGTACCAATAACAACATCAGGTGATACCTCGAATTTCTATTGAGATGCCAAAGCATACAACCTATTCCACCAACATATGAAATAAAAGCAGTAATAGAGGTAGATGCCACCCCACCAGGTGTAGGAACAGAAAATGAAGGCATAAAAATCTTATTCGCCCCCATAGAAACCTTATTGACTTGACAATCCATAAGTCGATGGCATAAATAGCCGCACTTGAAACATTTGTCCTTTCCTTCCTCGGAATATCCCCAATGAGGACGACAACATTATCGATAAGGAGAACACAAAAAACTGACTGAGCTCCGCTCGCCTGAGATTGGGGAACCTGTGCCCAAGAATTGTCACCACTTTGATGACGCTTGTCTCCCAATTGGTAAGGCGCACTAGGAGAAAAGGAGGCGAAACTCCCCCAATTCTTTTTCTTCCACTTACCAGCATCTCTACCACTCTGAGACTGAGCACCTCCATGGTAAAACAACTTGCTCCTCTTTCCCTGTCTATCCCCAAACTCCGCCTGCTTTTTCTTCTTATCTGCAACCCACTGCATCTGTATAGTCAACCTCAAGATATCCATATCTTTAATAAGAAAAGAAGTCTTGCTCTCCAAAATTAAATCTCTATTCATCCTAGAAGTGAACTTTCTCATTCTTGACCTAACATCAACAACAAAATTAGAAGCATACCTTGATAGCTAATGGAACTTCAAAGCATATTCCATTACTAACATCCTTCCTTGCTTGAGGTTCACAATCTCCTCCATCTTAGCTTCTCTTAACTTTTGAGGAATGAACCGATCTAAGAAGGCATTAGAAAAGGCCTCCCATAACTCCTCCTCTTCTATATCACCACTATCCCTGTACCACTTCTCGTACCACTGATAAACAACATCCTTGAGTTGATAAGATTCAAAGTTAAGCCCCATATATTTGTATCCTACACCACCCAAAATATCTTTCCCATCTCATCTAATAAGCCTTATGGATCCCCCTATCTTTACCCTAGTAAATGTTAGAGGACCCATCTTCATAAATCGACAAACCCTTGTGGCCTTAGCATACAAAGCACCTGTCGTACCCCACTCAGCCTGAGTAGTAAATAATTGGGTAATAATATGGATAGACTAATGAAATTCTATGTTTGTAACATTGGCCTGAGGGACCTGAGGAGAACTAGCTAGAATAAGAGGAACTCCAGCACTATCCGGAATAAGACCATAAGATTGAAGATATACTCCAAACGTAGGACATACCCCTTCAGCATTATCCCCAGATGGGATGGAAGAATTTCTTTGTGTTCTAGATCTAGGAGGGCTTTGTCGTAATGTGAAACCTAAGTCCGTCTAGGACCAAGGACTACCCCCTATTACCCAACCCAACCACCTATACCCAGCCTTAGGTGGGATGAATTTTGAGCATATAACATAATAACATTATTGTTCTCATTAAGACTTTGGGATAGGGTCACAACCAAGACCGATCCAACCTAGTCTAATCGTACCACACCAACCGCCCAACCATACCAAACCAAACCATAGGCCATAAACCTGGCCATAACTAAATAGAATACGAAAACACAATATGATAACCAATCTCAAAATGTAATTTAATGGAACAATAAGAAATTATGTACGATGATCCCATAAAGGCCGACGCCAATATTGATCCAGCACATACTAACCCCCAGAAGTGCCATAAAGCCTCTATCCAAAAAAGTAAACAAATCTAGTTGGTATATACCCTAACCATCGCTAAAACTAATATCCAAAGTAATAGAAAAGTATATAAGTAAATCCATAACATGAAATGATGCCTCCCAAAAGGATGGAAGATCACTAATTTATTCCAAATACTGATACCAAATCTGCATGCCAAATAGGAGAAGTAGAATAGATGATTCCTACATAACATGAGTATATAGCCACCAGTAGATGAGGTAAGTGAGTGACCGCTAGCATGAATCTTAAGATAAGGATAAGATAATGCCAGTTATAAAACCAAGTAAAACCATCCATAATGCATATATCCATACATATATACGTGTCAGGAAAGGGAATCGGGTTTAGCATGCCTATAAAATTTTTATACTTGGGCTGTGTTCTCTGCCATCCTAACCGTCGATGGGCCATATGGGTTCAGCTCCCCTTGCTGAAAGGGTCCCAGTGTGTGTATCTGCACGACCAGGAAATATCCCATGGGATTACTAGTACATCCCCTAATAAAAAATATGACACATATACATGGTCAGCAAGACCCCTCAATTAGCAAATATAAGTTTTTAGTTTTGGTCCCCCCGGCATCGCTACTTTTGATGGATTAGCTATATATCCTGCCATTAATGCCTAATTACAACTAGTTTCCAAATAACAAAACCATTATCTATGTATTAAGCAAGGCCAATATTAGTGGTCTCATAATACTAACCCTTACTTGTAAGTAATATCCATAGCCTAACTATTTAGGTTAAGGGCACCTCAGGTGCCCTACCAATATCCATATTAAATCCACTTGGGAGACTTTCATGTTCTCCACAAGAATAACCATTTAGACTTTAGCCTTTTCAAACCATTTAAACCATGTATAAATCCTTTATCAAGTTTAAAACATACAAGAGTTCCATTAATAGAAGGTAATGTAATGAATATATCTTTGTAAATATTTTATCAAACACATTGGGGGCATAATATAACCAAAACAAATTCCAAAAACCACTAAACCATTACCATGCAATCCAATTTTCCAAATACACCATTAATGCATATAAAAGCATAAGTAAAACCATACGAAACCATAACCAAGCATTCAATAATAGAACCCCTAAATAATAGTTGAAAACCATAATAATGAAATAGTAAAATCATAAAATAAATCATATAAACCATGCCTTTAGTTGAAATTACAACGAGGGAAGATAATCATGCCTTATACCAAAGAATTGATAGAAGGAAATCATAAATTTAAGCCCCAAAGTAATCTGTAAGATGAAACCCTAGCCTTCGCGCTCTAAAAGCTCTTGATATAATTATGGAATGTTGTAGAATAGTTTCTAAGTGTTAATGAAATGAATAATAAGGAAAATATCCGCCAAAGTGTATTAAAAGTCATGGGTCCTAATTAGGGTAAGTAGAGAAATGTACAGAATACCCCCACTTAAATCCCTTAAAAACCTATTATAGGGATACGACTGACCCATAAGAGTCCTACCCTTTAATACGATTGCTACCCACCACTCGTATCTAAGCCTCAACCCATGTATCAAACACTATACATCATATGACTCATCCAACCAAGTCGTGACCATAACATAAAATCCTTACCTAAAATCCATATCACCAACAGAATAAAATACCAGGAGGATCAAACGTTGCACACTATATGAGTTCTTATATGACTCATACCAATCTTAATGAATCATACCCCTAAGTCGTACCCATTACAGTGACAAAACCATCCGACCAACTAACAATGGTTAGCATATGACATGACCATACAAGTCGTACCCTAGCATATGGATCATACCTATGAGTTATATTGGGTCTAGAGAATGGAATTCCAGAAAATTTTCTAAGGGTTAAAACCCAGGATATTTTAGAACTCTTCAAGGGTAAGCTCAAATCTATGAGGTCGGGTCTTTTTATGGTGGTGAATGTGCATCCAAGAGGATCTATAAAGTTGGAAAATCATGAAAAGAGAAGGTTCATTGTGAATGGTAAAAAATTAAAACACTTTTATATGGGTAGACCCAGAGAAACCAAGGTTGAGGTGATTCATTTCAATGATTCTCTTTCATTAATGAACAATGCTATGCCACGATGAAAACTAAGTCTCCTATTAGGAGACAACCTAATTTTTTGTCATTTTATATTTCTTAAATACTAATTATAAGTAATTTGGTAAATGCAAGTGAAAAATTACAAGTATTGGAGCCTTTGAATACTATTTTAACAATATGTGGGCATCTTCTAGTGCAATACGTACATGCCTATGCATGTCAGGGTGTATGTGACTAGAAATTTTCAGGAGGATAAAAATTTGGCTAAGAAAGCCACTTGTGAGTGTAGGCTAGGCACTTTCGTGTGTATGTCAGCTGCTCAGGTAGCCATGAAGCTAATCAATTTTATCGGGTTCAATGGTGGGATCTACCAACCCTATTTGTATGTACATGCCATCACTTGCATGCACAGGGTGGTGAGTATGTGGGCCATTATTCCAAAGTTTGTTTTAATTTTATTTTTGGTCTTACCTGACCCGGTATACCTAGTACCCTTTTAAATTTTAATTCTCTACACATAACCTACACAAATTCATCACTCACAACATCAAACTACCCAATTTACCCCTTCCATTCATCAAATTTTCTATTTCTTTATACTTCACCTAATGTTCTAAGTTCCCTTCACAACATTAACTATAACTCTGAATGACCTCTATTATACTATTAAATGATAGATGGATCGGGCATATATCATAGGGGAAACCCATTGTTTTGAGTTTGAGTTAAGTGGTAGTTGGAAAAGTTTAAAAGGCACCTCCAAAAAAATTTTTGTTCTTTGGCAAGAATAAATGGTTTTGAAAATAAAAATGGTTTTTTAAAGACCAAAGAGCAAAGAAGTTTCTACCTTTTTGTTGAGTTATGACCTTTAAATTTAATTTTTGGCTCTTTCTTCACCAAATAATTTCTTATTTGGAGTAGTTTGTCAAGTTTATTTGCTCCAATTATTTGGAATACTACCTTATTTCTTTAAGAGTGTGGTGCCTTCTGTGGTAAGCTTTTCAGCTAATTATTGTCCATGTATTATAGTCTATACTGGTACCAAGTGTATTTAAGGCAAAATCCTAGACCATATTTTGTTTGGAAGATAAACTGAGGCCCTCTTTGAACCGTCACATTGACTAAGTCCCACCTTAATATTTTTCCTTAGTCAAACTATTTGAACCTCGATCCTTTATCATATTCTTTGTGATAATCCTACTATGAATCCTGAAAACTTTTTAACAAACCCTATTTTTGGCACCCAACCTCCTTGAAAGGGTCACATTATTCTAATGTACGTCTGTGTAGACAGATGCCAATGTTTGAGGGTGCATAATCATGAGAATAAAAAAAGTAGTCTAAATAACCCAAATTTGGGGGGAAGGATATTTGCAAGATTACTTATAGTGGTATATGCTTGATTGTCTCAAAAAATTCTTCAATACACAAGAGATGTTCTTGAAAACAAATGCAAATAGCCTAACCTTTAGAAAAAGGTAAAATGATTGGGAAAAGGAGCATGAATAGCTAATGAGTATAAAATCTCTTGAAAGAACCAAAGAAATGAATGAAGATGGGAGCTCATGATTTTTCTTAGAACAAGGAGATTAGATATTTAAGGAAAAAAAAGTAAAGAAATAAGGGAGAATAAAGTGGAGAATTTGAAATAGTATGGACTAATAAGTGTTAAAGAAATAGTGTTTAGGGAGGTATTCTAGTCACTTTATCCATAAATTACTTGATTCACTCTAATCTTTATCAATGAATGTAAGTCTTTGGTTATTTCAAACATTATAGCTCTGCATTAGTGGCGAATGCCATAAATAGCAAGCCTATGATTGTACTAGTTATACTTCAATTTCTTTATCAGAGTGAGCGAGAATTGTTTCTATCTTTATGCTCCTTATGAATTTCATTGTTCTATGTGATTGGAGAAAACTCTTACATACGAGTGGCATCTAAACCTTAAAGTGTAAAGTGATGTCTTACTTTCAATTAGGGAAAATTAGCAAGAAAAGCCACAAAGTGAAATTGAGACAATCTTTGAAATTCTTACGTCTAGCTTTGAGAAGTATCATAATTTGAAAAATTTACTTGTTGATGTCTGACACCTTTGCAACTAAAATATTCGTATCTTTGAAAAAGAAGTGTTAATTTCTTGTTTTCCATAATTAGTTGGAAAAACTAATTGAACTTTGCAGTCTTGGTTATCTAGCGTAGTCTTTTGTGGTTTCTTTGGAGTAAGGAATACCCCTTTTCATTATGAACATCCTTAATTGCTTGAGGACAAGCAATAGTTCAAGTTTTGGGGGTTGATAAGTTAGCAATTTGACAACTTTTTAGCTCTTTTAAGCTTTAATTATCATGTAGTTTTTTTTGATTCAAGGTGTATCTCATGTTAAATTACTCATTTTTTCAGGTAATTGATGAATTCAAGGTCGGGCTAACCATACGAGTCAGCGGTAGCCATATGAGTCAAATGAAATGCAGAATTTAAGTAAATGTGCTTAAATAACTCATTGGATGATTGAAGCTCACCTATGCATGCAGGTGAAGATGTGTGCACATAGATGATGAAGGGCATGTCAAAACAGTAAGCTATAATTCCATCTAAGCAGGTGACCACCTACGCTAGCAGATGTGGCAACAAATAGACAATATGGTGGCCCTTTTGAAATTTCTTAGAATGAAATTCTTTATCTTTAAAAGGGGTTTTTCAAACCTAGAACTCGATCTTTAGTAATTTTTGAGCTTGACAAACATTGAGTTGAAATTAGTGATTTTATTATGCTTTCCATTAAACTTGGAATTCAATTCTTGTGATTATATTACATTTGATGGAAGAATGGAAAGATAATTTGGGTAATTTTCCCCTTTCTCTCACTGTAGGTAGCTAATTTCTCTACTTGGATTATTCTTGAATAAGCAGTGATAATTGTATGAGTGTTTATTATTTGTCTTCGTAATTAGTTAATTGTTATGGGTTTAACTTGTACTCCATATTTTTGATCTATAATTGGAGGTTGCAAACTCAAGTTAACTATAGAACCCTTAACATCATTGACAAAGGGGATAAGGGTGAAGAGTAGTAGTTAACAATAAATTGATGTTTATCATTTAAAAATGTCACTTAGACATAAAGATGCTAATTGCGGTGTTGGATTGGTTATATAGCTACACTTGTGAGGTGTTCGAAAGAAATCACTTTTTATATTTTTGTATTTGATTGAAATATTAGCATAAAAAACCCATAAACTAGCCCACCCACAGCTATTAAATAAATTTAGGTAAATACACAACTACCTATATATGTATTCACCCTTAAGATAGCATAACCTTAAGTCCTATTTCACATGTGATTACAACTCTCTCTCCCTTTCTTTAGTGCATGAAGTTTTAATCTAAATCTATGTTGGTAATATTTATTACAAAATGATAAAACAAACCCCATTTACTTTTTGCATTATTTTATACCATTACGTGTAAGCATCGGTTGCTTTTTACGCTTAGAGGTCAAAACTATTGTATTCATTCCTCATAGATTCAACCCCAACTCTAAGTTAGATAATTATATTGACAATAATCACTTAAATTTCAAGGTATAATTTAAGCGTTATGATATACCACACAATATAGATTGCATAATCCGCATACTATGGTTTCACGCTGTCACGATCTGAACCAAGGCGATGCTGTGATGGATATCTCAAGTCAGCTGACGACTAGAGACCACCCCCTTTGAGAAGCAAAACCAAATTCTATACAAATAGTATCAGATGCATTCTGAACATATAACAAGATAGAGCTAAGTTCTGAACATATAACAAGATTGTTAAGCAACTAGCGCAGAAACAGAACTAAGAACTTTAACATCCACCCCAATCCATGGTAATCCAAAAAGCCTCAAGTAATAAAGAACAACCTAAGTCGGGACATACCCCCAACCATAGCCAAAATAAGTCCAAAAGCAATGGTCCAAAACATGAATGAAACAAGACCATAAACTCAAGGGTCTTCCAGAGAATGGAAGATCACCACTACAAACCTGACTCAAGAGCTATCCAAAAATCATCTATGACTGCGAAGGGAAACCAAAAGTGTCTCCATTCCTTGAATCACGTGGGGATACAATGTTTGGAGATGGTTAGTAGGGTGAGTGTTGGCATGTAACTCATGATAGGGATCAAATAATGCCAAATCAAAATCAAGTACAAACTCAACGTACATGTTCACATATACGAATACATACAAATATATAAGATGCTGGGATAGGGAATAGGGTTTAGTATGTGATTTAAACCAATTAACCTGGACTGTGTATTTCTAACCATCCTAAGCGCACCCATAGGATATATGGGTTTAGCTCCCCTACTAAAAGGGTCCTAGTGCACCGCACGAACTAGGAAAACCGAGGATAAGCTAGGAATGCCTCGACCCCATCTAATCTAAAGTATATATCAGTTGTGAATTATCCACATGATCATAAAGACCCCCAAGTTGGCAAACGTGGTTTCCAGTATCAGTCCCCCCAGTACCTCCAACTTTCATGATGAGCTACACAGCCCCCTTTAAGCCCAATTATAACAAGTTTCACATAACCCAACCATTTAACCAATTAATCATCGATTAAGGTATCAATCAAAGGTATCGTCATACCATTATGCTTTCAAGCTTATAATTATGCCATACCAATTTCATCCGCTTGGAGGAATGCCACAACCCCCTTTGTACTTTTAATCAAGTTGGGAAAATTCCACGACCCCTTTTGTTGATTAAATCAAGTTTAAAATAAAAAAACATGGCTAATAAGGCCTTCAAATACCTTTTTATCCATTTAACTATTTATGCAATGCAATTGTTTAGAGAAATAAGGCAAATCTTGTTACTAACCATATTTTTAAATCCATTTATGCAAGTGTCTTGAGGGAACACAATTTCCAATTCAAATATTTAAACCAAAATCATCAATTAGGGGGAATACCATGATCCCCATCCTATTCACCATACCCATGCACCTAAACGAGTTTCAAACATACATAAACAAATCATGAAAACTTGCATTAATATCATGGGAATTCAAATCAAGTATCAATCCTTCAAAAACCCAAACCCAATTAAAAATCCATTTTCAAATCCACATGAATAACTATTTAAACACGTCTTAAGTTAAAGAAGTTTAACGAGAGAGGTACAAGCCTGAAAGTATTAGGAATTATGGAGGGAAATAAATCTCTAAGCCCTAGATGATCCACCTTGAGAAACCCTACACTTGTTTTTGCTTTGAGGAATTTGAGAGAAGAGAAGTGTATTTTGATTTCATTTAGACTGACAATAAAACCCTAAAGTGCTTTTTTAAAGTCTTGGGTCACAATTAGGAAAAAAGAGAAATGATCAAAGTGCCCCCAATTAAAACATGGGAAAAACTACCACCAGTGACTACAAGTCACGTCATGACTTGTGACATATGGTTCAGAGTCATTCCCACAATTGTATGCTCGGCAGACAACATAGGGCCTCCTTACTATTTACCCTACGAACCATACCCTATGACTTGTATGCGGACTTTGAGAGTCATAGGGTCCTTGTCATGACCGCAATAGTGACCTAGGCATCTATAATGGTTTGATTACTGAAAGGACCCTAACACTTATAAAGAGTCATTATGACTTGTGACAACCCAGTCATAATAACAACAGAGACATGGGTAACCCTTACTGGTCATCCTATGACTCGAGCCCTGCGACCCATAAGGATACCTTATGACTCGTTAGGAGGTCTGTAGTCTGAGTATGGAATTCTAAGCTTCAAAAATTTTCAAAGGCAAAAATCTAAGGTTTTACATTATCCCCCCTCCCCAAGATCATTCGCCTCTGAAGAAGGAGTCAATGCACCCATTAGCAAGACTGTAAGACAGACACACAACCATAATTTCTTTAACAAAGTTAGAAAACAAAGAGATGAGGAAAACTCAACCCATAAGCACGATTATCCAATCCGAGGAACAATAACCTATACTTGGACTTCATGTCCTCTTCAACTTCCCAAGTAGATTCTTTAACCTTTTGGTTCCTCCATAGAACCTTTACCGAAGTCACATCCTTAGTCCTCAAATAACATACTTGTCTGTCCAAAATCTCCATTGGGACTTTATCTGTAGATAAGGAAATAGATATACCAATATCCTATATAGGAACAACCAGTGAAGCATCATCCATAAACTTCTTCAACATTGAAACATGGAAAATTAGGTGAATGGAACCCAAACTCAAAAGACAATCCAACTCATAAGAAACCTTCCCTACTCTCCTAAAACTCAAGTACAAACCAACCTAACAGGGGTTGAGCTGACCCTTCTTCCAAAACCCCATCACTTCTTTCATAGGTGATACCTTTAAGAATACCCAATCACAAACCTCAAACTCCAACTCTCAATACCTCACATCCGTATAGGACTTTTGGCGACTCTGAGTAGTCTTAAGTGTATCCTGAATCATTTTCACCTTCTCCACGCCTTGGTAAACAAAGTTTGAACCAAACAATCTAGTCCCATAAACCTTAAACCACTCGATAGGAGATTAATACCTCCTACCATAAAGAGCTTCAGAAGGACCTATCCCAATATTAGAGTGATAACTATTACTATATGTAAATTCAATGAGAGGAAAATAATCCATCCAACTACCTCCAAAATCCATCACACAGGACCTTAGCATATCTTTCAAAGTCTAAATAGTCCTCTTCGCTTGTCTATACATCTGAGGGTGGAATGTGGTGCTATGGTTCACCCGTGTTCCTAAACCTTACTAAAATAAATGCCAAAAATAAGAAGAGAATTACATACTTCAATCAAGAATAATGGAAAATGGAGCACAATGTAATTTAATGATTTGCAGAATAAACAACTTCTCATAATCCTCTTAAGTATAGATAGTTCTCACAAGTAAGAAGTGAGCAGACTTAGTCATCCTAACCATAATGACCCAAATCAAACCATGCTGGTGCCAAGATAGTGGAAGATAAGTAATAAAGTCCATGTTGATCACCTCCCACCTCGACATTGGCAACTCAACCTCTTGAGACATGTCTCGAGGCCTAAAGTGCTCAACCTTCACCTGTTGACATAGTCTACACTTTGGAATAAAGTTAGACACATCTCTTTTCATGTTGTTCCTCTAATAAATCTCCTTCAGGTCATGATACATCATCGTCGAGCTTGGATGAACTGTATACCTCGACTCATGAGCCTCAGTCAAAACTCTTTACCACAACCCATTAACATCAGTAGCACACAATTCACCTTAGTACCTGAAGATACCATCTCTACCAATCTAAAATGCCATGACCTTTTGCTGACCCATATCATCCTTAAGCTGCATCAAAATAGGGTCCAAAACTTGCTTCTCCTTCACCTCTACACCCAGAGATGACTTTATCACCTTTTACACAATCACACCACCATCCTCAAAATCTAAAAGAAAAACTCCAAGATTGGCCAACCGATGAATATCATTCATCAATCCTTGCTTTTCCTCATCCACATAAGATAAGCTACCCATGGATAACCTGCTAAGTGCATCAGAAACTATATTAGCCTTACCTGGATGGTAATGGAGACTTATGTCATAGTCCTTGAGCAACTCAAGTGACCTTGTTTGTTGGAGATTCAACTCCTTTTGAGTGAACACATACAATAAGAATTTATGATATGAATAGATATCAACATGAACCATATACAAGTAATGAAGCCAAATCTTCAAAGGAAACACAATAGTTGCCAGCTCTAAATCATGAGTTAGCTAATTCCTTTTATGAACTTTTAGCTGCCAAAAACCACAAGGAACAACCTTACCATGCTGTATCAAGACACAACCTAGTCTAATACAACACATCACAGTAAACAAAAAACCCATCAGTACCCTCGTACAGGGTCAAAACCAGAGTAAAAGTCTACTTATCCTTCAACTTCTCAAAGCTAACCTCACCAGCATTAGACCACAAAAACTTTGCCTTTTTTTCTGAGTCAACTTAGTCAATAAAGAAACAATAGATGAAATACTTCCCAAAAATCTCCTATAATACCTGGCTAAACCTAAAAATCTTCTAATATCAATTGGAGTCGTGGGTCTAGGACATTTATTAATGCCTCAAGTTTTTGTGGATATACCATGATCCCTTAATTAGACAAAACATGACTAGAAAGGTCATAACAATCAACAAAAATTCACACTTCGAGAACTTGGCATATAATCGCTGATCCTTAAGAGTCTACAACACTATTAGGTGGTGATTGTCATAGTCCTCCTCACTCTTAGCTATAAAAGATGTCATCAATAAACATGATCATGAATAAACCCATCAAATTATTGAATACTCATCTCATCAAGTCTATAAATGTAGCTGTAGCAATATTCAACCCAAATGACATAACCAAAAACTCATAATGACCATATACGGTTTGGAAGAAAGTCTTTGGGATAACCTAACTGAAGATCAATCCTAGAAAAACATATTGCACTTTGAAGCTGGTCAAAAAGGTCATCTAACGAACAGAAGACTTATTCTTTACCATTACCATATTCAACTGTCGATAATCTTTACAAATTTGAAGGGAACTGTCCTACTTATGCACGAAAATCTTAGGAGAACCCTATGAGAACACATTAGAATGGATGAAACCCATATCAAGAAGATTCTTTAAGCACTCCTTAAGTTCTTTCAACTCAGTTGGAGCCATTTTATAAGGAAAATAGAGATAGGATGAGTATCCAGTTGAAGATCGATCATAAAGTCTATTTTCCTATCGGGAGAAATAGCAAGAAGATCATTGGGAAACACTTTAGGAAATTTATTAACAATGGGGATAGATTATAGTAAGGTAACCTCAGAACTAGATTTTTTAACCCAAACTAGGTGGTATAGTCACCCCTTGGAAATCAACTTTTGGGCTTTAAGATAAGAAATAAACCTTCTCTTAGGAAATAAAAAACATCCCTCCCATTTTAGTACCGATTTATTTGGGAATTGGAAGCTAACCTTAAGGGTCTAAGAATCTCAAGAAGTATAACACGAATAGAGTCAACACATCCCAAAGATTACCACTAAATCTAGTATATCAAATTCAATCTAGTCTACCAATGTCTCCCTATCACCAATAGATACCACATAACCTTTATAGACCCGTCTAGACATAATAGAATCACCCATTAGGGTAGACACAGAAAAGGGATTGAAACTACTCTCAAGATTAAAACCAAAATAAATAACAACATAAAGGGCCACATAAGGAAAGGCAGACCCCAGATCAAGTTAATAATTCACATGATGAGTGAAAATTTTTAACATACCAGTGAAAACATCAGGATAAACCTTATATTCCTGATAGTGTTAAGAGCATAAAGATGGTTTTGGACAGTTGCAGTACAAAAAGTTGCACCCTTTGGTGAGGAGTCAAAGAAGTAGAAGCTGAAACCTTATTAGATACAGTAGAAATATTTTCTAACGGATAGTTCCTTTGAAAATGACTTGGTTTGCCACATTTTAAATAGAAATTCCTCCACTCATAACAATAACCACAGTGTATCTATCCATAGAATCTGTAATGAGGATATGATAGAGCTGACTGAGCTCCACTATCTTGGGTCTTAAACCTATTGTCTGCGATGATCGCCAGATGGCTTAGGATGAGGAGCACTAGCCATAGAATAAGAACAAAAATTTGCCAAAGAATTCTTCTTTCCCTACTGCCTACTATATCTACCATTATTTTGTTGGCCTCCACTCTACTCTGAATATCAAAATTTCTTACTCTTCCTCTCTCCTATCTCTACCTTTTTCTTCTTTTCAATTTCAACTTACTAAATATACACCACCAGCCTAGAGATGTCATGTTATCAATTAACATCACCACCTTACACTCTACTACCAGGTCTTGAGAAAAAACCCAATGAAAATGTCCTCATCTTACCCTTATACTAGGCGCAATATTTGTGGCATAACATGAAATCTGGTGAAACTTCAAGGCATGCTCCTTTATATTCATTATTTCCTACATCAAGTTCCTAAAATCTTTGACCTTCCCCCCGCCCCAACTACTGAGGAAAAAACAATCAAGAAAATTACTAAAAATTTCCTCACATATAGCCTGCTCGACATCATCACCCCTTAACTGCTCCTACTTCTCATGCCACTGGTATTCCATATCCTTCAACTAATATGCGACAAACTTTATACTCTTTATATCAGTAGCATGCATCACCTTAAATATCTTCTCTATATCATCCACAAACCCTTGAGAATCCTCCTCAAGCGTAGATACTGTGATGGGTAGGGGTTATAATCTTATTAACTAGCCAGCTCTAGTGACCTTAGAAGATGTAGAACCAGAACCAACACAGTTTGGATAGTGAGACAAAGAAGTCACCCACAAAGTCAACAGATAAATAGATCGATGGAACTTGGCATTAGAAATATCTTCTTGGGGCGGTGGGGTATGAACATCATCAGCCTCAGAAGTTCGAGGAGGACTGCTAGGGACCAATAGAACTCTACGTGAGTAGTCAGGTGTAGGGGCCCTAGAACCGGCCTATACTTTATATGTAGGATTAGTTCCATTCACATTTTCCATAGGTGGGACAGAGGAGAATCCATGGGCATCAGATCTTCGAGAAGGTATGGTCTAAAATATAAAGAAATGGAATTAGAGGAGGTTTCAAGACCTTAGACTCATAGCCTGAAAAATAGATCTCAAGAAAGGAAAACATTACTAAATGACCCATAGCCTCTCCCTTATATGTGTGGTATGCTATGGATGTTTCGGCTTTTGATGAAACATTTTGCATTTTTTCTATGGAAAATTATATGTTTTCAAGAAACTAAGGTTGCATTTGATGCTAGTTTTTAGTGTTTTAGGGCAAGGAGTTAGCTGAAGGAAAAGACTCTAGAAAGTGGTTGAAAAGTGCTTGTAATGGTTGAAATGGTGGACCATCATACCTTAGACGGAATACCAACCTTACCATCAAGTGTTGGGCAGAACCCAAGGTTTCAAAACATTCAATGATGGACCAAATGGTGGACCCTCAGATTTGCGATGGACCACCATCTTGGTCGTTAGAATTATTCAAAACATTGCTTTCTAAAGGTCTCAGCGATGGACCAAATAGTGGACCATCAAATCTGTGATAGACCACCAGTTTGTCCATCAGCCTTATCTAGAATATTGCTTCCTAAAGGTCTCAGCGACGAACCAAATGGTAGACCGTCATATCTACAATGGACCACCATTTTGGCATCAGCCTTATCCAGAACATTGCTTCATGAAGGACCCCAAAATTGACCAAATGGTGGACTGTCAACCTCTAGATGGACCACCACTTTGGCCGTCAGTTTAGACGCAATTTTTTGAATTTAAATTTTAGATTCTTTTTACCTAGGAACGTATAAATACCAATTTTAGGTTTTATTATGGAGGATCTATCTTTTATTTTTATCTTTTAGCATAGTCTCCATATCTAGAAACTCTTTGTAACCTAGTATTTTGGGGATTTAAGAAATCTTGTGGATCCAATAATGCTATCTCTATTGACAATTGAAGAGCAAATTTTTTGTAAACTTTGTGATTAAATCTTTAATTAATTTATAAAGAACATAATGATTTCTTCTCTTTTTATTATAGATATGTGTGGCTAAGCTCTCATAACTAGGGTTATGGGAGCCTTGATGTGAAAAGCTGAATTGGGTTGTGAATCTAGTAGATTCCCATGATTAATTGATATTGCATAAACCCTTCTTCATTTTAATGATTTTTCTTGGTTACAACTTGAAAAGTGTGCCCAAGAACATCACTTGTTCGAATGGAAAAGTGTTTGTTGGGAAAAGAAAGGGTTTACACAAATATAAAGGCTTTAACCTTTGGATAGAGGGTAGATGCCTTAGCCAAACCAACCCATGTGGGAATATAGTTAAAAAAATAATATGTTCCTTATGTTTGAAAGAATTAAGGGATAAAATTACTCATTGAGGTTGAGAAACTAATGGATAAACCATAGAATTCACTTACTATTGTAGGGAATTCAAAATAGTCCACAACCCTAGCTGCTTAACTATCTTGGTAACCATGACTCTAGTTTGGGACAAGCAAGTGGATTACTTTTTGGGACAAGCATTTTATTCAATTGATAAATAAAAAACCCTAATTTTTCTTAGGAACCTTCCATCAACAATTTAATAACAACCACAAGACTTAGTGAACACAGTATTCTCTGTGGGATTCAACACCTAACCCAGTTGAGTTCTATATTTGATAGCGACCGCTTACACTTTCATAAGATAGTTATAATTTGGGCATATCAAATATTGGCGCTGTTGCAAGGGAATACGGTTGTCAGTTGAGTTTGTGATTTATAATTGACCCTTTGGTCAATGTGTCCTAAAGCATTACTTTTATTTGTTATTTTTGTTTGTGCAGGTTAATAATTATGTATGCACAATACAGGGAGATCAGGTGCACCATTATTACCAATTCATTGAGAGCCTCAGTTGATTGGTAGAATGTCTAATCCACAAGAGGCAGAAAGATTAGTTACCTTGGCTAATGCTCAAGTAAATTAGTAAAATGCTGATAACCCAGGTTGGGTGCCAAATCCTGATGATGAGGATCTAAGAGATGATGACTTATTGGATCCTGTAAACCCAAGGCATGTTGGGAATATAGATACACCTGTGAATCACAATGTACTTTAAAATCACCCTTTTAGGGGAACATAGGACCACCAACCTATTCAGTATAATATCAATGACGATGACGACAGAATGGATGGAGCAAGAACGACTGGAGATATTATTCCTCCTCCTCTAGTACCTATAGAAAATTTCAATATCACTATTACGATAATCAAACTCCTATATCTAAAGGTTTTATTCGACGGTCTTCCAGGAGATGATCCTAACATGTATTTGGTGAATTTTGTCACTATTTGCAAATCTTTTGATAATCTTGTAGTAGGTTAGAATGCTATTCGCTTGATTTTATTTCCATTGTCTCTATCTGGGGAGGCAACATTGTGGATTAATGAACTGATGCTCAATTCTATAACCAACTGGAGGTAGTTGAAGGAGTCTTTCCTAGAAAGGTTCTTTTCACTCTCTAGAAGGCTACAGTTGAGGGATGAAATCAGTAATTTTAGACAGCTCCCAACTGAACCTCTTCACAAAAATTGGGAGAGGTTTAAAAATAAATTGATGTAGTGCCCAAACCATGACATGATAGATATTCATCTGATGGAGACTCTTTATCGGGCTTTGAACTCTATTACAAAACCAGCTGTTGATAATGCTGCAGTGTGATTATTTATGGATCTCACCTTTCAAGAGGCCTCGAAGATGCTTGATTGGATGACCAAATGAAGTAGAGCTTGGCATACCAGGGATTCAGTGGCTATTTGCGTGATTGCGGAGCAATATAAAAAAAGAGGAAGAACGTGATCAAGACATGGCATATTTAAAGACGCAGATGGATATATTGACCAAGAATCTATTATCTGTAAAGACTAAAAAGGTAAAGGTTGTTCTGGCTAAAGATAGAGATAATTCTGATTCAGAAGAAGAGGCTGAAAATAGTGAAGTTCAGACTAGTAGACCGTTAAAATATTGGTGGTCTGTCCCACTGATCATCACAATGAAGCAGAACCACCAAAATGTTGGTAAGTAGCGACGGCTGGGGTGGTGGTCTGTCGTATATATGACGGGCCATCAGGATCACTATTGTTTTAACCTTAAATTAAAATTGGGTAGGGTTAAATCTATGATTTTCTTAAGTGCATTGTATTTGAACTAATCGAGTATTAGGATAAAATTGAGCGGTCACATTAATTTTAACCATTTCATGTACTTTAACTGTTCCACTACCTTAGGATTCAAAGAAACTGAAGGGAGTTAGTTTATTTAAGACTCCCCATTTCCTTCAACTTCCCTTATTTAATCAAGATCAATTTCTCCCTCTCTTCATCTTAAACAAAGAGTGAAAGAAGTGTAAAAGTTCTAAGTTATGTTTTCCCCTGAAGTTCCAAGCAAGTAGATTACCGCAAAACTAAGGTATGCACATAACCTTCTCTTTTTGTTCTCTATAAGAAGTATAAAAGCATGATTTGTTCTCTTGAAGTTCTTCTTTTGTGTTGAGTATAGATGTTTTAAGTTAAAACTTTAACGTATCCTATTGGGTAAAGTCTGAACTAATTAAATTGCTTAAAATGAGAAGAGAATCTCTTCAAATGTGAATTTCATGGCGTTGCTATTGCTAAAAATTGATCTGGTATATGAGTTGCTCGACATAATGTCAAATCAAAAGCTGTAGCTGAAGATGGAGGTGTGACAGCTAAACTGGTGAACCATTAACTTTTTGATGGACCACCAAATTAACCGTCGTAGGACTCATTAAAATGGCACTTACTGGATAAGCCGTGGTAGACAAGTTGGTGGACCGTAAACTTTGTGATGAACCACCAAATTGACCGTTGTAGGGCTCTAAAATTTTTTGCAAACTGGTTAAGGTATGACATCCAAACTGTTGGACTTTCCCATCACTGGTGAACCACCAATTTGACCGTCAAGACACAAAATGAAATGATTTGACTACTTTTTAGCTTTGAACTAATTTCTTACTTTTTTTTTCAGGTGTTATGGCTCCTAAACTACCTGTAAACAGAGGAAGAAAATCTCAAAGCGGTGGCGGTGAACCTACATCAGGATACAACACCAGACAAAGTGAAAGAAAAAATCTCGCACTCTCCCAGTTTGAAGAGGAGAATGAGGATAGTACTAGCAGTATCAGTTCAAGCACATACTAGGCCACAGTTGATGTCACTCCGCCTGGACTTAGTGATGTTGAAACTGAGGATGCCAATGTAGAAAGGCAAGCTGAAGCAGAGAATGTAGAAACTGAACCCGAAGATGCTGACGTTGTCAGATAAATGGATCCTTAAGTTTGAGATATGATTAGATGGCAGATAGAAAGAGCACGTGAGAAGTTCTATGATAGGTTAACACCCACTGGGAGAGGGATCAAAAGGTCATTTGCAGAAGAACATCAGATTTTGCCAAAGGACATACATGAATATCCTGAGTTGGAACACCATTTCAACAAGTATGAACTAGGATCGATGATCCAGTCACAGGAAGCCTATCAACCGAATTGGGTAAGAGAATTCTTTGGAAATTACCTTGAACTAGTAGAACAAGATTTCCCAAAGGGGACATCAATTAAAAAATTTCCAAACTGAAAGTATGTATCTATCTGAGGAGTCACTATTGATATTTCATCTCAAACAATCAATAGGATGTTATTTGGACGAGAGTACAAGGCCCCACTTGTTGTACCTGATCTTGAGTACAGATTGACAAATGCTTCCACTCAAAGGAAGTGGGTGGCTTTATTTTTGAATAAGGATGGTAACCCTGTTGGTTGACCAACTCATGGGAGTGTATTGCAAAATACTCCCTTAGTTTTAAGGCAAATTCTGGTGGGATGTTATTCATTGGAGGTTAATGCCAACAAAAAGGGATGGAAATTTGGATAAACATAGATCCGTGTTGGTGGCAAGCTTGATCTCAGGACTTCAAGTTGACTTTGGCCATATAATTGCAGATGAGATGTTCATGAGGGCCCACAAAGTTTCTAGTGCATTGCCATTTCCATGCTTAATCACAACTTTATGCATACAAGCTGGTATGCCCTTGATTCACGGAGTAGATAATGAAATCCACGCTGCACACAAACAAGACATTGAGAAGTTGAAAGATGACTCGAAATTCAAGATACGTATCACAAAGCCTCCAGCTTACCAGACTCAATCTGCACCAACTCCTGATACTATAAAGATCCCCACAGATATGCCTTTGCCCATTACCACTTATGTTCCACATGAGTTCCTACACCAAGACACATTTGCAGGGTCAGGTTCCACACAATCTATGGGTGGAGTAGATTTTGCTGAGTACAGGTTCACACCATAAAATTTTGTTAAGTCTCTTAAGACGAAGAAGAGGTTTTAAATACAGCTAGATAAGTGGGATGAAGACTTCAATACTTTTGTTAATGAAATTATGGCTGATGTAATTCGTCCATACCAAACCATTCAGGCTAGGATGGACAACATGGAACTTTATATCAACAAAAAGCTCGATTTACTATCTCTCCCCTATTTTAAAAAGATGATGGCTGAATTTGAATAGGCAAAGACGAACATTGTAGAGCTAAATAATAAGCAGCCATAATAGCCTATTTTTGACCCAACCTTGGTGGAAAGTGATATTGGTAAAGGTATAGTGGACTTAATGGGCAGAGCAATGAAGATCAAAGGGAAGAATCATATGGATGAAAAGGCTGTAAAGAAAGAAGTAAAGAGGAGGAAGAGAGCAGAAATAACACTAGAACAACAAGAATGGCATGATATTAAGAGGGCTATGAAGAATTGACTAAAGGATGACAAAAAGAGGAGAAAGAAAGAAAAAGTCAAATCAATAGGGGTATCTACTAGCGCTACCCCAGCAAGGTGGCACAGTGTAAGATCTTTGTGAGAGACGATTCCTCCAATCTTTGAGGGTGAGGTTATAAGTGCCCCTACCACCATAGGGGACAACATTACACTATGTGAGGATACAAGAGCCTCGCCACACTTCACAGACACCTCAGATGAAAAAGAGGCTAAACTGGTAAAACCATTTCCTTGTACTTTAAATCAATGCTTGAGAACAATGGATCTATTTTTCAGAGGGGGTGGTGTACTTGTACTTGTACCACGGTGGGTTGTGTTACCGATCTATTTTCCCCATGTGCTATCTAGTAGAATCTCCATGTCTAGGGTGTTTTTATTTTTGCATCTTTAATTTTTATGTCTAGGGTATTTTTATTTATGTGCTTAATGTTATTTATAATTTTTTCCCTGTTTCAGTATCCCTTTGTAGATATGAATAATGAATGATATTGGCATAAGACTATGAGCATGAATATGTAATTATTTACTCTAATCACGTAGCATGTGGGCATAACCTTCAGTGAGTCTGCATTTGGCATTAACATAAAATAGGTGAATGAATTATTATGTGATGGAAATTCTAAGAGGAGCAGAAGAAGTTTAACTCAGTTACCACTGTGTGTGTGAGGATTTATCTTCAGTTCTTGCATAGTCTAATGCCTAGAACTTGAATGAGTCATTGATACTATCTTCTAGCTGATTCACTAGGATAGGATGGTAGGCCTCCTTGTATTTTTGGTCCACTTAGCCTAAATAATTAACCCCTCTAAGATTTTTCTTTCACTTGAACCTGTTTTAATCTTTTTAGTATTTTTCTTCACTTCCTATATTTCTATTTAACTCTTTATAGGGTATTAGCATTCAACTCTGGACCTGGCCCAATATCAGGCATTATGTACCTCAACTTAGGCAAAACACCTAAGTTGAGGGTCTCTATTGTAAAAATGTAAGCACCAAGTGGAAAGTAGGTTTAGAATATAGTTTAAAGGCATTTGGCCTTGATCTATCCAAAGATATTGTGTACCTCAGCTTACTGCATCAGCACAAGTTGAGGGTGGCCGATGTTCTAAAATAATAATAAAAAAAAAAAAATTGACTAAGGGTTATTGAAAGCAAGTTGATTAAAATAACAGCTTGGGAGCAAAAATTTGCGAGGGCAAGGAGAGTTAAACCCGATTGAGTCACTTTACCAAAAAGAGTACGTTCACCAAGATTAAAGCCTCATTACTTGCCTACAAAATTCCTTTTTGATCCTAACGAATCATCTTTGAGGGTGAATCATATGGTAAGGGCAAGCCTATGGGCACTTGGACTATTCTTGTAACTTCTTTGAGAGTGCGAGAGTTGAGATTATGTCCACATAATATAATGATTGGTGGACTTCTTTGTTGTGAGGGCAACTGGAGTTATACTTTGATTTGTTTTTCTCTGTGGGATATAACATCCATGTTTCTGTGCTGAATTATAATCAATGCTGGGTGTAGAGCCTAATGTGTTAAATTCAAGTGAATGAAACGATGAGTAAACGATTGCGAAAAAATGATTCATTGGTTGGTTGCTGGTCATCATATTGTTCTTGTTCACAATTAAGTGTTGAGTTTCTTGAGGACAAGAAATGATCTTAAGTTTAGGGTGTTGATGTTTCGGCTTTTGACGGAATATTTTGCATATTTTCTTGGGAAAAATAGTTGTTTTCAAGCAACCAAGGTTGCATTTGATGCGGTGTTTAGTGTTTCATGAAATAGAGTTAGGTGCAGGAAAAAAACACTAGAAAGTGGTAGAAAAGTGCTTCTAATGGTTGAAATGGTGGACTGTCACATCTTCGATGGACCACCAACCTTACCGTCAAGTCTTACGCAGAACCCAAGGTTTCAGAACTTTTAGTGATAAACTAAATGGTGGACTGTTAAATCTGTGATGGACCACTATCTTGGATGTCAACCTAATCTAGAATATTGCTTCCTGAAGGACTCAGCGATGGACCAAATGGTGGACCATCAAATCTGCGTTGGACCAGCAGTTTGGCCGTCATCCTTATCCAGAACATTGCTTGCCAAAGGACTCAGCAATGGACCAAATAGTGGATTGTCAGATCTTCGATGGACCACTGGTTTAGCCTTTAGGCTTATCCATAACATTGCTTCCTGAAGGACTCATCAACGGACCAAATGGTGGACCGTCAACCCCTGAACGGACGACTACTTTGGCCATTAGTTTGGACGCATGTTTTATGAATTCAAATTTTAGATTCTTTTTACTTGAGAATGTATAAATACCAGTTTTAGGTTTTATTATGGAGGATATATCTTTTATTTTCATCCTTTTCATAGTCTCCATATCTAAAAACACTTTGTAACCTAGTATTTTGGGGAGTTAAGAAATCTTGGGTATCTAATCATTTCATCTCTATTGAAGATTGTTGGACAAATTCTTGTAACTTTTGTAAGTAAATCTTGAATTAATTTATGAAGAACACAATGATTTCTTCTCTTTCTATTATAGAGATGTGTGGCTAAGCTCCCATAACTAGGGTTATGGGAGCCTAGATGTGAAAAACTGAATTGGGTTGTGAATCTAGTATATTCCCATGATTAATTGATATTACATAAACCCTTCTTCATTTTAATGATTTTTCTTGGTTGCAAAATTGAAAAGTTAGCCCAAGAATATCACTTGTTCGAATGGAAAAGTGTTTTTTGGGAAAATAAAGGGTTTACACAAATCTAAAGGCTTTAACCTTTGGATTGAGGGTAGATTCCTTATCCAGATCAACCCATGTGAGGATATAGTTGAAAAAATATTATTTTCCTTATGTTTGAAAGAATAAATGAATAAAATTACTCATTTAGGTTGAGAAACTAATGGGTAAACCACGGTATTCACTTTTGCAATTAGGATTGTTCATAGGGAATTCAAAACAGTTCACAATCCTAGCTGCTTAACTATCCTTGGTAACCATAACTCTAGTTTGACTACTCTAACTATATTACTATTTTTCATACAATCAACAAGTGGATTACTTTCTGTGACAAGCATTTTATACAATTGATAAATCAAAATCCCCCTTTTTACTCAAGAAAATTCGATCAATAGTGTAATAAAAACCATAAGACTTAGTGAAAACAATATTTCCTATGGGATTTGACACCCAAACCAGTAGGGTTCTATATTTGACAGCAATCGTTTACACTTTCATAAGAAGGTTGTAATTTGGGCGTATCAGCTACACATCCATAAATGTGACTCTACTTGACTCGGCTTTGTGAATACCCAATGACCATATGCCTACGCTCTGATACCAATCTCATCACTACCAAAACTAAGGCTTGGCCATGATAGGTATCTCATGTACGCCATTGACTAGAGACTACCCTCTTTGCCTAGATAAACCGAATGCAATACAACTAGCATTAGATGAATTCCAGACATATAACAAGATAGAACTAAGTTTCAAACATATAAAAAGATAGTTAAGCAAGTGGATTAGAACAAAGACTAAGAACTTTAACATCCATCCCAATCCATAGTAATTCACAAAGACTCTATTAACCAAGAATAACCTAAGTTGGTACATACCCCTGACCATAGGCAAAATGAGTCCAAAAGGAATAGTCCAAACCATGAATTAGAAAATACCATAAAATGAGTGTCTTTCAGAGAATGGAAGCTCACCACTTAAAAGCTGATTCACAATCTATCGAAAAATCATATATCACTACAAAGGAAAAACATAAGTTTTTGTGTTCCCAGTATTGTGTGGGGATATAGTGTTCGAAAATGGTTAGCAGGGTAAGCACTAGAATGTTACTCAGGATAGGGATAAAATTATGCAAATTCAAAATCATGTCCAAAGTCATTGTACATGTTCACATACATTTATGCCTTTATATATATAACCCAACAAAGGTTAGGGTTGAATCCTAAAGGAACATGTGGTTTACAGTTATCATCAGTTATAGTCTACAAGTAGTACTAGAAAAAATAGTGGGGGGGGGAGGGTATTTGTAGTAATCTTGAGCAAGTAACAATAATAACTCTGGTTGAAATCAATTATGAGTGAACACTAGGATTGTGTTTCCCCTGGCATCTTACCTCCATAGCCTTATGTAAGTTGTTGAACCAACTCAATACCTTGCATGCATAACCAATAAGTTATGCACCTCCTACAGTCTTTTGGATGAGCAGAAGGATTTCACCATTTACCTATTGAGTCTTAGAATGTCGCATTTCTAACCCTTATATTGGTATGATTTAACTATCACCTTTTGACTCTCAAATTATTATATGAAGGCTAATAATCATTCACAGATATAATTGTGCTGCAATGGATCGACTATTTACTCCCCAAATTACTATTGTCCTTATATTTTCCTAGTTACTACACCTTTGTTATAGAAAGTAGTAATATTTAGGGGGGATCCTAACATTTGAAACCACTAAGAAAACTATGATAATGAAGATAAAGCAATGCATTCCATGGGTATTGGTTTCCCATCAACAATTGCACTTTCCCTACTTTATCAATTTGCTAGGGTTTCCACAACCCTAACTATGGGTTTTACCATCTCATGTTTGTGAAGAAATCAATAACATTCATGTTTGAAAGAAAATATGTAATCATAATAATAAGATGAAAGAAAACCCACAACCGTTAACTGATAATCAAGCAAAGTCAATACAATGAAATCCCACAATCAAAGATGGATCTTGAAATCAATATATATTTCTAAGTGTTAAGAGTGTCGAACTTCTACTAAAAAGTACATAAAGGGTATTTATAGTATCAGAGAAAACCCTAAAAGTAAACCTAAATGGAAAAGGAGAAATTAGGGTTGGTGGCTACCTGCTTCCTGTGCCTATTGTTTGGTGCCGGCTGCGGTTTGTACCTGAGATCAGCTTTCGGCGCAGGTACCAACTACAGGTACTAGATGGATATTTTCCTCTAAGTTAGCTCTCAACTTTTTTTACTTCTGGTACCCGCATTGTGTACGTGCGGTCCGTAGGCCCTACCCGCGATCCGTGGGTCAATTTAGTAGGTGTCGGGATTCAGTTTTTCAATACTTCTTTGATTATCTAACATGTTTTGATCAAAATCAAGACAAAAAACATTCCAATCATCCATAATTGCTCCAAAAGTAACCAAAAACTCCTTTTTCACCAATTTCTTGAACTTATTATTCAAATTATGGTTTTCTACAAAACATATCCAAAACAGATCAAATGTAAAAAAAAGACCTCAGAAACTTGCATATTTTCTTTGTTTTAAGCGTCGAAAGTTCTATAATTCTATAGCACATAAACACCCTTAACTTGGAACATTTGTATGTCCTAAGGAAACAAAGACACAACAACACAAAAATAATGCTTAACTAGAAGCATCTAAGATACTTAAGGCAGGCAGTCACCAGATTAAGTTCAAATCACAATATGTCCTCTTATATCTCTTTTCAAAACAATCTGTGTAAGAATATAAAGAAAAACAATATTTCACAAAGGAATCAAGGTATGAAAAGTACATTAGCAAACAAACTACAATTCATATGTACAAATTACACTACCTGAGATAAGAAAATAGCTGGCAATATGACTAAAGTGCACTCACAACAAAAATTTCCCACTAGCTCATCTTAAATCATACATGTCAATGTAGGGATAGTCAAGAGACACTCACACTCAATAAAGAGGTTCCTGTCAATGCATATCAATTGCCATAAGCTTGCCCTTATTTTCTTTACCTTAGTATTCATATAGTCAAGTGAGGATCACTATAGGACTTTTCTCGGATAGTAATGTAGGCTTGGGGGATGGTATGATATATATATGGATATTTAAAGTGACTAAGCCTCCTTGGAACTAGACTAACCTTGGGTTCTCACTTACTAATCAATTATCTTTTATTCCACCCTTATTTCTCCCTTATATTCTTTTATGGCACATTCAGGTTGTGTGTGGTCTTTTATTTTTTTTCTTTTTTACTTTTTCATAATTTTTAATTTTTTTTCTACCAGCCCTAGCCCTACTTACTCTATCATTTTTTTTACCCTTCTTCATAACCATTTAGCACTATCCACCCCTATGATAGCCACCCTCAACTGAAACCTTTTTCCTGTGTTGAGGTGCATAATGTTCAAGGAGGAACAACGACAAAATAGGTAAATTGTAACACAAATCGGAAGGTAAAAAGAGTAATAAGAAAAATAGGCTATAAGGCTAAAAATAAGGTTCAATGGATAAAATTTATATATGGAAGGTCATTTAGGCTAAAAGTAGACTAAAATAAAAAATGGCCTATTATCGTTTCCTAACCAACTATCTTTCAACGTAGGCAAGCTTATTGACTAGGCAAGTTCTGAATTCAACATACAAAGGGAACTAGGTAGTGTCTCACACTAACATAAAGCAGAGTCAATATGACCAACTACCACCTATTTAGTTCATGCAATTGTTAGCAAATAGTTATCATGTCCCTAATACTAATGCCATAAAAAGATCTACAAAGTTCACATATATGTACATCAATCACAGTTCTAAATCACAAAATCTTTTAGGGTTACCAAAAATTAGTAAAAATCTAACTACTATCCTAAATACTCAAAATCTCCTAATTTCACACAACATCACAAAGCAAAACACAATATTCCTAAATATGCTGGCTCTACTAGGAATAAAACTCTTGGAAAAAGAGGCACGACAACAAAAATCCCAAGAGGACATCAAGATCCAAAAGTAGTCCCACTCCCAACTAAAAATTATGTATTGTCCCCAATGCAACAAACCAAAATGAGAGAGTTAGTAATATACCTTTTGCACCATAGGTGAGAATATTCGATGTCAAATGTGCAATACAAATACATAAAGTACAATAACTTAGGTTGCATTTGAAAAAGTGCCTGATTTACTATCACAACCTGACTTAGCTCTCTTGACTACTCAGACTTCATCAAGGTCTATCTCTTTACAAACTCTAACTTCTTTCAGGTTTCCTATGTAATATTTTACATGCTACCCATTTACTTTAAACATAGCATTACTATCATAATTTACCTCAATAGCACCCTATAGAATACCTTAACCACAATGAATGGTCCGGTCCATCTTAACCTTATCTTGCCAGGAAACAGGTGTAGTCTTGTGTTGTACAACAAGACAATATCACTTGGCTTGAACAATCTCTTCACTATCTTCTTTCATGGTAAAACTTTATTCTTTTTTTCTATATGGCCGAGATCTCATAAGCAAGGAGTTGAAATTTATCCAACTCCTTTACTTTGCTCAGCCTCAAATTTGTTGCATCATGCCATAAAAAATTCAGCCTTTTCAATGCCTAAAATGCTTTATGTTCCAGCGCAACCGGTAAATGACATGTTTTTCCATATATAAGGTGATATGGATAGGCACATATAGGAGTTTTATACGTTGTCCGGTAGGCCCTTAATTACTTTTCTAGATTCCTAGACTAGTCAGTCCTATTGTCATTCACAGTCTTCACTAATATGGACTTTATTTCTCTATTAGAGACTTTCACTTGCTCGCTAGGCTGTGGGTGCTAAGGTGTTTCCACCCAATGTCTCACACCATATCTATCAAGTAGGGCCTTGAACAAATTATTGCAGAAGTTAGACCCACCATTACTATTGATTGCATGAGGGGTGCCAAAGCTGGAAAATATGTCTCTTTTTAGAAAAATAGTGACACTTCTGCCTTCGTTGTCCGGAAGTGCAACTGACTCCAACTTTGATACATAGTCAACTGCTACCAGAATGTAACTTATGCTATAGGAGCTCATAAATGGACCCATGAAATAAGTCCCCCATACATAAAATAACCCCAATTCAAATATAGGTGTAATAGGAAGTTCATGGCGTCACAAAATATTGCCTTGATGCTGGCATTGGTCATAGGCTTGAGCAAAATGATGAGCATCCTTGTAGATTCTAGGCCAATTAAACCTACATTGTAGAATCTTATGAACTATTTGTGTACCATTATGATGACCCCTAACTAGTGATGAATGACAAGCCTATAGAATTCTGATTATCTCCACCTCTTGTATATATCTCCAAATCACTCCATCAGCACACTCCCTGAACAAATATGGGTCATCCCAGAAGAACTTTCATACCTCATGGGTAAATATTCATCCCTACTGGAAGGATAAATCCCTGGAACAATATCTCTTAATAAATAGTTGGAAAAATCAACAAACCATGGAATAAGATCATGAGATGCTGCTAGCACGTGCTCATATGGAAAATAATCATCTATATCAAGATCATTTCCTTCTTTCTAGCTTGTCTCTTCTTCCATTCTGGATAAGTTGTCACAACTTGATTCTCTTTCCCTTTTTGGTCTTTAACTTTAAAATCAATCTCTTACGACAAGAGTACCCGATAAATCAGTTGAGGTTTGGCATTTTTATTTGTTATCAAGAACTTCAATGTTGTGGGTCAGTATGACCTATCACCTTGGTCCTTGTCAAGTAGAACTGGAACTTCTCAAAAGTGACAACCATCATAAGTAGCTCCTACTCAATAATGTAATTTTTTGTGCTGTATTTAAAGCTTTTTTTCCATAATAAATGGGATACAAAATCTTCTCTCTTCTTTTAATAAGGACAACACCGAGTATAATCCGCTTGCATCACACATTACCTCAAAAGATGTAGACCAGTTTGGTGACACAATAATAGGTTCCGAAATTAATATCTCCTTTAGGCTTTGAAATCCTTGAAACACTCTTCATCAAACATGAACTTCAACTCTGTCAAGATGTATCTTATGTGTGCATATAACTGGTGGAATCCCTATAATGTCATCAATGGTCCATGTAAAATCCTTCTTAAACTTTCATAATACTGATATCAAAGCCTCTACCTGTGCATCTTCCAAATCTACTGTAATGATCACTAGTAAGGCATTGTTGGTTACAAAGAATACATACTACAAGTGAGGGGGGAGGATTTTCAATTCCTATTCCAGTAGTTCTTCAATCGATGATTATGCAGGAGGTGTGGTTCTATTCTTCAAGTTAAGATCAAGATTCTTTAGAGAAAACTTATATGAGCCTATGCCATGTAGGGTATGAACCATATCATTATATTAAGTTATTCCATTGCTCCCAAAGTTCATGATTACTGCAGCCAAGGCTTTTACCCCAATCTTTCCTCAATAGGCACATCAGAAGTGATTCTTTGATCATCCAACGCATCTATCACTACCACAACTCTGATGTAATCTTTCTTCTGTATTATCATGCATATATTCAACAAAATTATCTCGTCGTTCCACTTGAAAATGATGTCTTCCAAGTCTATGTCAATTATTACTTTGCCATTAGATATGGAGGGTCTACCCAAGATAATGGTAGAATGGGTATCTGCTTCATAATCTAGAATTATAAAATTTATAGGATAGATGAATGATGCAATTTTTATCTCTACGTCACACACAATGCCACTAGCTCCTTTACAGATAAGTCATCCATCAATAACCTTGCAGAAGTAGGCTTGAGTTTTCCCAAACCTAGCACCTTATATATTACAAATGGCATGACATTTATTCCTGCTCCAAAATCTTATAAGTCCTGGTTAATCTCATAAGGCCCAATAAAACATGGGATGGTCCTGCACTTGGATCCCCTTTATTTTCAACTGAAGTTGTATGAATTCTTGAGCTAAATTCATTAACTATGTTTTGGAGCTCTTTTCCAATCCATTCATTATCACCATCACTATCAAAATCATCATCATTACAACTCAACTTCTCAAACTTTACTTTAGGTGGCTATTCTCCATCAACTTCCGTCTTCTTGGGCTCATTAGTAAAAGGTAAATTGTGATCCTCCAATAAGGAGTCATACCACATATCAATGGCCATACAATGAACAAGTGTCTCCGGGCTATGAATATTATCATCAACTACTGACATTGACTGTCTCTCCACCAAAGTTATAGAGATTTTCCCATACTGCTACTTTAACTGTTTGATAGCAAGTTCATGTGACTCCACCTTTTGGGCTAATCCTAAAATTTAAGCTTTAAGTTCATTTAAGCAAGCCGATTGACTCTCATGTCACTTCATATACTTACCTCCTTAGATACCCCTAATCCATGTACTTTAGAAGAATTTATGGTGATAAATTACTTGACCAACTGACCAATTTAAGATCGTATTAATAAAATCTTCAGTGATACTACATTCTACACTACTCTTTATGTACTGGGAGCTCCAATGTCATAAATATCTAAATCTCTCTCAACCTTCAGAGTTATCCACCCTCGGTGAATTAACGAGATATAATCCTTAATAATAAAAGTTGTATCCCATCATAATCTCATAAAGGCTCTTCCATAAATAGTGTGTGCTGTTGCTCTTGAATTAGTAGTCATGGCTCTATAGAATATCACTAAAAAGCCTATCCCTAATAAGTGGTGGTTGGGTACCATACTCAGCCTTTCCTTGAAGTGGAACCATACATCATATATAGATTTTGAGTTCAGCTGCCTGAAATTGTAAATCTCATCCTTAAGCTACAATATCCTTGATGAAGGAAAGAACCTATTAAATAACTGTCCATGGTGCTCCTTCCATGAAGTAATAGATCCTCTCGGTATTTCCCCGAGCCATAATAGTGCTTCTCCCCTAAGGAAGAAAGGAAAGTATCAGTCTTAGTGCCTCCTAATCTATCCCCGATATGGTATATGAAGTGCATATCTCACTAAAGTTTGATAAGTGCATATTTTCATCATCAGTTGGTAACCCTGCAAACACACCCTTCAAATATAAGAGATGGATAATAGAACTTGAGATATTGAACTTTACATCAGGAAATAAGGTAGGAGAAATAATGGCTCTTGTATTAGCTAGCTCATCATATCCCAAATCTTCTTTATCAGCTTTTGTTCTGAACTCCGTCGAGTGCTGCTCGGTGCTATCCTATCTATCTCTCAACAATATCCTAAACTTCATCTTTAGGGAGATTGTCCGTAGTTTCTTGCGACATCTTAATATATGATTATAGGGCCTTCTTTGAAATCAGTGGGAGTAAGGGATTGCCACTAATCCCATTTATAGGCTTACATCGGAATATACCCAACTTAGAGCAAAAAGAAAAAACTAAAATCAACAATAATTTTAATCCTTAAATCTTCACTAAGTTCCCTAGCAACGAAACCAATTTTCGGATGACATCAAAGCAACACAAATTTTAGATGATGGTACAGTCAATGTCAAGATATAGTACCCAAATAAGGTTGGGGTCAAATCCCAAAGGAACACGTGTTGCAGTTATCAGTAGTTATAGTCAACAAGCTATACTAGAAAGTGAATGGGGGGATTTGTTTTTAGTAATCTCGAGCAAGTAATAATATTAACTCTTGTTGAACTCAATTATAGGTGAACACTAGGATTGTGTTTCCCCCTAGCATCTTAACTACATAGGTTTATGTACGTTGTTGAACCAACTCAATATCTTGCATGTAGAACTGATAAGTTATGTACTTCTTATAGTCTTTTGGACTAGTAGAAGGATATCACCCGTTACCTAAAGAGTCTCAAAGTATCACATTTTTAACCCTTTACTTGGTTCAAGTAACTATCACCTTTTGAGTCTCAAGTTAGTAGATGAAGGCTAATAATTATTCACATATAACATTGTGCTGCAACAGATCGATAATTAACTCATAAATTACTGTTGTCTTTATCTTTTCCTAGTTACTTGTCCTTTATTAGACCAATTAGTAATATTTAAGCAGGATCCTAATGTTTCCATCTTATAAGAAAACTATGATAATGAAGATTAAGCAATTCCTGCATGGGTATTGGTTTCCCGACAATAATCGCACTTGCCCTACTTTGTCAATTAGCTAGGGTTTCTACAATCCTAGCTATAGGTTTTAGCCACTCATGATTGTGAAGAAATTAATAGCATTAATATTGGAAAGGAATTATGTAATCACAATGATAATATGAAAGAAAACCCACAACCATAAATTGAATAATCAAGTAATGTAAAAACAATGAAATCCCAAGATCAAAGATGGATCTTGAAATCAAAATATGTTTCTAAGTGTTAAAAGTGTTAAACTTCTAGAAAGTACATAAAGGGTATTTATAATATATGAGAATACCCTAAAAACTAATCCTAAACGGAATAGGAGAAATTAGGGTCGGTGGCTAGCCATTTCTTGTACCCATGGTTTGGGGTCGGCCACAGGCTTTACCAGCGGTATACTTCCAGGCATAGGCACCAGCCACAAGTACCGGATGGAAATTTCTATGTAAGTTAGCTCTCAAGATTTTGGACTCCTGGTATCCGCTTTGTGTACCTACGGTCTATAGGTCCTACCCACGGTCCGCGGGTCAGGTTAGTAGGTTCTGAGAGTAAGTTTTTCACCTCTTCTTTGATTTTCTAACAGGTTTTGATCATGATCAAGCCAAAAAATATCCCATTCATCCATATTTGCTTCAAATGTAACCAAAAAAATACCTTTTTCACAAATTTTATGAACTTATCATTAAAATTATGGTTTTCTACAGAACATACCCAAAATAGATCAAATCCAAACAAAAGACCTCAGAAACTTGGATATTTTCTGTTTTTTAAGCATTGAAAGTGCTACATTTCTATAGCAAATCAACTCCATCAACTTAGAAAGTTTGCATGTCCTAAGGAGAAAAAGACACAACAAAATAGAAATAACACTTAACTAGGAGCATCAAAGATACTTAAGGCAGTGAGTCATCATATTATGTTCAAATCACAACATGCTCTTTTATATATCTTTTCAAAACCAATTATGTAAGAATATGAAGCACAACTATGTGGCATAAAGGAATCAAGGTAGGGAAACTACATTAGCAAAAGACTACCATTCATATTTACAAATTAGACTACCCAAGACAAAAAAATAGCTAGCAATACGACTCAAGTGTACTCACAATAAAAATGTCCAACTTGCTTATTTGAAATCATACATGTCAATGCAGGGACAGTCAAGAGACACTCACACTACTAAGAAGTTCCAATTAATGCATGTCCAATACCATAAGCTTGCCCTTACTTTATTTACTTTAATATTCAGATGGTCAAGTTAGGATCACTATAGGACTTGTCTCGGCTTGTAATGTAGGCTTAAGGGATATGGACATTTAAAGTGGGTAAGACTCCTTGACACTACACTAACCTTGGGGTCTGACTTACTTGATAATTTCCTTTTATTCCACCCTTATTTCTCCCGTTTATTCTTTTATTGCACATTTAGGTTTGGTGTGGTCTTTTGCTCTTGTACATTCACTAGCAAGTTGTTGTGCATCTTATTACTCTTGTATTGGTTGGAACTAAGGGTTTAGAGTGGTGGTGATAAGAGAAGTGGTAAGGGCCATTTGTTGAACTTATAGGTATATATGTATAGCTAAATTTTGTTTCATACGTGTGGCTATTAATGAAGTGTTGTGTCCTTGCTTGTTTATTTGTGTGAGGTAGAGATAGAGTCATTAGTTAAGGAGAAATATCATTTGTTGATGGATGAAGAGAGTTATTGATGGTAATTGTTGCGTTGGAAGGTACATGTTATTGATGAAAGTACTTGGTAAATGGATGTTGTTGATTTAGGCATCGCTGAGATTGTAGGTTGGAGTTTAGTTGTGACTTCTAGGGCTATGAGCTATGTTGGGGATGAATAAATAGGTTGATAGTAATGATGTGTAGAAGGAGGGTGTAATGATAAATTAGAAATAATTTTGGCCATGTGATTGTGATTGATTATTGGTGGTTATGAAGTTTGAGTGGGGATGTGGATTTGATATTTTGTTTCATAACGTCCGAGTGAGATTAGCGGTAGACACGAAGCTTGAATGATTGGTTGTCATGAAAGTGGATGCGGCGATTTCTTGTTTAATTGTATTAGTTATAGGAAAAATGATCTAATAGGCTTGAATAGTGTGTGCAAGGGCCTAAGTTTTTTGATTCGTAATCAAGTTTGATGTTGTATGTATGATGTAGAAGTACACCCAAGGTGCCATGGGGCTGCTTTGTTCTTGAGGATTATTGCATGTTGTCTGGTTAGTAGTAACACTGATTTGCTAGGTGGGACTAGCAAGATTATTAATGAAGGTGTTGTCCATGATTTTGATTCTTATGGTTTAGAAACATAAATTATAGGCGATGTAGTGGTAGGCTATGGCAGGAGTGGTATGGTCCGTCAGAGAATGAGAGACACCCGTTCTAAGCGTTAAGTAGTAAATAAAGACAATTGTGGTTATAGACGAATGATGTGTATCTCAGCGTGTAGTTTTATGAGTTGGCATCACGCTTTGGGGAGTGATATGATAGAGCGTGATGTGGGGAAGTTACAGCTGACTAAGGACATGACCATGGATAGGAAGATTTGGAGGAAAAGCATTAGGATAGAGGGCTAAGGGTGTGGATGCACCGTAGTCAGTAATTAGGTGAAGTTTAATGTCCTCGGTTTTGTAATTTACAATTTGTTGTGAATGTCATACCTATATTATTTTATGGTGTATGATTTAAATATTTTTGTATGCTGCCTTTTTGTCCTGAGATGGAGGTTTATTAGAAACAACCTCTCTACTCTTTAAGGGTAGTGGTATAGACTGCATACAATATGCCCTCCCGAGACTCCACTTATGTAGGAATATATTGCGTTTGTAGTTGTTGTTTTACGCTTTGAAGTGCAGTTATTCGGGTCAAGTTATTTTATTTTTGTGTATATTCTATCCCCGACTCTAGAGCAAGGTTATGACAGTCGGACCAGAGTTTATGTGGTGGTTTACCGCCTTGGAGAGATGGCTATTGTCTAAGGGGGAAATGATAGAACCGATAACCAGGTTGAACTTTAAGAATCTAGTGGATGTACCAGTGAGCCGTAGAATAGCTTCGAGTCATTTTAGTAATTTCTATCATCCCAGTACCTGCTCATGTTTTACATTTCTGTTCCATTATCCTAATTCATGTTCATTCATATGATAGAGAATTATGTACTCTCCTAGTCCTGAAATGAGGGGTTCTAGTGCATTTGACAGTTGGGATCACATCCCATGAGTTTTGAACTCCAAATTCGGATCATGCAACTAGTGACTTAAGTAATCAAGCAATGCTTTTAGGGAGTCGCGAAGACCAGATTTGTATTATTCATGTTCGTGGGATAAACTGCTTTGATAAGTTTGTGATGTTAAAGGCCTCAAAAGTCAGTTGAGTGCCAAGTAGGTGCAATGTCCTTTCATACTCCAGGTCCCCATGTTCTAACTTTTCAGTGACCTCTTCCTTAGGTTGTGATAGAGATAATGGATAGTTGTCCTGATATGAGAGAATAAATATGTCATGTTGGGAAAGATAGTCATATGTATAGGTTGACTCTTGAGTCCCTCTTGTCCAAGAAACTCTAGAACTATTTTCTGATGTTCAAAGATTCTTATGTTTATGAGTTTTCATGATTCATATGAGTTGAAATAGATGTTGATCCTATGATTGAGTTGTGACTCATGTTTGTTTACAAGGTTATCAAGCTTTGACCCTAGTATGTGATATTCATGTGATGTCCATGATAAACCCTATTCTCATTGCTTGTTAGATTATGTGTTCATGCCAGTTAAGTGAAGAAATTGTTGAATAAGCAACACATGCTCCCCATATGGTTGATAAAATGCTTATGTGAAGGAATTAGAGACAATGCGGCTTGTTGACTAGGACCCCCCCCCCCCCCACATTTGTGTGCAAGCTCATGCATGCCAAATATTTGTTGAAAAGCCTCAGTGAATGAATTGTGACATGATAGTTTGGAATTCCCCCAATTATGTGCTCTTTGATATGTGCTAGGTGTTTGATGGATGAGCTGTGACGTGACATGAAGTTTTCCCAATTATGTGTTCTTTGATACATGCTAGGACTCCAAATACGTGATAAGTGCTTGATGCAAGACTTTGTTGAATGGAGCGTGACCCAATAGCATTCCCCCTCCTAAGTTATCGTGTGGTTATAATTCGTAAATTCTTGAAGTGATGCCTTAGTGATTGTGATGGTGAAGGAATGCCCATGGTCATGAATAGTTATATTTTAACTTTCTATTATTGAGTCTTGGGGGTATATGTACCTGATAATTTAGCTGTTGTCTAGAGCCCATGCCCGTATTTGCAATGATCTCAGTCGAACCATGGTTCTCAGAACTCTGTGATTTATAGAAATCAGGACTCTCAGAAAGTTACAGAACTTAAGTAATCTCGGTATCATTAGCACTCTAGCCTCGGTTGTATACTTTTCTTAGATCTAGTAGAATACACGTGTTCAATACAAACCTCTGTAGTATTTGTGTACTCTTTTCAGAGTTCAGTAAAATTCCGTCAGATAGCAGAACCAAGCGAATTCGGTTATTCATATGAGTTGACTTAATTAATCAGCTTCAGTACCATCAGTTCCTGAGGTCACTCGCTGGAGAGGACTGACCTCAACCTCTATACTCAGTTATCTATATTGAGAGGTCCAGTTATTTAGTATCAGTGTTATCGGACCCCGAGATCATCCGCCAGATAGGGTTGATCTCAGATTCAGTTTAGTATCCTGATTATTCCAAGATCACCCACTAGATGGACTTGATCCCAGTAGCATATTCAATTGAGTATTCTTGTTACCTTCTCCAGGGGTCACCGATTAGATAGGTTTGATATCAATTTCGGGTTTAGTTGATTATCTTCTTTGGAAGATTCAGAGATTTCCCTGCTAAATAGGTCTGGTTTCAGACATATTCATTTCTCATCATTGATAGTAGGTTCAGGATCATCTGTTAGGGAGGTTTGATCCCAGATTTGGATAGTCGAAAATTACAAGCGCTGAATACATTATCAGCTAACTCTTTGTTATAAGACTAAGGCAAGTTATCCCAAATTCAGACGAAGGTAACACCCTTCCTTCAGTTAGTTCCTCTCTAATCTGAAATTCAATATACAACTGTTCCTATCATAAATAAATGCATTCTTCGAGTGTGCCAGGCTTGAAAAGGTATAGATTTGCTGTGACAAGTATTTCAACTGTGCGCTCTTAGTTCTCTCTATTTTTCCTAGCCTAACTATCAACATTAAAGGATGAATGTTCCCAAAGGGGAGATATCTTTAGAGAATGTTTAGAGAAGTTTCATTCCGACCTTAAAAGTTTAGAGCCTTGAAATATTTTGAACCATGTGGAATTTTCCTAATATCGACTTTTTGTTATGTAGATATTTGAGTTAGCTTTCCAACGATACCAATTTTGTCAAAATCCGACATGGAACGATGAAGTTATGGTCGTTTTACTGAAGGTTGTCGGAATCGCCTAGGTTTGACAGACAATTCGAAAGACCGTCAAGTCTACGATGGACCGTCAATCATCCCATCAAAACCAATGCAGTGACCCCATTTTCTAACCATTGTGCGACGGCCAAAATGATGGGCCGCAAACTTTTTGATGGACCATCACTTTGACCGTCGCTCTAAGGCAGTGTGGTCTCATCCTAACCATCGTGCGATGAACAAAATGGCAGACCGCCAAAATTTTGATGGACCATCGCTGAAACCGTCGCAGCAAGGCAGTATGTCTCTTCTTCTAGCAAAATTGCAACGGACGATCCGATGGACCATTGAACTTTTGACGGACCATCGATTTGACCGTCGCAACCCCCATTTAGTATTTTTAACCCATCTTTGGAGGGATATTTTGGACTTTTCCCCTATTTTAAACACTCCTATATATTCTATGAGAAGCAGCTTCCTCATTTTCTCATCTCTAACACTAATGAGCTAAGGTTTTCTCCTCCAAATCAAATCAAAACAAAATTCTTCTCCAGGGAATCTAAGAACTCACCATGGATTCTTCAAAATTGAGTTGAGATTCAAGTTCCCTAAGTCGAGTGTGGCAAGAACCCTCTCTTTCAAGGATAAGAAGAAGAGTTTAGAGAAAGCGTGTTCATCCAATGTCATAATCTAAGGTATATGGGGTTTTGAACAAGGGTAACCCTTTAACCCTTGTGCCCAAATGGCTTATTTACATCATGATTTCCCTGAAATCTATGAGTTTATACATGTATTTGAATTGGTGGTTTTCACCTATTATTATTGAATGTATTATCTTGATATTCCCCATGAATTAAGAGTCAAATGACACAATTTTTGCATGTTTCCTTGAAAAATTACAGATGGGTATAAACCCCATGATTTTACTCCATGACAAGTTAATATTTTCAATGTTTGAGATATTGAAACATATGACTAAATTACGACTTTGAGATAAATTCTGAAATTCCCAGATTTCCATATGATTTATGAATCTATATGCTATATATTACGCTTTTGATGAGCTATAACTTGATATTTAATTATGGGTTAGTAAGCCCTATTTGAGACTTGTGAATTTATGAACTCTTGCGCTATAAGCACCCATGATTTGAGTATTTCGAGATTATTGAGAAATAAATTGACCTAAGGGTCCTTGAGCTTCTAAATCCACTTCACTATATGAGATTATTGATTTGATTATTAGGTTCGTGGTGAACCATGAGATTATTCTAAAAGTGAATTTTTATGAGATGAGCACAATAATCTAAAGGTAGTAGTATTTAGCAACGATCGGGTAAGTCACTACAATTTCTTAACCCAAAACTACTTGCCACAACGGAGGCCGAGATTATAATGACTATTATTGGGCCCGAGGCCGAGTTTGATTTTGTGACCACTAGACCTAGGTTATACTCCTTGGTAAGAGTATGACACTCCTCCCCAATGTGGGATCTCTTCCTTAGGTGGACAAAACATTGGACTCTATGTAGCTAGCATGGTGTATGTCAGTTACGAAAAACTCCCTTTCCTTTCAAACATGAGATCACCTACTTCCTTGGAAACTAAAGTATTTTCCCTCCTATGAGCTATTTTCCTACTAATGAGGTTGTAAAATGGTTTCCTAGCTAAAGTATTCCCTTGATATGAATTGTCTCTTCAAAAGGAAGTATTTTCCCTTAATTTGGTATTTTCCCATGAAACCTTGCGATCAGTTATTTTCACTAAAATAGAGTATCTTTCTTTTGAGATTGAATGATTTCCCTAAAGCTTGAAATGAGATATTTTCCAAAAGTGAATGAAATGCCTTCAAGTATGTTTCAAAGTGGTATGATTTCGATTTCCAAGTATTTGAGTTCAAAAAGAGTTATGAGATCTTGAGCATTAATGAAGTTTAACTCTCCTTGAGGCATATGCATGAGTTGATAATATTGTTTAAAGACCCTTTGGTCCTGAGTATTGAGAATAAGAGAAGTTTTCTGATTTTAAGGTTAAAGAATGATGACTCGCGAGATTTGTGTTATGTGCCTCATCTTACATAATTTATGAGCTTTACATTTGATACTTGTTCAAGCTATGTGAATCATCCCAAATTGCATCCATGATTTGATAGAAGAAGGTTAATACTGTTTTATACATATGCATTCACCCCCATATACTCAGTACATTCCCAAGTGATGATCCACATATATGTCTATGTACTATATTGTCTCATAATGTAGGTACAAATTATAGCATATGTACCATGATCGATCAGTATGCAGCTTCCAGTTGGCAGGTGATGAGTCCTTTTGATTCAAAGGATCGAGTTAGTGATACAGTTGAGACGAGTCGTATTTCCTTTTTTAGTCATATTGAGTTGGGGTGCTTGGGAGTTATGACCCAACTACCCATGGTCACTACTAGTAGAGGCTTAATAGATAATGGGTAGAAGTTGTTGTATTGGGTTTCATTTTTGTTGTAAAAAGTTGAGTTCTAACCTTGTGAAACCAGTTTTGGTATTGAGTAAATTCATATTAGAGTAAAATCCTGCCTTATTCTTTCGGTTTTATGCATTTTATTCAGTTATTTATGTGTGATGCCAAGTGAAGGGTTATCTTGGGTCACTTATGACCCTAGGCACCGTGTAGCGTCTCGAGGGGTAATTTCGGGTCATTACTCACACAACCACAATTCCTTTAACAAAGTCAAAAAATAATGATTGTAGAAAAACCCATACCTTAAGCATGATTATCGTATCCGAGATACAAGAAAGGATACTTGGTCTTTATATCCTCTTCATCTTCTCAAGTAGCTTCTTTAACCTTTTGGTTCCTCCATAGAACCTTTACCGAAGCTATATCCTTTGTCCTCAAACAATAGACTTGTGTATCTAAAATCTCCACCAGGACTTCCTCATAAGACAAGGAATTCACAATACAAATATTTTCAATAGGCACAACCTAAGAGGCATTACCCACACACTTCTTCAACATCAAAACATGGAAAACTAGGTGAACAGAACCCAAACTCAAAGGTAGATCCAACTCATAAGAAACCTTCCCTAAACTCCTCAAAATCAAGTACAGACCAATATCATGGGGGCTAAGCTTCCCCTTCTTCCTAAACCTCATCACTCTCGTCACAGGAGATGTTTTCAAGAACACCCAATCACCAACCTCAAACTCCAACTCTCTTTGCCTCACATCCTCATACGACTTTTGGCTACTCTGATTAGTCTTAATTTTATCCCAAATCACCTTCACCTTCTCCATGGCTTGGTGAACCATGTCCAGACCAAACAATCTGGTTTCTCTAGCCTCAAACCACTCGATAGAAGATCTACAGCTTATACCATAAAGATCTTCATAAGGAGCTATCCCAATACCAGAGTGATAACAAATATTATACAAAATTTTGTGTGAGGAAAATGATCCACCCAACTACCTCCAAAATTGATCACAAAGGCCCTTGGCATATCTTCTAAAGTCTTAAGAGTCCTCTTCGCTTGTCCATCAATTTAAGGGTGGAATGTAGTGCTATGGTTCATCTGTGTTCCCAAGTCTTGCTGAAACAAATGCCAAAAGTGAGAAGAGAACTCCGTACCTTAATTGAAATGATGCAAACAGGAGCACCTTGCAATTTCACAATTTCTAGAATAAATAACTTCACATAATCCTCTCAATTGTAAGTAGTCCTCATAGGTAATAAGTGAGCAGACTTAGTCATCCTAACATGATGAACTAAATCGAATAATGATAGAGCCAAAACCATAAAAGACAAGTAATAAAGTCCATGTTGATCACCTCCCACTTCCACATTGTCAACTCAACCTCTTGAGACATACCGCCAGGCCTGAAGTTCTAAACCATCACTTACTGACACATCATACACTTAGCCATGAAGTTAGCCACATCTATCTTCACGTTTTTCCTCCAATAAATCTCTTTTAGGTCATGATACATCTTAGTCGAGCCAGGTTGAAGTATATACGTCAATTCATGAGCCTTAATCAAAACTCTTTACGGCATTCCATCAATATCAAGAACACACAATTTACATTGGTCCCTGAAGATATCATCTCCACCAATCTCAAATGCCATGACCTTTGACTGACCCATATTATCCTTAACCACCACCAAAATGGTGTCCAAAACCTTCTTCTCCTTTACCTCTACACTAAGAGATGACTTTACCACCTCTTGCATAATCACACCACTATCCTCTGAATCCAAAAGACAAACTCTAAGGTTGGCCAATTGGTGAATTCCATCATCAATCCTCACTTCTCCTAATCCATATGAGACAAGCTACCCAAGTAAAACATGCTAAGAGCATCAACAACCGCATTAGCCTTACCTGGAGTGTAATAAAGAATCATGTCATAGTCCTTGAGCAACTCAAGACATCTCTTTTGCCTGATATTCATCTGCTTCTGTGTGTACACATACTGCAAGTTTTTATGATCTGAAGATATCAACTTGAACCCCATACAAGTAATGATACCAAAGCATCAAAGCAAGCACAACAGTTGCCAACTCCAAATCATGAGTCAAAGCATAGGCCTTATCTTACCATGATGTATCAATACACAACCTAGTCCCAAACATGACATATCACATTAAACCAAAATCGCATAAGTACCCTGGACAGGGTCAAAACCACAGCAGGAGTGAACTTATTATTCATCTTCTCAAAGCTACACTCACAAGCATCGAACCATAGAAACGTCACCTTTTTTTGATTCAGCTTAGTCTACAGACCAACAATAGACAAAAACTTTACACAAATCTCCTATAATACATGGATAAACCCAAGAAGCTCTAGATACTGGTTGGAGTAGTGGGTACAGGCCACTTCTTAACCTCCTCAACTTTTTGTAGATCTACCATGACAGCCTCACTGGACAAAATATATCCCAAAAATTTCACAACTTTCAAACAATAAACATGGCATACAATCGCTAATCCTTAAGAGTCTGAAATACTACTCGTAGATTATTGGCATGATCCTTCTCACTATTCATATATACCAAGATGTCATCAATAAACATGATCAAAAATAAATCCAAGAACGACCTGAATACCAATTTATCATGTCCATAAATGTAGCTGGGGAATTAGTAAACCCGAATGACATCACTAGAAACTAATAATGACCATATCGGGTTCAGAAGGCAGTCTTAGAGATTCCACCTCCTTAATCTTCAACAGATGATAAACCGATAAAAAAATAATCTTAGAAAAATATGTAGCACCCTAAATCTGGTCAAAGAGGTCATCTATCCTAGAAAGAGGATACTTATTCAACATCATCACCTTATTCAACTGTCGATAATCTAAACACATTCGAAGGGAACCATCTTTATTATGCACAAAAAACATGGGAGCACTTCATGGGGACATATAAGGATGGATGAAACCCTTATCCAGAAGATCATTTAACTGCTCTTTAAGTTCTTTCAACTCAGTGGAGCCATTATATAACGAGGAATATAAATAGGATATGTATAAGGCAAAAAATCAAACCCAAAGTCTATTTACCTATCTGAAAGAATACTATTAAGACCATCGAGAAATACTTCAGGAAATACATTAACAATAGGGACTTATTGTAGAGAGGGAACCTCAAAATTAGAATCTTTAACCCGATCTAGGTGGTATAGATACTCCTTGGAAATCAACTTCTGAGCTCTAAGATATGAAATAAACCTTTCCTTAAGAATTAAAGAACTTCCCTCCTATCTATTATAGGTTCATTTAGGAAGTAGAAGCTAACCTTATTGGTCTGACAATCGAGAAATATGTAGCATGAATGTAGCCAATCGATCCCCAAGATCACATCAAAATCTACAATATCTAATTCAATCAGGTCCACCAATGTCTCCCTATTAAAAATATATACTACAAAACCTCTCTAGACCCTTCTAGACATAAAAAAATCATCTACCAGGGTAGACACGAAGTAGGGATAGGAATACTCTTAGGACCAAAAACAAAAAAAGAACAACCATACAAGTGGTCACATAAGATTGGGTATATCCCGAATCAAGTAAATAGTGCATATCACTAAAGAAAAGTTGTAATTGACTAGTGACAACATCAAGAGATGCCTCAGATTCTTGAGGGGTAGCAAGGGCATAAAGATGGTTTCGGCCAATGTTGGTTCTAGAAGTAGCACTCTTTGGTACAGGAGCCAAAGAAGTAGAAACTAAAACCTTATTAACTCCATTAGCAACATTTATTGATAGATAGTTCCTCTGAAATTACAAGGATTGCCATATTTGAAACACAAATTCCTCCCCTTATCATAATAACCATGATGCATCTGTCCATAAAATCTATAAAGAATATATGATAGAGCTGACTGAGCTCTACTAGCCAGGGTTTTAAACCCACAGTCTGCCTAAAAGCGATGATCTCCAAATGACTTAGTATTAGTAGCACTAGCCATATAATAAGAACCAAAATTAATTCTTCTTCTTACCCCACTGCCTGCTATATGTACTACTATACTGCTGGCCTCCACCCTGCTCTAAATATTTGAATTTCTTACTCTACCTCTCTCCCATATCTATTTATTTCTTCTTTTTTATCTTCAACCTACTGCATACGAACAACTAGCCTAGAGATATCCCTTTCATTATTTCAATATCGCTACCTTACACTCTAGTGCAAGGTCTCAAAATAAACCCAAAACAAACTTTCTCATTCTTTCCAACATACCAGGCATAATCTCCGATGAATAACGAGATAGCTATTAGAAGTTTAAGGCATACTACTTCACATTCATTCTTCCCTACTTAAAGTTCACAAACTGTTTGACCTTGGCCTTCCTTAACTCCTGAGCTAATAAATGATTAAGCAAAGCACTAGAAAATTTATTCTTCATAGCCTGCTCTACATTATTACCCCTCAACTGATTTCACTCCTCATACCACTATTATGCTATATCCTTCAAATATGTGGCAAACTCCACACCCTCCATATCAGTATCCTGCATCACCCTAAATATCCTATCTATATCATCCACAAACCCCTAAGTATCCTGCGCAAACTAAGAGCCTATGAAGGTTGGGATTTAACCTCAGGAACTGGACAACTCTAGTGACCTCAAAAGATAAAGAAATATAACTAACACAATTAGGTCGATGAGACTGAGGAGTGAAAAACTTAGTCAACAGATGAATAGATCAACAAAATTCAGGATTAGAAATGTCTCCTTGGAAAGGTGGTCATGAACATGACATGCCTTAGAAGATCAAAGAAGATTGGGAGGGACTGGTGGAACTCCACATAGACAGACAATAATGGAGGCCCTAGATCGGACCTATACTTTATAACTAGGACAAGTTCAATCGACATTGTCCTTAGGTGGGACAAAGGAGTTTCCACTAGCATCTAATTTGTGGGGAGGCATGATCCGATATAAGAACAAATTTAATTAGAGGAGATTTCAAGACCTTAGACTCTATAGCCTAAAAAATAGATCACAAGAAAGGGAAACATTCTTAAATACCCCATTATGGACACCCAATGATCATGAACCTATGTTCTGATACCAAGCTTGTCACGATCCAAACTAGGGCTTGGTTGTGACAGGTATCACAAGTCCACTAAGGATCAAAGACAACCCTCTTTACCTAGACTAACCTAATGTAATACAACTAGAAGTGGTTGAATCCAAAACATATAAAATATAGAGTTGAGTTCCAGACATATAAAAAAATAGTTTAATAACTAGCTATGAAAGAAAATGAAGAACTTTAACATCTATCCCAATTCACAACATTGTACAATGAATATAGTAACCAAGAACAACCTAAGTTAGGACATGCCCCCAACCATAGAAAAAAATGAGTGCAATACAAATAGTCCAAAACATGAATGAAACAAGGCCATGAAATGAGGGCCTTTCAAAGAATGAAATATCACCACTTCTAAGATGAACCATGAGATATCCAAAAATCACCTATCACTGGGGATAAAACATCTGAAGATTCTTAGTAGGGTGAGCGCTAAAATCTACCTCAGGATAAGAATAAAATAATGCCAATTCAAAATCAAGTTCAAACTCAATATACATGTTCACATACATAAATACATACATATATATAAGATGTTAGGATAGGGAACAAGGTTTAAAATGAGATTTAAAACCATTAACCTGGATTGCATATCTCTAGCCGCACGATCCAGGAAAATCCAAGAATGATCAAGGGAATGCCTCAACCTAAGCCAATATAAAATATATATAAGTTTGAACTATGCAGACAGTCATAAAGACCCCTACACCAGCAAATGTATTTTCTAGAATCGGTCCCCCTGGGACATCTATCTTCCACGATGATCTACATAACCCTCTTTAAGCCTAATTAAAACAAGTTTCACATAACCCATTTATTTAGCCAAGGAATTATTTGATAAGGCATCAACCATAGGTGTTATCACACCATTATGATTGCAAGTTCATAATTATCCCATACAAATTCCATCCACTTAGGGAAATGCCATGACGTCTTTTATTTATTAAATTAATTAGGGGAATGCCCCAAAATCCTTTGTTCATTAAATTAAGTTTAAATTAATAAACATGGCCAACAAGGCCTTCAAAACCTTTTTTATCCATTTAACCATTTATGCAATGCAATAGTTTTTAGAAATAAGCCAAATCATGTGACTAACATATTTTTAAATCTAATTTTGCAAGTGGGTTGAGGGAACATAATTCTCAAACCAAATACCAAAACCAAAATCATCAATTTAGGGGAGTAGCTCGACCCCCATCCCATTCACCATATGTATGAACCCCAATGGGTTTTAAAAATACATAAATAAAATTTGAACACTTGCATTAAAACCATGGAAGTTCAAATCAAGTATCAATCCATCCAGAACCTTTAACCCAATTCAAAATCTACATTCAAATCCATAATAAAAAACCATTTAAACCTATGACTTAAGTCAAACAAGTTTAAGAAGAGAGGTACATGCTTGAAATTATTAGGAATTATGGAGGGAAATAAGCCTCTAAGTCCTACATGATCAACTTTGAGAAACCTTAGCCTTGTTATTACTTTGACGAATTTAAGAGAAGATAAGTGTATTTTGATTCCTTTTAGAATGGTAATAAGTCCATAAGTATTTTTTAAGTCATAGTCACAATTGGTGAAATAGGGAAATGCCCAAATATCCCTAATTAAAATACATGAAAAACTATAGACAGTGACTACTATTCACATCCAAACTCATGATGTCCGATGACGAGTTGTCACCACAACTTGTAGTCTAGGAAGATACGTGGGTTCGCCTCACTATTTACCCCACGAGTCATACATGAACTTATGATAACCACAATAGTGACTTGGGCAACGATACTAATTTGACTATAGAAAGCACCCCATGTCTTGTAAAAATTCATTGTGACTCGCGATATCTAGTCGTAGTCACAAAAGAAACATGGAAAACCCTAACTAGACACTCTACAACTCAAGCTCTACGACCTTTAAGGAGACCTTACAACTTGTTAGGTGAGTCATAGACTAAATAGTGAGTTCCAAACTCTAGAAATTTTTAGAGGAAAAAATCTAGGGTGTTACATCACCCCAAAGAGAAATAAAAAGCTCATTGGGAAAATACTTACTAATGTCAATTTCAAGAAACTTCTTATCATTAGATTCTAGTGGGATAGGTGATCTGCCACTTGATACTGACATCTTTGCTGATCTTTAACATGAAAGTCAAATTATTAAAGCAATAATATCCATTGGATAAGGTAGAATCTTGCTTCCTTCTTAGCTATCAAGTATTAAAGAGTAGTATAGTTAGTGTCAATAATAACTTTGTCTAGTGTCAATAATAACTTTGGCACCCAACAAATAGGGACAAAACATTTTAAATTCATACACCATGGATAACAAGTTTTGTTCTGTAACTATGCAGTTTATTTACATATAAATAGAGGACTTATTTGTTTAATACACTAGGTGAAAGAGATTGTCCTTTCTTTACATGAGAACCATACCAAATTCTAATCCACTTGCACTACCCATGAGCTTAAATAAAAATAAGCCAATTTGAATTGAAATCCATTGAGGTAATTCCATTGAGGTAATTTAGGTAATTGAATTCCTTTCAAAAATTCCATTGAAATCAAAATTGGCTTCTTTTTCGATAATCTTGCGTGCTGGGTATTCTACCTTGTAGAAATCCAACATGAAATTTTCATAGAAGCCGACGTGACCTAAAAATCATTACACACCAATAACTTAGATTAGAGATGGCAATTTGGTCATTACTTGGACTTTATATTTATCAACTTGAATGCCTTGTGTCAATAACATATATCCAAGAATGATTCCTTTTTTACCATGAAAGGGCATATCTCCAACAGAAGAACTAGGTTTGATGCAACACACCTTTGGAGAGATTTTCCCAAATACTCAGCACAAGATTTATACTTATCACCCCTTACAAAAAAGACATCCATGAATTCTTCCACTGTGTCTTCCACCATATCCAAAAATATTGATAAAATCCACCTTTGGAAGGTAGTAGGAGCATTATATAACTAAAAAGGCATGTGTTTAAAAGTACATATACCATACAGACATGTGATAGTGGTATTTTTCTCTTACTCTTTGAGGGATACAAATATTTTTTTAAACCTAAAATAACCCTCAATAAAATAATACAATCCTTACCTTGCCAAACGTTGTAGAATTTTATTCATAAAGGCATAAGGAAGTGGTCTTTCTCCATTCATAAGTTGAGTTTCCAATAATCCATATATCCTCTCCAACTCGTAAGTATACTAATAGGTATAGGTTCATTATTCTTATTGAAAACCATTATAATTCCTCCCTTCGTGGGCGCCCATTGCATTGGGTTTACTCAAGTGCAATTCTAGAGTTGATACACTATGTCTGCATCAAGCTACTTAATGTTCTCATTAATAACCACCTCTTTCAATGTAGGACTAAACCTCCTTTAATGCTTCACACTTGGCATAAATTAAGGCTCCAACTTAATTTAATGAGATCAAATACATGAAAGGATCTCAATAGTGTAGGCAATAGTTCAACCAATAGACCTTATAAATTTATTCAATATCAATTTAAAAGTCTTGACTTGCCATAAAAATATGTCCACACTTTAACAATGGAATGGTATTATATTGACCCTATAATACATAATGAATATGAGGAGGGAATGGATTGAGTTCAAGTTATGGAGGCTCCTCTATTGATGGCTTGGAGAGAGGACTCTCCCAATTTATTAGATAAATGTCAAGCTTATGCGGGTTCTTGTTGTATGAACCAAGGTTGGTAAAAGAAGCTACAACCTTATTGTATTCTATGGCATTCACTACTAAAGTTCCATAATACCACCTCGAGTGGCTCACCTATAAAATACACTTACAATGCATTATCATCCTCAACATTAATTACCATAATTATTGAGATTACTTGCAGATCTCTAGGTTGCTTCATGGACTTGCATACAATAAAGATGACATTAATACCATTCGACCAAAATTTTAACTTTCCATACTCCACATCAATTGGATTACTTTTGGTATCTAATAATGGCCTACCAAGAATGATGGGGATCTAATATTAAATATCATAATCAAGGATAACAAAATTGGTGGGAAAATAAATTGATCAACTCAAACAACAACGTCATGGATGACTCTCACCGCTCGTTTTTATAGAATGATCCGCCATCAATAGACTCATAGTTGTGGCTTTATAAAGTAAATATATAAAAATGTATATGATTTATCGGCATCAGGTTATTAGATTAATAGTGTTCAAATGATTTTGAAATTTTTTTCATTCGGCAATAGTTTTGGTTTTGGTTTTTAAGATTTTAGTTAATGGTAAATTGACAAACTAATAAGATTATACTACAATTATATTCTTATCCCTAGTAATATAATAGTGATTTTACATTTTAATGCATACCCTATGGTTTTTCATTTTCTATAATTTTTGTCTTAATGATGTTGTTTTCTTTCTAAAGTTGTCTCCATGATGAGGTTCTATCGATTAGTGTAAACTATAAAATGACCTTATTTTTCTTTTTGAGAAAATGCTATCACTGCTAATCCATTCACATTTGCAACTTTACCAAAAAGAAAATAAGATTGTTTTAGTAATATTGTATATGGTTTTGATTTACTTGTAATTTATGTAATCTTTCATACAAACATATAAGGGAATTTTCTTATTGATTAAATCAAAAACCAAACCATTAAGGACCAATAAAATGCAATGCCCCAATTTTACGAACCAAAATGCTACACGGTGCTCATGACCCCGAAGGACCACAAGCTAACCCATGACTGATATCTATACCTGTAACTGCATAATATACATATAACATGCAGAAATATGAACAAAGAGGGCGTAAGGTTCAATCTTGAATAATAAAATATCTGTAATAAGGTGGTATCACAGTACCAAAATAAAACTGAAAATACTAAAGTCTAAATCTAAAAATTGTATAATCGTTTGAAAGCCTCTAAACTATCTGAATAAGGAGTTGAAGGAACATTTCTCCAACTAACTCCCTAAACTGAAAATAAACTGAAATACTGGAATAATGAATATAACGATCATGTCCTCGAAAGACAAGGACTCACTGCTCACTGAACTGCTACTTTTGATCTAGAATCTTCACCTCAGAACCTATGGTGTAATATAAAAGAAAGCACCATAGCGTAAATACATCAGTACAATTAAAGTATTGAGTATACGTAGGGGTAGGCTAAATGCATGAGGTTTATATGCATGAACATGCTGACTAATATGGACGTGAGAATACATACATACATGCATATGTAACTGCTACTGAACTCGTGGAGATACTGACTACTTGAGTTTGAACTCTGCCAACATGAATTTCGTGATACTGAGATACTGAATTACTGATAACTTGGATGACTGTATATAAGAGTCCTAATTTTGGGGAACTATCTGAGTTCCAAATTATAGTTAAATATCTGAGTATGAGATTAGTCCTAACTAATGGATGATCTCTGAAACGATGATGAGAATACTCAACTAAATTTGAGTCGAGATCAAGCCTATCTGCCGGGTAATCTCTATATCTAATAATAAGCATCTAAATATGATACCAAGCCTATCTGATGGTATGGTACCTGAATCAATGGAACTATTAAAGTTTCTCACTGTATCTGAGTATCCGAATCTAAGATCAATCCTAGCTAACGAGTGATCTATGAATACACTGATAAAAAAGACTGACTTAGCTTAGTTTGAGATTAGTCCTACCTAATGGGTGATCTATAGATCTGATAATACTGATAAGAATTAATCATGTCTAACGGTTCTGAGTCTGTACTACTGAGCTGAGTTTACTGTATCTGACAGTCCTGATTTTTGTAACTGAGACTGTAACTGTGGAAAGTAGTCACCTAAGTGACATGCCCCGATACTGAACTGGTGGGGTCTAATCTTTGCCCTAATTGGAAGGGTGTCAATACTGTGCCACTAGTAAAGACCTCTATTATGGTCAAGCCTCTCTGACGGATGATCCTGAACAGGAAATCAAACCTAAGGCAATATAATAGTCAAGTATATCCTTAATCTGATGGGTGACTCTTATCCTGCGCTGGCTATGCAGTTTTGGAGTATAGGGATTTCTACTAAAGGTTCTACCTCTGTAGCAGGGAAATCGCCATCCCCATACTCGCTCGGTGCTAGTTCCAACTCCTAACGAAAAGACACTAAATAGATTAACTGAACTAAACTGACTAGCTGAACTGAACTTATTCTGAGTTTACTAAGTTTCTTGGACTGACGAAACACTACTAACATCTGATATCTAGCAAAGTCATGAGATTGCAGATCTTATTGAGTACTGAGTTTTCATGAGATTTATGAGTCTTTCCTGAGTCACATGACTAATTGCGATTTATGGAACATAGCTTGACTGAGGATGTCTTGAATCATGACACTAGCTTTAGGCACACAACTTTAGTTTTTGGGTACAAGTACCCCCATGACTCAATGGAAGGAAACTGACACACATGACTGACTTGATCATATGAGTAGATTCCACAATTCACAATATCATAAGTAAGGATTTCATAATAAGAATGATTCTCAACAAACTATCACATGATCGGGAATGCACACAACATGTATATACTTGCATGGCTTCAATATCATAGTCATTCCATATTACAACAATATCATGAGCATCTCATATAACATCTTCAATTCAAGACAATAGCATGGGGATCATGTGGAACATAAACTTAGAACATGGAATAGTCATTTAGGACTTATTATGTCTTAGAAGCATGATTTCTATTCCCTTAGGTATTTTCACAAAAACCTTACATGCACATCTTAGGCATAGGTGGATTCATCAAGATTAAAAATATTCAACCACCAATTTCACATATTTATACATTAAATACCACCATATCCTTACACAAAACATACAAAGATCCTCTCTTAGGCATCATCAAACTCCAACCACATGAACATCAACCACCAATAACATAAACATCGTAATACATAATTTAGAAAATGGTTCTTGAGCTTCATGGATGAAAAAAGTCCATGAATCAACTCACGCATACCTTAGAAGGGAGATTCTTGATGATTGACGGAGGAATTTTCTTGAAATTGCATCTTCAAGATTAATTATGCCACCCTAGTTGTTTTTATCTTTTAATTCTCTTAGATGATGAACTTAAGAGGTTAGTAGGATTATAATGTAATTAGGAACTATATATTTTGTAGGGTTAAGTTTAGGGAAGTGTAAGGAGTGTTAAAAGTCTTAATTACCCTCAAAATAACTCAAAACGGAGTATTTTTGGCACTTGGAACTGACTAAGGTGGCGCCCAAGTAATCGCACAAGCTAGGTTGGGCGGCGCCTAACAAATCTCCAAGGTTTGGTTGGGTGGCGCCTAACTAATCGCATACCCTTACTATCTCTCACAAAAATGGGCATAAATTTTCGCTTAGGTATTGGATTAAGGTAAAATTGGTATCGTTGGAAAGCTAATTTGATTCTCTTAATTTGGTGGGTATAAATATGAAAAAAATACCACATTAACATGGAGTTATACTCATTCAAATATGACTCTTACAAAATTAAATGCTAAAACTTGATGGATTCAAAAACTTTTAGCTTGTATTACCCTAAGTGACTCATATGAACATTCTTAATGTATCATAAGCTATATCATCACTAGGATACTCATTGTAAGTCATGTACTCAAGTATGAATCACAGGATAGAAGATTTCATATGTAGGAAAAATGGTTCATCTCCTAGCTTAGAAACATGTGGGCTATTACATAAAAAATTGAAAAATGGTGCCATATGTCTTATTTCTTTGGTTATTAGTTTCGCATGTGTACATACCAAAAATAATAAACTGAACAAATAATACACAAGACTAAACCAAGCCAATCAAATGCACATCCCTATTACCATACCTAAATTTTTGAAAATAGCCAATGGCAATAGATTTAGGCTTTCTCTTAGATCATACAAGTCCTTACCAAATTGATAAACACCAGCACTACATGGAATGGTAAATGCCCTTGGATCTTCTTTATTTACCACCATGTTACTATACAGTATCACACTATAATTGTCCCATACTTAAACTATTTCTAACTCCATAATTTTCTTTTCGGTTACCAAGTTTGTCATAAACTTGTCATAATAAGGCATATCAGGTAAATCCTCTACCAATGGGATATTCACGTGTAAATTTTTGAGCTTATAGAGAATTAGTATTTCCCTCTTTCTTCTTGAGTCTGTTTAGGAATAGATGGGGCATCTTTATAATTGGATTCAAAATAGATGGGGTATCTGTTTAGGAAATTCTTCATTCAAATTTTCAACCCTCTAATAACGGTTTCTTTTTCTTTGATCCTCTTATCATTCTGGACTTCATCAAGATTTACTACCTCACCTACAAAAGTCTTTTCTCTCCTAGTTATAATGGCCATATGATGAGCATCATTCTTTGGATTTATATCTGTCTCACTAAGAAGCCGTCCCTTTTGTCTATGCTAGAGGTGAACTAAGATTTGGCTCAATTATGTCTCAAGTTATTTAGTTAAAGCCAAATGATAAGTGATAATTTTTTTTAATCATAAATAGTCAGTTTTTATTTATTTTAGCATTTTTTTCACTCCCTTCAACTACCATAAGAATTCTAGAAATAACATCTTCATTTTTGTAGTTTCTTGATTTACAGAGGTGGATTCCTTGGACTTTTGTCTACTATAAGGTAGGCCATATCTATCACCATCTGGATTCTTATCCCTCCAATCATAACCTCTCTCATATTTCTTGTCTCTCTAATCACCATCACAGTCACAATTGGTCCAATCTTGATCATTTTCCTTATAATCTCTATCCCTACCTTCAACCTTGATCTTTCTTGTCTTTGATAGGTAGGTATAGAAATCCCTATTTATTAGACAAAAAATGGATCTCTCTATCATGTGAATTGGCATCATCATCTATAAAAGCTCTATTTTCATTTAAAGCTATGACATTAACCATTTTGGTTGGCCCTATGAAGTGTTTTGTCAAGAGATTAATGCCTGTCATCATTTTTTTCATATTTTTATACTCTCTTCATCCTTCTTCTATTTCACATGAATCACCAAAAATAAAGAAGGATCCTCCATGGACACCTTGTAATCTTTAGCGTGCCAAGATTGATTTTTCTTAGTCATTTTCTAACGCAAACCCATAGCAATTTCAAGTGTTTGGTTAATTAAAGACCCACCGGCTAATTAATTACCATGATTTTATTCCAATGATTCCAAGGAGTGATATAAGATTTTGAGCAACAACTTATCCAGTAGTCATGGTTAGGGCAATGAAGTAAATTCTTCTTAAATCATAGGTATGCCTCATGTAAGGGTTCACCATTCACTTGAAAAATAGTTGGAATTTCATCTCAAAGTTGAAGAATATGAGTTAGACGAAAGATCCTATCATGAAAAAACTCTATTATCTCAACTTATAAAGCATTGAAACCTTCAGGCAACTCCTATAACCAAGTCATTCTCCCATCAATGAGAACTAGATCAATATCAATTAGATGGATTCTTGGGAAATTTTTTCAATGTCAAGAAGGGTGGAAACATCAAAAAAATTCTTTAAATAGAGGTTTGTGTCATCATGTGGTTGACCACCGAACATCTTCTTTATTTAAACCAAGTGAAACATGACACTAGTGTGATTTGGAAATGTGCATTATCCATCACGGGTGGCAGGAGAATAGCTTTACCCCTTTTGGTATATATCAAAAGTTCATCGTCCTCTAATTTTCCTTTAAAATTCATGGTATCACTATCTTGTTGGATCATATTTTCACCTTAACAAAAGAAAAATTATAAAAAAAGTAAATTGAAACAACTGCTAGTGTAAGGGATTCACAACACTAAACAAAATGAAAGATACGTTTTACTTCGTGCAATAGCACCATTTTTAATAACGCTTAATTACACTCAAGTAAAGATGTACATGATCGTTATGTATTATTTTTTAACCAACTCAATCAGCCAGGATTAATCCCATTTAAAATAATTATGAAAGCGTCACCTTAATGTTTAGTAACTCACTAAATGTTTACTTGTATAATTTAAATGGAAATAAAAGTATATGGGAGATGTTGTAACCAACTTTGATCATTTTAGAATTTAGTTACCATAAGAGAATATGCATTTAACTCTCTAGGTCAGTTTGTGCATTTTCGCATAGTTTTGATGTTTTCTGTTTTTTTGTAGAGGCTACATGTTATTTAAGACTTATCGAGACTATTGGTTCAGCTCATTTGGGTTTCAAGCCTATTTTTCTATTTTGATGCTTTTGACGTTGAAAAATTAGTCTTAATCTAAAACATCTAGTAAATGGCCATATATGAGAATTTTGATTGCTTTGAAAGCTTTGGAACATATATTTTAGGTTAAGGGGACCCTTGATTTGGTTCCTAAGGCTTCTAGACTCATTTGTGTTATTGGATGGATTATAGTAAAAATCGAATAATAGGTGTGCGACTCATATTTTGCTGAAAGGACATCAGTTGAAAATTTTGTTGGTTTTACTGATTTTGAAATATCAAATTTAGTAGGATAGCATATGTTTTAATGGGGTTGATGCACCACAGAAAAATGACATTTTTTATGCTTAAAATAATAAAAATTATGCCTAAACATAGGTTATTTTAGTGTATATGATGCGCTTTTGTGCTTGTTGCAGGTGAAATAGGTCTAAAATATTATCAAGAAGAAATTGGAAGAAAAAGACCTGAAGAAGACAAATTTACAAATGAAATGTGTCACCTTATGAGTCGTCAACGCAACATACACCTCGTAGGTTGACTCGTAAGCACAATAGAACCAATGGACAAGAATAAATACTAAGTGAATAAAATATAGACTCACTCATCCGAGTTATAAGACTTAGACGATCAAGCCGTAAGCTTACTAGATTTCATTGGAAGTCTGAGTTAGACTTAGATGATCAAGCCATAAGTTTACTTGTGTCAAGAGCATAAAAGAAAGAAATCCTAGTTGGTAACGAGTGAAGGCCATGAGTCATTTGGTCATGGTATAACTCGTGAGCATAAGTAATAAAAAGAATAGAAAGTTTGAGCCTGGAAGATTAGAACTGGAATGGATATGAGAGGCACATTATGACTTGTCAGAAGTCCTTACAAGTGGAAGAGTGAGTCATACCTAATGCCTACATTACTTTTACTTATTCAATTTTATCACTATTTTTTGGTTATTTTTAGATACTATAAATATACTATGTTTTAGCTTTTATCAGGTTGTGTTTTTTGAGATGCTCTTACACTCTTAGATATTCTATTACATACTTTACAATACTTTGAATTGTTATTAAGATTTTTGGGTTATTATTCAATAGTAGAATTTGAATTTTATTTTTCTCATTATTTTACAATTAATTACATTCTTTCCTTATTGACTATCATGGATTGTTGCATAAGCGTGAGCGGCTAACTTCGCTTACTAGGGGTGTGGGAATGCTGGTCGATTAAACACGTAAGGGAAGAGAGATATTCTTCTATTCCAAAGTAGCTTCATGTATCTTAATATTTTTCACATTAGTTGACCTCAGAGATACTACTGAAGCTTAAGGATTGCCTATATTTGATAACATCCTCATAGGATATTTGAGATTGGGAAAAGAGGATTAAGACAATAATTTAAGATTCACATCCACCTTGTCATTCCTCCATCTCATCTAATCAACTTGAGACTCAAATGGTGAGAGTTGAACTGAAGTCATATACAAGAAGCAATAAGGTGATTCCCTAAGACACACAAGTCAAAGGGTGATATTTCTCAATACGTTCACAAAACTATTTATAATACATAACTTGTCGGTTTTACATTCAGAGCAACAGAATAGGTGGGCTGAACATTAGATGCTTACCGAGTTAAGAAGATAGGTGCATATATTACTTGAGTTCGTCTTGTATTGTTTAATACTCAAAGCATTCAAGTTTGGTTACTACTTACTGATTACTTCAAAATTCCCCCATTTACTTTTCCGTACTGCTTGTGAATTTTGTCCAAGGTATCCAACTGTTGTTATCCCTATTGGTTTGACACCAACCTAGTTTGGGTTACTATATTTAGCATCAATCTCAACATACGTCTTTGTTGGTTAGTTTTGTGATACATCAAATTTTAACACTATTTCCAAGGAAGATAGTGTGATTTGTTGATTAAATTTGGTGAAGTTCATGAGTTTATTTTTCTGTTATTCATTTGGCATACACCGGTGTATGTTAAACACTAGTAGAAGATTCAATACCTCACTCTTTTTTGATCTAGATCCAGAATGAATCCTTGAAACAGCACGAAGGATGGCAAAACTAGAACCTCACAATGTTCCTCTTACCCATCCTTATGATCCACCAAAAATTGTTGATAGACAGATTGAATATTTATTAGCAGTAATAGATGAAGAATCTAGAGTAGTTGAGGAAGCACGGTTAGATGAAGAGGCTACGGTAGCTCAACAAATAGTATAATACTGCCTAAGACAAGTGGCCGCGCATCAAGATAGAGTACATTGAGTCAAAGCCCCAATGATTCTTGCATATCAGCATCTTCAGCCTTATGAAGAAGATGAAGACATAGGATATGTTAAACCTGCTGAGACAAGATCCATTATTCATCCTTCTTTATCCGATAATGTTAAATTTCATATTATGAGTGCTATGATATAATTGTTTAATTTAAAGGGTGCATTTTCAGGATGAACAACAAATGATGCAAACATGCATCTTGTTAATTTTATTGAGATTTTTTCATTGTAAGCTATTTTTGGGGTAGACAATTTCTAAATAGATTCTTCCCTCTTGCTAGGATGCTACAGTTGAAAGATGTAACCTATAATTTCAAATAGTTACTTGTAGAATCCATGTATGAGTCATGGTTTAGATTAATAATGAATTTGAGCATAGTACCGAATAACAGAATTATAGGATCCAATCTACTGGAAATCTTCTATAGATCACTGAATGTTAGTACAAGAGCTATGGTAGATACTATTTTGGGAGGTGCTTTTATGCATCTTTGGTGGAATACTGTGCAAGAGAGGCTAGATGATATTTCAGTGACCAATTAAGGTTGGCATACTTGATACGTTGAATGTGGTGTAAGTATATATGCTATTAGACCAACTAATGATTATGGAGGTGGTCATGATTTGGTAGCATAAGAGGTTGCACAACTTTGGACAAATATTGGGTTACATACAAAAAAGTTCACAATAATGAATGTTTAGAAAGTTAATGTAGTTGGGGCATAGGGATCTAATTCTAGGACTTTGGAGACTGAATTTGATGAGGAAGAACAATATCTTGATCATCAGTTGGCAAAATTTTGAGCCTAAGGGCATAGAAATCAAGGTCGGAACTATTACAATGATAGATATAGAGATAAGAACAATGTCCAAGATGGTGATTGGAGATAAAATTGTCAGATATGTACCACCAGGTAGCCAAGATACCCAGTCTTAAATAGAAGAAATATTGTCAAAGTTGGTCAAAGGGAAACAAAGTTAAGAGAGTTGTCTTAAGGAGATTAAGGCTGATCTATGAGGGATAAATTAGAAAGTTAAGTCACATGAAACTACAATCATGGTTTCGTTTAATTTAGTATGGCCGATATCTAACAATACTAAATCAAAGGCCACCTAACACTCTTTTTAGTAATAAAATGGAAAATCCAAATAGTGATGGTCACTACCATGGCATTACCACTTGGAATTGTATAACCACCATAGATCCTCCTGTTCCTACTATTGATTAACAAAAGGACGATGATGATTCTATTGATGTGGAAAGTAGTAACAATTAAGATAAAGTAATAGAGGAGGACGAGAAGCCTATGTTGAAGCCAATTCAGAGACCTTGCCCTCCTTTTCCTCGAAGGCTAAAACAGAAATAAGAATAGGGTAAGTATACAAAATTCTAATCTATTTTGAAGGAGCTATTAGTCAATATCCCACTTATAGAGGTATTAGATAAAATTCTAGGATATCCAAAATTTATGAAAGATTTAATCACCAAGAAGAGGTCAGTCAGTTATGAGCCAATCAAAAATATTCGTCACTGTCGTGCTATTGTTACTAGATGATTGGTTGAGAGGAAAGAGGACCTTAGTGCTATCACCATACCTTGCACTATTGGATCTTTCAACTTCACTCGGGCATTATGTGATTTGGGTGCTAGTATAAACCTTATGCCATTAGTAGTATGTAAGTAGTTAGGGTTTGGGTCTCTCACACCAACCACCATGAAATTAGTGATGCAAGATAGGACAGTGAAAAAGCTAGTTGGTATTCTATATAATGTATTGGTAAAGGTGGTTTCTTTCATATTTCCTATTGATTTTATGATATTAGACTGTGACGTAGACTTTGAAGTCCTAATTATCTTGGTAAGACCATTATTTGCTACAGAAAGGACATTGACTAATTTGGAGCTAGGACTTCTGATGCTAAGACACTATGATGAGTAAGTGACATTCAACATGGGAAAATCCATAAAGCATCCTAATGAGTTGAGAATTATATCTGTGATTGATGCATTTGATAAAGAGATAGACACATGCCTTGATATTGATATAGTATATACTTAGGAAGATACTCCTGATGTTGTTTCTATTGAAGAAAGATTGAGGGTTGTAGCTATAGAAGCCATGATCATGAACTGTTATATTAATGGTATTGATGACTATGATGAGATGATATGTGCACTCTACGGGAGTATTTGTTACACTTATGCACCAAAGAAGCTTCATTTAGATATGAAGAATAGAACCACTCCGCCTGCTCATCCATCTATTGAGGAGCCACCCGTCAGAGAGTTGAGGGCCCTTTCTTCTTATTTATGGTATGCATTTTTAGGGTATTGCAACACTTTGCCAGTAATCATTGTAGCTAATTTTATAGGGAAAGAAGTGGAAGTTTGTAATCAGTGCTACAATGATTCAAGAGGGCCATAGGTTGGCCAATTGCAAATATTATGGGTATCCCACCTGGTCTTTGTAGTCATATAATTTAACCTGAGATGGATTGTATTCCAATTATAAAAAATCAACATCGACTCAATCCTACAATGCAAAAGGTGTTGAAGAAAATGATAAACAAGTGGTTGGATATTGGTGAAGTATAGCTCATTGCTGATAGCAAGTGGGCCAATCCAGTACAATGTGTTCCAAAAAAATATGGTTGTAACGTCCCAAATCTAGTACCCAAAATACTAAACGGTACTCATGACCCCAAAGGACCACAAGCTAAACTATGACTGATATCTGTAATTGAGCACAGAATAATATTTTGTAAATATGCGGAATGTAAGCTATAAGGTGATAAGGTTTAAAACTGTACTAATACTTAATATAAAACAATGTCTGTAAAGGGGTATAATAATACCTAAAATTAAAATAAACTGTCTGAAACATGCTATAGTCTGAAAGCCTCTATACTGTCTGAAAATTATGGTGTTGATGGGACATGTCCCCAACTAACTCCAAAAGATTGAAATAATAAAGTAATAAATTAATCATGTTACCCTTGAATGATGAGGACTTACTATAAATGTGGCTGCTGAATGTCTAATCTACTAAGGATGCTCGGGAGATTGTGCTTTTAAACCTATGGTATAAAAGACCATAGCGCAAATACATCAGTGCATTGAATATATTGGTATACAAGTAAGGTAGGCTGAATGCAATGGTTCATGTTCATGAACAATACTAATTGACTGAATAACATGAACGTGAAAATACATGCATGAATAAGAGACTGTAACTGAATTTGTGATAACATTGACTCATGAATTCTGATAATATGGATTAATTCATATCTAAGTGCTAATATTGGTATGCTGAGTAACTAAGTCTGTAGAGTACTGAGGAATTGATGTTTTATTATTAATATAGGAAACACTATTTTTTGCAGTTATGATTATAAAGATTTGGTCTGATTGACCGTATTTGACAGTCCTAAAACTGAATACTAATAATTGTGTAAAAGAAATAACTGATGCTGAGCAACTGTATTTGACAGTTTAGGTTCTGATGGAAATAGCTGAGTTTTGTACTTTTCTAAGTTGACTGTATCTGAGAGTTCTCAAATCTAATGAACTATCTGAGTTTTATTAATGAGATTGTATGACTGTATCTGATAGTCCTAATTCTGTAACTGAAACTATAGGAAGTAGTCATCTAACCGACATGCCCGTAATATACCATTATGGCTGAGTTAGGTAAAATCTATAACCCTAATTAGAAAGGTGTCAATACCTCGCCACTGGAAAGGACAATCTATGAGTAACCCTCATATAACTGGTAAATCTAGTGAGAACAGTGGGAACCCTCATATAATAGGTTAATCCACCTCATCTACCCTCATATAATAGGCTATGATGTCTCAACCTACGCTGGGTACGTAGTTCTGGAACGCATGGATTGCTTCTAAGATTCACACCCTCATATAATAGTTGAGTTCCCAACTCAAATTGTATCTTATGTGTGGATATACATAGTAGGATCCCCACAATGTCAACAATGGATGATGTAGTAGCCTTATTAAACTTTCTTTATACCGATATCAAAGCCTACACTTGTACGTCTATCAAATCTTCTACAATGATCACTGGTAAGGTACTATTGGTCCCTAAGAATGCATAATGTAAGTGAGGAGATAGGAACTTCAGTTCTAATACCAGTGGTTCTTCAATCGATGGTCTAGCAGGAGGTATGGTTCTATTCTTAAGATCAAGATTGAGCTTCTTTAGGGGATACTTATAAGAACCCTGTTCCATTTAGGGCATGAATCATCTCATCATATTCAGTTATTCCAACGCCCTCAAACTATTAAAATCTTCATTAGTACAACTCAGTTTCTCAAACTCTGCTTCAGGTGGCTTCTTTTCATCAACATCCGTCTTCTTAGGATCATTAGTAGAAGGTAAATATTGCTCTTCCAGTGAGGATTCATCCTACGTATCAGTGGACATACAGTGAATAAGTGTATGAGGGATCTGCTTATTATTATCATGTACTTCTGCTGACAGTCTCTCCTCCAAAGTGATAGAGATTTGCCTATACTGATGCTGTTACAGCTTGATAGTAGTTTTATGTGACTCCACCTTTTGGATAATCAAGAAAATTTAACTTTAAGTTCATTTAAGCAAGCTTCTTGACTTTTCATAAACGTGGTCAACATCTCTTCTATTTTAAACTTTGCCTCTAGTCCATTATGTGGAATGTCTTTATCTCTCTGATCATGATTGTTCCATCCTTGATTTCCTTGCCCTTGGGCTTGGAAACCAGCCAATTGGTGATCTACATACTTCACCTCCTCATATACCTCTAATCTATGCACTTTACAAGAATTTATGGTTGCAAATTTCTTGACAAAGTCACCAATTTCTATTCGTAATAATGAAATCTCCCATGCTATATCATCCTCTACTACTCTCTGTGTACTAGGAGATCCAATGTCATAAATATACTTACCTCTCTTACTTACCTTGTTTTCCACCCTTGATTAGTTAATAAAATATGATCCACAATACCCGAAGCTATCTCCTATCGAAATCTCATATAGGCTTCTCCACAAATAACATCTACCATTGCTCTTGAATTAGTAGTAACATCTCTATAGAATTTCTCTAACAGGCCTATCCCTGATATCTAGTGGTTGGGTACCATATTCAACCTCCTCTTGAATTAGAACCAAGCATCATACATAGATTCTGAGTTCAACAACCTGAAATTGTAAATCTCATCCTTGAGCTGAAATACCCCTGATAGAGGAATGAACTTGCTCAAGAACTATTTGTATAGATCCTTCCATGTAGTAATAGATCCTCTAAATAGTTCCTCGAGCCATAATGATTCTTTTCCCATTACTGAGAAAGGAAAGTGTCTCACTCTTAGTGCCTCTTGATCTACCCCCAATATGGTATATGAAGTGCATATCTCACTAATGTTTTCTAAGTGTATGTTTGTGTCATCTGTTGATAACCCCACAAAAAAACCCTTCAAATATAAGAGTTGGATCATTGCATTGGAGATATTGAACTTCATATTAAGAGATAAGGTAGGAGGAATAATGTCTCTAGTATTAGCCGGCTCATCATATACCAAAACTTGTTCATCATCAACACATGGAAGAATATACTAATATGCTAGGATCTCTTAAGGTTGGCTTCTATTTTGAACTCCACTGTGTGCTTCTCAGTGGTCCGTTGTCTATCTCTCAACAATAATCCAAACGCCATCATGAGGAAGATTGTCCCCAGATGTTTCTGACATCCTTCTATGTGATTGTAGGATCTTCTTTGAAATTAGTAGGAGTAAAGGATTGTCTTTAATATATGTGTTAGGCATACACTGTCATATGCTTAACTAAGAACAAAATGAAAAATCTGAAAATAAAAAAATAATCCACAAAATCAACAATGAGTTCCCCAGAAATAGTGGCAGTATCTTGATGATGTCCAAGAAACATCTCCTTTTAGATTATGGTATAGTCTCTGTCAAGATATAGTAACCCAATTAAGGTTGGGGTCAAACACCAAAAGAACATGTGGTTTACAGTTATCAGTAGTTGTAGTCTACATGTAGTACTAGAAAGTAAATGAGGGGGATTTATTTGTTGTAATCTCGTGAATGTGACATTATTAACTCTGGTTGAAATCAATTGTGGGTTAACACTAGGATTGTGTCCCCCTTGGCATCTCAACTCCATTGTTTTACATACCTTGTTTAACGAAATCAATACCTTGCATGCAAAAATGATAAGTTGTGTACCTCCTATAGTCTTTTGGATGAGCAGAAGGATTTCACCCATTAACTATTAAGTCTCAGAGTGTCACGTTACTAACCCTTACCCTGGTCCCAGTTAACTATCACCTTTTGAGTCTTATGTTATTAGATAAAGTCTAATAATCATTCATATATATCGTTGTGCTGCAACAGATCCACTATTAACTTCCCAAATTACTGTTATCTTTATTTTTTCCTAGTTACTACCCTTTTGTTAGAGAAATTAGTAATATCTAGGTGGGATCCAAACATTTTCAACCACTAAGACAAGTATGAAAATAACGATAAAGCAATGTATTCCATGGGTATTGGTTTCTCGTCAATAATCGCACTTCCCCTGCTTTGTCAATTTGCCAGAGTTTCCACAACCCTAGCTATGGGTTTTAGCCACTCATTATTGTGAGAAAATCAATAACATTCTTGTTTGGAAGAAAATATGTAATCACAATGATAAGATGAAAGAAAACCCTCAACCGTAAATTGAATAATCAAGGAAGTTAATACAATGAAATCCTAAGATAAAAGATGGATCTTGAAATCAAAATATATTTCTAAGTGTTAAAATTGTTGAAATTCTACTAAGAGTATATAAATGGTACTTATCGTATAAGCAAAAACCCTTAAAACTAAGTTCGAATGGAATAGGAGAAATTAGGGTCGGCAGTAACCCACTTCCCGTACATGCATTTTGGTGCTGACCGTGGGTTGTACCTGTGGTTTGCTTTCGGGAGAAGGTACCAACCATAGGTACCAAATGGAAATTTTCCTGCAAGTTAGCTCTCGGGATTTTGGTCGTCTTCTACCTTCTTTGTGTACCTACGTTCTGTTGGTCCTACACGCGGTCCATCGGTTACATTGTAGGTGCCGAGAGTCAAATTTTTAGATCTTATTCGATTCTCTAATAGGTTTTGATCACGATCAAGATGGAAAATATCCCAATCATCCATAATTGCTCTAAATTTAACTAAAACACCCTTTTTACAAATTTCATGAACTTATCAATCAAATTATGGTTTTCTACAAAGCATACCCAGAACATATAAAATCCAACAAAAAGGCCTAAGAAATATGCATATTTTTCTTTTTTAAGCATCAAAAGTTCTATATTTCAATAGCAAATCAGATGATGGGATAGGGAACAAGGTTTAGCATATGATTTAACACCATTAACCTAGAGTGTGTAGCTCTAACCATCCAAAGGACATTCATGGGCTATATCGGTTGAACTTTCCCAGCTAAAAGGGTCCCAATTCATGTTAGCCGAATGAACAAGGAAATTCCAAGGATAAGACAAGGATTTCCTAAACCCCAATATATCCAAAATATATATGTGTGAATTATGCACACTGTTATAAAGACACCTGTGCCGGCAAATGTGGTTTCCAGTATCGATCCCTTCGGGACCTCCACCTTCTACGATGAGCTACATAACCCCCTTTAAGCCTAATTAAAATAAGTTTCATCTTACCCATTCATTTAACCAAGGAATTATCCTTTACAACTTCACTCACTAGTATCGTCATACCATTATATTTGCAAGGTTGTAATTATGCCATACCAATTTCATCAACTTTGGGAAATGCCATGACCCCCTTTCTCATTAAATCAAATTCGAGGGAATTCCACGACCCTCATCATTAAATAGAGTTTAAAATCTAAATCATGGCCAACAAGGCCTTCAAAACCCTTTTTATCCATTTAACCATTTATGCAATGCCATAGATTAGGGAAAGAAGCCAAATCATTAGAATAACTATATTTTAAAATCTAATTATGCAATTGGGTTAAGGAAAAACAATTTCCGAAAGAATAATCTTCAATTTTGGGGAATACCTTGATCCTCATCCCATTCACCATATCCCTACACTCCAACGAGTTTCAAAATACATAAATAAAACATGTATAGTTGAATTAAAACCATGGGAATTCAAATAAAGTATAAATCCTTCCAAAACCCTTAACCCAATTCCAAACCCATATTTAAATCCACATTAATTACCATTTAAACCCATGAATTAAGTAACACAAGTTTAAGGGGAGAGGTACATGCCTGAAAGTATTAGGAATTACGGAGGGAAATCAACCTCTGATCCTTAGATAATTAACCTTTAGAAACCCTAGCCTTGTTCTTTCCTTGAGGAATTTCAGAGAAGAGAAGTGTATTTTGATTTCTTTTGGAGTGGAAATAAAACCCAAGTTTTTTTAAATTGTGGGTCACAATTGGGGGAAGAGGGAAATGACCAAAGTGCCCCTATTAAAATGCAGGAAAAACTATTGCCGGTGACTCACGAGTTATACCACGACTTATAGTCTAGGAAAACTCATAGGGCCTTCTCACTATTTACCCTACGAGTCGTATCATATGACTCAAACACGGACCTTGCAACTCGTAGGATTCTAGTCGTAACACAATAGTGTCTTGGCACCTACACTACTTTGACAACAGAAAGCACCCTATGACTCTTAAAGAGTCATTATCAATTATCAAATCCCATTTGTAGTCACAACAAAAACATGGGCAACCCTCACTCGCCTACCTACAACTCAAGTCCTGTGACCCATAAGGATACCTTACGACTCGTTAGGTGATCCGTAGTTTGAGCAGTGAGTTCCAAACTCCAAAAATATTTAGAGGCAAAAATAATGGGTGTTACATCACCTCCCCCCCTCCCCAGGATCATTCATCCCCAAATGAGGAGTCAAGGCATCCATTATCACAATTGTAAGATAGACACACAACCACAATTTCTTTAACAAAGTCAGAAAACAATGATTGTAGAAAATCCCATACCTTAAGCATGATTATCCAATCCGAGATACAAGAATGGATACTTGGTCTTTATGTCCTCTTCAGCTGCCCAAGTAGTTTCTATAACCTTTTGGTTCCTCCATAGAACCTTTACCGAAGCTATATCCTTAGTCCTCAAACAACAGACTTGTCTATCTGAAATCTCTACTAGGACTTCCTCATAAGAGATGGAATTCAAAATACCAATATTTTTAATAGGCACCACCAAAGAAGAATCACCCATACACTTCTTTAACATCAAAACATGGAAAAAATGGTGAACATAACCCAAACTCATAGGTAGATCCAACTCATAAGAAACCTTCCCCACACTCATCAAAATCAAGTACGAACTAATATCACAGGGACTGATCTTCCCCTTCTTCCTAAACCTCATCACTCTCGTCATAGGAGATGTTTTCAAGAACACCCAATCACCAACCTCAAACTCAAACTCTCTTTTATCACATCCTCATAGGACTTATGGCGACTCTGAGTAGTCTTAACTTTATCCCAAATCACCTACACCTTCTCTATCGATTGCTGAACTATGTCCGGACCGAACAATCTGGTGTCACTAACCTCAAACCACTCGATAAAAGATCTACACCTCATACCATAAACATCTTCAAAAAGAGCTACCCCAATACTAGTGTAATAACTAATATTCTATGAAAATTTTGTGTGAGGAGAATGATTCACCCAACTACCTCCAAAATTGATCACAAAGACCCTTGGCATATCTTCAAAAGTCTTAAGAGTCCTTTTCGCTTGTCGATCCATCTGAGGGTGAAATGTAGTGCTATGGTTCACCCGTGTGCCCAAGTCTTGTTGAAACAAATGCCAAAAGTAAGAAGAGAACTCTGTACCTCAATTTGAAATGATGGAAACTGGAGCACCATGCAATTTGACAATTTCCAGAATAAATAACTTCACATAATCCTCTCAAGTGTAAGTATCCCTCACAGGTAATAAGTTTGTAGACTTAGTCATCCTATCAGATGACCTTAATCGAATAATGCTAGAGCCAAAACCACATAAGACCAATAATAAATTCCATGCTGATTACCTCCCACTTCCATATAGGCAACTCAATCTCTTGAGATATGCCGCTAGGCCTAAAGTTCTAAACCTTCACTTACTGACATATCATATACTTAGCCATGAAGTTATCCATATCTCTCTTTAAGTTGTTCCACCAATAAATCTCCTTCAGGTTATGATACATCTTAGTCGGGCCCGAATGCACTATATACCTCAATTCATGAGCCTCAATCAAAACTCTTTATCGCATCCCATCAATATCTAGAACACACAATCTACTTTGGTCCCTAAAGATATCATCTCCACTAATCTCAAATGCCATGACCTTTGACTGACCTACATCATCCTTAACCAACATCAAAATAGGGACCAAAACTTTCTTCTCCTTCAACTCTACACTAAGAGATTACTTTACAACCTCTTGCACAATGACAACACCATCCTTAGAATCCAAAAGACGAACACCAAGATTGGCCAATTGGTGAATTCCTTCATCAGTCCTCACTTCCCCTAATCCACATGAGATAAGCTACCTAAGGAAAAAAATTTTAAGAGCATCAATAACCGCATTGGTATTACCTAGATGGTAATAAAGATTCATGTCATAGTCCTTGAGCAACTCAAGACATCTTATTTGTCTGATATTCAACTACTTCTATGTGAACGCATACTGCAAGATTATACGATCTGAAGATATCAACATGAACCCCATACAAGTAATGATGCCAAAGCATCAAAGCAAACAAAAGAGTTGCCAACTCCAAATCATGAGTCAAATAATTACTTTCAGGAACCTTTAGTTGCCTAGAAGCATAGGCCTTAACCTTACCATGATGTATCAATACACAACCTAGTCCCACCATGACATATCATAGTAAACAAAAATCGCATAAGTACCTTTGGACAAGGTCAAAACCAGAGCAGAAGTCAACTTATCATTAAGCATCTCAAAGCTACACTCACAAGCATCCAAACTTAGAAACTTCACCTTTTTTTAAGTCAACTTAGTCAATGGAGCAACAATAGACCAAAACTTTCCGTAAATCTCCTATAATACATAGCTAAACCCAAGAAGCTCCGGATGTCGGTTGGAGTCGTGGGTCTAGGCCACTTCTTAACTGCCTCAACTTTATGTAAATCTACCATGATAGCCTCACTGAACAAAATATGTCCCAAAAAGTTCACAACTTTTAACCAAAACTCAAATTTTTAAAACTTAGAATACAATCGCTAATCCTTAAGAGTCTGAAATACTACTCGTAGGTGATTGGCATGGTCCTCCTCACTATTCGAATATACCAGGATGCCATCAATAGACATGATAATAAATAAATCCAAAAACTACTTGAATACTAATTCATCATGTCCATAAATGTAGCTGGAAAATTAGTCAACCCGAATGACATCACTAGAAACTCGTTAGGATATCCACCTCCCTAATCTTCAACTGATGATAACCCAAAAAAATAATAATCTTAGAATAACATCTAGCACCCTGAAACTGGTCAAGGAGGTCATCTATCCTAAAAAGAGGATATTTATTCAAAATCATCACCTTATTCAGCTACTGATAATCTAAACACATCCGAAGAGAAACATTCTTCTTACGCACAAAAAACATGGGAGCACCTCATAGGGATATTTTATGGTGGATGAAAACCTTATCAAAATGATCCTTTAACTGCTCTTTAAGTTCTTTCAACTCAGTGGAACTATTCTATAAGGAGGAATATAGACAGGATAGGTATTCGGAAAAAAATCCAACCCAAAGTCTATTTACCTATCAGGAGGAATACTATTAAGATCATCGAGAAACACTTTAGGAAATTGATTAACAATAGAGACTATTATAGAGAGGGAACCTCGAAATTAGAATCGTTAACTTGATCTAGGTGGTATAGACACCCCTTGGAAATCAACTTCCGGGCTTTAAGATAAGAAATAAAACTTCCCTTAGGAATTAAAGAACATCCCTCCCATCTATTATAGGTTCATTTGGAAACTAAAAGTTGAACTTATAGGTCTGCCAGCCTAGAAATATGTAGCATAAATGTAGTCAACCCATCCCCAAGATCACATCAAAATATACCATATCTAATTCAATCAGGTTCACCAGTGTCTCTCTATCACCAATAGATACTACACAACCACTATAGAACATTCTAGACACAAAAAAATCATCTACCAAGGTAGACACAACGAAGGGATTTGAATACTCTCAGGACCAAAAAAAAATGAACAACCATACAAGGGGTAACATAAGAATGGGTTGACCCCGGATAAAGTAAATAGTTCACATCACTAAATAAAATTTGTAATGTACTAGTGACAACATCAAGAGATGCCTTAGATTCCTGATGGGTAGCAAGAGAATAAAGATAGTTTCAGCCAGTGCCGATTGTAGAAGTAGCACTCTTTGGCACAGGAACCAAAGAAGTAGAAACCAGAACCTTATTAACTCTAGTAGAAATATTTACTGATGTATAGTTCCTCTAAAATGGAAAGGATATCCATATTTGAAACACAGATTCCTCCCCTTATCACAATAACCATGATGAATCTGTCCGCCAAATCTACAAAGAGAATATGATAGAGCTGACTGAGCTCTACTAGCCAAGGTTTTAAACCCATAGTCTACGTAAAAGTGATGATCTCCAAATGACTTAGTATAAGTAGCACTAGCCATAGAATAAGAACAACAATTAATCCTTCTTATTCCCCCACTGCCTACTATATCTACTACTATTCTGCTGGCCTCCACCCTGCTTTAAATATCTTAATTTCTTACTCTACCTCTCTTCCATCACTGTTTTCTTCTTCTTTTCAACCTATTGTATATGCATAACCAGCCTAGAGACATCCCTTTAATTATTTGAATATCACCACCTTACACTCTAGTGCTAAGTCTCAAAATAAACCCAAAGCAAACTTTCTTATTATTTCCATCACACTAGGCATAATCTTTGAGGCATAACGAGATAGTTGGTAGAACTTTAAGGCATACTACATCACGTTCATTCTTCCCTACTTAAAGTTCACAAAATCTTTGACCTTGGCCTTTCTTAACTCATGAGAAAATAAATAATCAAGGAAAGCACTAGAAAATTAATCCCTCATAGCCTGCTCAACATTATTATCCCTCAGTTTCTTTCACTCCTCATACAACTATTATGGCACATCTTTAAAATATGCGGCAAACTCCACACCCTCCATATCAACATCCTGCATCACCATAAATATCCTATCTATCCAATCCACAAACTCTTAAGTATCCTACACTACCTTGGAGCCTAGGAAGGTTAGGATTTAACCTCAGGAACTGGAAAACTCTAGTAACCTCAAAAGATAGAGCAATATAACCAACACAATTAGGCCGATGAGACTGAGGATTGAACAACTTAGTCAGCAAATGAATAGATCAACAAAATTCAAAATTAGAAATATCTCCTTCGAGAGGTGGAAATGAACATGATTAGCCTGAGAAGATCGAAAAAGATTGGTAGGGACTGGTGGAACTCCATATGGACAATTAGTAAATGAGGCCCTAGATCTTGTCTGTACTTTATAATTTGGATGAGTTCAATCGACATTGTCCTCAGGTGGGAAAAATGAGTTTCCACTAGCATCTAATTTGTGGGGAGGCATGATCCGATGTATGAACAAATTTAATTAGAGGAGATTCAAGAACTTAAGACTCTATAGCCTAAAAAATAGATCACAATAAAGAGAAACATTCTAAAATACCCCATTGGCTCTCCCTAATAAGTATGGCATTCACACCCATAAAATAAAATCTATTTGACATGACTTTGTGGACACCTAATGATCATGAACCTATGTTCTGATACCAAGCTTGTCACTGCCCGAACTAGGGCTTGGTTGTGACAGGTATCTCAAGACCACTAAGGATCAGAGACCACCCTCTTTGCCTAGCCTAATCGAATGTAATACAACTAGTAGTGCTTGAATTCAAAACATATAACAAGATAGAGTTGAGTTCCAAACATATAACAAAATAGTTTAATAACTAGCTCAGAAAGAAAATGAAGAACTTTAACATCTATCCCAATTCACAATAATCTACAACGACTATAGTAACCACGAACAACCTAAGTCAGGACATGCCCCCAACCATAGAAAAAATGAGTGCAATAGGAATATTCCAAAACATGAATGAAACAATGACACAAAATGAGGACCTTTCAAAGAATAAAATATCACCACTTATAAGATGACCCACAATCTATCCAAAAATCACCTATCACTGCATAAGGAAAGCATAAATGTCTCCATTCCCTATATCACATGGGGATATAACGTCCAAAGATTCTTAGTAAGGTGAGCGCTAACATCTACCTCAGGATAAGAATAAAACAATGCCAATTCAAAATCAAGTTCAAACTAAATATACATGTTCACATACATAAATACATAGATATATATATATAAGATTTTGGGATAGGGAACAAGGTTTAGAATGAGATTTAAAACCATTAACCTGGAATGTGTAGCGCTAATCGTCCTAAGGGAACCCATGGGCTATATAGGTTTAACTCTCCCTGCAAAAAGGGTTCGAATGCATATTATCTGTACGATCCAGGAAAATCCAAGAATGATCCAGGGAATGCCTTAACCTAAGCCAATATAAAATATATATAAGTGTGAACTATGAAGATAGTCATAAAGACCCCTACATCAGCAAATGTGTTTTCTAGTATCGGTCCCCCTGGGACCTCCACATTCTACGGTTAGCTACATAATCGTCTTTATGCCTAATTAAAACAATTTTCACATAATTGATGGGAGAAAAATTCTAGTGTTCATATTCTATTATTTATAACTCAAATCATTTAAGTTTGATTACTTCCAAATTCCCCCATTTAATTTTCTGCACTGAGAATTTTATCTAAGTTAACCAACTATTTGACATTTTCCCTGTGGATTTGATACTAACCTTGTTTGGGTTACTATATTGAACCAACCATATCCTACTTATTTGGAGGTTAGTTTTGGGCGACATCAGGTGTTTTGAATAAATTTTGAGCTCCAAAAAAGTCTATTGGGGTTTGTTATTTTTACTAGTGTAATAGTAGTGGTGTAGTCCAAGGTTACTCTTGCCATTCACTAGTAGTAACTGGCAGTATTGAAAGGTCAAGTTGTTACCATCATTTTCATAAGCCTTCTCTAGTAATCATCAAGGAAGGTTGGTCTGACCTGATTTAGTTTCTTCTTTGCATTTGGGAAGGACCATGGTATTCATGAAAGTTTACGATACTAGTGTCCTGCAATCACAATGGCAGTTTCATATTTATGAAGAAGGACCTGGAATTATAAATCTACTCCCTTTATTTTTAGACTTATTTTTACTAAGTTTTACACCATGTCTTTATGTGGGGGCTCAAGAACCGGCGGGAAATCATCTTAGTTGAAAATCTTGTTGGTTCTATTGATTTTACAATGTCAAATTTAGTAGGATAGCATATTTTCTTACGAGGTTGATTTTCCATAGATACACGAATCTTTTGATGCTTAAAATAATGAAATTATGTTTGGACTTAGGTTATTTTAGTGGATATAATATGCTTTATTGATTTTTGCAGGTGAAAAAGATCTAAAATAATATTGGGAATAAATTGGAAGAAAAAGACCTAAAAAAGACAAAGTTGTAGATGAAAAGAGTCGTCTTACGAGTTTTTAACACAACATACATATCATAGGTTAACTTGTACGAACAACAGAACCAAAGGCCAAGAAGAAATTCTAAGTGAATAAAAGATATGACTCATTCAACTAGTCGTGTGAAGAAACCATCAAGAGAGCAGAAAATAAAATCAAGATTTAGAGTTGAAGTCTCAGAAAAAGATAAGTTGGAAGTCTGAGTATGACTCAGTTGATCAAACCGTAAGCTGACCAGTGTCTAGAGCATGAAAGAAAGAAGTCCTAGGTGGTAACGAGTAAAGGCCATGAGTTTTTTGGTCAAGGTACGACTTGTGAGCATGAGTGATAAGAATAATAAAAAGTTGAAGGCTAGAAGATCATACACTGGAATAGATATGAGAGGCTCATTACGACTTATCAAAAGACCTTACGAGTGCACAAGCGAATAGTACCTAATGCAGATATTGCTTTTCCTTTTTTGATTTTATCAGGATTTCTGGGTTATTTTTAGATACTACAAATATCCCAAGGTTTAATTTTATTAGGTTGGATTCTTTGACATTCTCTTACACTCTTAGATATTCTATTACATACTTTACAATACTTTTCATTGTTCTTGAGATTTTTGGGTTATTATTCATTAAAATTTTTTGGATTTTATTAAACTCATTATTGTAATATTAATTACATGCTTTCTTTATTGAAAATCATGGATTGTTGCATAAGCATGAGCGACAAACTTCCCTGTCTAGGGTTGTGGGATCCCTGGTGGATTAACTATGTCAAGGAAGTGAGAGATTATTCTATTCTAAAGTAGCTGCAAGTATCTTAATCTTCTTGAAATTAATTGGCCTCAAAGCTACTGTAGAAGCTTAAGGATTGCCTGTATTTGATATCTTCCTCATAGGGTGTTTGATATTAGGAAAAAAGGATTAAGACAGTAATTTTAGATTCACTTCTATCTTGTCATTCCGCCATCTCATCGAATAAAGTTGAGACTCAAAAGGTGAGATTTGAACTGAAGTTATAGACATGAAAAAATAAGGTGACGGCCTGAGACTCACAACATAAAAAGTGATATTTATGAACACGTTCACAAGACTATTGATAATACATAGCTTATCGAATTTACATATAGAGCAATAAAATACGTGGGTTGAGCATGAGAAGCTTACAAAGATAATAATCCTGGGGAATACAGTCCTAGTGTTCATCTTCTATTACTCAAGACTCAAAGCATTCATGTTTGAGTACTACTTACTGATTTTAGCTAAATTTCCCCATTTACTTTTCCGCACTACACGAGAATTTAGTTGAAGTTAACCAACTGTTCAAAGTTTTCCCTATGGGTTTTACCCCAACCTAGTTTGAGTTACTCTATTTGGCATTAACCACAACATAATTATTTGGAGGTTAGTATTGCGAGACTAAAAATTTTGGCACTGTATTCGGGGAAGATGGTGAGATTTGTTGATTAAATTTGGTAAAGTGTGCGGGTATATTTTTTTTTATTTATTTGGAATATGCCGTTTTATGTTAAACACTAGGAGAAGAGGAAATCCCTTACTTCTATTTGATCCAAATCCAGAAAGAATCCTTCAAACACTACCAAGAATTGCTGAACAAGTTTGTTATGGTGTTCTTGTCACAGTTCAAGACCCTCTCAATGTTCCTCTTACCCTACCTAATGATCCACATAATGTTGTTGATAGATAGACTGAACATTTAGTAGCAGCAACAGTTGAAGAATCTAGAATGGCTGATGAAGCACAGTTAGCTGAAGAGGATAGGGTAGCCCAACAAGTAGCACTAGCCAGGCCAAGACACTTGGCTAATAATTAGGTAAGAGTACATATAGTCAAAGCTCCAATGATTCCTGCATATCAGCATCTTAGCCTTATGAATAAGATGAATACATGGGATATGTTGAACCTGATGAGATAAAGCCATCATTCTTCATTCCTTACCCCCTCATTTTAAAATTAAATTTGTGAGTGCTATTATCAAATTGCTCAATTTGAAAGGTGCATTTTTAGGATCAACAACATATGATGCAAACATGCATCTTATTAATTTTATGTGGATTTATTCATTGTATGCTATTTCAACTGTATACCAGGAAGCTTTGATATTGAGGTTGTTTTCATATTCTTTGACTGGAGAAGCAACACTATGGTAAAGGAAACTTTTGAGAGGTTCAATCACTACGTTGTGTGAGTTGTGGAGACAATTTCTAAATAGATTCTTCCCCCCAAAGAGGATGCTATAATTGAAATATGGTATCTTTAATTTCAGATAGTTACTTGTAAAATCCATGAATGGGGCATGGTTTAGATTCATGAAGAAGTTGAGAATGGTACATAATAACAGAATCAGAAGATCCAATCTGATGGAAATCTTCTATAGATCTCTGAATGTTAGTTTAAGAGCAATGGAAGATACTACTTTGGAATGTGCTTTTATGTGTCACTGGTGGGATGCTGCGTAAGAGATGCCACATGATGTTTCAGTGACCAATTGAGGTTGTCATACTAGAACTGCTAATCGTGGTATAGCTACATATATTATTGGAGCAACTAATAATTATGGAGGTGGTCATAATTTGGTAGCATAAGAGGTTTCACAACTTTGGATAAATATTGAGGTATTTACAAGATAGTTCACAACAATTAATGCTGAGAAAGTGAATTCAGTTAGGGGACAATGATCTATTTCTAAGAATATGGAAACTGAATCTGTTGAGGAAGTATCATGCTTATTACTTGGCAAATTTTTTAGCATAAGGGCACGACAATTAAGGTCAAAACTATTACAATGGTAGGTACAAAGAAAAGAGCAGGGACAGAGATGGTGATTGGAGATGCAAACATGATTTCAAAGAGAAGAGTGACAGATATGTATGACCAAGTAGCCGAGATACTGAGTCTATAATAGAAACAATATTATCAAAGCTGGTCAAAGGGCAAGAAAGTCAATAGAGTTATCTTAAGGAGATTAAGGTTGACCCATTAGGTCGAAATAAGAAATTTGATGTACATGCTACCACAATAAAACAATTGGAGCAACAATATAGAAAGATGTAATCCATGTTGAATCAAAGGTGACCTAGCACTCTTTCGAGTAATACGGTGGAAAATCCAAAAAATGATGGTCAATGCCATGCCATTAACATTTTGAATGGTATAACCACCATAGATCCTCCTATACCCACTATTGATTAACAAAAGTATGGTGATGATTCTTTTGATGTGGAAAGTAGTAAAAGGCAAGATAAAAGAGATAATGAGGTTGATAAGCCTAAGTTAAAGCCTATTTGGAGACATCGCCCTCCTTTTCCTCAAATGCTCAAAAAGAAAAATGAAGAGGGTAAATATAAAGAATTAGTATCTATTTTGAAGGAATTATCAGTTAATATTCCACTTATATAGGCATTATAGAAAATTCAAGGATATGTAAAATTCATGAAAGATCTAATGACCAAGAAGAGGGCAGTCAGCTATGAGCCAGTCAACAATATTCATCACTGCAGTACTAAGTAGATAATTGGTTGAGAAGAAGGAGGACCTTGGTTATTTCACCATACTTTGCACCATTGGATATTTCAACTTCACTCGAGCATTACGTGATTTGGGTGCTAGTATAAACCTCATGCCATTAGCAGTATGTAAGTAGTTGGGGTTGGGGGCTCTAGCAGCCATGATCATAAACTTTTTTAATGATGGTACTGATTACTATGATGAGATGGTATGTGCACTCTATAGGATTAATTCTTACACTTATGCACCGAAGAAACTTGATATGGATCTAAAGAATAGAACCACTCTACCTGCTCATCCATCCATTGAGGAGCCACCCATTATAGAGTTGAAGGCCCCCCTTCTCATTTGTGGTATGAATTTTTGAGGGATAATATACTTTACTAGTAATCATTATAGCTAATTTAATGGGGAAAGAAGTTGAAGCTTTATTATTAGTGATACAGATATTCAAGAGGGCCATAGGTTGGTCCATTGCAGATATTATGGGTATCCCACCAGGTCTTTGTAGTCCTAAAATTTCACATGAGCCAGATTATATTCCAAGTATGGAGCATAGATGCCGACTCAATCCTTCTATGCAAAAGGTGGTGAAGAAAGTTATAATCAAGTGTTTGGATGTTAGTGTAGTGTGTCTCATTGCTGATATCAAGTGGGTCAGTCCAGTATAATGTGTTTCGAACAAAGGTGGTATTACTATTTTACCTAATGATAAAAATGAGCATGTGCCAAAGAGGCTAGTCACAGGATGAAGTGTATGCATGGATTATAGAAAATTGAATGCATGGACTTAGAAGGACCATTTTCACATGCCTTTATAGACTAGATTTTGGATAGACATGCGGGTAGAGGATGGTACTATTTATAGATGGGTATTTGGGTTACAACCAAATCACTACTTCACTCAAAGATAAAAAGAAAACAACCTTTACTTTTCCTTATGGGACCTTTGCATTCAGACGTATGCCATTTGGGTTTCCTCGCGCTCCAGCCATATTTCAGAGATGTATAGTGTCAATCTTCTATGATATGGTAGAATACACCATAGAAGTGTTTATGGATGATTTTTTAATCATTGGTGATTCTTTTAATGATTGCTTAGTGCACTTGGCTAATGCTCTTCGAAGATGTAAGGATTGAAACTTAGTGCTTAACTAGGAAAAGTGCCATTTTATGGTCAAATAAGGTAGTGTGCTTGGGAACAAAATTTCAAAAAGCAGTATTGAGGTAGATAGAGTTAGGATTGAACAAATAGAGAAATTAGCTCCATCAATTTTTATGAAGGGTATTGGTAGGTTTTTGGGACATGTTGGGTCTTATTGGTAATTCAACAAGAATTTCACTAAGATTGCTAACCCATTTGTAGAATTCTTGAGAAAGAGGTGAGATTTGAGCTTAATAAAGCATTCTTGAAGGCTTTTGAGTGTTTGAAAGATTAGTTGATGGTTGCTCCTATCATCGTATCCCAGACTGGTCCTTTCCATATATGGTTATATGTGACGCGAGTGCATTTGACTTAAGGGCTATACTAGTCCAAGAAAAAGAAAATATCCGTCATCTAATCTAGTATGCTAGAAATCAACTAAATACTACTCAGTAAACTACACCGTCACTAAATAAGACTTGTTGGGGGTGTTTTTTGCCTTTTAAAAGTATAGGTCATATTTGATTGGGACAAAGGAGATTGTGCGCATTAATCATGTAGCATTGCAGTACTTGATACCGAAAAAAGATGCAAAGCCTAGACTGATTTGGTGGGTTATATTGCTGCAAAAATTTTATTTTAAGGTTAAGGATAGAAAAGGCATTGAGAATCAAGTTGCAAATCACTTGTCTAGACTTGAGGAAGAAGCTATGCAGAATGTTGAGAATGGGCTCAAGATTTATGACAATTTTCTAGATGAGAAGATATTTGTAGCTTCCGAAGATCTAATTCCATGGTTTCCAGTCTATTCAAATTATCTAGCCAATGATCTAGTCCCAGAAGATTTATCCTTCCAAGAAAAAAAGAAGTTTATGCATGAGGTAAGAAATTTTTTTTAGGATGAGACTTATTTATTCAGAATTTATGTAAATGGAATTATTCATAGATGTATACTTGAGGTGGAGATGATGAGTATACTTGAGACTTGTCATTGTTTTCCAGTTGGGGGACATCATGGAGGAACCTGCACACACTACAAAATCTTGCAATATGGGTACTACTGGCCAACAATTTTTAAGGGTGAGCATGATTTTTCTGCAGCTTGTGATCAATGTCATTGACAAGGTAACATCTCTAGATGCCATGAACTTTCGATTACTCTTATTTAAGAATTGGAATTGTTTGATTTATGGGGTGTGGATTTCATGGGACCTTTTGTGAGTTCATTTGGCATGAACTATATTCTTGTAGCTATGGATTATGTTTCCAAATAGGTGGTCGCAGCTGCACTCCCCAACAATGACACACGTAGTGTTACCGCATTCTTGAAAAAACACATATTTACTTAATTTGGCATACCACATGCTAACATTAGTGATAGTTGGTCACATTTTTTTAATAGGCTATTCAAAAGTATGCTTGAAAAGTATGGAGTGAAACATAAGGTGGCAACACCCTATCATCCGTAGACTAGTGGACAAGTTAAGGAATTTAACAGACAAATCAAGTCCATCTTGGTGAAGACAGTAAATGCCAATAAGACTGATTTGTCACAAAAGTTAGATAATGCATTATGGGATTACCGAACAGATTTCAAGACCTCTATTGGTGCTTCTCCTTATCAGTTGGTGTATGGTAAGGTATGTCACTTGCCTGTTCAACTTGAACATAAATCACTATGGGCTTTGAAAAAGATAAATTTCGAGTTGGAAGATTCAACAAAGCTAAAAATAAATAAGATAAATGAGTTGGATGAATTCCAACTTCAGGGGTATGAAAGTTATGAATTTTATAAAGAGAAGATATTGTTGCATCATGATCAGAAGATTGAGAAAAGAATCTTTGAAAAAGATCAACAGGTATTTCTCAATGACTCAAGGCTTCACTTATTTCCTGGTAAGTTGAAGTCTAGATGGTATGGTCCCTTTACTTTTCTAAGAGTGTTCCTATATGGTGCTAAGGAATTGAAGCGGGATGATAAGCCCCATTCAAGGTGAATAGGCCAAGAATAAAGAAATATATGGGCAACACTAATGAAGTAAGTGTAATATTTGAGATGGATCTTGGTTAAGTTTGTGTAACCAAGGAACCTATATCATGTAAAGATGTTAAATCAAGCACTGTATAGGAGGAAACCCATGAGGATAGTTGGAGAAATCTAGTATTCGAGTTTAGCCATGTCATACCGCGATGTTAAATCAAGTGATAAGTGGGAGGCAACCCATATTTTTGCACTTATTTATTTATAGGGTAATATGTTTGTTCAGTGTACAGTACAAAAGATTGCAAAAAAAAGCTACAATATTCAAAGAAGTCAAGTCATATGAACTCTTCATGATTCTTATCTTAAAGTAACAACTCATGAGCAAGAGCCGTAAGGACCAGGGAGATGAAACCAATCTACGTAAAAAATTTTAGAGTCTTTATGACTCTCAGAAGGAGTCGTATCCTTGGGGTACAAGATATCACCTTGAATCAAATCAAATCCAGAATCCAAGTTAAGTACTAGGTCCTTACAAATAGAGGAAAATACCCGTAAGCCTGGGTCTGAGTCTTACACATAACTCATACCCAATCTTAACAGATCCAGGGTTGCAGGTCAACCTAGCACAGAGCACTTGATTTAAAACCTAATAGGGCACCTGATATGGGTACCTGATATCCGAATCATAATAAACCTTTATTGTGGACCAACCATCAAGGTTTAAACGCACGGTTGCACTCTAAAATGTACAATAACTCATTGAAATTCCCCATATTGCATGAACTACTAAAGAAATTGGGGGAAAAGTTAAAAATAAAAAAAACTAGAATCTCACCAACTCAAGTAAGTGTTTAAAATTAAGCTCTCTCTATATATTTTTTGTTGAAAATTGAAATTATGTGAGATTCTAGATTTGCGTTTAGTTGAATACACTTGGGTGTTGAAAATTTTTTACCCTAAATTCTTAGAAATTTAACTTCAAAAGAATTTGGGAATGAACTTGATATTGTGTGTTGAATAGATTTCTTTTTGGACTGAAATTAGGTGGTAATGTTGTGCATTGAAAAGTAGAATAGGTATTGAAAGTTCGGACCAACTCATAAAGTTAAATCTTTATGTTGCAGTGGATGCGATCCAACTTATGACTCGTACCCAATAGTAATGAGTTATAACGAGACTTATACACACTAATAACATAGAAATTTAACTAAGTGTAGGTTCTGGCATAGGTACTAATTTCTTGTCTGAGTTGTGTCTGACCTATTTGAATCCTAAACACAAGTTGTAAGGACCTAGGAAGTAACATATAATTGAGTAATTTTTTTGGTTTGATTGTGATTGTTGGTAACGAGTTGGAACATGTCCTTACGACTAGTCAAGACAACTCATAAGCAGATCAATGAACATCCATATATACTCTATTTATCATATGACTCAGTCATACGAGTATTACCCAGTCGATGCAACTCTTACTCCTCAGTTATACCCTGAATAGAATATGCACACTAACACAGAGTTTTGTTTGTTTTTCCTTCCTTTCATTCGTATTTATAAATAAGTGTAGGTATAAAGGTACCATGCCTCCAAAAGGTACTTCTTCATCCAAACTAGTAGCAAAAAAGGGAAATAAAATGACACCTATTTCATATTTTGAGTCTGCAGAGTCATCCAGTAGTAGTGGTGACATCGTTGAATTCCTATTAAATGGGAAGGGTAACACAAGAGGTAAGAGACCTTCAAGGGTTAAAAAGGTAGTCATTTTGGAAGATACACTTCCAAGAGGACCACAAATTAAGAACTGTCATACTTAACCTCCCCGAACACTGTCCCGGTCTAAAGTGGTGATGAAAAAGAAGAGTCTAGCTTAGAGGAAGAATGTTTCAATAATGGTAGTGTGGAAGAAGTTTATACAACCCCTATCGATAGATGGGATCCACCCTTAACTCTTACAGTTGTTCTGGTGCCCACCGTTGAATGGTGGGGGTACCCATATATGTAAGAAACTTATAACGATGGGTTGAGCAAACTAAAAAATGGAAGAATCAAATGGAATTTGTATCTCGAGAGGTGATTGACCACCATGGGGATGTTATAGCTTCCCAAATTAGAGAATCAATTCAGCCAGTATTCATTTTTGTGGATGACCACACCATCTAAAAAGTACAGTGTAACATTAGTCTAAGAGTTTTATGCATAATACAAGGTAAAGATAAAAGTACAGTATCTGAAGGGGAAGTTATGGAGAGGTAGTGGTCCCATCGAGTCAGTTACTACTCAAGTAGTATGAGTGAATATCTCCCATACACTATTTCTCAATTCTTCAATAGACCAAACTTCCAGTCGCTGGTAAACACAAGAGAAGTGGAATTCTGCAGGGAGAAAATGCAGAAATATACATAGAAATAACTTGGATAAAAAAATATAATATGATATTTTAGGTGGATCACTAGTTTGATTACTATGAATGGAGAGGATGCAGTTTGGGTGGTAGAAGGCCCGGGAGTGGCTTCATTGAAGATAGAAAAACAAATCCTGAATTTTTAAGACAAAGCATAGGGGATTGTATCTTGACACAGACTTTGTCCTACTACTAGGGATAACATATTCACCCTGGTTCGTGTTGCTTTGTTAGTTGGGTTGATGGCAGGGTAGGAGTTTGGTATGGAGGAATTTTTTGCCAGAGTGATTTGAGATAGAGATATGGGTGGAGAGAAGTTGTTGGTAGCCTACCCTTTAATGATTATGTAGATTTGCTTGATTATGAGGATACAGATACTCCCAAGGATAGATTAGTTGCTTAAGCCTACAAACATCACCGATCTTGGGTTGGTTTGGGATAAAGAAAACCCAATGCAAAGAAAGGCAAGAAGAAGAAATGATATATTAGCAGAGATGTTCAGATAGAGTGGCTAGCCCGATGCTGCTGAGACTGAAACCACTATGGGTGGAGATACGTAGACTGAGCTACAAACCTCAGATATAAAGGATACATCTGGTGCCCCTCCTATAAGTTAGTCTACACCATCTCAACCCAAAACCATGCTAGATGGTCTAACCATGATCTCATAGTCTATGTAGGATGAAACAATAAGGAGATTAGCCACGTTGGAGGCTAAAGTCTGAAACATGGAAGGGGACATAAATCCCTTTGTTGAAATAAAACTAGAGAACTAGGATAGATAGGTGTTGGGTCAATTAGACATATTTAAGAATCTTATGACCTTTCAGTTCGGCAACAGATAGATTTTTTATATTGATGAGGTGTAATTTGAAGTGGCCAAAATTAAGAAGATGGTTGATGAGTTATATAATCTGCCAATTATTCAAGCACCTATAGTAGCACGGGTGGAGCTGGATATCCATGTGGAAATTATCTGAGATTTTTTAGATCCAATTAAAGATCCACGAGAGAGAAGGAAGAAAAGAAAGAACTGGAGTAGCCCATAAAAATAAGAAGTGAAAAAGCCTAAGACACATAGCCTACAAAGTGAGCAGGATCAGCAGGTGAGGGTCCAAGAGATACAGGTTAGATCTGGTAGCTCAAAATCAATGTCCCATGATGTTGAGAGGGGATATGATATTCCCTGACTCTTGATGTACTATTGAGCACACCGGCCCCAGTCGGTGCCGCTACTACTTACAAAGTCTCAATAGCTGATGGGACATCTGTTAAGGATGTAGGACTCGACCTAAGGGCCTATGAGATGATATTGCATGATCTGGTGCCTTAAACGCCCAGGTATGTTCCGCATATGTTGTATTATATTTTTAGTTGCACTAAGGACAATTCATAAGCTTTAAGATAGGGGTGGGGGTACCAAGGTCGCCATGGGCTATACTTGCCATGTTTTGAAGCCCGTGGCCTTAATCTAAAAAATTTGAGACCTGGTATATTTTTATTCATTTTTATTTACATTTTCTATTTTTTTGTGTGCTGGGATAGCTGAAAATAGGAGGAAATTTTTTACGTATGGTAGTTAACGTTATTTTCAATGATTATGCTAAAAATTGTGTGATTTTGAAATAACTTTACTGAAAAATTGATACACCTCCTAAAATTTTGTTAACTTATTATGAGTATGTGTGTGAGACTACTGAGAATATGATAATGGAATTAGGATTAGGGATAGAATGACTAGGGCTAACACTTGCATAATTAGATAAATAGTACTTAGCTATATATCCTTGTGTGAGTATGTGTGAGGCACTACTTAGTTCCTGATGTATCTGAATCTAGAATTTTCCCAGTTGCTCTTAGCTAGAATTTAGGATAGTCGAGTAGGAAATAATCACAGGCCATTTTATTTGTAAGTCCATTCGAGCCTAAATGCCCAAACAAATGTAAAATGAATCCCTTGATCTGAATGTTTGAGCATAATTGACCCTTTTCACTTTTCTTGGCCATGCTTTTGATTGGACACTGTGCACCTCAACTCAGGGAAATTGCCTAAGTTGAGGGTGGCTATTATAAGTATGCGTAGGGAAAACTGAGTATGAAGAAAGAGGTGTAGAAAAAAATGAAAAAGAGTAGGTGGAATAAAAAGAAAAGAATAAAAGAAAAATAAATTGCAAAAAAAAAAAAATATAAATAAAATTGAGGAAAGAAAATCATTCCTGGTCCAGTTCGAATGTGTTAAAATAAAAAAAAAAGATATATGAGCAGAAATAAAATGATGAAAAAGTAAAAAATAAGTGGACCCCTAATAAAGCTTAGTGTCAAGGAGGTGTAGTCACTAAAAAGTCCTAAAAAGATACCAAACCATCCCCACATCTATGTTACAAGGCGAATAAAGTCTTTTAACGATATGGCATCAACTGTCCAAAACTTAAAAAGAGAGCATAATGGAAAACCTATGGTATTCTGAATAAACCAGTGGTACTTCTTTGTGAGTAAGAGAGTCTTTGGTATATCCCTAAATAAATTGATTAATCTTAATTTAGTGAATGAGATATCTTTGACTGGGAGTGCACATGGGTTATGTTTTTAGGTTGCTAGACTATTAGGTTAAAGTAGTTTGTGTTTATGCCGGATTGCCGATTACTAATGTAATTCCATCATCGTATTCCTTTGTGTTTCTCCTTGTGCCGCATTGATTTACACAGCTTCATTCTTTAAAAAGTTAAAAATAAGAAGGGGAACAAAAATATTAAAAATGAATTGAAAAGTCACTGCCATAGGTATCTTAGGATTCTCTTGGTTAAGCATTGTTATGTTGTGTTATAGTTTTTAATTTTTGTTTTTCTTGGGGACACATAAACTTCTAAGTTGAAGGTTTTGATTCTCCGTCGAAACACAACACTTTCGATGCTTAAAATAATTAAATTATTCTTGGACTTAGGTTTTTTTAGTGGATATGATGTGCTTTTGTGCTTGTTCCTGGTGAAACGGGTCTATAATAGTATGGGGATGAAATTGGAAGAAAAACCAAGAAGAACAAAAAGTTTTAGATCATACTAGTCACCTACCATACGACTCGTAGGTTTACTCATAAGCATAATTGAATCAACAAGCAAGAAAAAATAATAAATAAATAAAATATATGACTCACTCATCTGAGTTATAAGATGAGGATACGGGTCATGTGAAAAAATCATGAAGAGAAGAAAATCTAAAGTACATAGAGTTGATGTCTTAGAAGAAGATGAGTCTAAAGTCTGACTATGACTCGTATGATCAAATTATAAGTTTACCAAGGTTTAGAGCATGAAAGAGAGAAGTCCCAGGTGATAATGAGGGAAGGAAACATGTATTATTGACAAGGTACAATTCCTGAGAATGAGTCATAACAAAAAAAGAAAGTTGAAGCCTAGAAGATCAGACACTAGAATGGATACAAGAGGAACACTAAGACTCAAAAGAAAACCTTTCGAGTGGATGAGCAAATTGTACCCTGTGCTGACATTACTTTTCAATTTCCATACTTATTAGGATATTTGGGTTATTTTTAGATACTATAAATACCCAAGGGTTTATGTTTTGTTAGGTTACGTTTTTTGACTTTCTCTTACACTCTTAGATATTCTATTACATACTTTACAATACATTGAATTGTATTTGAGATTTTTGGGTAATTATTCAATAGCAGATTTTGGATTTTATAAATATTATTATTGTGAAATTAATTACATTCTTTCTTTATTGACTATCATGGATTGTTGCATAAGTATTAACTGCTAAATTCTCTGACTAGGGTTATGGAACCCTGGTAGATTAACTATGTAAGTAAAATGGGAGATTCTTCTCTTCTAAAGTAGCTATATGTATCTTAATCTTCCTCACACTAATAGACCTTAGAGCTACTGCAGATGCTTGAGGATTTCTTGTATTCGATAATATCCTCATAAGGGTGTTTGAGATTAGTAAAAGAGGTTTAAGACAGTAATTTGTGATACACATCAATCTTATCATTCCACCATCTCATCTAATCAACTAGAGACTTAAAAGGTAAGAGTTGAACAGAAGTCATAGACAAGGAGCAATAAGGCGATGCCCTGAGACTCACAAAGTAAAGGGTGAGATTTATCAACACATTCACAAGACTATTGATAATACATAACTTATCAACTTTACATGCAGAGTAGTAGAATCGGTGGATTAAAGATGAGACACTTACAAAGTTAATAAGTCGGGGGAAACACAGTTCTAGTGTTCATCTTCTATTGTTTACAACTTAAAGCATTCAATTATCGTTACTACTTACTGATTGCTTCCAAATTCCCCCATTTACTTTTCGGCACTGCTCGTGAATTTTTTCTAAGTTAACCAACTGTTCAACATTTTTCCTATGGATTCGGCCCCAACCTTGATTGGGTTACTATATTTGGTATCGACCGTATCATACTTCTTTGGAGGTTAGTTTTGAGCGACTTTAGGGTTTTGAATAAATCTTGAGCTTCAAATAAAAATCTATCGGTATTTTGGTATTTTTAAAGTGTAATAGTAGATGGTATAGTCTAAGGTTTCTCTTAGTGTTCACTAGAAGTTGGCTGCATTGAAAGGTCAAGTTATTTCCTTCATATTTGTAAGCCTTCTCTAGTAATCATGAAGGAAGTTTGGTCTAACCTGATCCAATTTCTTCTTCGCATTTGTGAAGGAACCATGTTGTTTGTGAGAGGTTAGGATAGTGGATTCCCGCAATCACAATGGTGATTTTATATTTATGAAGAAGGACCTGGTATAATAAATTTGCTCGATTAATTTTTAGCCTCATTTTTCCTAAGTTTTACACCATAGGTTGTTGTGGGGGATCAAGAACTAGTGAAAAATTATAAATATAGGTTGGGATTGAGACGAAAAACTGTTGGGGGGAGAATTTTCCCATTATTACCCTATAAGTTTCCGCCCTAATTCTCTATTGAATTCTTTATGTTAACATTGATTTCTTTAGCTTTATGGGTTGTTCGGGCCCAAATTAAGACTCTTTGTGTGCTCAATTTTCTTGCACACTTAAGGGAACAAATGATGGATTCAATTTCTAAATTTTGATAATAGGTCCTGTAAGCGTATTCTTTAACCGATTTTTAGACTAACATTTCAAATTTCATTATGGGTCTTATTTTACATCTTTCTTATTATGAATTTAATAATACAACATCATTCAGAGATCAAAGAGTAGAGACGAGTGATTCATGGATGGTTTGACACTGTGGTTTGACTTCGAGGTAGTCTTTGGTCTAATTTTCTCTATTATATTTTGTATTTTATAGACTACATACTTGATGAGGGTTATAGGATTGGCTTATATCTAGTTATATCTTGATTTGACATGTTTAGGGAATTTTATAATTCCATTGAAATCATTGCCTTATCCTATAATACCTATTATAGTTATAGGGTTATGTTGAGCTTGATTATATTCATGTTATGACCTTAGGTTGACACTAGATTCCTTAGTATAATGTTTGGAGTAGTACTTTCATATTTTGATGGTTTTCCTAAGTTAAACTCTCTCCATAGTATAATGCCTCTCATTTTTTCTGATCTTGTGTTTATATTTATACATATTATTATAGTTCTTTTTATCATTGGCATTAAGGACTCTATTACGGGACTAGTTAAATACCAAGTTAGTTTTCTATGCCTTAAAAGAATTGTGGCTTAACCTATAAAATCTTAGGCACTTATAGTTTCCTTTCATTTATACTGGTGGTTGGTTGAATAAGTTATCTTCATTTTCATGCTTATTTTAATGGTACGATTCTAACAAAACCCTTGGTTTCTCTATTATTTTTCAAAAATGGTTTTATTCCTACTTTTTCCCTTTCAAAATTGATTTAAATCAAATTCATAACACTATTATTATTAGTTTATGACCAATTAAACTAGACATACTATTTCAGAAACTTAGGTAGGGTAGATTCCAGTCCATTCTTGATCCACTTATTTTCACCATTTACTCATTTCAATCGAGGGAGATTCTGACCCTTTATACACTATTCTACCATTTAAGTCCAGAATGTGCATTGGATTCATTTAAAAATTTCTACTTATTTCGTCTCAAATCAATGTCGAGCATTTTTGTATGCTTCTACATCTCTTAGACACTAGATGGGGAAAATTAAAGGTGATTAATTATTGGAATTCCAATTTTTGACCGAGTAGTATATATGAATATCTCGAGCTCCCTATTGGTCTGTCGGATTGGGAACCATGTGATGAAAAAAGGGCCCCAAAGTCCTTCCTTGTAAGCCTAAGAGCTGAAAGAGGTACATATACTTTGTATGTTATGGTACTTCATTGGTATGATAGTATAGTGTTCACATTTCATTCATTACTATGCATTTTCAGTCAATAGTATTATTCTTTGGCATTTCCATCCAAACAAACTTATAGGAGGCAAGATAGGTATAACTTTTGTTTGTTTTTTCTTGAATGATTGTTTTTACCTTCCAGTCTTATGAGGGTCAGGTTATGTTACTATTTGTTCACACTAGTCGGTTATGTTATTGTTTTGTTATTATTGTACAGTTTATGAATGGATGATTATGGATTGGTAGATGAGGTTTTAGGTATGCTTTCAGGCTTTCTTCATTTTTACTATGGTTATCTTATTATTGTTATTCATACTATAGTTAGACATCCCAACTATAGTAGAGTTATCTCCCTTTTTGATATTGTAATCCTCATGATATTTATGTTGTTAGGATAGACCTCTCAAGTTGGCACCATTGTGTTCAGGTATTCCTAAGATATATGACTTTTATCCTTTGTACTACTATCATATATACCCATTTTCTTTGTACTACTAGTATACATCTCTTTATTTGTACTACTATTGTATATCTCTTCTTTCATACTGCCATAGCATATTTTTTAGCTACTTACTATACACAACATTGTTCCTAGTTACAGGTACATGGTAGTATTACCTTAACCTCTCTGTTATCCTTATTGCATTTAATTTCTTAATTAATTTCCATTATATATATTGTTGCCTTAGGTGTTATTTATACTTGCATTACATGGATGTCAATCGATCAATGCGTACTGAGTACCTCATGTTTGGTACTCATACTACACTTATGTACCCTGCAGATCACAGTATGATTTCTCTCTACTGACGTGTGCATCGTCTGGAGCTGCCATGGACAGAGACTTGGGTGAGCTCCTAGGATCCTGAGTTGTTTTGCTCTCTCTCTCTCTCTCAACTTTTTTTATCTGATCTTTATTTTAAATTTCAAAGACAATTATACATCTATATATATCGTTTAACTTATTCTCTTATTTTGTTAGTAGCTCTTGTACTTGCCTTACTAGGTTTTGGGAAATATTTACTTTCTTCTAGTTTTCTTTCTCTTTTTTATTTGGTTTTACTTCTATTTCAAAATTTATCCACAAAATTTTTCGTGCTATGGGTTGTATTACTTTCTAGTGGGCTATTATAGGTACCATCATGACATGAATAATCAGGTCATGATAGAATACTTGCACGAATTTCAAGTCTAATCAAGCCATGATATAATGATTGCACAAATTCATCGCAAGAGTTAAAATTGATATTCGAATGACTTAGGAGTGTGATATTTTGATAGGTGGTAGCATAAATGGGTGATTCAATAAGAATAAAGTATGCGTAGGTTAGGTTTTGATATTGTTGACAACTGGCAATCTTTCAATCTATGACAAAACTTCACATGGATTTATTTCAAACACCTAGGTTTACCTTACTAAGCAATTCAAAACCTCAATCAATTAGTTTATTTCTAGCACTATCTATTTAAAAAGGAATACACAAGTAATTATCTACTAAATCTCTTTACTCTTGTTTTCTCATACAAGCAAAACATGGAATCTAAGATTGAATAGAGTTTGAAACCTTAAATCTTGAGTTGAAATAAAGAGATTTAGCTAAACACACAGTTTATAGCTTAAATTAGAAACAAATGTTCAACATCTAAATGAACCATCATCCATCACACACCGCAAAGATTAGGGGTTTAGCTATGCATACAATAAATACAAGAAATAATACTATCGTGCAATTCAAGAGAACCATATATTTAAATATTCAAGATGAAATTATCAAATCTAAGGTGAAAAGACAAGATGAATACTAATTCCCAACATAAGGGTTTAAATAATTGTTTTCGGTTTCATTTTATTTTAAAATATGTATAATTACCCTCTAATTCATAAAAATATTCTATTTATATGACCTAGAAAACAAAAGAAAAATATTTAAAATGTTTCCAATAGATCCATCGTGCGTGTATCACTGAGGTTGCATAACTCTTATACGGTGTGCACTTTCAGCTCAACAAAATGGACAATATTTTTTTTCATTACTTTATTCTTCAGGAATCCTGTCGCCTTTTGTTCCTTCATACAGTGATTAGATAATTGTTGTTCAATTTGCACAATTCACCTCATACTCACTCGATCGTCATTCGAGGCTTTCTTAAAAACCTGTCTCTTTTTATGATCCTCTTTCCTATTTTGCATCTAGCACACACCTTGTTTTATAGGCACTTTGCTTTTACGATGCCACATTTTGTTCTTGTAAATCTACCGTTCATCATATCTTTAGTTTCTCTAGGTTTTTTCTCCTTTATGGTCCTTGTCATTTTCTAGTACGTTTTACATCCTTATTACATGTATGTAACCAAATTAGAATTAGAATTGACTTAAATTAGGCATTAAGGACATCACTTTGGTATCCATTGTATGCATATTGAGTCATAAATTGTCAACTCATCACTTCGTTCTTCTTGGGTGTACCTTCTGGGCTTATAGAGGTGTAGTTAGCTTGTAATAAAGCATTTCTTTTTAATTGAGTTATTCATATTTCGTGTACCACTTTCACTTAGCATAGTGATAACGATCAACTCACTCCATGATTTATGGGCAAGGCAGACTTTGCCAAGTATATTAAACCAACGCTAGTTAGGGTGGAACCCTCGAGGAGTGGAATAAGTCTTCTAATCCTATCAGTATTAATAACTAGTAAGGAGATACCCGTAGTGTAAGCAAAATGAAATACATGAATTAAAATGGGGGGTTGGTTTGGAAAGTTCTTTTACCAAAATCTAATCAAATTATAATTCAAGGAAACAAATGTGGCTAAGAATTCAATACGAGAAAAGTCTTGGGATTATGTATTCCTAGGGGCAAATAATGCATGGGTCCATGACCATTAAATACAAATTCCAGTTAATGACTACATGGGTAGACTAGGATAGGGGTTCGTGTGGCTAGTTTGTCAACAAACCTCAAGATTATCACCCATGAACCTTTTTAGGTACCTTATGGGTGTGTCAAACAAATTCACCCAATACCTTAATTAGGCATCCATATTTCTAGGAAGATGCCCAAGATCTATCCAATTCTCAATCCTCCCTTATTTCCAAAAGTATACTCACATCCCTCATTCAAGGATGATGTAAGATTTTGGGAATTTGGGGTTTTCACCCACAAATCCATTTTGGGAATTTTGGATTTTAACCCACAAATTCCAACTCAATCAAGAAAGTATTAGTGAAAACAATCATCAATAATCAAGAATCTACACTAATAAATCACAACCCACACATATTTGCATCCTATTTCAACTAATCCCAACATAAATATTTAATTACGCATGAAGTTAATGGAAAGGAATATATGAAAACGTTCATTGAATGCTTCTATGTAAATTAAAAATAATAGTAATCCAATATCCAACTTCAATTACAACCAAAGCTAATTGATAAATTAGCCATAATAAGTTTCCCTAATTTTGTATGGTTTCAAATTGTTCAAAATTAAATTATAGTTGGCAAGATACCCAAAAGTGAATGGATTTTGTCTCTATATTGGATTTGGGGTCGGCTCTATGAAATTAAAAATCTTACTCTTGGCATAAACCCGTGCTGCTATGTTGCCCCAGATTGATCGTGATCGCAACTCTTGCGATTGAGGTGAGTCCATCACGATTGTTGGCTTTGACTAACATTGACAGGCTGCGATCGCGACCCTCTAACCGTGATCGCAGTAAATAAGGTCAGATTTTGCTTTTGCCTTTCCAGCATTTGCACTTCTTTTCTCTTCTTGATCCCCTTTTAGCTCACTTTACCTCTTTTCGTCTCATCACTAGTATACCTATAAAATATGGGAATTAGTGTATTCAAAATCCAAATTTGTCTCATTCATAATGTTAAATCATATTAGTGTTCATGTATTTAGTCTTAAATGAGTGGTAAATTTACCACTCATCAACACCCCTAAATTAGACCTTTTCTTGTCCTCAAGAAACAATACTTCTTACCCAATGATACCATATAATTGTAAGCCTATTTATGCAACCAAATAATCATAATGACTTTGAACTTGATTAAAAACAACAAGTAGCTCTCTAACATGGGAAATGCTATTCTCACGACTCCCCTCAACATGAAATACAACTTTAAAAATGCAAAAGACTTTAAAGAATAATAATGCCAGAATTACCAACTCTCTACATATTACTCTTTATCAAGAGCCACTCAACCATACTCATTTGCGTAATTTTTGCAGAAGATGATAATTTCACCTGCCTCTATTAGTCTACATGCCTCTTCATGAGAATAAAGTCCCAAACACCAAATTGTCCAATATACAACTTGGGATTTTAGCATAACACACACTCTCTCTTAAAAGGACTCTCTCAATGCTAACAAGAACCATACCATAGAATTGCCATTATCTTCAATCACCACTACAATGATTACACTTGGTTGGAGATCTTAAAGTACTTGTTAAGATTGTAATGTTGGTTTGGGGAAAGGGTATGGTATCAGTTAGGACAAAAGTGGTTACACCCTTCTTGAACATCTATATAACACTATTTATCCCAACTTTTGACCATGGATCACTTCATTTGTTTCCAAAATTCACACATGACTACTTTAGCGGTCTTGATTTACCCATCTATTTGATAGCATTTATTTTTCAACTAATTCTTTTACTATATCATGCTATTCCATCATTTAATGAATTTTTTTATCACTTTTTCACTATTATTTCTTTGCCTAACATCATAGGCATCCACTTACATTATCATGGCCCAAGTTTATCTCTTCCAAACTTTCCACCCCCAACTTAGGCATTTGGCCTCAAATCCCATTTCCATGTTCAAGGAAGGTAGGGTTCAAAAGAGAAAAAACTTTGAATGGTTTAAGTAATGTAATGTGGTTTCCAAAAAAGGCTTGAAGGATCAAAATGAGTAACTAAGGATATTATTCTATGTATATGTAGGGTCTTTAGGCTAAAGTGGGTTCCTATGTTCACAAAAAAGGCCTAAGATCATTTTACAAACCAAGTATAATAACAATTAGCCTTAAGACACAAATGGGGAAAGTTCTAGATGGTACAAGTATGTGTGATTGTTAGACAATTACCCTCACAGTGCATGGCATGCAAACTTTTCCAGGAGGCTCAGATGCACTTCCTACTAGAGACAACAATGAGGTTTTACTAAGTTCTATAAGCTCAAGACTTCAGAGTATCCTAAGACTATGATGTATATTTTGACATAATCTAGTACTTTTTTTTATAGTCGCTCTTGTACGACCTTACCAAGCCTTGAGGATTCTTTTTGATGCATTTTGTCCTCTCTCCTTATTGAAAGGTTTATATATATATGTGTATATGTGTGTGTTATTTTTTGGGTACAAAATCTGTATTTAACAATATGAACTTCAATACTAAGTTGAAGGAAAACTTCAAAAAATAGAAAGAAGTTCCAACAACATGAAACACAATTTAAAAGAAATCATCAAGTAAACTATCAAAAAAAATGATAGAATCAATTCCAACTTAAAGAAAACACAATGAAGACAAAAAAAATGATAGAATCAATTCCACCGAATTCACAATGTGTCCTTACAAAATTTATTCCCCTCAAGTACCCTTGTTTAATGTAATATTTGTTCTAGTATAAAAAAATTCATTTTCGAAAATAGTTGTACCTCAAATTTTTTAAACCACGAACTCACGCTATAGTTTGATGATCACACTAGAATTTTTTAGAAAAAAAGATGTTTTTCAACTCAACTTTTTCATCAATGTACCTGAGGGTAAAATTAGGTATTTATAACTATCATGATGTTGCTTCACAAAGAGAAGCAATGGTCTAGAAAGACGCACGTCTTCATAAAGGTGCAACTCTTCATAAAATGTGTAACTCTTTGAAAAAGTCACAACCCATTATAAATATTATAACCATCCAAAGTGAAAAGGGTCTATTAAAATTGCATCCTTTCTCTTTGTGTCTTTTCAGAAAAAATATATATTAACTTTCTATTCACACTTCTTACAAACCTTACAATCCACTACATGAATGGGGAATGGCTATATAATAAAAAAAATACAGACAAATGTATGATCTACAAGCAAATACTAATTTCATCTAGATAAGTAGGTTTTCCTTTGAACTTTGCATAGTAAACTTACTACGGATGGACTCGGCCAATAGGTAGATGTGATATATTTGAACCATCAAACTTTAATGTAAACTTAGATAACATAATTAGCCCTACAAACATTTTTCCGTTTATGGTTCTCACGATTTTGCTTGTTTCAGTTATAAACTGTAATACCCCATACTTTTCCTACCTTGAAAAGTTTCCCAAGAATGTTAGAAGCTTTCTTTGAAAGATGAATACACTTCTTAAATTTAGTATTTCCAATATTTTCACTTTTTATCATGTGGGAAATCAAATAAGCTTTCCATCGATACTAAATCCATCCAAATCCGACACCCGGGTGAAGAGTTAGAGCCTTTTTAGTAAGACAGTGTATCGCCTGATCCTTCAGCGCGTCATGGAGATAGCTCAAATGACAATTGTCAATTTCTAGTGTTGCTCCGTGATAGTGGTGCATCGTGCTAAAATTCCAAGTTACATACAAGGTGGTAATGCGATAGCTCCGTATTGCCCACCATGCAATTTCCTATTTGTCACTTTCCAGTGACTTGGTGCGATAGTGGCAAGTTGCACCAAGGATGAAAATCGAGAAATTTTCAAAGAAATTAAAGACCCATCTAAGAGTTAAAAGGGTCAATTTCCTAGCCCTATTTAAACCCAATAACATGTGAGTAGACGTTATTTACCCAAAATATACTAGTTTCTCTCAAGATTCTCTCAAGAACAAGCTAGGGTTTCTATTGTGGATTCAAATTGAAGAAGGTTTCACCATCAATCTTCACAAAATCATGAACTAAGGTATGTGCAATATTCATTCATGGACTCCTTTCATCTATGAAGACCGAGAATCTCTTTTCTAAGGTTATGTTTATGGATTTCTTTATGAATTTCATGTTGGGTTTGTTTTGTTTATGTTGTAAATGATCAATTGAATTGAAATCCTTGTTGGGCGATCAATTTTATATGGAATTTATTTGTATAGATGTATATTCAAGTGAACATATAAATAAACCCTAGGATAATGAAATTAGAGATGAATCATGCTGATTAATTGTTTTATAATGTTGTCTACATGTGCTATGCCTACCATTTGTATGATTAAATTCCTATATGAAGGAACAATGCCTAACTTGTATGATATCATGAAATCCCCATGTATGTACAAGCTTATGCATATCACATATTTGATGAACTGCTTAAATATATGAGTTATGAATTGTGTTGTTGGTCATCTGTTCAAATAAGCCATGCTATGTCAGTTTCTTCTCATCGAGTCCTGGGGGTACTTATACCTGAAATTTTAGCTCTATGACTAGATCTAGGTCATGTTTTCACGATATCCTCAGTCAATCTATGATCCATAGAAACTAGTCAGTCATGTGACTCAGGAAATGTTAGGAATCTCAGTAATTTTAGTAGCTCAGTAATTTCAGTAACCTTATTATTCCCAGTCAATCTCAGTAACTTCAGTATTGTAAGTCAGTCCTCCAAACCCAGTTCATTCATTCAGTCAACTAAACTTAGTAAATTCAATTTAGATTTGCTAGATAATACAACTAGTATCAGTTCAGTTCAGTTAATCAACTCATTTCAGTTAATCAGTTTAGTGTCTTTCAGATGGGCGTAGGATTCAGCACCGAGCGAGCCTAATGATGGGGACTCACCCACCAGATAGGAATGAGATCTCTAGAATCAATCCCTATGTTCCAAAACTATGTAGGCAGCGTAGGTACAAGATATCATATGTTAGATAGGACTAACATACTAAGGGATCACCCGTTAGCGTATTTAAATGTATAGGACTGATCCCAAGGTTCACCCTCTAGATTAGTACTAATTCCATAGCAATTGTCTTTACCAGTGTCGCGGTACTGACACCCTTCCAGATGGGGTCACAGGTTAGACCCCAGTTATCTTAGTATGGGGAATATCGGTTAGATGAATATATCCCACAATTTTAGTTACAAAATTAGGACTATCAGATAAAGTCAATTCAGCTCAGTAGTATAGATTTAGGACTGTCAGATACAGTCACTCCTTATCATTTTAAATAGACTCTGGGATCATCCACTAGACAAGACTCATCTCAAATATGGTCAATCAATAATGGTATCATCAGATTTTTAGATCACTCACTAGATAGGACTGATCTCATATTCAGTTATTCATATACAGCATGGAACTCATCTAGTTCCATCAGATTCAAGACTATCAGATATAGTCTCTCATGTTATCAGTTATATCAGTTATAATAACTTATGTTATTAGCATTCATCTTCAGGACTGTCAGATACAGTCAGCCAAACTAGTTTTTTATAATAAAAACTGTTAGACACAGTTATCCATGTATCCATAACATAGTATCAGTCCCTCAATATTCCATAATACATTATATTTTCTCACTCATCAGTGACTCAGATGTCAATGTCAGTAGAATCAGTAGTTAGAGCTTAGTATCCAGTCCTATCATGATCTTAGTTATAGTTACGTATGCATGCATGTATTCTCACATTCATGTTAGTTAGTCAGTTAGTATTGTTCATGCATATGAACCTATTACATTCAACCTACCTCACTTGCATACCAATACATTCAAAGTACTGATGCATTTGCGCTATGGTGTTTTATACCATATGTTTAGAAGCATGAGCTTCAGAGAACCATTAGCATCCCAGTTCAGCCATGAGCTTTAGCAGTGAGTCCTTAGCCTTCGAGGACATGATGATCACATTACTATTTTAGTTTTTATTTTAGTAGTTGGAGTTAGTTGGGAACATGTCCCACCAACTCCTTATTCAGACAGTTTAGAGGCTTTCAGACTACAGTATGTTCAGACAATTATCTCAGTTGTTTTCGTATCCTTATACCATATTTTTCAGTTATATACTAGTATTGAACCTAATGGCCTTTCAGTTTATGTTTCCACATTTACGATATTATTATAATTATTCAGTGGTTAGTTTACAGATATCAGTCATCGGTTAGCTTATGGTCCTTCGGGGTCGTGGACACCGTGTAGCATTTCGAGTACCTGATTTGGGGTGTTACATAAACAAGACTTGATTTGATGAGAGCATAGAGTCTAGTCCTTTAATATCATCCTCCTTGAAGCGGCTTCAACTTCACCCTCACATAAAATATTTCTATATATTTAATCCTTTATATCAAACTATTTGGTAAAATCTTCCAAATAGTAAAGGCATTAAAAATTTTCAAACCATAAGCCTTATCCTAGTTTCCTGAACATTGTTTTCATCATAACAATAAATTGAGTGTATTGACAATGTTGAACTGTCAGTCACAAATTTGTTTTATTACATTTAACCTAGCTCTTGGGATCTCTTGTTTACTAGGTAGAGTTACCCTCCTGATGACTTGCCCTAGGACTTAAACCTATTTCCTTTGATGTTTACTTAACTTCCTCTCTCAATAGACCTTTTGTAAGTGGACCTGATACATTATCATTTGACTTCGTATATTCAACAATGATAATTCCACTAGAGAGTTGTTCTCTAACAGTATTAAGTCTCCATCTTATATGTATCATACTCTATGCCCTACCTATGATCTCTTGACTATCACCATGTATGCATTCTGGTTCCAAATGATTGGACCAATAAAGAATATATTTAAAGAAATTCTCGATCTATTATGTTTTTTCATTGACTTTATCTAATGTAATACATCTAGATTCCATTTTAGAGTAGGGAATGCATGTCTTTGTCACATACGTGGCAGGTTGTACCTGAACATACATGATAAATATTTGTTGGCATATAAGTGCTAAATCCTTGTTGGAACATACATGGCATGCTTTGCTAGAATTAATCCGCCACCCTAGAGTATTTACAAACAAGTTATATTTTGAAAGAATAACGCTTAAATCATCCACATCATCTTTGGATTAAGCTATGTTGGCTTAATCCATTTTCTTTCCCTTTTTGGGAACTCGATAATCTACTGACTTGTGGGCAACCTTTCCAAAATTAAAGAAATTTTCTTTGATATTTACTTAGGAGGATTGTTATGTCGTCCTGAGGCTTTTTTTGCTTGTATTTATAGGGATCATACTCCCCAATGTGTGCTCCACTTATAGTGGAAATCCCTCTAGACCTCATCTCATCTTCTTTGTTATCCACTTCAATTTGTAACCTAACAATGAGGTCTTCAAAAAACATCTCCTTTCTCTTATTCTTCAAGAACTTTTTGGAGTCTTTCCATAAAGGTGATAACTTCTCGATTATACCAGTTACTTGAAAACTTCGTTCACAACCAACCCTACATCAAAGGTCATGTGATTATTAAGAAAAAAATTAATATTTCAATAAATGTAATAACTAAGCTGTTACTTTTTTCTAAGAGAAGATGAATGATATTTGCAGTTCTTGAACTTGGGCGACGACAATTTTACAGTCTACCATTGTAAAGTCCAGAATTTGGCAACAATGAATTTCTTCAATCCAATATCTTCTATTTTATATTTCCTTTCCAATACATACAATAGTTCTTTAGAGGTTTTCATATTGTTTTACGCATTGTATAGATTATCTTGCAGGCCACTTAATATGTAGTTCTTACACAAGAAATCTGAGTGCTTCAAAGCTTCAATTTCTATAAAACATTCTTTTTTCAATTATAGACTTTGGATAGACACCTCCACACTTCGAAGTGTTTCATGTTGGATTTCCTTCCTTTTGATTTTTCAAATGGAATAAAGTATGTCTTGCTATAGGGCATCTATTGAGTATTCGATTTGTTGTAAGGATGGATCCTCCCTACATATTTTATGGTAAACCTATATTTAGATTAAGAGATTCATCATTTCCTTGAGAATTCAATTTTTTCCTTCAGCAAACCCTCTTGATTGAGGTGAATATAGGGAAGTAGTTTGATGTATCATTCCATTTTCTAAATTTATCTCCACGAAAGGAGACTTATACTATCCACCCTTATGTCTTATCAGTTTGCTCTTTTTATCCAATTGATTTTCAACTTTAGTTTTATATTGAATAAATGTATTTATTGCCTCAGCATTACCATTTAGAAAATAAACATAATAGAATCTAGTACAGTCATCAATAAAAGTTATAACACATTTTTCCCACCACAAGATGGTGTTGATTTCATATCATAAATATCTTTATGGATAAATTCTAAGGTATTCGAATTCTATTCAACATACTTATACGGATGCTTAGTACACTTCAATTTCATACATGTTTGACAATTTTATTTATTGCACTTAGAGTTTGACGAAACTTCTAAATTAATCTATTTTTGTAATGTTTTGTAATTCACATGTCCTAAACGTTTATAACATAATTCATGTGAATCGAGTAAGTAAGAAGAAATAGAGCTTTTATTAATTTCAATATTCATTACATTGATATTGAAAAGGCCTTCGGTGAGGGAGATATCATAAAAATTATATGCCCCAATCTAATCTAATCAGGGTCTAACCTGTAACCCCTATTTGAAGGGTGTCAGTAGCTTACTAAGGGTACTAACACTTGTTGTATGGATCTACTTAATTGGTAAACTGAAGGACTAGGTTATAAGTCTTCTACTGGCTGGTGGCCCCTAAGAGAGTGTCAGTCCTCTACTGGCAGGTGACATCTCATAACCTACTCTAGCTACGTAGATCTAGAACTTAAGGACTACTACTAAAGTTCTCAGTCCTTTACTTCTGAGTGTGCCTTCATCCTTAGGTATCGGTTTTTTCATTACCCTCCAGCATAGAATAATATATTAAATGTAGTACATTATTATAATATTGTATGGAAATTTATGATTCATAGACTCAAAATATAGTATAACTCACTAAACTGATGAAATCTGTGATTATGAGTATGGAAAGATGTTAAACATATGAGAACAAGATGCTCGCATGGTTTAATTCATATTTTGATAATTAACATAGTGTCAACTGAACATGATATGGGGGACTGAGATTATAAAGAATGTAAGAACATAATTCACATGGGAAATACATTGTCATAGTTTGTATTAAAACTATTAAAAGAAAATTTAGTAAATTCATACTTGACATTGAACTATCATAAAGAGAGGGAAATGGTTTATACTTGAAAAATTAAGGGATTTTTCAAATGCAATGGTTGGAAGGAATCCATTGATAAATATCCCAAACACCTGAGTTTGCTTAAATTCTTAAAGAAAACTTGAAATTGAGACTTGGATGGGTGAATTCTTTGAGGATGCTTTTGATTTATGTGTGTTATTGAGAATAGGAGGATACAAAATGTCGTCAAGTGATGGTTAATGAGGAAAATAATCCCCCTCTTGGGTTTTAAGTCATGGATTGGTTGTTTAGGCAGAGAAAATGACCAAAATACCCCTTATCCCTTAATGAAGGATGCATCATTTTTTTTACTGTAGTTACCACAATGAATATCATAGAGGCCAGTCTCCGTGACATACTGCCTGTCGCACAGGCTTACTGCTTTCGTGGTCCAAATCATTTAAATCTCTTTCAGAATTTCCAAAACACTCCCAAATGGACCTTCTAATATTCCTAAATGTGTTTCAACTCATAAATCGATGTTTCAAACTAGGGAAGGCCAAAATTAAATTTTTTAAAGTCTTGGGGTGTTAAAATGGTCATGTCACTTGTACTTAGTGTGAAGTAATTGCTTTGAGACCTTGAAACATGAAAGGAATAGTTGGACGCTTATCTTGGACCTTATGGTGTATTCCAATAGCTCCCCCATGGGATTATTTATCCCAAAATAGAACTATCTCAGCTGAGATACAAGGAAGACTGAGATCATGTATTGAATACTTATAAGTTAAATCATGATTAAATAACTGAATCTTAAATATGACGCATGGACTAAACTAAATTTATGAATGCATGATATGGAATAAGGATGATTGGGTAGCTAAGATAGAAAATGAGAGAATTAATTTAAGACAAACCATTACCTTAAGATGACTCTGAATCCATAGATAAAAGATGGTAATACTTGGACCGTATATCATCTTCTTATTTTTATAAATTTCCCTTAATGGATTGATTCCTCCACAAATCTCTTATTAAGGGAACTTCTTTATTTATCAATCAACAAATTTGACAGTCAAGGAATTCAACTATGACTTCTTCATAGGAAAGACTATCTTTAACGCCCACAATCTCGAAAGGGACAACTAAAGTTGGGCCACCAATGCATTTCCTTAGGAAAGAGACATAAAACACCAGATGCACAGATGTCAATTCAATAGGCAACTATAACTCTTAAGCTACCTTCCCAAAATGGTTAAAAATCCTATATGGGATAACATTGAAGGGATTGAGCTTCCCTATCATACCAAACCTCTTCACCCCTTTCATGGATGAAATTTTCAAATACACCAAGTCTCCAATATCAAACTCAAGATCTCTTCTCCTCACATTAGCAAAGGATTGTTGTTGTGCCTGGGCTATCTTTAGCCTTTCTAGAATCAATTTAACTTTCTCCATTGCCTCATACACTGAATCTGGCCCTATCAAAGTAGCCTTACCTACTTCAAACCAAACAGAAATTGATCTACACCTCGTTCCATAAAGATCCTCAAATGAAGCCATTTGAATAGTGTCATGATAATTGTTATTAAAGACAAGCTCAATTATATTTAAGTGGTTATCCCAACTACCCTTAAAGTAAATAACAAAACCCCTCAACATGTTCTCTAATGTCTGAATGGTACGCTTTCTAGGTTGAAAAGTTTTACCGAGATGGACTTGGTTACCAAGACCCTTCTGAAAAGACTTCCAAATGTGAGAGGTAGACTGGGTATCTCTATTTTAAATGATGGTCAATGGAACCCGATAAACCTTTATAAAATTTTTGAGATAGCGTGTAGCATAAACCTCGGCAGAACCCAAATCAAATCATGTTGATGATGTGTATGAGGTCATCGGGTAACAAAATCCATGTTCATCACCGCCCACTTCCAAGTAGGGATGCTTAACTTCTAAAGTGCACCATATGGAATTTGGTGCCCAACCTTAACCTAATGATAGTTTGAAAAATTAGCCACAAATCCACAATATATTTCTTCATACCATTCCATCAATAGACTTCCCGCAAATCAAGGTACATCTTAGTGGCTCCTGGGTGAATAGAATATCGCTCACTTTGTGCCTCCGCTAATATTCTACGTCTCAAATCAACTACATTCAAAACACATAACCTACTCTAACAACAAAATATACCATTTCCTACTTAGGAGAAAACCTAAACTTTCAGATCTTAAACTTTCTTTTTCAATTTTACCTGTATAGGATCTCTTTCTTGCTTTTATTTCATTTCAGCCATTAATGAAGACTCCAAACTATTTTGAACTCATATAACACCTTCAGCCAAATCAACTAATCAAACACCTAATTTAGGAAGCTAAAGAACCTCATGAACTAACTCTTTCTTATCCACCTCAACATGCACAACACTTCCCAAAGTCAATCTACTAAGGGGATCAACCACTACATTGGCCTTACTGGGGTGATACAGCATACTTATATCATAGTCTTTCCATAATTCAAGCCACCTTCTTTGATGAAAATTTAAATCCTTTTAGGTGAACACATACTATAAACTCTTATGATCCGTAAGAACATAATTATGAACCACATAAAGAAAATGCATCGAAATCCTTAAGGCAAAGAAAACTACGTCCAAATTAAGATCACGAGTTGAGTAATTCTTTTGACAGGGTTTGAGCTGCCTGGAGGCATAGTCTATAACCTTACCTCACTATATTAACACATATAGAAGACCAACTCTAGAAGAATCATAATAAACAATAAATCGACCTGAACCCTGTAGTAAAGTCAATACTAGAGCAGAAGTGAGTTGAGTCTATAACTCCTAAAAACTCTTCTTGTAGGTATCCGATCTCTGAAATTTGAATTTTTTTTTTGGTTGGTCGAGACATGAGGGAAGTAATAGAATAAAATCCTTTAATAAATTATTTGTAGTAACCAGCTAAACCCCAAGAAACTCTTGATATCTTATAAAGAGATGGGCCTAGGCTAGTTTCTCGCTACTTCAGTCTTTTGAGGATCAAGTCAAATGCCATCACCAAAAATAATGTGACTAATAAAAGCTATAGCTATCAACTAGAATTCTCTCTTGACAAATTTAATAAATAATTAGTTATTATTAAGAGTCTATAATACAATCCTCAAATGGTCCGCATGATTGCCTTCGCTATGAGAGTAGAAGAGGATATCATCTATGAAGAATATGATGAAGATGTCAATGTACTACTTTAACACTGTTCGTAAAGTCCATAAAAGTTGTAGGAGTATTTATTAAACCAAAAAACATAACACGAAATTTAAGTGACCTTACCGAGTTCTGAAGGTTGTCCTTAGGATGTTACATTCTCTTACATTGAGTTGATGATAGCCGAATCTAAGGTTTATCTTAGACAAATAGCTTGCACCTTCAAGTTAGTCAATTAAATCATCATTTCTTGGGAGAGGATATTTATTCTTGATTGTGACTTTGTTCAACTTATAGTAGCCGATGTATATTTGGAAGGAACTATCATACGTGTGCACAAAGAGAACTAAAGAACCCCATAGAGAAAAACTAGGCCTCATGAAATACATATCTAAGAGGTATTTCAATTGTTTATTAAATTCTTTAAGCTTAGCTGCAGCTATTCAGTAAGGTAGAATTGAGATAGGCTGGGTATCTAGGAGGAGATCTATTCGAAAGTCAATTTACCTCTTGGGAGGAACTCTAGGAACATTTTCAGGAAATATTTTTGGAAAATCATTCACTAATGGAATTGACTCAAGTCTAAGAAATTCAGAATTTGAGTCCTTGACTCAAACGACCAGGTAAATGCATCCATTGGATATAATCATTCTTGCCTTAAGATAATAGATAAACCGACCTATAGGCACTGAAGTATGACCTATCATTTCAATAACAGGATCATTAGAAAACTAGGACTGGACTCTTTTGTTTGTATAATAAACTGAGGCATAGCACAAATGGAGTCAATCCATGCCCAGAATGACATCAAAATTAGTTATTTCTAAATTTGTAAGGTCAGCTGAAGCGACTTTCTTAGACACTATGACCGATCAATTTTTGAATACCCATCTAGCTATAGTTGAACTAACCACTAGGGAAGACACTGAGAATGGATTTTCTAGTATTTTTGTATTGACCCTGTAGTATACAACTATATAAGTTGCCACAAAAGAAAGTAATGCTCAGGGGTCTAACAATTCATGCATGTGAAGGTGGAAGAGTTGTAACATACCCATAACCACATCAAGAAAAAATTCCTGATCCTATCAATTCTGAAGTGCATAAAGTAAATTCTGACGATATCCACTAGTGGCATTGGATGTGGCTTTCTACTGAGCCGGATGACTTGCTGTAGCTAATGAAAAATTAGACCCACCTTGATGATAAAAATCCTTTCCCTTCTGGGCAACCACTAGGAAATCCCTGATCTTGTGGCCTAGCTTATCACATCTAAAACACGAATCACTACCTACCCTTAACTCCCCCTAATAGTTCTTATTATATATCCTATAAAGTATATTAGTGAGAATACTATTCACAATACCTTAAGACTTAGAACCCGCCGCTCTATCCCTATTGTCCTACCTGAACATAGAACCGATGCAGTGGCAGAAGATGGGGATGGAGCGATAATTATATGGTAGAACTGTGAATGACTCCCTCTATTATACTTTTTTTTTATGACAAGTTGAATCTTCTAGTTTTGGTCTTATTCTTCATTTCCTTCTCTTTGAGCTTCTCCTCCTCAATTTGCTGAGAATAGACCTTAAACCTAGAAAGGTCCATCTCCTTAATCAACATAGATGTTCGACACTCTTTGACTATGCCATCTGATACACCAGACATAAATTTACTCATTCTATCCCTAGAATCAGCCACCATAGTTAGAGCATACCTTGCCAACTAGGTAAACTTGAGTGAGTACTCCTTCAAACTCGTGTTACCCTTCTTTAAATTTATAAACTTTTGCACCTTATCCTCCCTCAACTATAATAGGAAGAATCTATCTAAGAAGGTCATAGCAAACACTCTATAGGTGCTGCCTCAACACCTCTGTCCTTCTTCCCTTTCGTAAACTAAGTATGTGCCACTCCATGCAATTAGTAGGCGGCTAAGTAAACACTCTAACTATTAGTAACACCCATGTTATCTATCATTTTTTTCACACCATCAAAAAACTTTTGCGGATCCTTTTCAGATGTGGATCCAAAAAACAAAGTAGGATTTATCCGAGTGAAGTCTCAAATCCAACCTACTATTGTTCTCATTACTGGATTGACTGGGGAAACATCCTGTTGGATATTATGAGTATCCATTTTTAAGGAAAATAAGGTGACACTAGTTTTCAATTCAGCAAGGGTTACATGTTCGTTCAGAGGGCCTTCCAAAATAAGTGGTGGTGCTAGGTAATCCTATTTTTCGACCATTATCTCTTCCAGGAGGCATTTTCTATAAATGTATTAAGGACTAGTTAGTAAAGGGATTCAATAGAGATCATTCTCTTATGCAGAACATAAATATTGAAAGAAGGGAAACTTTCCTAAAATATTTCATAGCCACTAGCTTGTAGGTGTGGCGCGCTTCGCACTCATGCAAAAGAGTCTACTTAAAATGGATTTTAGACACCCTAGGACACTTAAAACCTTGGGCTCTAATACAAAGTTTGTCATGACCCAAGACTACTCCTAGTCATAACATGGTGCTTAAGGCCTCATGTAACCCTAAGCTTACCCATAATCTGATATCTATTGTGAGCAATGAATAATGTAATAATATAACATCCTATGCAAAATCTAAATTAATGAGAAATTCTATTTAGATGATATAGTGAAACAATACCTAACATGTCTTAACTTCTAATAACTGAAAATAAGTCTAACTATTTGAAAGCCTAAAAAACAAGATGAGTTGATGGGACAAGCCCAAAACTATGTCTAATTGAAATAAAGGAAGTGCTAAAAATAACTTCAAATAATTTATCCTTGATGGATTAGGAATCACCACAAATGTTGTTGAGTTACACTAAGATGACTAAGGGCGATTGGGGTACTGAGAGTTCGAACCATGTTATAGCATAACATAGCATAAAAGAGATTTTGCGATCAATACTTGGAATATATTGGTACGTAAGATAAAGAATAATTGAAGTACATATAGATACTGAGAATAAATGCTTGAACATGTAAAACCAATGCAATACCAAGTAATACATGTACTAAAATAATATGTTAAAATTACAGACCGAATAGGTGAAAAATTGAACACTTGGCCATGCAAATGTGAACTGATAAAATCTAAATGCTGAACTAAAATTGTGGGAGCTATCATTTAAAAAACATTCCCCAATCTGAGCTGATTGGGGTCCAATCTATAATCCTAGTTGGAAGGGTTTCAGTACCTTGCCACAGTTATTAACACTGGTTATGTGGATCCATTGAATTTGTGTACAGAAAGACTAGGCTGTCAATCCTCTACTAGAGGGTGACCCCAAAGAGAGTGTCAATCCTCTACTACCATGTGACATCTATTCACTTACATTGGCTACATAGTTCTTAAATTTAGGGATTGTTATTAAAGGTCTCAGTCCATTACAGGCTAGTGAGCCTTTATCCCTAAGTATCGGTTGTTCATAACCCACCAGCATTGACTAATAATTAAATGTAATAACATTATCACCTCACTATAAGGAAATTCATAATTCATAGACTTAAAACGTGTATAACTAACTAAACTGATCAAATCTATGATTATGATTATGAAAAAATGTTAAACCTACGAGAAAAACATGCTTACATGGTTTAATTCGCATATTGATAATTAACAGGTTGTCTACAGAACTTGATATAGGCGTCTAAGATTATAAAGCATGTAAGAACATACTTTACATTGGAAAATAGATTGCCATAGTTTATATTCAAAATTATTAAGGGAAAATTTATTAAATTCATACTTGACATTCAAATTTCATAAAAAGATGGAAGAGGGTTTATTGATGAAAAATTAAAGGATTTTTAGGACTCAATGGTCAAAAGGAACCAATTGATGAGTATCCTACATACCTTAATTTGTATTGATTCTTATAGAAAACTTTTAATTGAGACTTGGATGAGTGAATACTTGGAGTTAGCTTTTCATTTCAATGTGTTCTTGAGAATGAGTGAAGATGTACTGTCATTAACTAATGATCAATGGTGCAAAAAAATCCCCTCTTGGATTTTAAGTTACGAATTAGGAGTTTAGGGAGACAAAAAAGACAAACCTACCCCTCATCCCTTAGTAAAAGTTGCATGATTTTTACACTACATCATACCACAATAACTATCATAAAGGCCTGCCTCCATGACATGATTTATATCATGGAGTATAACGTCCATGACACGTTATGTATTGCGGATACTATCCTTTATGACACACTGAAATCCTATAGGCTTAGTGCCTTTGTGGTCCAAAATAACTTCGAACCTCTTTTAAAATTTTTGAAATTCTCTCTAATGACCCTTTTAGTATTTCTAAACATTGTAAAACTCATAAATCAATTCTTCAAAACTTGGGAAATCCAAAAATAAAATGTAAAAAATCTTGGGATGTTAAAATAACCATTCATTTTAGGTGAATATATGCACCTTCGTGTTGGTATCCGGTCTTATTTAGTCTTATTATGAGGACTACTTGTGTCCTTAATGCATAATAATTATATAAATAAAAATCTAAGTGTTTAAGTACTTAATTACTATTTTAAAGGTGTATCTCAAACAAGTTTGTGCTTAATTGGGTAACTTGGAATTAAAATGAGAAAACTAGTGTTACTAGCTTTAGCTAGGTGTTTTTCAACTTGATATCATTGGATTCTAATGTGTATAATGGGTTAATATTTGTATGATTGTGTAATTATGTGCTGAAAACCTTATTTATAATTTTTAAAGTTCCATTTAATCAATCTAAGAGTCAAAACACTAAGCTAAAGATTAATAGTACGAAATTAGTTCTTTGCTTAAGTTTCTAGTTCACCGTTGTGGATTGTATGTTTTTTTGAGATCTAATCCATATTGGTTGATACTACTGGATTATTGGTAAGTTGTTTTCTAATGACATATGGAGAATACATAATATGTAAATCAGGTGGAAAAAACACAACAAGGCTAGGGATGGAAGGAAAAATTCACAAGACAAGTTTTGTAGTCAAATTGGACTTTCCAATGAAGGCACATGATAGGCCTGCGAGGCACACCCTATTTTAAGGGAATGAGGTCAACGGAGCATACACTACTCCTAGTGAATGAGTTACACAGTGCCAAACAACTTCCCAGGGAATGGAAGGGGAGACACACACCCTACTCCCTCACGACCAAAATCTTCCTCCGATAAATAGGACACTTAAACATATAGGAAAACACCTTGGATAACTTTGAAACATGGAGAGTGTCTAGAAAACACTTCAATTAGGGTTTTATATCTTTAATTTAGTTTATTTATGGATTTTATCAGGTATTCATCTAGGGTGATTATGTTTATCTCTATTACTGGCTAAAAGCCCCCTTTCCGGGGTTAAGGCCAAGAACATGATTAATATTGCTTTGGATTGATTTGATTTTTATTGATTATCATATGAGGCTTTTTATTTATCTTTGTTAAAACTATTTTCAGGAGTTGTAACCCTTAGAATACTTCCATTGTCGTCTTTATAAGCTCGAGAGGGGGAATAAGAAGATAGAATATGGAGGTAACTAGAGTAAGGTTCTTATTCTATTATAATATTAGTGATTTTAATAAGTGTCTAGGATAGATAAATACATAGAAGAATTATTTGGTTTACTACAAGATGAAATATAAATGTGTTTATCTTAGTTCTCACTTTCCCGTTCAATGATATTGTTGTGGGGCTAAGTTATATAGGTGATTAGTGGCTCAAGAGACCATAATAATAATATGAACACTATGAATAAACAACCAAGATAAGTAATCTAACCTATAAAACTCAATATCTTAGTATGATTTTTTGCAATGATTCAACCCTGGGTTTCTCTTTATTGGATTTCCAAGCTCTCACTTTTTTGAATTGTTTACTTTATTTTACATTTACAACTCACAAAATCTTTTGGTTACTTTCATATCAAATTAATCTCAATTGTGAACTAAAATTCTATAGTTGCTTAAAAATAGTCCATGTGGGATCGATACTTGGCTTCTAAAGGGCCACTTTACTACTTAGTGAGACTATGTACACTTGCATGTGCATTTTGGAACAATAACTTTTTGGTGCCATTGCCGAGGACTTGTAACTTTGAAACTATTTTTGTTTTATTTTTATTTTTTAGATTAATTTTATTCATTACACTTGGTCTTGTTATTGAATTTGTAAGAAATAGGTTTACAAACTAGTAAGCTAGCAGGGCATAGGGAATTGGCTGAACCAAGCCTCAAACTCGAGAAATGCTTTTACCTATTGAGGAGAAGTAGTCTTTATCTACTGTATCCCATAAATTCAATAGAAACAAGACAATATTTCTGTCATTGCTGAAGATCTACAAGCTTGCAGGATATTTCACAAAGTGGTAATCCTACTTCAGATGAATTTGATCTTCCTTTTCAAAAACCCGCTGCTGGTGGCAACTTTGAGATGAAATAGAATATGGTACAATGTTTGATCAATAGTGGATATTTTATGGGCCTTTCATATTAATATCCAGAAGTCCACCTATGGAACTTCTTGGAGACCTGTGAGACATTCATCCTTATGGTTGTTTCAACTGACTATATTAATCTGACATTATTCCCCCTTTCACCATTAGAGAAAGTGAAGAAGTGGTTGAACGTAGAGCCGACAAATTCAATCACAACCTAGGATGACTTAGACCAAAAATTTCTTATCTGATTCTTTCCACCTAGCAAGACTACGAGATTGTGCAATTAAATTGCAAGCTTGAAACAGAAGCTTAATAAGAACTTATATCATGCATGGTAGAGGTTCAGAGCTCTTCTTTAGGACTATCAACATCATTTGTAGTCCAATGAGGTACTATCTCACAATCTTTTTGAGGCACTTGATCACAATATGAACATTTTACTAGATTCAGTTGTAAGTGGTCAAGCATTGGAATTGAGGTATGATGAGCTATATACCTTATTGAACTAGATTGCACAAGGAAATCCTGAGGGCCTGCTAACTCAAGAAGTTATCTAAAGAAGGTTCCTGGTTTCTTGAAGGTGGACCAATTCACTAATATATCTGCTCAGATTATTGCACTAAAAAATTAGTTGGCTACTCAGCTTAACAACATAAAATTGGGGTTTACACATCCTGCAATAACAACTAATGTAATTCATCAGATGAATACTTAGTGTGGGATATGTGGCAACAGTAGTAATTCTACAACCAAGTGCAGTGCAAATGCTGAGTCAGTATGGTTATGGGAAATGCTCAAAGGCTAAATTATGAGAATGCCTAATACCAAAAGTGGCGGACTCAGCCACCAATTCCATCATTGAACTACAACAACAAATATTTTAGTAGTAGTCGGTTCAAGGGAATTAGGCCATGACTCAAACTAGAAAGATTGAGAAGATACTGAAACAAATTATAGCTGCTCAAGCACAATTGTTAGTTGATATGAAGAACCAGTAGATGGTTATAAAGAACTTGGAGATGCAGGTTAGGAAAATATAGTAGGCACAAAATGCTAGGCCTCAAGTTGATTTTCCAAGTGATATTGAATCTCCTAAACAAGTTATATCAATCACTTTGAGAAGTGGTAAAGATCTCAATGAAAATCCTCCAAAGACAACAGTAGAGGTAGATAACAAATATAGTTCCGAAGTGGGTAGATGACAAAGTTGCTAAAAAGTCGAAGAAGTCAGAGTACTCAAAAACCAAAATTGCTGAATAGGTAAATGAGACACCACCACTACCTTTCCCACAAAGGCTTAGAAAAGTGAAGAAGGATGCATGCTTCAAGAAGTTCTTTTACACGTTCAGAAAGCTTCACATTAATCTCATTTTTTAGATGTTTTGCAGGGAATGCCCAAGTACACTAAGTATTTGAAGGATGTGGTCACTAACAAAGCTAAGATGTAGAATGTTGAGTCAATAGAACTTACTAAGAAGTGTAGTTCTACGATGATACAAAATATGCCTAAAAAACTTAAATATCTTGGGAGTTTCATGCTCTTATTCAAATTGGCAATAGTGAGGTGGTCTATGAACTTAATGATTTGGGGGCAACTATCCACTTGATGCCTCTCTCCTTATTCAACACTTTATGCTTAGGGAAGCTAAGATTGAGCTTTGTGATACTGCAATTGTTAGATCAGACCCTAGCCCATCCCGAAGGAATCATAGATGATGTTCTCATTAAGGTTCATATGTTTATTATTACTGCTAATTTTATTATTTTAGATTTTCAAGTAGAAAAATGAGTGCCAATAATCTTGGGACGTTCATTCCTATCGAAAGAAGGAGCATTTATAGACATGAGAGAGGGTACACTCACAATGAGGCTGGATAATGAAGAGGAAATTTTCAACGTGTACAAACCACATAACACAATATCCCAATACAAAGATTAATGTATGATTAAGGTGATTCCAGGGGATAAGCATGGTGTCGTGGAGTTGAGTCAACCAAAGACCTCTTTGGATATCCCCATTGAGCATCCCAACACATAACCACCCCATCCCAAAATGATGTAGGTTGATGAGCCTGAAAAGGCTATTATTGATAGAACTAATGACCTTGAGTGTTTACAGTTAAGAGGTAAGAGGCAACTAAGAGGATGACATCCAAAAAAGAGGAAAAAAGTTATCGAAAAAGGACGAGTCAAATTTTGCGTCATGCCAGAACAATAAATTAGGCGCTACTTTGGAGGGAACATAAGTTAAGGTAGGTTTTATTTTAAGTATTTTAGTTTTTACTTCATTAATTTTTTGTTTTGTTGAGTCAAAGGTTGATGGTAAGTCTGAGTACCGAATAACTTGAGCTAAGGAGGATGACAAAGGCTAAGTGTGTGGTCCCTAGACCATCTTAATGTAAGAAGATACTACTATCTAGGCCTAGAAGCCTCAGGAAGTATATCTATCTCTACTTTTAAGTATACTTTGGGGACAAAGTAGATTTTTAAGTATGGAGTGGGGAAATTCCTATTTTTAGGAGTAATTTTAATTTTGTTTTGTTAAGAATAAGTGGGATGTTCTTATTAGTGTTATGTGTCATTGCATGATGCAAGTGTTTTGGTTGTAAGAGAATTTTGATTGTGTGAACTACTACTTTTTTTAGAATCGTAGGCTCATGATTATGACTCTTGTACATGCTGTCTTAATGCTGAATTCTTGCTATTATTTGGTTGAGAGCCTATGATGATCGTACTTTATTTGAGCATGTGCCATGTGTTTGTAAGCTTGTTGTATATTCCTTGTTATACATGATGACTAGAACATTCCTAGTGTGTGTGCAAAGCAAAATAGAGAGTGTGGGTTTTGGAGATTATATAGGCATGTCTTTGATAGGCATATATATACCCTTTTTTTGGCCTACCCTTGAGCATATTCGTAGTTAACCCCATTGATCCTTTAGCTTATTTTCTTTGGAAACTTCATATGTATCTTGTATCCTTCTTTGATAGAACATAATTTGATACAAAGATTCTAAGCGCTTTAGAGTAAAACTAATTATGTAAAGAGTTTGAAATTAAAGTAGGAGAAAGGTGAAAGTGAATCTCCAAAGTAATAGGTATTGGTCTGTGCAATTGATATGTTATCGTTAGGAGTTAGAGAAATTTGTGCTAAAGAAATGACTATTTTTAGCCCATTTGTGTTATTATTAACCTGTTTTGGCCTTGGTCCTCCTGGGATATTGTGCACCTTAACTAAGGCAAATCTCTTAAGTTAAGAGTGGCTATCATAGTGGTGCATAGCATAAAGTGGGAGTGAAGAAGGGTTAAACAGAATCATGAATAAATAGAAAATACTCCCACCATAGCGTATGTGAATAATCTTAATGAGATGGGGTAAAACAACAGATAAGGGTAGATAAAATTGGTGGAAATTTGTTATTAAAGGTGAGTTTATTGTATAATGTGATGTATTAATGTGCTTAGGGAAGATAGTCAATGTTCTTTGCCAAAATATTTCCTTCTCATCCCTTAGCCTACATTATAACCCTTTAAGACCTAGTTGATCCTAAGATTCATCGTTGTAATATTAGTGGAGTACTAAATTAAGGGTAAACCTCTAGTTTATCTTCTATAACTTGTGAATTGATTGTGAGAGTGAGAGCAATTTGATTCTTATACATTGTTTGTGATATAGCTTTTGTGTGAATAATTATGGGTAACTCTGTTATTATAATGGCACATGTTTGATGGTAGTTGGGTTATTTATATGATGTCTTTTGTGGGGAAATATGTATGAGTTTGCCAACTAGATAAGTCAGTTCTTGAGGCTAGGATGTTTCGAAGTATTACACTTGAATTTTCAATTATGGACATAACATGCTCAGTGTAGAAAATTGCATTTTGTGTAGTCATTGTAGTACTAAATTCAATGTCTTGCTCGTAGTACAAGTGTAGAGGCTCCTCTACTTATGATTCTTAGAGTAAAGAGTTGTTCGAGGACGTACAAGTCATTAAGTATGGGATGATGATCTTAGGAGGATTTATGCACCTCAGTGTTGTTATCAAGGCTTATTTAGTCTTGTTGTGAGGACTACTTCTGTGCTTAATGTATATTAATGATAAAAATAAGCATCAAAGTGTTTAAGTATTTAATTACAATGTTTAAGGTGTATCCCAAACAAGTTTGTGTTTAATTGGGTCATTTAAAATTAAAATGAGAAAACTAGTGTTACTAGCTTGAGCTAGGTGTTATTCTTGTTGATCGCGATGGATTCTAAGGTGCATATTGAGTTCCTATTGCTATTATTATGTAATAATATGTGGAAAAGCTTGTTTATATGTATAAAGTTCCATTGACTCAAGCTAAGATTCAAACACTAAGCTAAAGATTAATAGGACGAAACTAGTTCTTAGCATAAGTTTCTAGTTCACTATTATGGATTGTGAGTTGTTTAGAGCTCTAATCCGTGGTGTTTGATGCTATAGGATTCTTGGTGAGTTGATTTTGATGATATATTGAAGATATACAATCTGTAAATCAAGTGTAAATAATATCAAAAGGAATGGGATTGAAGGACAAATGCACAAGATGAGTTTTGAAGTCAAATTGGACTTTCCATTGAAGGCACATGATAGGCCCGCGACGCACACCTTAATCCAAGGGAATGAGGTACATGGTGCACACCCTAACACTAGTTAATAAGGTTCGTAGTTTTCAAACTATTCCGAGGGGATGGAAGGGGCGGCTCACACCCTACTCGCACATGGCCAAAATCTTCCTCATATAAATAGGATACTTAAACACATTGCAAAACACCTTGGATGACTTTGAAACATTGAAAGGGGATTGAAAACACTTCAATTAGTGTTTTTCAATCATTAATTTTGTTTATTTATGTATTTTATCTTGTATCCATCTAGGGTGATTATGGTTATGTCCATTAGTGGCGTAAAGCCCCCTTTCCGTGGTTAAGGCCAAGAACATGAATATTATTGCATTAAATTGATTTGGTTTTGATTACGTATCATATGTGGTTGTTTATTTATCATTTTTATAACTATTATAAGGATTCTTGTCCCTTAGAATACATCCATTGTCATCTTTGTGAGCTTGAGAGGGGGAATAAGAGGATATAACGTAGGGCTAAATAAATTAAAGGCTCTTATTCTTTTATAAAATAAGGGATTTGAGTTAGCATCTAGGATAGAGATACACCAGAAACCTTAGTTGGTTTACAACAGGATGAAATATAAATGTTTTTAGCTTGGTTATCAAATAACTTCTCAATGATGTAGATTTTGGGCTATGTTATATAGGAGATTAGAGGCTCTAGAGACCATGATCATAATATTAACCCCTTGAATCGAGAACCAAGATAAGTAATCTAACCAATAATGTTCTATAGCTTTGTATGATTTTTCGTAGTGCCTTAACCTTGATTTCTCCTTATTGATTGTCCAATCACTTACCTTTCTGGGTTTTTTACTTTATTTTAAATTCACAACACATAAAATCTTTAGTTTACTTTAACATCAAATTAATCTTAATTGTGAACTAAAATTCGAGAGTTGGTTAACACTAGACCATGTGGGATCCGTACTTGGCTTCTAAAGGGCCACTTTACTAATTGGTGAGACCATGTACACTTGCGTGTAAGCTTGGGATCAACAACAATGTCATTTGTACTTAGTGTGAAATAATAGCTTGGGATCTTTAAATATGTGACGAATAGCCGGAAGCTTGTCTAGGGTCTTGCGGGGTAATAGAGTATCTCCCTCTTGGGATCATTTGTACCCAAATGAAACTATCTAAGATGAGATACTAGGGAGGCTGAGATCATGTACTAAAAACTTATAAGTTGAATCATTATTAAATAACTGAATCTGAAATATGACGCATAGACTGAACTAAATTTATGAATGCATGCAATGACATAAGGGTTCTTAGATAGATGAGACAGTAAACGAGAGAACTAATTTAAGGGAAACCATCACCTGAGGCTAACACTGAGTTCGTCGAGAAAAGATGGGGATATTGGCTTGTATATCGGCTTTTTTTCTCACGTAGCTCCCGCAACAGACTATTTTCTCCACAAAACCCTTATTACGACAACATTTTTATTTATCCACCAATGAATCTGACTGTCAAGGATTTCAACTGGGATTTCTTCGTAAGAACGGATTTCTTTCACGTCCACAATAGATAAAGGGGAAATAAAACAAGTGACACATTTCTTTAGCAAAGAGACATGAAAAATCAAATGCACTGATGTCAATTTAGAAGGCAATTCTAACTCATAAGCTACATTCCAAAAATGATTCAAAATCCTATATGGTCCAATATAGCAGGGACTGAGCTTTCCTTTCATACCAAACCTCTTCACCCCTTTCATGGGTGAAATTTTCAAATACACCAAGTCACCTAAAAAAAACTCAAGATCTCTTCACCATATACCAATATTGGATTTTTGTTGGCTCTGGCTATCCTCAGTCTTTCCCAAATAAATTAAGCTTTCTCCATCACTTCATACACTGAATCTAGACTTATCATAGCAACCTCACCTACTTCAAACCAACCAATAATGGATCTATACATCTTTCCATAGAGAGCCTTAAATGAAGACATTTGAATACTGGTGGGATAGTTATTGTGATGGAAAACTGAATCAAAGGAAAGTGGTCATACCAACTATCCTTGAAGTCAATAACACAAGTCCTCAACATTTCCTCAATTGTTTAAAAGGTCTGCTCTACCTGACCATCTGTTTGAGGATGAAAATTTCTACTGAGATGGACTTGGGTACCCAAACACTTGTGAAAACCCTTCCAAATATGAGTTGTAAACTATGTACCTCTATCTGAAATGATAGTCAATGGAGCCTCGTAAAAAACTTTATAAACTCTTAAGATAGAGTCTAGCATAATCATCAGCTGAATACGATGTTGGTAATAAATAGGATGACATGTTCATTCTATGTATAATGGCTAAGATTAAATCATGTTGATTACTCGTACGAGCTCATCATGCAACAAAATCTATGTTCACCACCTCCCACTTCCAAGTAGGGATTCTGAACTCCTGAAGCGTACCATAAGGCCATTGGTGATCAACATTAACCTTGTGACAATTCAAACACTTATCCACAAACTACACAATGTCTTTCTTCATACCATTCCACCAATAGACTTCCCACAAATCATGGTACATCGTAGTGGCTCCTAGGTGAATAGAATATCGTGCACCATGTGCCTCTGCTAATATTTTCTTCCTTAAATTATAAACACTGCAAAACACATAACCAAACCTAACAACAAAACACACCATCTACTCCTTGGGAGAAAACTTCAACTTTCTTATCTCGAATTGCCTCTTTCAATTTAACTAGTATAGGATTTCTATATTTCTTTTCTTTCACTCCATCCATCAATGAAGATTACAAAGATTTCTGAACCCATATACTGCCTTCATTAAAATTAAGTAAGCAAACACCTAATCTAGCAATCTTATGAACCACACAAACTAACTCCTTCTTATCCTCCTGAAAATGTGCAACACTTCCTACTGACAATATACTAAGGGAATCGACAGCTATATTTGCTTTACCTAGGTAATACAACACACTTGTATAATAGTATTTTAGCAATTCTGGACACCTTCTTCAGCAAAGATTTAAATCATTCCGAGTGAACAGATGCTATAAATATTTATGATCCGTAAACACATCAACAAGAACACCATGGAGATAATGTCTCCAAATCTTTAAGATATAGACAACTGTTGCTAACTCAATATCATGAGTCAAGTTATTTTTTTTATGGGGTTTGAGATACCTAAAGGAATAGGCTATGACCTTACCTCACTACGTTAACACACGACCAAGACCAAGTCTAAAAGTATCATAATAAACTACAAACCAATATGAACCCTCTAGTAGAGTCAATAATGGAGCAGAAGTTGTAAATCCTAAAAACTCTTCTCCTAAGAATTTGACTACTAAAACCTGATCTTTTTGGTTAGTCGAGACATGGGTAAAGAAATAGAAGAAAATCCTTCAAAAAACCATATGTAGTAACCAGCTAAACCTAAGAAACTCTTAATATCTGATGGAGAGAAGGGCCTAGGATAGTTTCTCACTACTTCATTCTTTTTAGGATCAACTCGAATGCCATCATTGGAAATGATGTGAACAAAGAAATCTAGTAATCTCAAAAGAATTTTCACCTGCTAAACTTAGCAAATATCTAGTAATCTTTAAGGTACTGTAATACAATCCACAAATGGACTATATGATCACCTTCAATATGAGAATAGATGAGTATGTCATCTGTGAAGACTATGATGACATGTCCAAGTACCACTTAAACACTTTGTTCATCAAGTCCATAAAAGCTGCAGGGGCATTCGTTAGTACAAAAGACATAATTAGAAATTTAAAGTGACCATATCGAGTTCTGAAGGTTGTCCTCTGGACGTCACATTCTCTGACTCTAAGCTGATGATAGCTAAATCTGAGGTCTACCTTACAGAAATAGCTTACACCCTTATGTTAGTCAAAAATTCATCAATTCTGGGGAGAGGACATTTATTCTTGGTTGTAACTTTGTTTAACAAATAATAGTCGATGAATATTTATAGCAAACCATCTTTCTTGCACAAAAAGAGAACTGCAGCACTACACAAATAAGCATTAAGCCTATTGAAACCCTTATCTAAGAAGTCTAACTATTCATTCAATTCCTTAAGCTCGGTTAGAGCCATTCTATAAGGTGGAATTGAGATTAGCTGGGTAATTAGGAGGAGATCTATTCCAAAGTCAATTTCCCACTTGTCAAAAACCTGCGAAGATCTTTAGGGAACACTTCTAGAAATACATTCACTATTGGAACTAGCTCAATACTTAGAGTTTAAGAATTTAAGTCCTTGAATAGGAAGAGATGGTAAATACATCCCTTGGATATTATATTTCTTTCCTTAAGATAGGATACCAACTGAATTATAGGCACTGAAGTACGACCCCTCCATTCAATAATAGGCTCATTAATAAACTGGAACTAGACTATTCTATTTCTATATTCAACTAAGGCATAGTGCAAGATGAGCCAATCCATGCCGAGAATGACATCAAAATTAGTCAACTATAACTCTTTAAGGTCAATTGAAGTGACTTTTTGAGATACTATGACACGACAACTTTTGTATATAGTAGAACTACCAACTAGGGTAGACACCAAAAAGGGATCTGCTAATATTTCAATACTGGCAATAATGTCTACAACTCTATAAGGAGTCACAGAATAAAGTAAATATCAATAGTTTAACAATGCATAAGCATGCAGGTGGAAGACTTTTAACGTTCCCATAACCACATCAGGAGACTTTCTTAATATTGTCGAGTCAGGAGAGGATAAAGTAGTTTCTAACACTGCCCAATGGTGGCACTAGAGATGGCCCCTTGCTGAGACGGAGGACCTACTTGATCTAATGAAAAATTAGACAGACCTTGATGATGAAAATCCTTTCCCTTCTGGGCAACCACTGGGCAATCCCTGAACTTGTACACTAGTTTGCCATATCTAGAACATGTATCACTACCTACCTTTCACTCCCTTGATGGTTCTTACTATATCTCATGCTAAGAAGATTGGTACGACCATTATTCGCTCTACCCTAGGACTTATAACCTGGTGCTTTATCCAGATTGTCCTGCCTGAATATAGGCACAGGCGCACTGGATAAATATTGGACTGGATCTGAAAATCTATGGTACAAATATAAATGACTTCTACTGTCAAACTTTTATTGTGATAAGCTGAATCTATCGATTCTAGTCTTATTCTCCCTTTCCTTCTCTTCAATATTCTCTTCCTTAATTTGCTAAGTATGGACCATCAATGTAGAAAGATCCATCTCCTTAAACAACATAGATATTCTACACTCATTGACTACACCATTTGACACACTACACAAAAACTTACTCATTCTTTCCCTAGAATCAGCCACCATACTCATAGCATACCTTGACAACTAGGTAAACTTTAGTGAGTACTCTTTCACCCTCGTGTTACCCTACATCAGATTTATAAACTCTTGCACTTTAGACTTTCTCTACTAGAGTGGGAAGAATCTATCTAAGAAGGTCGTAGAAAACTCATCCCACTCGATAAGTCTTGCCTTAACACCTCTGTCCTTCTTTTACTAATTAGACCATGTATGTGCAACTCTTTGCAATTGGTAAGAGGCTAAGTCATCACTCTCACTAGAAATAACACCCATGATATCTGTCAATTTCTTCACACTATGGAGAAGCTCTTACAGATCCTCCTTAAACTTAGATATAAAAAATAATGGAGGATTTATTCTACTGAAGTCTAGAACCTATTTGTTGTTGTGCTCACCACTAGATTGGATGGGGCAACAACTTGCTGATTATTCTATGTATCCATTGTCTAGGAAAAAATAGTGAAAGTGTTGTTGTATTCATCATAGGAAACATATATGTTCAGAGGGCCTTTTTGAACAAGTAGTGGTGTGAGCTGATCCCTGTTTCAACTACCATTATTTCTCCTTGGAGGCATTTTTTCTAAATAGGTAGAGGATGAGTTAGAAATGGAATTCAATAGAGCCCACTCTCTTATGCATGACATAAATATTGAAAGAAGGGAAACCTTACTAAAATATCTCATAGCCTCATGCCCATGGGTGTGGCTTTCTTCACACTTATTCATAAAAGTATACTAAACATGAGTTGTAGACACCCTAGGACACATTAAAAACGTAAGGTCTAATACAATGTTTAACATGACCCGAGACTACCCCTAGTTGTAATACCGTGCTTAACGCCCCAAGTGAACCTAAGATAACCTATGATCTAGTATCTACTATGAGAACTGAATAAATTAACAATAAAACGTCATATGTGGATGATAAACTAATAATAAATTCTATTAAGATGTGATACATAAACAATACCCAACATGTCTTAACTTTTCATAAAACGAAAAACAAGTCTGACTATTTAAACGACTCTAAAACATGAGGAGTTGATGGGATAAAACCCCAACTAACTACGACTGACTAAAATAAAGGAAGTACTAAAAATAACTTCAAATAATTTGTCTTCGATGGATGAAGATTCACCATAGATACTATTGAATGGCACTAAGCTGACTAAGGTCAATTGGGAAGTTAAGAGTCCGAACTATGCTATAAGACAACATATCGCAAAAGAAAGTATGTGATCAGTAATTTGAATGAACTGGTACATCAGATAAGGACTAAAAGAAGTACATATAGATACTGAGCATGAATACATGAACATGTAAAGTCAATATAAGACCAAGTAAAACATCTAGTAAAATAATTTATACAACTAACTCACCGAATTGTTGGTAAGTAGAACACTTGGCCATGCAAACCTAAACTGATAAAATATGAATGTTAAACTAAAATTGTGGGAGATATCATTTAACCAACATGCCCCAATCTGAGCTGATTGGGGTCCAACCTATAACCCTACTTAGAAGGGAGTCATTACCTTGCCACAGGTACTAATATTGGCTGTGTGGTAAATTGGTGTACCTATAGACTAGGATGTCAATCCTCTATTAGAGGGTGATCCCAAAGAGAGTGTCACTCCTTTCTTGGCAGGTGATATCTCATAACCTATGATAGGTATGTAGTTTTGGAACTTATGGACTGCTACTAAAGGTCTTGGTCCTCTACCGGCAGGTGACCCTTCATCCTTATGTATTGATTGTTAATAACTGACAAGAACTAAATAATATATTAAATATAATAACATCATCAAAATACTCTAAGGAAATTCATGATTCATAGGCTCAAAATATAGTAAAACTCACTAAACTGATGAAATTAATATTTCTTAGTATGTAAAGATGTTAAACTTGTGAGGACAACATGCTCACATAGTTTTTCATATATTGATAATTAACATGGTGTCAAATGAACATGATACAAGGGACTGAGATTATAAATCAGGTAAACATAATTCACAAGAAAAAATGAATTGTTATGGTTTGTATTCAAAACTATTAAGAGAAAGTTTAGTAAATTCATACAAGACATTGAAATTTCATAAAGAGAGACAAGAGGGTTTATATTTGAAAAATTAAACGGTTTTTAGGACTCAATAGTTGGAAGCAACCTATTGATGAATATCCCACATACCTGAGTTTTCTTAAATTCTTGAAGAAAACTTGTAATTAAGACTTGGATTGGTGAATTCTTCGGGGAAACTTTTGATTTCTTTGTTTTCTTGAGAATGGAAGGACATGAAATGTCATTAACTGATGACGAATGGAGCAAAAAATTACCCTCTTGGGTTTTAAGCCATGGATTGGGTGTTTAGGGAGATAAAAACACTAAATTACCCCTCAACCTTTAATAAAGGCTCATGATTTTTACACTGCAGCATATCACATGAGTATTACGGAAGCTAGCCTCCGTGATACACTGCCTATTGTGGACTCTAACCTCTATGATATCCTACATATCATGGAGACTATCCTCCTAGATATGCTAAAATGTTAGAGGCTTACTGCATTAGTGGTCTAAAATCACTATGAACCTCATTCAATAATTTTGAAACTCTCTTGGATGACCCTTTTAACATTCCTAAACATGTTTTAACTAATAAATCAATTTTACTAACTCGAGAAGGAAAAAAAATAAGATGTTAAAAATATTGGGGTGTTAAAATGAACATGTCATATATACTTAGTGTCAAATAGTTTCTTTGGGACCTTTAAACATACAAAGAATAGCTGGAAGCTTGTCTAGGATCCTGCGGGGTATTATAATATCTCCTCATTGGGATCATTTTTCCCCAAATAAAATTGTCTGAACTGAGATACTATGAAGTCTGAGATGATGTAAAAAATGAATTATAAGTTGATTCATGATTAAGTATCTAAATATTAAAAATGATACATGGACTGAACTAAATTTAAGAATGCATGCTATGACATAAGAATAGTTAGATTGTTGAGATAGAAAATGAAAGACTTAAGGGAAATGATTACCTCAAGATGACTTTGAATTCGTAAAGAAAAGATAAGGATACTTGGATTGCATATATGCTTCTTCTTCCCATGTAGCTCCCTCAACAGACGGATTCCTTCAAAAAACCCTTATTAAGGCAACTTCTTTATTTCTCAACCTTCGAATTTGATGGTTAAGGATTTCAACTGGGACTTCTTCATATGAAAGTCTATCTTTCACGCCCATACTCTCTAAAGGGACTAGAAAATATTAGTCACCAATGCATTATTTATGAAAGTGACATGAAACACTAGACGTACAGATGTTAATTTAGCAGGAAACTCTAAACCATAATCTACCTTCCTAAAATATTGAACTTGAATGTTTTGAGTTGTAACCGAACTTGAATGTTTAGAGTTGTAAATAATAGAAGACGAATACTTGGAGTGTGTCTCCCTTGGCTTCTTAATTCTTTGAGTTTCTCGTGTTCAACCCACCCATTCTGCTACTCTACATGATAGTCAACAAGATATGTATTATGAACCGTCTTGTGAACATGTTGATAAATCTCACCATTTACCTTGTGAGTCTGAAGGAGTCACCTTATTTATCCTTGTCTATGACTTCAGTTCAAATCTTACCTTTTTAGTCTAGAGTGATTATATAAGATGACATAATAGTAATTATGAAAGTGAATCCCAAATTACTATCATAACCTTCTTTTCCAAATCAGAAATTCCCTTATGAAAATTTTTATGAATACATGCTATACCCAAGGTTCTATCGTAGCTTTGATTTCAATTTATACAAAGAAGATTAATATACAAGAAGTTTAATTTAGAATAGATGAATCTCCCACTTCCTTGACATAGTTAATCCACCAAGGTTCCCATAACCCAAGTCAGGGAAGTTATCCACTATGTTCATATAACAAACCATGATTATCAATGAAGAAAACATGTAATTAATTTCACAACAATAAGAATAATAAAATCCATAATTTACTGTTGAATAATAACCCAAAATATCCATAACAAAGCAAAAGAATGTAATAGAGTATATTGGAATATAAAAAGTTGTTAAAGAATTTAACCTAATAAAAGGTAAACCCTAGGTATTTATAGTACAATCTAAAATTCTAATAACAATGGGAATGGTAAAGTTATGTTAGAACATGGTATGACTCACTAATCCACTCGTATGCCGATCATACGAGTCATACCATGCATCTCGTATCCATCCCAATGTATGATCTCCTAAAGATTTAACTTTCTGTTCTTCTTACGACTTCTTCTTATGAGCCATACCTTCACCATATAACTCATGGCCCTTACTCGTGTCCACCTGGAACTTCGGTCTTTCAAAGCTTTGAACACTGCTCTGCTTAGGGTTTCCCTATACTAGTTAAACTATGGCTTCCTACTCATATACTTCGTAGACTTAAATTTTGAATGGCAACTTTAATAAGATGCCTTCAAGATTCCTTGTCATGTCCCGTACCTTCAACTAATGAATCATATACTCTAGTTGTAACTTCTCCATACTTAGATTCTTAGTTAGGTTTTGGGTTCTATTGTGCTTACGATTCATCCTACGAGTCGTACGGTCAGTTGACGACTTGTGAGGTAACTCATATCTTGATCAGACTTTGTCTTTCCAAATCTTTTTTCTTCCATTTTCATTCAAAACCTATTGTAGAACTATTTTACCCGCAGTAAGCACCAAAGTGCATCATATATACTAAAACAACCTACGTCTATGAATAAACTAAAGGTTTTCATCATTAAAACTGTATATTTCCATGACATATTAACACCCTCAACTTAGAATTTTGTGTTTCCTTAAGAAAATATAAATCCAACTCTATCTCAAAACGCAGAAATTATGCTTCGACAGGAAGATCTTAAGCTATTGATTGTAGTGATTTTTAGTTCAAGTTTCAACTATGTTATTCCCCCTAACTTTAAATTTTCTAAACTCGAACTGCATCTATGACATGGCATATAGAGAAACATTGAGAAATACAATGATCGTATTGCATTAGAAATTGACAACTGGGCATAGACACAAATTACATTTACCAAACAATATATCAATGTAGCAACTTGACCCTTGTGCACTCACAGTCAAAGAAATCCCATTCACTTTCAGTATGGATCAATCATTTTATTCAGGGATATAACAAATGAATCACTCACTCACAAAGAAGTATCCCAGTATATACAAAATACCATAGGCTTTCCCTTATGCTCTCTTCCTCAATTTTTAGATAGTCGAGATAGGATCTCTATAGGTGTTTATTTAGTTTATAACATAGGTTTACGGCTGGTATGATATACTTTAGGAAGATATTTTGTGTATATGCCTCTTTAACACTACTCTTTCTTTGGGGTCTACTTATTCTTCAATTTTATTTCTTCTCTTATGTCTCCCTTTTTTATTTTGACACATTCAGATTGGGCCAGGTATAAATTTCTAACATTATTTTTTTCTTTTTTATTTCTTTTTCTACCATACCCATCCTTACTTTCTATTATTTCAAGCACACCTATCCTTGTCAATTCATAATTTTTTTCTACTTATTTTTCTTTATTCTCGTTTTCTCCTACGCACCCCTATAATAGTGACCCTCAACTTAGGATATTTGCCTGAGTTGAGATGCATAGTATCCAAGGAGGACCTGGGCCAAAATTGGTTCATTGTAAGGAAAATGTGAAGGTGAAATTGGTGTATAAAACATTATTCAGTTAATTAAGGCTCAAATATTTGGATCAATGGAATTCATTTATTTACTTAGGGAATTTAGGGTCAAGTGGACTTTAAACCAAAAAGGGTCTATGATCATCTTCTAGTTGACTATCCTAGACCTAGGTAAAAGAAACTGGGCAAGTTCTAGATTCTGATACACTGGGAACTCAGAATACCCCACACGCAGTTGCACTAGGTTGGATTGTTAAGTACTACTTTTCAAGTTATGCAACTATATAGACTAGTTGTTCTATCCCAAATCCTAATGCCATTAAAAGAATCACATTAGTCTTACAATCATACCCATATAACACAATTAACAAAAATTTAGGAGGGGTCTCAATATTTCAACAATATTGAATTTAACACAAATACTTTCTCCATAATCATTTCAAATCCACAATCATTCATGTTTCCAAACTCATAAATCAATTTAAAAAACAATAATTTATTACAAATAAATTTAAAAATCAATAAAAAAATTAGCCTTCTACCATAGGTATATAGTTTCTTCCAATCTTAGATATTTTTCAGCGCCAAACCTGCAAGCCATAATAGACTTTTAGCTACTTTGATTTTCAACTAATTCTAGACATTCAAAATAATATGTACACCCCTAACCACATATAAAAATCCTTGCTCTATCCCTAGTGCAATAAAATATAAAGAGAGTATGAGATGTCATACCTGGGTGTTCAAGGCGCCGCGTAATGAGTATCAACATATGGGCCCTCTAGTTGGGTCCCACACTATTAAGTAATAGTACTATCAACTGCTAGGACTGAGACAACAACAATTGTCAGGGGCATAACACCGTCCCCCTCAGTATCAATAATTGGTGGTATCAAACCACTGACTCTAACATCTAACTCATAGACCTACACCTGCCGATCTGGCTCATCATATAGGCTAGCTGTCTGAGTATTCTTATCAACATGCTTCTCCTTACACCTTCTTCTTTTTATCTATTTTCACTTTTCTTGGGCCTCCACTTGATTCTCCTTAACCCAGTCCAGAATGGCCAAAATATTATCCACATGAACTGTGGGCACAAATCTCTCAATCACAGCCTTCAGGATCACCTGTCTATCATATAACTTTGCGATCATTTTCTTAATCTTAGAAACTTCAGAGTTGATCTCAATAATACTATGCATCTTCCTGCTACTCAAGTTTTGCGTAATCGTTGACTCAAAATCATCAAGATGTTGTTGTAATCATCTCTCCTAGCTCACCAAGTATGTGTCAACTCAAGTCTTCACGCCCCCTTTCATGTTATGAACCTTGGCCTCCCGCATACCCAGTATAGTCATGGCTTCAGTCAACATAGCCTATGAAATCATGATAATCCTAGATGGCATACCTCGTGGCCTAGGTGGTACAGACTATACTTAAGAAGGAGCACCAGAAGTATTCACTGCATCAGTATGTGTAGACTGTATCTGCCCAACTGGCTCAACAGCCTTAACAGTCTCTGCCTGACCGCTCTACTAGAACATATCAGTTAATATATTTATTGCTCTTCTCTCCTGTCTGCCCATCGAGTTTCCTGCATCTTTGATCAACCCAAGGTTTTTTTTGTTGGTAGCCTCAATCATCATATCAATACATGGGAGTTCCTATACTTTTGTAGTAAAACAAAGGTTAATAATCGTTCATGGATATACAAGAAGATACTTTCCTCTTCTCTCAACATGGTCCCTCAACTCTCATGATAAGAACTCCCCTAAATGAAACTCATATCCTGCTATCAATCTCACAATCAGTGCAACATGGAATGTACTAAATGTCCACAATGATTTGGCCTTAAAATTTAGAGTGTTCTTTTCTATATTCCGTGAGACTACTATCGGACCTCTTATTACCCATACATCATTCTCAATGTTTGCCACTATCCTTTCATCAATCCACCTGAAGTCTGATTTTATCTATTTTTGCATAATCTTTTGCATCTCCTTCAGACGGTAGTTTATTTCCCCATTGTTCAAAGAGTATGATAATCTATTCCATACAAAAATTGGCCAATAATGCACAGGGAAATGTCTACCTACACTCTTCAAATAATCAGTGAAAGAATAAAGTCACCACCTTTCCACAATTGACTTTGTGGATATTTTCTCTATAACTCATTCTTCTATATTGCATACAATTCTTTGACTAGCACTTTATTTTACTTCTCGGGTGCCCTAATTATCCATTCAAATCCATATTGCTAGTAATGTACCACGAACCTGGGTAACTCTGTTATCCCAGTTGTAGTCAATCTCCTCTCTAGCTATAATACCCATCTGATCCATTTATTATGGAGTCTATTTAGGCCATTATAAAATATCTTCTGCATACTAGGGTACCCCATCGTTTAATGATGGGCACCAGAGCAGTGTTAAGTGAAACAGAAGGGTCCTATCTATCAATCGGTGTTGCATTAACCTCGGTTGTACCGTTAGAATTTTGAGTACTTACTTCTTCAAAATTTTATGCAGCATCATCTTTGGCACTTAAGCTAGAGTTGGTTAATGAGGGGAGATATTTGGGTTCTTTTTCCTTGAACACCATAGAGGTCTATCCTCTGGAGCTACTATCTTATTTTCTCTTGTAGCCTTTTGCGCTTTTGGTTCAACCTTACCCTTCTGTGGGTACTCGTATAATTCACTGCTATTGGTGGATGAATTAGTAGCCTCAAAACTAGAAGATTCTGCATTTTTATTACCCTTTTTAGGGACTTGTTTGGGGGAGGACGCATTTTTTGGAGGCATTATACCTGAAATTAAACATTAATTAGTAGGTAAATAAGCAAAAAAAAAAACAAGAAACTTAAGTTCAGTATGCAAGTTCTATCGAGAGTACGAGTGGAGGGTACCAGTCATATGGACTGGGTATAATTCGTATGATGTCTAGTGTAGTGATTATTATTCATTAGTATGCTTTTGAGTCATCCTAATGTGTGGTACATATGAGACATGAATCATTACCAATAGTAATAACAAGAAAAGAAATAACTTATAACATTTAATTTTCTCCCAGGTCAGTTCAACTTTAGTGTACGAGTCCTATAGGGTTGGTACGACTTATTTAGGCAAGTCGTACCCATACCAAAATTGATACTTAGTTATACTTCTATATTGTTAGTGGGTACAAGACTCATTACAAACCTGTTACCTACGGGTACAAGTCATAAGGGATCTCGAAACCACTGCAACATAGAAGTTCAACTTTCAAAGTTGACTGAAAAATGAAATTTCCAAAATACCCATCTATTGTAGATCATTTTTACCCCATATCAGTCCAAAATACACAAAATAACCACATATAAAACATCAAAATTTTCCCCACTTCCATTTTCAACCTAAACCTAAGAACTAGTGTTCCAAAATCCAACAACTAGGTAATTTCAACTTAACGCAAGTTATAACTAGCTCATATTTACGATTTTAGTTTGAAATATGATGAGCTTGAGTTCAAAACCATACTTACTTGGATGAATTCATAGTTTTCCTGATCTTAACTTTTCTTCCCCTAAATTGCTACTTAGATCGTGCCAAAGAAAGAAATCCGAGAAAGTTGGTGTGATTAAAAGTGTTTTTGAGTAATTTCCTGTGTTAGAAGCTCAAAAATTCATCAACAATAGAGGTGAGTTCAATTTCGGGTATCAGGTACCCATTTTTTGGTGCTCATTTTATTTTTAAATCAAGCTTGCTGGGCCGAATTAACCCGTGACCCCATCCTGGTAAGCTTTTTTATGTATTATGTGTAGACTCGCACCAAGGCATATGGGTCATTTCTTCAAATCGTACGGACCTAGAACCTTACCTGGGTTATGGAGTGGATATGACTCAATGTGATGATTTATACATTGAAGGTATGACTCATTCTGAGAATCGTATCCATTCTAGAAACCTTTACCTAATTCTGAATTTTTTTGTAGCTCCTTATGACTCCTACTCACGAGTCATACCATCTAGACATGACTCGTGAAGAGTCCGTATGATGTATTTACTTGAACTTCACTTGATCTTTTCTATATTTTTTAGTCCTACACACTGCACAAACATATTACCCTAGAAATAAATAAGTAAAATAACTTGGGTTGCCTCTCATGCAATGTTTGATTTAATGTCGCGGCATGGCGTGGCTTTGTTAGGTACTTAGGTTTCACCAACTAGCCTCATGGGTTACATCCTATGCAGTGCTTTATTTAACATTGTGGAATGATGTGATTACCTTGGTTACTTAGCCATCACTAGGGTCCATCTCAAAAATCACATATAATTTCTTTTGTGTTACTGCAGTACCCCAATTTTTTGAACGGGAATACTACACGGTACTTATGACCCTAAAGGACCACAAGCTAATCCATTACTGATATCTGTACCTGTAAACTACAATATATGATGTACTAATATGGAAAACATGAACAATATGCCATAAGGTTCAACTGAATAAAATATCTAACAATCATAATACTTATATGGGAGGCAAATACCCAAAAACAACTAAAGTTTCAATAAAATCTGAACTAAATCTAAAAGCCTCTAAATACTGTCTGAGTAAGTAGTTGAAAGAACATGTCTCCAACCAACTCCGTCTACCAAAACTAAACTAAAATAATAAATGAAATAAAATAATATCATCCTTGAATGGGTGAGAACTCACTACAACTCTGGGACTGGAATGCTACTTCTGATCTGGAACATGTGCCTATGGACATACGGTGTAACATAAGAGAAAGCACCATAGCTTAAATGAATAAGTACGTTTTAATGTATTGAGTATACGAGTGAGGTCGGTTAACTACAAAGGGTTATATGCACGAATAATGCTGACTAATATGAACATGAGAATACATACATGCATAAGCTGCTATAACTGAACTCGTGGTGATACTGACTATTGAATCTGAATACTGATGATATAAATTTACTGATACGGAGATACTGAATATATGAATGAATATTACTGATAGTTCGAATCATGAAGAACTGGTTTTATTAATTGTGTCTAACATTCCTTAAATGGAATACTGATAACATAAGATATGACAACTGACATAACTGATATAACTATGATGATCAACAAGACCGATTTAACTTATACTGAGCAACTGTATTTAACAGTCTAAGTGCTGATGGAACTATCGGAGTTCTATTCTATATAGAGTAACAGAATTTGAAATCAGTCCTATCTAGTGGGTGACAATTAAATTTTAAGATTCTAACACTAATTTTCTATAGTTGAGATAGTCCTATCTAATGGGTGATCTTAAAGTCTATTTATAATGATCAGGACTGACTGTCTCTAATAATAATGAAATTTTATTACTAAACTGAGTTAAATCTATCTGACAGTCCTAAATCTGTAACTGAAACTGTGGGATGTATTCATTTAACCAACATGCCCCATGCTAAGCTTACTGGGGTCCAATTTCTGCCCTGACTGGAAGGGTGTCAGTACCGTGCCACCAGTAAAGACAGCTACTGTGGAGTCAGTCCTAATCTAGTGAGTGACTCCTGGGATCAGTCCTATACATATAAATATGCTAATGGGTGACCCCTGAGTATGCCAGTCCTATCTAACAGGTGATATCTCATACGTATACTGGCTACACAGTTCTGAAACTTAGGTATTGCTTCTAAGGATCTCTATCCTTTCTAGCGGGTGAGTCCCCATCCTTTGACTCACTCGGTGATGAATCCTACTCCCATCTGAAATACACTGAACTGGTAAAATGAGCTAAACTAAATAGCTAAACAGAACTGATTAGCTGAACCGATACTAATTAACTGAATTGATACTAGTGGTATTATTTACCAGAGCTAAGCTAAGTTTATTAAGTTCCCTTGACTTAAGAAACATACTGAGTTCTGAGGACTGACTGAGACTACTGAAATTACTAATATCGCTAGGAATACTACTGTTACTGAGATCACTGAGTACTGAGGTTACTGAACTACTAAGACTGCTGAGATTTCTGAGTTTTCTTGAGTCACATGCCTAACTGAATTATGTAGACCAAGGCTTGATAGAGAGTATCATGATAACATAATATGGAACTAGGCAAACAACTATATTTTTTTGGGTACAAGTACCCCAGGGACTCAATGGAAGGAAATTGACACACATGACTGACTTGATTATAAGAATAGAATCTACAATTCTCAATATCATAAGTCGGGGATTTCATACTACACTTGGTTCTTAACATTTTATACATGGAAGGGGATGCACACAATATGTATATACTTGTGTTGCTTCAATATCATGCTCATTCCATATCACAACAATAACACACAACAATAACGTGGAGTTTACGTGGAGTCTTAAAGAATACAACATAGGCTTGTCATTTAAGCACTATTAAGTTATAAAAATATGGATTCTATCATTCTTGGCATTTTAGAACACACCTTACATGAACAACTTTGGGCATAGTTGTACTTATCAATTTGACAATCTTAATCCATCCAAAATTCATGGATTTCAACTAACCTACTCACATGTTTCATGAAAAACACATCAAGATACAACCTTGAATCCAAACAACAATCATCAACATGATTATAGTCATAACACAACAAGAAAATCACAATTTATAATTTAAAACATTATTATTGAGCTCCATGGATGAAAGGGACCCATGGATGAACACTACGCATACGTTAAAGCTTGATCTTGAAAGAGATCTAATATTTCTGAAGGTTCTTGAAGAAATCCTTAGGCTTGCTCTAGATTTTTTTGTTGACTAGGGTTTAACCCCTTTGGGAGAGAATGTTCTTGTTCTTGAGGAGATAATCTTGAGAGAAAACCCTAATCTTGTGTTTGAGAGTGTATGAGAGAACTTTTATTGTGATGCTTAACTAAAGAGAATAAAAGATAATACGCTGCTTGAGGGTTATAAGTCACGGGAAGCGAAGGAACATACCAAAATACCCTTGCAAAAACGTCCCTCAATTGCTGAAAAAGATATAGCTGACGACATTCGTGACAAGTCGTCAAGCTGGTGATAAGTTATCACGAACTGTCATCACAAAAACGTGAAATCATGATTTTCTAGTTAAGGTTGACTACATTGGTGATAGGCCATCACGGGCATGACATCTTGTCAAAAAATGTCGTCACTGGGATTAGAAATTTTCCCAGGGCTAACGACATTGGTGATAAGTCGTTACGCTTGTTACAGCTTATCACGAATGTCGTTACTCAATTTCCCAGCCTGAGATGTAGCAGTAAAATGAGCATAACTTTTGCTCGCAGTCCACTAAAGAGCCAACCTATAGTACCACTTATTTGCTTAAATGGCCTAACATTAATGCATGGGTACCAATTTAGAGCCACTTGGGTGCTTTAGGTCTAACTATTAAAGTGGCCCAGGGCCTACTTTAACGACACCTAGGTAATATTTATACCCTCTTTTCTAAACTTTTCACCATTTTTGTGACTTGAAACTTTGGTTTTTTGAGTTTTCAGGGGATTTTTTCCATTATCAAGATTAGGTTTTGTAACGCCCTGATTTTCTGAACCGAAACTCTACACGGTGAACATAACCGCGAAGGACCACAAGCTAACCCATGACTCGTATTCGTACCTATAAACTGCATAATATCTTATAAAATATGCTGAAACATGAACTGTAAGGCCATAAGGTTCAATACTAATACATATTTGAAAAATATGGTATAACAATACCAAAATGGAACATAAATTCTGAAGTCTAAACATCTAATCTGACATATTGTCTGAAAACCTCTAAATGAACTGAATAAGGAGTTGACAGGACATGCCCCCAACTAACTCCAACTACTAAAATAAACTGAAAAATTGAAATAAAAAAGAAATCACCATGTCCTCGAAGGATGAGGATCCACGTCTAACTCTGACTGCTGGTCCTGGAATCTACTGCTGATTTGGAGCTCATGCCTCTAAACCTATAGTGTAACATAAGAGAAAGCACCATAGCGCAAATAGGTCAGTACGTCTAAATATACTGAGTATACTAGTGACGTAGGCTAAATGCAAAGGGTTATATGCATGAAAAATATTAACTGATATGAACGTGAGAATACGTACATGCATACGTAACTGTAACTGAACTCGTGGAGATACTGACTACTGAGTCTAAATACTGACAACATGAGTGTACTGATGATGAGATTCTGAAAGACTGAGTTTACTGATATTGATATGTAAATCACTAATAAGTGATGGATCTGATACTATATTACTGAATATTGGGAGACTAATACTATGTTACTGATAAAGAAATGATTGTTTCTGACAGTTCGAATGATGATGAACTGGTCTAATTGGCTGTATCTGACAGTCCTGAAGCTGAGTACTAATAGCATGAGTTCTGATAACTTTTTTGATTGATAGCATAAGTTACTGTATCTGACCATCCATAAATTTAAAGGAAACTATCTGAGTTCAATTTTATTTCTGAGTTAACTGTATCTGATAGTCCTCATATACTAAAATCTTAATAACTATCTGAGTTCTTTACTAAGACTGGGTAGCTATAGCTAATAGTCCTAAAATCTGTAACTAAAATTGTGGGAAGTAGTAATCAAATCGACATGCCCCAAATATGCTATAATAGCTAAGTGGGTGTCCAATCTCTGCCCCGACTGGAGGGGTTTCAATACAGCGCCACTGGTGAGGACAGCTGTAAGAACCCTATATTGGCAGGTACTCAATGAGAACAGTGGGAACCCTAAACTGGCGGGTTAAGCCACCTCATCCACCCTAATCTGACGGGTTAATGTCTCAACCTACATTGGCAACGTAGTTCCGAAACACAAAGATGACTACTAAGAATCACACCCTAAAATGGCGGGTAAGTTACCATCCTTGGGTTCACTCGATGCTAACTTCTACTCCTATCTGAAGGACACTGAACTGAATAACTAAGCTAAACTGAATAACTGAACTGAACTGAGTAGTTGAACCGATGCTGATTAACTGAACTGATACTAGTGGTATTGTTTAGCAGAGCTAAACTAAGTTGACTGGATTCCAATAACTGACAGAATGTACTAAGTTCTTAGGATTGGATGAGAGCACTAAAGTTACTGAGATTAACTGTGAATACAGAGGTTGGTGAGGTTACTGAGCACTGAGATTACTGAACTACTAAGATTAATGAGATTTTTGAGTTTTTCTGAGTCACATGACTGACTGAATTCTATTGATCATAGCTTGACTAAGAGTATCGTGAAAACATGAAATGGCTTGAGGCACACAGCTACCCCCAGGACTCGATGGAAAGAAACTAACACAACTTGAATTTCTCGAGTACACGACCATCAATAAAAATCCATAATGCATGAGTGGGGGATTTCATGTAGTACATGGTCATCATAATATCTATCATGAATAGGAATGCTTATAATCAAGTCATAAATCTCATATTTTAATATCATCAGCATTCCCACAACATATACTATTCATAGCAATCGCATGGAAACCATTCAAGCATAAGGGAACAACATCATGTAATGTTTAGTTCATATTGTAATGGTTTGGGGATATTATACTTCATGTATTTATTCATCATCTCAAACATGGTAGGGAAAGCATGGATATATTTTGTGTACATAATTTATATCTCCATTATCATACATGCTTTATACCACAACAATAACTACACATAATTTGAATGGAAATTCATATTGGAGTGTATGACTAACATGAACTTGTTATTTAGATATAATGAAATCATGTAAATATGAAGTTCTAACATACAAGGCATTTTATCGAACACCTTGCATGCATTCTTTAAGGCTTAGGTGTATTTCATACTTGCATTCTATAAATCCATCTAAAGATCATGTCTTTCAACTAACAACATGACTTTCATGAGATGTACAGTCACGATACTATTATATAGAAAAACAAACAAGCATCAACATGGGTATGATCATATCACCACAATCAACCAAGATTTTGTATTTTAAAGATTGATTCTTGAACTCCACAGATGAAATGAATTCGTGGATGAACACTATGCATACCTTAGAATGGAGGTTCTTGATGATTGACAGAGGAATTTCCTTAAAATTTGTTATTCAAGCTTGATTGTGCAACCCTAGTTGTTTTTCTCCTATGGTGCTCTTGGATGATGAGCTTTGAGATGTTAATAGGGTTGTAATGTGTTTAGAAGCTATATATTTCATAATATTAAGTTTAGGAATGTGTTAAGAGTGTTAAAGGACTTAATTACCCTTAAAATAACTCAAAACAGAGTGTTTTTGGTACCTGGAACTAACTTAGGCGGCGCCCAAGTGATTGCCTAAACTAGGTTGGGCGGCGCTTAACCAATCGCCTATGTATGGCTTGGGCGGCGCCTAACCAATTGACTATCCTTATTTTCTCTCATGAAAAAAGGCATAACTATTCGCTCGGGTATTGGATTAAGGAAATATTGGTATCGTTGGAAAGCAAATCCAATTCTCTACAATTTGGTGGGTCTAAATCAGCCAAAATACCATAATAACATCAATTTATACTCATTCAAAGATGACCCTTGCAAAATCGAACACTAAAACTTGATGGATTCAAAAACTCTTAGCTTGTATTACCTTAAGTGACTCATATGAACATACGTAATGTATCATAAGCTATCATATCGCTAGGATACTCATTGTAAGTCATGCACTAAAATGCTACTCATAGGATAGAAGGTTTCATACATAGGAAAAATAGTTCGTCTCCTAGCATAGAAACATATGGGGTATTACAATATCTCTCCCTTGGGAACATTCATCCTCGAATGGAAATTAACTGAAGAAGAAGAGACTCTAAGATGAAGTACGTACAAGACATACACTAATGAAACATGGATTTATGACTGGCATGACTGAAAGCTGAGTACAACATACCGAACATGCATATCTGTTACATAGGAAGATAATTGATGAATATAAGACTGAGGATTCTAGGAAAGTATTTTTCTCAAAATGAGAATGGATATCTGATGCACAACTGAAAGGCTAAATCCATGCATATCTAATGCATGATTACATGACTGACATGATAGGTGAATGCATGACTGAAAGTACTGATGAGCTGATCACACATATCTGATGCGTGAATTCATGACTAAACTTACTCATGAACATGCAATGGTAAAGGTATCACTTTTGAACTTAAAATTGAGCAGGAAATTGAATACCAAGTTTTGCACTGAAATATGAACGTGAGAACAAGCAAGTTTAAGGAAAACTGTTACCTTGAACTGATAGTACTGATAAGTTTGAGATTAATTACTCCATATGCATAATCGGAAACATGAGAACATAACTAAGTAAGGGAAGTGGTAGATATACTGAATATCATGATCTCAACTGAATGTTGAAAACACGGCATACGACTGAAGTTTGAGTTTGAGGGTTAACTTATGAGTACCCCTTCTCCAAACTGGATTCATCAAAAGAAAATAGATCAGCATATTTATGTCATGAAATTTTGGGGGTATGATGTATCTCCGCCTTGGGACACTATGTCCCTCAAAGAATACTGACTTAGATGAGCTACTGAGGGAAATGGAGGCGATGCACAAGATACATAGGAACTGAGTCATGACTGAATATCTAGGATCTGAAACTAAGTCATGATACATGAACTGAGCTGATCACGAGTGCATAAATACACTAACTTATCTTATTAACTAAATAACTGATAGCTGAATACTGGATTTGCAAAGATAAACTGTACTTAGTCTGAATAGCTGGGCTAAGATTTTTGAGTTTTATGCATAGGATATAAGGACTAACTGAGTAGAATAAGGTATCTGAGCATGGATTCATGAAGTCTGTATTATTTTCAAATGCGAGACCAAGCGTACGACATAACTCTAAGGTATTCTATAAACTAGGGTACTAAAACACTGATAACTGAGTGATGATAACCTGAATGCTTTGGTCAAGCATGTCTAGAACTGAACTGAGTTTCAAATCTGGTTACAGAACTAAAGATCACATTATAACTAAGCCTATAGCTAGTACAGAAGTACTGAATTCAGGGATTGAACACTGATCACTGAGTACTAGATACTGAAACTATAATTGAGTTGGCAACTGAGTTTTTGATGGCCACATGTTGGGGACTGACATAAGTCAAGGATCTAAATGTACACATATACTTTATACTTCCCAACTTCTAAAGACGACCCCTTGCTAGACATTTACTTGCACATTTATCATGAAATTCAAGCCTATCTTCACAACTACACCCTCGTGCAAAGTAAGCATGCAACAATCTTTTCTTATCTAAACAACTACTCATCACTACACTGTTATATAAGGAGAGCTAACTGGAGAAGTAAATTAGGAGGACCTGAAACATGAATAGATACAAACTAAACTTGACAAATGACTAAAACTTAAGGAATAAAATATCAATATTTTGGTTTTACCAATATGGTCTGAACTGAGGATATACATAACGTAGTCTAAATATATCTGATCTGTAGGGGAATAGCATGAATCATGGAAAGCATGATATGCATACATGAGTCATGAGCTGTATGACCTGAGTCTAGAGTTTTTTGTACTCGTGGGATATGTTTCAAATAATGCGAGAGCTAAAACTGAACCCCTTATACTGGGAACTGAAGGCGTACATAATCCCATGGAAAGTGTATGAAAGTAGATTATTCTCATGGAACATGACTCGTACTGTGGAGTAAACGAACTCCTTATACTGGAAATTGAATTCATAAATGATTATAGTTTGTGACCATAGAGTTGGTATGCAATGCCTGAGTTGGTTTCATGATAGATGAAGTGAAAAACTATGCACTGAGATGAGAATGGGTCTAGAATTTTCTTCCCTTACTGTTTTCTATACATATTGGCTCTACTACTAAAATCTGAGGGCGTGGCTTAGGTACGTGATCTATCATCACATACCTACATTATGTTCAACACCTGTCTGTCTTACTAAACACATCATCTAATTCTTTTTCCACATATAATGCTAATACCACATTCACACCTTCATGCTTAATTTTGAGTCAATAAACTTAAGTGTTAAGATCGTACTGTTCAAGACTACAGATCTAATCCCCATGAATACATAATCTAAACAAATAGAATAATACTATCCCAACTCTACTACTGCTAAACTTCTGGGTTCAAGAATGAGTTCTCATGATCATGAATAAAAACTGTACGACCTTCGAACAACAATGAACTGATGGGATACTGTTTGAGTCTGTTGCTAATCTCATAACTAACTGTAGGGACTATCTGAGAAAGCCCTGTCTTTGGGTCTTTGAACTTCACTATTTCTATTACCTTGAAAGTAGGTTAAAGTGAACATGAGGGGTGCATGATATGAATCTACATGGTTTTCTTAAAGAAACTTGCTATAGCATGATCTTGAGACATGAAAGAAGGGAAACTGTTCTTAAAACATCTCATAGCCTCCTGCACATAAGTGTGGTGCACAACACGCCCATGTACTAGACTCTACTTGATGCAGCTTTCAGACTTCCAGGGACACTGTTGAACCTTAGGCTCTGATACCAAGTTTGTAACGCCCCGATTTTCTGAACAGAAATACTTCATGGTGCTCATGACCCTGAAGGACCACAAGTTACCCATGACTGATATCTATATATGTAAACTGTATAATATCTCATAAAATATGTGGAAACATAAACTGTAAGGCCATAAGGTTCAATACTAATACATATTTGAAAAATATGGTATAACAATACCAAAAAGAAACATAAATACTGAAGTCTGAACATCTAATCTGACATCTAGTTTGAAAGCTTCTAACTGAACTTAATAAGGAGTTAATGGGACATGCCCCCAACTAACTCCAAATACTAAAATAAATTAAAAAACTAAAATAAAAATGAAATCATCATTTCCTCGAAGGATGAGGACTCACGTCTAACTCTAACTGCTGATCCTGGAATTTATTGATGATTTGGAGCTCATGCCTCTGAACCTATGGTGTAACATAAGAGAAACCACCATAGCGTAAATGCGTCAGTATGTCTGAATGTACTGAGTATACGAGTGAGGTAGGCTAAATGAAAAGGGTTATATGTATGAAAACTACTAACTGATATAAACATGAGAGTACATATATACATACGTAACTGTAACTGAACTCGTGGAGATACTGACTACTGAGTCTAAATAGTGACAACATGAGTGTAATGATGATGACATTCTAAAAGACTGAGTTTATTGATATTGATATGTAAATGACTAATAAGTGATGAATCTGATACTATATTACTGATAAAAGAATGATTGTTTCTCACAGTTCGAATTATGAAGAACTGGTCTAATTGATTGTATCTGACAGTCTTGAAGTTGAGTTCTGATAGTAGGAGTTCTGATAACTTTTCCGATTGATAGCCTAAGTGACTGTATCTGATCGTCCAAAAATTTGTAGGAAACTATCTGAGTTCAATTTTATTTCTGAGTTGACAGTATCTGACAGTTCTGATATACTGAAATCTGAAGAACTATCTGAGTTCTTTACTGAGACTGGGTAGCTATAGATGACATTCCTGAAATCTGTAATTAAAACTATAGGAAGTAGTTATCTAACCGACATGCCCCAAATATGCTATAATAGCTAAGCTGGGGTCCAATCTCTGCCCCAACTGGAGGGATGTCAATATTACACCACTGGAAAGGACAGGTGTGAGAACCCTATACTGGTAGATACTCAATGAGAACAAGGGGAAACCTATACTGACGGGTTAAGCCACCTCATCAACCCTAATCTGAGGGTTAATATATCTCAACCTACGCTGTCTACGTAGTTCTGGAACACAAGGATGACTACTAAGAATCATACCCTGAACTGGTGGGTGAGTTCCCATCCTTGGGTTCACTCGGTGCTAACTTCTACTCCCATCTGAAGGACACTGAATAGAATAAATAAGCTGAACTGAATAACTGAACTGAACTGATTAGCTGAACTGATACTGATTAACTAGTCTGATACTAGTGGTATTGTTTAGCATAGCTAAACTAAGTTGACTGGATTCCGATGACTGACGGAATGTACTGAGTTCTAAGGACTGGTTGAGAGTACTGATGTTATTGAGATTGACTATGAATACTGAGGTTACTGAGCACTGATATTACTGAGATTACTAGACTATTGAGATTAATGAGATTTTGTATTTTCCTCAGTCACATGACTGAATGAATTCTATAGATCACGGCTTGACTGAGAGATTCATGAAAACATGACACTGTTCTAGGCACACAACTATATTTTTTGGGTACAAGTACCCCCAGGACTCGATGGAAGGAAACTAACACAACTTGAATTTCTTGAGTACGCGACCATCAATAAATTCCATAATACATGAGTGGGCGATTTCATGTAGTACATGGTCATCATAATATCTAACATGAATAGGAATGCTTATAATCAAGTCATAAATCTCATATTCTAATATCATCGGCATTCCCACAACATATACTATTCATAGCAATCGCATGGAAACCATTCAAGCGTAAGAGAATGGCAACATGTAATGTTTATTTCATATTGTAATTATTTGGGGATATTATACTTCATGTATTTATTCAACATCTCAAACATGGTAGGAAAAGCAAGGATATATTTTGTGTACATAATTTATATCTCCATTATCATACATGCTTTATACCACAACAATAACAACACATAATTTGCATGGAAATTCATATTGGAGTGTATGACTAACATGAACTTGTTATTTAGATATCATGAAATCATGTAAATATGAAGTTCTAACATACTAGGCATTTTGCCGAACACCTTGCATGCATTCTTTAAGGCATAGGTGGATTTCATATTTGAATTTTGTCAATCCATCTAAAGATCATGTTTTTCAACTAACAACATAACTTTCATGAGTTATACAGTCATGATATTATTATATAGCAAAAAAAACAAGAATCAACATGTGTATGATCATATCACCATAATAAACCAAGCTTTTGTATTTTAAAGATTGATTCTTGAACTCTACGGACAAAAGGAATCCGTTGATGAACACTACGCATACCTTGGAAGGGAGGTTCTTGATGATTGATGAAGGAATTTCCTTGAAATTTGATATTCATTCTTGATTGTGCAACCTAGTTGTTTTTCTCCTATGGTGCTCTTGGATGATGAGCCTTGAGATGTTAATAGGGTTGTAATGTGTTTAAAAGCTATATATTTCATAGGGTTAAGTTTAGTGACTTGTAAGGAGTGTTAAAAGACTTAATTATCCTTAAAATAACTCAAACGGAGTGTTTTTGGAACCTATAACTCACTTAGGTAGCGCCCAAGTGATTGCCTAAGCTAGGCTGGGCTTCGCCTAACCAATCGCCTATTATTACTGTCTCTCACAAAAAAGGGCATAACTATTCGCTCGGGTATTGGATTAAGGCGAAATTCATATCGTTGGAAAGATAATCCGATTCTCTATAATTTGGTGGGTCTAAATCAGCCAAAATACCACATTAATATTGAGTTATACTCATTCAAATATGACCCTTGCAAAATCGAACACTAAAACTTGATGGATTCAAAAACTCTTAGCTTGTATTACCTTAAGTGACTCAAATGAACATACTTAATGTATCATAAGTTATCTTATCGCTAGGATACTAATTGTACGTCATGCACTAAAATTCTACTCATAGGATAGGAGGTTTCATACGTAGGAAAAATGGTTCGTCTCCTAGCTTAGAAACATACGGGGTATTACAGGTTTTCTCCAAATCCCTAATTCAATTATTTTTCTTTTATTTTTTCCTTAAATTTTGTTAAATCTCAAATTCAGAAGTACAAGATGGGGATTTTTGATTGAAAGGCGTAAATTAGAAATTCTATGATTTAAATCCAAATTTTAACCTATTTTGACTTAGCTTTACTTCTATGAGTTTCTTTAATGTTGGGGAATATATTTATGAACTTAAAATTTTGTTTTACCCTTTTTTTTCGAAATATCATTTTGGGGGTCCATTTTGACCCCGACTCGAAAATGGGCAATATGGGTATCATTGGCTTCCTTTTGATGGATAGATTCTATATTGAATGTTTTAGTTGATTCTGAGTCTGTTCATGAAGGGAACGCCACTTGTTGAAGGCTTTCACGCCCAATTTTCTTCATACAAGGTTAGTTATGACGTAACTTTTTAAGACTGGGTTCGGCAGTTAATATTGATATAAAATCATATTATAGGTGTAGGAACTAATCCTGTAAATAGATGTATTACTATTTTGTGCCTGTGTATGTGCATTAGGGGATGTGATGTTGTTAACTTGTGATTTTCAAACATTATTTGTGATGTGCGATCTTATAGGGTGTTATATGATGTTATTGGCCTGGTATTTATGAAATTGTTTGTCTATTCTTGGTGGAATTTTTTCTAAATTTTGAATTATGTTGTATGAGACGACATATTTTGGTACATCTTACTTCATTAGTGTATGGATTACATCGGATCATGGATTTTTGGCTTATTTAGTCAATTTTTGGCTCATGTGCTCGGTATATTGGTAAGATTTGGAAATTCAATTTTGGTTGGTTGTGAGCATTGCATCCTCATATCATATACATTCATGATACATTGGTACCAACATTGAAATACTGGATTCTCTAATAGAAAATTTGACATCTTTAAAAATAATTTGTCGATAAATGTGCTGGAGAGGAGTTATGGTTATTGAACTGGTATTTGATATTGAATTGTATATGGATTGATGAAACCCCATGGGTACTACCTTTAGAACACAACTCAGTAGGTGTATTCAAAGGTTGTGGGACAACTTTTTTTGTATCATCATCATTATCATCTTTATTGCATTTCATATACTGGACATATCTTGTGTTGTACTTTTATTCCTCACTTGATATCTATCTATTTGTGTTTCTTTTTGCACTTGGAGTTGGTATATTTGTATATGTATAATTAATAGTTGAGATGGTATGGGATCCATTTGGGATATTTTTTGACTGTAGGTGACGTGCCCATAGTGTGCATTTTATATTTTTTATTTTCTATTTTGCTCAGTCAACCTATGATACTTACTGAGTACAAGTGGACCATTTTCACCAATACTGCGCCTTTTTGGTACATATCTAGATACAAGTGCACCTCACGGTAGTTAATTTAAGGTTGTTTGGATTATTTTCAAGGCAGCGGTCAGTCTATGCTTCCAACGTTGATCTACTACCTCCTCTTATTTAGAGACATATTATGCTCCTTTTGGGCTATCTGTTTTATATTTTTACTTCGAGACGTAGTTAGTCGGTTCTTATACTGTGACGATAAATTTTGTGAGATTTAAAGTATCTTTGCTATGTACTTCCCTCTATTTTAGTAAATGTGTGCTTCAGCTTCATTCTTGAATCCTTACCTTGGGTTTTGGTGTTGTTTTCCCTTTTCATATTAGTTTGGGTGATAGGCTTACTTGTCAAGGCTTCCCGCGGCAAATGCCATCATGACCATTTTTTAGGGTCATGAAATTCTTTAAAGTCAGACAATCATTTGACTGAACTAAATCCCACTAGAGCACATGAAAACCATTGGGTATATAACACTGATGAATTGATACATGAAAAAGATGATGAATATCGAAAGACGGTGGAGGCAATGGTCACTCATAAGCCACATCTCAACTCGCTACAGAATATCAAAGGGACTGATGTACCTGGAGTTGAGTTTTCCTCTCCTTCCAAACCTCATCATTCCCTTTATGGGTGTTGTACTCAGGAACACCTGGTCACCAAGTCAAAACTCTAAATCACAAAGCCTATGATTAGAATATATATTTTTCCTACTCTTAGTTGCCAACAACAAATCTTGAATCACTTATACTCTATCTAATGAATCATACAACAGCTTAGTACCACACATCTTATCCTCAATAGGATGAAACCATCCAACTGGAGATCTACATTGTCTACCATACAATGCCTCAAAAGGGGCGATATAGACACTTTAATGGTAGATATAATTATAAGAAGTTCTTCTAAGGCTAGAAATTAGTTCCACTGACCTATAAAATCCATAACATATGCCCGAAGTACGTCATCAAGAAGCTGAGAGGTCTACTCCAATATGCCATAAGACCATTGCTAAAATTGTGTTAGGATCAACCCGAGTATCCAAATCCACCTAAAAGGACCTCTAAAGGATTAAGTTGGACAGGATACCTCTATAAGAAATAATGGATATTGTTACTCTGTACAGATGAACTATCTCTCAAGCATAAATATGGGCTAACACCTCAAAACTTTAGGTTATCTAAACTAATAAAAAGTGAGCATATTTTTTCAAACAATCAATGAAGATCCAAATACTATCAAAACCTCAAATAGTGCATGGAAAACCAATCACAAAGTCCACGGTAATCTAAAATTGATTACACTAGGGAACGGGTAGACTCCGAGTTAAACAACTAGGTTTCAAGTGCTCAGACTTCCCCAGTTTATTATTCAAGAACAAAGGTTCAAAGTTTTGTCTATCCCTCTTCATGTCACTCCACCAATAATATTTTCTCAATCTCTATATATCTTACTTTCCCCTGGGTAAATGGAATATATTCAATAATGAGCTTCCTGCAATAACAACTGAATCAAATCTACAACCCTCATAATGCTAATACGACCCTCAAATCTCAAAATACCCATAAAAATAAGGTGGTCTTCCTAGCCTCGACCCTCAAAACTTGTTCTCAAATCCCACGTGATTGACTATCCTAAATATGTCACTCTAAAATCTTATCTATTAATTTAGATTGGGCCTCAATACTTGTACGAATCCTTTTGAGGTTAGACGTGTCAAGTGGAACCAACCTATTGTCTAAGGATTGAATATCCAAGGACAATAGTTACTTTGAAACTTCCAAAAATGCCAAACTCCCAATACTTACCACCTTACGACTAGAGGAACCCACTTCTATATTGCCTTGGCAAATAGTATAGAATACAAATATCATAGTTATTTTGCAACTCAAGCCACCAGGACTGTCTTAAATAAGATCGTACTAGCTAAGAAAATACTCCAGGCTATGTTTTTCGGAAAATATATTACAATGAAAATGTTATAAGTAATGTCTCCTGATCATAAAAAGAAAAATCACCACCACTAACTCCAAATGATGGGGAAACAGTTGATCATACACCTACAGTTGTCTAGAAGCATATGCTATCACTCGGCCCCGTTGCATTATGACACAACAAAATAAAGCATCAAAAGCATCATATACACTGTAAATAACTAGCCCTAAACTAGAAGAATTAAAATAAAAGTTGAAGTGAATAAAGACTTAAGATTCAGAAAGCTTGCCTCACACCTGTTGGCCACTAGAATGCGATATCCATATCTATCAATGTGATTAGTGGTGCTACAATAGAACAAAACCACTTAATGAACTGTTTGTGGTAACCGACAAACTAATTAAAAAAATGTATATCTCAATAGGAGAAGTAGGCCTAGCGCAATCACAAACTAACTCAGTCTTTGTCGAGTGTACCATAATCCCTTCCTTGGATATAATTTTCACCAAAAATATTAGAGACTCAAGCAATAATTCTCACATAAGAGTTTGACATAATGTCTCTTATCTCTCTATATCGAGAGCAAAATCCTCAAATATTGCTCATAATCCTCCCTACTACTTAAATAGATTAGGCTGCTATTAATAAACACTATTATGAAAGTGTGCAAATAAGTCTTGGACATGTCGTTCATCAAGTCCATGGCGGGGCTAAGTTATTGGTAAACCCAAAATATATCACCAGGAACAAAAAATATTCATAGAAAATATAGAAGGTTATATTAGGGATGTCTATTGACCTTATCCTCAACTGATTATATACTCAGATCTTAAGTAAACATTAGAAAACATGGTTGCACCATTAAGTTGGTCAAATAAGTAATCGATATGTGGAATCAGATACTCATTCTTTATAGTCACCTTATTCAGCTATTGATAATAGATACACATATGCATGGTTCTATTCTTATTCTATAAAAATAAGAAAAGAGAACCCCATGGAGAAAGACTCGGCCTAATAAAATCATTATGTAGAAGGTCCTAAAGGTTAACATTAAGCTCCCCGAACTAGGCATGAGGCACACGATATGATGAAATAAAAATGGACTGGGTCCCCAACAAAACATCAATAGCATAATCAATATGACACTCAAGTGGGGACCAGGAAAGTTGGTAGGAAAGACATCAACAAACTTGCAACAAGTAAAATAAATCAATAAAATAGGCCAAGAAACCCATAAACACTAACCTCTTATACTGAATATAAGAAATAATCCCTATTTGTGAATAACTATCAGAACCCTACCATACAAATAGGGATATCCCAGGAATTGCTAAGATTATAGTGTTGGTAAAGCAACTAAAGAACACATAATAGGGGAATAAATAATGCATGCCTAGAATTATATGAAACCTATTATATCAAATACAACAAGGTCTGCCAAAGTATCATACTCCTAAATATTCACAACACAAGATCTATAAACCCAATCAACTACTATAGAACCGCCAAAATGAGAAGCTACATGTACAAGAATAGGTAAAGGTCCACTAGAAAACCCCAAATGAGAAGCAAATTATCCAGACACATGTGAATATATGGAACCCAAATAAATTAAGAAAATGGTTGTTTGATGATAAAATTAAATTATACCTATGATCATGACATTTAATGCCTACACACCTAATCAACCAAAAAGGCATATGACTATTTATATTTACCTACAAATTGAGTACCCACAGGACTACCTATCCTACTAAACTGAGCACCATCGATGAGCATCTTTACTACCCTGAGCACTACCTCTAACTAAGGATTTCTATCTCTTAAGAGATTGAAATATACCGACTATAGGTCTTTTCTTATGTTTTCATGCTTTTGGTACGATTAGAGCTTTCTTATAGCTGCCCCAAGTCATTTATGATATCCTCGATATAACAGTTTGGTTATCATGTAGTTTGTTTGGTTTTATGAGCCACTTCTGGTTTTGGATCTTTTCAAGTTGTGAAATGGGTCTCAAGCTAAAACTTTAAGGAAATGGCACTTGATACCAATTTTGACATTTTTATCAGCTTTTAAATGTTAGGTTTAGGCTAGATAGGCACTTTGTTTGGGGCTCGAGGCTTTCAAACACAATTTTTGTTATTGGGTGGTGACATGAACCGCCAGGGGCCTTGTCGTAATGAGGATCTCAAGTCCAACAGGACCAGAGACCACCCCCAATACCCAACCCAAACATCAAGCATAAACCTTGAATCAGATAAATACCAAACATATAACAAGATAACATGTAATTGCATAAATCCAGACATTGGGATAGGTCAATAACCAATACTGACCCAAATAATCCCAACCATCACAAACGTAATTGATAACCATTACCAAAATTATAAACCAAAACCAGAAAAAGAACCAAACTAATTTTAATAACATAATATAAAAATATAGAATAGTGAGAAATTTAGCCCAACGATGCCAACCCTAATGGCAAAGCCAATACTAAGGCTGACAAAACTACCGATCCCTCCTATACCAACCCATAGTAGTACCACAAAAACCTCTATACAAAAGAAAACCACTATCTGGTTGGGGGATGGCCCCAACCATAGCTAAAACAAATATCCATAGATAAATCAGAGTATTCAAAAGCATCCATGAACATAAAATGGAGCCTTCTGGAATATGGAAGCTCACCACTTCAATCCAATCGAGATGATCCAAAAATTCGATCACTAAGTAGGAGGAGCAGAATGGCCAGTTCCTACATCGCTTAGGGATAAGTCGCCCGAGGATGGGCTAGCTGGTGAATGCTAGCACGCATTCAGGATATGGATAAATTCATGCCATCTAGTAAAACCAAGTAGACAAACCATATGCATACAAACCATACATATATACATATACATATATCTATATTGCCCCCATTAAACTACATAAAAATCCCATCATAAGGTTTCACTATATGATACCCATCATATCTTCCAATACAGGTGGTACCCACCACTCTTACCCTAAGACTCCTACTTGGACCCACCACCATCCAACATATGATTTACATAAACCAAGCCATACCCAAGTATGCCACTATTACCTTTGACCCATACCACTAGTAGAAGAAAATCACAAGAGATTTGAAAACTATTCACTATATGAGTCCTTGGTATGAATCGTAGCCTGGCTTCTGTCTCTTGGTGATCCAATTGTTCTCAAATATAAGTTATTTTACTAAGTGTCAAATCAAGTAAAGGAAACACCTGAACCAAATGACCCGTATCCAACCATACGATTCATACCTTCAAAAGTGGTACCTACTCCAGACACCAATCCAACATACCAATCAACACTAGTAAGCATACAACAAAGGCATACCACCCGTACCCCATTAGACAACTAGTACCCGCTAGTCGTACCTTGACCAGAGCCAAGAAATGTGCAAAATTTTCTATGGGTCCCAAACCCATGGTGTTTCAGTCTCCCCCATTCTTATCATTCGTCCCCGAATAATGGAAAAAGTAGCTACAAGCATGATTTACATCCCTTAGATTCCACCACTCTTACCTTGAACAAAGATGCAAAGGAGTTAAGCAGAGTCATTTGCATTATCAAATATCAATCCAACCTTTAACTTATTTAGAAAATAAAGACGCAAGGATCTATTCTAACCCTTAACTAAGTTAGAAAATAAAGAAGTACTCAGCAATACCCACCTTCCGTATGAATATCCAAAGAAGAAAATAAATGTGGATATTTGGACTTCATATTCGTGTACGCTTCGTATCTAGCCTCTTCTACCTTTTAGTTCTATCATAGAACCTTAACCGAGGCCACATCCTTGGTCTGTAGCCGACTAACCTGCCAATCCAATATATCAAATGAGGCCTCTTCATAAAACAAAGAATCCGAGATACACTATCTCTCCAAAGGAACCACGAAGAAGGATCACCGTGATATTTCCTAAACACAGAGACATGAAATACTGGATAAATGGAGTTCAAACAAGGCAACTTTAATTCGTACGCCACATTACCCTCCGTAAAACTACATATGGGACAATATACAAAGAATTGATCTACCTTTTTTCACCAAACAACATCACTCCCTTCATGGGAGATCCCTTTAGGAACACCTTATCTCCGACCTCAAACTACAAGTCTCTACTCTTTATATCTACATAGGACTTTTCGTGACTTTAGAAAGCCTTGATCCTATCATAAATCACCTTTAGCTTTTCCATCGCTTGATAAACAAAATTAGGCCCAAAATATCTACTTCACCCATTTTGAACCACCCAATAGGAGATCTACACCTCCTACCATATAATGCTTCAAAATGGTCCATTCAAATACTAGAATTGTAACTATTATTGTAATCAAACTCTAAGAAAGGTAAATGCTCAACCCAATCGCCCGCATAATCAATAACATATGCTCGAAGCATGTCCTCTAATATTTGAATACTCCTCTCTACTTGCCCATACGTTTGCTGATGGAAAGCAGTACCCAGACAAACCTTAGTACCCAATGCCTTCTGAAAAGACCACAAAAAATGAGATGAAAATTGTGCGCCACGATCAGAGATAATCGAAATAGGTATCCCATGTAACTTTACAACCTCATGATGATACAGCCTCACAAAGTCCTCATCTGAAAATTTAGTCTGCACCGATAAGATATAGGTAGACTTTTTCATCCAATCCACAATGAACCAATTCAAATAAAATTATTTTTGATACCGAGAAAGATAGGTAAAAAAATGCATATTAATTACATCTCATTTCTATTCAGGCAAATCAATCTCTTTGTACCACCCACCAGGCCTCAGGTGCTCTACTTTAACTTATTGGCACACCATGCATTTGGCCATAAAATCAGCCATACCCCTCTTCATATTATTTTACTAATACATCTTCTTGAGATCGTGGTACATTTTTGTAGAATCGAGATGAACAATATTTTGCAATTCATACACCTCAGCAAAAACCTTTTATCGCAAACTATAGAAATTAAGAACCCATAACCTCTCTTGGAACCTCAAGGTACTATCCCCACTAACCTCAAACACCATCACTCTTTGCCCACATACATCACTCTTGTTTTTTGTCAAGATACAATCTATCATTTCCTTCTTCTTCATTATCTGCGCCAACAAAAATCTAAACCACTTCCTGCACTATCATACCATGATCATTGAAGTCCAAGAGACGAACTTACTGATTAGCCAATTGGTGAATATCTTTCATTAATTCCCTCTTCTTTTTTTCCACTTAAGCCAAACTCCCTATGGATAACCTGCTAAGATCATCAACAACCACATTATCTTTAATTAGGTGGTTGTGAAGAATCATCTCATAGTCCTTGGGAATCTCCAACCATATCATCTACCTGATATTTAAATCCTTCTGAATGAACACATACTATAGAGTCTTATGATAAGAAAATATGTCCACGTGCACTCTATATAAATAACGCCTCCATATTTTCAAAGAAAAGTCCACCACTAAGAACTTCAAATCATAAGTAGGATGATTCCACTCATTCACCTTAAACTGCCTGGAAGCCTAGGCAATTACCTTCCCATGCTGGGTCAAAATAAAACTAAGTCCCACACGAGATGCATCGCAATAAACCACAAACCCCTAATTACCTTCAGGAAATGTCTAAATTATAGCCAAAGTTAGCTTATTCTTAAGCTTCTCAAAACTCCCCTCACAAGCATCTGACAAAGAAAACATTCCCTGCTTTTGCTTTAACTTAGTCAATATGTCATTATCATCAAGAAACCTTCCACAAACCAGCTATAATACCCAACCAACCCTAAGAAACTCAGACTATCATTTGGAGTTGTGGGACTAGGCTTCCTTTTTACCATAACCACATTTTTCGGATCCGCCATGATCCCCTCACTAGATATAACATTACAAAGAAAAGTCACAACATTAAACCAAAACTCACACATGGAGAACTTGGCATATAATCGTTGCTCCTTTAAGGTCTGCAACACCATATGGAGGTAATTAGCATAATCTACCTCACTCTTAGAATACACCAAGAAGTCATCAATGAACACAATGATAAAAATTTCTATAAACTTCCTGAAAACCCTGCTCATCGAATTCATAAATATCGCAGGGGCATTAGTCAAATCGAATGACATAATCGAGAACTAAAAGTTCCTACATCGAGTTTAGAAAGTCGTATTAGGGATATACTTCTTAATAAGCTTATGCTGATAATACCCAGACCAAAGATCTATCTTATAAAAGAAACAAATAAATACAAAACTCAATCTCCCTATTTGGTGGAACACCTAGAAGATTATCCAGAAAGATATCAGGGAACTCATTTACTATCAAAACCGAATAATAAGAAGGACCTTTCGAGTTAGAATCTTTAACCTTAACCAAATGATAGAGACACCCTTTAGAGATTAACCTCTGAGCTCTAACATAAGAATTAAACCTCTTCCTAGTAGCTAAAGAACCACCCTCTTATTCAATAACTAGTTCCCCAGGAAACCTAAAGATAACCTTACGGGTCCAACAATAATCTAAGGATGCATACCAAGAGTGTAACCAATAGATCCATAGAATAACATGACAATCCGCCATATTATGTTCAAATATATCCACCAGAGTCTCCCTACTACTGAAAGATACAACACATCTCCAGTAGATCATTTTAGTAACCACAGAGTCACCAATTGGGTTAAAAATAGAAAAAAGATTCTAAATAACCTCGGGATCAAAACCAAAACACACAGACAAATATCGGGTCACATAAGAAAAAGTGGATCCCGAATTAAGCAAATAATACATGTCACAAAAAGTGAGTTGCAACATACTAGTGACAATATTATGTAATGCCTAAAATTCCTTCTGAGTAACAAGAGCATATAACCTATTCTGACCTATGTCGATACCAGAAGCAGAAATAGACGCAAAAATAATAATCTTAGTTGAAGGTGCAGAAGTTGAAGCAACCAGAGACTTAATTTCTCCCAAAGAATCATTACCAACTAGAAAGTTTCTAAGTGTATGGCCTAGCTGGCCACCTTTGAAATACTTGTTCCTTCTGTCATCACAAAAAACCCTATACAAGCTATGATAGAATCAACAAGGAGGGCATAATAAGGCTGACTGAGCCCCACATGCCTGAGATTGGGCACTTTGTACCCCAAAATTATCGCTAGCCTGCTGACGCCAATTACCCGAAGGATTTGGGTAAGGAGCACTAGCTGTAGAGAACGAAATAGAACTCCTCCACTTCTTCTTTGGCCACTTACCTCCATTTTGACTACCTTGTTGTTACCCATTACCTTGTTCTGATGACCTAAACTTCTTACCCTATCTTTCTCGAATTCAGCTTGCTTCATCTTTTCTTCCTCCACCTGTTGCATATGAACAATCAACCTAGAAATTTTTATATCCTTAATCAGCAATGCAATCTTTCATTTAAGGATCAACTCCCTAGTTAGTCGAAATGTGAACTTTCTCATCTTTGCTCGCATATTAGACACCATATTCGAAGCATACCTTGACAAATGATAAAACTTCAAGGCATATTTCTTGATAGACATTTTCCTTTACCTTAAATTAACAACTCCTCCGCTTTTGCTTTCTTCATCTCCAGAGGAAAGAAGCAGTCCAGAAAAGCATTAGAGAAAGTCTCAAACAAAGTCAACTCTTCAACATCACCTCTTTCCCTATACCACTCCTTATACCATTGGTAGACACATCCTTAAGCTAGTAAGAAGAAAAATTTACCCCTTCCACATTCATTGCCTGCATCACACTAAAGATTTTGTCCATTTCATCCAAGAAACTCAGAGAATCCTTCTTCACCTTCATAGTAGTAAAAGTTGTAGGATTCATCTTCATAAGCTAGCAAACCTTTGTGACCTCAGCAGATAAAACAAAAGATACACCCTGCTCAACCTGAGCAGCAACCAACTAAGCAATAAAAAGAATTGATTGACAAAAATACAAATTTGTCACCTCACCCTAAGAAGGACTAGTAGAAATCGGTAGAACTCTAGAAATATTAGGTACTGACCCCTAGACAGAGTATGGATCTTTTAAGTAGTCCGAGTCCCATGAACATTGTCCCCAACTAGGAAAGAAAAGCTACTTTGCATCTCAGATCATCGAGGCATGATCTGAAATGTGAACAAACCAAGATTAGTAAAAGCCTTAGACCTTGCAACTGGAAAATAGAAAACTAAGAAAGTGAAATGTTCCCAAATGCCTTATAGCCCATCCCTTATGAGTGTGGCGCGCTACACACCCCTAAAAGAGACTCTACTCACAACCAGGGATTTTGTCATAGTGGGCATCTCAAGTCTAACAAGGATCGGAGAACAACCTTAATACCCAAGCTAACCATCCAGCATATACCCTAAGTCTAATGAATTCCTAACATATAACAAGATAGTATGTAATTGCACATATCGAGACTCTGGGATAGGTCTATAATTGAGACTGACCCAAATAAGCCCAACTATCCCAAACGTAATCGATAAGCATAACAACACAAAAACCATAAACTAAAACTGTAATAATAACCAAATAAATTTCTACAACATAATATAAAAGGATGGAACAATGAGAAATTTAGTACAACAATGTCATCCCCAATGACAATGCCAATACTAAGACTTATGCCACTGCCGATCCCGCCCATACAACCTATAGTAGTTCAACAAAAGCCTCTATCTTAAAAAAACTAAATATCCGATTGGGCCATGCCCCCAACCCTAGCCAAAACCAATATCATGGAGCCTTTCAGAATATGAAAGGTGACCTCTTCAATCCTACCAAGCTAATCCCAAAAATTGATCACTAAGTAGCAACAGTAGAATGGTCAATTCATCCATCGCGTGGGGATACAACCGCTCGAGGATGGGTTAGCGGGTGAACGATAGAAAGAACTTAGGATAAGGATAAAATATTGTTATCCAGTAAAACCAAGTCAACCAACCATATGCATACGAACCATATATGTATATATATATAATAATGTCGGGAAAGGGGACCAAGTTTAGCATGCACTTGAAATTGTTAACTTAGGTATGTGTAGCTTAATCATCCTAGAACCACCCACAAGCTATATGGGTCTAGTGTAACCCCCTGAATGGGATCCAATAGATATAGCTGCACGAACCAGAGAAACCATAATAGTAAGGGATTCCTGAGTACCCTTCTCTATCCATGATACATATGTACAGTGCACATAGAGGACTCCCATGTACCTCATAGTATCATATATGGTTGCTATAACCAATCGCTCATGTCAGCAAGTAAAATTTTCTAGTGTCCATCCATTGGACTCGTACCGTTATGGTTATCTATCATAACCCTCCATCATTATCGAATTAAATCCATTTCTAACCAACCAAAACATTATTCCATTATTATTAACCAAGGCAATAAATATTGGTATCGCTATACCAACTATAATTTGCAAACAAATTCCTTATCAAACCTTTTTATGTAAAGGGATTCCTATGTGAAAATAAATTACATTATTAGGTTAACTTGGGGGAGTCCCGTGTACTACACAAATGTTCCATTATTATGTTGTCTTGGGGGAATCTCATGTACCCCATAAGAAAGTTTAAAAGAACATAACCAAGACCAAGAAACCTTACTATTTACCTATTCAATATCTTTTAAACCATTTATACTATTTAGGGTTCCATCATTAAACCATATCATGCAATAGTTTCATTAAAAGTCCAATAATATAGTATAGGCATTTTATCAAATATGTTGAGGGCATAGTGTTTCTAAAAACAAATCCAATTACCAATTAACCATTACCATGCAACAAATTTTCCAAACCACCATAAAATCATGTAAAAACATAATTAAAACATGGGGAAAACTATAACCAAGCAATTAACACCAAAACCCCAACATATATTTGAAAACCCCAAAATCATACAATAATCATGCCATGAAAACATTGTATAAATCATTCGTTTAGTTGGAACTAACAATGAGGGACAAGTATCTTGCAAGAAGTCACCCAATCAACCTCAAATTGACCTCATTAGTGAACCCTAGCATTAATTTGCCCGAGAGATTTGGAGACAATTGTAGAGTGTTTGAGAGAGTTTTCTAAGTGTTTAATGATAGAATAATAGGATAAATAACCTCCCAAGTGGTTTTGAAGTCTTGGGGCCATAATAGGTTAACTGGGAAAATATCTAGATTGCTACCACTCAAACTGCATAAAAATCCCATCATAGGGTATGACTATACGATACCGGTCATACCCTCTGACATGACCAAAAATTGGGCCATGCTGTAGGGGCAATCTCAAACCCAACTTGGATTTGGGATTGCCCCGTTAACCTAAACTAACCATCAATTCAATCCACAAGGGGTCGTATGAACTCTATCCTTAAGTCAAGAAAGCGGAAACGATACTAATAACCATTACTTAGAAGATGACAAAGCATTTTATATAAAATAACATTCTAGTCCAACATACCCAAGTCCATAGTCATCAACAAAGCCTCTACAAATCCAATGTTTAATACATGTAGGAACATGCCCCCGGCAATAGCCAACACCGAGTCTAAAAACAAGTTTATAACATAAACTAAAGGCTATGAAATATATGTCTTCTAAAGAATCGAAGCTCACTACTTCAGTGTCAACACACGATCTGCACGAACACTTGTTTATTGCACAGGAAGAGATGAAGAATCTTCGGCCCCTATGTCGGTTGGGACATAGCTTCCAGAGATAGTTAGCGGTTGGAGCACTAGCATGTAACTAAAGGATAAGAATTAAATAGTGCATTTGTTCAAAACCACACCAGACAATCATATGTAACCACATTACCTAAGTATAGGCATATATGAAGATACATATACATATAGTCATATAACATTCCAAGTCATGGAACAAGTAATAACATACGTTCTTGAAACATTCATTCATAAGACATAGAGGAAAAACTTCCAACCTTTCACCCTTTGACTTTTAGAACCTTAAACTTGTTTATTACATTAGACAAGAGGACTCGAACCTCAAGCCATCATTTTTTATATATAGAAAGTGGAATCGACACATCTTACAGGGTAAGTCGACATGAACAACACACCAACTAATCAAATATGGTAAGTGGACATGAACCACCAACCGTCACACTTTATATTTTAAGTGGACCCAAACCATAAACCGACACACATTACATGGTAAATGGACCAGAACTACAAACCTTCACACCATATATGGTAAACAGACTTGAACCACAAACTGATATGCCTAAAATGATAAATGGACCCAAAGTACAAAGCAATACGCCTTATATGGTAATTGGAACTAAACCACAAACAAACACATTAGGCAAAGGACTTGACCAGAAGCCATATTTTCATCATTACTAGTCGACATAAGGACTTGAACTCTTCTTAAACATACATTAACGTCCATTTAGTTATACATATAAGGAATCGAATCTTTCAAGCCACCAACACAACATATTAACAACATAGGTGACTATTTAACCATTAAAAAATCATTCAACCACTAATCATTGTAATAGGATAATTTTGTTGATTAAATTAATCAGTTAATTAAATTTGTGGTCACCATGACCCTTACATACTATTCTTTCTTCTTTATAATTCTTATACCACTCTTTAGTTCAAAACATAATTTCATTTCATGATTAGGGAATATGACCCAATTGGCCAACCAATTATCCAAGTCATCCATCAACTCATTACATGGCCAACAAGGACTTTACCAACCATTTACAAAGAATTTATATTCATTTTAACAATATCTTATCTCATACATATAAACTAGACCAATACAATAGTTCAATACACCATTAACATATGACTAGTCAATAATCTTAGATATTTTCACCAACACCCTGAGGGTATACTTTTATCAAGAAAAATACCAAAGTAGAAATCATCAAACTTACGATTTCTCATGACCCACTTGTTAAAACACAATCAACAAGCACCCACTTGTGAAAACCATCACTAAAAATATGTATAACCAAAAGATAAACCAAGAGTAAACATTACCCAACTCTATGCTTCAAAACCTTCAAAGTTTGATTTATAAACCACCATTTATAAGTCAAAATCCTTGTTTAAAACACACGATATTTTGAAGTAACAATGAAGGAAGAGACACATATGTTATAAATGATGACTCGCTAAAGAAACTTGACTCCTCTTTTCCCCATGATGAACCTTCTTCAAACCCTAGCGTACAATCTTATTGAAGAGGTTTAAAGAGTGTATTTGGTATGTTTGATCCACCAAATAAATTTTATGAGAGGATAAGATGACTTATATAGTGAGGGGACATAACGGTTTTTGGGGTACAAAAAGTCTACAAGATCCTCAGCTTAAATGCTGGAAATAACCATGCAAAAGGTTACGACTCCCCCACTAAACCATACCCTAGGGTATGAACAGTACCCTAACTCATACCATAGGCCTCACCACGGACCACCACACTATTTAGGGTATGATTACCCACTATTGAATCTACCCAAGGGTATGAATGGCACCCTAAATCGTACCTTGACCCATACCCAAGACAACCTAATCAAGCCAACGTGTAAGACTCCATACAACTTATCATGGTATGACTCGTTCCCAAAGGTACGACAATGGGAAGCCTACATTGTATCTAGGACAATATGTAACCCCCAACACATTGCCTAGTGTACACGATTGGGTCACTAAGTCATATCCAGTTGATACAACTAGTACCCCAAGTTGTACCATGGATAAAATTTCCAAAACTCAAAATTTTTTCAATGCCAAGGTCTTGGGTGTTTCACTGTACCCCACATAGGATAATTCGTCCTTGCATGACGGGTAAGGTAAGAACAATCACAATTTAACACATTACCACATATCGATTTAATCCTCTTTTTATCAAATTAGAAAACAAGGGCAGACAACAATGTTAAGAAACATATCAAGATCACCACAGACTAACCCTTTGTTCCATTGACTTTGGGACTAAAACCATTGAAAATGAAGGATTCTCAATCATTTCAAAGTTTTGAGACTTGACCCATTGATTCACAAGGAAACAAATTAAATTAAGAGCACCAATTTGAACCCATTGATTCACAAGGAAACAAATTAAATTAAGAGCACCAACACACATATCTCAAACACAAGTACCCAAAATGTAGGAAAAATATGGATACTTGGACTTTATTTCTTTTTTTACCCCTTAAGTAGCTTCCTTGGACTATTGGTTCCACCATAGAAACTTGACCGATTCCACCTCTTTCATTCGTAACCGACGAACTTGCTAACCCAATATCCTTACTGGGATCTCCTTATAAGGAATAGATTCCAAAATACCAACACCCTCTATGAAAGACAACAAAAGAGGTATCACCTATGTAGTTTCTCAATGTAGAAACTTGGAACATCCAACGAATGGTACTTATATTAGAGGACAAATTCTATTTCAACTAATACCTTCCCAGGGAAAACAATCCCTCTTATTCCTGCAAATCAAAAACACTTCATTAAAACCATTCAACAAAGAAAGAATGGTAATTTGGACAGGTGTCCGAGACAAGACCAACCCAAAACTCAATCTTTTCACCGAGAGACTAGGTAGGTCATCTATGAGGATCCTCAAGACATTCATTAACCAAAGAAATAGACTCTAGAGAAATACCTCACAAGTTAGAGTCTTTAATGCGGACCAAAAGATACAAACACCCTTTACAGATCATTTTTCGGGATCTAAGATAAGAGATGGACCTCCCCTTAGTCACTAAGGGTCCCATTTCCCACACAATAACTGTCTCATTAGAGAATTTTAAGCATGAGCTTATGGGTCTGATAATCTAAGGAAGCATAGCTCTAATGCAATCAATCCATTCCTAAATTAACATAAAAATTTAACCATATCCGACTATACTAAATCAACAAGAGTTTCATTACTACCAACAACTACGACATAATCCTTCTAGACTCCATATGACTACTAAGTCTCTCACTAGGGTAAAAACAAAAAAAAAGTACAAAATAACTCCGAACCAAGACAAAATACACAATCACCAATAGAATCATATGTGAGAGTGGGGACCCCATACCAAATAGAACTTACATATCATAAATTTAGAGTTCTAACCCATAAAAACATCCAAAGATGCCACAGACTCTGGCGGGTAGCAAGAGCATATAAGAGATTTTGGCCAGTGCTACTACCAGAAGCAAAAACAACACCCTTTAGTGCAGGAGTAGATGAGGTAGCAATATCGGCCCTGTCGGCCCAAGCAACCACTCCAAAAGGCCTCTCTCACTGCATGTTCCCAATCTATCCACATCTAAAACACTGTTCTTCCTCTTTGCACATTCATTATGATGATGTTGACCACCAAACCTACAAAAAGGTTAGGTCAGCTTTGATTGGACCCCACTGGCCTAAGAAACACCACTCACCAAATTTGTTCTCTAAGAAACTTAACACTAGACTGCTAGACTCTACTTAGCTCAGTAGATCGAGACCTCTTATTCCACATATGAAAAATCTCACCTTATCTCTTTTTTTCTTCCTCTACTTGCTACATATTAACAACTAAAATAGAGTTGTTCATGTCGTTGATCAACAAAGTCACCTTAGTCTTAAAGACCAATTTGTAAGACAAACTCAAAAAACTTATGCATCCAAGCTCGCATGCTTAAAACTGTCTTAGGGGCATACCTTGACAATTGATGGAATATTAAGGCACAATCCTTGATAGAAATACTACCTAGACTCAAATTTATAAGATCTTCCGCTTTTTCTTTTCTTGACTCCTCACAAAAAAAGTGGTCTAAGAAGGCACTAGAGAATCCTCCCACACGACAGCACTAGCACCCACACCCCTTGATATATCCCACTCTCCATATCATTGGTATGTCATGTCTTTCAATTGATAGAAATCAAACTCAATACGTTATACTTCTAATGCATGCATAATTCAAAAGATCTCTATTTCATCAATGAAAATTGTTAGGATCTTCCTCAACCTTACACCGTTAAACATAAGAGGGTACAACCCCATGAATTGGCCAACTCTTATGGCCTTAAAGGATGAAGCAAAAAGGATACCATGCCTGAACTAAAAAGCTACCAATTGAGTCAATAGAGTAAAAGAGCAATGAAATTCAGCATTAGTATATCCTCTTGAGGTGATGAAGGAGGAGTGTCACTCTTATAATTAAGGTTAGTGGGGACAGTTTGGACCCTATGAGTATGGTCAGATGCCGCAGTACTAGCCTAGGTCTGGACCCTAGAAATTGGATAAGCTCCAACCATAGGGCTCTCGGTCCTAGCTGAAGAGTTTGCCTGGGTATTAGATCTCCTTGGATGCATGACCTTAAAGATAAGGAAAATAGAAATTAGTGGAATCCAAGACCTTAGACGCTATATCTAGAGATTGAAACACAAGAAAGGGAAATATTCCTAACTGCCCCATAAGACCTCTCTTATAAGTGTGGTGCACTTCACACCCATGAAAGAGATTTTACTTGACACAACTTTGTGGACAGCCAACTAACTATGAACTTAGTCTATGATGCAAACTTGACACAACACAACACCAAAAAAATATCGTATGGGAAATCTCAATCCCAAAATTGATCGGAGATTGCCCCTATAATCGAACCTAACCATCAACTCAATCCACAAGGGGTTAGATGAAAACCAACCCTAAGTAAAGAAAGTAGAAACGATACTAATAACCATAACATATATGATGTTTAAGAATTTTATTTACAACAACATGCTAGTCCAACATACCAAAGTTCATAGTCATCCACAAAGATACTACAAATCCTATGTCTAATACATATCGGGAAATGGCCCTAATAATAGCCAATGCCAAGTCTAAAAATAAGACTATAACATAAAATAAAGACTATGAAATATATGCCTTCCAAAGAATTGGAGCTCACAACTATAATGTAAATACACGATAATGCCAAATACTTTGTCACTATGTATGAAGAGAAGAAAAAGCTTATGTCCCAATGTCATATGTGCACATAGTATCTAGAGATGGTTAGCAGTTGGAGTGCAAGCATATAACTCAAGTATAAGGATAATATAGTGCATTTTCCCAAAACCACACCAAACCATCATATGTAACTATATTTACGTAGGTATAGGCATATATGAAGATACATACACATATAGTTACATAACATGACAAATCATGGAACAAGTCATAACATTTTATCTTAAAATAATCATTCATGAGACATGGAGTGAAGGACATCCAACCTACCACCCTTTGACTATAAGAACCTTAAACTTATTTGTTACACTAGACAAGAGGACTCAAATATCAATCCATCACATTTTATATATAGTACATGGAACCGACACATCTTACATAATAAGTGTACAATAACCACATATCAACTCATCTTATATGGTAAGTGGATATGAACCACCAACCTTTGCACAGTATATTATAAGTGGACCCAAACCACAAATCGATACACATTACATGGAAAGTTGACCAAACCAAAAACCTTCACACCTTACATGGTAAGTGGACCCAAACCATAGACTGACACACATTACATGGTAAGTGGACTCGAACCACAAACCTTTGCCTCTTACATGGTAAGTGGACCCAAACCACAAACCTTCATACCTTATATGGTAAATGCACCTGAACCACAAATCAACATGAATTATATGGTAAGTGGACCCAAACCACAAACCAATACGCCTTATAATATAAGTGGACTCAAACAACAAACAAGCATATTAGGCATGAACTTGAACCATAAGTCTTCATATCATTATTACAAGTCGATATAAGGACTCAAGCCCATCTTACACAAACATTAACAACCATTTAATTCAACATAAAAGGACTGAAACCCTTTAAGCCACCAACTCTACATATCAACACCATAGGTGATTATTAACCCTTTACAAAAATCATTCAACCACTAACCATATAAATTGGATAATTGCCTTGATTCAATTAATTATTCAATTAATTTTTTGGTCACCATGAGTCTTACAAATAATTAATTCTTCATTCGTATTCTTATACCTCTCTTTAGTTAATAAAATTTTATTTCATGTTTAGGGACTATAACAATTTAGCCAACCAACTATCCAAGAAAACCATTAACTCATTACATGGCCAACAAGGCCTTTACCAACCATTTACCAAGTATTCATATTAATTTTACCAACATATTATCTCATTCATAATGTAAAAACCTAAGACTACCCCCTAGTCATTACATCATGCTTACGGTCCCGAAGAATCACAAGCTAACCCATGAGCTAGCACCTTCTGTAAGTACTGAATAATATAAGCATGAATGCAGAAGAATAACTAAAATGCCATAAGGTTTTAATAAAGAAATGACTACTAAATTATGATCTGGCATAATACTAAAATCTAGATAATCTAAATAGCTAATCATAGTGGCTAAAAAGACTCTAAACTGAATACCGTAAGTTGATAGGACAGGCCCCCAACTAACTCTACTAACTACTGAAATAGAGATATGACGTAAAATAAACTTTCCTGAGATGATGAGGACTCACCACTACAACTATATTGCAATTGATCTGAGGGACTAAGTGCGATTCGAGAATTAAGTGTCAGCACCTACGATATGATACATCATAGTGCATAGAAAGGTATGCAATCAGTACTTTGAATGTAATGGTATATTATATAAGGTAGGATGATATGCATGGTTTCATGAACAGAACTAACAATTAACTGAATATACATGTAAAACATAGAATATTGAGTAGAGAACATTGAATTTATAGATACAAAATATATATGGAGAATCTGTAAATACCAAGTATGCATTACTATTAGTAAATACTAAATATATGTGAAAATCAGTAGACACTGGGAATGCATGATCAAGAATATAACATAGACTGTGTAAATATGTTAACTAAAATACTGATAAATGTATGCTTTGGTCAAGCAACTCTAAGGCTACATAACTAAACTGAGACTATACCTGAGATTGTAGGAGGTATCATCTAATCGATATTAACTAATTAGAGAAAATTGAGGTCCAAGCTATAACCCTAGTTTGAAGGGTGCTAAAATTGTGCCACGAGTACTAACAATGGTTGGGTGGATCCACTAAACTTATCTAATGTCCAAACGACTAAGGGTGTCAAGCCTAAACTAATAGATGACCCCTGCGAGAAAGTCAAGTGTAATCCGACGGGTGATTTCTTATATCCTACACTAGCTACATAGTTTTAGAGTCTAGGGACTTCTAATAACAACTCTTCCTATCTGACGGGGAAGCCACCATGCCTGCACTCGTTCGGTGCAAAATCCTACTGCCAACTGAAAGATACTAAAATACTAGTTTGTGCTTAGTTAAACTAACTGATATTTGACTATTCTAAAAATGATTATAGAATAATATGAAGTTATTTTATAATGTACTGAGACTAGACTTAAATAAACAACTATGGATTTTGGGCATTCAATACCCCCAGGACATAGAACAACAATACGGAAAAGATGCTGAAGCTTTAAGGACAAAACATGATGGTTTTTATTAAATCAATCACTCTTGTAGGCATTTTATCAAAAACTTGTAGTTCATGGTTCAAAAAAATCATAGGAATGTTATAAAACAAATAGAACTAGCATGAACCCGACACAGTAGAGTTAAATTATGGTCTTGTTCAATAAATAACAACATTAAAACACAGAGGATTAAATAATAATAATAATTTCACAGTAAAATGATATAGAATCATAGTTCAAGGAGATTCATGGGTGAAATCACCATCTAAAACATAATAACTTGGAAAGATCAAAATTTTATAATATAAAAGAGTTGGTTGGACTCCAAGGATGAAAGGGATCCATGGATGAACATGTAACATTCCTTAATTGATGGATTTCTTGAAGTTCCTGGCGAATGCTTAAGGATTGACCCTGAATTTGAAAGTTGGGGTTCTTGACTGAGAGATAAAGCCTTGGCAGACTAAAATAATGGAGAAAGGACTATTTTATCCCTGAATAAAATATTAATTTTTTATCAATTTTTTTTGAAATGGGCACCTGGCGGGACGCGGCGTTATTGCATCGTTGATGTTGGGCATATTTACACGCCTAAGCACCATAATTTACCCATGTTTTAGCTATGTTTTGAGGATAAAATATATAATTCTTGCACTTTTAGTCCATTTTCCTTTAAGTGAGCTGACCTACGTGATTAGCATGGTTTTCAGGTATTAATGATGAAGATTTCAGCACTTTATGGACTTTTGAGCAGCAAAGGAAAACTTCACATTATAGGAAAGGCAGCTTTTGGAATGAAAGTGATGCATGGGAACTTTTTCCCGGGCAAACCCAACATTTTTAAACACTTAAGGATGCAGTAGTAATTTAGTAGACAAGGACATTATAAAAACCCTATTGCTGAATTTTTCAGCATCATAAGTTTTGATCATTATTCAGTTTACAGATTCTGAAATTGTGGAACAGAGGAAACGGCTCACGTGAGGCATGGACAAGGAGAATCACGTCATCCTTGTTTTGACGTCATAGCATCTCCTTCGTGAGATTGTTCTAGTTTTGGTATGATGATGATGTCTACTTTGTTTTCCATTGTGATCATGAGTAGCTAAACTTCTCTGTTAGGGTTAAGGAAGCCTCGTAATATACTATCTATTACTATGAGTTTGTGAATTCTTGATGTGTATGCTACTTATATCATTACTCTCTTCGTTTTAATTAAATTCTTATGGTTGCAAACATAGAGAATATGCCAGTATAACATTAACTTGTTTGAGAGAAATTTTACATGTTTGGAAAAGAGAGTGTGATAAGAAAACAGGGTTTCCAACCCCTGTTTACACGTTAATTCCTTGACCAGATTAACTTTCTTGGAGAATTTGTACCATTCGTTACACACTTTAGGATCGGGAGAGCTAAAGTGAAATAATCCTTGATGGTTGGGAAACACTTGGATTTACAATTAGAATACGAATCTCTATAAGTGCATGCATGTCTAAATTCATTACTCATAGTTAATAGATAATTAGAAATTACAAGGTGGACATAACCCTAACTTATTATTCTCTATGATTAAATCTTACTACATACATCGTCTCATTCGTTACTTTGATATTATTAATTCACGCATAATCAAATCCCCCCTTTTTCTGTGGAATTTGCAACCAACAGTCTATTAATAATTGCAACACTTAGTGACCAATTATTCCCTGTGGGATTTGACACCCAACCCCGTTGGGTTCTATATTTGACAGCGGCCGCTTACACTTTCTTACGAGAGCTGTAGTTTGGGCGTTATCAAATTTTGGCGCCGTTGCTGGGGAATACGGTTGTCTACTAAGTTTGTTATATTTAATAGACGCTTTGGTCAAAGATTCTATACTTTTACTTTTTGTTGTTTTTGTTTTGTTCAGGTTTGGTAGAGTGCATGACCAATACACGAAGTTCTGGTCAGCCATTATTACCTCTAAATCTTTAACCACATCTTATTGGCAGAATGGATGAACAACGTGACATTAAAAGAAGGGCTGCTCAACAGGAGCAGGCTAGATTTGCTGCATTGGCAGTCGGTCAAGTGCATCAACAGAATATTGATTACCCTGGTCGGGCAACAAATCTTGATGAAGAGGACCTGGGTGATGATAGTTAATGAATCCAAGGCATACAGATGAGGTGGCAGCACCTGTGCATAGGAGAGATCTTCAAGCTAGAATTAGACCTGAATGTCGAGCTGTGCAGGATCCGTTTGATGATAATGATGATGATCTGGATGGAGCCGGTGCCACTGGGGCTATTATTCCTCTGCCCTTGGCACATGGAGCCAAGTTTAATATCACTAGCACCATGATTCAGCTATTGAAGCTCAAGGGGTTATTTGGTCGTCTTACAGGAGACGATCCAAATATGCATCTGATTAATTTTATCTCAACATGCAAGGTGTTTGACAATCTAGGGGTTGGACAGAATGCGATCCGGCTATGCTTATTTCCATTATCTCTATCTGAAGAGGCAACTCTATGGTTGAACGGGTTAACTCCTGACTCTATTACTAATTGGAGGCAACTGAAAGACGCTTTCCTAGAAAGATTCTTTCCGCTATCCAAGAGAGCACAATTAAGAGATAAGATCATCAATTTTTGACAGCTTCCAACTGAAGCTCTCTACGAAACATGGGAGAGGTTCAAGAAGAAGCTTATGTGGTGCCTAAATCATCAGATGAGCAATATCCACTTGATGGAAATATTATATAGGGCTTTGAAGTCAGTGACAAAGCCAGTGGTTGATAATTCTGCAGGTGGGTCATTCATGGACCTTACTTTTATGGAGGCAAGTGATATGCTGGATCGTATGACAAAGCAGAGTAGAGCTTGGCATACCAGGAATTCTGAGGTAGCAAGGTCTACTGTATATATTGGCATGACTGCAGAACAGAGACGAAGAGAAGAGGAACGTGACAAAGATATGGCTCTCATGAAAATGCAGATAGACCTTCTTACCAAGCATTTATTATCAGGAAAGACAGAAAAGGTTAAGGCCGGTGTATCATAGGGAAGAGATGAATCCAATTCTGAAGAAGAAGCGAACTACTTGAATAATCAGGGGGGTTTTCGAGGCAATGCCCAAGGAAACCAAGGTTAGAACTATTATGATAAATCTGGATACAAGGACCGTGATCAAGGTAGTTAGAAGAATAAGACTGACAGGAGTGGTTTGTACATTCCTCCTACAAACTAAGAGGCTGCGGCATCTGGCTCTGGGAAGATGTCTATGGAAGATATGATGGCTAAGCAATTGAAAAGAGTGGAGGCAACCAACACAGGAGTAACTGAGGTAAAGAATTATTTGTCATCAATAAATCAATTGGTTGACTCGCATTCTACTGCAATAAAACAGCTAGTGCAACAATTGAGTCAACTATCAATGGCATTCAATCAAAGAAAAGTTGGCACCTTACCTAGCGACACTGTGCAAAACCCAAGGAATGACGAATCATGTATGGCTATTACTACCAGGAGTGGTAAAGTGTTGGAAAATCCATCCAAAGGCAAGAAGGTAGTTGATAATACAGAAGAAAATATGATTAAAGCAGATTGTGATGATTCTGTAGAAGCTGAAAACCAGAATGAGAACATTCATGACACTACACCTAGACGTCACCAGCCTAAAAAGATTAATAATCGGAAGCAAGATAAAAAGGAAGTGGCGGAGAAAATTATTCCCCTTCCACCACCACCTTTTCCTCAGAGACTGAAGAAGAAAGCTGATGACACTAGGTTCAGTAAATTCATGACTATGTTGATGCAACTGACTATTAATGTGCCTTTGGTGGAGGAACTGGAGCAGATGCCAAGATACGCCAAATTCATGAAGGACCTTTTGGCAAACAAATGGGCAGCAAGTTATGAACTAGCAGATGATGTTCATCATTGCAGTGCAATTGCCACGAGATCTTTAGTACAGAAGAAGGCAGATCCTGGTGCTTTCACTATTCCTTGCACGGTGGGATCTATGAATTTTTCTAAGGCATTGTGCGATTTGGGAGCTAGCATCAATTTGATGCTGCTATCCATTTACAGAAAGTTGGGGTTGGGCGATCCTACACCAACCAATATGCGGCTCGTGATGGCAGATAGGTCGGTAAAATAACCTGTTGGTATCTTATATGATGTACTGGTAAAGGTTTCTACCTTCATTTTTCCCAAAGACTTTGTTATTTTGGATTCCGAGGTGGATTCTGAAGTTCCCATAATCTTGGGTCATCCTTTTCTCGCAACTGGAAATGTGCTTATTGATTTAAGAGCTAATGAGCTTTTATTTTGGCTGAATGATGATGTGGTCCATTTTGATGTATGCAAATCAATGAAGCAACCCAAAGATATGAATGTGTTTTCTATAGCTGATGTTTGTTATGAGGATGAGAAAGACTTATCTGTAGAGAAGCAGCTTAGTGTTGAGCCATTGACTGCTTTGCTTATGAATTTTGAGCATGAGGATGTTGAAGAGTATGAAGAAATTGTTTGTGCTCCAACAGGAATGGGGTCCTATTCTTATGCTCCTAAGAAGTTGGACCTTGATCTTAAGAATCGACCGTCACCACCAGTGAAACCATCCACTGAAGATCCACTAATGCTAGAATGGAAAGAGCTCCCCAGTCATCTACAGTATGTGTTCTTGGGAAGTGGAAATATAATTCCGGTTATTGTTGCGGCTGATTTCGGTGAACAGCAAGTAATGGCTCTCATCTCTGTTCTGAAGAGTTACAAGCGAGCTATTGGTTGGACTATTGATGATATAATTGGTATCCCTCCTGGGATATGTATTCACAAGATCCAGCTCGAGGAAGATTGTGTTCCCACTATTAAGCTTCAGCGTCGTCTGAATCCATTCAGAAAATGATGGTCCATATATCTCAATGAAGTCTGAGTAATCGAGGTAACTATGTCGTGCCGCGATAATAAATCAAGCTCTACATGGGAGGAAACCCATCATTTTTTTAATTGTTTTATTTAACTAGGAGTTTGGTTTTGTTAAATAAAAATTCAAAAATAAGAGTCGAGCCACGACCAAAATTAAGGCGCTTGGTGGGAGGCAACCTATCCTTCTAATCGTTTTTGTTGTTTTTGATTAAATGTAGGTGCAAGATGTACAAAGGAGGGGAATTAGTCCTAAATTTTGATTTGAAAGCGAGCCATGTTAAAGGTGGTAAGTTAGGAATGGAGAAGCAAAAGCTTTCAGTTAGGCATTGCCTATGCTAATCTAGGCAATGGACTAATCTAGGCAATGGACAAGGCAAGGCCTATGCTAATCTAGGAAATGGATAAGGCAAGGCCTATACCATTGTCTATGCTCACTGCCTCACATAGGCAACGGACAAGGCCTTGCTATGCAAATTTAGGCAATACCATAGGCGTCGCCTATGCCAAACTAGGCAATACCATAGGCGCCGCCTATGCCATTGCTTATGCTCTCTGTTTCAACTAGGCAATAGCATAGGCGCCACCTATGCCCAACTAGGCAAAATCATAGGCGCCGCCTATGCTAAGCATAGGCAAAGAATTAGGCGTCGCCTACTTATACTTTTTGTCTCCTAACCCGATTTTCCATGGATAAAACCCGACCCATGACTTAGTCTATAAATAGATCTTCAACCTTAGAAACAAATACACTTTTTTTCTTAACCTAGGCGCTACCTAAGCATCCCAAATCTCTCAAATTTTATCTTTTTGCTCATCTAATCTTGCAAGATCATCTTCCCGAACTATCACCAAGTAAGTTATTCTTTTATATTTCGTAGTTGTTGCAATACTACGCTTATAATGGTATTTTAGATTTTGAAGTGTTGTTTGGTGATAAGACTATGATTGGTTTGTCATGATATATCTAGTTGAGTGAAATGCTTCGTGTGGGTGCTCTTGACTTTATTCCGACTTGTATTTGATTGTTATACACTGTCATATTTTTATGAAGTCGAAATTGGGAAATTAATGCGTAATCTTCAAAGTTGAAAACTTGAATGTTTGAATTACTCGTTCATCGAGATACCAATCATAATTGACCTCAAGCATAAGATGTTGTGATTATTTATATACAATAACTTGATACGACCTCTATGTGGTGGCCTTGTTTAAAAAGTGCATTCATCCAAACATGAAGGTATAGTCAAGATTACATGAAATAGAGTTGGAAAGGATATTCAAGATTACATGAAAGTATGACTGTGCTAAACATGTTGTTGGAACATATCACCTAAAAGTATGTCGATGAAGTCTGAGTAATCGACATCAGTCACTTAATTAGTCTGTGCCAACAAATTAAGTGTGGGTAATGCCATTACTATTTGTTGTTCAATTGAATCTTCCAAGATGAAGCTAACATGACTCTATTGTGATCTCAGGAAGAATGGACCCAAAAGGACGACAAGGAAAAGAAAAAGCATCCACCTCACAGAAAGGATAGAAAAGGTCAAGAAAAGAGCAAGCTGAGTCCTCCTCTTTGCAAATACCTCGACGCACTTTCGGGATAAAGTGGGTCCTAGAGGAGGAAGGAATGGAGTGGTACAAGAACAACAAAGTAAATAAATATGTTCATGTGGATTTGATGCAGAAAGAGAGTATAACAAAGAGAGAACCCCGCATCTTGGCTAAAATTATGGCACTAAACCTTGATTTCATTTTCCGAGATATGGGGGAATGCAATCTTGATCTAACACGCGAGTTTTATGCCAATTGGTCCGCCAAGTCTTGCAACTGAATGCGGAGTACTTCAACTCTTTTCTGGGCCTTCCATCTATGGATCCATCACCGCTCAAGGAGCTTTATCACAGACCTCCCTACAGGGCAATCAGACACACACTGTGCGGATCAAGGTCAATGGCACGGTGGATTCACCACAAGGATAACGGTTGGCACAATACCTTCCCGTATGCTTCCTTAAACAGAGAAGCTCGTATATGGTTGAGGATAGTCAACTCTTGCCTGATTCCTGGGACGCAGTACACAAAGATCACACGTGATAGAGTATGCTTGGCGTACGCTCTGGTGACTAATATTTTGATCAATATTGGTGCGATTATACGATCGTCAATGCGTAAGGCTAGGCTGCACAAAAGGTCCCATTTCAGCTTTGGTAATTTGTTGACTGCGATATTAAGGAAGGAACACATTGAAGAGGAACCTGCAGATCATAAGCTTCCACACAAACCAAAGAAGGTTGATCTCACGAAAGTTAAAGATCCTGAAACTGGTCATGGCATCAACCTTACCACTGCAGAAAGACATGCTCGGGATGAAAGTTTCTTTCGCCATCTATATGGCATGACTAGGTTTATAATAATGAGTGGGGGTCATATTTCGACTGATGCAGAGCTCCAGCAGTTGGATTATGACTACCCGATGAATGAGCATGCGTGGGCCATGTGTGGAGTGGGGGTAAATTTTGAGGAACCTCTCGATGATGACGTGCCAACTGGCGATGATTGTCGACTGCCAGACTCAGACGTGGAGGACAACTCTGATGACGACGACTCTGATGATGATTCTGACGTAGGGGATATGACCCCAGACATAGAGGAGGAGTTCCACTAATCAGGTTTTTCTTATTTATTTTACACTGAGGGCAGTGTGTCCCTTCTAAGTGTGGGATGCTAGTATTTGTATGCTGTATTGTACTTCTTCGCCTACATTTATTCTAGTTTGTAGTTAAATGTTTAGATTTTTAGATTTTTTTTTTTAGATTTTTCATGAAATTGTTCTGATAGGCAGCATGGTATTATGACAAAAGTTTGTGCTAAAATCATTACTATTGATACATTTATGCTCTAAGTGTGACTCACTGTGTGATAAGTGTGTGGTTTAATTCATTAATCTGTTGGGTCAAGAGTCTATACTGATCCCAATAAAGTTGACCATGTGCCTTGTGTGTGTGAGGTTATAGTATATTCTGTGTTGTGACTGATGCTAGAACTTGCCTGGTGTGTGTGTAAAGCAAAATAAAGAGTGTGAGTTTAGGAGATGATTTAGGCATTTCTTTGGCAGCTCTGAATTTGTTTGCCTTCTTTTTACCTACCCTTGTACATTATCCTAGTTAACCCCCTATGAGCCTTTAGCTATTTTCTTTGACAGCCTCATATGTAGCCTAATCCATTTTTTTAAGACCATAATTTGATCCAAATTCCTAAGCGCTTTAAATTGTAGAATCATGTGACAAAATAAGAGGAAATTGGGTGAGTGTGATACCTCAGAGTGTATTGGTACTTGAAATTGTTGTGGAAAAGAATGGCTATCATAGAGGTGTTTTATTAAAAAAAAATTAAAAAAAGAAGAAAAAATAAATAAATAAATCAAATAAGAAAAAAAAACAAAAATAGAAAAATAAAAAGATAGTTGTGTTTATAATTGAATCACAAAATAGGTGAAAAGGGGTGGTAGATGAAAGGAAAGTAGAGGGGTTGTTTAAAAGAGAGTGTTAATGGAATAATGTGATGTATTAAAGCGCTTAGGGAACATAGTCACTATTTCTGGCCAAAATAGTCCTACCTGTCCTGTAGCCTACACTACAACCTGTAAAGACCTATTTGATTCTATGATTAGCATTCTGATATTAGTGGAGCATTACACTAAGGGCAAGCTTATGGTCATCAATTGTGAGAGTGAGAGCAAGGAGAATATTATACCCATGTTTCAAAAAATGCAAACTTGTGAGTGATTATGGGTGATATCTTGTGTGAGACAGACATGGTTGATGATTGTTGGGTAGCTTTGTATGATTCTTTGTAGCTTAACTTATGGACACGAATTAACCATCCTTACGAGTCTATGTTGGAGATTGAATTGTTTCTAGTAGAGATCAAGAAACCTACTCTTTGTTAATAATTGTCGTGCATGTTTTGAGGATAAATTTTGTGTTGCTACTGAAATTCTAGTTAGGGATAAATTTTGTGTTGCTATTGTGAAATTCTAGTTAGGTGTTTGCATGGATGTTACAATTTGTTCAAGGACGAACAAAGCTTTAAGTGTGGGGTGTTGATGTTGGGCGTATTTACACGCCTAAGCACCATAATTAACCCATGTTTTAGCTAAGTTTTGAGGATAAAATATATAATTCTTGCACTTTTAGTCCATTTTCCTTTAAGTTAGTTGACCTACGTGATTAGCATATTTTTCAGGTATTAATGAAGAATATTTCAGCACTTTATGGACTTTTGAGCAGCAAAGGAAAACTTCACATTATAGGGAAGGCAGCTTTTGGACTGAAAGTGATGCATGAGAACTTTTTCCCGGGCAAACCCAGCATTTTTAAAGACTTAAGGATGTAGCAGTAATTTAGTAGACAAGGACATTATAAAAACCCTATTGCTAAATTTTTCCGCATCATAAGTTTTTATCATTATTCAGTTTACATATTCTGAAATTGTGGAACAGAGGAAACGGCTAACGTGAGGCACGGACAAGGAGAATAACGTCATCCTTGTTTTGACGCCATAGCATCTCCTTCGTGAGATTGTTCTAGTTTTGGTATGATGATGATGTCTACTTTGTTTTCCATTGTGATCATGAGTAGCTAAACTTCTCTATTAGGGTTATGGAAACCTCGTAATACACTATCTGTTACTATGAGTTTGTGAATTCTTGATGTGTATGCTACTTATATCATTACTCTCTTCGTTTTAATTAAATTCTTATGGTTGCAAACATAGAGAATATGCCAGTATAGCATTAACTTGTTCGAGAGTAAAGTTACATGTTTGGAAAAGAGAGTGTGACAAGAAAACATGGTTTCCAACCCCTGTTTACACGTTAATGCCTTGACCAGATTAACTTTCTTGGAGAATTTGTACCATCCGTTACACAATTTAGGCTCGGGAGAGCTAAAGTGAAATAATCCTTGATGGTTGGGAAACACTTGGATTTACAATTAGAAAACAAATCTCTATAAGTGCATACATGTCTAAATTCCGCATTACTCATAGTTAATAGATAAGTAGAAATTACAAGGTGGACATAACCCTAACTTATTATTCTCTGTGATTAAATCTTACTAAATACATCGTCTCATTCGTTACTTTGATATTATTAATTCACGCATAATCAAAGCCCCCCTTTTTCTGTGGAATTTGCGACCAAAATTCTATTAATAATTGCAACACTTAGTGACGGAGTATTCCCTGTGGGATTCGACACCTAACCCAGTTGGGTTCTATATTTGACAGCGACCGCTTACACTTTCTTACGAGAGCTGCAGTTTGGGCGTTATCAATCGTGTCACTGGAAATTGAAAAATGAGAAATTGGCCTACTCCGCGATTCGCCATGATCATGGAGTCACACTGGAAATTGAAATTATCCATTTGGGATGCCTACACGACATGTAAAGGGTTAAAATTACGGTGTTTAACGACTTAAATTTTAAATCACCATAACTTCTTACCCAGTTATCAGATTTTGGAAAATTTTATATCATTGGAAAGCTAATTCAATCTCCAACGCAATGGAAGGCTCTAAACTAGAAAATAATAATCGTTTCAAAAACTTTATATACAAATACTCATGTATTGGTACTTAAATTATTCTAAGGAAATATGGGGCATTACAATATCTCCCCCTTGGGATCATTCATTCTCGAATGAAACTTGTTAAGTTGAGGAAATTAATGTACTAATCATACATGCTGAACATGCATATCTAATGCATATAATGCATGACTAAATAGATTCATGAATGCACGACTGACATGAACATGATGAGCAACTGAAACTGAGCATAATAGAGAGAAATCTTAAAAAGATTAGTACCTTGTATTATATCTGGATTCGTAGAGAGAAGATAAGGGTAATTGGTCCACATATATGCCTCGGCTTCCTAAGTGGCTCTCTCAACGGACTGACTCTGGCTAAAATATTTAACTAGTGGAACTTATTTGTTCCTTAGTCTACGAACTTGATGATCAAGAATTTCTACTAGAACTTCCTTAAAGTAAAGATTATTTTGAATATCTAACTTTCTAAGGGAACAACTACAACTAGATCTCCAATACACTTTTTCAATAATGAGACATAGAACACTGGGTGTACTGATTCTAAAACTGAAGGTAACTCAAGCTCGTAAGCTACCTTTCCAAAATGATTGATTATTCTGAAAGGATCGACATATAAAGAAGTGAGTTTCCCTTTCTTGCCGAATCTCTTTACTCCTTTCAGGCAAGAGATTTTCAAGTACACAAGATCACTGACCTCAAACTCGAGATCCTTGCTCCTTACATCTGCATACCATTTCTATCAGGTTTGGGTAGTCCTAACCCTTTCTCTGATCAACTGAACCTTTCCTAACGCATCAAACACCAAGTTAGGCCCTGCTACTATAGCCTCACCTACTTCAAACTAACTAATTAGAGATCTACATCTCCTACTATAGAGAGCCTTAAACGGAGCCATATGGTTACTGGAATGGTTGCTATTATTGTATGCAAATTTAATCAAAGGCAAGTGGTTATCCCATATACCTTTGAAATTAACTGCACATGCTCTCAGCATATGCTCAAGAGTCTGAATGGTCCTTTCTGCTTGACCATCTGTCTGAGGGTGAAAGGTTGTACTGAGATGGACTTAGGTACAAAGACCCTTTTGAAATGATTTCCACAAATAAGATGTAAACTGTGTAACTCTATCTGAGATAATAATAAGGGAACACCGTGCAACCTAACCAACTCTCGAGATCAAGATTGGCATAGTCACCTGCCTAATAAGAGGTATGGACTGTAAAGAAATGAGCTGATTTAGTAATCCTATCTATGATAACCCAAATAGAATCATGTTGATGATAGGTACGTGAAAAACCTATCACAAAGTCCATGTTCACTTTCTCCCATTTTCACATGGGAATATAGAACTCCTGCATGGTCCCACTAGGCTTTTAGTGCTTAATCTTAACCTGCTAGTATGTAGAGCACTTAGCTACAAACTATATATAATATCTTACTTTATCCCACTCCTCTAATAGATCTCCCACAAATTGCGGTACATCTTAGTGGCCCCTAAATGAATAGAGTAACATGCATCATGTACTTTTGCAAAAAAATTGCTTCCTCAAATCATCTACACCAAGCACACACAATATACCCTAACAACGCAAAACACCTTCTCCACCTTGGGATAAAACCTCCAACTTCTGATCTCTGACTGATTTCTTCAACTTAACTAGACTGGGATCTCTATCCTACTTTTCCTTCACCTCAGAAACTAGAGATAATTCTAAGCTACTCTGAACCCACACACTATCCTCCATTGAGTTAACTAAGAGGAGACCTAGTCGGGCAAGCCGATGAACTTCCTGAGCTAAATTCTTCTTACTATCCTCAACATGAGCAACACTACCCATGCATAATCTACTGAGAGAATCAGCCACTCTATTAGCCTTGCTCGGATGATACAGAACACTCATATCAAAATCTTTCAGTAACTATAACCACCTCCTATGACGTAGATTTAAATCTTTCTAAGAGAATACATACTAAAGTCTTTTGTGATCTATGAACATATATATATGCACCCCCTACCAGTAATACCTCCAACTTATTAAGGCAAATACTACAGCTACTAACTCAAAATCATAAGTAGGGTAATTCTTCTCGTGAGGTTTAAACTATCTTAAGGCGTAGGCTATGACCTTACCTCTCTGCATGAGGACACATCCCAAACCTACTATGGATGCATTATAGTACACAACAAAACCATCTGAACCATCTAGTAGAGTAAGAACTGGGGATGAGCTTAGTCAAGTTTTCAACTCTGAAAAACCCTTCTCGTAGGAATCTAACTACTGAAAATTAACTTTCTTCTGAATTAATCTGGACACGGGAGATGCAATAGAAGATAAACCTTCAACAAACCAATGGTAATTGCAAGTTAAATCTATGAAACTCCTGATATCTAATAGAGAGATGGTTGTAAGCCAGTTTCCTACCGTTTCAGTGTTTTGAGGATCAACTCTAATACCATCACCAACAATAATATGGCCAAGAAAAGCTATTGATCTTAACCATAATTTACACTTACTAAATTCAGCGAACAACAGATGGGCTCTAAGAGTTTGCAATACAATTCTGAGATGGTCTACCTAATCATTTTTGATACGAGTCTAAACAAGAATGTCATTGTTGAATAATATCATGAACATGTCCAAGTATTGCTTGAACACTCAGTTTATCAAGTCCATGAAGATTGATGGGGTATTTTTAAGATCGAAGGATATGACTCGAAATTTAAAGTGGTCATAATGGGTCTGGAAAGCAATTTTTGGAATGTCACATTCTTTGACTCTAAGTTGATGATAGTCTGATCTGAGGTCTATCTTTGAAAAATAGTTGGCACCCTATATTTTGTCAAACAAGTCATCGATTCTAAGAAGTGGATATATATTCTTGATTGTGACCTTGTTCAACTGACGGTATTCAATACATATTCTAAGAGAACCATCTTTTTTATGCCTGAATAGAATAAGTGCGCCCCATGGAGAAATGCTAGGTCTGATGAATTCCTTATATAACAGATCCTTCAACTGTTCTTTTAATTCTTTGAGTTAGCTGGAGCCATTCTATATGGCAGAATAGGAAAAGGCTGAGTATTTGGGAGAAGGTCTATTTCAAAGTCGATTTACCTTTTGGGAGGAACTCCGGGGAGATCTTCAAGGAACACATCTGGATATTTCCTTACTACTGAAACTAACTTAAGATTTAGAGTTTCTGATTTAGAGTCATTGACTCTTTCAAGATGCTAAATACACCTGTTTGATATCATCTTTCTATCTCAAAGGTACGAGATAAACTGTCCCCTAAGATCTGTAGTACTACCACTCTATTTAAGGACTGGTTTATTTGGGAACTAAAAATGAACTATTTTGTTTCTATAATCAACTAACGTGTAGTATGATTAGAGCCAATCCATGCCGAGAATGATGTCAAAATCCATTATCTCTAACTCTACGAGATCAACTGAGGTAACTTTCTAAAATATTATGGCTATACAGTTCCTGTATACCTTTCTGGATACAATAGAAACACCTATTATGGTAGACACTAAAAAGGGCTCTGCTAGAGTTTTGGGAATGACTCCAAATTTGATAACTATATATGGAGTTACAAAAGAAAGAGAAGCTCCAGGGTCTAGTAAAGAATAAACATGTTAGGAAAAGACCTGCAATGTATCAGTAACTACATTAGGATAATTTTTCTAATCTTGGCAGGACTAAAGAGCATCTACTATGTTTGAATACTGACCACTTGTAGCACTAGAAGCAGCACCCTACTGTGTTGGGCGACTGGATGGAAGTGACGGCTGATTGGACTGGCCCTGTTGGAGTACATCCCTTTTTTCTGAGCAACTACCCAACATTCCCAAATCTGATGGCCTGCCTTACTACACCCAAAGAACATATCACTACATGCTCTACACTCACCCTAATGGTGTCTACCATATTTTTGACATAAGAGGATTCGTACGAGCAATGCAAACACTAACAACGGACTTAGAGACTAATGCCATATCCCTATTATTATTTTTGAATATAGGTACTGGGGTACTGGATGAAAAGGGTGCTAGGGATGAAGACCTCTGATGAAATTGAGGATGGTTTCCACCTTCAGACTTTGGCTGATTAAAATTAAAACTACCCATTTTAGCCCTCTTATTTCCTCTCCCAATTTCCTTAATATTTTGGTCCTCTATCTGTTGATCATAAAACATCATCCTAGACAAGTCCATCTTACTAATAAGCATTGTGGTCCTACACTCCTTTACCATACTATCAGACACGCCAGACATAAACTTACTCATCTTGGACCAGTTATTTGCTACCATATTAGGAGAATACCTAGCTAACTGAGTAAACATGAGGGAATACCCCTTCAAGCTCATGCTTTCCTACCTTAAGTTAATAAAATCTAACACTTTGGCCTCTCTTAACTCCAATGGGAAGAATCTGTCAACAAAAGTTGAGGCAAACGTTTCCCATTCTACAGGTCGTGCATCTACATCCTTATGAAATTTCCACTTCTTAAAACAAGTATGGGCTACATCCTGCAACTGATATGCAGCCAACTAAGCTCTCTAACTAGATATTACCCCTATAGCATCTGTTTCATTTCATACCATATCTAAGAATTCCTATGGATCTTCTTTAGACTTGGATCCCATAAATGAAGGAGGATTCATCTAGGTGAAATCCTGAATTTTAGTCACAGTAGTATTGGCCACTGGTTGGCTAAAATAGCAACTAGCTGTTCAGTTTGTGCTACTATGGAATTGGCTAGAGTAGTGAATACATCCCTTAATTCCGCATGAGAGACATGCTTATCTAAAGCATCTACATGGGTAAGCTGAGGGGCTGGCTGAGTTCCTTTTCTTTTTTCATTCTTCTTAGGAAACATGTTCTGTAAACGGAAGGAAAAATTGATTATACTGAAAGATTAACTTAATCACATGCTCAACTGCACAACATGAATACTGAAAGAAGGGAAATTTTTCCTAAACGCCATGTAGCATCTCATCCATATGTGTGATGTGCTACATACCTATGCACAAGAGTCTACTTAATGTGGATTTCAGACTTCCTGGGACACTTTAAAACCTTAGGCTCTGATACCATGTTTGTAACAACCCAAGACTACCTCTACTCATTACACGGTGCTTAATATCCCAAAGAATCATAAGCTAACCCATGAGCTGGTACCTGCTATGAGCACTGAATAATATAAGCACGAATGTGAAAAAATAACTAAAATGCCATAAGGTTTTAATAATGAAGCGACTACTAAATTATGAATATGGTATAATACTGAAATCTAAATAATTTGAATAGCTAACTGTAGTGTTTGAAAAGCCTCTAAAGTGAATACCGTGAGTTGATGGGATAGGACCCCAACAAACTCTACTAACTACTAAAATAGATATATGACATAAAATAATTTGTCCTTGAATGATGATGACTAACCACATCTAATGTACTGCTGTTGATCAGAGGGACTAAGTGCAATCCAAAAATTGAGCGTCAGCACCTCTGATATGATACATCATAGCACAAAGAAAGGCATGTGATCAGTACTTTGAATGTACTGGTATTCTAAATGATGTAGGCTGATATGCATGGTTTCATGAACAGATCTAATAATTAACTAAATATGCATGTAAAACATAGAGTACTGAGTAGAGAACATGGAATCTGTAGATACTAAAAATATATGGAGAATGTGTAAATAAAGAGTATGCATAATTGTCTGTAAATGCTGAATAAACATGAAAATCTATAGAAACTAGGAATGTATGACCAAGCATATAACATGGACAGAGTAAAATATCTAAACCAAAATACTAAAAAATACTGATATTTGTTTTCTTTGGTCGAGAAACTCTAGGACTGCATAACAAAACTGAGACTATATTTGAGACTGTGGGAGGTATCATCTAACCAACATTCCCTAATTTGAGATAATTGGGGTCCAACATGTAAGCCTAGTTGGAAGGGTATTAATACCATGCCATGGGTACTAACAATGGCAATGTGGATCCACTAAACTGATTTATTATACAAAGGACTAAGGGTATCAAGCCTGAACTGATGGGTGACCCATGCAAGATAATTAAGCCAAATCTGATGGGAGACTTCTTATATCCTACACTGGCTATGTAGTTTGGAGTATAGGTACTGCTACTAATAACTCTGACTATATGATAGGGAAGCTTCCACCCCTACACTCGCTGGGTGATAATACCTACTCCCAACTAAAAGACACAGAAATACTAGACTATTCAGAGATTAACATATTGATATTTGACTATTCTAAGAATACTCATACTACAATCACAAGTTATTCTATCATGTAGTAAGAGTAGAATTAAATAAACAACTATGGATTTTGGATATTCAATGCCCCCAGAACTCAAAATAACTATACTGAAAAGACAATAAATCTTAAAGGATAAAAGCAATAAGGTTTTTATTAAATCAATTGCTCTTGTAGGCATTTTATAAAACACTTGAGTTCATGGTTCAAAACAATCATTGGAATTTCTTAAAACAAATAGGAATAGTATGAATCTGACATAATATAGTTAAATTGTGGTCTTGTTTAATAAATAACAACATTATAACTTGGAGGATGAAATAATAACGATAATTTCATGGTAACATTGTATAGAATTATATTACATGGAGATTTATGGGTTAAATCACAATTTAAAACCTAATAACTTGAAAAGACCACAATTTTATAATTTAAAAGGGTTTCTTGGACTCCATGAATGAAAGGGCTCCATGGATGAACATCTAACATACCTTAATTGATGGATTTCTTGATGTTCTTGGTGAATTCTTGAGGATTGACCTTGAATTTGAGAGCTAGAGTTCTTGATTATGAGATAATGCCTTTTGATTTGGGGGATTAAAGAATGATTTTCAAAACATTTTAGGGATTAAATATCATACCCGGGCAGGCTAAAATAATGGGGAAAGGACTGTTTTATCCTTGAACGAAATATTAATTTTTCATCAAATTTTTCCAAAATGGGAACCTGGCACGACTTGGTGCTATCATGTCGTGTCGCTTGAAACTGACAAATGGGAACTAGGTTGACGGTGCGATGCGGCATTATTATGGTAAGCCTTTTGATGCCATTTTGGCAAACTCTGCGATACGCCAACATCATGAACGCCCACTGGAAATCAACAAATGGTAAATTGGTTTGCTCCATGATGTGCCATGATTGCGGAGTCATACTGGAAATTGATAATTGTCATTTAGGATGCCTACACGATGTGCTAAGGGCTAAAATGACGGTTATTAATGAATGAAACTTTAATTTCCATAACATCTTACCTGATTATCGGATTTAGGCGAATTTTATATCGTTAGAAAGATAATTTAATGTCAAATGCAATGGCAGGCTCTAAACTAGAAAATAATAAGTTTTTTGAGAATTTTATATACGAATACTAATGAATTAAGACTTAGATTATGCTAAGGAAATATGAGGTGTTGCACATATTCACTAGTCAAATACTATAGTTAAATAGAACATTAACATGTGACTAATTAATTCTCTTAGACATTTTCATGAACACTTTGAGGGCATACTTTTATCAAGATCAAAAAAAAAGTAGAAATCATCAAACTTATAGTTTATCATGACACACTTGTTAAACAACAATCAACAAGAACCCATATGTGCTAACCATCACCAAAAATATGTATAAACATAAGATAAAGAAAGAGTAATCAATACCTAAAACTAAAATCCAAAACCTTCAACATTTGACTTCAAAACCACTATTTATATGTCAAAATCATTGATTAAGTCACATGATGTTTTGAAATAACAATGGGAAAAGAGATACATACCTTAAATTCAATTATTAACCAAAGAAAGTTGACTCTTCGTTGCCCCATGATGAACCCTTTTCAAACCCTAGCTTTTAATTTTATTGAAGAGGTTTAGAGAGTACATTTGGTGTGCTTGATCCGCCAAATGAATGTTATGAGATGCCATGATGACTTATATAGTGAGGGAACTTAAGGTTTTTGGGGTAAGAAATGTCTATAAAGCCATCATCTTAAAAACTGGAAATCACCGCGTAGAAGGGTATGACTCCCTTACTAAACTGTAATTTAAGGTATAAGTGGTACCCCAAATTATACCCTAGGCCTCACGAAGGACCATCACACTATTTAGGGTATGAATAACCACTCTTGAAGCATACACAAGGGTATGAATAGAACCCTAAATTATACTCTAACCCATACCTAAGATAGGGTCATCAAGATAATACCTAAGACTCCATTCGAATTTTCTTTGTACAACTCGTACACAAAATTATGACCATGAGGAACTTAAGTTGTATCTCAGAGAGTGTGTAACCCCCACCCTAATACCTAGTTTATGAAAGAGGGTCACTAAGTCTTATTCAGTGGTTACGACTAGTACCCTGAGTCGTACCATGGACATAATTTACAAAACTCAAAAAATTTTGCAATGCCAAGGTCTTGGGTGTTTCATCCTCCAATAAAAGTGGTACCCACCACTCATACCCTAGGCCTCCTCTTTTGACCAAACACTTTCCAATATATATTTTACCCAAATAAAGTCATACCCAAGCATACGACTAGTACCTTTGACCTGTACCCCTGGCAGAAAAGAATCATAAGAGGTTTGAACACTGTCCACTATACGAGTCCATTGTATGACTTGTAACCTTGGTTAAGGCCTATAGTGAGCCACTCATACCCAGATCCAAGTTATTTTACTGAGTCTCAGATAAAATCTAAGAGAAACCTAAGCCAATTGACTCGTATCAAACCATACAACTCGAACCCATTCAAAAAACTAATACAACCCACAAACCAACATTGGTTCGCACATGACCATGGCTTTCCACTCATACCCCATTATATGATTGGTACCTATTAGTCATTTCTTGACCAGAACCCAGGAATCCAAAAAAAAAATTCTAAGGGTCCCAAACCCAGGGTATTTCAGGTGGATTTTTATAAAAACAAAAACCTTAGGTGCAAGACCCACATTCTACAAAAACAACCTCAGATAGAAATTTTGATGGTTACCTTGATTTCGAAATGTAAAATTTGATAGGGTAGCATGGTATATTTTTATCCCCACATTTAAAACCAATTTTGAGCACTCGGTTTGAGTCTATTAGGAATTAGAAATTTTGGATGGTGCTAATTTTTTTTGAACAACTGTTATATTAGCCTAGATGCCAAATTAGTGTGTGGGATCATTTTAGTAGTAACTGCTCAATCATCTCAGGATTTTTTTAGCAGTGGCTGGCTAGTTGAGGTTTTGTCACTTTAGTATCTTCTTTGTTGCTTTAGCAGTGACCGCTTTAGAGGTCATTTAATTGCTAAAGTGGTCATTGTCGATAGTTTAAATATTTTATTTCCTCATACTTTAGCCTTAGATGATAAGTCAAAACCTCTATTGCAAAGAGTGTATGAGCTCACAATTCATGGGAAATCACCAAATAAAGATGGGATTATTTCGGGGGCATTGTTGTGATTATTTCATTATCATTGTTCTAGTAAATTTCCAATTATTTTATTATTTACTTCTCTAATTAGGTTTTGTTTTTATTTTTTTATATAGAGTGGTTTAGATACTAAGATATTTTCAAAATTATGCTCATTTTTAGGGTAACGGATCATTGAGTAAAGAGGGATACAATGACAATTTCAATTTTATGATTTTGCAAGTGGGCACCATTTTGGATTTTAGTATGATTCTTGACTTTGAGCATTAATACACAATATGAGTATCAATATTCCCATCTTGACATACATAAACTTATTTTTATTGTATTGTGGTGATAAGAGGCTTATCAGAAGGGAAGAGCTCTAGAGTAGAGGATTATATGTGCTTTCAGTATTATACATGTTTTTATTAGTGTCCAAGTAGGATAGGCTTAATTTTCTCCTAGAATATGAATTATTATAGTATTAGTGTAGTATTATGCAATCTATAGATGTTTACTTAGGTTTCGGCCAATGTTTTAGCATTTATTCGATAAACTAGCCAATTAGGGGCTTTATCAAGAGAATTCGACCATATCTTTCCTTGTGTTGAGTTATGATTACCCCTTAATACTTATATTATTATAAATAGTGCCTTTGAATGTTATTCAAATGCTTTAGATTAGGTTTGGTAAGGTGTTTGTCTGAGATTGGGTTTTCGAAATGGGTAGTGGGCTCTATTGGGTTTTCTTTTAAATAAAATGCCTAAAATAGATCCTTGTTGACCTAAATAACCTATATTAATTTACCTAGGATAATTATTGAGCTTAGAATGACTTAAGAATTTTTAGTAGTCCTATTTGACTTTGTTACCCTAGGTGGGGTAGTATTTGGCCATAAATTTCTCTCTTTAGTTTAGTACTTAGGACTTTCATTGCCCATAAATATGAGTTCTTGACCTTAAAAATTATGACTAGTTAGACATAATTGATGTTACCCTCTTGGATCATAATTACCTTTTATATTCTTTATCTATTCCAGTTCGAATCTAATAGCTAGCAATTTTATTATAATGATCCTCCAAGTAATTTTCCATATTTCCACTTATTTTCAGTATTAAATCTATTTTTCAGATTCCCCTAGTCATTTCTGACATACAGGAGCCTATTGCTCAATTATCGTGTAGTTTGTTTGGTTTGTAGAGTTAATTTCTCATTTCAAAGTCTTCATTAATTCCAAATGGCCACCGGGTAAGAACTTCAGTAAACTAATTTTGTATGGAAATTATGACTATGCTAGTAGCTCTAGAATATTGATTTTAGTCTACGTGGACTTTTGATTTGGATCTCGAGACACCTGATCTCATTTTAAACTATTGGTTTGGAAGTTAAGAAAATAACATATGACTACCCACATTTGTCCAAAACTACCTCGGATGGAAAATTCAATTGTTCCACTAAGTCTAGAATATCAAATTTTGTATGGTTATATAGTTTGTTTACTTATATGGGATCTCAGATGATTTTCGAGGGCCTAACAAGGACTTGGATATTTCAAAGTCCATTATTGTTAGCCGGTGCATCGTTGTCGCAAGCCAAGGTTCTCCATCATGATATCCTTGGCAGGTTTATACCTTGATTGTGTTATGTAGGTTTAAATTATGACCGATACCATTAGGCTTAAGATTTTGTGATCGTAAGCCTCAGGGTCGTGATAGAGAGTCCCAAGAACCTAAAAAGGTTATAAAATTAACCCTTTTTCCAGATTTTGCTCATTTTTCACCCATTTTATTTAGAGCAAAAACCTTTTAAGATTGACATATCTTACCATTGAGACTCATGGGTGGCTTGGGAAGTTGGGTAACATTTATTTTTATGATGTCTTCCGATTTGTCGAAATAAATTACCATTTTCTTGATGGATTTTATTCATTTCTTACCCGAAAGAACAAAATCTTGTGGGCTTTATTTTATCCCTAATTTAGATTATATTTTACCCATTTTTGAGGTAATTATTCCTTGAGAATGTAAGAATGTTCGGTTGGTTTCGAAAATGTGATTTCCGTAAATGGACTCACATAGGGTTTTGTGTGATTTTTGGACCCAAAGCACAATGGTGAAATATGGATATTGGTTTTCTTATATTGATGAGTAAAATTTATTTATGATTGCTTGGTATCTTAAGAAGGCTTGTCAAAAGGGAAAAGAGTGGTTTAGCGGATCATTAATCTTTCTTCAGCGTCAAGCTGGGCTAGGTTTATCATAATGCTTGACATTATTAGAACTTATTACATTGATTAACCCCGGTTCAATTATAAAGTTGATTATGATGTTGATTATACTAGATTTGATCTCGAAAGATGACTGTGATGATTATATACCTAGTTTAATTTTGAAAGATGATGCTGATATTAATTATACCTAGTTTAGTTTTGGAATAAGATATGATGATGATTATACCAAATTTTATTTTAGAGGATGATTATAATGATATTTTAATACCTAGCAAGATCATAAGATGATTATGTCGATGTACCATATGTACATCGACTAATTTGAGTGTGGGTTTTCATTATGATATGATTATTATACATATATATAATCCATATAAAAGTTAGATATGATATTGATATTAGTAATTCTAGTTATAGCTCTGAAGTGATAAATGATTTTAAGTGGTATAGTTGATGATTAGGATAAATAAGGATTGGCGGTGGATATTGTTGGAGTGACTTATTGATAAGCAAGGACTAGTTGGTAAATGGTGATTTGTTGATATACGGTGAATATTTGTTAAATTATGACTAGAGGTTATATAATGATTTGTAATTAAATGAACCAGTTAATAAGAGATGGTTAGCTAGTAAATGTTGATTAGTAAGTATCGATTATAAGGTTGTTTAACGAGGGTAATTTTATGGAATGTGGGTACATGGTCAATTATTGGTAAAAGACCGATTGATGAAGAATTGTGGAATGATGGTTATATAAGAAGTTGGTTATTTTTATGCGATGAATTATCTCTTAATTCTATCTTTAGTATACTCTCCAAACGTGAGGGGGTCTGTCATGAGTTATTTATTTTCGGCACTAATTGGTGTATGGGATCCTATTTTGTAGGTTGTGATGCATTATGATGCGTTATTATTCAAATTTATTTACTTGTAGGGACGATGATGTTGGCATGTGTTAATTCCTTATGTTATCTTGTTATCCTGGTTTAATTACTCATTATGCACAGTGTAATTTGAGTCGATTCAGGTTCATTTTCATACCTTGATTTTGTTATGATATATTGAATTTTATCGTACTTATATCATAATTTAACTCAGTTGGTCGATGATGCCTGCTCAACACCCATTATTTTAGTACTCATACTATGCTATTTGCCTTTTTTGATGCACAGATCCGAGTACTAGTTATCATTGTTGATTTGTGTTCTTGTGGTGTTAATATCTGTAGATAAGGTGATCTCTTGGGGTCCAAGTCTCCCATTTCCCTCTATTTTTTTGTTTAGTCATTTGTTTTGAGACAAATATATATACTATTCAAGATACTTGGGTTGTATTAACATTATTATATATTGTTATACTGGCTCTACCAGGTCTTGGGATTGTATCTTATATTGACTATCTTTTTTATGTCGAATGCTTTTTCCTATTTATCACTTATATTGTTCATTTTATGACAAAATTGTGGATTTTCCACCAAGGCAACCCATTGTGTTTAACTCTGGGTTTTGGTTTGTCTTAGTTATTGGTGGGATAGAGTATGTTCCATCGTGACTCATAAATTGGGTTAGCATAGTTATTAATATTTATTAATTTGATTGTAGTCTGCCATCCTACTATTATATTATTATCGTTCTCTGGTTATGATTTGAGTCTGGTATTTATCATCTATATGGATATTGGTTTGGGATAGGGAATATGATAAAGACTAGTAAGACTTATGATTATGATTTAAAAAGAGCTTCAGGTAAACTTATTATATGTTGGCTCGTATATATTTGTTATTGTTGTTATTCCATCATTATACTAGCATTAATCTTGGTTTTTATCCAAGCATTGGGGGTATTAGTGGGGATATTTTATTCTTATTTGGGCCTTCTCAGCTTATGTGGTCCTAGATAGGTTATAGTTAGACTTTACTTTAGCTTTTGAGTTAATTTATATATTTATCGCACCCACTCTGCATGATCTACTTATTTTTATTTCACCCTTTATTTCTAACTTTAGATTACATTAATTATGATTAAGATCAATCAGCCAATGATTCCTATTGAGTACCCATACTTTGATACACTTAACAAAATTCTACCTCTTTTTTCCTAATGTTGATCCAAGTTTGAGTCACCACCTCTGATGTTATACTTAGTCATGCTACTGTTAAAAGCTAGGGTAAGCTTCCAGAGTTTATAGTTGATCCTCCTTCTTCTATTATTTGGGATAGTCTTTTTGTACTATATTTTATATTTGGCACTATCTAGTACACTGTTCTCGTTTAGCTCCTCTAGTACTGACCTTAGCAAGTCACGGAGGAACTAATTTTGTATTTTAGTCCTCCTTCATTTATTGTATAATTTGTTCATATCTATTTATCCCTACTTTTAATTTCTTTGTATTTCTATCATTTGTATATTTCCTTTAGTGTCTTGTCTTCCACCGGTAAGGTCGTTACTTGTTGTTTTGGGATATTCTTTGGCTTACCTGCTGGGGTAAATGTTGGTACCATTATGATAAAGAAATTGGGTCGTTATGTATTTGTATCAGAGCTTAGTCTTATTGATATTTTTAGTACAAGAGCAAGTGTCTAGTAGAGTACCACAGATTTGTACGATAATATTCATATCATATCTAAGAGTAGCTAGAGAATATTCTTAGGAAATTTTATCACTTTTTGTCAATTTTTGTGTGATATTTTTATATAGGTTTCTAAATTTTTCTTTGCTTGACTCTTTTGTCGATGGTTAGGATGCAAAGCACAGCAGGTAGGTATAGGGAACCAAAGCCTGCAGCTAGGGCTTAAGTTAAGGCTTGAGGTAAATCTTGAGGTTGACGCTAGGCTAGAGATACATCCATATATCAAGACTAACCTAAAGATCCTTTACAAGATTTTATTATTGATTTTATCCAGAGATAGCACTAGAGGTTGAGCCACCACTACAACACCTAGGATAGCGGGTAATATAGGCTCCATCGAGGTTTATATATTCTATAATTTTGTATGATCTTTAGGACAAATATTGGGGTTAGTAGGCGGTCCACGGTCAGATGGGGAAAAGAGAGAAGCTCAAGTTGGTATTATTTTAGGATCACATACTACAACTGCAACTCCTAAAATAAAGGTCCCTAGCATCAATAGTTCCATAACGGGAAGTATCCTAGTCAATTTTGACCGTAGAAGAGTAGAGGATGTTGGCCCATGTTTAGATAATATCTCTACAAAGATTTATGGGGACCGTAGGAAAAGATACCACGAGTTTCTATCTAGCTTTGAGGAGAGGTTGTATAATTTAGGATTGGTAGAGGATTATGGTTTGGACTACCCCATATTTTTGTTTGATTGGGAAGCGAAATAGTTGTAGGGCTATACTGATTCTAGGCAAGATGGATTCACTGCTATAAGATAGACTCAGTTCTTTAAGTCTTTTTTAGTGTATTATATGCCTCACAACTTGTATGAGCACTTGAGGGATTAGTTTATAGAGTTGGAGCAGGGTTCTATGTTGGATACTGAGCATGAATCAAGGTTCCATGAGTTGTCCAGTTATATTGTTATGATTTTATCAATTGAGTATGAGAAGATATGATGTTTTGCTAGAGGGATGAGACTTCTAATTCACATAGCATCTTAAAGTTTAATTATTGCAGGCAAATATTTTGTTGATATTGCTAACTATGCCTACACCATAGAGGTTATGCATTATGAGGCCTAAGGGGGCAGCAATACGAGGCACATGAATAGGGTAGTTGTAGTTGAAGCCTTAGTATCTTGCAGTTTTGGGGTAATGATTTTCAGGGTACTTAACCTCAAAATCAGCCATATCAGCATCAAGGCTAGTCTAGTAGGACCATTCAGAAAGTGCTTCAACATTCAAATTTGGGTCAGACCAATTATAGTATTAGTCAGTCATCAAGAGGTACACAATTAAGGTCTTCAGACTGAGGTAGATATTCCATATCAGTTAAATCTACTAGTCAGAGTAGAGTGCCCTGGGTATGTTATAATTATGGCATTGTGGGTGACTTCACCAGGTAGTATCTCCAGCATGGGGTGATTGAGCCTATCGTGTAGAGAGCCCCACTTGATACGAGACAAAATATAGAAGAGGAATTAAACTCAGAAACAAAAAGAAATTTATGAAACAAATGTGAAATATGATGGTTAGAGATAAATATAAATAGATGCATAGATACAAAAATATACAAAAAGGAAAAGAAAAGGATGTATCAAATCCTAAGGGCTTCCATTAAATTACCAATGAACACCTATCTCCCCTATGATGATCGAGAGGGAATCATAACACCTAATCATCCAATGTTTCTAAATAATTGTGCAAAAAGCCTAATCAAAGCTTTCACACAATCTCTCAATAGTTTCTCAATAAAAAATATTCATCAAAAACTAAGGAATATAAAGGGAAATACTACTATTTATATCCATGGACTACTTATCAAAAATATTGTCCCAATACCAATTCAATAAATGGGCTACATATGGTTATATGCCCTTGCATGTGGAGTGCACATGGACTTCTTGCTGGTGCACCTCAAGGTACAAATGGCATTTCATCTCATCTAATATGCATGCCACCATTTTCTAGTGAATTTTTTGGGCACATGTCACTCCAGTATATCATTTTTACAACCAGAGACTACCCCCTAGTCATAACATGATGATTAGAGCGACAAGTGACCCTAAGCTATCCCACGGTCTAGCATTGCGCTAAAATACTGCAGAAGGATGAAAAATACTAAGCAAAATCTAAACTAAAAATAAATGGACGATAAAAGGTAAAGGATAAATGCTAACACTATCAAAAATACACAACAATCTTAGAACATAACTAACTGTCTAAAAGCCTCTAACTTATAATGAGTTGTTGGGACATGCCCCAAACTAACTCCAACTGACTATGGTCCTTGAATGATGAGAACTTACAAAACTATTGTTGAGTGGTACAGGAATGACCTTAGAATGATCAGGGTACTAATCATCCAAATATATATTATTATAAAATATAGCACAAAGTAGTATATGATCAATAATTTAAATGTATTGAGTATGAGAGATGGGGAACTAACTGGTGTAATCTAAACTTGAATGCATGAACATATAAACTGAATGCAATACGAAGTTTAACTATGTACTGAATAACTGAATACTCAGTCAAGAAAACCTAAATTTGCGCATAATCTAAAACATAGACTGAGGACTATTGGAGATAACAATATTTGACATACCCTAATCTGAGAAAACTGGAATAGAACCTGTAACCCCAGTTGGAAAGGTGTCAGTACCTTGGCAGGGTACAAATACTGGCTGGCATGGATCCACTAAAATGAGGTCCAAAAAGACTAGGGTATCATGCCTCAATTGACGGGTGAATCCTTACAACCTATGGTGGCGCTTTAGTTCTGTAAATTAGGGACTTCTACTAATGGCCTTAGCCTAACTTCCAGGTGAACCATCATTCCCATGTTCACTCAGTGCTAAGTACTACTCCCAACTAAAAGACACTAAAATATAAGCTAAATTTCTCATCATGATATTATTTTAAAAGTATTAACTGTGGATAGTCTGTAGTGCTCAAACACCTATAAGCTAATATGTGAATGAGTCCCTAGGTATTGGGTATTCATAACCCACCAGCTTTAACTAATGCAACAAAATATGATGATAGTAAAATATAATTATATTAGGAAATTTTATAATTCAAGATAACCTTAATGATTTATCAACCAAAGGAAAATTTATGATTTTGAGTATGAAAGGATGCTATCCTATGGGAAAACATGTTCTCATGGCTTCATTAGAAAAATAAACTGAAGGGATTAAGTAAACTCATATTTGATCTATAACTCAAAACCTTAAGAAAGCTATAATATTTGTAATTTGAGATTCTTTTGGGACTCAATGAATGGAAGGAATCCATTGATAAAATCCCACATATCTGGAGGTGGAAACCTTGGAGAAATCCTCAAAATTTGAACTTGAAGTTGAGAAACCCTAACATGGATTTGGTGAAGAATAATTGCCCCATTTATTCTAAGTGTTTAGTGCTTCTAAGTTTATCAACTTTAGGCTAATATCAGTCCCTAATAAATGGTCTTGGAGTACCCAAATGACTTGTGATCTGAGGTGGATTAATGCACCTCGGTGATGTTATTTGAGCTTAATTAACCTTAATTATAGGTCTTTTTCTATTCTTAATGAGTTATTTATGTTATCATTGAAAACATAAGTTTTAAAAAAATTGATTATAATGTTTATGGTGTGTTTCAAACAAGTTTGGAATCAATTTTACCACTTAGTGTTTAGACGAGAAAACTAGGGTTACAAGCTTGAGTTATGGATCGTTCTAGTTATTCTCAATGGATTCTAGTGTGCATAATTTGTTAATAAGGTTATATGTATGTAATTATGTGTGTAATAACTTGTATATAGTGTTTATTTTTTAATTTAAATCCACTATGAGACAAAACATTAAGTTAAAGATCAAAAGGACAAAACTAGTACTCTTAACTTAAGTTACAAGTTCCTTGTCTTAGATTGTACATTCTTTTGAGCTACAATTGGGGTTTTTGATTCTATAATAAGCTTTATGAGTTTATAATTATGATATATATAATATACACAAGCTGTAAATACAATGGAAAACACACCAAAATTCTTTGAAAGGTTGGACAAACACTTTGGACAAGACTTGTCCAAAAATGGATGTTTAGGAGTCATTGGCGTGACATAGACCTTAGGCACCATGTTAGGGCCATTTAACGGACTTGGGGGCATCCTAAATGACCAATTAAAGTATATAAACTATATGATAGAGTTCCAAAGTTTATACGAATCATGATAAGGGCGTGGAACGGACCTAAGTCAAAAAAGTCAGCTTTTGTCCAAGTATAAATAGAACACTATGTTGTTATGTTTCAAACATTGGACAACCTTGGAACTTGAAGGGGGGCTGTATAATAAATTAATAAGGTTTTGTTCCAATAATTTGTTTTTTTATGTATTTTAACATGTATTCAATCATTATGATTACGGTTATATCAATGAACGGCTAAATACCCTTTTCTAGGGCTAAGGCCAAGAACATGATTACTATTGGTATTAATTTATTTGTTTATGGTTGTTTATAGTTAATGGTTAATTATTTATATTTTTTAGTACATTTTCAAGGATTCAAGACCCATACAATACATTCATAATCATCCTGTTTATCAAATAGGATAAATAAGAGGATAAAACATGGGATAGATAGAATAGGATCGTGATCTTTCAATAGATTGAAGTTATGATTTACATTTAGGATAGGAATATAACTAAGTGACCTATTTGGTTAAATTATGAGATGAAATATGACTACATTTAACTTAGTTCTCACATCCTCTCTCAATGATAGAGTTGTTGGGCTAAGTTAGATAGGTGATTAGAAGTTCGGATGACCATATTCATAATATCAACCCCATGAACCAACAACCAAGATAATTAACCTAACTAATGAAATTATATACCCTAGTATAATTTTTCACTGTTCTTTAACCCTCGATTTCTCACCATTGATGGTCCAAGACCGTTAGTTTGTATCATTGTTTAGTTTATTCTTAGTTTTAACTTTCAATTACTTTTGGTTACATTAGCACTTCTTTAATGTTAAAAGTTTAACTAGTCTGGGGTAGTTGTTAACTCAAGTCTCTAAGGAATCGATACTTTGCTTGTAAAACGCCACTATTTAACTTGGTGAACCACGTACACTTCAATGTGTGCTTGCATGTTTTTGCCACCATAATCAAGGACTTGTGAATAGGCAACTCTCTTAGTTTATTTATATCTTTAGTTCTTTTCACTTGGTCTTGGTTTATCAATTTGCAGGTAATAGGTTAAGAAGATGGTAAGCAAGAAAGGGACCAGGAATTGGTTAAGTTAGACCCGAAACCCGAATAATGGCTATATTTATAGAGGAGAGAAGAATTCTTTCTCTACCGTATCCCGCAAATTCATGAGGAACAAGACATTTCTGCTCCTATGGCTGAGGGTCCACTAGCCTGCAGGACTATATGCGACGTGACAATCCAACTCACAATTAATGTGACCTCTTTATTTGTAGACAAGCTTTTGAAGGTATATTTTAATTAAAGAAGAACATGTTTTAACTTTTGCCCTATAGTGGTCAGTTCACCGGGCTGTCACATGTACATCCATAAATTCTTGGAAATTATTAACGCATTCACCCTTATAAGCGTGTCAATTGATTATGTGAGGCTGAAACTATTTCCATTTTGACTTTTTGGGATGCAAAGAATTGGTTGAAAACTAATCTAGAAGGTTCAATCCCAACTTTGGATGAGCTATCCTAAAATTTCCTCATCTTATTCTTCCTATCTAGCAATACTGCATGACTTTGTATTATGATTTTAAGCTTTAAGTAGAGGCTAGATGAGAAACTTTATCATGATTTATAGAGGAACAAATCTCTTCATTAAGAGGGTCTATATCACCAGCAATCTAATAAGGTACTAGATCATACATTTGTCGAGGCACTTGACCATAATACAAAAAATTTTCTTGATTCAGTTGCAGGTGGTTAGGTCATGGAAAATACATATGATGAGTTATACACCTTGCTAAAGCAAATTGCACAAGGAAATTTGGATTGGCATGGTGATACATCAAGAATCTTCGTGAAAAGAGTTGTTCATATAATCAAAGTTGATAGCATAATAGGCTTAGCCATCCAACATTCAGACATGCCTAGTCGAAAAATGAATTAATTCGGCAAGTTGGGTGTGCAGTAGTCTCAGGCTCAGGTAAATATAGTGGAGAAGGCTTCGATGTTGTGTGAGATTTATGGCCACAGTGGCCACTATGTATACTTGTGTGGAGCTAGTCCTAAATCTATCAACTTTGTGAGTAATGCACAAAATCCAGATTATGGTAAAGCTTACTACAAGAAGTGACAAACTCAGCCCGTTCATTCTTGAGGAAGAAAAAAGTAGTAGCAATTTCAGGAGCCACAACATAACAAGTCAGACCGTAATATTGAGGAAACACTACAAAATATCCTTTCTAGTCAAGAAAAGATGGTTGCTGATATCAAAAATAAGCAAATTACACAGAAATAATTGGAGCAGCAGTTGAGGAAATTGTAGCAGGAACAAAATACCAAGCCTCAGGGAGGTTTAAAGAGTGAAAATGAACCTCCAAAAAATGTAATGAAAATCATGTTGAAGAGTGATAAAGGGTTGAATTTTAGACCTCTAAAGACAAATAAGGAGGTAGATGTAGGGTCAATTCCTCAAATGGTTACAGACAAAGTTTTTGATAATTTGGGGAAGTCTAATTACACGAAGATTAAAGTTGTTCAGAAGGAAAGGCCACCACCACATTGTAATGACCCTTCATGTCATTTTCCATAGAGATTTCTCATAGCTCCCCTAAGTCATTTATGACTAATTGGAACTGACAGGTCAATTACCTAGCGGTTCGTTTAGTTGTTAGAGCCATTTCCCCATTTAGAAGTTTTCGTTGGATCCAAATGGCCAATGAGCAAAAATTTTAGTAAACCAATATGGGACGGAAAATCATACTTTACCAATGCATCCGGAGCATCAAAATCTCTATGGTTTCATATCTCATTTTCTCATATTGGACTCCAGATGCATCCCTAGGACATGGTCAAATCTTGGAATCAAATTCTACTTTTCAGCCATTGTCTAGTGCCCGAAGTTCTACGATCACTTGAGGAGTGGTGTGGTTGCGATGGCCACAACCATGGTATTTTGCATACACATGATTGCGCCTACTGAGGCATTAAATTCTCTATTTAAAATTCCTCTTTTAGCTAAAATTTGGTCATTTCCTTCATTTCTTGGAGTCCTAATCCCTAATAGATTGTAAAACCCTTAAAGTGAGTCTTATGGGTTGATTTGGAGCTTGAGTCACTTCTGTAATAGTGTTTTACTATGAATCTTTTAAGTTTTTGTGTTAAATTCTGGTTTATTAGTCCAAAAATCCAAAATGAAATTCTGGTTTATTAGTCCAAAAATCCAAAATGGCTTGAGGCTTCATTTTAGCCCCAAATATGGTTGTTTTGAACAAATTTCTTAAGGGCTTTAATTCCCTAATGGTATTTAAACAATGTGTTAGTCTCAGAAACTCATATTTCGTATATGGGACCCACTTGGGGTCCCAAAGCATAATGGTTGAATGTGGGTTTTGTTATTCTTATAATAATGCATAGATTATGTTTCGGATAGCTTGGCTTTTGGAAGAAGCTTGGATGAAAGGGAAAGCGAAAATTATTGGTTCATGTGATGTTTGGTACTCAAGGTAGGTTAGGCTTAGTTGTGTTAGATTGAGCTTTATTGTATTATAATTGCGATATATTAATAAGATTATTTGGGATTTTAGGTGTTGAATTGGTAGATAGAAATGTTTGGGATTAGTCGGATCACTTAGGTCTTGAAACACATTAAGAGGTATAGTTAACCCATAGCCTAGAATCTTGGTTGGTTGGATTCGTGATCTCGTAAATATCATGAGGATACTCTAGTTGCTCTAGTAGATGAGAGTGGCTTTGTTCACTCACCTTAAAGGTATGTTGACCTAGATATGTGATAGGATCCGATGGACTTTTCGTAATGGGCATCCCAAGTCCAACCAGGATCGGAGACCACCCCTATTACCTAACACAACCAACCTATGCATATCCTGAGTATGATTATTCCAAACATATAATAAGATAGCGTTATTTCATAATTCAAGACACTTGGATTGTCTATGACCGTAACTACCCAAATGAGTCTAACCGCCCGATACCCAACCGATAGCCAATATTAAACAAAGCCATAATCCAAAGCCATAACTAAACTGAGATCCATAACATAGAACAATGACAAAATTTGTCCAACAGTATCAACCCCAATACCAATGTTAATACTAAGGCTGAAACCAATACCGATCTAGCCTATACCAACCCATAGTAGTTCCACAAAAACCTCTAACCAAAAGAATATTAAAATTCGGTCGGGAGATGCCTACAACCATAGCCAAAATCAATATCCATAAATAAACTAGAGTATAAAATAACATCCATGAAATGGAGCATTCCTGAAAGATGGAAGCTCACTACTTTTATCTAATAGCTAATCCTGAAGTCAGATCGCGACGCAAGACGAGTAGAATGGTCACTTCCTGCATTGCGTGGGGATACAGCCGCCCAAAGATTGGTTAAAGGGTAAATTCTAGACTGAATTCAGGATAAGGATACAATAAAACCATTTAATAAAACCAAGTAAATCATCCACATGAATATAAACCACACATAAATAAATCATCCATATGAATATAAACCACACATAAATAAATATATAACCATGTCGAGAAAGGTAACAGGGTATAGCATTCATTTAAAATCATTAACCTGGGTAGGTGTAGCTTAACCATCCTTAACCACCCATGGGCTATTTGGTTCCAGTGTAACCCCTCGAACATGCCCCGATGCGTGTAGCAGCACGAACTGGAGATACCATTAGAGAAGGGGATTTTCATGTACCCTTACCCTCTATGATGCATATGCACATTGTACTTAGAAGATTCCCACGTATCTTATATTATCATATAAGGTCTCCATAATCTAATCCTCATGTTGTCAAACATGATTTTCCAGTGTTCGTTCATTGAACTCCCACCTTAGCGGTTAGCTATCACACCCTGCTATTATTGCCCAATTAAAACTATTTCCAACCAACAAAACCATTGTTATTAATTGAGGCTATACATAATGGTATACTTAGCCAAACCTTTTTAACATCAAAACATTTCCCATGTACCCATAGATCACATTATCCAATTAACTTAGGGGAATCCCATATACCACATAAGTGTTACATTATTATGATTACTTGGGAGATTCTGTTATACCCCCACAAGAATGATTGTTAAACCCGAAACCATTCCAAATCATCTAACCATTGAGGGTTCCCTTACCCAGTTTAAACCATGCTTAAGTATTATTAAAATCCAACAATGTAGTAAAATCATACTCATAGGTATTTTATCAAACATATTGGGGGCATAGTATTTCCAAAACTATAGCCAATTACCAAATAACCATTCACATGGAATCAATTATCAAAAACACCATTAAAGTATATAAAATCATAATTAAAATATGGGAAAACTATAACCAAGAATTTTTAACCAAAACCCCCCAAATTATATTAGAAAACAAAAAACCATACAATAATCAAACTATGTAAACATTGTATAAAAGAAGCCTAAATTAATCCTTAAGATGAAACCCTAGCTTCCCTTTCCCAAAATCCTTAAAGATAATTGTAGAATGTTTAATAAAAGCTTCTAAGTGTTAAAGAATAGAATAGTAAAGCAAGGAACCACCCAATAAGAATATAAGTTGTGGGGCCTTATTATGTTAAGTGGGGAAATATCCAGATTGCGCTCACTAAAAATCCCAAAAGTCTCGTAAGGTGGGTATAACTATCCATACTAGTTGTACCCTCTAATATGAGTACTACCCACCACTCGTACCCAAGGATATCTCCCTTGGACCCAACACTGTCCAAGGTATGAATCACCCTAAACCATATCATATTTAAGTATACAACAAGTACCCATGATCCGTACCCCCTTGCATTATAGAATTTAAAGAGGATTGAGCACAATATACCATACGAGTACATGGTAAAACTAGTACCCTAGATTACGGCTTATGGTGAGCCACTCATACTCAGATCCGACTTAGACTACCAATTCTATGATTAAGTAAAGACTACCAATTCTATGATTAAGTAAAGGAACGACCCAAACTAAATGACCCATATCCACTAATACGACTCATACCACCCAAGTCATATCCATTCCAAAAACCAAATAAACCATACCAACTAACACTGAGCAGTATACGACTAATCCATACGACTCGTATCCCATTGTATGAGTGATTTCCCTAATTCATATCCTATCCAAGGACTATAAATCTAGGAAATTTTCTAAGGGCCAGAACCCCAATGTGTTTAAATATGCTTAGTTGTGGAATGACTTTAGGTGCTTGGGATGACTCAGGAAGAATACTCAAATAAGAATTGTCCTATAGAACTAGGTTGGATTGGTAATTTCTTATGGCATAATATAGCTAACTTAGTCTAGTTTCGGGTAGAAGTTAGACTTGTAAAATAGAACTTTGGGGAATATTAGTAGTGGAACTTGACCCGCATTAAGCTTGAACTATGTAACTTATTTAGTGACAAAGATACATGATGAATGGCTAGATTATACTTTTGGTGATATGAAAGATAAACACGATAAAGGGTTTATGCGTGTTCTCAATAATTGGATAATGTGTATACTTTATTGATTATATTGTTGTCATGATATGGATAGCATTGGAAAGTATTATGAATTGAATATATAGTTATGCTATCACTTAACTAATTGGATAGTCTTCTATATGAGCCTTGAATTATGTTACAACTCTTATTATGGTTCAAGCTTAATAACGATGCTAATATTTGTGTAAAAGAATATCCTGCACTATCAATCTCCTGCACTATCAAATCAAACTACCTCTTCATTCAGCCTGAATAGTAACTTATTTTCCCTTAAATTAATAAGTACACTACCGGTAGCAAGAAAAGGTCTACACTAGATTTTGGGCACCTCAAAATCCACCTCACAATCGAGAATGACAAAATCAACAAGAAATATAAAACTCACCACCTTTACTAATACGTCATATAGAATCCACAAGAACCTCTTCACAGACCTGTTCAGCGTAACTAGCCTCTTAATTGTGGGAGTAGGATCCCCCAAACCCAATTTCTTATACACAAAAAGCGGCATCAAGTTTATACTAGCTCCAAAATCACATAGAGCTTTTGCACCCAATAGTGTACGAGATGGTAAATTCTCCCGGGTCTGCCTTCTTCTGCACCAAAGACCTGGTGGAGATAGCACCACAAGGATGGAGATTTTCCACTGGCTTATAGCTAACCATCCGCTTCTTCATGATAAGGTCATTCATGAACTTTGCATACACGAGCATTTGTTCCAATGCCTCTACCAATGGTAAACTGATAATCAACTGCTTCAGCATGGCCATAAATTTGTAAAACTTTGTGTTGTCGGCCTTCTTCAATATATATGAGGAAAAGGAGGTGATGGTTTTGGTAGAGAAGTCTCCACTGCTTCTTTTTCCTTGTCTTTCCCTTTTTCCAATCCATCAACTAGCTAATAATTAGAAGGAACGTAAATATCACCCTGCTTCTAAGACTCCACAAGATTACTTTCTTCAAGCTTGATATCTTTTTTTATTACCTCTTCAATAACAGTTTTGTCCATAAAATGGTCTGGTAATACCTTACCACACCGTGTGGTGATTCCCATGCAAGAGCCATAATTTTGAGGGTTCTGAATTGTATCACATGGCAAAGTTCCACCCTTTCTCTGATTCAATACTGCTGAGATTTAGCTCATTTGCTGCTCCAACTATTTGATAGAAGTAGAGAGTGAGTATACCAACTGACTCATGGAAGACAAATCACTCTTCATAGTAGTCGCCGTAGAGTTGGTAGTCTCAACTCTTTTGAATAATTTCTCCATCATGTACTCCATGGACATCTTAACCGAGCTAGTTCCAACATTATCTCTACTTCTAGGAGGTTCATATAGTCTATTCCTATTATTCTTGCTCTTCTAATTCCCTTGATCTCTATCCTTTTAACCAGCCTTGTCATAATAGTTTCGACCTTGATTTCCTTGTCTATTTCATAGAAAAGCCCCTTATTATTTAGATAGTTTGCCTTTTGTTTTTAATCAGAGTTAGATCTTTCCTGTGATGCAATATCTTTAACCATTTCCATTTTACTAGATAATAGATACTTAGCCTACAAATCCATCTATGTCTTCAAGTGTGCCATGTCTTGGTCCTGTTCTTCCTCCTTTTTGTATTGCTCTGTAGTCATACTACCAGACACCATAGGGCTTGCTACCGCAGAATCATTGGTATGCCAAGATCTACATTATTTGGTTATCTAATCAAGCATCTCTGAAGCCTTTAGAAAAGTAAGGTCAACAAACGGGTTCCTGCAGTATTATCCATGACTAGCTTCGTAATAGAGTTTAAAGCCCGATAAAGAGTCTCCATCTAATAAATATTCATTATGTTATGGTTCTGGAATTGCATCATCTTTCTTTTAAACCTCTCCTAGGTCTTATGAAGTGCTTCAGTGGGAAGCTGTCAGAAGTTACTTATTTCATCCCTCAACTATACTCTCCTAGAAGGTGGGAAGAACCTTTCTAGGAAAGACTCTTTCAACTGCCTCCTGTTGGTGATAGAGTCGGGAGTCAGCCCATTGAGCCACAGTGTTAGCTACGCAGATAGAGACAATGGAAATAAATGCAAACGGATAGCATTCTGACACACCCCTGGGTTATTGAAAGATAGCTCCAATTTAGCTCCAGGTTCTAAGGGTAGAGGAATGATAGCTCCAATTATACCTGCTCCATCCATTCTATCTTTGTCATCATTTAGAACAAACTATTCCAATTGTCGATCCTGTCTCACCCGAAAGGGATGAATCTTATTTATAATATGATTTACTGGTGTAGCCACATTCTTTGCATGCATTGGGTTAATAGGATCTAACAAATCATCATCCCCCAAATTATCATCATTAAGATTAGGATGACGTGCCTACTAGCCGTCATTCTGCTGATTAAGTTGAGCTCTAGCAAGAGCGGCTAGTATTTCAGCATCTTAGGGGTCTGCCATTCTGCCAATTAACTGTGGTTCTGGATGTATTGTTAAAAATGGTGCACCCGATCTTCGTATACTAGGCATACACAATAACTACCCTACACAGAATAAAAACAACATACAAAATTAAAATTTGGGAAACTTGAGCAAGCTTAATTAACAATCGCAGACTTAATTGACAATCGTATTCCCCGATAATGGTGCAAAAATTTAATACGCCCAAATTACAAATTTCTTATAAAAGTGTAAGCGTTCGTTGTCAAATATAGAACCCAACAAAGCTTGGGGCCAAATCCCATAAGAAATACTTGTGCAACTAAGTAAGTTGAATCTTAATGGATTGTTGATCTAAGGCTCCGGAATAAAGGGAGGTTTAAGGAGATAATAATATTCTTTCATTATTATATCACACAGATATCCAGCTAATGCAAGTTAATACAAGTGTAATTTCAATGAGAATGAGGTAACTAGTAATATGTTCAAACAGTTACGGTTCTGAATTTGTGTTTGATTTGTAACTTATAATTTTAATTGCAAGAAATATTAAATTCTTAAAACTACCCACTTGTTTCTCATCCTAATAGGTATTTCACCCTGTACTTCTTTCGAACTTAAAGGATTCATGCATTATTCAATAGAATTCTTATGAGGGTTGACCTCGTTAGGGCATTAACCTATAACCAAAAGGGTAAATCTATGGATTTTATGTGAATCACCTCTTTTCCCAACATCCACTTTCATCTTCAAAAAAGTGGTGTTTATGGGCTCACTTCTCAAGTTTGCAAACAAGAGATGTCATTATAATTAAGAGAGAGTCATGCAATTTAGATTGACATTATAAATTGAATGGAATCACAAACCCAAACAACTCTCTACATTAATGCTCCCATAACCCTAGTTATGGGAGTTTAGCTGCTCATCTCCTTATAAGATATCAAAGACATATTGATGTTCATAAATAGCTTCAAGAAAGTACTTACAAAAGTTACAATATTGTGCTTCTTAATCTTCAATGGAAATATGGAAAATAATAATAAGATCTCCATTTCTAGCTTTAAATCTCAAAGAAAATTGTTATAATGTTCTCAATAGAGGAGAAAAATATGATACTACTATCAAAAGTGTCGAAATAAAACCTAATACTTAGTCATTATATGATTCCAGGACTGGAGTCTTAAATTTAAACTCGGAATTACCGCATCACGCTTGATAGGCCGGGCGATGGTTCATCCCTGAGGCGACAGTCCATCGCCTGGACCATAGCGAGTAGTCCAGTGACACTGCCTTCTGTTTTTGGGTGACAGCTTAGGCCGACGATTAGTTGCAGTGTCGACAATCCGTTGCCTAAGCAGTCGCTGGTCATTTTTCTTCAGCAACAATCCTATTTTGCCCAGTTATTCCAAGTTATTTTTCATGCTCAGTTCTTGTCCTGAAAAATACTAAAGTCCAATGCTAAATACAACAATAGTTGCTTGATAACATAAAATTATCCTAAGAAAAAGGCCTAAAATGTACCATCAAAAGCCGGAACATCAATAGTCAACCTCATAATCACCCTTATTTCTAAGATAACGAAAATTAGAAAACTACGCCCATTAATTTTCTACTATTGCATTGGTTCCCGCATCCCACTTTTAAGAATGATATGGATTCAAAAATTTCACCCAAACACCTATATTAAATATGATTTGAGCTTCAACAGTTTGGATTTTCAGCCATCAAAACGATTTTGGGTGGTTGGGGCCTTCACCCATAGATCCCAACTAGTTAACCCAAGCAATAGTAAAATCCACCATCAATAAACTAAAATCTACACAAATACCTTAAAACCCACATACATTTGAACCCTAATCAGGTATAACTCAAAGAGGTATATCTAGCACATCTTAAGGATAATGAAATCAAATATATCAAGATGTCCATCAAAGTTGTTCATAAGAAAAATAAAGAGAGAACAAACCACACTTTATAATCAAATGAATCTTCAATAGATGAATCCAAATCTACATTTTAGATTTTCCCTAAATATTTTTTTCCTCAAATTAGTACAACTTGAACTCCAAGCTCCAAGAAAATTCAAAAACCCCAAACTAAGGATAAGAGGTAGAGTTCTAGAATGATGGGTCTAGAATTAAGGGGTTTTGATCCTTAATCGTATTTGGGGTAGACTCTAAAGAATGTCATTTCTACCCTTGGGTTATTTTTCACCCTCACAAAATCGCATTTATCCCATCGCGATCATAGTTGGTTAATTAGCTTGACTAAGCGTGATCGTGGGCTATCGCCCGTGATCATGATAACTGAGGAATCGATCCTGGTCCTACTTCAGCTCTTCTATCTCTTTCACTTTAATTCCCTTTTTGATCCTTTTTAGCTTAAGTTTGCTTCTTTTCTTCTCAGCACTGGTATAACTTTAAAATATGGGAATTAGTACATTTAACCCCAGATATGTCTCACTTTACATTCAAACATGGTAGTGTTCATGAATGCTGAGTGTAAATAATTAGTAAATTCACCACTCATCATAGTGACCAAACCCCATACATTACGTAGTTGAAGGCTGAGGTAGCTGAGATTAAGAGGATGGTCACAGAGTTGTATGACAACACGATTATCTCAAAGCTCAAGATCACGACTATCATTCTTGAGGTCCATGTTTATAATATTTGGGCTATTACACAATAGGTAGAAGATACCCAATAATAAAGAAGAGAGATAAAATAGAGAAGGCGTGCAGAGAGGAAAGAAATTAGGAAGGCTAAAGGAGATAGCCTACAGACTAAGCGAGACCGGCAATTCAGGGTCGAGGAGATCCATGTTGGAGCCGGGAATTCTACATTTGGAAATGATTTTTTTGAGGGGGACAGACTTGTGCCCTCTACTACTAATGCAGAGCTAGTCCCGACAGTTGATGGGACGATAGCTGATGATTGTCGGACCCAATCTGAGGGCCCAATACTAATATTTCTTGATCTAGAACCTTGACCTCCCAGGTATATTCCCAATACCAAGTACTTTATATTTTTTATGCACTGGAGATAGTGCATAAGCTTTTAGTTTGGGTTAGGGTGTGTACCAAAGGTCGCCACAGGCTACACTTTCCTTGTTTTGATGCCTGCCATGTTTTTATTGCTATTTGTGTTTTTTTTTAGATAATACATCAAAAAAACCCTGAACTTGTCCCGACAACTTAGTTTAGCACTTAAAATTTACGAATAATTATTTACCCTCCTTAACATCTTTAAAGTGAATTAATTCCAACCCTAATGTTGATGTGGCATTTAAAAAAACGTGTGAATTTTATTTAAAAAATTTAAAATGCCTACTAATACATATATATATATATATATATATTTATATAACAAAAAAAGAAAAAAATAAAAATTTCTCTCCTTCATCTAACTCCCCCCCAACCCCATCCCACCACATCCTAATCTCCTTCCGAATCCGCCATCCACAACCACCAGCCTCTCTCCAAAATATAATCCAAATTACTTCTCCAATTACTAAATCACACCCTTACCTCTAAGTTCTCCTCCTGCATCCCTAATAAAAAAAGGAAATAAAATTGAATTTGAAAATTAATAAATTGACATGATTTGAATGTTTGGTTATTGAATTTAGAGAATTTGGTATTGATTTGATTGAATTTACCAGGTGGTTGATTTTTTTTTTTATTATTTTATGGTATTTTTTTGTGTTGGTAATGGAGTTTTCTAGCAAAATTTATTGGAAAATATGGCGTGTGTGTACAAGTGTGGTTGTGGGGTGGACAGAGGTGGATGATAGTGTGTGTAGGTGTGGCAGTATGGGGCTGGACTGGGGTGGACGGTGTGTGTGCAGGTGTGGTTATGGATGGGAGAGAGGGGGGAGGGGATGTGGGTTATGAAAAAGATGGAAAATAAGGTGTGGGGTTATTTTTAATATTTAAAATATTTTATATATATTTAAATATTTATATATATATATAATATTTATTTATATATATAATATTTATATATATTTTTCTTATATATATATATATAAAATAATTAAAAAATACTTTTTTTACGTGGCTCCTACGTGGCGCTGACAGATCAGTGAGTGTGATGCACTCTCTCTCATGAAAGGGGTATTATATATTAAGGGGTGAAATTAATTCTGTCCAAAGATGTTGGGGGCACGGAGGTAAATAAATGAAAGTTTAGTTTAAATGCTAAAGTTAGTTGGGAAGATAAGTTCGGGGGGGGGGGGGGGGGTGGGGTTTCGATGCATTGTCTTTTTTTTTGTTGGAAATAGATATTATAGGAGGAGAATAAGTATCTTTGGAAATTGAGTGTTTTGAATGACTATGCTGAAAAATTGATGCCAGCCCTAAATTTTGGGTGAACTGTGTGATCGTGTATATGTGTGACACAACTGTGAATCTATTAATGGCATTAGGATTAGGAATAGAATAAGTAGGTCAAAATTTTGCATAACTGGATAAGTAATGCCTAGTAATGTAGCCCTGTGCGAGTGTGTGTTAGATATTACTGAGTTCTCGGTTTATCAGAATCTAGAAATTGCCTAATTGCTTTTACCTAGGTCTAGGATAGTCAAGTTTGAGATGATCATAGGTCATTTTTGTTATAATGTCACTTAAGCCTAAATGCCCAACAAAATAATATATGAATCCCTTTTATCCAAATATTTGAGATTTAATTGACAATTTTTATTGTTTACACTGATTTTACCTCCACATGTTTATAATGAACCTTTTTTTCCCTTGTACTCCATGGACACTGTGCACCTCAAATCCAGAAAATTTCCTAAGTTGAGGGTCGATATTATAGGGGTGCATAGGAAAAATGAGCGTGAAGGAATAAGTGTGCAAGAAAAGAATAAAAAAGGACAGGTGAGGTAAAAATAAAAAAGAAAAAAAAGAAAAAAAGAAAAACTGCAAGAAAAGAAAAAAAGTGCGAAAAAGAAAACCGCACTTGGATCATTGAATTTGCGTCAAATAAATGTGGAGACATAAGGGCAAAATTGTAGATTAAAAGTGGAAAATGAGTGGACCCCAAAAAATACGTAGAGTCAAAGAGGGTTAGTCACTAAATAAATCCCAAAAAGATAATATACCATCCCCTAACCTACGTTAAAAGCTGAATAAAGTCCTTTAGTGATCCTATCTTGACTCTCTGAAAACTTAATAAAAAAGCATATAGGCAAGACAAAGGTATTTTGTATACACCGGCGGTACTTTTTTGTGAGAGAGAGCATAATTTGCTATGTCCCTAAAAAAACTAATTGTTTTATATTGAGTGAAATAGGGATTTCATTAATTGGGAGCGCACATGGGATATGTTGTAGGTTGCTTGACTATTCAGCGAATGAGTAGTGTATGCCTAGTTGTCTGTTACTAATGTAATGCCAGCATCTGATTCTTTTTTGTCATTCTATGTACCGTGTCGTATACACAGTTGTTTCTTGAAAAGTTGAAATTAGGAGGGGGAATAAAATTGTTGAAAATTGTATTAAAAGGTCACTTCCAGAGGTATCTTAGGATCTTCTTGCTTAAGCACCATTTTTTTTGTGATAATTTGATTTATGTTTTCCTGAGGACACACAAAAGTATAAGTTTAGGGTGTTGACGTGCCATGGAGACACGACACTTTCGATTCTTAAAACTATGAATTTATTTTTGGACATAGGTTATTATAATGGATATTATATGGTTTTGTGGTTATTACAGATAAAATTGGTCAATATAAGTTTTGGAATGAAACATGAAAAAAATACTTGTGAAGACGAAGTTGCAGAAGGTACGATTCCCCTAATGATTTGTCAACACCTCATAATACTCGAAGGCTGACTCGTAAGCACAAAAAAAACAAATCCAAGAAGAAAAAACAAGTATTGAGAAGATACGACTAAGAGTATAGGCCGTAAGATGAGAGTACGAGCCATATCATTTGGTCATACAAAGATCAGAACCCAAGGAAGAAAATTAGAATTAAAGTATTAGAAGAACACAAGTCAAAAGTTTGAGTACAACTAATAGTATCTATCACTGAGAAGTCCAGTGTCCAAGCTTGGAAAGACAGAAGTCCACCGAGGATATGAGTGAAGGCCACAAGTAGTATAGTCAAGGTACATCTTGTGAGCAGCAGTACGACTCATAAAAAAATCATACGGTTGAATGAGCTGTCGTAGTATGTGCCGACATAACTTTTCCTTTTCCGTTTTTATTAAAATTTGTCGGTTATGTTTATCTTTTATTAGGTTACGTTTTTTAACATCCTTTTGTGTTCTATTATACTTTATTAAATACTTTACAATTATTCTTGAGATTTTTGGTTTTTATTCAATTGAAGACATCAGATGTTATTCATCTTATTTAGTGCATTTAATTACATGTTTTCTTTATAAATAATCATGGATTCTTGCATGAATAGGGTTGTGAGAACCCTGGTGGATTAGCCACGTAAGTGGGAGAACCATCTATTCGATATTAGTTGAATGTATCTAAATCTTCTTTATCATAATCGACCTCAGAGATACTGCAGATACTTGGGAATAGTCTGTATTCATAAACATCCTCATATGGGAGTTTGTGAGTTGGAAAAGATGATTTAGACAGTAATTTGAGGTTAACTTCCATACTATTATTATTCCATCTCATCTAATCAACTAGAAACTCAAATGGTGGGAGTTGAATTAAAGTCATAGACAAGGCCGAATAAGTTGAAGCCTTAGGACTCACAAGGTAAAGGGTGAGATTTATCAACACGTTCATAAGACTTTTGATAATACATAGCTTGTTGACAATACATGCAGAGCAGAATAATATGTCGGTTGAATATGAGAACTTACAGAGTTAAGAAGCTATGGGGAACACAGTCCTATTGTTTACAACATAATAATTCAAGTCTAGACTACCCTCTAGTCATAACACGAAGCTTAGAGCCATAAGTGACCCAAAGTTAACCCATGTCCTAGCATATCACTAAAATAATGGACAAGCACAAAAAAGACTGAGCGTAAGATAAAATCAAAGTAAACATATGATAAACGAAAAAGAAATCAATGCTAAAACTTTCTGAAATACAAAATACACTAAAAACATATATAACTATCTGAAAACCTCTAAATCATAATGAGTTGTTGGAACATGCCCCAAATTCACTCCAACTAACTGAAATACAATGAAATACTGAAATGAATAACTGATAGTTGGTTCTCGAATGATGAGGACACGCCAAATTATTATTGAGTGGTATAGGAATGAGCTAAGTATGATATGGGTACTGAGTATCTAAACATATATTATTAGACAATATAACATAAAAGTATGCTAACAGTACTTTAAATGTACTGAGTATGTAAGATGACGACCTAACTAGTATAAACTAAACATGTAAATTGAATTCAAGACCAAGTGTGAACATGTACTGGATAAAATTGAACAACTGACTAACTTATGCGGTCAAGTAAACCTGAATGGAACATAAATTGAAACAAGCTGCAACTTGCTGCTCACCTAAATCTGCCGCCACAATAACAGGGAGTGTGTTTCCGCTTCCCAAGAATGCATACTTTAAATGACTAGGCAGCTCCTTCAATTCTAATATTGGTGGCTCTTTAATGGATGGTTTAGCTAGTGGTGTAGGTCGATTTTTGAGATCAAGGTCCAGCTTCTTGGGAGCATGAGGATGCGCTCTTATTCCTGTTAGAGCACAAATAGTTTTTTCATAATTTTCATCACGCTCTACATTCATAAGTACAACCGCCAATGGGTTAACAATAAGCTGCTCTTCTACGGATAATTCTTCATCATCAGAATAAACATCAGCTACTGAGAACACGTTCAGATCTTTGGGTTGCTTCATTGATTTGCACACATCAAAGCGGACTATTTCGTCATTCATCCAGAATAGAAGCTCATTAGCTCTTAAATCAATAAGCATACTTCCTATTGTAAGGAAAGGGCGCCCCAAGATTATGGGAACTTTAGAGTCCACCTCACAGTCCAGAATAACGAAGTCTGCTGGAAAGATGAATGAAGAAACCTTCACCAATACATCATTTAAAATACCAACAGGTCATTTTACCGACCTATCAGCCATCACGAGCCTCATATTGGTTGGAGTAGGATCACCCAACCCTAACTTTCTATAAATAGATAGCGGCATCAAATTGATGCTGGCTCCTAAATCGCATAATGCCTTGGAAAAATTCAAAGATCCAACAGTGCAAGGAATAGTGAAAGCACCAGGGTCGCCCTTCTTCTGAACTAGTGATCTGGTAGCGATTGCACTGCAATGATGAACATTGTCTGTCAACTCATAACTTGCTGCCCTCTTCTTGGTTAAGAGATCCTTCATAAATTTCGCGTACCCAGGTACCTGTTCTAGCGCCTCAACCAACGGAACATTAATGGTCAGCTACTTTAACATCGTCATGAATTTATTAAACTTGGTATCATCAGCTCTCTTCTTTAGTCTTTGAGGAAAAGGTGGTGGTGGAAGGGGAATAGTTTTCTCCACGACTTTCTTTTCATCTTGCTTCAGATTGGTGATCTTTTCAGGCTGTAGATCTCTCGGGGTGACGTCATTAACGCCTTCCTCAGCTTATTCGGCGCCTTCTGGTTCTACATTATCTAATGTATCATCAGCCACTTGCTTGCTTCTGGATAAATTTTCCAGCACCTTACCACTCCTGGTTGTAATAGCCATGCATGATCCGTCATTCCTTAGATTTTGCACAGTTTTGCTTGGTAGGGTGCCGACTTTTCTTTGATTAAGTGCCGCTGAAAGTTGACTCAATTACTGCTCTAGCTGTTTTATAGCAGTAGAATGCGAGTCAACCAATTGATTTATTGAAGACAAGTCGTTCTTCACCTCATTCACTCCCGTATTAGTTGCCTCCATACCTTTCAACAGCTTTTCCATCATATCTTACACTGTCATCTTCCCCGAACCAGATGTCGCGACTTCCCTGCTTCTAGGAGGAACATATAGACCACTCATGTCAGTCTTGTTCTTCCAACTACCTTGATCATGGTCCTTGTTTCCGGATTTATCATAATAGTTCCGACCTTGGTTTCCTTGGGCATTGCCTCGGAAACCCCCCTGATTGCTCAAGTAGTTGGCTTCTTCCTCAGAATCGGATTTCTCTCTTCCTTTTGACGCAACCTCTTTTACTTTTTCGGTCTTCCCTGATAATAAATGCTTGGTAAGAAGATCCATTTGTGTTTTCATATGCGCCATATCTTGATCGCGTTCCTCCTCTCTTTGCCTTTGTTCTGCATTCATGCCAATTGACGTGGTAAAGATTGATACCTCTGAATCCCTGGTATGCCAAGCTCTACTTTGCTTTGTCATTCAGTCTAACATATCGCTTGCCTGAATAAAAGTGAGGTCCATGAATAATCCTCCAGCCGCATTATCCACCACTGGCTTGGTTACCGAATTCAAGGATCTATATAATATCTCCATCAAGTGGACATTGGTCATATGATGGTTTGGGCACCTCATAAGCTTCTTCTTAAACCTCTCCCATGTTTCGTGAAGAGCTTCAGTTGTAAGCTGTCGAAAATTGCTGATCTCATCTCTCAACTGTGCTCTCTTGGATGGCGGAAAGAATCTTTCTAGGAAAGCGTCTTTCAATTGCCTCTAATTTGTAAAAGAATCAGGAGTCAGCCCATTCAACCATAGAGTTTCCTCCCCAGATAGAGACAATGGAAATAAGCGTAGCCGAATTGCATTCTGTCCAACGCCTGGATTGTCGAATGACTTTCATGTAGAGATAAAATTAACCAGATGCATGTTCGAATCATCAGCTGCAAGTCCACCAAATAGTCCCTTGAGCTGCAATAACTGAATCATGGTGCTAGTGATGTTGAACTTGGCTCCAGGTGCCAAGGGAGGAGGAATAATAGCTTCTGTGGCACCAGCTCCGTCCAGGTCGTCCTCATCATCATCGAAAGGCATCTGCATAGCGCAGCGTTCAGGCCTAAATCTAGCTTGACGATCTCTTCTGTTTGCAGGTGTCGCCACCTCAGCATCATGCCTAGGGTTTAGTAGTTCGTCATCACCTAGGTCCTCATTGTCAGGATTTGTTGCCCACCCAGGGTTATCAATATTCTGTTGATGTACTTGGGCAGCAGCCAACACAGCTAGTCTAGCCTGATCGTGTTGAGCAGCCCTTCTCTCAATGTCACGTTGTGCATCCATCCTTCTAATAAGTTGCAGTTTAGGTTTTATGGGTAATAATGGTTGTTCCGAACTTCGAGTATTTGGCATGCACTGAACAAAAACCTACAGAAAATAAAAACAACAACTAAAACTAAAGTACGAGATTCTTTGACCAAAGGGTCTAGTAATTATCACAAACTTAGTTGACAACTATATTCCCCGGCAACGGCGCCAAAATTTGATAACGCTCAAACTATAGCTCTCGTAAGAGTGTAAGCAGTCGTTGTCAAATATAGAACCCAACTGGGTTGGGTTTCGAATCCCACAGGGAATACTCGGTCACTAAGTATGCAACGATTACTAAACTTTTGGTGAAAGTTTTGCGGAAAAAGGGGGGATTTTATGTGTGAAGTAAAATTATCAAAATAGCAAAGTAAAAACGGAATGTTTAGTAAGATTTGAATCCATGATAATTGTAAGTTAGGGTTATGTCCACCTTATGAGTTTTACGTATCTATTGGCTATGAGTTATGCGGAATTCAGACATGCATGCGCTTATAGATTTAAGTATTCTATCGTAAATCCTAGTGTCTTTCAATCATCAAGGATTATTTCACTTTAACTCTTTTGAGCTTAAAGCGTATAACTTAATGGTACAAATTCTCCAAGAGGTTAATCCAGTTACGGCACTAACTTTTAAACAGGGGTTGGTATCCCTATTTCCTTGTCACTCTCTCTTTTCCAGACATGTAACTTTTCTTTCGAACAAGTTAATGCTCTACTGGCGTATTCTATATGTTTGCAACCACAAGAATTTAAATTAAGATGAAGAGAGTAATGATATAAGCAGCATACGTGTCAAGAATTCACAAACTCATAGCAATAGATAGTATCTCATAAGGCTTTTGATAACCCTAACAGAGAAGTTTAGCTACTCATGAGTGGAACGGAGATCACAATAAACATCATCATCGTACCAAAGCTTGAACGATCTCACGTTGGTCACAAGAGTCGTGCTTTCTCTGTCAGAAAGTAATGTGAATAGTGCCCAAAAGTCGAATGAATGAATAATGTTAACAACGACTAATGAAAAGAATGAATTGAATGAGAATGAATTGAATTAATTTGAATCGAATGCTGAAAAATTCAGCAAATAAGAGTTTTTATAACACCCTTGTCCTAGTCCTACTGAAATAGGGTTTTTATCCTTGTCCCAGTCCTACTGGGTTACTGCTGATTCCCAAGTATTAAGAAATACTGATTTTGCCCGGGACAGGTTTTCCATACATCACATTTAGTCCTCAAGCTTCCAAAAGTTGCCTTCCTTCTTACGTGAAGTTTCCTTTGGCGTTCAACAGTCCACAAAATGCTGAAATCTTCATGATTTATACCTGAAAACTTGCTAATCACGTTGGTTAGCTCACTTACAGGAAAAAGGACTAAAAGTACAGGAATTATATATTTTATCCTCAAAACTTAACCAAAAATATGGGTAAATAATGGTCTTTAGGCATGTAAATACGCCTAATATCATTGATAACGCTCAAACTACAGCTCTCGTAAGAGTGTAAGAGGTTGCTGTCAAATATAGAACCCAACTGGGTTGGGTGTTGAATCCTACAGGGAATACTTGGTCACTAAGTAAACAACGATTAGTAGACTGTTGATCGAAAATTCTACAAAAAGGGGAGTGTTTAGGGTTTGGCGTGAACTAGAAGTATCAAAATAGCAAAGTAAAAACGGAATGTTTTGTTTAGCAAGATTTTAATCAATGAGAATTGTAAGTTACGGTTTTGTCCACCTTATGAGTTCTACATATATATTGGCTATGAGTTATGCGGAATTCAGACATGCATGCGCTTATAGAGTTTCGTATTCTATGGTATATCCTAGCGTCTTTCGACCATCAAGGATTATCTCACTTTAACTCTTTCGAGCTTAAAGCGTATAACTAATGGTATGAATTCTCCAAGAGGTTAATCTAGTTACGGCACAAACTTTTAAACAGGGGTTGGTAGCCCTATTTCCTTGTCACTCTCTCTTTTCCAAACATGTAACTTTTCTTTCGAACAAGTTAATGCTATACTAGCGTATTCTATATGTTTGCAACCACAAGTATTCAATTAAGAAGAAGAGAGTAATGATATAAGCAGCATACGTATCAAGAATTCACAAACTCATAGCAATAGATAGTATCTCATAAGGCTTCCATAACTCTAACAGAGAAGTTTAGCTACTCATAATTGTGAAGGAAAACCATGAGGATATCATCAACATACCAAAGCAAATAACAATATCACGATAAGTAAGTATTGGCGTCACTTGTGGCGTGAATTCCTTGCTAGTAACGTTTCTCTTGTCATGAAAATTAAAAGTCGAATAGATGAATAATAATGTCAACAATGTATTAACAAATGGACTAGAAGGAATCGTAAGTAATAAGAAAGAATGGGGTGGAATGAATTGAATAGAATATAGGATGAATGAATTGAATGCTGAAAAATTCAGCAAATAAGGATTTTTATAACACCCTTGTCCTAGTCCTACTGAAATTGGGTTTTTATCCTTGTCCTGCTGAAATAGGGTTTTTATCCTTGTCCTAATCCTACTAGGTTACTGCTGATCCCCAAGTCTTTAGAAATACTGTTTTTGCCCGGGACAAGTTCTCCATGCATCACTTTTAGTCCACCAGTTTCCAGAAGCCGCCGTCCTTCTTACGTTGAGGTTTCTTTTGGCGTCCAACAGTCCACAAAATGCTAAAATCTTCATCATTTATACCTGAAAACTTGCTAATCACGTTGGTTAGCTCACTTACAGGAAAAAGGACTAAAAGTTCAAGAATTATATATTTTGTCCTCAAAACTTATCTAAAATATGGGTAAATTAAGGTACTTTAGGCGTGTAAATACGCCTATCATCAACACCCCACACTTAAAGATTTGTTCGTCCTCGAAGAAAATATTATGTCCACGTAAACATCTACTTAGGATTTCATAGTAACAACACAAAATATTCATCAAGACAGGCACGACGATTATTAACAAAGAGTAGTTTTCTGATCACTACTAGAGACAATTCAACCTCCAACATAGACTCGTGATGATGGTTAATTCGTATCCATAAGTTAAGGCACAAAGAATCATAATAAATTCCCAAAACTCATCAACCATGTGTGTCTCACATAAAATATCACCCATAATCACTCACAAGTATTGCATTTTTCGAAACATGGGTATCTCCTTGCTCTCACTCTCACAAAAAATTCATATGTTGCAACTGATGACCATAGGCTTGCCCTTAGTGTCATGCTCCACTAATATCAGAATGCTAAGCTTAGGATCAAATAGGTGTTTACAGGTTGTAATGTAGGCTAAGGGACGAGTAGGACTATTTTGGCCAGAAATAGTGACTATGTTCCTAAGCGCTTTAATACATCACATTATGCCATTAACACTTTCTTTTAAACAACTTCTCTACTTTCCTTTTATCTACCACCCCTTTTCACCTATTTTGCCATTCAAACATAACTATCTTTTTATTTAATCATAAGCACAATTTATCTTTTTATTTTTCTATTTCTTTTTCTTTTTTTTATAACATACCTCTATGATAGCCACTCTTTTTCATAACAAATTCAAGTACCAATACACTCTAAGGCATCACTCTTACCCAATTTCCTCTTATTTTGTCACATGTCTTTACCATTTAAAGCACTTAAGAATTTGGATCAAATTATGGTCTTGAAAAAAAATGGACTAGGCTTACATATGAGGCTGTCAAAGAAAATGGCTAAAGGCTCAAATGGGGTTAACTAGGATAATGTCCACGGGTAGGTAAAAAGAAGGTAAACAAGTACAGGTTGCCAAAGAAATGCCTATATCATCTCCTAAACTTACACTATATATTTCGCTTTACATACACACCAGGCAAGTTCTAGCATCAGCCACAAACACAAAGTATACTATAATCTCTCACACACAAGGCACATGGTCAACTTTATTGGGAGTATTGTAGACCCTTGACCCAACAAATGAAGGAATTAAACCACACACTTATCACATAGTGAGTCACACTTAGAGCCTAAACCTCTCAATAGTAATGATTTTAGCACAACTCTTGTCATAATACCATGCCGCCTATCAGAACAATTTCATGTACTTCATTTAAAATCTAAAAAAAACTTAAGGAAAGGAAAAAATTTTCAAAAATTTAACTACTACTAAAAACCAATCAAATGAACATAAATAAATGTAGGTAGGCAAAGAAATACAGCATACAAATACCATCACCCCACACTTAGACGGGACACACTGTCCTCAGTGGAAAATAAATAAGAAGAACCTGGTTAGTCGGACTCCTCCTCTATGTCTGGGGTCATACGCCCTGCATCGGAATCATCATCGGAGTTGTCATCCTCACAAGTTCCTCAAAATGTACCCCACTTGATTCCAAGAGTGCGTCGAGGTATTTGCAGCATGGAGGATTTAGCTTGCTCTTTTCTTCCTCTTTTCTTACCTTTCTGTGAGGTGGGCGCTTTTTTGTTTTCCTTGTCGTCCTTTTGAGGCCATTCTGCCTGAGATCCTAATAGAGTCATGTTAGCTTCATCTCGAAAGATTCAATTGAAAAACAAAACAATAGTGGCACCACCCCACACTTAATTTGTTGGTACAAACTAATTAAGTGAACGTTTGCCGATTACTCAGACTTCATCGATATACGTTTTAGGCATCATGTTCCAACAATATGTTCAGCACAGTCATACTTGTATGTTGTCTTTAACTATTCTTTTCAACTCTATGTTATGTAATCTTGACCATACTTTATGGTTTGGATTAATACACTTTTGGAACAAGACGACCATGTAGAGATTGAATCAAGTTTATGGTATAGAAATAATCACAACATATCATTCTTGTATTCAATCATGATCTTTATCCCGATGAACGAGTCACTCAAACATTCAAGTATTCAATTTTGAAGATTATGCAATTAATTTCACCATTTCGATTCCATGAATCTATAACAGTGTATAACAATCAAATACAAGTCGGAACCAAGTCAAGAACACCCACACATAATCTTTCACTCAACTAGTTGTATCATAACAAACTAACCACAATCAAATCACCAACACCAATTCAATATCTAACAAATCATTATAAGCGTAGTATTGTAAAACTTTACGGAATATAAAAGAAGAACTTACTTGGTGATGGACTCGGAATATAATCTTGCAAGGTTAGATGAGCAAAAAGAAAAGTTTTGAGAGATTTGTGGGGCAAAGGCGGTGCCTATGTTATGGCATTCTAGATTCAGAGAGCAAAGAAAATGGCATAGGCGGCGTCTTTAGCTTTGCCTAGTTGAGCAGAAGGCAATAGCATAGGCGGCGTCTAATGCTTTGCCTAGTTGAGCAGAAGGCAATAGCATAGGCCTTGCCTTGTCTGTTGCATAGATTTGTATAGGCAATGCTTAACCGAAAGCCTTTTGCTCCTTCATTACTCACTTACCACCTTTAACATAGCTCACTTTCAAATCGAAATTTGAGAACAATCTCCTCCTTTATACGTCTTGCACCTACACTTACTCAAAAACAACAAAAACAATTAGAACGATGGGTTGTCTCCCACCAAGCGCCTTAGTTTTGGTCGTGGCTCGATTATAAAAACAAACTCCCAGTAAAACAAAACAATTTAAATACGATGGGTTGCCTCCCATCTAGTGCTTGATTTATTATCGCGACAAGACATAGTTATCTCGATTACTTAGACTTCATCAAGATATATGGTGCATCATTTTCTTAATGGATTCAGACGGCGCTGATGCTTACTTGTATGCATGCAATCTTCTTTGAGATGACTCTTGTGCATACATATCCAAGGAGGGATACCAATTATATCATCAATAGTCCAACCCATGGCTCTCTTATACATCTTTAAAGCAGAGATGAGAGCCTCTAAGCGTTGTTCACATAAATCAGCCACAACACTCACCTGAAGTGTATTTCTACTTCCCAAGAACGCATACCTTAGGTGACTGGGGAGCTCTTCCGATTCTAGCACTGGTGGCTCTTCAATAGATGTCTTCGCTGTTGGTGACGGTCAATTCTTAAGATCAAGGTCCATCTTCTTAGGGACATGAAAATAGGACCTTATCCCAGTTAGAGCACAAACAGTTTCTTCATGTTCTTCAACATCCTCACGCTCAACATTCATAAGCACAGCCGCCAATGGGTCAACCATAAGCTGCTTCTCTACGGATAATTCTTTCTCATCCTCATCATAAACATCATCTATAGAGAACACATTCATATCGCTGGGCTGCTTCATGGCTTTGCACACATCAAAACGGACCACTTTGTCATTCAACCGAAATAAAAGCTCATTAGCTCTTAAGTCAATAAGCACACTTCCAGTTGCGAGGAAAGGGCATCCCAAGATTATGGGAACTTCAGAGTCCACCTCACAATCCAAAATAACAAAGTCTGCAGGAAAGATGAAGGTAGAAACCTTCACCAACACATCATTCAAGATACCCACAGGTCGTTTTACCGACCTATCTGCCATCACGAGCCGCATATTAGTTGGTGTAGGGTCACCCAACCCCAACTTCCTGTAGATGGATAGCGGCATCAAATTGATGCTAGCCCACAAATCGCATAATGCCTTGGAAAAATACAAAGATCCAATAGTGCAAGGAATAGTGAAAGCACCAGGATCTGCCTTTTTTTGAACTAGCGATCTTGTAGCAATTGCACTGCAATGATGAACATTATCTGCCAGCTCATAGCTTACTGACCGCTTCTTTGTCAGAAGTTCCTTCATGAATTTAGCGTATCCAGGCATTTGTTCCAACGCCTCCACCAATGGAACATTAATAATCATCTGCTTCAACATAGTCATAAATTTACTGAACCTGGTGTCATCAACCTTCTTCTTCAATCTCTACGAAAAAGGTGGTGGTTGAAGGGGAATCGTTTTCTCCGCCACTTTCTCTTTATCTTGCTTCCGATTATCAGCCTTTTCAGGAGTGTCATCAGCCTTTTTCTTCAATCTCTGAGTAAAGGGTGGTAGTGGAAGAGGAATATTTTTCTCATGAACACTCTCATTCTGATTTTCATCTTCTACAGAATCATCACAATCTGCTTCAATAACATTCTCCTCTATATCATAAACCACTTGCTTGGCCTTAGACGGATTGTCTAACATTTTACCACTTGGGGTAGTAATAGTCATACATGATCCATCATTCCTCGGTTTTTGCACTGTGTCGCTAGGTAGCGTTCCAGCTATTCTTTGATTGAATGCTGCTGAAAGTTGACTCAATTGTTGCTCCAGCTATTTTATTGCAGTGGAATGCGAGTCAACCAATTGCTTCATTGAGGACAAATCATTTATTACCTCAGTTACTCTCGTGTTGGTTGCCTCTACTCCTTTCACCAACTTTACCATCATATCTTCCATGGACATCGTTCCAGAACCAGATGCAGCGGCCTCACGGCTTCCAGGTGGAAAATAGAAACCACTCCTGTCAGTCTTATTCTTCGAACTACCGTGATCACGATCCTTATTTCCAGATTTATCATAATAGTTCCAACCTTGGTTTCCTTGGGCATTGCCTCGGAAACCCCCTGATTATTCAAGTAGTTGGCTTCTTCCTCAGTATCAGATTCATCACTTCCATGTGACACAACAACTTTGACTTTTTTGGTCTTCCCTGATAATAAATGCTTGGTAAGAAGATCCATTTGTGTTTTCATATGCGCCATATCTTGATCATGTTCCTCCTCTCTTTGTCTTTGTTCTGCAGTCATGCCAATTGACGTGGTAAAGATTGCTACCTCTGAATCCCTGGTATGCCAAGCTCTACTTTGCTTTGTCATTTAGTCTAACATATCGCTTGCCTGAATAAAAGTGAGGTCCATGAATAATCCTCCAGCCGCATTATCCACCACTGGCTTAGTTACCGAATTCAAGGATCTATATAATATCTCCATCAAGTGGACATTGGTCATATGATGGTTTGGGCACCTCATAAGCTTTTTCTTGAACCTCTCTCATGTTTCGTGAAGAGCTTCAGTTGTAAGCTGTCGAAAATTGCTGATCTCATCTCTCAACTGTGCTCTCTTGGATGGCGGAAAGAATCTTTCTAGGAAAGCGTCTTTCAATTGCCTCCAATTTGTAAAAGAATCAAGAGTCAGCCCATTCAACCATAGAGTTTCCTCCCCAGATAGAGACAATGGAAATAAGCGTAGCCGAATTGCATTCTGTCCAACGCCTGGATTGTCGAATGACTTTCATGTAGAGATAAAATTGACCAGATGCATGTTCGAATCATCACCTGCAAGTCCACCAAATAGTCCCTTGAGCTGCAATAACTGAATCATGGTGCTAGTGATGTTGAACTTGGCTCCAGGGTTCCAAGGGCGGAGAAATAATAGCTCCTGTGGCACAAGCTCCATCCAGGTCGTCATCATCATTATCGAAAGGCATCTGCATAGCGCAGCGTTCAGGCCTAAATCTGGCTTGATGATCTCTTCTATTTGCAGGTGTCGCCACCTCAACATCACGCCTAGGGTTTAGTAGCTCGTCATCACCTAGGTCCTCATCGTCAGGATTTGCTGCTCGCCCAGGGTTATCAATATTCTGTTGATGTACTTGGGCAGCGGCCAATGCAGCTAGTCTAGCCTACTCCTGTTGAGCAGCCCTTCTCTCAATGTCATGTTGTGCATCCATCCTTCCAATAAGTTGCAGTTCAGGGTTTAAGGGTAGTAATGGTTGTCCCGAATTTTAAGTATTTGGCATGCACTGAACAAAAACCTGCAGAAAACAAAAACAACAACTAAAAGTAAAGTACGAGAATCTTTGACCAAAGGGTCTAGTAATTATCACAAACTTAGTTGACAACCGTATTCCCCGGCAACGGCGCCAAAATTTGATAACGCTCAAACTACAGCTCTCGTAAGAGTGTAAGCGGTCGCTGTCAAATATAGAACCCAACTGGGTTGGGTATCGAATCCCACAGGGAATACTTGGTCACTAAGTAAGCAATGATTAGTAGACTGTTGATCGAAAATTCTACAAAAGGGGGGGGAGGGGGTAGGGTTTGGCGTGAACTAGAAGTATCAAAATAGCAAAGTAAAAATGGAATGTTTTGTTTAGCAAGATTTTAATCAATGAGAATTGTAAGTTAGGGTTATGTCCACCTTATGAGTTCTACGTATCTATTGGATATGAGTTATGCGGAATTCAGACATGCATGCACTTATAGAGTTTCGTATTCTATGGTAAATCCTAGCGTCTTTCGACCATCAAAGATTATCTCACTTTACCTCTTTCGAGCTTAAAGCGTATAACTAATGGTACGAATTCTCCAAGAGGTTAATCCAGTTACGGCACTAACTTTTAAACAGGGGTTGGTAGCCCTATTTCCTTGTCACTCTCTCTTTTCCAGACATGTAACTTTTCTTTCGAACAAGTTAATGCTATACTGGCGTATTCTATATGTTTGCAACCATAAGAATTTAATTAAGATGAAGAGAGTAATGATATAAGCAGCATACGTATTAAGAATTCACAAACTCATAGCAATAGATAGTATCTCATAAGGCTTCCATAACCCTAACTGAGAAGTTTAGCTACTCATAATTGTGAAGGAAAACCACAAGGATATCATCATCATACCGAAGCAAATAACAATATCACGATAAGTAAGTATTGGCGTCACTTGTGGCGTGAATTCCTTGCTAGTAGTGTTTCTCTTGTCATGAAAATTAAAAGTCGAATAGATGAATAATAATGTCAACAATGTATTAACGAATGGACTAGAAGTAATCGTAAGTAATAATAAAGAATGGGGAGGAATGAATTGAATAGAAAATAGGATGAATGAATTGAATGCTGAAAAATTCAGCAAATAAGGGTTTTTATAACACCCTTGTCCTAGTCTTACAGAAATAGGGTTTTTATCCTTGTCCCACTGAAATAGGGTTTTTATCCTTGTCCTAATCCTACTAGGTTACTCATGATCCCCAAGACTTTAGAAATACTATTTTTGCCCAGGACAAGTTCTCGATGCATCACTTTCAGTCCACCAGTTTCCAGAAGCCGCCGTCCTTCTTACATTGAGGTTTCCTTTGGCGTCCAACAGTCCACAAAATGCTGAAATCTTCATCATTTATACCTGAAAACTTTCTAATGACGTTGGTTAGCTCACTTACAGGAAAAAGGACTAAAAGTGCAGGAATTATATCATTTGTCCTCAAAACATAGCTAAAATATGGGTAAATTAAGGTACTTTAGGCATGTAAATACGCCTATCATCAATCATCAAGCTAGAATGAGATCTGAACATCGAGCTGTGCAGGTTCCTTTTGATGATGATGATGATGATTTGGATGGGGCTGGTGCCACAGGGGCTATTATTTCTCCACCCTTGGCACCTGGAGCCAAGTTCAATATCACTAGCACCATGATCCAGCTATTACAACTAAAAGGGTTATTTGGTGGACTTGCAGGCGACGATCCGAACATACATCTGATTAATTTTATCTCAACATGCAAGTCGTTTGACAATCCAGGGGTTGGACAGAATGCGATTCGGCTGCGCTTATTTCCATTGTCTGTATCTGGAGAGGCAACTCTATGGTTGAATGGGCTAACTCCTGACTCTATTATTAATTGGAGGCAATTGAAAGACGCTTTCCTATAAAGATTATTTACGCCATCTAAGAGAGCCCAATTAAGAGATGAGATAAGCAATTTTCGACAGCTTCCAACAGAAGCTCTCCACAAAACATGGGAGAGGTTCAAGAAGAAGCTCATGCGGTGCCCAAATCATCAGATGACCAATATACACTTGATGGAAATATTATATCGGTCCTTGAACTTGGTGACTAAGCCATTGATTGATAATGTTGCGGGTGGGTCATTCATGGACCTTACTTTTATTGAAGCAAGTGATATGCTAGATCGTATGACAAAGCAGAGTAGAGCTTGGCATACCAGGGATTCTGAGGTAGCAAGCTCTACTATATCTATTGGCTTGACGGCAGAACAAAGGTGAAGAGAAGGGGAACATGACCAGGATAAGGCTCACATGAAAATGCAGATGGACCTTCTTACCAAGCCTTTATTATCAAGGAAGACAGAAAAGGTCAAAGCTGTTGTGTCGCAGGGAAAAGATAATTCTGATTCTGAGGAGGAAGCAAATTACTTGAATAATCAATGGGGTTTTCGAGGCAATGCCCAAGGAAACCAAGGTCAGAACTATTATGCAAAATCCAGATACAAGGACCGAGACCAAGGGAGTTGGAAGAATAAGAATGATAGGAGCGGTTTGTATGTTCCTCCTGGAAATCGTGAAGATGCTGCATCTAGCTCTGGGAAGATATCCATGGAGGACATGATGGCTAAGCTGTTAAAAGGAGTGGAGGCAACCAACACGGGAGTAGCTGAGGTAAAAAATGATTTGTCCTCAATGAAGCAATTAGTTGATTCGCATTCCACTTCAATAAAACAGCTGGAACAACAAATGAGTCAACTATCAGCGACATTCAATTAAAGAAAAACTGGCACTTTACCTAGTGACACTGTACAAAATCCAACGAATGATGGATCATGTTTGGCTATTACTACCAGGAGTGGTAAGGTGTTGGAAAACCCATCCAAAGGAAAGTTGGTGGTTGATAATATAGAAGAGAATGTTATTGAAACGGATTGTGATGATTCTGTAGAAGCTGAAAATCAGAATGAGAACGTTCATGATACTACACCTAGATGTCAGCAGTCTGAAAATATTGATAATAGAAAGCAACATAAAAAGGAAGTGGTGGAGAAAACTCTTCCAAATCCACCACCACCTTTTCCTCAGAGACTGAAGAAGAAGGCTGATGACATAAGGTTCAGTAAATTCATGACTATGTTGAAGCACCTGACTATTAATGTGCCTTTGGTGGAGGCACTGGAGCAGATGCCAAGGTACGCCAAATTCATGAAGGACCTTTTGACAAAGAAAAGGGCAGCAAGCTATGAGCTGGCAGATAATTTTTATCATTGCAGTGCATTGCCACGAGGTCTTTAATACAGAAAAAGGCAGATTTGGGTACTTTCACTATTCCTTGCACAGTCTGATCTTTAAACTTTGCTAAGGCTTTATGTGATTTAGGGGCTAGCACTAATTTGATGCCACTATCCATCTATAGACAGTTGGGGTTGGGCGATCCTACACCAACCAACATGCGGCTTGTAATGGCAGATAGGTCGGTAAAATGACCTGTTAGTATCTTGCATGATGTATTAGTGAAGGTTTCTACCTTCATTTTTCCTACAAACTTTGTTATTCTGGACTGCGAGATGGATTTTAAGGTGCCCATAATCTTGGGTCGACCTTTCCTCACAACAAGAAGTGTGCTTATTGATTTACGAACAAATGAGCTTTAATTTCAGATGAATGACGAAGTGGTACATTTTGATGTAAGCAAATCAATGAAGCAGCCCAAAGATATGAATGTGTTTTCTATAGCTGATGTTTATTATGAGGATGAGAAGGAATTATCGTTAGAGAAACAGCTTACTGTCGAGCCATTGGCTGTTGTACTTTTGAACTTTGAGCGTGAGGATGTTGAAGAGTACGAAGAAACTATCTGTGTTTTGACAGGAATGGGGTCATATTCATATGCCCATAAGAAGCTGGACCTCGACCTTAAGAATCAACCTTCACCACCGGCGAAGCCACCAGATATCTTGATGAAGTCTGAGTAATCGAGATAACTATGTCGTGCCACGACAATAAATCAAGCACTACATGGGAGGCAACCCATTATTTTACTAGGATTTTGTTTTTGGTAAATAAAAATTCAAAAAGAAGAGTCGAGCCATGACCAAAACTAAGGCTCTTGGTGGGAGGCAACCCATCCTTCTAATCATTTTTGTTTTTTTTGAGTAGGTGTAGGTGCATGGAGTACGAAGGAGGAGATTAGTCCCAATTTTGATTTGGAAGTAAGTCATGTCAATGGTGGTAAGTCAGGGAATAATAGAGCAATACAGGTAAATGGGAGTGGTCATATGTGTAAGGTTCAAGTATGATTTACATTAGAGTCGCACCTCGAATTATGTAGATTTGACCCAAAATATTTTGCGGTGCGACTTTATTTTGTGACTTTCAATGAGGTCTGTGGTGGTAGCGTAGGGATCGGGCCGACAGGTATGGACCTTTTTTGACCAAGAGTGCACCGTTTTTCCAATTACCTATACCAACGTAGGCAATAGGCTAGGCACCGCATATGCCAACATAGGCAATAGGTTAGGCGCTGCCTATGCCAGCATCGGCAATAGGTTAGGCGCCGCCTATGCCATTGCCTATGCTCACTATCTCACATAGGCGATAAGGTAGGCGCCGCCTATGCCAACATAGGCAATAGGTTAGGCGCCGCCTATGCAAACATAGGCAATGATATAGGCACCGCCTATGCTAACATAGGCGATGCTAAAGGTGCCGCCTACTTATGCATAGGCAATGCTATAGGCGTCGCCTACTTATGCTTTTTGCCTACTAACCCGATTGTAGATGGATCAAACTGGCCCATGGCTTATCCTTTAAATATACCCTCTACCTTTGAACACGACTCAATTGTTTGTTGAAACTAGGCACCGCCCATGCTCTCTTATCCTCTCCAAGTTTTCCTCTTTTCTCATCTAATCTTGCGGACTCATCTTCTCGATCCATCACCAAGTAAGTTGTTCTTTTATATTCCGTAGTTATTGCAGTGCTACGCTTATAATGGTTTATTAGATTTTGAAGTGGTTCTTGGTGATAAGGATATGGTTTGTTTGTTATGATGCATCTCATTGAGTGAAAGGATTCTTGTGGGTATTCTTGACTTTACTCTGGCATGTATTAATTGGTATTCACTGTCATAATTTTTTTTTATGGAGTTGAAATTTTAAAGTTAATGCATATTCTTGAGAGTTGCAAGCTTGAATGTTTAAATGACTCGTTCATCAATGTAATGATCATGATTGACCACAAGCATAAGATGGTGTGATTGTTTCTTTGCTATAACATGATAAAATTTCTATGTGGTAGTCTTATTCAAAGATTGCATTAATCCAATGAAATAAAGTTGGAAAGGATAGTCAAGATTACATGACCATTTTGTGTCGTTTCTCTATATCAAACTGAGAAATTGTTATGTAAAGTGAGGGGTTGAAAGTGTGACTGCGCTATTAATGTTGCTGGAACATACCACCTAAATGTATATCGATGAAGTTTGAGCAATCGACATCACTCACTCAATTAGCTTGTGCAAACAAATTAAGTGTGAGGTGCGGGTATATGCCTGTTGTATTGTGTACTGCTTTCCTACATTTATTCTTAGTTGTTTGATTTAGTCGTAGTTAGTTAGTTGTAATGAGTAATACTGAGCCAGATTTTGCATGAAATTGTTCTAATAGACGACATGGTATTATAACAAGAGTTTGTGCTGAACCATTACTATTGAAACATTTAGGCTCTAAGTTGTGACTCACTGTGTGATAATTGTTTGTGGTTTAATTCATTCATCTGTTGTGTTAGGAATCTGTAATGCTCCCAATTAAGTTGACCATGTGCCTTGTGTGTGTGAGGTTATTGTATATTCTTTATTGTGACTGATGCTAGAACTTGCCTGGTGTGTGTGTGAAGTGAAATAAAGATTGTGAGTTTAGGAGATAATTTAGGCATTTCTTTGGCAGCCCTGATTTTGCATATCTTCTTTTTACCTACCTTTGTACATTGTCCTACTGAACACCCTTTGAGCCTTTAGCTATTTTCTTTGTCAGCCTCATATGTAGCCTAATCCATTTTTGTAAGACCATAATTTTTATCCAAAAGCTCCTATGCGCTTTAAACTGTAGAATCAAGTTGAGTAAAGAGTGTGGCAAAAGAAGAGGAAAATGGTGAAAGTGACGCCCCAAAGTTTAGTTATTGGTACATGAAAATATTGTGATCGAGGGTGGCTATCATAGGGATGCTTAGTAAAAAAAAAAGAAAAAAAAATATAATAAATAAAAAAAAGAGTTGTATATTCCCATCATTGTGTTTCTGGTTGAGTAACAAAATGGGTGAAAGGGGGTTGGTAGATGAAAGAAAGGTAGAATGGTTGTTAAAAGTTAGTGTAAATGTCATAGTGTAGCGTATTAAAGCGCTTAGGGAACATAGTCACTATTTCTGGCCAAAATAGTCCTACCTGTCCCTTTAGCCTACATTACAACCCGTAAAGACCTATTTGATCCTAACTTTGGCATTCTGATATTAGTGGAGCATTACACTAAGGGAAAGCATATGGTCATCATTTGTAATCTAAGAATTCTTTCTGAGAGTGAGAGCAAGCAAGTTCTTATACCTATATTTCTGAAAAATACAAAACTATGAGTGATTATGGGTAACATTTTGTGTGAGCGCACATGGTTGATGATTGTTGGGTAGTTTTATATGATTTTTTTTGCTTAATTTGTGTATACGAATTAACCAACTTGATGAGTCTATGTTGGAGGGTGAGTTGTTTCTAGTAATAATCAAGAAATCTACTGTTTGTTAATAATTGCCGTGTATGTCTTGTTGAAAATTTTGTGTTGATCTTGAGAAATTCTAGTTAGGTGTTCGCATGGATGTAATATTTTGTTTGAGGACAAACAAAGCTTTAAGTGTGGGGTGGTGATGTTGAGCGTATTTACACGTCCAAGCACCATAATTTACCCATGTTTTAGCTAAGTTTTGAGGATAAAATATATAATTCTTGCACTTTTAGTCCATTTTCAATTAAGTGAGCTGACCTATGTGATTAGCATGCTTTTCAGGTACTAATGAGGAAGATTTCAGCACTTTGGGCACCTGTGGAGAGCAAAGGAAAACTTCACATAAAAGGGAAGACAACTTTTGGACTGAATGTGATGCATGGGAACTTTTTCCTGGGCAAACTTAGTATTTTTAAATACTTAAGGATGCAGTAGAAACTTATTAGACAAGGATGTTATTAAAAACCTTATTGCTGAATTTTCAATATTATTATTCATTATTCAATTATTCAGATTATGTAATAGTTTTGGAACAGAGAAAAACGGCTAGGCTTGAGCAACGGAGAGAGAAAAAACACGTTCCTCTCGTATAGTTGCTAATCATCTCCATCGCCAAGATTATTCTAAGTGTTGGTAGGATGATTATGTCTATTTTGATTTCCGTTGTATTCATGAGTAGCTAAGTTTATCTGTTAGGGTTATGGAAACCTTGTAATATATTCTCTATTGCTATGAGTTTGTGAATTTATGATGTGTCATGGCACTTATATCATTACTCTCTTCATTTTGATTGAATTCTCATGGTTGTAAACATAGGGAATGCGCCAGTATAGCATTAACTTGTTCGAGAGAAAAGTTATATGTTTGGAAAAGAGAGTGTGACAAGAAAATAGGGTTTCCAACCTCTATTTACACGTTAATGCCTTAGCAGGATGAACTTCTTGGAGAATTCGTACCATTTGTTATACACATTAGGTTCGAGAGAGCTAAAGTGAATAAATCCTTGATGGTTGAAAAACACTTGGATTTAGAATTAGAATACGACTCTCTATAAGTGCATGCATGTTTAAATTCCGCATTACTCATAGTTAATAGAGAAGTAGAAACTACAAGGTGGACATAACCCTAACTTATCATTCTCTGTGATTCAATATTATTACACATATTATTCCATCGTTACTTTGATAATAGTAGTTTGCACCTAAACCAAACCCCCCTTTTCCTTGGAATTTTCGACCAACAGTCTAATAATAACCGCAGCACTTAGTGACTATAGTATTCCCTGTGGGATTCGACACCCAACCCAGTTGGGTTCTATATTTGACAGCGACCTCTTACACTTTCTCACGAGAGTTGTAATTTGGGCGTATCAACCATATAGCACAAGGAAATCCAAAGTGTCATTCACATTCTAGAAGTGCCACAAAAAGAATTACGGGTGTATTTGAGGTGGAACAATTCACCGCCTTATTAGCTCAGGTTGCAGCATTACACAGTATGATAAACACTCAGTTAGCAGCCTAAAATTGGGAGCTCCACAACCTGCAGCCATAGTCAATGCTATCCAACAAGCTGTAGGTTGGTGTGTAATATACGGTAATAGTAGCCACTTAGTGGCTATGTGTGCTTCCAATCCAGAATCAGTGAAGTATGTAAGCAATGCTCAAAGGCCAAATTTTGGTAATGCCTACAACATGAAGTGGTAGACTCATCCGTGGAATGCATAACAACAGCAACAACAACAACAAAAAATTTAGCAATCACAAGCCTAAATGAATCAGTCATCTAGCAACAAGGAATAAGATATTGAAGCAGCTCCTAGCTAGTCAGACACAATTGGCTGCAGACATAAAAAATTTGCAATCTTCTCATCAAATCTTAGAGATTCAAGTAGGGTAAATACAACAAACATTAAATACTAGGCCATAAGGTGGTTTTCTAGTAGATATAAAAAATCTAAACCAGGTTATGGCAATCACCTTGAGGAGTGGTAGAGAGCTTCAAGGAGAATATCCAAAGGCAACAAAGGAGGTACATGTAGATTTGACTTCCCAACAGGTTTCTGAAGAAGTTGCTGAAAAATCAAGAAAGTCTGAGTACTTAAAAAAACAGTTATTTCTAAACCAGAAGTAAAGAAGACACTACCACTACCTTTCCCTCAAAGGAAAATAAAATCAAAGGAGGATGCAATGTTAAAAAATTTATTTGACACATTCAGAGAGCTTTATATTAATTTACCTCTTTTAGATGTTTTGTAGATTATGCCCAAGTACACAAAGTACTTGAGGGATATGGTCGCAAATAAGGTGAAATTGTAGGATGTGGGAGAAATAACACTTATCGAAGAGTGTAGTGTTGTGATGACACAGAAAATCCCTAAAAAAATAAGAGATCCGGGGATGTTTTCTCTCCCTATCCAAATTAGGAGTAAAGTGGTCCACACGTTAAATAACTTAGGGGCTCGCATAAATGTGATGCCCCTATCTCTATTTTAAAAATTATGCTTGGAAAATCCTAGATCAACCACCGTGGTTTTACAGCTCGCAGACGAGTCCATGACCTATCTTGAAGGAGTAATAGAGGATGTCGTTATTAAGGTTAGTAAATTCATTATACCTACTAGCTTTTTTGTTCTTGATTTATAGGCAGATGAACAGGTAACAATCATCTTGGGGCATCCATTCTTAGCAACTAGAGGGGCGTGTATTGATGTTACAAAAGTCATGATCAAAATGAGAATAGAGGATGAAGAGGTGGTATGTAATGTATAAAAAGCACCTGTACTAAAATCTCAATATAAAGATTTGTGTCTGATCAATGTTATTGAAGGGGACAAGTGTGAAATTGTTAGTCAACAAAAGACTTCTTCAAACTACCTGATTGAGCATCCTAAGATGAACCCACTATTATCCAACGTGATAACGGTTGAATTTAATAGAGATATTGACCTTAAGAGTGCAAAATCAAGAGGTCAAAAACAAATGAAAAATTTCCCCCAAAGGAGAGTAAAAAGATGAAGGATTATGGTTGAGTTGAGTTGTGTTATGATGCGACACTAAATCAGGCGATACTTTGGAGGAAATCCAAGTTAAGTAGGTTTTTTTCTGTGTAGGTTTTAGTTTTTATTTCACGTAGTTTTGTTTTTGGTTGAGTCACAGGTCGATAGGAAGTTTGAGTACCGAAAATCTAAGCTAAGGAGCATAGCAAAAATTGAGTATGGGTCCCATGAATCTCATTTATGAGTAAAGATACTACTAGCTAGGCCTAGAGGCCTTAGGGAGTATTTCTGTCTCTTGCTTTTAAAAAATTCCCAATTTTTGGCTCAATTTAAAAAATTTTGGTGTAAGATATTCCTGTCGGTTCTATTTTCTATTAAATGATGCAAGTGGATTTGTTTGTAAAAGCATATGAATTTTGATAATTTCTACTTTTTAAGACTTTTAGGCTTATTTTTATGACTTGTACTTTTTGGATTAAATTTGAATTTATATTATTGTTTGGTTGAGTGTCTGTGAAGATTCTATTAAGTTGATCATGTGGCATGTGCATGTAAGGTTTTTGTATATTTCTTATTGCATGTGATGTCTAGAATTTGCTCGGTATGTGTGTAAAGCAAAATAAAGAGTGTGTGTTTACGAGATGATTTTGGCATTTCATTGATAGCCTTATTTTATATATTCTATTCGTCCTACCCTTTGTGCATTATCCTAGTTAACCCCTATTGAGCCTTTTGCCTTTTCTTTGGTAGTTTCATATGTATCCTAATCCCCTTCTTTGATAGACCATAATTTGATCCAAAAAGCTCCTAATTGCTTTAATAAGAAAAAAATAATTTGGAAAGGAGTGGAGAAATTGATGAAGGAAAAGGTGAAATTGATGCCCCAAGGTAAGAGTTATTGGTGTTTATATTTGATTTATGATGTTTGGGAGTGATATAAATGGTGTTAAAAATATTTCCATGATTGTAGAGAGTGAGAAAAATTGAATCTTGAAGGAATAAATAATATGCCCACCATGTGTTTGTGAAAATGCCTAAAATAATGGGGTAGAAAAAAATTGGTGTAAATGGGTTGTTGGAGATTGGTTCTAATTGTATAATATAGTGTAATAAAGTGCTTAGAGTAGTTAGTAACTATTACCAAATAGTTTCTACCCACACCATAGCCTATATTACAACCCTACAAAGTCCTAATGGATACTAAGCTTTACATTCTAATATTAGTGGGGCATTACACTAAGGGAAAGCCTACTGTTCATTGTGTGTAACTAGTGAATTCCTTGTGAGAGTGAGAATAATTTGATTCTGGTACCCATCATGTTATCAATTGCTTAATTATGAGTAATTATGGGTAACTCACTTGTTGTGAGGGAACATGTTTGATGAATGTGGGTGATTTGTATGATGTCCCTGATTGAATGATAAGCATGATTTTTCCAACTCGGTTATTCAATTCTTGAGGCTAGCATGTTTTAGAGTAGGATTCATAAGATTTCAATTGTGATTGTAACATGCGTAGTGAACTAACTTGCATTCCGTGTAGTCATTGTAGTACTAGCTTGAGTGTCTTGCATGTAGTAGAAGTTTAGAATCTCCAGCTCATGAGGTTTATAGTAAAGATTTGTTCAAGGACGAACAAGGCTTCTAGTGTGGAGTGGTGATGTTGGGTGTATTTATGCATTCTAGTGTCACTATTCTAGCCTATTTAGCCTTGTTTTGAGGATTATTCATGTGATATATGGGATGATAATGAGATATATGTGTATCAGTGTTAAATCATGTGTTTATACTGTTATAAGTGTGTTTCGAAAAAGTTTGTACCTAAAAGATTCATTTATAGTTCAACCCAGAACACTAGCGTTACTATCTTGAGCTAGGTGCTTATCTAGTTGATTTTGGTGTATTCTATTTGGTTGAAAGTGTTCCCAATTTTTTTCAAGTGTAATTATGAGTGGAATAATGTGTTGTTAGTGAGTAAAGTTCAATACAACTGGAACAATAAATGAAAGATCAATGCGAACTAGCTTAGCTTAGCTCTTGTTTCGATTCATCGTTATGGATGTAATGTTGTGTTTTTCTCTTAATTCGAGTGGTGTGATGATGTGGGATTATTTTTTATCTTAATATTATAATATTTTAATATTAAAGAGGCTTGGAATTCATGGGAAAGATGCCACAAGACAAGGTATCAAGAGGGGAGACTCAACACTTAACCAAAATCCAGAGACCAATTTCAAGAGAGGTAGGGCTATTTGGAGGTGCTGCCCGACCTAGAGCTGGGCCATAGCTAGAGAAACACCTTTCCTGGAGCAAGGCTAAACCCAGGTCAATGCCCTACCTAGTCCTGGGCTCAATAGATTAAGGTTTTCTTGTCAAGCACGGAATGGTCTTACTCTTATACTATAAATACATGTTGTATCACATTTTTAGACATCTTTGGACATATTTTGGAGATCAAGGGGATAGTACAACTTCGTCTTTAGGTTTTTATTATTTTAATTTAGTTCATTCATATATTTAGTCATTAATTAACAATTTGTGATTACGATTATGACTATGTGTGGCTAAATGCCCTTTTCCGTGGTTAATGCCAAAGGCATAAGTACTATTGTTTTGAATTAAGTTTGTTTAATTTGCTTATAATTATTGGTTGTGTGTTCATCTTTGATTTAACTATTTTAATGATTCGCGACTCTTAGAATACATTAATTATCTACCTTTTGATCTCGGGAGAGGGAATAGGGGATAGAAGATGGAGATGAACAAAGTTTAGTTTGTATTCCTTTATGAAATAAGGAATTTGAATTAGTGTCTCGGACAGGGATATAATTAGATACCTTACTTGATTCATAAGTAGAATGATAGCCTAAATAACCTAATTGGATCATTACATCCCTGCTCAATCATGTAGTTGTAAGGTTCAACTTAGGTAAATGATTAAAGGTTGGGAAATCATAATCATAAAATTGACCCTACGAATCAACAACCAAGATAAACAAGTTAACGATTGAAGTTCAACAACCTAGTATGATTGTTCAAAGTATTTTAACCCAGGGTTTTATCCTATTGATTGTTACAAGATCCTTACATTACACATTATTTACTTTTCTCTAGTTATAAATTCCAAACTCTTTTTTTGGTTAAGCTTTCATCAACTGAATCTACATTGCGAACTAAAATATAATTGTTGTTGAATCAAGTCTATGTGGGATCGATACTTGACTTTCATTACGCCACTTTACTACTTGATAAGACCACGTACACTTGCGTGTGCGCTTGGGCGCTGTCACACACTGATGAGGATTATTTCTTATTTGTGGGCTACGAGAATTGTATCAAGGGGTTGTGAGTAATTTTTTGCTTATGTTCGTGATGTTAGTGTGGAGGGTCCTTTACTTGATTCTATTCCTATTGTACAGGACTTTTCTAAAATCTTTTGTATTGAATTTTTAGGCCTCCTCCTATGCATGATAATGATTTTTCTATTGAACTTTCGTTAGGCATGTCACGACCCGACCCTGGGATTAGTCGCTATTGGTATCTCAAGCCCACCTAGGGTCGGAGACCACCCCTTTGCCTAGTCTCCTGAGCACAATATATATAATATCAGAAGCAACCAAAATATAATGTGAATGATAGATAGATAACTAAATAGGAACTAAAAGTCAATAAACATTAGACAACCACGCTTTGTCAACAAAAGGCTCCAAAAAATCAAACATCAACCTAGGTCGGGGCATTCTCCCGCCTAGCAAAAAGGAATCCAAAAGTGATATTTTAAGTCAACATCATGAAACCAAGAATTAACAGGCCTTCATGAAGAACATGGCATCTTCAAGCTAACCGATGGATGAACCAAAACCATCTAACTATACACAAAGTAACAAAAGAATCCCTAGGACCCTACATCTTCAAGTGATTCAACATCTATGGATGATTAGAGGGATGAGAACTAGCATGTAACTGAGAAAAGGGATAAAATAATGCAATAATCAAATCAGTCCAAAACCATTCAAAAACCATATGCACACATTCATATATAAATATATATAATATGATGGGATAGGGAATAAAGTTTAAGCATTAATTTTAAAATCATTAACCTTTACTTTATAGCTCTAATAATCTTAAGGGAACCCATGGGCTATATGGGTTCAGCTCCCCCTACTGAAAGGGTCTCAGTGCTGTTAGCCATATGAACAAGGAAATATGAAGAAGGTAGTGAGAATCCACAACCCTAGCCTTTCCAAATATTAATATATATATATATATACACATATATATATATATATTGAGAACTATGCACACGATCACTAAGACCATCACGCCGGCAAACGTTCTTTCTAGTATCAGTTCGCCTGAGACCTCCACCTTTCATGGTGAGCTACACAATCTCCTTTAACCCTAAATTAAAACCATTTACACATTCTGATCCATTAATCAAGTGGTATTTTAATCAGGCATTTACCGTTGGTATCATCATACAAAATAAAGTTAAGCTTGTAAGCCAGTTCTATTATGCCATTTCAAAACCAAATATCAAAATTTCACTCCAAAGTTTTCAATTAAAAACCAATCCACTTCCACCACGGCCTTCAAAAACCCATTTTTATGTTCCATTAACGTTTTATAAAAGGCAAGTTTCCAAAAGTGAGTTAAACCATGGATATTTCGATGTTCGAAAACAATTTCACAAGTTGGGTTAAGGGTAAAGCCAACTCAAAACCATTAAACCACAAAATTTGGGACAATTATGTTCCACATTCCAGTTCCCATACTCATGCATATATTGAGTTCAAAACCATGAGAATAACTATGCACAACTAATTTAAAACCATTGAAAATCAATTTACACCATAACCATTCAAAATCCCTCAACCTGAATTCAAAACCAACAATTAAAATCACATGGACAATAATTAAAATCATACTTGTATGAAAATATATTTAGGGAATATATTCTATCACAACACAAATCAGCGCCTGGCAATGACGGGCATCGCAAGTCCACCAAGGATTGGGGACACCCCCTTTGCCTGACCATACCTAACACACATAACCACATGACAACAAATGAGTTCCGAACATATAAAAAGATAGAGTAAATAGTAACTCAAAATTTATGAATATCAACAATCAAAACCCATCAACAAAGCCTCTATACAATAAAAATAGCCTACATCGGGATATGCTCCTAACTCTAACAATGACAATGATACTAACAATGGCAATAATAATGTTAATATAAAGTCTTTAATTCGAATTCATGAAAGAAAACTGATAGAATGATAAAGTCTTCAGGGAATGAAATCCCACCACTTTACTGCAAACGACTGACGAATTGAGCCAATATACTTAACACCGTCGATGAATAGTAGGATTACCAATAGACCCTGTATCGCATAGGGATACAAAATCTGGAGATAGTTAGTGGGTTTAGCACTAACTTGTAACTTAGGGGTAATGGGAAAAATAATGTCATGATAACAGTTCTAAATCAGTCCAAAGACAATGCACATAACCATATACAAATACATACATATATATATATATATGTCATGCTGGGGTAAGGAAAAAGGCTTAGCATCAACATTAAAACCATAACTTGGGTTATGTAGATGGACTGTCAGGAACCATCCCATAGGCTATATGGGTCCAATATCTCTGCCTAGTTGGGCCCCAGTCTGTGTTAGCCGCACGAATTGGAGATATTATAGAAGGATGGGGAATTGTTTTACCATCTGAAAAAAATAATACAAATATATATATATATATATATATATATATATAGTGTGGCATAAGCACACGGTCATCTAGACTAGCCCTCACATCAGCAAATATGAGGTTCTAGTATAAGTCCTTTAGGATTCACACCTTCATGGCTACCTATCAAAACCCCAATTAAGCCCAGTTAAAACATTTAGCACATAATCCATCCATTAGTTCAAGAAGTCCTTAATTAAGGAATAATTAAGTGTTATCATCATATCTACTATAACTTGCAACCATATCTCATTAAGCCATTACTTTGGGAATCCTTGTACCCAGACTCAATTATTAAAATCAACTTGGGGGATTCCTTGTACATCACAAGGCTTTCAATATCATTATTATCCACTTGGGGGAATCCTTATACCCTACAAGGTTTTCAAAGATATCCTTAACCATTTTTTCATTTATGTCATGCATTAGTTGTAAAGGATAGGTCAAGCCAATTGATAAATCAGATTCCAAAACTAATTGTGCAAGTGGGTTGGGGTTCTTACCAATTTCAATCCCAAATGTAATTATTTGTGGAATCCTTATAACCATAAAAAAAATTGTTCACAATTTTGGGGAATCCTTGTACCCTTAAATTCATTCACCATCCCATGCACCCTAATGTGTTTACAAACCAACAATTCAATGTCTAATAAATTAATAGTAATCATGGGAAAAATATTAAAACAATTTATATCCAAAACACTCAACCCATAATTCAAAACCCAACTTCAAAACCATGCAATTAATAAACCAATTTCATGCCATTAAGAAAATACTAGTGTATGGAGAGAGATATAAGCCTTAATCACTAATGAATTTGAAGTAGAAACCACCATAAAGCCCTAGATAAACACTTCCCTTGAAACACTAACCATGTCTTGAATGGGAATCTGAGAGAGTACCGGGAGTGATTGATATGTTAAAGTGTTGAAAATAACCCATTTTTGGTAATTTATGGACATGCGGTCTAAGTGAGGAAGGAGGGAAATTACCCAAATGCCTTAACAAAAAGTTGAGAATTTTGCCGCCCAGTCATTATGGGTAACCCTATGACTTGTAACGACTAGCTATGAATCATTACCTTGAACCGTATTCATGAAAGTGTTTGAATGAACCCAAACTGTTAACCCTATTACTCTACTGTACAACTCATCACTGACCCTATGACTTGTACGATCCAATCATAACCCAGGAAAAAATATTTGCGGTACACACTGGTCACCCTATGATTTGGAAACCACGACTCGTAACGAGTCTTTATAGTTCATAACCCTAAGTGGTAGTCAAAATAGAAACATTCGGCTAGCAGTCTAATCTAACTACGATTGGGCCTTTGAGACCTATAATAACACCTTATGACTCGAACTGAGAGTCATAATCAGGGTTGTGAGTTCAAAGACCTAAAAATTTTTAGGGAACAAAATTTGAAGGTGTCGCAGATACATAACTGGATATCAAACAAATTTTGATGGAAAACCATCGATTAACCCTAGGTGCTTAATCCATAAAATCCCTAGCCTTTCATTTTCTTTTATAGTTTGAGAAGAGAGATTGATGTTTACGATTAAGTAACAAGGAATTATGGGGTCCTTTATGGTATTTTAAGTCATGGGAAATAACGAAGTGGAAGGAATACACCAAAATAACCCTACTTAAAATGAGAAGAAAACTATTGCCAATCACAATGGGTCAGGTAATGACTTATGTTCACTAGTCACGAGTTGTCACCATGACTCATTGCTCGGACAGAAACTCAGGGACACCTCACTACAATTGATACGAGTCACACTTACGAATCGTGACCTGAACTTACAACTTGTGCGGGGAAAGTTGTGAACCAAATAGAAACATTAGTCCACCTCATTAGTTAGTCTATGATTGGGACTTATGGCTCGTGAAAAGGGACTACGACTCATCACCTGAGTCATACTCTAGACAGTGAGCACAATCATACAGAAAAGTTCATAGTCCAAAACCTAGGGTATTACATTACCCCCCTAGAATCATCACCCTTGAATAAGAAGTCAATGAACCCATTAGCACGATAGCAAGAAAGAATACACACATATCAAAACAATAAATTCGAAAGGACACAAAAAAGATCAAAAAAATCATACCTCAAGCATTTTTATCCAAGATGAGGAATAGAAATGAATATTTTGGCTTTATGTCCTCTTTAGCTTCCCAAGTAGCTTCTTCTACCTTTTGATTCCCCCGAAGGACTTTCACCGAAGCTATATCTCGAGTCCTCAACATATGGATTTTCCTATCCAAGATCTTCATAGGGACTTTGTCATAAGAAAGGGAATGAAAAATACTAACATTTTCCACGTGGAAAAGCAAAGAAGGATAACCCATACAGTTCTTCAATATCGAATCATAGAAAATTGGATGCATGGAACCTGAACTCGAGGGAAAATCCCACTCATAACCAGCATTCATAACTTTTCTCAAAAACTAATATGGACAAACATAATGGGGAGTGAGCTTCTATTTCTTCCAAAACCTCATCACCTCTTTTATAGGAGAAACTTTTAACAACACCGAATCACTTACTTCAAACTCCAACCCCCTTCGTGTTAAATCCACATAAGACTTTTGGTAACTCTAAGTAGTCTTAACTCCTTCTCTAATCACCTTCATATTTTCCATGTCATGGTAAACCAAATCAAGACCAAAAAATCCAGTCTCACCAACCTCAAATGATTCAATTGGAGATTTACACCTCCTACCATATAGATCCTCGAATGAAGTTATCTGAATACTCGAATGGTAACTATTCTTAGATGCAAACTCAATAAGGGTCATATGATCGAAACAACTACATAAAAAATTAATCACATAAGCCCTTAGCATATCCTCTAAAGTTTGCTTGGTCCACTTTGCATGTCCACTCATTTTACTATGGAAAGTAGTGCAAAGATTCTCTTTGGTCCCCAAACCTTTTTAAAATAAATTCCAACAATGAGAAGGGAATTTCATACTTCGGTCTAAAATAATGAAAATCGGCACACCATACAGCTTAAGAATCTCCTGAATAAACAACTTAACTTTATCTTCTCTAAAGTAGTTAGTCCTCACAAGTAAGAAGTGAGAAGACTTAGTAAACCTATCAACAATAGCCTAAATTAAATCATACTTAATGAGAGACCGCATAAGACCTGTAATGAAATCGATATTGTTCATCTCCCATGTTCACACAAACAACTCTATTGCTTGAGACATCCCACTAGGCTTCAAGTGTTCAAATTTCACCTGTTGATAGACCATACACTTGTCTACAAAATTTGTGACATCATTCTTTATATTGCTTTAGCAATAGATTTCCTTCAATTTATGGTACATCTTGGTCGAACCTGGATGAACTGTATAGCTAGTCTCATGAACCTCTGCCAAAATCCTTTCCCGTAACCTCTAAACATCAGGAGTACACAACCTACCTTGATACCTTAAGATACCATACCCCTCAGTCTCAAATGTCATGACCTTTTTCTAACCCACATCATTCATAATCTGCATCAGAATTTGATCCAAAGGTTGCTTCTCCTTTACTTCAGCACCAAGAGATGACTTGACCACCTTTTGAGCAATAACTCCTCCTTCCTTGGAGTCTAAAAGATGAACTCCTAAATTTTCCAATCGATAATTCTCTTTTCCCCTCATCAATATCTGATAAGTTCCCCATAGACAACTTGCTAAGAGCATAAGCGACAATATTAGCTTTACCTAGCTGATGGTAAAGACCTATGTCATAATCTTTAAGAAATTTGAACCACCGCCTCTCCCTGAGATTCAACTCTTTTTGAGTAAACACATACTACAAGCTCTTATGATCCAAAATGATATCTACATACACCCCATACAAATAATAACATAATATTTTCAATGCAAAGTCCAATACCGATAACTCTAGATCGTAGGTGGGATAACTCTTCTCGTGGATCTTAAGCTTCCTAGAAACATAGGCAACAACCCTACCACACCGCCTCAAAACACAAACCAGTCCCATATAGGACACATTACGAAACATAACAAAGCCATCAATACCCTTAGGCAGGGTCAAGATTAGCGGAAGTCAGCTTATCCTTCAACTTCTCAAAATTACCCTCACAAGAATAAGACCAAAAAAACATAACCTTATATGTGTCAACATATTCAATGCAGTAGAAATAGAAGAGAAACTCTCCTCAAACCTCTTATAATACCTAGCCAAGCCAAGGAATCTCATAATGTAAGTTCGAGTCGTAGTTCTAGGCTACCTCTTAATCGCCTCAACCTTTTATGGATCTATCATGATCTTTTTAATAGAAATAACATGCCTAACAAAAGTTAAAGCATTCAACTAGAACTCACACTTAGAATATTTTGCATACAGCTTCTGAACCTTAAGTGTCTGCAACCCAATTTGGAGGCGATTGGCACAATCCTCCTAACTCTTAGAATATACCAATATATCATCAATAAAAACTATCACAAATAAATATAGAAATTATCTTGACACCTAGTTCATCAGATATATAAATGCGGCTGAAGTATTAGTCAAACTAAATTATATAATTAGGAACTCATAATGACGATATCGAGTTTGGAAAGCAAGCTTGGGAACATCATCCTTCCTAATCTCCAACTGATGATACTCCAAACAAAGGTCAATCTTAGAGAAGCATCTAGCACACTGAAGTTGATCAAAGAGATTTTCTATTCTAGGAAGAGGATACTTATTCTTCACTATCACCTTATTTAACTGACGATAATCTATACTCATCCGGAGAGAATCTTCTTTCTTTCGCACAAAAAGTATAGGAGCACCCCACAGAAAAACACTAGAATGAATAAAGCCCTTTTCAAGGAGATCCTTTAACTACTTTATTAGCTCTTTTAATTTAGTCTAATCTATTCTATAAGGAGAAAAGAAGATAGGATGGGTATCCATTAAAAGATCAATCCCAAAGTCTATACCAATCCCAAAGTCTATTGACCTAATAGGACAAATGCCAGGAAGATCCTTGGGAAATAGTTTAGGAAACTCATTGACAATAGGGATAGATTGCAAAGAGAGGCCCTTAGACCTAGAATCCTTAACCCAAACTAGTTGATACAGGAACCTCCTAGAGATCGATATTTGGGCTTTAGTTAAACCCTCCTTAAGGCACAAAGGAACTTTCCTCCCATTTAATTACCATTTTATTCGACAATTGGAAACTGACATTTCGTTTCCTACAATCTATAAAAGCATAGCAGAAAGGAAGCCAATCTATAATTATTATTACATCAAAATCTACCATATTCAACTTTATTAGATCCATCAATGTCTCACTATGAAAGATAAACACCATATAGCCCCTATAGATTTTTCTAGCCATAACAGAATCACCCACCAGGGTAGATAAGAAAAGGGATAAAAAATAATTTTGGGACTAAAAATAAAATGCATAGCCCCATAGGGGGTCACATAAGAAGTGGTAAGGCCAGGATCAAGCAAATAATACACATTTCAAGAGAAAAGTTGTAACATGCTGGTAACAACATCAAGTTATACCTTAGATTCAAAATGGGTAGCAAGAGCATAGAGATGATTCTAGCTAGTGTTGATAACAGAAATAGCAATCTTTAGCACCGGAGTTGAAAAAGTGGCAACTGAAACCTTATTAGCCCAGTGGCCACCTTAGCTATTGGATAATTCATTTGCATATGTCCAGGTTTTCGAAAATGGAAACATAAGTTCCTTCCCTTATCACAATAACCATAATAAATCTTGTTGAAACTCAAAGGGTTGCACCACACTGTGAGGGACTATGTCCCTTAGAGTCAGTCACACGCAATCAAATAGTAAATTAAACAGGAACAGAAAATAGTGAAGGAAACTTAATTAACATAAGATTTAATGTGGAAACTAATAACGCTAAACTTATATGTCAATTTAAGTGCAAGGCGGTTGTCGTCAATATATTTACCCAACTTTGGAGTCGGGTTAAAATCCACGAGGAAAAATTTGAGTGGTAATCAAGTTAATTCAAAATAATAGATACAAGTTAAATTCAAACCAATGGTACAAAAAGATAAAATGGTGGAGACAAGTTTCTACACTAATGTTGCTTTTTGGGGTTTTCTAGTATGAATTCGGGGCTATGAATAATTAGAGTTTTAGCAATTATGCATGGATATTGGGATTATGCATTACTTAGGTAGTGACATATGAATTCTAACAACTAACTTTAATATTAGTGGATCAAGTGTGGGTAGGTTTGGTTATATGTTTTGATACTAGTCTTTCAACAAAACACAAAACTTTCACCTGTTGATTCTTTCGAATACCTAAGGGGTGTGTTCAACAATTTATAACCACAACTTCAATCTAGGAATCCCTATTTCTAGGAGGATACCAATGGTATAGTTAGCTTCACAATCACCTTTATGTCTAAGATAGTAAAAATTTATCAAACTACACACATAATTGTCTATGATTTCTTTGGCCTCCATATCCCTCTTTTATGAATGATGTAGGTTCCTAAAAGTCACCCAAAACCCTTCTTTCAAAGATAGCTTTGAGCTTTCTAGAGTATGGAGCTTTCACTCATCAAACCCATGAGGGTATTTGGGGCTTTCACCCATAAATCCCAACCAAGTTAGCAGAAAAATGATAAAACCCATAAGCATGAACTACCAAATAGAAGCTAACAATAACAAACCACACAAACTATTAACCCTTATTCACACATAACCCCAATAGGGATATCTACCTATATATAAGATAAATAAGCACAGATATACCCAAAATCTCAATTTAAATGACTTGTTGAACATTAAGTGAATGTTACTTTGAACTTGTCACTCCCACAAATAAACAATGGAAGTGAGCTAATCCTCCACTTAGAAAGTCTCCAATGTATTCTTCACCTAAATTTATACAATATTTTTTCCTACCAACATGGAGACTATGAACTCAAGAGCTAAACCTAAAATTGTAGAAGATGGAATATCCTCCATGATGTTAGGGTTTGAGTCTTTTTGTCAATATTGGGATCAGCGATGTGCATTTCTAGTTTTTCTCTTGGGCTACTTTCTTCCGCTAAATCACGATCACAAGGTTATGGCCGAGATTGCATCATCACGACCGTGGTTATCTTTTGTGACCGCATCTATGTGATCGTAGTTGATTGACTTCTGCTTAACTATCGCAATCGTGATTACTAGACCATGACCGGTAATTGAGGCTAGTTCCTATTCTAAGCCTTCAATTGCACTTTCTTTCTCCCTTTTGACCATTTTAAGCTCCAATCCATGTCTTTCTATCTTTTAAACTCTATGCCTGTAAAGAGTGGATATTTGTATATTCACTCATAATATGTCTCATTTATTCATTCAAAACAAGTTAATGTACATGAATGTTGAGTGCAAATGAGTGGTAAAATTACCACTCATTAACTCCCCCAACTTAAAGCTTTTGCTTCTCCTCAAGTAACACTACCTCTTACCTTGAGATAACAATTATCTCAGCCTAAAACTTTATTCCTTAAAGTTCACAATGACTCCAACTTTAGTCGCTACCACAAGTAGCTTATTGTATATGGGCTGAGTGATAACGCTCAATCTACAGCTCACGTGGGAGTGTAAAGCGGTCGTTAGCAAATATAGAACCCAACCTGGGTTGGGTGTCGATCCCACAGGGAATAGCTTGGCCAACAAGTAAGCAAAATTACTAAACTTTTGGTGCAAGTCTCGTAAGAAGGGGGGATTGTAATGTGTAACCAAAGTAATGAAATAAAAACTGAAAATAGCAAAGTAAAAAGAGAGTAGTTCGTAGGTTGTGAACAATGAGAATTGAGGCGTTAGGGTTATGTCCACCTTCTGAGGTATACGTCTCTATCGGCTATGAGTGTGTAGAGTCTTGACATGCAATTGCTTATAGAGAATTGTAGTCGATGGTAAATCCAAGCATCTCTCGACCTGAACAAGGACTATTTCACTTTAACTCTCTCGAGCTTAAAGCGTGTCTAACGGTACGAATTCTCCAAGAGGTTAGTCCAGTTACGGCACTAACTTTTTAATAGGAAAGGGTGTCCTACTACCTTGACATTATCTCTTTTCCAGACAAATAACCTTTCTCTCGAACAAGTTAAATGTTAGACTGGCGTTATTCTTGCGTTTGAAACTGCAAAGAATGTAGATTAAGATGAAGAGCGTAATGATATAAGCAATATACGTGTCTTGAACTCACCAACTCACAGTTATAGATAGTAACTCATTCGGCTTCCATAACCCCAACTAAGAGGTTTAGTTACCCATGAATGCGAAGGATATCACGTTTTGCATGGTGGATGGCGTGAAAAGTAGGTGTTTAAGCGTGTGGTTTTGGTGATTCCGCAGCAAGTAACGATTCTCTTGTTGTGGAATTTAAGAATAGAAGAGTAGATTAGAAGTGTTTGTAGTGGAAGATGAGAGGGATGGAAGAAAATTAATTGTTGAATTAATAGTTGAAGAAGTAATGATTCTTCTCTCCACTAAGGGAGGAATTCATTAAAATCTCTAGCATGATAGGGTATTTATAATACTCCTATCCTACTCCTACTAGGCTAATGAAATAAATAACCAAATCCTAATATACTAATGAAATCCTTGACCCAAATGTACTAGGGTAAGGTTACAATATCATAATCCAAATAGAATAGTAAAACACATAACCTAATTATACTAGGTTAATGTATCTTTGTAAAAATCCAGCTTTGTGTCTGTAAGTCCCCAAAGTCTTCAGAAATGCTGTTTTAGCCCGGGACAGATTTTCCATGCAGCAGATTTGGTCCTTTAGGCGTCCAGCTCCTTTCCACTTTGTTCGTGAGCTTTCTTTTGCATCAAGTAAGCCATAAAATGCTGTATTTTGCATCATTTATACCTGAAACTTTACTAATCATATTTGTTAGCTCATTTACAGGAAAAAGGACTAAAAGTGCATGAAATATATAATTTGTTCTCAAAACTAGGCTAAAATATGGGCAAAATATATTGATATAGGCGCGTAAATTCGCCTATCATCAACACCCCACACTTGCACCTTTGTTCATCCTCGAATAAAATATCATGTCCTTCTAAGCATCAACTTAGGGTTTTTACAGCAACAACACAAAACATTCTTCAAGACAAGCACAAAAATTATCAACAAAGAGTAGCTTTCCGATTATAAGTAGAAATAATTTAACCTCAAGCATAGACTCATGATGGTGATCAACTCGCATGCAAACGTTAAGGCACATAGAATCATATACAACTATCTAAGACTCATCAACCATGTGTGTCTCACAATATAGTACCCATAATTACTCACAAGTATAGCATATTTTTCAAACATGGGTATCAAAATATCCTTGCACTCACTCTCACAAAGAATTCATATGTAGCAACTAATGACCATAATCTTGCCCTTAATGTAGTACTCCACTAAATGTCAGAATGTTAAGATTAGGATCAAGTAGGTCTTTTGACGGTTGTAATGTAGGCTAAGGGACGGGTAGGATCAGCTATTTTGGCCAGAAATAGTGACTAAGGTCCTAAGCGCTTTAATACATCACTTTGTATCATTGACACTTTTTTCTTTCAACCTTTCTTCTTTCTTTTATTCTACCACCCTTGTTCTCCTCTTTTGTTTTTCAATTTTAAGAACAACTTACTTTTCAGCTTTCTTTTCCTTTTTCTTTTCACAACATACCTCTTATGATAGCACTTTCCTTTTCATAACACATTCAAGCACCATTACAATTTATAGCATCATACTCACCCAATTTCCTCTTATGTTGTCACATGACTTTTTCACTTTAAAGCACTTAGGAATTTGGATCAAATTACGGTCTTGAAAAAAATGGATTAGGCTTACATACAAGGTTGTCAAAGAAATAAGCTAAAGGCTCAAAAGGGTTTAACTAGGATGATGTCCATGGGTAGGTAAAACTGAAGGTAAACATGTATAGGTTGCCAAACAAATGCCTAAATCATATCCTAAACTTACATTCCTTATTTTCGCTTTGCATACATATCAGGCAAGTTCTAGAATCAGCCACATACATAGAATATACTATTATCTCACACACACAAGGCACATGGTCGACTTGATTGGAAGTAATATAGACTCTCAACCCAACAAGTGAAGGAATTGAATCACACAATATCACATAATAAGTCACAACTAGAGCCTAAATGTCTCAATAGTCACAATTGTAACACATACTCTTGTTCTAATCTCATGCTGCCTATCAAAATAATTTCATGCGAAGCTAGAAAAAATTTGACTCCTAAAAAAATTAAAAACGTTTGAACGAAAAAAACAAAAAAAAAATGGATGGACTCAAAAGAAAAAAAACAAAGTAAACAAGCAAACATAGGTGCAAACAAGGAAGTATAGCATGCAGATTCTGCCACCCCACACTTAGACGGGACACTGCCCTCAGTGGAAAATAAGTGAGAAGAACCTGGTTAGTCGGACTCTTCATCAATGTCGGGGGTCATACCCCCTTCGTCTGAATCATCATAAGAGTCATCGTCAGAGTTCTCCTCATTATCAGAATCAGGCAAGCGTCTATCATGATCAGTTGGCACGTCATCGTCCAAAGGTTCCTCAAAATATACTCCCACTCCACACATCTCCCGGGCATGCATGTTCATTGGGTAGTCGTGGTCCAGCTGTTGGAGCTCTTCAGCAGTTGGAATATGTCCACCACTCATCATAGTGAATTATGTCATGCCATAGAGATGACGGAAGAAACTCTCATCACGAGCATATCTCTCCGCAATAGTAAGGTTGACTCCATGAGTTGTTTCGGCATCTTTGACCTTTGTGAGGTCAACCTTCTTTGGGTTATGTGGGAGTTTGTGGTCAGCTGGTTCCTCTTCTATATCCTCCTTCCGCAACATTGCTATCAACAAATTTCCGAATGTGAAATGGGACCTTCTGTGGAGTCTGGCCTTCCTCATGGTAGATCGAATGATTGCCCCAAAGTTGATAGGGACATTCATCATCAACGCATAAACCAAACACACTCTATCTCTCGATATCTTGGTGTATTGAGTCCCAGGAATAAGGCATGAGTTGACAATGCGCATCCAGATTCGTGCTTCCCTATTTAGTGGAGCATAGGGGAAGGTGTTGTGACGGCCTGTTTCCTTATCTCTGCCCCATCTTGCCATCGATCTTCTTCCACAAAGCATGTGTCTTATCACTCTATAAGGAGGCCTGCTGTACAGCTCTTTGTATGGTGCAGAGTCGACCGAAGGTAGGCCAAGAAAAGAGTTGATCCAATCCGCTGTAAGCTGTAACACTTGGCCCCGAATTTTGACTTCGTTGCCTGTTGTGTTTGGCGACCAGTTGGCATAAAATTCTCTTGTCAAGTCAAGATTGCACTCTCCCATGTCGCGGAAGATGAAATCTAGCTTCAAAGCCATTATTTTAGCCAACATTTGCGGCTTTTTCTTTGCTAAGGTCTCTTTGTTGATCAAGTCGACGTGCACATATTTCTTTTCTTTGTTGCTGCTATACCATGCCTTGGCTTCTTCCTCAAGAACCCACTTTATTCCGAACATTCTGCGTGGTAGGTGTGTTGAAGATGATTCTCCTTGGTCTTTTCGACTTCTCTTCTTGTCCTTTCGGGACGTGGTAGCCTTCTCCTTGCCTTGCTTTGCTTTAGGTGCCATTGTACCTGAGACTAGAAATAATGTTAGTTGCAGCACAATCTCACTTTATACAATCTATATGCAAGCATTAGGGGTACCACCACACACTTAATCTTGTTAGCACAAATCGGTGAAGTAAAAGTGGTCGAGTACTCAGATTTCGTCGACATACGTTTTAGGATTGTATTCCGACAAGAAAATCAGCATTACATCACTTATTTGCAGCCATTGGACTACTTTCCTTGTGGACATAGCAACACTACAACCTAGGGGTTACCACATGGAATTATTATTCTTACAACAAGCACAACCTCCTAAGTCGATAGGCACTATAACCTTATCCCGATGGCCGGGATAGTCTATCATGTAATCATCCAACCAACAATCTTAAGCAATATTCATATCCATATCAATTCAGTAATTATCATAACAATGATATCGAAACAAAATTCAAGTCGGAAACAAGTCAAGAATTCCCTACGTATATATTCAATCACACGATCTTGTAATAATTATCCAAACACATGAACATCACCACCAATCTCACATGATTTAGCAAAATATAATAAGCATATCAACGTAGTACTTACGATAAATAGATGAAGAATAAGAGAGTACTTACTTGCTTGAAGATTGTGGAGAAGTTGTTGTGAATTGGAAGAACAAAGGAAGAAAATTTTGAAAGGATTTGGAGTGTTATGCGGCGCCTTTAGGGTTGTTTCTAATGTGGTTGTGTTGTAAAACCAAGTCCCCTTTATATAGGAAGAGTATGGGTCGGGTTATGACCCATTTACAATCGGATTTGGGGACAAGATCACCACATATGCGGCGCATATCTCTCGGCATATCCATGACATATGCGGCGCATTGTCCATGGCATAATGGGACATATGCGCCGCATAGTCTATGGCATTTCTAGACATATGCACCGCATAGTCTATGGCATTTGGTCTCAGTATCTCAAATGCTATAGCATAGGCGGGGCATAGTCAAAAGCATACCTAGGAATAGGCGGCGCATAGTGTATAGCACACTAGATTCCGAGTCCTTAGGCTATAAAATAGGTTGTGCATCGTTCGTGGCCTATTTTTACCAAGGCCTAGACTTCCTCGAAGCCTATTATGACGTGAGAAAGGCTCAATTCATAGCCTTATGCATCACCATTCCTAACTTACTAACTTTACCATACAATGCGACCAAATCGTCAATTGAAATCAATCTCCTCGTTGCATACTTCTTGCACCTATAATAGCTCAAAACAAATGAACACGATTAGTACGATGGGTTGCCTCCCACCAAGCGCCTTAGTTTTGGTCGTGGCACGACTCTTATTTTTGGATTTTCATTTATCAAAAAGAAAAAATACTAAAACGACGAAACGATAAAACGATAGAACGATGAAATGATGAAATGATAAAACGATGGGTTGCTTCCCATCTAGCGCCTTATTTATTGTCGTGGCTCGACATAGTTACCTCGAGTACTTAGACTTCGTCGAGGTAAGTGATGGATCGTTTTCTGAAAGGATTTAGACGACAATGAGGCTTACCTGTGGGCATGCGATCTTCTTCAAGATGGCTCTTACATTTTCCCAGAGAATCTCCAATTATATCATCAATAGTCCAACCCATAGCTCTCTTGTATCTCTTCAGAGCAGAGATGAGAGCTTCTACGTGCTGTTCACTTAAATCATCTATACTCTCCGGAAGTATATTTCTACTTTCCAAGAACACATACCTTAGATAATCGGGAAGCTCTTGCGATTCTAGCATTGGTGGCTCGTCAAAGGGAGACTTCGCTTTTGGTTGATTCTTAAGATCACAATCTGGTTGCTTAGGAGTATAAGGCTCTATTTCTGTTAGAGCACTCATAAGTTCTTCATAACCTTCATTATCTTCATGGTCAACTTTCAGTGGCACAACAGACAATGGCTCAACAGTAGGTTATTTCTCTATAGATAATGCTTTCGTATCCTCATGATGAACATCAGCTACAAATAACTCATTCATATCGTTGGGCTGCTTCATTGTTTTGCATATATCAAACCGTACTACTTCGTCATTAATTCGAAAAAAAAGCTCATTATCTTTCATGTCAATAAGCACACTTCCAGTTGCAAAGAAAGGACGTCCCAAGATTATGGGAACTTCAGAATCCTCCTTACAATCCAGAATAATGAAGTCGGTATGAAAGATGAATGAAGAAACTTTCACCAGCACATCATTCAAGATACCCACAGGTCGTTTTACCGACCTATCAGCCATCACGAGCCTCATATTGGTTGGTGTCGGATCGCATAGCCCCAACTTCTTGTAGATGGATAGTGGCATCAAATTGATGCTAGCACCTAGATCGCACAACGCTTTGGCAAAGTTCAAAGATCCGACGGTGCAAGGAATAGTGAAAGCTCCGGGGTCGGCCTTCTTCTGAACTATCGATCGGGTAGCAATTGCACTACAATGATGCACATCATCTTTCAGCTCATAACTTGCTGCCCTCTTCTTAGTCAAAATATCTTTCATAAACTTCGCATACCCAGGCATTTGTTCAAGTGCCTCTACCAATGGGACATTAATGGTCAGCTGCTTCAACATAGTCATAAATTTGCTGAACTTAGTGTCATCGGCCACCTTCTTAAATCTTTGTGGAAAAGGTGGTGGTGGGTATGGAAGTGTTCTCTCCATGGCTTTCTTCCCCTCTTGCTTCTGTTTATCATTTTTTTCAGGCTGCACGTCACTAGGTAAAACATCCTTGACGTTTGAAGTAGTTGTTGCGACTTCTTCTCTTGTAACGTCACTAGGTGTGGCGTCAATGTCTGCTGCTACGTCAACCACTTGCTTGCCTTTTGCTGAAGTTTCCAGCACCTTACCACTTCTGGTAGTGATGTCCATGCATGACCCATCATTCCTTGGGTTTTGCACAGTATCGCTCGGTAAGGTGCCAGCCTTTCTTTGATTGAATGCTGCTGAAAGTTGGCTCAATTGCTGCTCTATTTGCTTGATAGAAGTGGAATGAGAATCAACTAATTGCTTCATGGATGACAAATCATCAATCACCTCCTTAACTCCCGCGCTCGTTGCTTCCACTCCTTTCAATAACTTAGCCATCATGTCTTCCATGGAATTAGATGTGGTGGTATCACGTCTACCAGGGGGAACGTACAAACCACTATTTTCATTATTTTTCTTCCAACTACCTTGGTCTATACCTACAGATTTATCATAATAGTTCTGACCTTGGTTTCCTTGGGCATTCCCACGGAAACCCCCCTGATTGTTCAAGTAGTTGGCCTCCTCTTCCGAATCAGATTCGTCTCTTCTTTTTGACGTAATAGCTTTCACCTTTTCAGTCTTCCCTAATAGATGCTTTGTAAGAAGATCCATTTGGGTTTTCATGTGCTCCATATCTTGATCACGTTCTTCTTATCTTCTTCTTTGGTCAGCAGACATGCCAATCGATAAAGTGGGGCTTGCTACCTCAGAATCCCTGGTGTGCCAAGCTCTACTTTGCTTTGTCATGCGATCTAGCATATTGCTTGCTTGACCAAAGGTGAGGTCCATGAAAGAACCTCCAGCTGCGTTGTCCACCACTGGTTTAGTTATTGAATTCAAGGCTCTATACAAGATCTCCATGAGGTTAACATTAGTCATGTGATGGTTTGGGCATCTCTCTAGCTTTGTCTTGAACCTCTCCCATGTTTTGTGAAGAGCTTCAGAGGGAAGCTGACGAAAGTTGCTGATTTTATCTCTCAATTGAGCCCTCTTGGATGGCGGAAAGAATCTTTCTAGGAAAGCGTCTCTCAATTGCCTCCAATTTGTAATTGAATCAGGAGTCAGCCCATTCAACCATAGTGTTGCCTCCCCAGACAGAGACAATGGAAATAGACGTAATTGAATAGCATTCTGACCAACACCAAAATTGTCAAAAGACTTGCATGTAGAAATAAAGTTGATGAGATGCATATTCGGATCATCGCCTGCTAGTCCACCAAATAATCCCTTGAGTTGCAATAACTGAATCATGGTGCTTGTGATGTTGAACTTTGCTCCGGGCGCTAATGGTGGTGGAATTATAGCTCCAGTGGCTCCGGCACCATCAATATCATCATCATCATCGTCGAAAGCTGGTTGTAAAGGTTGGCGATCATACCTATACCGAGCTTGTCGACCTCTTCGATTGGCAGGTGTTGTCGTTTCAGCGACATGCCTTGGGTTTATCAACTCGTCGTCACCTAAATCCTCATCGTCAGGATTTGTTGCTCGCCCAGAATTATCAATGTTTTGTTGTTGGACTTGAGCAGCAGCAAGAGCAGCTAATCTTGCTTGCTCGTGTTGAGCAGCCATCCTGTCGATTTCAGCTTGTGCTTCCATTCTTCTAATTCGTTGTGGTTCAGGATTGATTGGTAATAACGGTTGACCAGAACTTCTAGTATGGGGCATGCACTAAAAGAAATACCTGCAATAAACAAAAACAAAAACTAAAAGTAAAAGTACGAGAATCTTTGACCAAAGGGTCTAGTAATTATCACAAACTTGATTGACACTCGTATTCCCCGGCAACGGCGCCAATTTTTGATAACGCTCAATCTACAGCTCACGTGGGAGTGTAAAGCGGTCGTTAGCAAATATAGAACCCAACCTGGGTTGGGTGTCGATCCCACAGGGAATAGCTTGGCCAATAAGTAAGCAAAACTACTAAACTTTTGGTGCAAGTCTCGTAAGAAGGGGGGATTGTAATGTGTAACCAAAGTAATGAAATAAAAACTGAAAATAGCAAAGTAAAAAGAGAGTAGTTCGTAGGTTGTGAACAATGAGAATTGAGGCATTGGGGTTATGTCCACCTTCTGAGGTATACGTCTCTATCGGCTATGAGTGTGTAGAGTCTTGACATGCAATTGCTTATAGAGAATTGTAGTCGATGGTAAATCCAAGCGTCTCTCGACCTGAACAAGGACTATTTCACTTTAACTCTCTCGAGCTTAAAGCGTGTCTAACGGTACGAATTCTCCAAGAGGTTAGTCCAGTTACGGCACTAACTTTTTAATAGGAAAGGGTGTCCTACTACCTTGACATTATCTCTTTTCCAGACAAATAACCTTTCTCTCGAACAAGTTAAATGTTAGACTGGCGTTATTCTTGCGTTTGAAACTGCAAAGAATGTAGATTAAGATGAAGAGCGTAATGATATAAGCAATATACGTGTCTTGAACTCACCAACTCACAGTTATAGATAGTAACTCATTCGGCTTCCATAACCCCAACTAAGAGGTTTAGTTACCCATGAATGCGAAGGATATCACGTTTTGCATGGTGGATGGCGTGAAAAGTAGGTGTTTAAGCGTGTGGTTTTGGTGATTCCGCAGCAAGTAACGATTCTCTTGTTGTGGAATTTAAGAATAGAAGAGTAGATTAGAAGTGTTTGTAGTGGAAGATGAGAGGGATGGAAGAAAATTAATTGTTGAATTAATAGTTGAAGAAGTAATGATTCTTCTCTCCACTAAGGGAGGAATTCATTAAAATCTCTAGCATGATAGGGTATTTATAATACTCCTATCCTACTCCTACTAGGCTAATGAAATAAATAACCAAATCCTAATATACTAATGAAATCCTTGACCCAAATGTACTAGGGTAAGGTTACAATATCATAATCCAAATAGAATAGTAAAACACATAACCTAATTATACTAGGTTAATGTATCTTTGTAAAAATCCAGCTTTGTGTCTGTAAGTCCCCAAAGTCTTCAGAAATGCTGTTTTAGCCCGGGACAGATTTTCCATGCAGCAGATTTGGTCCTTTAGGCGTCCAGCTCCTTTCCACTTTGTTCGTGAGCTTTCTTTTGCATCAAGTAAGCCATAAAATGCTGTATTTTGCATCATTTATACCTGAAACTTTACTAATCATATTTGTTAGCTCATTTACAGGAAAAAGGACTAAAAGTGCATGAAATATATAATTTGTTCTCAAAACTAGGCTAAAATATGGGCAAAATATATTGATATAGGCGCGTAAATTCGCCTATCATCACTGAGCTAATTTCCACTTCACCCCTCATTATAAGATGAAACATTCAAGAATACATACGACCTTAAATAGCAACCAAGCAACAAATACCAATACACTATAAGTGGCTCTCTTTTGACCATAATTAAGTTATACTCTATTTGTCTCATTATTCAAAAGGTGTCAAAATCACCCACCTCAACTTATTTTACATGTCAATCCTCATAAGATAGAAAATTCCACACACCAAGATACCAAATAATAAATAAGAAAATTTAAGTGCAAGAACTCTCTTCGTCATAAAACAAATCTCCATGCAACAAGTGTCATACCATAGGCTTGCCCATATTTTCACTCACCACTACAAAGAAAGTAAATTGTTGGAGATATCAAAGGACTTTCTAATATTGTAACATAGGTTTGGGTTAGGGTACGATATCATTTTGAGAACAACATGGCTACTACCTTCCTTGAACATTTATGTCAAATTATTCAATTCGCCTTTTTTACTATGGGCCACTCCTTTTTGTTTTGTCTCTTTTAGCATTCCTACTTTTTGCTTCCTTTGTTCACCCATTTTTCTTTCTACTTCTTTTTCTTGCATTTTTCATGCAACTCTTTCCTTTATTGGATGCCTTCTTTTTCTATTACTTTATTTTCAACACTTTGGCCTATTCGACATTTTACTAACACTTTGTGGCCCCAAATTCACTTCCATCAACTTTTACCACCCCCAACTTAGGCTTTTTGCTTCAAGTTGAACCTTCAAGTTCAAGAATGGTATTGTTCAAAAGGGGGATAAAAATAGTGGTTCACGGTTTGTAATGAGTTTGCCAACAAAAGGGTCCAAAGGATCAAAGTGGGTAACTAGGAATTACAATCATGCATAGGTAGGCATTTTAGTCTAGAGTTCTTTCCAAAGTCACAAAAATGGCCTAAGATTACTTCTCCAACCACATAAAATCAAAATTAGCTTTGAAGACTAACGGGGAAAGTTCTAGATAACACAAGTATACAAGAGATGAACGCAAATAGATCGCCACACATGGCATGCCAAATTTTCCAAGGGAGCTCAAATGTTCCTCCCGCTAGAGAAAAAATTAGAGTATCTATTTCTATTTACAAGTAAGAAAATTATAAAGCCACAAAAAGAGAAAATGATTTGTTACAACATTGCAAAAGTCCATGCCCTTAATTTTTAAAAAAGTTTTACGGAGGAGATTGTTCATTTTACATTAGCACCACACATAATTTTTTAACCTATGGCTACAACCAAAGCCTTAGTCTTTCATTTTAGCTCAAAATAGAAAAACTAACTATATGACTACTCAGACATCTCTAATGGCATAGAATGTGATCCTAAATTAGCACTTTACAATGCTACAAGTACTCAAACTTCCCTTGCATTCATGTCATTTATGCTACGGGTACTCAGAATTCCCCTAGACCTATCCCTCAATTCCTAAACATGATGCTTTACCTTTAAGAATATTATCACTCAATCCATCATAGGGCAAATCTTGTCATGCATCATCAAAATCAAAATAAAATATAAAGTAAAAAGAGAAAAACTAATACTAGAAGAAAAACATGCTAATCTATAAAACGTGGGCACCAATCGGGTATCCAAAATGCAGCATTTAAAAATAAAATAAAAAAAGTATCCAAAATATCATCCTAAAATAGAAAATATCAAAATGAAATATCCAGCAGCGCATCACCAAAATAGTACAAATCTTGGGGAACCCCCAACTAAAATGAATGCAGTGTCCTCACTGCATGTGCAAGAAAGCAAGAGTAAAAGGGTCTCCTTAAATCTGCATCAAGATCTATCTTCTCCCGCTGACTCAGCATAACCACCACCAATATCATCAACTGACCAATCTGCAGGGCCTCATCCTTACTATCCAACCTTGGTGAAGGTAGTCGATGGTTAGGTTTAAGAACCTTATAGATTTCTTTCACCCCCTTTCCATAGCTTGCTAAAAACCTTATCTCTCTTCTTCTCTCTCTTTACCATCTTCTCATATGAGTACTTGAGGTCTCTATGCAAAGCAACTAAGGCTGAATAGGCTCTCTCCAGACTAGGTACTATGGCACCCTGCTTCTACTGCTCTATCGTGTACTTCTCATAATCTGACAGTTCTACAGATGAATGATGGGTAGTGGAGGGCTCTTCTGGCCCCTGAGGCAGTTTGAACAATAGTTCCCTCATGCCCTATATCTAAACAAAGATGTCATCGAAAGAAGTGACTGATGAGTGTCTTCAAAAGTGTGTGTCCTCTTGGACTGATTTGCCCGTGTCCATCTTTCTCTTCCTACTCTGACCTGGGGCACCCTCACCTCTAAATTTGAGTGGGCAGATAAGGGATCCTGGACGTGCCAAGGTGTCTGCAGGATACTCCTCAACTTTTGCCTATTTACATAGCTTAGTGATAAGGGAAGAAAAGAAAAGATGAGTAACTCTATGGTTCTTGATATACCACAACTCTGAAATACCAATCTCTCCCATATTTAGAGCAATACCAAATAGAATACAAGCCACCATCTGAGCTTGCATGTCTGTGACAATGGTCATATGAGAGCATGGAGAGACTGTGCTATAGATGATTTTCAGCCACAACCTTACTTCTACCTTGAAGTCATTCATTAAAATATCTCATTTGGTGATTACCCAAGGAATTTATTTTCCAAGACATAAGATATTAGCCATCCAGATCGTTGGCTCGCATTTCTTGGCATAAAACTACCCTATGTCAGCATCTTGGAGCCCATACACCATTTTAATCTATTTCACTCCAAAGTTCACTTACTTACCCTAAATTTTCATCACTAGGTTTGTGAGAGAAACTACACTGAGGTTTGCGTAGAACTCATACACCCACTGCTCATTAGCATAGTAGGGCTCTAGGGAAAAGCACATCCACCGGGTCGCAGTGAGTCTGGCGTGGAATTCTGGGAGCTTCTCCTCCACCTTGTCTAAGCTAATACCCTTTTCAGGGAGAAGCTTTATCCTGTGGGAATCCACATTGTAGAGGTTTTGTCATTGTGCGGTCATGAATCTGGTATTGTCAAAATCTCCCATCTTTGAGGCTGAGAACATGTAAGAAGTGCAACTCAGACGAACATTAGTATTGTCATACCAAAAACACATTAGGTCACATAGATAAGCTGAAGTGGTAGTGTTATGGAAGGTTTTGTGGCATCGAAGAATGTGCAGAAATTTTGATGTATGACAAAACTTACCCTCAGGTATAGGGATTGCGGTCATCTAGACCGAGATCGGGTTACTTGAGACCAGACATACAAGTTTCTACACTTCAGTCCAAGCATAATTTTAACCCCAACTTTTTGTTTCTACTAGACATGTCGATAGTATAATCATAGAATTTACACGTTGGATATATGATCATAGCCCACAAACTTAAAGGAATTTAACATGGGATTTATATGGACATTTAATCAAAAACATGGTATCCACTTCAATTTAAGTGGTTTAAAGCTTAATTCTGGGAAATCAAGACTTTCCCATTAGTGTATAAATCAACTACAATAGCTAACCACACACCAATCATCAGCAAGCATGCATTTTTCAATGAAAATAGTGTTTAAGGCCTTTCCATAAATTACAACTTCTAAGAATTTAATTGTATCTCAATCAAGGGAATTGAGAATACTTACTAGATTCGATGATACAATGGATCAATTGACACTTGAATATGTAATGTAATGCAAAAAATTAGAGAGAATTTTGAGAGAAATGGAATAAGGAGCATGGAGGAAAGTGGCATTCGGGTGGTCATTTAAATTGATCTAACCATGATCACAGTCATAGTTACGCGATCATGATCATGTGGCCTCTATAATCGTGGAGGCATGGAAAGCGGTAGCTATAATTGAGACTAAACAATTGAGTTTCCTGCACTTTCTTGTTCAACCCAAATTGCCCATTTCACACATTCCCTTTTCAAATTCAAGCAAATTCCTCTTAGCACTAATATGTCATGGATTTTGCATGTATAAACTAAAATGAAATCTACTCTATCATGCGTAAATAAAGAGTATATGGTCCACTTCTTATGTCCTGATGGGTTGCCTCTCATCTACTGCTTAGTTTAACGTCGCGGCATGACGCCTTCATCACTTTCTTTTATTTTTCCATCTAAAAGATTTGAATCTCCATCCCAACTTTTGTTTAATATTCAATGAGCGAAATAGGGGAAGAAGATTCAAATATTCCAAGATATTACTTGGAATATATGAGGACATGGAAAACAAGCTTCGATCTCGTCATTTTGAAGACTTGAACTTTTTATCTAATTTGATAACTAATTTCCTAATTGGTTCTTTGGGAAAAGGCAGGACATCAAAAGGCCAATTGTTATGCATCAAAAATTATGTTCATTGGCCTTTGTTGGATGGGGTTCTATATATTCCTTTGGAATATCAAATTCAAAAATATTGGGATGGTCCTTCTTCTCCCCACAATCAATCATTTGCCTAGGTAAATGGATTACTATCACATCCTGCAAACACAATGTTGAGAAGTGGTTTGAATAAGGTCAAACATTTAATTTTTGAATAGCCTTCTTGGAATCATCTTCACCCCAAAATAAACTAGAGTCATCATACAAGATTTGATTTAATTCTTCTTTTGAATCTAGTACCATTTTCTTTAATCGAGCTTCTTTTTACTAATATAACTTGGTAGATTGGGAAGTTACCGAGGAATCTTTACAACCAAGCTCATAATCATAGCTTTGTTTCTCTTCTTAACGAACCTCCTCTTGGAGAATGGGAAAAGTAGTGGTGGTTTTTAGATTTTCTTCTTTACTCATTTCCTCCATTTTGACACCTTCCTTCTTAATGACTCTTGATGCTTGTCTTCTAGATTCTCCCCCATTGTATCAAACCGATCCAAAATAGATAGTAGTCTTGGGTTAATGCTATTGGACTTGGTATGTTTATCTTCCTTCTTTTCATCATAAGACCTATCAAGCTCATAAGAAGAACTAGCAACCCGATTAGCATAATAGGCGGGCATTTGGAAAATCATCCCAATGTGCATCTCAACTACCACATGAGGTACAACCATACTCCCCATAGGATTGAGATGTTAATTCCGTCTTTTTTCGGGGAGCATAGTTACAATCTCTCCTGAAGTTTGGTCTATCATAATTTAGACATATTCCATCAATATAGGTGTTCCAACTACCAAAATCATATTTATCATAAGATTCCATAGCAAAAAAGTAAAAATAAAATAAAATCTACCTGCAAAGAATATCACAAACAAATATATACAATCTTGAATTCAAGCAAGTAAGCTAAAATTTCAAACTAACTTAATACGCCAAATTGTTCTCCGACAACGGTGTCATTTTTATAACTCTCAACTTACATATAGATTTAAGTACACGAAGGTCGTGTTCAACATATTTACCCAATTTTAGAATTGGGGTCAAATCAACGAGGAACAATGTGAGTGGAAATCAAGTTAATTTGAAATAATAGTTACAAGTTAAATTAAAACCAATGGTACAAAAAGATAAAATGGGAGAGACAAGTATATAAACTAATGTTTATTTTTGGGTTTTTCTAGTATAAATTTGGGGCTATGAATAATTAGAGTTAATTATGCATGTACCATGGGATTATGCACTACTAAGGGAGTCACATGCGGATGCTAATAGCTAACTTCATTATTCGTAGATCAGGTGTGGTTAGCTTTGTTTATAGGTTTTTATGCTATCCTTTCAACAAAACACCAAAATTTCACCCGTTGATTCTTTCGAATATCGAATGGGTGTGTTCAACGATTGGTAACCACAACCTCAATCTAGGCATCCCTATTTCTAGGATAATACCCATGGTATAGTTAACTTCACAATCACCCTTATGTTTAAAATAGTAAAAATTTAGCAAACTACACACATAATTGTCTATCACTTCTTTGGCCTCCAATTCCTCTTTCAAGGATGATGTGGGTTCCTAAAGTTCACCTAAAACCCCTATTTTGAAGATGACCTTAAGCTTTCTAGATTATGCAGCTTTCACTCATCTAATAGATGTGGATATTTGGGACTTAAAATGACAAATCCCAACCAAGTTAGTATAGAAATGATAAAACCCATAAACATGAACAACCAAAAAGAAGCTAGCAATAACAAACCACAAACACTATTAACCCCTTCTCACACATAACTCCAAGAGGAAGATCTTGCTATACATAAGATAAATAAGCATATATATACCAAAATTCTGAATTAGAATAACTTGTTGAAGATTAAGTAAATGTTACTTCAAACATGGAACACCCACAAATCTACAATGGAAGAGAGCTAATCCTCTACTTAGAAAGTCTCCAATCAACTCTTCAACAAAAATTTATACAATATTTTCTTATCTAAGTATGGAGGCTATGAACTCATGAGATAAACCTAAAATTGGGGAAGATAGAATATCCTCAATGATGCTAGGGTTTGAGTTTTTGTCAAAATTGGAATCAGCCACGTGCATTTCTAGTTTTGCACTTGGACAGCTTTCTTTCGCTAAGTCGCGATCATGCGGGTATGACTGAGACTGTGTCTACGCAATTGTAGTTATCTTCAGTGAACGTGGTTGATTGACTTTTTCTTTACTGTCGTGATCATGATTGCTAGACCGCGACCGTGGTAACTGATGCTAGCTTTTGTTCTAAGTCTTTAGCTACACTTTCTTGCTCCCTTTTGACCATTTTAAGCTCTAATCTACATCTTTCTATGTCTCTGACTCTATACCTATAAAGAGTGGATATTAGTGCATTTACTCTTAAATATGTCTTGTTTATTCATTCAAAACAAGGTAATGTACATGAATGTTGAGTGCGAATGAGTGGTAAAATTACCACTCATCAAAAACCTCATTACTCAAGGAAGGAAAACCATGGCTTGCCCTCACAAGCAGCAATTACTTCACTATAATCAAACTCTTGATTACATACTCCAATGAACCTAACTCTAGGTTTCACCTGATTGTAATACTCTACTATGATCATGTCATGACAACTCTGCGAAGAACACACCTTGACATTTATTAAATCAAAAAAATATCAACCTTAGGTAACTCTACCTAAGATCACTCAAGAAATAAAAGAAGACATCACTCTTATAACATGATTAATTGAGTTACAATTCAGGATTCAACTTAAGAACACTCACTCTATTAATGCATAAGAAATAAGAACCGGAAATATACTTGAGGATCTACTAATTTAGATAATCTTTATGACTGAGATCTTTGATCACCATTACTATAATCACTCCCCTCTATACAAAAATTTTCCAAGACCCTCATCTTTATCAACATCTTCCTTGTTTAGGTGTTGCCCACACATACATATTTCTTGATCCTTCTTACCTTTTCCATATAAGACACCTCCATGTTTTAGTGTTTCAGAGAGAGAATACATTCCGGCCTTATTGTCATAGCTTTGAATAATTACATTTCAAGAAGATAGTTTTGACTTTAAAACTTTTCTCTCTCCTATAACAAAAATCATTTGTTAGATTTTGGGACCTACTTGAGTTTGAGTTTCAAGTAGTAGGACAGAGGTATGCTCAAATCATTCTTTTCCTAACTAGGTATTGAGAGCGTTTTCATATTTTTAAAAGGTCTAAAAATATTATGATAGGTATTCCCCTGCTGGATATATCTAACATTGATCATTCTTGCTCTATTCCAGCTTTGATAGTTTTCCTTTATGTGTCCATCTCTTCACAGTGAGTGAATAAAGGTTTGTGGACTTTGTTTCTGACATTTTGAACAACCTTACCTTGAGACCTAGGTTATTTTTTTTTGCACTGATACCCTAAGCCTTTACTATTATTAAATTCTTAACTAGTTTAGTTATAAAGGATCTGTGAGGATGAAGTCCATTGTAGGAATTTTTTTAAGTTCCTCCCTCCAATAGACCAGCTCCCTTTCTCATTCTCATTTTTCTAGAGTGCAGTCATGAGATGAATTTGGGAATCCTTTAATTTTTCTTCAAGCTCTATTTAAAACTTTGAGGCTTCTTTCTTCCCTTTACCATTTAAATCATCTGTTTTCCCAAGTTGACTCACCAAGCTCAGATTTTCAAATTTCAACTTAGAAACTTATTTCTCAATTTCATATATCAGGAGAGTAAAGCTATCAACTCAAGCTCCTGATTTTCTATTTTTTCTTATTGAGAATTATTATTATTCTTTATCACAAGAATCATTTTTTTTCTCTAGTTGACTTACTAAATTCAGATTTTAAGATTTTGGCTTAGCAACCTGTTCCTCAATTTAAGATAATTGGATAGTGAAAGCAATTAACTCAAGCTCTTGACTTTCTACATTTTCTTCAAGAGTAGTTTGGTTGCATTCATTTCACAAATAGAATCAATCAACATATTTTCAATCTTTCTATCTTTCTAAATGAGTTGTTTTCCATGTTTTCTTTAATGTTTGAAAGTGTTACCTCATATTCTGCTTCATCTTTAGTGTTTGCCATAAAAGCAAGAAAGGAAAAAAAGTTCACTTTCTCATCCTCCACTACCATTGTTTAAATATCTTCATGCTTCCAATATTCCTCAGATTCACTAGAGGAATCCCCCAGACAGCTAAGGCCTTCTTAACTACAAAATCACCTACGTCCCTTTTACTTTATTTTATAGGGAACTAGTCCCTGGTCTTTCCTTTGTCACCTCCAGTCTTGATATATTCCTAATAGTACATTTTGTGCATTGGACAATCATTGATAAAATGATTAGGGATTCAAAATATGTGACAAATCTCCATAGTGCCTCCTTATTTGCTGCTACTTTTATTTCTTTGAAACTGGCCATTTTTCTTTATATCTCTAATAATTCTTTTTTCCAAATAGGCAACATCTATGTCTTCATAATTAGAGTCTGATTTTGATGCCTTTAGTGCCAGAGATTTTTCTTATTTTTTCCTTCTTGTCTTGTTCTTGCTACTTCGTGAGTTCATGTGTCTTTAAATAACCAATAAGCTCATCCATAGTGAGATTTTTTAGGTTCCATGCCTTAGTATTATCATCTACTTTTCTTTCCTAGGATTTTGGTAGAACCCAAAGAATCTTTCTCACATAATTATAAAATGGAATCACTTCTCCTAAGAAGTGTAGCTCATTATACATAGAGGTGAATCTTGTATCTATTTCCTGTATTGTCTCTTCTTTTTTCATGGTAAAGGTTCCATACTGGGTCGTTAGTATGTCAAATTAGGAATCCTTCATATCTATAGTTCCCTCATGAGCTGTTTTCAAGAACTCCCAAATTTCAATAGAATTTTCACATGCAAAAATCATGTTGTATTCATCAGGCCCTATACCACAAACTAGAAATTTCTAGGCCTTGTAATTCTTCTTAATTTTCATTTTGTCTTCATCATCATACTCTTTCCTTCTTTTAGAAACCATTCTAGTTATTTCTTCTTCTTTGTCTTCTTTAATAGGAATGTGAGGACCATCAAGTGTTATATCCATCAACTCACTGTCCTCGGCCATAATAGAGTCAAACATACTTATTTTCCACAACCCAAAAAATTCCCATTAAATCTAAGTGGTCTAGTAGTAGATTGTCCTTCTTCTAGATTCGGTGTAATAACCATGATAACCAATTCACTCAAGGTGTCAACCTTTTAGAATGTTTTTTCTCTGATACCAATTATTGAAATTCATTGGGTTGCACCATGATGTAAGGGACTAGGTCCTTTTGAGCCAGTCACAGATAATCAAACAGTAAATTTACCTGGAACACAAAATAGTGCAGGAAACTTAAAGAACACAAGATTTAACTTGGAAACCAACTTGCTCAAGGGAGGAAAAACCATGACTTGCCCTCACAAGCACCCAATACTTCACTATAATCAACCTCTTGATTACATACTCCAAAGAACCTAACTCTATGTTCAACCTTCTTGTAATAACTTTACTATAAGCCTATCTTGACAACTCTGCCAAGAACAAACTTGATATTGATTGACTATAACCAATATACTCCATAGGTAACTCTACCTAAGCTAGCTAAAGAATGCAAAGAAAACATTACTCTTATAACATGTGTAATCAGTTATAATTCACGACTCAAATCAATCACACTAACTCTTTTAGTGCATAAGAAATAAGAACTTAAGTTATATTTGAGGAATGAAGCTAGATTGACTTTTCTCCTCTCTTAATTTCTTCGATTCTAATTTTTGCAAAAACTATCAATTATAAAACATCCTTTATCTTTTATAGTATAATAATAATTTGGTTTAAAATGCAATTGGACCAGGTGTCCTAAATAGTACAAGGAACACCTGCACAGTTTGTTACACTAGATGACAAAATTGTGCAAACCCTTGTCAGTTGTACATTAGCATTGAAGATCCAGGGAACTGGTCCCTTATTGTAAGCTTATAATCATCAAAACAAGTTATATAAAAGTTGTCCACAAAATCTACAAGGAGGATATGGTGGGGTTGACTTAGCTCTACTAGCCTGAGACTAGGCAACCTGTGCCTTAGGGCCAGTAATAGTTTGAAAACGATGATTACTAGCCAGCTTAGGATTCAAAGAACTAGTCGAAGAATATGAACCAGAATTTTCCCAAGCCTTTTTTTTGGTCCACTATCTACTATCTCTCCCACCATTCTGCTAATTTTCACATTGCTCAAAATACCTGAACTTCTTATTCTACTTCTCTTCCATCCTTGCCTATCTCTTTTTTTCATCATCTACTTGCTGCATATAAAACACAAGCCTATAGATATCCATGTCATTGTTCAACATAGCAGCCTTACACTCCAATAATAAGTCACAAGACAACCCAGTATCTAGTTTTCACATTTTTTCCTTCATTAAAGATCAACTCTAGGGAATAATGAGACAACTACAAAAAATTCAAACCATACTCTTTTACACTCATTTCCCATGCTTAAGATTCACAATATCCTTAGCCTTAGCTTCCCTCAACTCTTGAAGAAATAAATGATAAATAAACGCACCCAAAAACTCATCCATAAAGCTGGCTCTGCATTATCACCTCTTAAATTATCCCGCTCTTCATACCACTAATAAGCTACATCTTTTAACTTCTATCCAGTAAACTTCACAACCTCAGAATCAGTAGAATGTATCACCATGAATATCTTCTCTATTTAATCAACAAACCATTGAGGATCCTCATAAAACTTAGAGACTATGGAGGTTAGGAATTAGACCTTATAAACTAGCTAACCCTATTGACCTCTGATGAAAGAGCAGTAGAACCCACGTAACCAGATAGGTGAGACTAAGATTTTACTAACTAAGTAGATGAATCAAATGGAAAAACTCCATATTATAAACATCACCATATGGTATCAGGTAATAAGTATCATCAACCTAGGAAGCTCGAGAAAGACTAGTAGAAATTGATAAAACTCAATGTAGGGTAGTATAATTGGGATAAGGGACCCTAAACTGAGTGTTCACTCTAAAGACAAGGAGAGTTCCATCCACATTGCCCACATGTTGTACAGAGCTTCCAATAGAGTTTCTACGAACATCAAATATCTAGGGAGGCATGATCTGAATATGAGTAAAACTTATTTAGGGAAATTCAGGACACCAGACACTATATCCCAAACTAGAATACAAGAAAAGGGAACATTTCTAAATGTTTTAGAGCCTCCCCCTTATAAGTGTAGTGCACTACACATGCATAAAAGTGACTCTATTCGATAAGACATTGTGGAGGCCCACCGACCCTAAACCTATGCTCTGAGAGCAAGTTTTTCATGACCCAACCTTGGGCATAGTCATGACAGGTAGTAAAGCCCACCGAGGGATGGAGACCACCCCTTCATCTAATCAATTGACCATAATAAATATAATAGCATAAGTAACCCCACAACAATTTGAAAGATAGATATACAACTCAATAGGAACTAATCATTAATAAATAGTAGACACCCACACTTTGTCCATAAAAAACTCTAACAAAACTGAACATCAACCAGGCTGTGATATTCCTCGAACTCTCAAAAAGAGAAATCCAAAATTAATAGTCCCAGGCAACATAATGGAACTAATAAGTAACATACCTTTCAGAAGAAGGATAGTCTAAGGCTCACCACTTCAAGCTAATCAATGGATCAACCAAAACCACCTAACTCTACACACAGTAACCAAAAAAACCCTAGAACTTTACCTCATGAAATGATTTATTGTTCAGGGATGGTTAGTTGGTTGAGAACTACTTTCATCTTAGGGAAGGGACAAAATAATGCCATGATAAAATCATTCCAAAACTATTCAAAAACCATATACACATATTAATATATATATATATATATATATTCATATATATATATAAGATTCTAGGATAGGGGACAAGGTTTAATCATAAATTTTAATATCATTAACCTAGACTATATAACTCTTACCATCTTAAGGGAACCCACAGGCTATATGGTTTAAGCTCAGCCTGTTGAAAAGGTCCTAGCACATGTTAGCAACACAATACTGGAAAATCCAAAGAGGAGACAGGGAGTCCAAGACCCCAGCCATTCAAAAAAATAGTGTGTGAAATATAACCAATATCATCATGACCACCACGTCGATAAATATAGTATCCAGTATCGATCCCTTCGATACCTCCACCTTTTGTGGTGAGATCATAACCCCTTTAAGCCTAAATTAATACAATTTACACATTCCTATACATTAAAAAATAGTATTTTAATTAGGTATTTATCATTGGTATCGTCATACCAAATAAATTTAAGATTGCATACGAATTCCATTATACGATTCCAAAACTAAATACCAAAATTTGGTTCGAAAGTTTCTAATTGAAAAGCAATACATGAACATCAAGGCCTTTCAAAAGCCATTTCAAGTTCCATTAACATTTTATGCAATGTAAGGTTCCAAATGTAAGTTAAACCATGGTTATTTCTATGTTCAAAACCAATTTCACACGTTGGGTTGAGGGTAAAGCCAATTCAAAACCATTAAACCCTAAAATTTGGGGAAAACCATGTTCCTAGTTCCAATTCCCATAGCCATACATATATTGAGTTCAAAACCATAAGAATAACCATACATGACCAATTTAAAACCATGGAAAACTAATTTTACACTATAACCATTCCAAATCCCTCAACCCATATTCAAAACCAATAATTAAATCCACATTGAAAATAACTGAACACATGCTTGTATGAAAATAAATTTATGTAAGATATAAATGCCTACATATGAAAATATTTGGAGACTAAACCACTAATTGAACCCTAGGTGTTTATTCATTAGAAACACTAGCCTTTCCCTTTCTTTAGAAGTTTGAAAAGAGAGAAAAATGTTTATTATTCAGTAATGAATAATTATGAGGTTCCTTTATGGTGTTTTAATTTGTGTTAAATAATAGGTTCAAAGTAAAAAACCAAAATAACCCCACTTAAAACATGCAGAAAACTGTCGCTAATAGCTATGAGTCAGGTAGCGACTCCTAGTCACTAGTCATAAGTCATCACCATGACTCATAGAAAAGAAACAAAATTAGATCCTCCATATTAGAATGGTCACAAGTTGCACCCTGTGACTCATAAAAAGACCTAAAGACTAATGAGGGCCAAGTCGTGATCCAAACAGAAACATTAGTCCACCTCACTAGTTTGGCTATGATTGGGATAGTAAAAATCTTGAAGATGGCCTATGACTTGACAACTGAAATGTACTATGGATAGTAAGTATAATCACACAAATAATTTGAGTGTAAAACCTGGGGTATTGTAGAACACCTAGCCTATTTCTATGGCACCTTACCGTATGTCTCTTGCCAAGAAAAAAACCTAAATATTTTTCTCCAAGATCTTCTATGTAAGGATTTTATTAGGTTGAGTGTATTTTGTTGGGGTTCTCTTATTATTTTAATGAAAAAAAGGGATGGTTTTATGCACATTTGTATCAATTTAAGTCGTTGAATAAGGTGAAAGTAAAGAATAAATATCCCATGCCTTGTATCAATGAATCATTTGACCATATTTAGGGTGTGGTGGTGTTTACAAAAATTGATATGAAGTCTAGTAAGAATCAGTTAAGGATTTGGGTATAGGACATCCATAAGACAGTTTTCAGGACTCGCTATGGCCATTATGATTTCCTAGTGATGTCTTATGGGTTAACCAATGCTCCCACACTATTCACAGACTTTATGAACCATATTTTTAGGACTTTTTTAGGATATTTTTTACTCATCATATCATTTTTTATTAAAGGAGTAGATATGAGCATGATAAATATATAAGACCTATTAAAATTTTGATCATTTTATTTTTGACAGTGTTGTCTGTGTAATGTTGAGCTGGTGACACGAATTGTGTTTAAGGATGTTAAAAGGGTATTTGGGGAAAGACTCAGATTTTTCAAAAAGGGTTCGGGGTTATTTTAGTACCCCGAGGTAGTGAGGGTCCACAATGAGGTCATGTCATGGAGGTTAACCTCTATGATATCGGCGTGGCACAGAACATAACCTCTGCGATAATGGCGTGCAACGCTAGTGTTTTAATATCATTTAATCTTGTTTTTTCCCTTGGAATTATGAGATTTTTGTTGTTTTACCCCTTGTACAACCTTTAAAAATAAGAGAATCCTCTATTCTTTGATTTTCAATGATCAAAATCATCCATTCTCTCTTAAAACTCAAACCCAAGAACATTAAAGGGTTTTACCATGCATTCATCATCCGAGTTCCAAACTGCAAATTGACTTTAAGTTCTTGTGTGCATAAGGCATGTTTCTCTTCCCTAAACTTTAATTTTGCATTGTAACATGAATTGAATGGATTTTCATGTGATTTAAATTATGGGTTTTGACATTGGGTTGAGGGGTTTTGGTTATTATTGATTTAATTAGTTGTCCCATGTTTTGAAATGATTATTCATGCTTTAGATTGAAATTTATGGCACTTAATTGATACATTTTTAAATGGTTGGAATGGGGGAATTGGGTTTCTCTAAATTAGATGAATTTTGGCTTGGATTTACTTTAACCTCAACCCACTTTGTAAATTTGATTTTTACTATGGAAAGTTCCATAGTTTAACTTACTTTTGAACCCAGTGCATTGCATTAGTGTATAAATTGATATAAGAATTCATTTGGATGGCCTTAGTGGCCATGGTTTTTATTTAAATGGAACTTACATGTCCAAATTTGTTTGACAAAAATATATGTGATTGAAACCATATTGGTATGACGATAACAAGTGGTAAATGCCTTAAAATGACACCTAGGATAATTGTTGGAATTATTTGTAGAGTGATTTTAATTTGGTCTTAAAGGAGGTTGTGTAGCTCATCCTGAAGGTGTAAGTACTAGGGGGGACAAACACTAGAAACCATGTTTTTTGGCATTGGTGGACTATATGACCATGTTTTTGACGTAAAATTGATATATATACATATATATATGTCTCTCTCTTTCTCTCTCTCTCTATATATATATATATGTTTGTGTATTTAGGATTGCTATTACCAATGGTGGCTCTTTTTCCCTCATATTTTCCTCAGTTCATTCGACTAACACGCATTAGGGACTGACAGCGCCCAAACACATATGTAAGTGTATGTGGTCTACCAAGTAATATAGTGGCCTTCAAGAAAGTCGAGTTATCAATCCCACATAGACTAGATTTGGCAATTATTTGATTTCAGTTCACAATTTAGATTCACTTAATGCGAGAGTAACCAACAGAGAGAATTGACTTTGTATATTGTAAGTAAATTAAATGATGCATAAAGAAAGATCTTGTAACAATCAATGGGAGAAAACCTAGGGTTGAAGCACTCTGAACAGTGATATTATGCTATTGGATTTCATTCGTTAACTTTCTTATCTTGGTTGTTGATTCGTAGGGTAAATTGCGTGATTATGGTTTCCCAACCTCTAATCTATTACCTAAGTTGAACCTTACGCCTACATTATTGAGCGGGGATATAATAATTCACTTAAGTTCTCAACAAATATCATCCTACATATGAATCAAGTAAGGTATCCAAGTACATCCCTGTCCTAGATAGTAATTCAAGTTTCTTATTTTATAAAGAATCAAGAACCATACTCTGCTTATTCTCATGTTCAATCGCCCTATTCCCTCTCCCAAGCTCACAAGACTGACAATAGATGTATTCTAAGGTTTTCAAATCCTTAAAATAGTTAAAATGAGAATAAACAAACAACCAATATTGATAAGTAAAGAAACAAACTTAATCCATAAAAACAATAATCATGTTCTTAGTTTCAACGCCGGAAAGGGAGTTTTTGGCCACTCATATCCATAATCAACACCCAAGTAATTATATGAATGATTAAAACCTTAAAAACAAATCTAAATTAAAGAAATAAAAACCTAAAAAGAAGTTTTGGAAGCGTCCAATGTTGTTCCAAGTGATCTAGGGTTTAAATATGTCCCAAAACGTGTTTTAAGACATTATATTTATAGTATATAAGTCATAACTCCACTTGGATTAGGTTTCCTCATCATTTTCCTTCAATTTGGCCCTTTTATACCTATTTTGATCATTGGTACATCGCACCAAAGTGTCAAATGGCATCCTGGGCACAACTGGGTACAACTACCTACTTAACTCTCAATTTTGGTCATTAGCGCTATGCGGTGAAATCTCATTGAGCAAATTTATGATAATTTTGAAGTGGGACAGCTACGCCACATGGTGTTTAACTATTTTGGGCCACTTATTAATCCAATGGAATGTATCACGTGCCAATTTTTCAAACAAAAATTCTACACGTGCTCAAAACTTTCTTGGGGTCCAAATTGGTGTCCAACTTGCATCTTGTGCTTCCGTGGTCATTTCCAAGCCGTTTTAAGTTGTTTCCCACTTAATTTAAAGCTTTTATATACTTAATATAACATCAGAATCCATTTACCAAGAATACTATATCATTAAACACAACATTTAGAGATCAATACAACATAACATCCTCAACAATGAACTAGAAACATGAGCTAAGCATAGGCTAAATTCACATTGAGCTTTAACTCATTGTTTTGACTCTTTTCTTTATTCAATTGATCCTTTAACATTATTAATAAGTTTTTGTACATATAAATACATAATAAAAACCTTATTTACTCATTAAAACACATTAGAACTCAACACAATAGATTAGAAAAACACCAAGCTCAAGCTAGTTACACTAGTTTTCTCAGTTGAACTCTAAATACTCAAATTGAATCAAAACTCATGTTAAACCACCATTAAAAATTTTAAATACATAATTGGACACATAATTCTCATTTATATCATTATCAACACATATAACATAAGAATCATCCTCAAAACAGGGCTAAAAAGGCTAGAATAGTAATGCTAGAGTGCATAAATACACCCAAAATCAGGAACCTTTCATCAGGAGGTGTTGAACTGATATAGCACATGGGTGATTTTAGGATGGATCAAGATACACAATAAAATTTAATGGTTTTAAAATCTTATGTTCATGACCCTTAGCTTATCCCAAAATCTCATATATGTATATATGAATTTGTGGTTTTGATTAATTTTGGATATGGCATTATTTTATGACTTTCAATTAGTTACATTCCAGTGTTTATCCCACTAACCATCTTAAGACACTACATTATTTCATGATGCCGGGTTCAAAGACTTTTCTTTTACTTTTATATAGTGTTACGAGGATTAGCATGTCAGTTCAATTTTTGTAAAGTGGTGAGCTTCCATCCTTTTTAAGGCCATAAAATTTTATTATTCTTTATTTATTTACTTAGTACTTTTAATTCATTTTATTCATAGTCGGGGTATGTCCTCACTTAGATATTATTTTGGTTTAGAGGCTTTCATGGACAAAGGTAGGTTGATTTTTATTTTGACTCTTAGTTATCTAAGTTATCTATTAATATCTTATTACTATCTTGATTGTCTTCTACTTTATCTTTACTATTATTATTATTGTGCTCTTGAACTTAGGCTGAGGTGGTGGTCTCCAGTCTATAATGGGCGTGAGATACCCATCATGAATAGGAATTAGTTTAGGTCGTGACAAGCTTGGTATCAATGCACGGTTTAGGGTTGTTGGGTCTCCATAATATCGTATCTAGTAGAGTCTTTATTATGGGTATGCAGCGCACCACACTGATGACAAGCAGGATACAAGTCATTTACCAATATTTCTATTGCTTATGTTATATTTTGGGCTATAGAGTCTAGTGTTATGAAAATTCTCTAAATCCAGACTTCTATGCTTTTTAAATCATTTCTTCCTAAAGATCTAATGTTTGTAGAAACTCTATTGGGATCTCTATCCTATGTGAGGATAATATGGAGAGGACTCACCTTGTGTATGGTGTGCAGAACTGATATAGGGTCCCTGCTCCTAGTTATGCCACCTCATATAGAGTTTTACCTATCCCCACTAGTATTTATGGGCTATTTGAGATAGTAATGCTTATAATCATCCACCTTAGATAGACATCTCTAATGTAGAATTTTGTTGGTATATTTACTTTCTTACGCATTTGGTGATATCTTAATCTCATCAGTCTGAGCATGTATGTTCTATTTCTCATTTATCTAAGAACAGTCGAGTTGGCCAGTTTATAAGGTTAAATCCCCCAACCCTTACAAGCTCTAAGGTTTAGGACGATCCTCGGGGATTCATTGTTGAGATAGGGAAAATCTTTTGGGTGATGCCTTCTACTGATATAGAGAGTGTGGAGTTTGTTGCTTATTCGCTTAAGGATAAATCTTATTAGTGGTTTGAGTAATAGGAAGAAATAAGGTATGATGCTGCTACACAAGCAATGTGGGATGACTTTTCCACTGTATTTCTTTATCACTTCTTTCCTTAGGAGTTTAGGAAAGCCAAGGATGAGGAGTTTTTTAATCTAAAGTAGGGAAATATGAGTGTGAAAGAGTATGCTCTAAAATTTTAGTTGTTGGCTCATTATGCTCTAGAGTTGGTGTCTACTATAAGATTCAATATGGGGAAGTTTTCTTATTTGTCTTGTGACGTGGTCTTAGAGTGTAAGGCTGCAATGTTGAACAATGATATGGACATCTCCAACTTGTGGTTTATATACAATAGGTGGAGAATGAAAATAAGAAGTAGGGAAAGATATGATAGAGACAAAAATGGAAGTTCAAGTATTCAGAGAAGGGTAGGGGTCATCCGAATAGTGGGAGAGATAATACATAATGGACCAAGTAAAAGAATTGATGGAATTCTTATTAGTTTGCTAGTGCTCCCTATCTTAAGATTTTGGTTGATCGTCATTTTAACGCTAACAGTGGTCCTTAGGAACAAGGTTCCCAGTCTAAGGCTACTAGATCTCATTCATCCCAATATTATCCTCCTTATGGTTTTTGTGAAAGATTCACCATGGTTTTTGTTAAGAGGGGAGGAATCAATGCTATAAATGTGGTCAATTTAGACATATGCACTAGGATTGTCCTTCAGCCAAGGATTCCACTAGGGCTAATAAAATTTTGGTTGCCACTTCTTTATCTCCTGCACCAGAGAGCACTACTTTTTGTACCTATGCTGGCCGAAATTGCATCTATGAACTTACTACTCGCAGGTAATCTTAGACACCTCTATATAATATTATTGGTATGTGAAAACTCTTTTCCCATGACATTTCTTATTTTCTTGATCCATATTATACACTATCTTATGTGACCCCTTATGTGGCTATGCATTTTGGATTTTGTCCTAAAAGTATTTTTGACCCCCTTTCTTGTCTACTCTGAAGGGTGATTCTATAATTGCTAGAAAAATCTATAAAGTTTATGTGGTGTCCATATTTTATAGTGAGACAATGGTGGATTTGAGAGAGTTAGATATGGTGGATTTTGATGTTATCTTAATGATGATAGGCGAATTTACACGCCTATATCAATATATTTTGCCCATATTTTAGCCTAGTTTTGAGAACAAATTATATATTTCATGCACTTTTAGTCCTTTTTCCTATAAATGAGCTAACGAACATGATTAGTAAAGTTTCAGGTATAAATGATGCAAAATACAGCATTTTATGGCTTACTTGACGCAAAAGAAAGCTCACAAAGGAAAGGAAGAAAGTCTACACGCCTAAGGACCAAAACTGCTGCATGGAAAATCTGTCTCGGGCTAAAACAGCATTTCTGAAGACTTTGGGGACTTACAGATACAAAGCTGGATTTTGACAATGATACATTAACCTAGTACAATTGGGTTATGTATTTCATTAGTTTATTTGGATTAGGAGAATGTTACATTAACCTAGTACAAATGGGTTAAGTATTTCCTTAGTTTAGTAGGATTTGGTTATTTATTTCATTAGCATAGTAGGAGTAGGATAGAAGTATTATAAATACCCTATCATGCTAGAGATTTTTAATGAAGTCCTCCCTTAGTGGAGAGGCAAGTCCTCCCTTAGTGGAGAGACACATTCTACTTCTCAATTACAACTCTTCTAATCTTTCCATTAATTCTATTCTTAAATTCCACAACAAGAGAATCGTTACTTGCTAAGGAATCACGCCACACGCCTATCACCTAATCCACACGCCATTACTCAACAATAACAATGCAAATCGTGATCTCCTTCACACTCATGGGTAACTAAACTTCTCTGTTGGGGTTATGGAAGCCGAATGAGATACTATCTATTGCTGTGAGTTTGTGAGTTCGAGACACGTATATTGCTTATATCATTATTCTCTTCATCTTAATGCAAATTCTTGTGGCTGCAGACGCATAGAATAACGCCAGTCTAACATTTAACTTGTTCTAGAGAAAGGTTATTTGTCTGGAAAAGAGATAATGTCAAGGTAGTAGGACACCCTTTTCTAATAAAAAGCTAGTGTCGTAACTGGACTAACCTCTTGGAGAATTCGTACCGTTAGACACGCTTTAAGCTTGAGAGAGTTAAAGTGAAATAGTCCTTGTTCAGGTCGAGAGACGCTTAGATATACCATCGACTACAATTATCTATAAGCAATTGCATGTCAAGACCCTACACACTCATAGCCAATAGAGACGTATACCTCAGAAGGTGGACATAACCCCAACGCTTCAATTCTCATTGTTTACAACCAACGTAACAATCTTTCTCTCTTTACTTTGCTATTTTCAGCTTTTACTTTATTGTTTTGGTTACACATTACAATCTCCCCTCATTACGAGACTTGCACTAAAAGTCTAGTAATTCTGCTTACTTATTGACCAAGCTATTCCCTGTGGGATCGATACCCAACCCAGTTGGGTTCTATATTTGCTAACGACCGCTTTACACTCCCACTAGAGCTGTAGATTGAGCGTTACCAAAAATTGGCGCCGTTGCCGGGGAATACGAGTGTCAATTAAGTTCGTGATAATTACTAGACCCTTTGGTCAAAGATTCTCGTACTTTTACTTTTAGTTTTTGTTTTTGTTTCTTGCAGGTTTTTACTTTAGTGCATGCCCCATACTAGAAGTTCTGGTCAACCGTTATTACCAATCAATCCTGAACCACAACGAATTAGAAGAATGGAAGCACAAGCTGAAATCGACAGGATGGCTGCTCAACACGAGCAAGCAAGATTAGCTGCTCTTGCCGCTGCTCAAGTCCAACAACAAAACATTGATAATCCTGGGCGAGCAACAAATCCTGATGATGAAGATTTTGGTGATGACGAGTTACTAAACCCTAGGCGTGATGCTGAAATTATAACACCTGCCAACAGAAGAGGTCGACAAGCTCGGTATAGGTATGATCGCCAACCTTTGCAGCCAGCTTTCGACGATGATGATGATGATCTTGATGGTGCCGGAGACACTGGAGCTATAATTCCACCACCATTAGCGCCCGGAGCCAAGTTCAACATCACAAGCAACATGATTCAGTTATTGCAACTCAAGGGATTATTTGGTGGACTAGCAGGCGACGATCCGAATATGCATCTCATCAACTTTATTTCTACATGCAAGTCTTTTGACAATCCTGGTGTTGGTCAGAATGCTATTCGATTACGTCTATTTCCATTGTCTCTGTCTGGGGAGGCAACACTATGGTTGAATGGGCTGACTCCTGATTCAATTACAAATTGGAGGCAATTGAGAGACGCTTTCCTAGAAAGATTCTTTCCGCCATCCAAAAGGGCTCAATTGAGAGATGAAATCAGCAACTTTCGTCAGCTTCCCTCTGAAGCTCTTCATGAAACATGGGAGAGGTTCAAGACAAAGCTAGTGAGATGCCCAAACCATCACATGACTAATGTTCACCTCATGGAGATCTTGTATAGAGCCTTGAATTCAATAACTAAACCAGTGGTGGACAACGCAGCTGGAGGTTCTTTCATGGACCTCACCTTTGGTCAAGCAAGCAATATGTTAGATCGCATGACAAAGCAAAATAGAGCTTGGCATACCAGGGATTCTGAGGTAGCAAGCCCCACTTTATCTATTGGCATGTCTGCAGACCAAAGAAGAAGAGAAGAAGAATGTGAGCAAGACATGGCGCACATGAAAACACAATTGGATCTTCTGACAAAGCACTTATTATCAGGGAAGACCGAAAAAGTGAAAGCTGTAGCGCTAAAAGGAAGAGACGAATTTGATTCTGAAGAGGAGGCCAACTACTTGAACAATCAGGGGGGTTTCCGTGGGAATGCCCAAGGAAACCAAGGTCGGAACTATTATGATAAATCTGGAAGCAAAGACCAAGGTAGTTGGAAGAAAAATAATGAAAAGAGTGGTTTGTACGTTCCCCCTGGTAGACGTGATACCACCACATCTAATTCTGGGAGTATGGAAGACATGATGGCTAAGTTATTGAAAGGAGTGGAAGCAACGAGCGCAGGAGTTAAGGAGGTGATTGATGATTTGTCCTCCATGAAGCAACTAGTTGATTCTCATTCCACTTCTATCAGGCAAATAGAGCAGCAATTGAGCCAACTTTCAGCAGCATTCAATCAAAGAAAGGCTGGCACCTTACCAAGCGATACTGTGCAAAACCCAAAGAATGATGGGTCATGCATGGCCATCACTACCAGAAGTGGTAAGGTGCTGGAAACTTCAGCAAAAGGCAAGCAAGTGGTTGACGAAGTTGCGGACATGGACATTACACCTAGTGACGTTACCAAAGGAGAAGAAGCCGCAACAACTACTCCCAACGTCACGGACGTTTCACCTAGTGACGTGCAGCCTGAAAAAATGGAAAAATAGAAGCAAGAGGAGAAAAAAAACCATGGAGAGAACACTTCCATACCCACCACCACCTTTTCCCCAAAGATTGAAGAAGGTGGCGGATGACACAAAGTTCAGCAGATTCATGAATATGTTAAAGCAGCTCACCATTAATGTTCCATTGGTGGAGGCACTTGAACAAATGCCTGGGTATGCGAAATTTATGAAGGATCTCTTGACAAAGAAGTGGGCAGCAAGTTATTACTTGGCAGATAATGTTCATCATTGTAGTGCAATCGCTACAAGATCGCTAGTTCAAAAGAAGGCATATCCTGGAGCTTTCACTATTCCTTGCACAATTGGATCGTTGGATTTTGCTAAGGCATTGTGCGATTTGGGATCTAGCATCAATTTGATGCCACTATCTATCTACAGAAAGTTGGGGTTGGGAGACCCTACACCAACCAATATGAGGCTCGTGATGGCTGATAGGTCGGTAAAACGACCTATGGGTATCTTGAATGATGTGTTGGTGAAGGTTTCTTCATTCATCTTTCCTGCAGATTTCGTTATTCTGGATTGTAAGGAGGATTTTGAAGCTCCCATCATCTTGGGACGTCCCTTCCTTGCAAATGGAAGTGTGCTTATTGACATGAAAGATAATGAGCTTTTGTTTCGAATTAATGACGAAGTGGTACAGTTTGATATATGCAAAACAATGAAGCAGCCCAGCGATATGAATGAGTTATATGTTCATCATGAGGATACGAAAGAATTATCTATAGAGAAACAGCCTACTGTTGAGCCATTGTCTGTTGTGCCACTGAAAGTTAAGCATGAAGATAATGAAGGTTATGAAGAACTTATGAGTGCTCTAACAGAAATAGAGCCTTATACTCCTAAGCAACCAGATTGTGATCTCAAGAATCAACCAACAGCGAAGACTCCCATTGACGAGCCACCAATGATAGAATCGCAAGAGCTTCCCGATTATCTAAGGTATGTGTTCTTGGAAAGTGGAAGTATACTTCCGATAAGTGTGGTGGATGATTTAAGTGAACAGCATGTGGAGGCTCTCATCTCTGCTCTGATGAGGTACAAGAGAGCTATGGGTTGGACTATTGATGATATAATTAGTAACTCTCCGGAGAAACGTAGGAGCCATCTCGAAGAAGATCGCATGCCCACAGGTAAGCCTCATTGCCGTCTAAATCCTTTTAGAAAATGATCCACCATTTACCTCGACAAAGTCTGAGTACTCGAGGTAACCATGTCGTGCCACGACAATAAATAAGGCGCTAGATGGGAGGCAACCCATTGTTTATCGTTTTTCATTTATCGTTTATCATTTTCTTTCATTCTAGTACTTGTCTTGTTTTTAATTAATGAAAATCCAAAAATAAGAGTCATGCCACGACCAAAACTAAGGCGCTTGGTGGGAGGCAACCCATCGTACTAATCGTTTTTATTGTTTTGAGCAAATATAGGTGCAAGAAGTATTCAACGAGGAGATTGATTTCAATTGACGATTTGGACGCATTGTATGGTAAAGTTGGTAAGTTAGGAATAGTGATGCATAAGGATATGGATTGAGCATTTCTCACGCCAAAATAGGCATCGAGAAAGGCTAGGCCTTGGTAAAACTAGGTCACGAACGATGCATAACCTATCATATAGCCTAAGGTCTCGGAATCTAGTGTGCTATACACTATGCGCCACCTATTCCTAGGTATGCTTTTGACTATGCGCCGCCTATGCTATGGCATTTGGTCTCAGTATCTCATATGCCATAGACTATGCGGCGCATATGTCTACAAATTCCATAGACTATGCAGCGCATATGTCCCATTATGCTATAGACAATGCGCCGCATATGTCATTGAAATGCCAAGCATTATGCGCCGCATATGTGGTATTTTTGTCTCCAAAACTGATTGTAAATGGGTCAAAACCCGACCCATTCTCTTCCTATATAAAGGGGACTTAGTCTTGAAACATAACCACACTAAAAATTGACCCAAAGTCACCGCACATCCATCCAAATCATCTCAAAATTTCTCTTTTTGCTCTTCTAATTCACAAGAACATCTCCAAAGGCTTCAATCACGTAAGTACTCTTTTATTCTTCATCTATTTCTAGTAAGTACTACGTTCCTATGCCTATTATGAATTGCTACATCTTCAAAGATCATTGGTGATGTTAATGTGTTTGGATTGTTGATACACAACCATGTGAGTGAACATATACGTTAGGATAATCTTGACCGGTATCCGACTTGATTTTGGTTTTAATAAGCATTGTTATACTATTTGCAGAATTGCCATGGATATGAACATTGCTTAAGCTTGTTATTTGGATACTTACATGTTAGACTATCCCGTCCATCGGGATAAGACTTATAGTGCCTACCAACATAAGAGGTTGTGAGTGTTGTAAAGAATAACTATTCCATATGGTAACCCCTATGTAGTAGTGTTGCTATATATACCATGAAAGTAGTCCAATGGCTGCAAGTAAGTGATGCATTGCTGATTTTCTTGTCGGAATACAATCCTAAAACGTATGTCGATGAAGTCTAAGTAATCGACCACTTTCACTTCACTGATTTGTATCAACAAAACTAAGTGTGGGGTGGTACCCCTACTGCTTGTGTATAGATTGTAACCATTGAGATTGTGCTACCATTAACACTATTTCTAGTCTCAGGTACAATGGCACCCAAAGCAAGACAAGGCAAAGAAAAGGCTACCACTTCACAAAAAGGCAAGAAAAGAGGCCAAAGAGAGCAAGGAGAACCCTCCTTGATGCAAACACCTCAACTCACTCTTGGAATTAAGTGGGATACTTATGAGGAACTTCTAAGGATGATGACTCTGATGATGATTCCGATGCAAGGGGTATGACCCCAGACATAGAGAATGAGTCCGACTAACCAGGTTCTTCTTATTTATTTTCCACTGAGGACAGTGTGCCCCGTCTAAGTGTGGGGTGATGGTATTTGCATGCTATACTTCTCGATCCGCATTTGCATTTATTCATGTTTGTTTGCTTAGTTTTTTTTAGTAGTAAATTTTTTTTAGCTTCGCATGAAATAATTCTAATAGGCAGCATGAGATTATAACAAGAGTATCTGCTACAATTATGACTATTGAGACGTTTAGGCTCTAGTTGTGACTCATTATGTGATATTGAGTGGTTCAATTCTTTCACTTGTTGGGTCTAGAGTCTATATTACTTCCAATCAAGTCAACCATGTGCCTTGTGTGTGTGAGGTAACAGTATATTCTATGTTTGTGGCTGATACTAGAACTTGCCTGGTATGTATACAAAGCGAAAATAAGGAGTGTAAGTTTAGGAGATGATTTAGGCATTTCTTTGGCAACCTATACATGTTTACCTTCATTTTTACCTACCCATGGACATCATCCTAGTTAAACCCTTTTGAGCCTTTAGCCTATTTCTTTGACAACCTTGTATGTAAGCCTAATCCATTTTTTTTCAAGACCGTAATTTGATCCAAATTCCTAAGTGCTTTAAAGTGAAAAAGTCATGTGACAAAATAAGAGGAAATTGGGTGAGTATGATGCTTTGAATTGTAATGGTGCTTGAATGTGTTATGAAAAAGAAAGTGCTATCATAAGAGGTATGTTGTGAAAAGAAAAAGGAAAAGAAAGCTGAAAAGTGAGTTGTGCTTAAAATTGAAAAACAAAAGATGAGAACAAGGGTGGAAGAATAAAATAAAGAAAGGTTGAAAGAAAAAAGTGTCAATGATACAATGTGATGTATTAAAGTGCTTAGGAACTTAGTCACTATTTCTGGCCAAAATAGCTGATCCTACCCGTCCCTTAGCCTACATTACAACCATCAAAAGACCTACTTGATCCTAAGCCTAGCATTCTGACATTTAGTAGAGTACTACATTAAGGGCAAGCCTATGGTCATCAGTTGCTACATATGAATTCTTTGTGAGAGTGAGAGCAAAGACATTTTGATACCCATGTTTGAAAAATATGCTATATTTGTGAGTAATTATGGGTACTATATTGTGAGACACACATGGTTGATGAGCTTTGGATAGTTGTATATGATTCTATGTACCTTAACGTTTGCATGCGAGTTGATCACCATTACTAGTCTACGCTAGAGGTTAAACTGTTTCTACTTATAATTGGGAAGCTACTCTTTGTTGATAATTTTTGTGCTTGTCTTGAAGAATGTTTTTTGTTGTTGCTGTAAAAACCCTAAGTTGATGCTTAGAAGAACATGATATTTTGTTCGAGGACGAACAAAGCTGCAAGTGTGGGGTGTTGATGATAGGCGAATTTACACGCCTATATCAATATATTTTGCCCATATTTTAGCCTAGTTTTGAGAACAAATTATATATTTCATGCACTTTTAGTCCTTTTTCCTATAAATGAGCTAACGAAAATCTGCAGCATGGAAAATTTGTCTCGGGCTAAAACAACATTTCTGAAGACTTTGGGGACTTACAGATACAAAGCTGGATTTTGACAATGATACATTAACCTAGTACAACTGGGTTATGTATTTCATTAGTTTATTTGGATTAGGAGAATGTTACATTAACCTAGTACAAATGGGTTAAGTATTTCCTTAGTTTAGTAGGATTTGGTTATTTATTTCATTAGCATAGTAGGAGTAGGATAGGAGTATTATAAATACCCTATCATGCTAGAGATTTTTAATGAAGTCCTCCCTTAGTGTAGAGGCAAGTCCTCCCTTAGTGGAGAGACACATTCTACTTCTCAATTACAACTCTTCTAATCTTTCCATTAATTCTATTCTTAAATTCCACAACAAGAGAATCGTTACTTGCTAAGGAATCACGCCACACGCCTATCACCTAATCCACACGCCATTACTCAATAATAACAATGCAAATCGTGATCTCCTTCGCACTCATGGGTAACTAAACTTCTCTGTTGGGGTTATGGAAGCCGAATGAGATACTATCTTTTGCTGTGAGTTTGTGAGTTCGAGACACGTATATTGCTTATATCATTATTCTCTTCATCTTAATGCAAATTCTTGTGGCTGCAGACGCATAGAATAACGCCAGTCTAACATTTAACTTGTTTAAGAGAAAGGTTATTTGTCTGGAAAAGAGATAATATCAAGGTAGTAGGACACCCTTTCCTATTAAAAATCTAGTGCCGTAACTGGACTAACCTCTTGGAGAATTCGTACCGTTAGACACGCTTTAAGCTCGAGAGAGTTAAAGTGAAATAGTCCTTGTTCAGGTCGAGAGACGCTTGGATTTACCATCGACTACAATTCTCTATAAGCAATTGCATGTCAAGACCCTACACACTCATAGACAATAGAGACGTATACCTCAGAAGGTGGACATAACCCCAACGCTTCAATTCTCATTGTTTACAACCAACGTAACAATCTTTCTCTCTTTACTTTGCTATTTTCAGCTTTTACTTTATTGTTTTGGTTACACATTACAATCCCCCCTCATTACGAGACTTGCACTAAAAGTCTAGTAATTCTGCTTACTTGTTGACCAAGCTATTCCCTGTGGGATCGATACCCAACCCAGTTGGGTTCTATATTTGCTAACGGCCGCTTTACACTCCCACGAGAGCTGTAGATTGAGTGTTATCACTTAAGGATCTATTGGATTCACTCCTGCGATGCTTATCTTGATTGTAGGACTCGAAAGGTTTATTTTCACTTTCCTAAAGAGCCGATATTAGAATGGGAGTGGAGTTTCTCAGTGCCTAAATAAAGGTTTATTTTCTATCTTAGATGTCATAAATTGATCTAAAAAAGGTGTTGATGTTGGGCGTATTTATACATCTAAGCACCATAACTTACCGATGTTTTAGCTAAGTTTTGAGGATAAATTACATAATTCCTGCACTTTTAGTCTATTTTTAGTTAAGTGAGCTGACCTGTGTGATTAGCATGCTTTTCAGGTACTAATGAGGAAGATTACAGCACTTTGGGGACCTGTGGACAGCAAAGGAAAACTTCACCTAAAAAGGAAAGCAACTTTTGGACTGAATGTGATGTATGGGAACTTTTTCCCGGGCAAACTTAATATTTTTAAATATTTAAGGATGCAGTAGCAATTTATTAGAGAAGGATGTTATTAAAAGCATTATTGCTGAATTTTTAGGTATTATTCAGATTCTGTATTATTTTTGAAAACAAGAGGAGAAAGCGGCTTAGCCTGAGAAACGGAGAGAGAGAAACACGTTTCTCTCTTATTGTCACTAGTCATCTTTATCACCAAGATTGTTCTAAGTTTTGGTATGATGAATATTCCTATTTTGATTTTCGTTTTTTTTATGAGTAGCTAAGCTATTTATTAGGGTTATGGAAACCTTGTAGTATACTCTCTATTGCTATGGGTTTGTGAATTTATGATGTGTAATCCACTTACATCATTACTCTCTTCATTTTAATTGAATTCTCGTGGTTGCAAACATGGGGAATGCGCCATTATAGCAATAACTTGTTTGATAGAAAAGTTACTGTTTGGAAAAGAGAGTGTGACAAGAAAATAGGGTTTCCAACCTCTATTTTACATGTTAATGCCCTAGCAGGATTAACTTCTTGGAGAGTTCGTACAATTGGTTGTACACTTTGGATTCGAGAGAATTAAGGTGAATAAATCCTTGATGGTTGAAAAACACTTGGATTTAGAATTAGGATACGTCTCTCTATAAGTGCATGCATGCATAAAATCCGTATTACTCATAGTTAATAGAGAAGTAAAAGCTACAAGGTGGACATAACCCTAACTTGTCATTCTCTGTGATCAAATGTTATTACACATATCATCTCATCCTTACACTGATAATATTATTGTGCACTTAAACCAAAAACCCCCTTATCTTGTAACCTTCGATCAACAGTCTAATAATAATCGCAATACTTAGAGACCATAGTATTCCCTGTGGGATTCGACACCTAACCCAGTTGGGTTCTATATTTGACAGCGACCGCTTACACTTTCTAACGAGAGTTGTAATTTGGGCGTATCAAATTTTGGCTCTGTTGCCAGGGAATACGGTTGTCAACTAAGTGTGTGATAGTTAATAGACCCTTTGGTCTAAGATTCTCAAATTTTACTTTTTGTTGTTTTTGTTTTGTTCAGGTTAAGTGGAGTGCATGCCAAATACATAAAGATCTGGTCAGCCATTATTACCTATAAATCCTGAACCACATCTCATTGGCAGAATGGACGCGCAACGATACATTGAACGGATGGCTACTCAACAGCAGCAGGCTAGATTAGCTGCATTGGCAGCTGCGCAAGTAAATCAACAGAATGCTGATAACCCAGGTCGGGTGCCAAATCTTGATGATGAGGACCTGGGTGATGATGAGTTATTAAATCCAAGGTGTGCAGATGATGTGGTTGCACTAGTGAACAGGAATTTCAACAGAGATCATCAATCTAAAATAAGACCCGAACGCTGAGCTTTGCAAGTTGCTTTTGATGATGATGATGAGGACTTGGATGGAGCTGGTGCCACAGGGGCTATTATTCCTCCACCATTGGCACCCGGAGCCAAGTTCAATATCACTAGCACCATGATCCAGCTATTGTAACTCATAGGGTAATTTGGTGGACTTGCAGGCGACGATCCGAATATGCATCTGATTAATTTTATCTCAACATGCAAATCATTTGACAATCCAGGGGTTGGACAGAATGCGATTCGGCTGCGCTTATTTCCATTGTCTCTATATGGAGAGGCAACTCTATGATTAAACGGGCTAACTCCTGAATCTATTACCAATTGGAGGCAACTGAAAGAAGCTTTCCTAGAAAGATTCTTTCCGCCATCCAAGAGAGCACAATTAAGAGATGAGATAAGCAATTTTAGACAGCTTCCAACTGAAGCTCTCCACGTGACATGGGAGAGGGTCAAGAAGAAGCTTATACGGTGCCCAAATAATAAGATGACCAATGTCCACTTGATGGAAATATTATATAGGGCTTTGAACTCGGTGACTAAGCCAGTGGTCGATAATGCTGCGGGTGGGTCATTTATGGACCTTACTTTTATTGAGGCATGTGATATGCAAGATCGTATGACAAAGCAGAGTAGAGCTTGGCATACCATGGATTCTGAGGTAGCAAGCTCTACTGTATCTATTGGCATGACGGCAGAACAGAGGCGAAGAGAAGAGGAACGTGACCAAGATATGGCTCACATAAAAATGCAGATGGACCTTCTTACCAAGCATTTATTATCAAGGAAGACAGAAAAGGTCAAGGTTGTTGTATCACAAGGAAGAGATGACTCTGATACTGAGGAGGAAGCAAATTACTTGAATAATCAAGGGGGTTTCCAAGACAATGATCACGGAAACCAAGCTCGGAACTAATATGAAAAATCTAGATACAAGGATCGAGACCAAGGGAATTGGAAGAATAAGAATGATAGGAGTTGTTTGTATGTCCCTCTTGGAAATCGTAAAGCAGCTGCACCTAGCTTTGGGAAAATTTCCATGGAGGACACAATGGCTAAGCTGTTGAAAGGAGTGGAGGCAACCAACACGGGAGTAACTGTGGTAAAAAATGATTTGTCCTCAATAAATCAATTAGTTGACTCGCATTCCACTTCAATAAAATAGCTGGAACAACAAATGAGTCAACTATCAGCGGTATTCAATCAAAGAAAAGCTGGCACTTTACCGAGTGACACTGTCCAAAATCCAAGAAAAGATGGATCATGTTTGGCTATTACAACCAGGAGTGGTAAGGTGTTGGAAAATTCATCCAAGGGAAAGCCCGTGGTTGATAGTATAGAGGAGAATGTTATTGAAGTAGATTGTGATGATTCTGTAGAAGTTGAAGGTCAGGATAAGAACGTTCATGATACTACACCTAGATGCCAACAGTCTGAAAAGATTGATAATGGGAAGCACAATAAAAAGGAAGTGGTGGAGAAAGCTCTTCCAAATCTACCACCACCTTTTCCTCAGACACTGAAGAAGAAGGATGATAACACCAGGTTCAGTAAATTCATGACCATGCTAAAGCAGCTGACTATAAATGTGCCTTTGGTGGAAGTACTGGAGTAAATGCCAGGATACGCCAAATTCATGAAGGACCTTTTGACAAAGAAAAGGGCAGCGAGCTATGAACTGGCAGATAATTTTCAACATTGCAGTGCAATTGCCACGAGGTCTTTGGTACAGAAGAAGGCAGATCCGGGTGCATTCACTATTCTTTGCATGGTTGGATCATTAGACTTTGCTAAGGCTTTATGTGATTTAGGGGCTAGCATTAATTTGGTGCCACTAGCCATCTATAGACAGTTGGGGTTGGGCGAGCCTACACCAACCAGCATGCGGCTTGTAATGGCTGATAGGTCGGTAAAATGACCTGTTGGTATCTTGTATGATGTATTAGTGAAGGTTTCTACCTTTAATTTTCCTGCAGACTTTATTATTTTTGATTGCGAGGTGGATTTCGAGGTGCCCATAATCTTGGGTCGACCTTTCCTCACAATAGGAAGTGTGCTTATTGATTTACGAGCAAATGAACTTTTATTTTGGATGAATGACGAAGTGGTACGTTTTTATGTATGCAAATCAATGAAGCAACCCAAAGATATGAATGTGTTCTCTATAGCTGATGTTTATTATGAGGATGAGAAGGAATTATCTTTAGAGAAGCAGCTTACTGTTGAGCCATTGGCTGCTGTGCTTTTGAACTTCAATCATGAGGATGTTAAATAGTATGAAGAAACTATTTGTGCTCTGACAGGAATGGGGTCGTATTCTTATGCCCCCAAGAAGCTGGACCTTGACCTTAAGAATCGACCTTCACCACCGATGAAGCCATCCATTGAAGAGCCACCGGTGCTAGAATTGAAAGAGCTACCCAGTCACCTAAGGTATGTGTTCTTGGGTAGTGGAAATATACTGCCAGTTATTATTGCTGCTAATTTAGTTGAACAATAGGTAGAGGCTCTCATTTCTGTTCTAAAAAGGTACAAGAGAGCTATTGGTTGGACTATTGCTGATATAATTGGTATCCCTCCTATCATACGTATGCACAAGATTCAGCTCGAGAAAGATTGCATACCCACTATTGAGTATCAGTGTCGTCTGAATCCACCTATGCAAGAGGTGGTGAAGAAAGAAATCATAAAGTTGTTAGATGCAGGGGTGGTGTATCCAATCTCGGACAGTAAATGGGTGAGTCCTGTACAATGTATGCCTAAGAAAAGGGGAATGACAATAGTAGCAAATGAGAAGAATGAGCTAATTCCACTCAGGCCTATCACAGGGTGGAGGGTGTGCATGGATTACCGGAAGCTAAATTCATGGAAGTTAAAGGACCACTTCCCAATGCCATTCATGGATCAAATGCTTGATCGATTGGCAGGAAAGGGATGGTTCTATTTCTTGGGTGGTTATTTCGGATATAATCAGATTTGCATTGCTCCTGAAGATCAAGAGAAGACCACTTTTACATGCCCATATGGTACTTTTGCATTCAAATGAATGTCATTTGGGCTATGTAATGCACCTTCCACTTTATAGCGGTGTATGATGTCCATTTTCTCTGATATGGTTGAAGACACCTTAGAGGTGTTTATGGATGACTTTTCGGTTGTAGGTGATTCATTTGAGTCATGCTTGGCAAATTTGAGTTTGGCTTTGCAGCGATGTGTGGAATTCAATCTGGTGCTAAATTGGGAGAAGTGCCATTTTATGGTTAAGGAAGGCATTGTTCTCGGGCATAAGGTCTCTGAAAAAGGAATTGAAGTGGATTGAGCCAAGATTGAAGTTATCGAGAGACTACCACCTCCAATTTCTGAGAAGGGGGTCTGTAGTTTTCTCGGTCCTGCTGGTTTTTATCGGAGGTTTATTAAATACTTCTCCAAGATTGCAAACCCATTATGCAAACTTTTGGAGAAGGAGGCAAAGTTTTAATTTGGTGAAGTTTGCTTGAAGGCATTTGAATGCCTCAAAGGAAAGCTAGTTGAAGCCCCTATTATTGTAGCACCCAATTGGTCTCTACCTTTTGAAGTTATGTGTGATGCAAGTGGTGTAGCCTTGGGTGCTGTACTTGGTCAGAAAATAGAAAAGCTATTTCATCCAATCTACTACGCGAGAAAGGCCTTGAATGGAGCACAAAAGAACTATACCGTCACTGAACAAGAGCTTCTTGCGGTTGTTTATGCTTTCGAGAAGTTCCGTGCTTACTTGTTGGGAAACAAGCTAGTGGTACATATAGATCATGCAGCTCTAAGATATCTAATGGAAAAGAAGGATGCCAAAGCAAGGCTAATTAGGTGGGTGCTACTGTGTCAAGAATTCGATTTCGAGGTAAAGGATAGAAAGGGTTGTGAAAACCAAGTAGCTGTTCATCTATCTAGACTTTAGAGTGAGCACACAGTGCAGACCGACCTTGATAATGATGATGCATTCCCCAATGAAGAGATTCTAGAAACTATGGTGGAAAACTTACCGTGGTATGAAATTTTGCTAACTACGTGGTAAGCGAAGTGATTCCTGAGCATCTCTTCTTTCATCAAAAGAAAAAGTTCATGCATGATGTGAAACATTACTTCTAGGATGAGCCTTATCTTTTTTGATGATGTGCTGATGGTATTATTAGGTGGTGCATCTTAGATGTAGAGGTGCCTAGTATACTGGAAGCAAGCCATGCTTCCCAAGTTGGAGGTCACCATGCAGGTCATCGGATAGCCAAGAAAGTACTACAAAGTGGCTACTATTGGCCTTCATTATTCCAGGATGCTTACGATTTTGTAAGAATATGTGATCAGTGTCAGCGGCAAGGTTCTATTTCAAAGCACCATGAGATGCCCATGTCCAAAATGCTTTAAGTAGAGTTATTCGACGTCTGGGGTATTGACTTCATGGGCCCATTTGTGAGCTCATTTGGGATGAAATATATCTTAGTCGCTATGGATTACATATCCAAATGGGTCAAAGAAGTCGTTCTAGCTGATAATGAAGGTAAGAGTGTTGTGGTGTTCTTAAAGAGAAATATCTTCTCTCATTTTGGGGTACCCTGTACCATCATAAGCGATGGAGGATCACATTTCTGCAACAAGCTGTTCAGAGTCGTACTGGCAAAGTATAGGGTTAAACAACATAAAGTAGCTACACCATACCACTCACAAACTAGTGCGTAGGTGGAGGTTTCAAATCGGGAAATCAAGCTGATCCTTGCTATGACTGTGAATGCCAATAGGAAAGATTGGTCCAGGAAGCTGGACGATGCCTTATGGGCATATAGGACCGCGTTTAAAACACCAATTGGCATGTCAACATACCAATTAGTTTATAGAAAGTCTTGTCACTTGCCAATTAAGCTAGAACATAAAGCAATGTGGGCACTGAAGCAGCTTAACTTTAAATGGGATGATGCTATAGATATGAGATTGGAATAGCTGAACGAGATGGATGAATTCCGTCTAAATTCATATGAAAGAGCAAATCTTTACAAGGAAAGGATGAAAAAGTACCATAATCGGAGGATTATCCAATGAAACTTTCAGAAAGGTGATTTGGTGCTCCTTTTCAACTCCAGACTGAAGTTGTTTCCAGGTAAGTTGAAGTCTAAATGGTCTGGTCCATTTAGAATCAGCCAAGTTTACTCATCTGGGGTAGTGGAGTTAGAAAACAATGATGGTAGTGTCTTTAAGGTGAATGGCCAAAGAGTGAAGCTATATATCGGTCCAACCGACTTGCTAAAATGTATAGCCACCATATATCTTGATGGAGTCTGAGTAATCGAGATAACTATATTGTGCCGCGACAATAAATTAAGCGCTACATGGAAGGCAACCCATCATTTTACTAGGATTTTTTTTTGGTAAATAAAAATTCAAAAATAAGAGTCAAGCCACGACCAAAACTAAGGCACTTGGTGGGAGGAAACCCATCCTTCTAATCATTTTTGTTGTTTTTGATTAAGTGTAGGTGCATGAAGTACAAAGGAGGAGATTCGCCCCAAATTTTGACTTGAAAGTGAGCCATGTCAATAGTGGTAAGTCTAGGAATGATGGAGCATAGGCAATAGGCTTAGCGCCACCTATGCCAACATAGGCGATAGGCTAGGTGCCGCCTATGCTCACTGCCTCACATAGGCGATAGGCTAGGCGCCGCCTATGCCAACATAGGCAATAGTCTAGGAGCCGCGTATGCCAACATAGGCAATAGGTTAGGCGTCACCTACTTATGATTAGGCGAAGCTATATGCACCACCTATCACCATAAATGTTGCCTAATAACCCATTTGTCAATGGACCAACCCGACCCATATCTCATCTTTTAAATATATCCTCTACCCTTAAACACCACTCAATTTTTCTTAAACCTAAGCGTCGCCCAAGCACCCGTGCCCTGTCCAAACTTTTCTCTTTTCTCATCTAATCTTGCAGGCTCACCTTCCCGATTCATCACGAATTTATCACCAAGTAAGTTTTTCTTTCATGTTCCGTAGTTGTTTTAGTGCTACACTTATAATGGTTAACTAGATTTTGTATTACTGCTTGGTGATAAGGGTATGGTTAGTTTGTTATGATTTTTGAAAAACACATCTCATTGAGTGAAAGGATTCTTGTGGGTATTCTTGATTTTACTCCGGTATGTATTGATTGGTATTCACTGTCATACTTTTTTTTATTATTATGGAGTTGAAATATTGAAGTTTAATGCATAATTTTGGGAGTTGTAAGCTTGACTATGTGAGTGACTCATTCATCAATGTAATGCTCATGGTTAGTCAAAAATATAAGATTGTGTAATTGTCTCTATGCTATAGCATGATAAGATTTCCATGTGGTAGTCTTGTTCAAAGATTGCATTGCCCCAATGAAATAAAGTTGGAAATGCTAGTCAAGATTGCAGGACCATTGTGTGTTGCTTCTCTATATCAAACTGAGAAAGTGTTATGTAAAGTGAAGGGTTGAAAGTGTGACTGAGCTAATAATGTTTTTGGCACATATCATCTAAATGTATGTCGATAAAATCTGAGTAATCAACATCACTCACTTAATTAGTTTGTGCAAACAAATTAAGTGTGGGGTGGCGCCATCACTATTTTCTTTTTTGATTATAGTGAATTTTACAAAATGAGACTAACATGAACATATTATGATCTCAGGTCACATGGCTCCGAAAGGACGACAAGGAAAGAAGAAAGCATCTACCTCACAAAAAGGTCAAGAAAGGTCAAGAAAGGACTAGGCTGATTCCTCCTCTCTTCAAGTACCTCGACGCACTTTTGGGATCAAATGGGTTCTGGAGGAGGAAAGGAAGGAATGGTATAAAAACAATAAAGTGAAGAAATATGTACATGTGGAGTTGATGCAGAAGAAAAGTTTAGCAAAGAACTGCCCTCGCATTTTGGCAAAGATTATGGCACTAAATCATGACTTTATCTTTCGAGACCTGGGCGAATGTAATCTTGATTTGACTCGAGAGTTTTATGCCAACTGGTTCCCAAGGAATATGGGAAATGAAGTAAAAATTCGGGGGCAAGTCTTGCAATTGAACGCTGATTTCTTCAACTCTTTCCTGGGTACTCCAAGTGTGGATCAATCACCACTCAAGGAGCTCTACCACAGACCTCCCTACAGAGCCATTAGTCATACGTTGTGTGGATCAAGGTCCATGACCCGGTGGACTCGTCATAAAGATAATGGTCGTCATAATACTTACCCATATGCTTGTTTGAACAGAGAAGCTCGCATATAGTTAAGAATAGTCAATTCCTGCTTAATTCCTAGTACACAATACACTAAGGTCACGCGTGATCGAGTCTGCTTGGTATATGCTCTAATGACGAATGTTCCCATCAACATTGGTGCAGTTATCCAAACATCGATGCAAAAAGCAAGGGTGCACAAAAGGTCCCATTTCAGTTTTAGCAACTTTTTGATTACAATTTTAAGAAAAGAGCACATTGAGGAGGAGCCAGCAGACCATAATTTTCCACATAACCCGAAGAAGGTAGATCTCACGAAAATCAAAGATCCAAAAACTGGTCAAGGCATCAACCTTACCACTGCTAAGAGACATGCTCGAGATGAGAGTTTTTTTCGCCATTTGTATGGCATGAATAGGTTTACTATGATGAATGGTGGTCGTGTGCTGACTGATGTAGAGCTTCGGCAGTTGGACTATGACTACCCGCTTAATGAGCATGCTTGGGCCATGTATGGAGTGGTGGTAAATTTTGAAGAACCTCTAGATGATGATGTGCCGACAGACGATGATCACCGACTACTAGACTCTGATGTGGAGGACAACTCTGATGATGAATATTCTGATGATAATTCTGACACAGGGGGTATGATCCCGGATGTAGAGAAGGAGTCTGACTAACCAAGTTTTTGCTTATTTATTTACACTGAGGGCAGTGTGTTTCGTATAAGTGTGGGGTGTGGGTATATGTCTGCGGATTGCCTTATTCTTAGTTGTTTTGATTTAGTCGTAGTTAGTTAGTTGTAATTAGTCAGATTTTTGTATGAAATTGTTCTTATAGACGGCATGGCACTATAACAGGAGTTTGTGCTGAATCACTACTATTGAAACATTTAGGCTCTAAGTTGTGACTCATTCTGTGATAATTGCTTGTGGTTTAATTCATTTATCTGTTGGGTCAAGAATCTATAATGCTCCTAATTAAGTTGACCATATGTCTTACGTGTGTAAGGTTATTGTATATTCTTTTTTGCGACTGATGCTAGAACTTGCCTAGTATGTGTGTGAAGCGAAATAAAGATTGTGAGTTTAGGAGATGATTTAGGCATTTTTTTGGCAGCCCTGATTTTGTTTATCCTCTTTTTACCTACCTTTGTACATTGTCCCAGTGAACACCCATTGAGCCTTTAGCTATTTTCTTTGGCAACCCCATATGTAGCCTAATCCATTTTTTTGAAAAGACCATAATTTGATCCAAAAGCTCCTAAGCGCTTTAAATTGTAGAATCAAGTTGAGTAAAGAGTGTGGCAAAATAAGATGAAAATGGTGAAAGTGATGCCCTAAAGGTTAGTTAGTAGTACATGAAAATATTGTGATCGAGGGTGGCTATCATAGGGATGCTTAGTAAAAATAAAAAAATATATATAAAAAAAAAGTTGTATATTCCCATCATAGTGTTTTTTATTGTGTAGCAAAATGGGTGAAGGGGGGTTGGTAGATGAAAGAAAGGTAGAGTGGTTGTTAAAAGTTATTGTAAATGGCATAAGGTAGTGTATTAAAGTGCTTAGGGAGCATAGTCACCATTTCTGGCAAAAATAATCCTACCCGTCCCTTTAGCCTACTTTACAACCCGTAAAGACCTATTTGATCCTAACCTTAGCATTCTGATATTAGTGGGGCATTACACTAAGGGCAATCATATGGTCATCAGTTGTAATCTAAGAATTCTTTGTGAGAGTGAGAGCAAGCAAGTTCTTATACCCATATTTTTTAAAAATACAAAACTATGAGTGATTATGGGTAATATTTTGTGTGAGCGCACATGGTTGATGATTGTTGGGTAGTTTTATATGATTTTTTGGCTTAACTTGTGTATACAAATTAACCATCCTAATGAGTCTATGTTGGAGGGTGAGTTGTTTCTAGTAATGATCAAGAAATCTACTCTTTGTTAATAATTGTCGTGTATGTCTTGTTGAAAATATTGTGTTGCTCTTGTGAAGATTAGTTAGGTATTCGCATGGATGTACTATTTTGTTCGAGGACAAACAAAGCTTTAAGTGTGGGGTGGTGATGTTGGGCGTATTTATACGTCTAAGCACCATAACTTACCCATGTTTTAGCTAAGTTTTGAGGATAAAGTACATAATTCCTGCACTTTTAGTCTATTTTTAGTTAAGTGAGCTGACCTATGTGATTAGCATACTTTTCAGGTACTAATGAGGAAGATTACAGCACTTTGGGGACCTGTGGACAGCAAAGGAAAACTTCACATAAAAAGGAAAGCAGCTTTTGGACTGAATGTGATGTATGGGAACTTTTTCTCGGGCAAACTCAATATTTTTAGATAGTTAAGGATGCAGTAGCAATTTATTAGAGAAGAATGTTATTAAAAGCATTATTGCTGAATTTTTAGGTATTATTCAGATTCTGTAGTATTTTTGAAAACAAGAGGAGAAAGTGGCTTAGCTTGAGCAACGGAGAGAGAGAAACACATTTCTTTCTTATTGTCGCTAGTCATCTTTATCACCAAGATTGTTCTAAGTTTTGGTATGATGAATATGTCTATTTTGATTTCCGTTTTTTTATGAGTAGCTAAGCTATTTATTAGGGTTATGGAAACCTTGTAGTATACTCTCTATTGTTATGGGTTTGTGAATTTATGATGCGTAATCCACTTATATCAATACTCTCTTCATTTTTATTGAATTCTCGTGGTTGCAAACATGGGGAATGCGCCATTATAGCAATAACTTGTTTGATAGAAAAGTTACTTTTTGGAAAAGAGAGTGTGACAAGAAAATAGGGTTTCCAACCTCTATTTTACACGTTAATGCCCTAGCAGGATTAACTTCTTGGAGAGTTCGTACAATTGGTTGTACACTTTGGATTCGAGAGAATTAAGGTGAATAAATCCTTGATGGTTGAAAAACACTTGGATTTAGAATTAGGATACGTCTCTCTATAAGTGCATGCATGCATAAAATCCGTATTACTCATAGTTAATAGAGAAGTAGAAGCTACAAAATGGACATAACCCTAACTTGTCATTCTTTGTGATCAAATATTATTACACATATCATTTCATCATTACACTAATAATATTATTGTGCACTTAAACCAAAAAACCCCTTATCTTGGAACCTTCGATCAATAGTCTAATAATAATCGCAATACTTAGTGACCATAGTATTCCCTGTGGGATTCGACACCCAACCCAGGTGGGTTCTATATTTGACAGTGACCGCTTACACTTTCTAACGAGAGTTGTAATTTGGGCGTATCAGGTGTCAATTCATCTACTTCGGATTAATCATTTTGATCTAAAAGTCCTTGTTTTGCAATCCTTACCTGTGGTTAATGAATTTTCTAAAGTATTTCTTGACGATCTTCCTAGAATACCTCCCAATAGAGAAATAGACTTTGGGATTGATCTTCTACCAGATACTCTTCTTAATATCAATTACACCTTATTGAATGGATCCAACTAAATTAATGTAGCTAAAGGAGTAGTTAAAAGATCTTCTTGATAAAGGTTTATTTATCCTACAGCTTCTCCATGGGGTGGTTCTGTTATTTTTGTGTGGAAGAAAGATGGGTTCCTTCGAATGTGTATTGACTATCGTCAACTGAGTAAGGTTACAATAAAGAATAAGTATCCTCTTCCTAAGATTGATGACCTTTTTTATTAGCTTAAGGGTGCTAGATGTTTCTCTAAGATTGATCTTTGTTCAAGCTATCATCAGTTGAAAATTAGGGAGGATGATATTCCCACGACTACTTTCCAAACTCAGTATGGTCACTATGATTTTTGGTTAAGTCATTTGGGTTGACTAATTCTCCTGTAGCATTCTTAGATCTTATGAATCAAATTTTTAGAAAGTTTTTTGAACTTATTTGTGATAGTTTTCATTCATAACATATTGGTGTACCCTAATAGTAAGGAGAATTATTCAAATAACCTTCAAATTGTGTTGTGGACTCTTAAGGATCAGACGTTGAATGCTAAATTTTCTAAGAGTGAGTTTTGGATGAATGTTGTGAGTTTTCTTGGGCATGTAGTTGCTAATAAAGTGATCAAGGTGGATCTACAGACGATTTAGGTAGTTAAGAAATGTCCTAGATCTATGACTCCAACCAATGTTAGGAGCTTCTTGGGCTTGGATGGATATTATAGGAGGTTTGAGGAGAGTTTATCTTCTATTACTTCTCCGCTGGCATGTTTTACACAGAAAAAGGTTATGTTTTGATAGTTTGATGCCGGTAAGGGTAGCATTGAGATGTTGAAGGATAAGTTAACTTCTACACTAGTTTTGAGCCTACCCGAGAGTACTGATGGTTTTGTTGTGTTTTAAGATGTGTCCTGTGTGGGACTGGGTTGTGTTTTAACACAACAAGGTAAGGTCAGAGCATATACTTCTAGAAAAGTTAAGGTTCATGAGAGAAATTATCCAATTCATGATCTATAGTTGGCTGTTGTGGTTTTTGCATTGAAAATTTTGCACCATTATCTGTATGGGGTGCATGTGGATATCTATTTTAGATCATCAGAGCTTATAGTATATGTTTATGCAGAAGGAGTTTAGCCTCAGGTAGACAAGGTGGCGTGAATTTATTAAGGATTACAACATAATCCTTCACTACAATCAAAGTAAAGCTAATATTGTTGTTGATGATCTTAGTAGATTATCTATAGGAATATTATCTCGTATTAATGAGGAGAAAGAGGGTTAGAGATGGACAATCAAAGATTGGCTAACTTGGGAGTTTTTCTTTTGGACTTTAGGGATAGAGGAGTCATTGTACAAGTGTTAAATTATCTCTTGATGTTAAGGTAAAGGACAAATAGGGCTTGGATTCCATACTTACGTAGAATAAGGATAATGTGGCTTAGTAAAAAATTATGGCTTTGGAGATTAGGGGAGATGGCCTCTTTAGGTAACAAGGCAGGTTATGTATTCCTGATGTTGATGGGTTATGAGAAAGGATTTTTACTAAGGCTCATGAGTCTAGATATATAGTTCACTTTGGTCATAACTATGATATACCATGGCTTAAAGGAAATCTACTGGTAAAATAATATGAAGAGAGATATGGCAAATTTATTGCTAAGTCTATGGTTTGCAGCAAGTTAAGGTTGAACACTTTAGGATTTGTGGCATGTCTCAAGAGATAGAGTTGCCCATGTGGAAGTGGTAGATAATTAATATGAATTTCATTATGGGTCTTTCACGGTCTCTCCATTAGTATGACTTGATTTGGGTCATTGTGGATAGGATGACTAAGTCTGCTCACTTCTTGCCAGTGCGGACTAACTACTTCGGAGAAGATTATGCTAAGTTGCTCATATAGGAGATTGTGAATTTGCATGGCATGCAAATGTCCATTATTTCAGACTGAGGTACATAATTTTCTTTTTTACATCTGGAATTTATTTTAGACATGTTTGGGTACACAGGTAAACCTTAGCACCACTTTCCACTCTTACATGGATGAGCAAGTAGAGAGTAGTATTTAAACTTTGGGGTCTATGCTAATGGCCTATGTGATTTATTTTATAGGAATTTTGGTTGATCATTTTCCTCTTATTGATTTTGCGTATAATAATAGTTACATTTTAATATTCAAATGGCTTATTTAAAGGCTCTTTATGGTAGGAGGTGTAGGTATCCTATTGGATGGTTTAAAGTTGGTGAGACTAGTTTGTTTGGTCCTGACATGAATCAAAAAACCATGGAGAAGGTAAAAGTGTTTAGAGAAAGACTTAAGACTGCCCTAAATCACTAAAGGTCTTATGTGGATATGAGATAAACAGAATTGGAGTTTAAAGTAAGTGATTGGGTATTCATGAAGGTTTAACCTATGAAATAAGTCATGAGTTTTGGGAAGAAGGGTAAACTCAGTCCCTATTATGTTTATCCATATTGGATTTTGAGAAGTATTGGTTATAGTTCTTATGAGTTAGATTTGCCTGTAAGTTTAGCTTTCATTAATCATGTCTTCCATGTGTCTATTCTTAAAATGTGTGTAGGAAATCCTTCCCTGATTGTTCCTGTTGAGTATGGTGGTTTTATGGAATCCTTGTCTTATGAGGAAGTCCCGATTGAGATATTGGATAGGCAAGTTCATAGATTGAGGACAAAGAATGTAATCTCGGTGAAGGTTCATTGAAGAAACCGACTGGTAGAAGAGGCTTCATGGAAAGTTAGGGAAGATATGAAGGTTAAATACCCATTCGTATTCCCTAGTTTGGATGAAAGTTCTTTAAGGCATGAGTTTTGTTTTCCTTTTTTCCCTTTTTGAGTTTTTGATAACGCTGAACTTTCACGTCAAATTAAGTGCAAGGACGTAGTCATTAATATATTTAGACCACTTTGTAGTCGGGGTCGAATCCACGAGGAACAATGTGAGTTGTAATGAAGTTAATTCGAAATAACAGATACAAGTTTAATTCAAACCAATGTTATATAGAGATAAAAATGAGGGAGATAGATACCTACACTAATGTTTCCCTTTGTGTTTTTTCTAGTATAAATTTAGGGCTACGAATAATTAGAGTTTAATAATTAAGCACGGATCTTGGGATTATTCATTACTACGGGAGTGGCATGTAGGAGTTAGTAATTATCATCAATTTAGTAAGTTAAATTTTGGTAGTCTTGGTTATAGATTTTGATGCTAGTCTTTCGACAAAACACCAAACTTTCACCCATTGATTCTTTCGAATACCTAATAAGTGTGCTCAACATTTTATAACCACAACCTCAATCTAGGCATCCCTATGTTTAAGATGACACCCATGGTATTGCCAACCTCACATTCACCCTTACCTTTAACAGAGTGAAAATTTAGCAAACTACACACATAATTGTCCATCATTTCTTTTGTTTCCACATCCCTCTTTCAAGGATGATATGGATTCCTGCACTTCACCCAAAACCCTTTTTTCAAAGATGGCCTTGAGCATTCTAGAGCTTGGAGCTTTCACTCATCAAACCCATATGGGTATTTGGGGCTTTCACCTATAAAATCTAAACTAAATTAGCATAGAAATGATAAAACCCATAAACATGACTTACCAAATAGATGCTAATAATAACAACCCACACACAATTTAACCCATATTCACACATAACCCCAAAAGGGAGATTTAGCTACACATACGATAAATAAGCATAGATATACCCATAATCTCCAATGAAATGAATTGTTGAAGATTTAAGAGAATGTTACTTCAAACTTGTCTGTCCAACAGTATCAACAATGGTAGTGAGGAAATCTTCCATTTAGAAAGTCTCCAATGTATTCTTCACCCAAAATTTACACAATATTTTCTTCTCTAAAAATGGAGGTTATGGAGTCAAGAGGTAAGACCTAAAAAATTGGGGAAGATGGGATTATGATCCATAAGGCTAGGGTTTGAGTCATTTTTTTCAAAATTGGGATCAGCCATATGCATTTTCAGTTTTGCCCTTGGCCAAAATATGTTTGCTGAGCTGCGATCGAACCAACTTGGCCGTGACTGCATCTACCATGACCATGATAGATTTACATGACCATAGTTGGCTGACCATCTTTGATTCCTGCGACTGTGGTCACCGGGTAACGACCGCGGTACCCAGGTCCCTTCTACTGCAGGTCTTCAATTGCACTTTTCTTTCTCCCTTTTTGTCATTTTGAGCTCTAATCCATATCTTTTGATATTATCAACTATATACATGTAAGGAGTGAATATTAATGTGTTTACTCATAATTATTACTCATTTACTCATTTAAATCAAGGTAATGTGCTTGAATAATTAGTGTAAACGAGTGGTAACATCACCACTCATCAACTTTGTCAATTGATTCTGGAGTATTCTTACTATTCTTATGCTAAAAGTATCCTAACTCATCATTCGGGGACAAATGATCCTTAGAGGGGATAACGTAAGACCCCTTAAAATTTTAATTAATTTATTTTAATCCTCCCGTAAGTGTAATATAATTTTTTGACCTTAATTATGTTTAGAAATATTAAAAGGGTGCTTGGGGAAAGTTTTTTATTTTTTTGAAAGGGTTCGAGATCATTTTAGGACCCCAAGGTAGTGAGGGTCTGCAATAAGGTCGTGTCACAGAGGTTAACCTCTAAGATATCACCTTGGCACAGAGGATAATATCCTCGATAACGGCGTGCCATGCCAGTATTCTAATTTCATCTAATTTTATTTTTGTTCACTTGGGGTGAGTGTTTTTTTTACACATTTTATGACCTTTAAACATAAAATGAGCCTCTTTTCTTCAGTTTCAACAAAATCAAAATCATTCATTCTATCTTAAAACTCAAAGGCCAAGAACATTCAAGGGTTTTAGAGTGCATTCTTCATCCGAGCTACAAATTTCAAATTGACTTTAATTCCTTGTATGTTTAAGGTATGTTTCTCTTCCCTAAACTTTAATGTTACATTGTGGTATGAATTGAATGGATTTTTATGTTATTTAAATATGGGTTTTGAAATTGAGTTTAGGGGTTTTAGTTGTTACTGATTGATTTATTTGTCCCATGTTTTGAATTGATTATTCATGTTTCAAATTGATATTTTTGGGACTGAATTGGTAAATTATTTAAATGGTTGGAATGGGGGACATGGGTTTCCCTAAATTGGATGAATTTTTTCTTAGAATAGAATTAACCTTAACCAACCTTGCAATTTTGATTTTTACTATGAATATTTGCATGGTTTAACTTGATTTTGAACCCAATACATTACATTAATGGATAAGTGGATAAAAATTGATTTGGACGGCCTTGGTGTCCATGGTTTGGATTTTAATGGAACTTGGGAGTCCAATTTTCTTGTGTGAACTGGTTTCGCATAAATATATTAGCTTGCAAACATATTAGTATTACGATACCAAGAGGTAAATGCTTTAATGAATAACTCATGGGTTAGTGGTTGGAATTATGTGTAAAGTGATTCTAATTTGGGCTTAAAGGGGTTATGTAGCTTATCATAAAGGTGGAAGTCCCGGGGGATTGAGGGAGTGGGCGAACACTGGAAATTAAGTTTGTCGGCATCAGATGTTTATATGATCATTTGCTTGACACATACTTGATATATGTATTTGGAATGGGTATTTCCCATGGTTCCTTTAGTTTTCTCTTGGATTTTCCTCATTTCATATGGCAAACATACAAACTGGGCCCTTTCAGCGGGGGAAGTTGAAGCCATATAGTCTACGGGTACCATTAGGATGGATCGAGCTATAAGTCTAGGTTAATGGTTTTAAAACTCTTATTTTCATGACCCTTGGCCTATCATGGAATCTTATTTTTGTATATATGAATGTGTGCATGTTATTTTGACTATTTTTGGACATGGCATTATTTTATCACTTCCCCTGAGATACATGCTAGTGTTTATCCTACTGACCATCCTAGGATGCTACATTATTTCATAATATAGGTTCCAAAGACTTTCTTGTTACTCCTATGCCGTGTTAGGTCAATTAGCACGTTGATTGAGTTTCTATGAAATTGTGAGTCTCCATCCTTCGGAAGGCCTTATTATTTCATTATTTTTATTGTTAACTTAGCACTTTTGGATTCATTTTTTTCATAGTCGGGGGGCATGTTTTGACTTAGATGTTCTTCTAGTTTACTGGCTTTCATGGACAGATGTGTGTTGATTGTCATTTTAAGTCTTAGTTCATTGAGTTATCCATTCATCCCTTATTACTATCTTAATTGTTTTCAATTTATCATTACTATTGTTATTATTGTGCTTTTAAAGTTAGGCTAGAGGGATGGTCTCTGGTCTATGGTGAGATTGAGATACCCATCACGACTAGGCCCTGGTTCGAGTCGTGACACTTTATTTGAGGACAGTGCTCTACACTTTGAGAGACAATAGAATTTATATAAAATTTTCAAAGTAAGAATTTAGGCTTGAGTATTAGCATTTTTAGGTACGTTTTGTCCAAGAATGGGATTACAGAGGACCTGGCAAATATTAAGCCTATTCGTAATTGGGCTTGATCTATGTCATCTTCCATGGTTTTTGTTTTATTAGTTTGGAAGGCTACTATAGGTAGTTCATTGAGAGAATTGGTACTATTGAAACCCTTAAGACTAGATTGACTAGCAAAGAGGTTCCACTTCAGTGGTCTTTATGAGGTGAGATTTCTTAAACTCAAGGACTTGCTTACTTCAACTCCTATTCTGGCTCTTTTTTTGGGTGAGGGGTTTACTATTTATTATGATACTTCTAGTGTTGGTTTGGGGTGTGTCCAAATGCAACAAGGATGAGTTATTACATATGTTTCAATTCCGCTAAAGGTGCACAAACACAACTACACCCTCATGGCTTGGAGTTGGCAACGATAGTCTTTATGCTTAATATTTGGAGGCATTAATTATATGGTGTTTTCAGTGAGATTTTTGTTATAAATCATAGTCTTTAGTACATTATGACTTAGAGAGAGTTTAATTCAAGACTGCACAGGTGGATTGAGTTGTTAAAGTACTATGACCTATCTATTATATTCAATCTAGCCAAGGAAAACATGGTACCGATACCTTGATCTAGAAGGCATTGAGTATGGGTATCTTATCCTTTATTTTAGTTTTTGAGTGATAGTTGGCATTGGAAATCTATTCCTTATCAAACATAATAGTTCATCTTGTTATTTCCAACCCTAGGAGGATTCTTGCTAGTATTGAGGCTAGGTCAACCTTGTTGGAGTAGATTCGAGGCCAACAGTTTGAGGATAGTAGGATATGTAGCATTTAAGATCAAGTGTTGAGAGGTGTTCTTAGGAGGGATACCTTATATTCAAAAGAGCATTTTGACATTTAACGGTAGCATTTATTATCTGAAGGTAGGATACTTGATTCAGTTGATACTTCAAGAGGATCATAGCTCCGGATATTATATTCACTATGAGATAGCAAAGTTTTATATAGATCTGAGGAATCATTTTTGGTAGAGTGGAATGAGTAAAGATGTAGCATACTTTGTGGCTCAGTTCCTATGTTGTCTGCAGGAAACGGCCAAATGTATAAGACATGATGCATTACTTTAGAGACTACCCATTCCAGAGTGGAAATGAGCAAAATATTTGGATTTTGTGGGTAGTTTACAATGCATTTCTTGTGTTTCTGATATTATTTAGGTTATCATACATCGATTGACCAAGCCTACCCATTTTATCCCTATTTATACTTTCTTTTGTGGTGAGAGGTTGGATCATAACTATATTTGAGGGTTGATTTATCATCCTGGAGTGCTTGTGTCTATTATCTAAATAGACGCTCTTAATTTACTTTCAGCTTTAGAAGGACCCTTCAATAGGAGTAGGGAACCAAGGTTTACCTTATCATTATTTTTCATTTATCGAATTATGTATATCTAGAGAAGACTATTTAGGTTCATGGAGATATGTTCTGCATATGTGTTATGTACTTTGGATACCAGTGAGAGAAGTTTTTAACATTTGTGGAGTTTTCCTACATAATAAATTCCATTCGAGTATTCAGATCGACTCACTTGAGGCTTTGTTGATCTGCATTAGTTTGGTTTAAGACTTCAGCAGTTAAGTATTGTGGAACCAATTTACTTTGCGTGTCCTTGGACAAGGTTTAAGTGATTCATGATAGGTTTTAGAAAGCTCAGAGCAGGCAAAAGAGTTATTTTGACCATATACTTTGAGCCTTGACATTTATAGTTGGTGACTAGGACTTTCTTTGATGGTTTTCGATGAAGGGTGTTATGGGTTTCGAGATTAAGGGCAAGATCTTCCCTAAGTATATTAGACCATTTGAGATATTTTAGATAGTTAGAGAGGTAGATTATGAGTTGTCTTTTCCTCTATCCTTTTCATCTATCCATACTATTTTCCATGTATCTATGTTGAGGCACTATATTTTGGATGAGTCTCACGTGCTTCAGTGAGACTCAAGTCAATTTGACTAGGGGTTGACATTTGTTGAGGAGCCAGTTTCTATCATAGCTAAAGATGTTGGATGATTTCTTTCCCAAGACATTATGTGGTCAAGGTTAGATAGAGACATTGTCAAGTCAAAGAGGCTACCTGGGAGAGTGAGTGTGACATGTAGACCTAGAATCCCTACCTATTCGAGCTTTCAGGTACTTTAGAATCATTTACTTTCATGGATGGAAGTGCTTGTAGTAATGGATGTTGTAATGACCCTCTAAGTTATTTCTCACATTTTTGTGCTTTTTCTAAAATTAGAGCTTTTCTACAACTTCCGCAAGTAATTTATGACTTGATATGTCTAATAGTTTGGTAAGTTTCCTATTCATTTGTTTTTAATGCTATTTTTCTATTTTGTTGCTTTTGAAGTTAAGTAATTGATCTCGAGCCAAAAATTTAGGTAAATAGCCTTAAATGCCATTTTTAAATAGTTTTATTAGCTATAGAATGTGAATTTTAGGCTTGTGGGACCTTTGATCAGGGTCAAAGCATTCCAAACTTATTTTGGGCTATTGGGTGAATTTTGGCAAAAAATCAAAACCTTGGGTGTTGGACAAAGATTCTGCTGAAACAACCTTGGATAGATATTTTCATAGTTGTGCTGAATCTGGAATGCTGAATTTAGTAGGGCATCATAATTTATTTGCATTCATGGGATTCCTAAGCAATCCCAAGCACCCAATAAGAGTCCACTAGGACATAGAAATAGTTCCTAATTTATTTCTGTAACCGTTTTAGCGACTTATCGACTACTATAGTGGTTTATGACTTTTTAGCGATAACCGCTTAAGTGATGCCAAACCGTTTTAGCGGTGGCTTGCCAGCTGAGGCTGGGTCGCTTGAGTGCCCTCCTCACTGATTTTGCAGTCATTTAGTTTCTAAGTGACCATCACTGATAGCTTAAATATTTTCTTTCCTTAAATTTTAGTTTCAAATGATATGTCAAAAATCTCCATTAAAATGAAAGTGTGACCTCAAAACTCGTAGGAAATCACAAGTTGAAGCTGGGATTGTGTCTGGGCTAGTTGTGATCATTTCCTGGTCACTATTCTTGTAAATTTCTAGTTATTTCATTATTTAATTCACCAATTATCTTTTTTTCTTATTTTATTTGGATCTATTTATAGACTATTGGATGTCATAGTTACACCTAAATTTTGGGCAAATGTTCCTTGAGTTGAGAGGATCGTTGGGATAGTTTTAATTTTATGATCCTTCAAGTAGGATCCACATTGGATTTTAGCCCAATATCTAACCCATAGAATTAGTACACAATATGGGTATCAATATTCTCACATTTATATTAGAAACCTTATTTTTATAGCATGGTAGTGGTTGGAGGCTTCTTTTAAGGGAAGCTCCAAAGTATGGGATTATTAGATCTTTGGGCGATGTCCAGGTAGGCTAGGCTCATTTTTCTCCTAGAATGTGTGTTATTACAATATTACTATAGTATTATGCTAGCTATGGGTAGGTGGATACTTATGGACCAGTTATTCTTTTTGCATTTATTGACTAAATTAGCCAGTTAGGGACCCTTTTCGGTAGCCTTTGGCCATGTGTTTACTTATGTTAATTTATGATTACCCCTTAGGGTTAGTATTAGTATAATTAGTGCCTTGGGATAGGATTTAAAATAATTAGACTAGGTTTGGGTCGATGCTTTCGTTATATTGGATTTTTGAGACTGGTAATGGGTGCTACAAACCCTTTTTTTAGATAAAATGTCTTGAATACCTTCTCGTTGACCTAAATGACCTTTATTTATTATCCTTGGCTAATTTGGGAATTTAAAATGACTTATTCATTTTCAATAGTCCAATTTGACCTTTTTACCCTAGGTGGGGTAGTATTTGGCCATAAATTTAACTCTTTGGTTTAGTGGTAGGGACACGTATCGCACATAGAGACTTCACCGCTGGACGTTACATATTGTGACAAGTTAGAATTAATTGGAGCTTTACTGATTGATCATTATTAACTTTTAGCTTACTTATTAATTTTGATTTTAGTTCACAGCTTGTAACTTTATTAATATTTATCAGTTTTGGTTCGAGTTTGACATTCTACTATTATAGTTATTATTTGAGTCTGAAATTTTTGATCTATACGGATATTGGTTTAGGATTGGGAATAAGGTAAAGACTGGTAATAATTGGCTTTTTGATCTAAGTAGTTTCAGTTATGCTTATCATATGCTGGCTCGCATTACATTTATTATTATTATTATTATTATTCCATCATTAGTGTTACTCTTGGTTTGTACCCCCTTGGGCTTATGAGGGCTCAGTTGAGTTATGTTTCTTCTTATTTCTTCCTTCTACGCTTATAAGGGCCCAATTGGGTTATAATTAGACTTTATTTCTATATTTTAGTTACTCATTACATATTTATCACATCCGTTCAGCATGATCTACTATTTTTTATTCTGCCCTATATTTCTGACTTAACATACATTCTCACATTTTAGTAATGTTTATTGTTATTTATCTCAGTTGGCCTATGATACCTACTGAGTACCCATTGTTTTGGTACTCATACAACAGTTTTACATTGTTTCCCTGATGTGGATACTAGTATGATTCACCACCACTAACATTCTTTGGTTGAGTTGTTGTTGGGAGTTAAGGTGAACTTTAAGAATCTAGTGCTGGTCCTCCTCCTGCTGTTATTTTTGAAGACTTTTTGTACATTCTGAGACTATTTTGTATATTTGGTAGTTATTATTACTATATTTTATTTTAGTGGCTCCTGCACCAACCTTACCAGGTCATAGGATAACTTATTTTGTGCAATAGTCATTCTCTCTCTGTTGTATTGTATGTTCATATATTTATCACTACTTTTAGTTTCTTTGTATTTCCATTTTATTTCTATATATTCTATTTTCTTGCCTTATGTCGATTAGCCTTGTACTTTTTGTTTTGGATTATGGTTTACCTTACCAATTGTGGATAACTAGAGGTGCCATCATGACTCGAGAAATTTGATCGTGACATTAACTGTTTATGCTAAAGTCTCAATCATCACAGAACGGGGACACTTTTTATCAAAATGACTACCCTCCCCAAAATCATAACAACTTTGAGAAGCGATACCGTGATGAGAAGTACCTGCTGACCCAAAATGGCCATCACTGCCTGAAGATCTAAAATGAGAACTATGAAAAAATTGTCTAGAGCTATAATACCAAACTATCATGACCTAAACATTCAGTCCTTATGGCACCTACTATACCCTACTAGTAGGTAAGCTAAACCCATAGTCCTAAATAGAAAGTAATAGGATAATAAGAGAAAGAGAGCTACACAATATAAAGTTCAAACAAAAACACTAAACCTATAAAGTAAGACCCATACATATATACATAGGGAGAGAAGGAACCAAATTATTCAAAAATACCCCAAAGACCTAGTATCAGTTGACTCAAGAGCTACTATATATATAAGGAAGTACAAGACATATGCAATACATATATAGAACTATCTACAAATATATAAAATAAAGACTAGTCCAAAAGGTAGAAGGAGATAGATCATCTATGGTCATCAAGAGCTCAGCCTAAGTCTCCGAATCCAACAGCTCTACATGAGGAGGGAATCTGTGGTGATAACTTCTACTAGGATCTATATTAGGAAAAAAATACAGAAGTGTAGTTTGAGTACCAAAACATGTGATACGCAATAGGCATCATAGGCTGACTAAGATCAGATAAGATATAAATATAATAAAATGTGAATATATGTTAATGTTATGTATAAAAAGGTCAGAAAAAGGATAATAGCCCTAATCTGGACAAATAAGAGAAATGTACATAAGATACCTCAAAAAGCTTAATTACAATATCTCTACAACCTAATCAAGCCCCCATAAGCCAAAAGTCACAAAAATAGACATTATATTCAAATATTCCCCCATAAACATGGTGGATACAAGCTAGAAATAGTAATCACTACAACCAATGTGTAAGAGTACATCAGTATGAATAGATGCCATAAAATTTATGAAGCCATGTCCAATATATTGTATACACTTCCTCCCGCAACTATGGATCATAAATGCATAACCCATGGGGGACACACCGATATGAACACAAACACAAAGTACAAAAATCAAAATATAATAATGAAAATCATTAATCTATAGACACAAGAAGAGGATCTGTAAGAAGCCAAAGGTATATAAACTGATGAACTCAAGCGTTAATCCTACAATTCAACCAAAATTAATCCACTTTCACATAATGTTTCACAAGGTTCAACAAAGCTCCCAAAAAGCTTAAAAACACTCTCAGGTGTAAGTTTCATAAAAAATTATCTAACGAAGAAAAGGGGAAAGCCTATCTATTTATAGTCATGGTCTATTTTTTATAAAACAAGCCTAAAAGATACCCAAAATAAGCACATAAGACATCTTAAAGAAACCGAGGGAGAAACTAAGCAAAGGATTTCATATGCCCAGATACTCATGTATGTAAGGGCTCATATGATCACACGCTGACACAAGTGGAGGTGCACATGGGTCTAGAATGATGTTTATCTCCTCTTGACTCCGAAGGTCCTTTAGTAATGTATCTCATATGTCCAAAGCTATCATTCACACATGATATTGATCTCTTAGAAGCTCTATCCAAGCATGCTCACTTCTGGGTTTCATGTCTTCATTACCATCAACTACCAAGCTTTCAAAATTGCTTTTAATTGACAAATATTTTTGATAATGTGAAGTGTCTGGACTTGAATCGGGGCTGAAAGAGTTTATCTTAGCTTTTTGAATACAAAATCTGGTAAAAAGCTCCTCAAGTCCCATTTTAAATCAAACAAAGTATTTTTTTTTGGCTAAATCTCCAATATACCGTGAATATGAAACAATACAAGCATAATAAGGAAAATAAACTAACCGATCAACCAATGCAATATCTACAAACAAGTATCACAGTAAACTAGGACTATGTCACTTTAAAAAGGACATTATCCTAGAGAAAAGTAACTTACAAAAATGATAATATTGGTACAACTCCTCGAGGAACATGATATAAGGCAAGCAACTTTCTAAACCTAGATTAAGGCTTCCAATAATAATCCTAAAGTTACAAGAGATACTTGACTAAAAAGTACCTAAACTAAGAATTAGCAGTCAAATTATACATTAAGGTCACTAAGTCAATGAATAGAATCATAATCACCGAAGTAAATCATATCAAAACCACAATGTCCCACAACAAATAATCATATTTATACCTTAAACGAGCCAATATAAGAGTAGGTAAGCCATAACCTACCTAAAGGCCAAACAACACACTCACGATCAACTATAGCAGAGTTGTCCACTTTCAACAAGCTATCGATTGCTAACACTCTATCTAAATAATGATCTATAGATCAACATAACAATAACAATACCCACATTGGAATTTAAATTTGACTAAAAATTGCTTCAAAATCACCCATGGGTTTGCTTATGAAATCTAAAAATTCCACCCGCAGTTATGTTCCTCATATAAAAAAAACTATGCCCAACAATTTATCTATATTAAACCATAAATATTTGCTTAGAACATCCAAAAAATTCAACAAAACTTATGAATTATTCTTTGAATTTGTACAATTTAGCAAGTAAAATAGTGCAGAATGGTCCAGCAGGATTGAATAAACTTACCTTAGATCAAGTAGATTATTTCATACAGTTTCCCAAAGCTTAAAGATTTAATAAGGGTGTTTCAAAACATAGAAATGGTTTAAAAATTGTAAAGAAAGAGTATATATACTATCAAGGGTCCTTTCATTGAAAATGCATGACCTCTATTGTGAATATAGAGTCATGTAAAGGTAGTCAATCTACTATAAACATGAAGAATTAGCCAAGACCAGCTAGTCTAGTCCTTCTTCATAAATGTAGCGACCTGCATGGAAATGCAAAGGACAATAATCCTGAGCAACAACAACTATGCGATGTCAGAAAACATTAAACAGGTACTTAGGATTCTTTTGAAACATCATGAACAAAAATGAAATATGATACCCCATTAAAAATGATATTCTAGACTTAATAGAATAAATTTAATTCCATTGAGGCTGCAAAGAATAATGCTGACCTGCACCAGATTTTATGCACAGACAAGCTAAGTTTTAAAACTTTTGAATGGGACCTTGAGATTCATTCAGAACCTCGTGAATACAAATAAAATCTACTATTCAACTAAATATGGCATTCCATGTTTAATGGAATTGATAAAGTTTCCAACAGATGTTATTTGATAAAAATAGGCACCACACCCATTCCTTTTATTTTAACCAAATTCTACACAATAGCCAAATATAGCCCCTAAGACCCTAGACTCAAACCAAAGGTCTCCATGCCCTAAAATCCTTATTTTAAAGATAAAAACTATCAGAATTTTTATCCAAGGTTTTTTACTCCAAGCTTTGGCTGATGACTAATTTCTTAACTTTAGAAGCTCCAAAATATGAAAATTGGATTAAAATCCAAATGAACAGTATGAGAACCAAACCGTGAGAACCAAACCATCGATCCCATAAAATTATAAATGACCTGAAGGAACTGTGAGGAATCTCAAAATATAGAAAACATACAAAATGGAGAAAATGACCTTCAGGGTCATTACAAAACTCTAAGGAAGATATAATTATAGTAAGAAGCTAAACATGATAGTTATTTTTTATTATTATTTGTGAAGCTTATTACCAAGATGTTTTATCACTCGAAGTATCTTTGTCCTCATTATATAGTATTGCAAATTAATGAATAACTATATGAATGGTACAAAACATGAAGGCCCTTCACTAATTCCCCCCTTCAACCTTTATTTGTAGTAACTACCTACAGTATCATTTTGAGCAACATACTTAAAACTATGAATATCTTGTGAAATTATTGTGATAAAATATCATTCTATGACAAAACATTTTTCATATCTAGTAGGCCTCATATTTCACAATGTTCCAACTCCAACCTTCTCGACAATTGTTGAAAATGCAGGCTGCAAAACACTCCTATCCTCATATCATTTATTTGAAAGCCCCTCATACTTGATACATTATTTAGAAATTATTCCTTCTATCCATAGGTAAATATTTATACAATCACTAGACTTTCCACTCATAGGAGCTACTAGAATGGGAACTACAAGGATTAGAAAGAAATAAAGAATACAATGGATTTGAAAGGAATTAGCTAAAATTTGAAGTGGAATTTTAAGGAAGATTGTACTTAAATAGTTTATTTAAAGATTATAAATAGTTTCTATAGTGGCTACAAGTAATTTACAACTTGTAGGAATTGTCGATTCAGTTATTGGATAGTTCATTTGGGTTTTAGGCCCATTTCCTTATTTTGGGTTTTTAATTGTTATGGAATTGGTATTAGACAAAAATTCCTAGTAAACAACCTTATATAAGGATTCCAACAGAACTACCAGATTTGGGCATTGATTTTTAGCTAGGGCAAACCTTGGTTTAGGTCCTGAGTTTTCTAAAATCATTTTGGGCTACTAGTGAATTCTATTTAAATGTAACTATAGGTGTGGCCCTAATTTAGTTATAATGATATCGAATGAAAGTTTTTATTGCTTCATCGAGTATGGGATGTTGAATTTTCTAGGGTAGCATATTTTTTTTATGCACACAGAGCTTCAAACAAATCTCGTGTACCCAATAGGGGTCCATTTTGAACTTACTTAATTTGGCATATTAGGTTGCTGGTGAAACCACTTATGTAGCCCTTTGACAGCTTAAGTAGTCATCTCTTTAGCAATATTGGTTTATTTTAATGACTTTTTCCATTTGTCTAAGCACCGCATAAGCAATTAAGGTCCATTTTAGCAGACATTGCTTTAGCCGCCTAGGCACCGCTTTAGAGATGCCTGAGCCCCCATGTGAGACTGCCTTATCAATTAAGGAGTATATTTAGCAGAAATTTCTTAAGAGACTTGGTCACCGCTTAAATGATACTTGGAGATTGTTAAATCCCCTTCTTCACTCAAAATTCCCATTTATTTCTACCTATTTTTACACTATTTTGGGGGCTTCAAGAGTGAAAATAGTAGGTAATCATCCATTGAAGATAAATTATATTATCCTAATACTCCTGATTATTTCCCATTATTTTTCTTATAATATTTTATTTCAAATTTGTAGAAATTAGGCCATTAAATCCCTAGACCTTATGGGCTAATTTGGACCTTATTTTACGAACTATTTAAGCTCAACTTTTGAGAACATATTCCTTTTCCATCAAGGAACCTCGTGAAGAATTCAATTTTAGATTTTGTTTGCAGGTCCCATGGGCTCGTTCATGACCCAAAATTTGACCCAACTCTTTTTTTAGCAATATGGGGCTAATTTAAATCGTAATGACATGTAGATCACTATTTAACATGGTAATATTTTAAGAATTATGGAGCAAGGCACACAATTTATGGATAACTCAAAACTTGTAATTCTAAATCGAGGCTGGCTTTGATCTACTCTTCTTCATGAGATAGTGTATGATATATCCTATATTCTAGGTAAGGATGATGGGACATGATTATAGGTAGGATACCATGACGTGGTCTATTTAATGAGTTTGGGATAAAAGGGTGAATCGACCCTTAAGATAAAATATATTTTATAGTGATAAAAGTCTATCACCTAAAATTATAGGCATGCTAACCATATTTGATGGTAATTATGATTTAGTATAAGGTTTACTACCTGACTTAGTGGACTATTATAGTTTCCCAAATTTTTTTATTATTACTATACTAGTTATATATTATTGGGTTATTATGGTTCTATTGTGTGGATACTGGTGATGACATGCATAGTCTCTGGTACATATATGCTTACTTAATATTATTATTCGGGATAAATCATGATTTTACTACTATTTTTTAAAAGTGGATTTATTCCTGCTTTTTACTCTTAAAATAGGTTCTTTGTAAAAAGGGAATCGTATCACTTTGCTTAATGATTTATTAGCTTTTGGATCTAAAAATGATGTTTTGAAAATTAGATCGATATTGATTTTGGTCCATGATTTATCCACTCTTTTACCACTTCTATTTACTTTAGTCGTGAGAGATTTCGATCCTTTTTACTCTATTACAATGATTTAGTCTCGAAGTTAATCCTAAGAAAAAGATTTATAGACTGAAACTTTTAGCCATGGTTAGAGTCCATGCATTTATTGCGGATATATATGTTTTGTACTAGATGGAGTAGACCGATGATGATGATGATTGGAAATCCTGGATTAAGATCAGGTTAATGTATATGGATATTCTTGAATCCCCTTGGAGCCCCTTCATCTATGAGTCGTCATGCCAGAGAAGAGAGGTCGATATTGGTCCTGCCTTTTAGAGCTGGTCAATATGGAAGAGATGTATACAATAGGTACATTATGACACTTGGATTAATTATGGTATAATAGAATTACTTTATATTCATTCATACATATGCATCACCTATCTCCAGTATGTTATTTGGTTCTTATATATATATTAACCTTATAGGGGTTGCATAAGTGTAGGCTGTGATTGCTAATTGTTTGAGTATTGATTTAACCTTTTAATTTTAAGGGCCTCAATTAAGTATTATTTCTCAATCTAGCCCGTTACTTTGTTATTGTTATTATAGTTAGTTTGTGGAAGGCTCATTATGGACTGATACCGAGGTTAAAGATATAATTCTAATTCCTTTCCTTTTTATAGTTATTCATATTATGGATAGCTAGGATTATTTTTCTTATTTAGTTAGCATTTCCTGGAGAGATTAAGTTCGCTACCTTAGGTTCTTACCTTGAGCTAGTCTTGTATACCAATATGCATGTATATATACTCCTAGCCATGTTGTTACTATATATCCCTCTCTTTCCTTGTTTATTAATGTTGTATAAGTATTACATGGCCTTGTATACTACTATATATTCTTCTTCCATCTTTCATTGTATATTGGATTGTGATATACGATATAGTAAGTTAGTTCTCGAGTATATTTAGAATAGGGTAGTTTATCCATATTATCTCTTAGATTTATAATGTTAGCTCATTGGATAGTGGCTTGTAGTTATATTGCTACTTTGTCAGTTATCTATGTTTTCCTTATCTTAAGAGCTTAATTGGCAGTTTCCTACAGAGTGCCAAATTTTGGGCACTCATTCTACACTTCTACAGCTTGAAGAAAATTATGACTTCTCTTTTTTGTTATTTTCATCATGTGGAGGAGCTATGGATTAGAGATTTGGGTTGAGCTCCTGGCATTTTTAGTACTACTACTCTCCCTTTTACGGATTAGATTAGTCTCTCTATTACATTCAAAGATGGGTTGTTCCTGTAAAATTTATTCAGTATTTGACCTTGTACTCTTATTATATTAGAAGCTCTTGTTCTGATTACTAGGTTGTAGAACTTCTTTATATGTAATCTTTTATCCTATTTATTTTTCTATTTCTATTCACCTCTCTTTATTGCCTATTACTTGTTGTTCCAGACTATGGTTTGGCTTACTTATTGGTATATCATAGTACATACCATTATTACCTAAGAGACTAGGTTGTGACAAATTGGTATCAAAGGCTAGTTTTATCGATTTGTTAGTATAAGGGCTTGGTGTTTAGTAGAGTTAGAGATATGTGTATCCTATCTTTGGGAGATTATAGGGCATTATAAAAAATTCTATTCTTGAGTCTTGGTCATGTGTCTAAATGTCTATGAATAGTTTTTACATTCTTTTACAATATTCTATTCTAAATGGATGATATAAGGTTATCGATAAATGTGGACAAGAATTCAACACATGTTTCTAAAGCATCACCGCATCATCGGTTTTTGAGTGCATTAGGGTTTTTTTGCCCATCGATGATTCCGTTCCTTGGGAGGTTTATGTTGATTTTTTGTGCCTTGGTGCAAAGTTCATGATTATGTGACTAACCCCATACATGATTTCTTTTAGTAGAGGATAGAGCGGATCAGTATTGACATTTCCATAAGGATGTAAAATTTGGGATTGAGTCATATTTAACTTTGCATATTGGCCTTATTCTAGCCCTAGAATGGTACTTGTCAATGATTTTTATTTTAGAACAACCTACATTTTACGCTGATGATATTATTGTTTTATTATTATTGCTATTTTTTGACATTGATTGACTCTTATGTGATTGGCGGCTAAACTAGCATTATCTAGTTAGAATTTTCTTCCTCATAATTCTTTTTTATTAACCTAAGCGACTAGCTTGTGTGATGGTTTTCAAATTTTTAGAGAGGTGTCAGTGGTCGTTTTCCTATTTTGTTGGTAAGTTTAAATTGGTTATTGAGTGGGCTCTTATAGTAAAGGTAAGTTGGTCTTTCTTGGTTCTATTATGGATCTAGATTTGTCAATTTGGTTATATTGCTCTTTTTGAGTTGATATTCTAGGTCATATTTTTTGGTTTTCTGAAATTTTAGTATTGCTTATAAATCTATATAACCTATTTCTGAAGAAAACTAGTTTGAGATGTCTTCTTCTAATTTGAGTAGTTCATCATTTGACAATGATGTTGAGAGTTTTTGCGCTTGCCTTTTAGGATTTTCAGGCTCATCTCCTAGTGATAGCTTTGATCATAGTGTTGGTATGGATTTAGGTACTCAATTCATACCATGATGTCATTCTTGTTCTAGTGGAGTTAAGGGATGTCGAGATAGGTAATCTTCTCCTGTGATTGCTTCTTAAGTTGTAAAATTGGGAATTAACTATCTTGGTTCGCCTAATTTATTTTCCAGTAGTGGTCTTGACCTTGGCATTGATGTAGAGATGGGTGCTCCATTCTTTTGTGATATGGTGCATGGTTTAACCACATAAAGTTGAAAAAAATGGGTGAATTTAGAAGATCCTCATGTCAATATTATTTCAACCAAAAAATACTTAATGGAGTGCTTTTCCTTGGTGATATTTGCCTATGGGTATTCATTGCTTTAGATGCCATATTGGACTGGCTAGTTTCCGTCTATGGTTGTATTCTCTGAGTTGCTAGAGTTTGGTTATCTCTAGTATAGTTTGTTTCTTTGGTCAGTTATTGGGTATTCTTTGATGATTCATTCCCTCTAAAAGATATGGAGTTGATTGCTTATGCTTTTGACAAGTGGTTGTCCTTAATTATGATTTTGGTTCTCAACTATACTTCAGTTTTGGCTCAGGAAAGAACCAGGGAGGATATGCCTAATTTTGATAGTGAAGGTGAATAAGGTATTTGTTGTTGGTTCATACTTGTCGGCTTCCCAAAAAAATTACCATTCATTTCCTCACAGTATTGGGCATTTGAAGAGAGGATAGAGTGGGGAATCATCCATTGAAGCTATGGTACTTTAGCCTAACACTCCTTGGTCATTTCCTATTATTTGTCTCATCAATTTCCATCCTATTTCATTTCAAATACTTAGAAATTAGGTCACTAATTCCTTAAACATTAGGGGCTGATTTGGCCCCTGATTTATGCTCAACTTTTGACCACACATTCCTTAACCCTCGAGAGACCTCATGATGAATTCAATTTTGGATTCGGTTAGTAGTCACCACGGGCATGTTCTTGACCCAAATTTTGACCCAACCCTTTATATTGCAATATAGGTCTCATTTTTTCTCCTAATGATATGTAGATGACTATTTTAATAGTGTCATGGCATTTTGGGAATTTTGAAGAAAGTTGGATGATATTTGGATGATTAAAGACTTGCGGTTTGGCATCGTGGTAGGCTTCGGTCTACTCTTTTTCATAAGATAGTGTATGACATATATTGTATGCTAGGTAAGGATGATAGTATATAATAATGGGTAAGATACCATGACTTAGCCTATTTAATGAGTTTGGGATATAAGGGTGAACTGAACTTAAGATGAAAAGTGTGTTATAGTGATAACGCTCAATCTACAGCTCTTGTGAGTGTAAAGCGGTCGTTAGCAAATATAGAACCCAACCTGGGTTGGGTGTGGATCCCACAGGGAATAGCTTGGCCAACAAGTAAGCAAAATTACTAAACTTTTGGTGCAAGTCTCGTAAGAAGGGGGGATTTGTAATATGTAACCAAAGTAATGAAATAAAAGCTGAAAATAGCAAAGTAAAAGAGAAAGATTGTCACGTAAGTTGTAAACAATGAGAATTGAAGCGTTGGGGTTATGTCCACCTTCTGAGGTATACGTCTCTATTGGCTATGAGTGTGTAGAGTCTTGACATGCAATTGCTTATAGAGAATTGTAGTCGGTGGTAAATCCAAGCGTCTCTCGACCTGAACAAGGACTATTTCACTTTAACTCTCTCGAGCTTAAAGCGTGTCTAACGGTACGAATTCTCCAAGAGGTTAGTCCAGTTACGGCACTAGCTTTTTAATAGGAAAGGGTGTCCTACTACCTTGACATTATCTCTTTTCCAGACAAATAACCTTTCTCTCGAACAAGTTAAATGTTAGACTGGCGTTATTCTATGCGTTCTCTTTTCTAGACAAATAACCTTTCTCTCGAACAGGTTAAATGTTAGAATGGCGTGTTCTTGTGTTTGCAACCGCAAAGAATGTAGATTTAAGATGAAGAGCGTAATGATATAAGCAATATACTTGTCTTGAACTCACAATCTCATAGCTTTAGATAGTAACTCATTCGGCTTCCATAACCCCAACTAAGAGTTTTAGTTACCCATGAATGCGAAGGATATCACGTTTTGCATGGTGGATGGCGTGTAAAAGAGGTGTTAGGCGTGTGGTTTTGGTGATTCCGTAGCAAGTAACGATTCTCTTGTTGTGGAATTTAAGAATAGAAGAATAGATTAGAAGTGTTTGTGGTGGAAGATGAGAAGGATGGAAGAAGATTAATTGTTGAAGAATGAATGTTTCTCTCCACTAAGGGAGGAATGTGTTGTGGAATGAATAAAAATCTCTAGCATGATAGGGTATTTATAATACTCCTATCCTACTCCTACTAAGCTAATGAAATAAATAACCAAATCCTAATAGACTAATGAAATCCTTAACCCAAATTTACTAGGGTAAGGTTACAATATCATAATCCAAGTAGAATAGTGAAATACATAACCTAATTGTACTAGGTTAATGTATCTTTGTAAAAATCCAGCTTTGTATCTGTAAGTCCCCAAAGTCTTCAGAAATGCTGTTTTAGTCCGGGACAGATTTTCCATGCAGCAGATTTGGTCCTTTAGGCGTCCAGCTCCTTTCTACTTTGTTTGTGAGCTTTCTTTTGCGTCAAGTAAGCCATAAAATGCTGTATTTTGCATCATTTATACCTGAAACTTTCCTAATCATGTTTGTTAGCTCATTTACAGGAAAAAGGACTAAAAGTGCATGAAATATATAATTTGTTCTCAAAACTAGGCTAAAATATGGGCAAAATATATTGATATGGCCAGAAATAGTGACTAGGTTCCTAAGCACTTTAATACATCACATTGTATCATTGACACTTTTTTCTTTCAACCTTTCTTTATTTTATTTTTCCACCCTTGTTATCATCTTTTGTTTTTCAATTTTAAGCACAACTCACTTTTCAGCTTTCTTTTCCTTTTTCTTTTCACAACATACCTCTTATGATAGCACTTTCTTTTTCATCACACATTCAAGCACCATTACAATTTAAAGCATCATACTCACCCAATTTCTTCTTATGTTGTCACATGACTTTTTCACTTTAAAGCACTTAGGAATTTGGATCAAATTACGGTCTTGAAAAAAATGGATTAGGCTTACATACAAGGTTGTCAAAGAAATAGGCTAAAGGCTCAAAAGGGTTTAACTAGGATGATGTCCATGGGTAGGTAAAACAAAGGTAAACATGTATAGGTTGCCAAAGAAATGCCTAAATCATCTCCTAAACTTACACTCCTTATTTTTGCTTTGCATACATACCAGGCAAGTTCTAGCATCAGTCACAAACATAGAATATACTATTATCTCACACACACAAGGCACATGGTCGACTTGGTTAGAAGTAATATAGACTCTTGACCCAACAAGTGCAGGAATTGAATCACACAATATCACATAATGAGTCACAACTAGAGCCTAAACGTCTCAATAGTCACAATTGTAATACATACTCTTGTTAAAATCTCATGCTGCCTATCAAAATAATTTCATGCGAAGCTAGAAAGATTTTACTCCTAAAAAAAACTAAAAAAACATCAAACGAAAAAAAAAAAAAAAAACAAAAAAAAGAACTCAAATAAACAAAGTAACCAAACAAACATAGGTGCAAACAGAGAAGTATAGCATGCAATGCCACCCCACACTTAGACGGGACACTGTCCTCAGTGGAAAATAAATACGAGGAACCTGGTTGGTCGGACTTATCCCCTATGTCTGGGGTCATACCCCTTTGCATTGGAATCATCATCAGAGTTGTCATCCTCAGACGTTCCTCATAAGTATCCCACTTAATTCCAAGCGTGAGTTGAGGTATTTGCTGTGAGGAGGGTTCTCCTTGGTCCTTGCGACTTCTCTTTTTTTTTTGCCCTTTAGGGAGGTGGTAGCCTTCTCCTTGCCTTGTCTCGCTTTAGGTGCCATTGTACCTGGGACTAGAAGTAATGTTAGTTTCAGCACAATCTCACTTGATACAATCTATATGCAAGTACTAGGGGTACCACCCCACACTTAGTTTTTTTGCACAAATCAGCGAGGTGAACGTAGTCGATTTACTCAGATTTCGTCGACATACGTTTAAGGATTGTATTCCAACAAGAAAATCAGCATTGTATCACTTATTTGCAGCCATTGGACTACTTTCATGGTAGATATAGCAACACTACGACATAGGGGTTACCACCTGGAATCGTTATTCTTACAACAAGCACAACCTCCTAAGTCGATAGGCACTATAAGCAATATTCATAGCCATATCAATTCAGCAAATATCATAACAATGCTATTGAAACCAAATTCAAGTCGGAAATAATTCAAGAATTCCCTACGTATATGTTTACTCACATGATTATGTAACAACAATTCAAACACATGAACATCACCAACAATCTTATATGATTTAGCAATTTATAATAAGCATAGCAACGTAGTACTTACGATAAATAAATGAAGAATAAGAGAGTACTTACTTGCTTGAAGCTTGTGGAGACGGTGTTGTGAATTAGAAGAGCAAAAGAAGAAAATTTTGAGAAGATTTGGAAGGTTATGTGGCGCCTTTAGGGTGTTTTCTAATGTGGTTGTGTTGTAAAACTATGTCCCCTTTATATAGGAAGAGTATGGGTCGGGTTATGACCCATTTACAATCGGATTTGGGGACAAAATCACCACATATGCGGCGCATATCTCTTGGCATATCAATGACATATGCGGCGCATTGTCCATGGCATAATGGGACATATGCGCCGCATAGTCTATGGCATTTCTAGACATATGCACCGCATAGTCTATGGCATTTGGTCTCAGTATCTCAAATGCCATAGCATAGGCGGCGCATAGTCAAAAGCATACCTAGGAATAGGCAGCGCATAGTGTATAGCACACTAGATTCCGAGTCCTTAGGCTATAGAATAGGTTGTGCATCGTTCGTGGCCTATTTTTACCAAGGCCTAGCCTTCCTCGAAGCCTATTATGACGTGAGAAAGGCTCACTTCATAGCCTTATGCATCACCATTCCTAACTTACCGACTTTACCATACAATGCGACCAAATCGTCAATTGAAATCAATCTCCTCGTTGCATACTTCTTGCACCTATTTTTGGTCAAAACAAAATGAAAACGATTAGTACGATGGGTTGCCTCCCACCAAGCGCCTTAGTTTTGGTCGTGGCATGACTCTTATTTTTGGATTTTCATTTATCAAAAGCAAAAACAAGTACTAGAATGAAAGAAAGACAAAACGATAAAACGATAAAATGATAAAACGATTGGTTGCCACCCATCTAGCGCCTTATTTATTGTCGTGGATCGACGTAGTTACCTCGAGTACTTAGACTTCGTCAAGATAAGTGATGGATCGTTTTCTAAAAGGATTTAGACGACAATAAGGCTTACCTGTGGTCATGCGATCTTTTTCGAGCTGGCTCATACGTTTCTCCGGAGAGTCACCAATTATATCATCAATAGTCCAACCCATAGCTCTCTTGTATCACCTCAGAGCAGAGATGAGAGCTTCTACGTGCTGTTCACTTAAATCATCTGCTCTCTCTGGAAGTATATTTCTACTTTCCAAGAACACATACTTTAGATAATCGGGAAGCTCTTGCGATTCTAGCATTGGTGGCTCATTAATGAAAGTCTTCGCTGGTTGATTCTTGGGATCACAATCCGGTTGCTTAGGAGTATACGGCTCTATTTCTGTTAGAGCACCCATAAGTTCTTCATTATCCTCATGCTCAATTTTTAGTGGCGCAACAAATAATGGCTCAACAGTAGGCTATTTCTCTATAGATAATGCTTTCATATCCTCATGATGAACATCAGCTACAGATAACTCATTCATATCACTAGGCTGCTTCATTGTTTTGCATATATCAAACCGTACCACTTCGTCATTAATTCGAAACAAAAACTCATTATCTTTCATGTCAATAAGCACACTTCCAGTTGCAAGGAAGGGACGTCCCAAGATGATGGGAACTTCAGAATCCTCCTTACAATCCAGAATAACGAAGTCTGCAGGAAAGATGAATGAAGAAACCTTCACCAACACATCATTTAAGATACCCACAGGTCGTTTTACCGACCTATCAGCCATCACGAGCCTCATATTGGTTGGTGTAGGGTCTCCCAACCCCAACTTTCTGTAGATAGATAGTGGCATCAAATTGATGCTAGCTCCCAAATCGCACAATGCCTTAGCAAAATCCAACGATCCAATTGTGCAAGGAATAGTGAAAGCTCCAGGATCTGCCTTCTTTTGAACTAGCGATCTTGTAGCGACTGCACTACAATGATGAACATTATCCGCCAAGTCATAACTTGCTGCCCGCTTCTTTGTCAAGAGATCCTTCATAAATTTTGCATACCCAGGCATTTGTTCAAGTTCCTCCACCAATGGAACATTAATGGTGAGCTGCTTTAACATATTCATGAATTTGCTGAACTTTGTGTCATCCGCCACCTTCTTCAATCTTTGGGGAAAAGGTGGTGGTGGGTATGGAAGTGTTCTCTCCACGGTTTTCTTCTCCTCTTGCTTCCGTTTTTCCACTTTTTCAGGCTGCACAGTGCTGGATGTGGCGTCCTTAACATCAGGAGTAGTAGCTGGGGCATCTTCTCCTCTTGCGTTGTCATCTATGTCCGCAACTTCGTCAATCACTTTCTTGCCTTTTTCTGAAGTTTCCAGCACCTTACCACTTCTGGTAGTGATGGCCATGCATGACCCATCATTCCTTGGGTTTTGCACAGTATCGCTAGGTAAGGTGCCGGCTTTTCTTTGGTTGAGTGTTGCTGAAAGTTGACTGAATTGCTGCTCTAGTTGTCTTATTGCAATGGAATATGAGTTTACCAACTGATTCATTGAAGACAAATCATTCTTCACCTCGGTTACGCCCATATTGGTTGCCTCTACTCCTTTCAGCAGCTTGGCCATCATATCTTCCATAGACATCTTTTCAGAACCAGACGCCTCAGCCTCATAATTTCTAGGAGAAATATACACACCACTCCTGTCTGAATTATTCTTCCAACTACCATGATCACGGTCCTTGTATCCAGATTCATTATAATAGTTCCGACCTTGGTTTCCTTGGGCATTGCCTCGGAAACCCCCTTGATTGTTCAAGTAGTTGGCTTCTTCCTCAGAATCAAATTCATCTCTTCTCTGTGGTCCAACGGCCTTAACTTTTTCGGTCTTCCCTAATAATAGATGCTTGGTAAGAAGATCCATTTGCGTCTTCATGTGAGCCATATCTTGATCGCATTCCTCTTCTCTTCTCCTTTGTTCTGCAGTCATGCCAATAGATAAAGTGGGGCTTGCTACCTCAGAATCCCTGGTATGCCAAGCTCTACTTTGCTTTGTCATTCGTTCTAGCATATTGCTTGCCTGAACAAAGATGAGGTCCATAAATGATCCTCCAGCCGCATTATCAACCACTGGCTTAGTCACTGAATTCAAGGCTCTATATAATATCTCCATCAAGTGGACATTGGTCATATGATGGTTTGGGCATCGCTTTAGCTTCGTCTTGAACCTCTCCCATGTTTCGTAGAGAGCTTCAGTTGGAAGCTATCGAAAATTGATGATCTCATCTCTCAACTGTGCTCTTTTGGATGGCGGAAAGAATCTTTCTAGGAAAGCGTCTCTCAATTGCCTCCAATTTGTAATAGAATCAGGAGTCAGCCCATTCAACCACATAGTTGCCTCCCCAGACAGAGACAATGGAAATAGACGTAATCGAATTGCATTCTGTCCAACGCCAGGATTGTCGAATGACTTGCATGTAGAAATAAAGTTGATCAGATGCATATTCGGATCATCGCCTGCTAGTCCACCAAATAATCCCTTGAGTTGCAAAAGCTGAATCATGGTGCTAGTGATATTGAACTTTGCTCCAGGTGCCAAGGGAGGAAGAATAATAGCTCCTGTGGAACCAGCTTCGTCAAGATCATCTTCATCATAATCGAACAGCATTGGTACAGTTCGACGTTCAGGCCTATATCTTGCTTGACGATCTCTTCTCTGTATGGGTTCCGCCATCTCAGCAGTATGCCATGGGTTTAGTAGCTCTTCATCGCCTAGATCCTCATCGTCAGGATTTGTTGCTCGCCTACGATTATCAATATTCTGTTGATGCACTTGAGCAGCCATCCTTTCAATTTCACATTGTGCATCCATTGGTGCACTGAATAAACAAAAACAACAACTAAAAGTAAAAGTACGAGAATTTTTGACCAAAGGGTCTAATAATTATCACGAACTTGATTGACACTCGTATTCCCCGGCAACGGCGCCAATTTTTGATAACGCTCAATCTACAGCTCTTGTGAGTGTAAAGCGGTCGTTAGCAAATATAGAACCCAACCTGGGTTGGGTGTGGATCCCACAGGGAATAGCTTGGCCAACAAGTAAGCAAAATTACTAAACTTTTGGTGCAAGTCTCGTAAGAAGGGGGGATTTGTAATATGTAACCAAAGTAATGAAATAAAAGCTGAAAATAGCAAAGTAAAAGAGAAAGATTGTCACGTAAGTTGTAAACAATGAGAATTGAAGCGTTGGGGTTATGTCCACCTTCTGAGGTATACGTCTCTATTGGCTATGAGTGTGTAGAGTCTTGACATGCAATTGCTTATAGAGAATTGTAGTCGGTGGTAAATCCAAGCGTCTCTCGACCTGAACAAGGACTATTTCACTTTAACTCTCTCGAGCTTAAAGCGTGTCTAACGGTACGAATTCTCCAAGAGGTTAGTCCAGTTACGGCACTAGCTTTTTAATAGGAAAGGGTGTCCTACTACCTTGACATTATCTCTTTTCCAGACAAATAACCTTTCTCTCGAACAAGTTAAATGTTAGACTGGCGTTATTCTATGCGTTCTCTTTTCTAGACAAATAACCTTTCTCTCGAACAGGTTAAATGTTAGAATGGCGTGTTCTTGTGTTTGCAACCGCAAAGAATGTAGATTTAAGATGAAGAGCGTAATGATATAAGCAATATACTTGTCTTGAACTCACAATCTCATAGCTTTAGATAGTAACTCATTCGGCTTCCATAACCCCAACTAAGAGTTTTAGTTACCCATGAATGCGAAGGATATCACGTTTTGCATGGTGGATGGCGTGTAAAAGAGGTGTTAGGCGTGTGGTTTTGGTGATTCCGTAGCAAGTAACGATTCTCTTGTTGTGGAATTTAAGAATAGAAGAATAGATTAGAAGTGTTTGTGGTGGAAGATGAGAAGGATGGAAGAAGATTAATTGTTGAAGAATGAATGTTTCTCTCCACTAAGGGAGGAATGTGTTGTGGAATGAATAAAAATCTCTAGCATGATAGGTATTTATAATACTCCTATCCTACTCCTACTAAGCTAATGAAATAAATAACCAAATCCTAATAGACTAATGAAATCCTTAACCCAAATTTACTAGGGTAAGGTTACAATATCATAATCCAAGTAGAATAGTGAAATACATAACCTAATTGTACTAGGTTAATGTATCTTTGTAAAAATCCAGCTTTGTGTCTGTAAGTCCCCAAAGTCTTCAGAAATGCTGTTTTAGTCCGGGACAGATTTTCCATGCAGCAGATTTGGTCCTTTAGGCGTCCAGCTCCTTTCTACTTTGTTTGTGAGCTTTCTTTTGCGTCAAGTAAGCCATAAAATGCTGTATTTTGCATCATTTATACCTGAAACTTTCCTAATCATGTTTGTTAGCTCATTTACAGGAAAAAGGACTAAAAGTGCATGAAATATATAATTTGTTCTCAAAACTAGGCTAAAATATGGGCAAAATATATTGATATAGGCGCGTAATTTCGCCTATCATCATATAGCAATAAAAGCCCATCACCCTAGATTTTAAGAATGTTAATCATAGTTGATGGTAAGTAACCTTTAGTATAATGATTACTACCTGACTTAGTAGACTCTCATAGTTTTCTAGATTCTTGTATTATTGCTTTACTGGTTATATATTATTGGGTTCCTTATGACTGTATTGTGTAGATGATAGTGATAGAATGCATAGGCTTTGGTAGTCATGCTCACTTAGTGGTATAATTCCAACTAAATCATGATTTACTACTATTTTATGAAAAAAGAGATTTATTCCAACTTGTTACTCATAAAATGGATTCTTTATAGATAGGAAATTGTACCAACTTAATAATTTATGACCTTTAGGAACTAAATATGATTCTTTAAAAATTAGAACAATATTTATTTCGGTCCATGGTTTATCCACTCATTTACCACTACCATTTACTTTGATTGTGAGAGATTCTGATCCTTTCTACTCTTTTATGATGACCTAGTCCTAGATTTTATCCCGAGCAATAGATTTACAGACTTACACTTTTATCATCAGTTTGAGTTGGTGCACTTATTATATATATAACTCTCCAGTACTGGACGGAGTAGACTAATGATGATGAATGGAAATCTTGGATCTGAACCATGCTGGTGTATACGAATATTCCTAAATCCCCTAGGGGCCCCTTCATTTGGGTTTCTGTCATGTTGGTGAAGAGAAATCATCGTAGGTCCTACCTTTGAGAGTTGTCGAGCTATAAAAGGTGCATACACTGGGTACATTATGGAACTTGGATCGGTTATGGTGTTATGAATTTACTTTACATTCATTCATGCATCCACATTAACTATCACCAGTATGTTGTTTGGTGCTTATATATACCAGCCTAAAGGGGGTTCCATTAGTATAGGCTATGATTGTTGTTTGTTGAGTGCTGATTGAATCCTTTGAGTTTATGGGGATTTGTTTAGGTAATATTTGTCTTGACTAGCCCAATACTTTATTGTTCTTATTACGATTTTGAGGTAAGATTTATTATTTTCATTTCTCTCTCTTTAATGGTTATTCATATTTTGGACAGTGTACTCATGGTTTGACATTGTGACTATAGGCCTAGATCATGCTAGTATTAGCGTTCCCATATGGTTAGGATTTCTTTAAGAGGTTAGGTTGGCTACCTTAGGTTGTTATCTTGAGTAAGTCTTGTATACCCATTTGTGTATACACACTAGGATGATTGAGCAGTCAGTACATCTAATTCATCCTCTAAACCAGTTCATACTTTCTGTAGAATGCTCAAAGATATGCTTAGTCAGATAGGACATATGGACATTCGAGTACTCAATTTGACAAAAAGCATGGATAGTTTTATACCTCTCCTTATAGGGCAGAGGCATCAGATGTCATAATTATAGGTATGATTTTAGATTATTGTTAGTGACCCTCTGTTTTAATACTATTCAAAAATGTAGATGGAGATTTTTTAACTTCAAACACCACGAGCTCACCCTATATCTTTGATCATAAGCTGTACACGAGGAAAGCATCGGTAGTAATAACTTATACTAGGATCTGCATCAAGGAAAAAGAAGAGAAAGTGTAAGTATGAGAACCAAAACATGTAGTACCCGATAGACATCATAGTTAAACAGGCACAAATTGATATAAATCCAATAAAATACGAATATAAAGTATGCCAGGCATAATAAGTCTAAACATAATATGGATAGAAATCAAAATAATACTCCCCCTTCTTTCCTAGGATTCTTGACAAAAACTATCATAATGGGATTCTACTATGAGAGGGATTTCCTTTTGAGGGGTGTGGGTGGGGGGGGGGGCACTAGAGTTCTACAATCAGCTACAGCAGTCTAGTTAGATGTAGTAGGTGGAGTCTCATTTCGTTGGGGTGTCAGGTTGGGTTAGGGAGTAATAAGTTGTCATCCCAATTGTGCTCTATAAAATCAACACCTCACTACCTATATTTGGGGAGTACATGTCCACATGGATACGGCTATAATCAAAAAGTCTTTGGAAGAGCCTAATATCCCCAATAGTGATTACGAGGCCATAAATTAGATATGGAAATACGGTGTCTAAGGGATACACTAGTTGTTGACGATGATCGGGAAAAAATCTATTAGTTCTAAGGGAATTGCTCATACTTCACTACAGATGCTCAGAGATGGTTGAATTTGGTGATCTAAACAATTCATTCTTCGAGTAACATTTCTAATATGACTTACCTTTAGTCTCTAACGATGGCTTACCCTATAGGGAGAATTCATCTTATTGTGGGGGTATAGATCGCGTTAGAGCGGGAGGATTTCCACCAAGGGCAAAAAGGATTTCTACCAAGGGCGAAAAGGACACCCAACCCTCGATTTCCTACAGACGTCATAAGAAGAACCTAGATATCATGAGGAGCTTCTTGGAGCATTCTCACTTACCTCTCTAGGTTTCAACCCCTTCTAGTTCCCCATCCCCACCCACTACTGTTCAGGACTATAAAGAGTTTTATAGGGAGCTATATAAGGAGGAGAAGAAGAGGCACCCCTGAAATCACATGGCATAGATGTAGAAGCCCATTAAGGTCATATTGAAGTACGCCATCCCTAATATGTTTCTTCCCAATCTAGAGAGAAAATATACATAGGTATTCTTTCCTGAATGGCCTGGAAAGACAGGGTTATAGCTTCTCGAGCCACATAGATGTGGGGCTTCCAGCTAGCCTACCTTTCCTCCCCCTATTTATTTCTAATTTTTGTTTTGACTTGCCCCATTTGGGGCATGTAACCAACAATTTCTTTTATTTTTGGACTTTAGATACTTGTTATTATTAGACTAGTAATGAATGCATTATTAGTATCTTATATCATATGTGTTAAACTAATCATGTTATAGCTAGCAACTTAGAATTGTCTTTGGAACAATTGTGGAATAAAATGCATAATACAGGATAATAGGCCAGGGATTTTGCCTAGTCCCATCCCACTAAAATGACCTACATGCCACAACCAAGCGCCGCTATAGCAAGAAAATTACTACTATGGTGGGGTCACGGTAGTGGGGTAATACCTGTTATAGCGGCCCACTGGTAGTAGCCCCAAAATTCTTTTTCCTAGTTCTTGAAATTCCCTCAATTGCATTCTCTTCCATATCATTTTAATTGTAATCCATGAAATAGTTAAGCTATAATCTAATATCGAACCCAATAGTTTGAAAAGACTAACAATTAAATGAAATAAACTTTTTACACACCAATTATATATTATGAATTCCATAATAATTATCATAACAAACTTTCCACTACTATATAACACTTGTCATATTTATTCTTTCCATATAACAACTTAAAGCAAGGAATAACTACAAAAATTTATCAATTTCATCTACCATATTTACATGTACCACCTATAATGATGATCACTCCAACATCCAATTTTCTTTTAAACCATAATCATAACATGTTTTCAATCAACAACAGGCAGACAACTTACAAACGCTTCACTCATCACAGATTCTCAACTATCAAAATAGTTATAACTCACTTGAATATTGATTCAGACAATTTCATCAAATAATAAATTTAGCCATCTACTTGTTTCACTAAATTGGTCATTAAACTCATGTTCTCAAACCCTACTAATTGATCATCTAATAATTTAAATACCTCTCTTACAAATAGATACCAATTCTAACCTTTTGAGTACCAATTCAATTGTTTGCATCATTCTAAATAGAGTCGGTGACCTCTATTAGTTTCAGTTGAGATGAAAATAGGAATAATGAGATACCAATTAGACTCAACCAAATCAAACAATCATCTAGGACAGCATGAGGGCAAACAAAAAAAGCAACAATCCCTAGAATTCCCCATAGCTTTCCAAATATTAAATATTGACATCAATAATCCAATATGTAGGAATCTACTCGATATTAGTTTTTATACTTGCATAATCAGTAACCTAGCCTCCAATACCAATTGTGACAACCCAACTGATTGGATTTTGAGATCCCCTGCTGTAATTTACCAAGAGAGTAGGATCATTACCACCCAATGAGAAAGATACAAAATTCATAAAGAAAAAACATAAAACCTTTCAATTATTACAAAACTTGTTACAAATCATTAAATACAAAAAGAAATACACTACCCTAAGCATCTAATCTAACCATGTACAAGAGCTACTACGAGAATAATAAATAAGACTCAACATCAACTATAAGAATAAGATGATAGAAGCTAATGGATATCTTGATCCATACCAAGCTGTTGCATCCTAGGTTTTGGCCTATGAAATTTTTCCTTGAAAACCGTTCTCCAGATCCAATATAACTCATGGGTACAAGCCGTATTATGAGGTATGAATGGTATGGTCCTATCATAATCTTACTTTTTTTAGTTGGTAGGATAGTTTTTATCACTGGAATGGTCAAAACTTAAGGGTATGAGTCATAAGGCTTAGATACAAGTCATATCAGGGACTTATTTGGTGGGCAGTGTTTGATCCTCTTGGTAATTCATTCTGTCTGTGATAAGGATTACAGGTACAGATCATATGCTAAGGTTATGACTTGGTTGGATGAGTCATATACTGGATAGTGTCTGATCTAAGGTTAAGTCCTGGGTATGACTAGAGGGAACCAATCATAAGGAAGTGTATGACTCGTAAGAAGGTCTGTCGTATCCCTGTGACAGATTTATAAGGGACATAAGTGGTGGAATTCTGGATATTTTCCTATTTACCCTAATTATGACCCATGACTTCTAATATACTTAGGATTTTATTTATCCTATTATTTTATTTATTAACACATAGAAAATGATTCTTAAACATTCAACAATTCTCTCAAGAGCTTTTGGGGCAAGAGAGGTAAGGTTTCAACTGGGGATTGCTTGGGGACTTGCTTTGGAGATTTTCTTTTATAATATTTCTTGGTTTAAGGCATGTGTCTCTTACCTACTTCTTATTTCTAAAAAGGCATGAATTTTATGGTTATTTTCGTGGTTTCAATATTGCATAGTTTATGGTTTTCCACTAATAATTGGGGATTTTGGTGTAAATAGTTTGGTTATGGTTTCCTATGGTTTAAATGTGCTTTTATAGGCATTAATGGTGGTTTTGAGAAATTGGATTGCATGGTAATGGTTTAATGGTCTTTGGAATTGGTTTTTGTTATATTATACCCCCAGGGTATTTGATAAAATGCTTATAAAGATATGTTCATTGCATTAACTTTTTTAAATGGAACTCATTCTAGTTTTTATCTTAGGAATGAAACTATAAATGGTTTAAATTGTTTACAAAGGTTAAAGGCTTATTGGATTTGCTTATGGAGTACATAGAAGTCTCCCAAGAGGTTAATATGGTAAACGAAAAAAGACACTTGAAAGTATCTTAACCTAAATGGTTTTTCTATGGATAAATCTTGTAAGTATGGTTGGTATGATGATACCACTAATAAATGACCTTGGTTAATAAATGGTAATTGGATTTGTTTGGATATGGTTTTAATTTGGGCATTAATGGCAGGATATGTAACTGAGCCATGGAAGGTGGAGGTTCCGGGGAACCAACACTAGAAACTCATATTTGTTGATATGAGGTGTCTTTGATGCCCACGTACGAGTGTCACATTTTATATTGGAGGGATGTACTAATAATCCCATGAGATATTTCCTGGTTGTGTGGATACATGCACTGGGACTCTTTCAGCAGGGAGAGGTGGACCCATATAGTCTATGGGTGTGGTTAAACAACCCAGGTAAAGGTTTTAAATGCATGTTAAACACAGATTCCCTTTCCTGGCACTTATATATATGTATGGTCGTATGCATCATGGATGGATTTACTTAGCTGTTTAAATGGCATCAATTTATCCATCTACTAAGATACACCTCTCTAACCCATCTACTAGCGATTGTATGCCCACGCTATGCAGGAACCGGCCATTCAACTCCTCCTACATAGTGATTGACTCGGGAAAAACATTTGGATTAAAGTGGTGAGCTTCCATCATTCTAGAAGGTTCTATTTCATGATATGGATACTCTTAGATATTTTATTTTCATTTTGGACATTGGTTTTGGCCATGATTGGGGGCATATCCCAATGGAATATTTGTATTCTTTTTGATAGAGGATTTCTGGTACTTCAGGGGGTTGGTATGGGCGGGATCGGTATTGGTATTGGTCTTTGTATTGGCATTGGTGTTGGAGCTAACATTATTGGACGATATTGTTGGTTGTTCTATTATATTACATTTTTGGATTTATTATTACATTATGTTTTGATATTCTCTTTGGTTTGGTATGGTATGGATGGTTGGGTTTGGTATGGTTAGACTTGGTTGGGTTGGTCACAGTCGTGATCCTATCCTAGAGTCTTGATGTGAGCAATAATTCTATCTTGTTATATATTCAAAATTCAGCTCATATAAGGCTATAATAAGTGGTTGGATTTGGTTAAAGGGGTGGTCCCCGGTCCTGGTTGGACTCGGGATGCCCATTACGTTTAGACCCTGGTTCAAGTTTTGACAAAAGCAATGAAACCTGAATTGATCATGCAATAGGCTATACCCAAAAATACTATAACAAAGGCAGCATCAGTACGACACTCTTCGAGTAAGAATCATCAGCCAACCCATGTTATTTCATGTAAACACAACAAAAATATCTGAATTAAAACATGGACTAAATTTATAAGTAAATCAAATCAAACTCTCATACTTTTATTCACCACTCTCACGATTTCCACTCATCCGGTAAGCATCATCAGCTGGCCCAAGTTCAATCAAGTAAATTCAACAAAAATATCTAAAATAAAACAAGAACTAAATTAATAAGTAAGTATAATTGAACTTTCATATTTTCATTTCCCTCCCTCTTGATTTTATACTTTCTTCATTAGGTTGTTACTAACACCTCATAAATTTACACTAATCCACAGTCCTTCACCAAACAACATTCAACTCTAATGCATTACCCCTTGACACTTCCTATCAATTCTAATTTGCATTTACAACATGCTCAACTCAATACTCCTATAGCACATAGTCACTAAGAATTCCCGATCCACTAGTAACTAGACGATTCCAACTCATTCACAATCATACATGTGGGAATGCCTGCCAATTATGGAAAACATATGTATTCGTCATTCATATATTAATACCCAATAATGAATTAAAAAAAATAACAAGCTTAAAAAACCAAACCACAGATACCTTAACAAAATCAAGTCATGTAAAATAAAGACACATAAAATAAGTACAATTATTCAAGAGGTCAATTCAACTTTTCCTAATTGCCTTTTCATGGAACTTTAATAAGTAATTACTCAATCAAAGTATATCAAAAGACTAGACCACTCTTGGATACAAATAACAACAGTATTATCAACTAGTTCACTCAAGTAAACCAAAATAACAACAACAACAACAACATACCCCGATCAACTCACAAACCATTAAACTTAACAATATCTTGTATACAGATGTATGGTTCTAATAAATGCCCACTATCCATAACCCATAGGGGAAGAGCTTAGTCCATGTACTAAATAACCAAAACATCTACTGTTTGTCACCTTATTCTAAAATAAGTGTTATACCACCATTATTCCAACGTCCTCACCCATATACTTCCTGAATTTCCCAATTTTATGATAATGACCTTTAAAGATTCATCTCACAATATAAACCCATGTCACGATATGTACAATTACAGTATAAGATAACACAACCATACCTGCATATTAAAATAAGTCTTTTTATACAATTTTATTTTTGGGCGATTACACAACTTGTAATTTTATCCAACAAGTTAATATACACATCACGCATTCCTACAAGAAGACAAAGATACTATATTGCCTCTCAACTAAATTTCAACCATCACCTATCTTTTTATACCCATAATAATATTTGAGGCCAAATAACACTTAGAATAAGTAACTCACACATTACCTTGGAATTAACCACAAACCACCAATATTTGGAATATGATACAACCATTCTAATCTAAACTTAGTTACTCCCAACCATCTCTCTTAACTCTACTATCGAACTCAATCACATAATTAATCCATTTAACTAGGAACAAGGCATTCATATCCAATATACCAAACCTATCAATTTAATTGCACCACATTACCAAAACCAAACATGTTTACTCCATAAGCAATTAATTGTGCACAAAGAATGATAGGGAAACCTCAATAATAACACAATACTCATTCACGAATATCCCTCTTATTCACATAACCCTAATCTACTAGTTTTATCTATTCGACCAATTCTCCCAAATTTCAACATATGGAATCACCCATCAACCTATATTATGGATACGTTTTCTAACATAGTTATTTTCTACTCAATTAAACCTAGCCTACTTGAGTGCCAAGCAGCTGACATGGAGATATGAACTTTAACTTCTGGCTCTATTCTAGTGATTTCCATCATGAAAACCAAAGGATATGTCAAATTTTACCCCAACCAAGTGCATCCCTTCTTCTTCATTACTCCAAATCTTTAAGGCAATCTTAAGGGTTTTTCAAAATGAAGACTTATTCTAGTTTACAACTAAAAATAAAAAGGGTGGTTAAAAATTCAGGTCATTTGTTTTTGTTTCTTGATGTCCCCCTATACCATCCTAAAAGGCCACTATTTCAACACTACTCTAGCAGGAAAATTTCCGCTATAGCAGGATGATGTCTCTGTATGTATGCGGAAATTTCATTAAATTTTAATCCGTACGATATTCAAATTATATCAAATTCAAAATATATTAGTCCCAAATAAATATTGTGGATTAATATATTTGGATTAATTATTTCAGTCCAAACATATATGGATTTAATTAATAGCTAATTTTTATTGGGCTAGACCATTAATTTGGGCTACAAATGATGAGCCCAAGTTACTAAGCCTAAGATATTGTATTATTCTAGAGGCCAAAAAAAGCGCCATGCATCAAATGATATGCATGCCAAGTCAAGTGAAAGATCCAATAGGACCATGCTACATATCCAAATGATGCAGTAGGCCCATGAAATAAAAGTCCACAAAAGGCCCCACATCGCTTAAATCTGATTGGCCAAAGGAAGTCCATATTCATCCTGACTCTTCCTTTCCTACACCTACAAATAGGGGTCTCATAATTTAGAGAAAAAAACCCAAAACTCTAACAAGAACCATGAGAAAGCTCGTGGATCAAACACTACAATTTCTCTACAAAGTTCAAGCATTCAAATCGAGTTTATCAAGATTCAAGATCAAGACCGCAATATTCAAGAACATATCAAGTCCCTCAAATCAACAAATCAAGATCAAACTTTAAACCCTTGAATTTATATTTGAAAAGGAGAATTAGAGGATTCATAGAGATTGTAACACTCATATATTGAAATCACTAAATTGATTATTGAAATATTTTTTTCATTTCTCAATTATTTATTTTCGGTCGCAAAAATTTTATTGTCCAATAATGTGTCTACCGAAAAATTTTGGATCTTCAAACCCAAACGGAAAGAAGTCCAATGCAAGTGCTTCAAAAGGAGGAAGTAGTGTGGTTAAATCTCTTAAGAAGACTCTATCTCAACTTAAGAAATCTAGTTCCAAATACCATGGTGCAAAAAGCATTTTTCGTTCAAGCAACTCATCATCTCCGACTACACCGCATAAGATGAGCACTTCAAAGATCAACTTGTGTGATAATTCATGCTACTCTCCAACATCTACAGAGATTATGCAAGTGATGGTGACTGATGTATTGTCTTTGGAGGAATAGCTTGCAAATCTAGCAAAGGCAATTGAGGTCCTGACCAAATATGTTCAGAATCAAGATGCTTGAATTGATAATATAGTGAATAGGGTAGAAGTTCTGATAGACGGAGAGTCTATCCATACACTTTGAAAATCTCCAGATGTTCATGAGATAGAAAATCCGGTGAAACAAACAGCACCGACTAAAGAGGTGCAAGTTTCTTCTGAGGAAATGATGTCGATTGGCTAATTGAGGGAATTCATTGAAGGGACCCTTAAAGAAAAGTATGATGTTGTCACCAAATATTTCCTTGAGTATTCCAAGCCCTACACTGTGATGATAGATTGCCTCAAAATGCCTGTCGGCTATCAACCCCCCATCTTTCAACAATTTAAGGGCAAAGGGAACCCAAATCAGTATGTCGCACACTTTGTTGAGACATGTAACAATGCTTGAATTTATGGTGACTATCTTGTAAAATAGTTTGTTCATTCCCTAAAGGAAAATGCTTTTGATTGGTATACAAACCTCGACCCTAACGAAATCGATTATTGGGAGAAATTGGAGCATGAATTCCTAAATTTCTTTTATAGCACAAGGCATACATTGATCATAGTAGAACTCACAAATACTCGACAAAGAAAGGACAAACTAGTCATTGACTTCATCAATCGATTGAGAAATGCTAGCCTAAACTGAAAAATAGGCTCAACGAAGCTTCTATAATAGTGATTGCATTTAAGGAATGCACTCGGAGCTTCTCTACATCTTGAAAGGAATTAAGCCTAAATCCTATAAGGATTTATCTACCCATGCCCATGATATGGATTTGAGCATGTCTTCTACTAGAAAAGGAGCAGTGCCTATCCATAACCCTCGAAGGGGAAAGGATAAGCTGGAACCCAAAAGATGGGGAAAGTTTTTTCCTAAAAATGACAACAAGGAATCTATGAATATTGATGTGTCTCCTATAAAGGTCACCACGAAGGTGAGCAAGAAGGAAAGTATGAATACAACTTCTGGAACATGTCCAAGTCAGAAAACTTTGAAAGAGATGCAAGAAAAAAATTACCCTTCTTTGATTCTAATGTTGTTCAGATTTTCAATGAGCTCCTTGTGCATAAGGTCAATGAACTACCAGAGATGAAGCAACCCAATGAAGCTGGAGGACCAATGACCCTAATTATTACAAATATCATAGGCTTATGAGTCACCCTCTTAAAAAGTTCCTTTATCTTTAAAGACAAAGTCATGCAACTAGCAAATGAGAAGAAGATCTTCTTCGATGATGAGATGACCAGTTCTCATCAAATCTCTATCATATTTGACTTGCTCGATCTAGTCTAAATATTTGTCAAAGAGCATAATGAGAAAATATTAGAGCCTGATAGGTCTTCAATTGACGAAGGTGATAATGAAGGTTGGACTCTAGTAACCAGTCATAGATAAAAGAAGACGAGTCTATGAAAAAAGTCAGTCGAGCAACCAACTAGGTGAAAAATAGTAAGGAAATAAATAAAATAGAGGCTGGTCGAGCTTTCAAAAAATACAAGGGTAATAGAGATTCACCCCCAGAAACCTCGGTGTTCAGTGACTTTAGAGTAATTCTTACCAAGTTAGTTCCGTGTAAAGACTCCCTAAATTAACCAAAAGACATCCTATTTTAATATTGCCAAAGAGGGGGCAAAGGGTGAAAATATACCCATAGAAGTTCCTTCATCCTCTGAACCGCCTACTAAACCTCTTGGTTAAGTGGCACATGTATGTGATACAAAAATTACATTAACAAATGACAATCTTCTGCTTTGTGAGACCCTACATAACTGCCCCTTATATATATGGTAGATCAAATTCTAGGAAAGAAGATCAATAGAATTTTGATAGATGAGGGATTCGAAGTAAACATCCTGCCTATCTGAATGATGAAAGAACTTAGAATCACTACTGACGAACTATTCGAGAGCCACATAATGATCCAAGGCTTCAACTAAAGGGGCCAGAGGGCTATGGGATCTATTAAGTTGGGGATTCATATGCATGATTTTCAATCAAATGCATTGATGTATGTGATCGGTTCTAGAACTTCATCCAATATATTTCTTGGTAGACCTTGGGTAAACTGGAAAAATATTATCTCATCCTCTTACTATCAATGCTTGAAGTACCTCAAAGGGGGAGTAGAAATAAAGATAGTAGCTGATGATAAGTGCTAACGCTCAATCTACAGCTCTCGTAGGAGTGTAAAGCGGTCGTTAGTAAATATAGAACCCAACTTGGGTTGGGTATCGATCCCACAGAGAATAGCTTGGTCAACAAGTAGGCAATGATTACTAGACTTTTAGTGCAAGTCTCGTAAGAAGGGGGGATTGTAATGTGTAACCAAAACAATAAAGTAAAAGCTGAAAATAGCAAAGTAAAAAGAGGAAGAATGTTACGTAAGTTGTAAACAATGAGAATTGAGGCGTTGGGGTTATGTCCACCTTCTGAGTTATACATCTCTATTGGCTATGAGTGTGTAGAATTGTGACATGCATATGCTTATAGAGAATTGTATTCGATGGTAAATCCAGGCGTTTTTCGACCTATTCGAGGATTATTTCACTTTAAATCTTTCGAGCTTAAAGAGTGTCTAACGGTACGAATTCTCCAAGAGATTAGTCCAGTTACGGCACTAGTTTTTTAATAGGAAAGGGTGTCCTACTACCTTGACATTATCTCTTTTCCAGACAGATAACCTTTCTTTCGAACAAGTTAAATGTTATATTGGCGTTATTCTATGCGTCTGCAGCCACAAGAATTTGCATTAAGATGAAGAGAATAATGATATAAGCAGCATACGTGTCACGAACTCATAAACTCACAGCAATAGATAGTATCTCATACAGCTTCCATAACCCTAACAGAGAATTTTAGTTACTCATGAATGCGAAGGAAATCACAATTTGCATAGTTGTTATTATACCACAGGATTGATGATTTTCGTGTAGCACAAGTGGTAGGCGTGAGGCGTGAATTCCTTAGCAAAGTAACGTTTCTCTTATTGCGGAAATTAAGAATTGAATAGATGAATAGAAGAAGAAAAATAGAATTAATGGGAAGATTAGAAGAGTTGTATTTGAGAAGTAGAATGTATCTCTCCACTAAGGGAGGATTGTCTATAAAAATCTCTAGCATGATAGGGTATTTATAATACCCATATCCTATTCCTACTAAGTTAATGAAATACTAAACCAAATCCTACTAAGCTAATGAAATACTTAACCCAATTATACTAGGTTAATGTAACATTATCCAAATCCAAATAAACTAATGAAATACTTAACCCAATTGTACTAGGTTAATGTATTATTTTCCTAATCCAAATAAGTTACTGCAAGTCCCCAAAGTCTTCAAAAATGTTATTTTAGCCCGGGACAGATTTCCCATGCATCACTTTTGGTCCTTTAGGCGTCCAATCTTATGTTCCTTCCTTTGTGAGCTTTCTTTGGCGTCAAGTAAGCCATAAAATGCTGATTTCTGCATCATTTATACCTGAAACTTTGCTAATCATGTTCTTTAGCTCACTTACAGGAAAAAGGACTAAAAGTGCATGAAATATATAATTTGTTCTTGAAACGTGGCACAAATATGGGCATAATATATTGATATAGGCGCGTAATATCGCCTATCATCAACACCCCACACTTGCAGCTTTGTTCGTCCTCGAACAAAATATCATGTCCCTCTAAACATCAACTTAGGGTTTCACAGCAACAACACAAAACATTCGTCAAGACAAGCACAACAATTATCAACAAAGAGTAGTTTTCCGATCATTAGTAGAAACCATTTAACCTCTAGCATAGACTCGTGATGGTGGTCAACTCATATTCAAAAGTTAAGGCACAAAGAATCATACACAACTATCCAAAACTCATCAACCATGTGTGTCTCACAATATATTACCCATAGTCACTCACAAGTATAGCATATTTTTCAAACATGGGTATCAAAATATCCTTGCTCTCACTCTCACAAAGAATTCATATGTAGCAACTGATGACCATAGGCTTGCCCTTAGTGTACTACTCCACTAAATGTCAGAATGTTAAGATTAGGATCAAGTAGGTCTTTTGATGGTTGTAATGTAGGCTAAGGGACGGGTAGGATCAGCTATTTTGGCCAGAAATAGTGACTAAGTTCCTAAGCACTTTAATACATCACATTGTATCATTGACATTTTTTTTTCTTTCAACCTTTCTTCTTTCTTTTATTCTACCACTCTTGTTCTCCTCTTTTGTTTTTCAATTTTAAGCATAACTCACTTTTCAGCTTTCTTTTTCCTTTTTCTTTTCTCAACATACCTCTTATGATAGCACTTTCTTTTTCATAACACATTCAAGCACCATTACAATTTAAAGCATCATACTCACCCAATTTCCTCTTTTGTTGTCACATGACTTTTTCACTTTCAAGCACTTAGGAATTTGGATCAAATATCGGTCTTGAAAAAATGGATTAGGCTTACACACGAGGTTGTCAAAGAAATAGGCTAAAGGCTCAAAAGGGTTTAACTAGGATGATGTACATGGGTAGGTAAGACAAAGGTAAACATGTATAGGTTGCCAAAGAAATGCCTAAATCCTCTCCTAAACTTACACTCCTTATTTTCGCTTTGCATACATACCAGGCAAGTTCTAGCATCAGCCACAAACATAGAATATACTATTAATCTCACACACACAAGGCACATGGTCGACGTTATTGGAAGTAATATAGACTCTTGACCCAACTGGTGAAGGAATTGAACCACACAATTTCACATAATAAGTCACAACTAGAGCCTAAAATGTCTCAATAGTCATAATTATAGCACATACTCTTGTTATAATCTCATGCTGCCTATTAGAATAATTTCATGCGAAGCTACGTAAAAAAAAATTTACTACTAAAAAAACAAAATGAGAAAACTAAGCAAACAAACATGAATAAATGCAAATGCGGATAGAGAAGTATAGCATGAAAATACCATCACCCCACACTTAGACGGGACACACTGTCCTCAGTGGAAAATAAATAAAAAGAACCTGGTTAGTCGGACTCATACTCTATGTCTGGGGTCATACCCCTTGCGTCGGAATCATCATAAGAGTCTTCATCCTTAGAAGTTCCTCATAAGTATCTCATTTAATTCCAAGAGTGAGTCGACGTGTTTGCATTGAGGAGGGTTCTCCTTGCTCTTTTTGTGAAGTGGTAGCCTTATCTTTGCCTTGCTTTTTGGTGCCATTGTACCTGAGATCTCAATAGAGGCATGTTAGCATCATCTCAATGGATACAATCTATGAACAAGCAGTGGAGGTACCACCCCACACTTAGGTTGTTGGCACCAACTAGTGAAGTGAAAGTGGTCGATTACTCAGACTTCGTCGACATACGTTTTAGGTGCTCTATTCCAACAATAAAATCAGTGAGTCATACTTCTTGTACTCTTGGCAATACTTGCATGTAAGATTATATCAAGACTACTACATAGGGATTACATCAAGGTATAGTATCTATCAATAATCACAACCGCCTATGTCGGTAGGCAACTATAAGTCTTATTCCGATGAACAATTCATTCCAACATGTAAGTATTCAAGTGACAAGATTATGCAATGTTAATGACTATAGCAATTCCGCAAGAGTATGACAATACATCAAAATCAAATTCAAGTTGGAAACAAGTTAAGAGCATCCTAACGTATATAGTCAAAAGCACACTTAAGAATGGGCGGCGCATAGTGTATAGCACACTAGATTTCGAGACCTTAGGCTATAGGATAGGTTTTGCATTGTTCGTGGCCTAGTTTTAACTAGGCCTAGCCTTCCTCGATGCCTATTTTGGCATGAACAATGCTCAATCCATAACCTTATGCATCTTTATACCTAACTTACCACCTTTTCCACACAATACGTCCAAATCATCATGTGAAACCAATCTCCTCGTTGAATACTTCTCGCACCTATATTTGCTCAAAACCAATGAAAACAATTAGTATGATGGGTTGACTTCCACCAAGCGCCTTAGTTTTGGTCGTGGCACGACTCTTATTTTTGGATTTTCATATATCAAAAACAAAACAAGTACTAGAACGACAGAAAGACAAAACGATAAACAATAAATGAAAAATGATAAATGATGGGTTGCCTCCCATCTAGCACCTTATTTATTGTTGTGGCACGACATAGTTACCTCGAGTACTCAGACTTCGTCGAGCTAAATGGTGGATCATTTTCTGAAAGGATTTAGACAACAATACGGCTTACCTGTGGGCATGCGATCTTTTTCGAGATGGCTCCTACGTTTCTCCGGAGAGTCATCAATTATATCATCAATCTTCCTACCCATAGCTCTCTTGTACCTCATCAGAGCAGAGATGAGAGCCTCCACGTGCTGTTCACTTAAATCATCCACCACACTTATCAGAAGTATACTTCCACTTTCCAAGAACACATACCTTAGATAATCGGGGAGCTCTTGCGATTCTAGCATTGGTGGCTCGTCAATGGAAGTCTTCGCTGTTGGTTGATTCTTAAGATCACAGTCCGGTTGCTTAGGAGTATAAGACTCTATTTCTGTTAGATCACCCATAAGTTCTTCATAATCTTCATTATCCTCATGCTCAACATTCAGTGGTGCAGCAGACAATGGCTCAACAGTAGGCTGTTTCTCTATAGATACTGCTTTCATATCCTCTTGATGAACATCAGCTACAGATAACTTATTCATATCGATGGGCTGCTTCATGGCTTTGCATATATCAAACCGTACTACTTCGTCATTAATTTGAAACAAAAGTTCATTATCTTTCATGTCAATAAGCACACTTCCGGTTGCAAGGAAAGATGAATGAAGAAACCTTCACCAACACATCATTCAAGATGCCCACAGGTCTTTTTACCGACCTATCAGCCATCACGAGCCCCATATTGGTTGTTGCCGGATCGCCTAGCCCAAACTGCTTGTAGATGGATAGTGGCATCAAATTTATGCTAGCACCTAGATCGCACAATGCTTTGGAAAAATCCAACGATCCAATAGTGCAAGGAATAGTGAAAGCTCCGGGGTCGGCCTTCTTCTGAACTATCGATCGGGTAGCAACTGCACTACAATGATGAACATTATCCGCTAACTCATAACTTGATGCCCGCTTCTTTGTCAACCGGTCCTTCATAAATTTTGCATATCCAGGCATTTGTTCAAGTGCCTCCACCAATGGAACATTAATGGTCAGCTGCTTTAACATATTCATGAATTTGCTGAACTTTGTATCATCCGCCACCTTCTTTAATCTTTGGGGAAAAGGTGGTGGTGGGTATGTAAGTGTTCTTTCCACGGTTTTCTTCTCCTCTTGCTTCTGTTTTTTAGCTTTTTTAGGTTGCACAGTGCTGGATGTGGCGTCCTTGACGTCAGGAGTGGGTGCTGCGGCATCTTCTCCTTTTGTGTTGTCATCCATGTCCGCAACTTCATCAACCACTTGCTTGCCTTTTGCTGAAGTTTCCAGCACCTTACCACTTCTGGTAGTGATGGCCATGCATAACCCGTCATTCCTTAGGTTTGGCACAGTATTGCTAGGTAAAGTGCCGGCCTTTCTTTGATTGAGTGTTGCTGAAAGTTGGATCAATTGCTGCTCTATTTGCTTGATAGAAGTGGAATGTGAATCAACTAATTGTTTCATGGAGGACAAATCATTGATTACCTCTGTTACTCCCGCGCTCGTTGCTTCCACTCCTTTCAATAATTTAGCCATCATGTCTTCCATACTTCCAGAATTAGATGTGGTGGTGTCACGTCTACCAGGGGGAACGTACAAACCACTCTTTTCATTCTTGTTCTTCCAACTACCTTGGTCCTTGTTTCCAGATTTATCATAATAGTTCCGACCTTAGTTTCCTTGGGCATTCCCGCGGAAACCCCCCTGATTATTCAAGTAGTTAGCTTCTTCCTCAGAGTCAGATTTGTCTCTTCCATGTGATACCACGGCCTTAACTTTTTCGGTCTTCCCTGATAATAAATGCTTTTAAGAAGATCCATTTGTGTTTTCATGTGTGCCATGTCTTGATCACGTTCTTCTTCTCTTCTCCTTTGTTCAGCAGTCATGCCAATAGATATAGTAGGGCTTGCTACCTCAGAATCCCTGGTATGCCAAGCTCTACTTTGCTTCGTCATCCGATCTAGCATATTGCTTGCCTGCACAAAGGTGAGGTCCATAAATGATCCACCTGCTGCATTATCTACCACTGGCTTAGTCACTGAATTCAAAGATCTGTATAATATCTCCATCAAGTGGACATTGGTCATATGGTGATTTGGGCACCGCATAAGCTTCGTCTTGAACCTCTCCCATGTTTCATGGAGGGCTTCAGTTGGAAGCTGTCGAAAATTTGTGATCTGATCTCTCAACTGTGCTCTTTTGGATGGCGGAAAGAATCTTTCCAGGAAAGCGTCTTTCAATTGCCTCCAATTAGTAATAGAATCAGGAGTCAGCCCATTCAACCATAGAGTTGCCTCCCCAGACAGACACAATGGAAATAAGCGCAGTCGAATTGCATTCTGTCCAACGCCAGGATTGTCAAACGACTTGCATGTAGAAATAAAGTTGATGAGATGCATATTCGGATCATCGCCTGCTAGTCCACCAAATAATCCCTTGAGTTGCAATAACTGAATCATGGTGCTTGTGATGTTGAACTTGGCTCCGGGCGCTAATGGTGGTGGAATTATGGCCCCAGTTGCTCCGGCACCATCAAGATCATCATCATCATCGTCGAAAGCTGGCTACATAGGTTGGCGATCATACCTAAACCGAGCTTGTCGACCTCTTCGGTTGGCAGGTGTTATAATTTTAGCATCACGCCTAGGGTTTAGTAACTCGTCATCACCGAAATCCTCATCGTCAGGATTTGTTGCTCGCCCAGGGTTATCAATGTTTTGTTGGTGTACTTGGGTAGCGGCAAGGGCAGCCAATCTTGCTTGTTCCTGTTGAGCAGCCATCCTTTCAATTTCTGCTTGTGCTTCCATTCTTCCAATGCGTTGTGGTTCAGGATTGATAGGTAATAACGGTTGACCAGAACTTCTAGTATGGGCCATGCACTGAATAAAACTCTGCAGTAAACAAAAACAAAAACTGAAAGTAAAAGTACGAGAATCTTTGACCAAAGGGTCTAGTAATTATCACAAACTTGATTGACACTCGTATTGCCCGGCAACGGCGCCAATTTTTATAGCGCTCAATCTACAGCTCTCATAGGAGTGTAAAGAGGTCGTTAGCAAATATAGAACCCAACCTAGGTTGGGTATCGATCCCACAGAGAATAGCTTGGTCAACAAGTAGGCAACGATTACTAGACTTTTAGCACAAGTCTTGTAAGAAGGGGGGATTGTAATGTGTAACCAAAACAATAAAGTAAAAGCTGAAAATAGCAAAGTAAAAAGAGGAAGAATGTTACATAAGTTGTAAACAATGAGAATTGAGGCGTTGGGGTTATGTCCACCTTCTGAGTTATACGTCTCTATTGGCTATGAGTGTGTAGAATTGTGACATGCATGTGCTTATAGAGAATTGTATTCGATGGTAAATCCAGGCGTCTTTCGACCTATTCGAGGATTATTTCACTTTAACTCTTTCTAGCTTAAAGAGTGTCTAACGGTACAAATTCTCCAAGAGGTTAGTCCAGTTACGGCACTAGTTTTTTAATAGGAAAGGGTGTCCTACTACCTTGACATTATCTCTTTACCAGACAGATAACCTTTCTTTCGAACAAGTTAAATATTATACTGGCGTTATTCTATGCGTCTGCAGCCACAAGAATTTGCATTAAGATGAAGAGAATAATGATATAAGCAGCATACGTGTCACGAACTCATAAACTCACAGCAATAGATAGTATCTCATACGGCTTCCATAACCCCAACAGAGAATTTTAGTTACCCATGAATGCGAAGGAAATCACAATTTGCATTGTTGTTATTATACCACAAGATTGATGATTTTCGTGTAGCACAAGTGGTAGGCGTGAGGCGTGAATTCCTTAGCAAAGTAACGTTTCTCTTGTTGCAGAAATTGAGAATTGAATAGATGAATAGAAGAAGAAAAATAGAATTAATGGGAAGATTAGAAGAGTTGTAATTGAGAAGTATAATGTATCTCTCCACTAAGGGAGGATTGTCTATAAAAATCTCTAGCATAATAGGGTATTTATAATACCCATATCCTATTCCTACTAAGTTAATGAAATACTTAACCAAATCCTACTAAGATAATGAAATACTTAACCCAATTGTACTAGGTTAATGTAACATTATCCAAATCCAAATAAACTAATGAAATACTTAACCCAATTGTACTAGGTTAATGTATTATTTTCCTAATCCAAATAAGTTACTGCAAGTCCCTAAAGTATTCAGAAATGTTGTTTTAGCCCGGGATAGATTTCCCATGCATTACTTTTGGTCCTTTAGGCGTCCAATCTTACGTTCCTTCCTTCGTGAGCTTTCTTTTGCGTCAAGTAAGCCATAAAATGCTGATTTCTGCATCATTTATACCTGAAACTTTGCTAATCATGTTCTTTAGCTCACTTACAGGAAAAAGGACTAAAAGTGCATGAAATATATAATTTGTTCTCAAAACGTGGCACAAATATGGGCATAATATATTGATATAGGCGCGTAATATCGCCTATCATCAATAAGCTATTCACTGATACAAAATCATACTTTTTCGATGCAAAATTCTACGTAAAGAACTATGTCGTGAATGATAAAAGGGTTGATAATGTTACTGAGACCAAGTGTGATGATCTTGCAGCCAAGAAGGTTTTGGTGATTGTTGAAAGAGTTTCCACCAAGAAGCCTCTCTCCACAATATAGAAAGCTTTGGCCCTACAAAAAAAAGACAACTCCTGTTCTTCGTTATGTACCAAAGGTAAAGAAAGAGAAATATCAGCCATTTGATGCCCAAGATAATGTGCTAAAGGGCCTAACCTTACCTATTAGAAAGATTGATGTGATAAATCCGTCCTCAGGACTACATGGAAAAGCTGTGGCTCAAAATCCTCCACATGATATAACACTCCCTACGAAGCATACAAAAGAGGGCTTCAATCCAAATGCATACAAGTTATTTGTAAAGGCTAGGTATAATCCTAATGAGCCATCAAGATTGGTTAAACTTTCATCAGAAGGTAAAACAAGAAAGGAACATGAAGTCCTAGGATACACACTGCCATCTCCAATTTCTATCTCCATAAGAAGGGTGGTTAGTAACTATATCACTTTAGAAGAGGTATCTACAGCATCCAATAAAAGGCCTTCTATCTTTAACCACCTTGGAAAATCAACCATAAGAACTTTGGGGTTTCAGAGGTTGGGCCATCTAAATAAGAAGATAAGTAACAAGCATTGGGGAAATCATCAAAGTATGACAATGCACTCCTCATCTAAGATCCAGAAGGATTTCAAAAATTTGATTCCTTTTAGAATGAGGCTACAAATGAAACTAGTAGTTTTATGCAACAAGGTGTTAAAAGAAAAAGCTCATACTGTGGTTTATACCAAGGAACATGAGGAAGATGAAGAAAGTGTTGGCTCATCATATCATATGACAATGCAAAAAGAAAGTAAGGCCTCTTCTTAAATGAAGATTGATGAAGAGATTGAAGATACTTTCTGTTGTCACCACATATCCATCAACGACGATAATCCTCAAGAGAAGAAATATGTTGTAGATGCTCCATCTTAGTCTGAAGAAGGAGTAAAGGCCATGATAGATCCCTTAATAAAAGTTTATCTTGGAAATGATGAAGACCCAAGACCAACATACCTAAGAGATTTTCTAGATATGAAGGAAGAAATCACGTATATGGACATACTTAAAGAATATATGGATGCCTTTGCTTGGATTTATAAGGAAATGCCTTGCTTAGATCCAAAAGAAGCAGTCCATCAATTGGCGCTCAAGAATGGTGCTCGTCCTGTTAAGCAAGCGCAAAGGCACTTTACGCCAGAGTTGGTTCCATTGATCAAAAATGAAGTTAACAAACTCATTGAAGCTAGTTTTATTCATGAAGTCAAATATCCCATGTGGATTTCAAATATTGTTCCAGTACAGAATAAGAATGGCCCAATTTGAGTTTGTGTCAACTTTTGAGATCTCAACAACGCATGCCCTAAAGATGATTTTCCAATCCCCATACAAAAGTTAATGGTTGATGCCACCATTGGTTTAGGAAATGTCCTTCATGGATGGTTAATCCGGCTACAACCAAATCTGCATGGCGCCATAGAATGAAGAGCTCACTATATTTTGTAATCCCAAAGGTATTTATTGCTACATTGTGATGCCTTTTGGTTTGAAGAACGCTGGCGCCACTTATAAAAGGGCTATGCAAAACATCTTTGAAGGTATACTCCACAAAAATATTGAATGCTACGTGGATGATCTAGTGGTGAAGTCAAGAAAGAGAGATGATCACTTAAAAGAGCTAAGAATGGTGTTTGAGTTACTTCGAAGATATCAACTTAGGATGAATCCATTGAATTATGCCTTTGGAGTTACTTCTGAAAAGTTTCTTAGCTATATTATGCAACACTGGGGAATTAAAATTGATCAAGCTAAGGTCGATGCAATTTTTAAGATGACCGAGCCTCGGAACATTCATGAGTTAAAAAGTTTTCAAGGAAGGCTAGCATATTTAAGGAAGCTCATCTCAAACTTGGATGGAAAATGTCAACCATTTAGTCTTCTCATTAAGAAAGGTACTCCCTTCAAATGGGACCAAGGTTGTAGTAATGCCTTTGAGATTGTCAAATCATACTTAATGAAACCTATAGTTCTTGCGGCACCCATACCTGGGAAACCATTAATACTCTACACCGCGGCACAAGAAAGGTCAGTTGGAGCACTACTAGCTCAAGAAAATAGTGAAGGCAATGAGACCACTCTTTACTATCTGACCATAATGATGACACCAAATGAGCTAAAGTATTCTCCAATTGAAAAGTTGTGTTTGGCATAGACCTTCTCAATTCAAATGATGAAGCACTACTTTCAGGCTTTATGTTGTTTGTCTTGTGTCTAGGGCAAATACCATCAATTTTGTAATGTCAAAACTAATTCTTAGTGACCGACTTGCAATATGGTACCTTTAATTTCAATAGTGTGAGATTGTATACGCTCCCCAAAAGGCTGTAAAGGGACAAGCATTGGCTGACTTCTTGGAAGACGACCCAATACCTGATGATTGGGAACAGAGCAATGAACTTCCTGATGAAGATACAATGGTTATTAAAGCTAGACCCTTATGTAAGATGTACTTTGATCGTTTTGCATATCGAGATGGAGTTGGTGCCGGTGTGGTGTTCATCACTCTATAAGAAGAGGTCATCCCGTACTCTTTTCCCCTCATAAATTGTTTCTCTAATACTGTTGCTAAATTTTAAGCTTTAATACTTGGACTGGAGATGGTAGTTGACATGATACAACTGTAATTACAAGTCTTTGATGAATCCCAATTGGTGATCAAGCAGCTTTTGGGAAGCTATGAAGTCAGAAACCCTAAGTTACAACCATATCATGATTATACACAGAAGTTGATGGAGTGTCTTGGAGAAGTAACCCTCCAATATGTGCCAAGAAGAGAAAATAAGCAATCTGATGCCCTAGCTTCTTTGGCCTCAACCTTGACTCTTCTAAATCAAATGCAAGTTAATATCTGCTAAGAATGGTTAGTACGCCCATTTAATGAGGATGAATAAAATTAATTTGAATACCTCTTTTCCATATTTGAAGATATAAAATAAGATTGGCGATAACCTTTTATTGATTATTTATGTTATGGGATACTTCCAAAGGATCCAAGGAGAAGGACTGACATTTGCCGTTTTGCACCTCGCTTCCTTTACTATAAGGACATACTTTACAGAAGACCATTTGAAGGAGTACTCTTACGATGCCTAGGAGAGGAAGAATCAATTCAAGCTTTGCAAGAAGCACACTTGGGAGTTTGTGGATCACATTAGTCTGGACCGAAGCATCATTTTCACATTAAAGGGATGGGATATTATTGGCCGAAGATGGTGAAGGATTTCTTGAACTATTCTAGAAGATGCAAAGCTTGTCAATTCCATGTGAATTTCATACATCAACCTCCTGAAGTACTACACCCAACTATAGCATCTTGGCCATTCATTGCTTGGGGAATGGATGTTGTTGGTCCACTACCAAAATCTTTTGGTAGACACTTATACATCTTGGCCACAACAAATTATTTCTAAATATGGACCGAAGTTGTTGCTCTCAAAGAAGTAAAAGAAGGAAAATGTTGAGAATTTCATCTGAGTAACTACCATCTACTTCTTTAGAATCTCTAGTATGTAATAACCGACAATGATAAGTCATTTGATAATAACTTGATGAATAATATTTGTGATCTCTTTGGCTTCAAGCAGCGAAAGTCTTCTATGTACCATGTTGCCGCCAATGGTTTAGTCGAAGAATTTAATAAGACTTTATGCAACTTATTGAAGAAAGTCGTCTCTAAATCCAAATGAGACTTGAATGAGCGAATGGAAGAAACCATATAGGCATAGAGAATGACTTACCGCACACTAACGCAAGCAACCACATACTCACTTGCTTTTGGAGTAAAAGAAGTCCTGTCACTTGAGCGTCAAATACGTTGTTTAAGATTGGCTATTCAAGAAGGGCTCACCAATGAAGAAAATGCAAAATTACGCCTTGCATAATTAGAAACTCTTGATTAAAAGAGGCTGGAGACTTAGTAAAATCTTGAATGTTATCAGGCCCATCTATCTCATTCTTTTAATTAAAGGGTTTTCTTAAGGTACTTCTAAGTTGGAGTTCAACTCCTTGCAGTAAGAAGGCCCATTATTATATCTCATAAGTCTGGGGAAAAATTCACCTCAAAATGGGATGGACGATATGTCATACAAGAAGTGTATTCAAATAGTGCTTACAAGCTTGTCGATGCAGATGGCGTGAGGATTAACCCTATCAATTACAAGTTCTTAAAGAAGTACTATCCTTGAAGGGACATGACACTCCTAAAGGCACGTGTATAAACTACATGATCACTCCTGGCCCGTAAGAGCATAAACTGTGTAAGGTGAAAAAAAATGTCTGCTAGGTTGAAAACCTCAAAAGAGGTGTCCTAGGAAAAAGTTGGGACACAAGAAAACACTTACCCCAGAACAACGTTGTGACTTGATCCTCTTTACTAGGGTACGTAGGCGCTTGTACTTCAAGTCTGAGTTTAGTTACATAAGTGTCAAAAAATACATGTCCCTGCTTGATCCGTCAACTGAAAGTCAATTCTGCATACATCTCAATTATGTTTTTGAATTATGTCAAATACTCGTGGCTCAATGGGGGCAAACCATCAAAAGTAAATGAAGCTCTTTTAATAGGAATTGGAATACCCAGAGCCTATAGTTGAGGCATAGACCTACCACACATACAATTATCAATTATGAAGTCAAAAGATTTAATTCTTAAGGCTTTCAAATTGAAGTTGCAAGTCCAACTTGGTTTTGAGACAAAGACGTGAAGCTAATACGCAACAAGTTTGGGAGAGAAAAGTCAAATTTTAAAATGACAACATCAATGCATCAAAATAAGCAAGTAATTCTTGGAGTTTAAATTTAAAGAAAATATTAAAATAAATGTGTAATATAAATAAAAAAGTTTCTATTATAACAAATAGATCTGACTACTCATAAAAAATGTAAAATAAATCAACAAGAAGGTTTGAAGGAAGACATCTCCTAAGGCTAATCTAAGTATATCTTGTAATTGACTAAATCTTGTAAAGAAGCCTCTAAGACTTGCTTCTTTTTCTCCACAACCTTTGAGGGATTTAAAATTGAAAGGAAGACATCAGAACACTTGGAAAACGCTTCTTTGACAGTTGAAACTTTGGATTCCATCTCTGCAGCTTCTTTCTTGGCAATATCTAGGCAAGCCTTTAATACGCCCAAATTATAACTCTTTTACAAGACCGTAAGCGGTCGTTGTCAAATATATAACCCAACTACGTTGGGGTCGAATCCGACAGGGAATATGGCGTTAATTAAGATGTATGCAGATTAGTTGACTTTTAGTCATTTGTTTCAATAAAACAAAATGAGGGATTTGATTAAGTTCATAGATTAATGGTTTCAGTTTAACAAGATGAAATATGTGTAGTATTATTCAAATTCAGAGAAATAGCAAGCTAGGGTTATGTCCACCTTGTAGTTTTCAATACTTTCTAACTATGGGCTTTACGAATTCATATATGCATCATTCTTACAGAGAAATGTATTGTATATAATAACATAATCCTAGTGTTTCTCAACCATCAAGGACTAATTCACTTTAGTTCTCTAGAATCAAAAGTGTTTACAAAAGCAATATGAAATCTCCAAGTTGTTAATCCTATTAAGCCATTAACATATGAAATAGGGGTTGGAAATCATATTTTTTTGTCACTACTCTCTTTTCCTAACCTCGACCTTTCTATCGAACAGGTTGAGTTTTAAGGGACATCCTCTATGTTTGCAACCACGACAATTCAAGATATACGAAGAGAGTATTATGTAAACAAATCAATACATAATGAATTTTAAAACACAAAGTAATAGATTATATGATACTAGGATTCGATAACCCTAACTAATAAACTTAGATACTCATCAGTAAAGTGGAAATCACAATAAAAATATTCATCATACCAAAAAGTAAACACAATCGTAGTGGAGAAGATTAACTTGTGTGTTTTTCCCCTAAGTGCTAAGCGACCATTCTTAGTGCAAAAATAATACAGAATAATGAATAATACTTGACTTTTCAGCATCAAGTAGTTTTAATAACTTTTCCCTCATAATTTCCTTCTAAGTCCCTAGACTAACTATAAATGACAAATTAGTCTTGGACATAATTTTTAGGCACCACATTTGGTCTAGACTGCTACTCTCTCTTGTTTCATATGCCATCCGCATTACCATAGTCCCATTATATCTCCATCTACCTCCTTATTACCTGAAATCATGCTAATCATATCGGTTATCTCAATTTCATAAAAGTAGAGTAAACACATAATAAACTAGGCATTTTGTTCTGCAAACTTAGCTAAAATATGGGTAATTTATGGTGCTTAGGCATATAAATACACCCAAGAAAACTACCTCACACTTAAAAATTTGTTCGTCCTCCAACAAATTATCCATTTATGCATACTACACAAGTCTTAACATCCACAAAGGAAAAATAAGATGCTCAAATAGGCTCACACAACAATTATGAACAAGAAGTAAATTCATGGATCATTACTAAAGACAGCCGACCCTCAAGAATAGACTCATTACGTTAGCAAATTGATTCATACCTTTTAAGCAAAGAAATCATATAAATTACCCAACCTTCATCAACCATGTGCCCTCACAACAAGAAAGTTACCCATAATCACTCATAATCATGCAATTTCTAACAAAATAGGTACAAGAATCAAGTTGCACTTACTCTCACAACTAATGACCATATGCTTTCCCTTAGTGTAATGCTCCACTAATATCAGAATGCTAAGATTAGGATCAAATAGGTCTCTTACGGATTGTAATGTAGGCTAAAGGATGGTTAGGAACTTTTTTGGCCATAAATAGTGACTATCTTCCCTAAGCTCTTTAATACACTACATTATGCAACTAAGACCAATTTCTAACATCTAATTTACACCACTTTCATCTATCCATGTCTTTTGCTTTTACCCCACCCATTAAACTCAATTAATAGCACTAAGGTGGGAGTATGCAACCCTTTCAAATATTTTTTTTTGTACCCATTTCACACTACACACCCCTATGATAGCCACCCTCAACTTAAGTGATTTGCCTTAGTTGAGGTGCACAATGTCCAAGAAAGACCAGGCTAAAATAGGTTCATTGTAACATGTCCGGGATAAAATTTGAAACTTTTTCAACAATTTTTGATACTCCCAACCACATCAATTGCACACGCCAATAACTAGACTTTGGGGCATCAATTTCACATTTTTCCTTTAATTATCAAACTCCTAACTCAAATTGATTTTACATTAAAGCGCTTAGGATATTTTGGATCAAATTATGGTCTATTAAAGAATGGGTTAGGCTACATATGAGGCTAACCAAATAACAAGATAAAGGTTCAACGGGGCTAGCTAAGATAATGTGCAAAGGTAGGTCAAAAGAAATCATGAACAATGACTGTCAAAGAAATGCCTCAATCATCTCCTAAACTCACAATCTTTATTTCACTTTGCACACACACCAGGAAAGTTCTAGCATCAGTTGAAATAAAGAATATACAATAGTCTTACACACTCATGGCATATGGTCAACTCAATTAGGAGCATTATAGATTCTAGACCCAATAATTAATTGAATTTAACTAAAACCAACAATCACAATAAGAGTCACAACTAGAGCCTAGGTGTGTCAAATGTAATGATCCATCAAATAATCATTCTATAATGTCATGTGATCCACAAGAACATTTACATGAAACCAATGACTAATTTTCTCTTAAGATGGTCGTCATCCATCCATCGTCGAGAAAAGCACCTAAATATGACTAAATTAAACACACATGTAATAAGAAACAACATAAAAAAATAACTAATCCTATCAAAGAAGTATTCTAAGGAGAAGGTACTAATTTCTTACAAAATAAGTAGCAAAGTAACCAGCCACCCCACGCTTAATCTAGGCATTGTCCCCAGTGTAAATAACAAGATAAAGAACCTGGCTAGTAGTACACTTCATCCGTATTAGGAGTTATTCCACTTGCATGGAGATCACCATCGAAGCCATTTTTCCTATATTCATCACATCATCCACATCAGCTACACATAATGAAACTAACTACAATTAAGATGAAGGTGGTGAAGTCACCACCCCAGACTTAATTTGTTAGTATAAACTAATTAAGTGTTATTTTCAAGTACTCACACTTCATCGACATACACTTTGACATAGTGCACCAATATTAGTCACAATACAGTTCACTCACTTCAACTCCACCAATTTTACTTCAACGAAATAATTTTTTAACAAAGTTATCCCTTAAAGCTTCAACATATCAATATACATAAAACACCATCACTTTCACACCATTTAACCAACACCATGTTCCATCATGTAAGTTGTGAAATAATGGCCACACAACTAAACTAAGTTAGTCATGAACAATTCAATCACATGCAAAAATTCCAAGTACTACAATAATGATGTCTACTACAACAATGATGTTTATCTTCCCAAGATACTCAAAACCACTCTTTGACATAGCCAAGGCAAGAATTTAATCCATAATCCTCAAGAAACCAATTAACAACTACAACATAAAGTCACAACACTTAAGGATTAAGAAAAGAAAAACTTGCCTTGAAGATGAAAGATTGAAGAAATAGAGTGGATATTCTTGGGTTTTTGTAAGTTTTGAAGAAGATTGTGGGACAAAAAGTATGTTGAAGGCACGGTCTTGTGGTGAAAATAAGAGAAAATTTGGGGATTTAGTTGAAGTTGCCTAATGGATGGCCTAAATAAAATAGTGAGCGTAAGCGGTATGCTAGGCGGCGCATAAGTTATTGCCTAAACTAAGGTAGGCGCCGCACAAAGTATCACAAAATGGGACTTGGGCGCCACCTAATGTGTAGCCTAAGTAAATTAGTGAGGGTATGTGGTGTGTTGGGAGCCGCACAAGTTATTGCCTAAGCATAAGTGTGTGTCTCAAAGACCATCGCCTAAGTGCACATGTGCGCGACACATCTTGTCGCATAACCTTCTTTAGGCACCGCTCAATTTAACGCCTAGATAAGGCAGTGGGCTTATGCTAAGTGTTGGGCGGTGTATAATGCATTGCCTAATTAGGCTTGGGCGTAGCACAATAAATGTCAACATGGGCTTTGGGTGCCGCACATGGAAAAGCCCATTTGAGAAAATAGGAAAAGTCTATACTGCGGGGGCAAACGGGCCAGTGGTGGGCTCCAGGGTCGGGCCTGTTGGCCCGATCCCTATGCTACCACCACAAACCTCATTGAAAAAAAATCACAAAAATTAATTCGCACCACAAAACTTTTGTGGTCGGATTAACATAATTCCAACCACAACTCTAATATGAATCATGACTCGAGCCTTAACAATTGACCACTCCAACTTACTTGTAATGTTCTTGTTACTCCTAAAATTACCACCTTTGATATGGCTCAATTCCAAATTGAATTTGGTACCAATCACCTCCTTAGTACTTTATGTACCTAAACTTAATAAAAAAAAACTAAAAATGATTAGAAGGATGGGTTGCCTCCCACCAAGAACCATAGTTTTGGTCATGGCTCGACTCTTATTTTTGCATTTTTATTTAACATGATAAAATGAGAATAAAATCATGGGTTGCCTCCCATGCAGCGCCTGATTTAACGTCGCGGCACAACTCGATTATCTTGACTACTCAGGCTTCATCAAGATACATCAATGATACCATTTTTACCTCATCTTCATAGAATACATCAATGATCGAGAAAATACTCATCTTTTTTTATTCTTTCATGGATTTACACACTTCAAAACTAACTTTTTTCCTGTTGAGCCTAAATTTTAGCTCATTCAACTCCAGTTCAACTAAAACTCTCCCAGTTGCTAAGAACGGCCAGCCTAAAATTATGGGTACTTCAAAGTCCACTTCACAATCAAGTACATTGGAAGAAAATATAAAATTGGCCAGCTTTACAAGTACATCATGTAGAATCCCAACCAGCCTTTTCATTGATCTATCCACCATTATAAGCCGCATGTTATGGGTATGGGGTCTCTCAAAACCAACTTCTTATAAATAGCTAGCGGCATCAGATTGATGCTAGCTCCCAAATCATATAAGGCCTTAGCAAAATCCAGAGACCCAATCATACAAGGGATGGTGAATGCTCCTGAGTCTTCCTTCTTCTGCATTAGTGACCTTGTATAAATAGCACTATAATGATGGAGATCATCCACCGGTTCATAGCTTACCGCACTTTTCTTTGTCATAAGAACTTTTATAAATTTAGCATATCCTGGCATCTGCTCAAGTGCTTTAACTAAAGGCACGTTCACTATCATTTGCTTAAACATAGCCATGAATTTGTTAAACTTGCCTTCATTTTTGTTCTTCTTTAATCATTGTGGAAATGGGGGTGGTGACCTTGGGATTTCAGCTTCAGCAAATTTTACCTCTTTTCTTATGCCTTGATCTACATCACTAACATACTTCGGCTTAGGTGATTGTTCCACTTTCGCACTCTTCTTTTTTGAACCTCCCAACTGCACAGGAACCACTAAATATTCATCAACCATCTCCCAATCAATTTTGAATGCATCAGTATGAGAGGATGCTCCTAATATTGGACTAAATAACATCTTACCTCTCCTAGTGGTAATAGTCATACACGATCTATCAGTCCTCGGATTTGGAACTGTATCACTTGGTAGAGTCCGATTCTGTATTTAGTTGAATGTTCTGTATGATTGGCTCATCTGGTACTCCATTTGTTTAATAGCATTTAAGTGCAAATTTACTAGTTGACTCATAGAAAACATATCACTCTTCATCGCAGTCACCCCAGAATTGGTCGCCTCAACTCACTTTAATAGTTTCTCTATCTTGTGCTCCATGGACATTTTTCCTCAACTGGTGGAAGCATTATCACAGCTTCCAAGAGGTACATACAGTCCACTCCTGGCACTTTTATTCATACAATCTCCTTGATAGTTCCAACCTTGGTTTCCTTGACCACCAGTCCGAAAACCTCCCTGGTTATATAAGTAGTTAGCTTCTTCCTCGATGTTTGGTTCAGTTCCTTTATCATGGAACCCCACAGCTTTTACCTTTTCTATATTTCCTGATAGAAAATATTTTGTGAGCAGATCCATCTGGGTTTTCATGTGAGCCGTATCCTGATCACTCTCCTCTTCTCTTCTACGCTACTCTGTTGATATTAGCTAGACCCAGTATTTCTTGCTACCATAAAATCTATGGTATGCCAAGCTCTACTTGTCTTAGTCATTCTTTCTAAAATATCCGAAGCATCAGTAAAGGTGAACTCCATAAAAGCTCCTCTTGCAGCATTATCAACTATTGGATTTGTAAGTGAGTTCAAAGCACTGTAGAATATTTCTATCAAGTGTTCATCAGTTATCTTATGGTTTGGGCATTGAGTCAACTTCTTTTTAAACCTCGCCCAAGTCTTATGCAAATCTTCATTATTTAATTGTCTAAAGTTGTTGATGTCATCCCTCAACTATAACATTCTTGAGGGAAGAAAGAACCTTTCTAATAAAGCTCATTTCAATTGCTTCCAGCTATTATAAAATCAGGAGTCAGCTCATTCAACCATATTGTTGCCTCTCCAGACAGAGACAGTGGGAACAATCTCAAATGAATAGCATTTTTCCCACTCCAGGATTATCAAACGACTTACAAATATTGATGAAATTCACCAAATATAGATTTGGATCATCACCAGGTAATCCACCAAAGAGTCTTTTCAAATTCAGTATCTGGATCATATTACTAGTGATGTTAAATATCAGCCCATGGGCTAGTGGTGGTGGAATGGTTTCCCCTGTAGCTCCAGCTCCATCTAAATTGTCCTCATTGTTGTCAATATCAAACTGCACAGCTTAGCAGTCTAGTCTTCCTCTGAATGGACGATTTTGATTTACAGGTGCAACTACTCCCGCTACTCGCCTCCTATAAGTCAGGTCAATTAAATCATCATCTCCCAGGTCCTATTCATCTAGATTAGGTACCAGACATGGGTTATCTACATACTATTAATTTCATTAATCGTTAGCCAGAGCGGCTAATCTTTCAGCTTCATGTTGGTTAGTCATTCTTTTAATGAGATGAGGTTCAAGATTGAAGGGTAATAATGGTTCTCCTAAACTTCTGGTTCGTGGCATAAACAACAATGATCCTGTAACAAACAAAAACAACAAATAAATGTAAAATAAAGAAACTTGACTAACATTCAATTAACACACATAAACTCAATCGACAATCATATTCCTCGACAATGGCGCCAAAATTAGATACGCCCAAATTACAACTCTTTTACAAAAAAAGTAAGCGGTCGTTGTCAAATATATAACCCAACTAGGTTGGGGTCGAATCCCACAAGGAATATGGTGTTAATTAAGATGTATGCAGATTAGTTAAATTTTAATCATTTGATTCCATAAAACAAAAGGGGGGATTTGATTCAGTTCATAAATTAATGGTATCAGTTTAACAAGATGAAATATGTGTAGTATTATTCAAATTCAGAGAAATAGAAAGCTAGGGTTATGTCCACCTTGTAGTTTTCAATACTTTCTAAATATAGGCTTTAGGAATTCATACATGCATCGTGCTTACAGAGAAATGTATTGTATATAATAACATAATCCTAGTGTTTCTCAACCATCAAGGACTAATTCACTTTAGTTCTCTTGAATCAAAAGGGTCTACAAAAGCAACACAAAATCTCCAAGTAGTTAATCTTGTTAAGGCATTAACATATGAAATAGAGGTTGGAAATCCTATTTTCTTGTCACTACTCTCTTTTCCTAACCTCGACCTTTCTATCGAACAGGTTGAGTTTTAAGGGACATCCTCTATGTTTGCAACCACGACAATTCAAGATATACGAACAGAGTATGATGTAAACAAATCAATGCATAATGAATTCAAAAGCCTAAAGTAATATATTGTATGCTACAAGGCTTCCATAACCCTAACTAATAAACTTAGCTACTCATGAGTAAAGTGGAAATCACAATAAAAATATTCATCATACCAAAAAGTAAACATAATTGTGGTGGAGAAGATGAAGTCGCATGTTTTTCCCCTAAGTTCTAAGCCGTCATTCTTAGTGCAAGAATAATAAAGAATAATTACTAATATGTGACTTTTCAGCATCAAGTAGTTTTAATAACTTTTCCCTCATAATTTCCGTCTAAGTCCATAGACTAACTCTAGATGACAAATTAGTCTTGGACATAGTTTTTAGGCACCACATTTGGTCCAGACTACTACTTTCTCTTGTGTCATATTCCGTTCTTGTTTCATAGTCCCATTATTTCTCCATCTACCTCATTAATACCTTAAATCATGCTAATAATATCGGTTAGCTCAATTACATATAAGTAGAGTAAAAACATAAGAAACTAGGCACTTTGTTCTCCAAACTTAGCTAAAATATGGGTAAGTTATGGTGCTTAGGCATATAAATACACCCAAGATCAACCTTTAACTTCTTCACCTTCTTTCTTGCCTTCTCAAGGGATTTGCAGGCAACAAAAACTTCTTCAAATTTATCATTTCATTCCATCAATACAAGCTCAAAATGCTCTTTGGCTTTCAAGTATGACTCTAACTCTTTAATTGCTATGGTTTGTTCAACAAGGGCGGATTGTGCTTTGTCATAAAAAGTTTCCATCCTAAAGAAATACCCCAATAAATTCTGCAAAGGGCAAATATCTACCCCTATTCCACTCATGTCATTGAGTATGACTTCAATGTTATCTTGAATAGAAGAACCACGATTCAGAGTAAGGCCTGGAAATTTGGTACGGATACTAGCCCAAGCCTTCATGATAAATTCCCTTTTAAGCTCTGAAATAACGTTCTTGCCATCAAAAATAGACATGGTTACCGCTGGTGGCCGGCAGAAGTTTGACTCTACATTTGCTTTGACTTTACCGCAAGGGTTAAAAGTAATCTCTTTGGATGACAAAGGTAAATCTCTTGAGTCTGGACCTACTATAGAGTTACTACTATCTTGTGGCTTACTTTGGTTAGGATCTTTCAACACTTGGACATTGTCTGGCAGAACACACAAACAAAAAAAGAATGATCATATGAGGGGTATATAAAGGCGATTCACATACTATGGAATAGTAAAGAGTTAATTTGTCACCTTCTCAATGGCTGGTGGAGTCTTCGATGAACTAGCAAGAATCTCCACATAGGAGTTAGAATCACCTTGCTTTGCGAAGAATGGTTTTACTTTCTTCCAACAATAATCTCCATGACTACTATCGCTCTCATTCTGAGATGGTCATTTATTGAAAGCTTGTTAAGTCAGGACACGCAACTCCACTTTTTGGGTTTGTACATATGCAGGTCCCTTAACTTTGTATGGAATGACCACCTTAGATTTCAAAAAAGAAGGCTTAACCATAATTGGGACCTCTTCACCATATTCTTGAGGAGTATCAATAATAGGACTTACAGCATTCACCAAGGATTGCAAGTTAGCTTCAAGAAAGTTCTAATGAACTTTGTACCACCAAGTTTTATACACAGTAGAGGAGTGCTTTCACGTATTAGGTGTGGCCGTAGGAAAAGCATCCTTTTCCATAGATCCATGCAACATAAAAATACAATAAAATCTGAGTCTTTCATCAAGTGATGCACTACAAATATCATTTGCTAAGCTACCGGGGAGGTTTTGATAAAATCCAAACTAATGGCTAAATCGATGCGGGCTATATGGCTCAAGGATAAATGAGTCTTCATACGTAAAAGGGAAAACGTTAAAAAGAAGTCTTATGAAGTAACTTGTCTCTGAATCAGCTTCTCTATCATTATCCACAAAATAATGAATATTGGGCTTGTTCGGCATGATAGAAGTCCAAGAAATATTATCTCCTCAATAGCTACGCATTCTGGCATACTCTTCTTAAAATACCTTGTAGCACATTCTCTAGAATATGCTACCATTAATGGAATGGATAGCCTATTAGGAAAAGAAAAATGTGTCTTAAAATAGTAAGTAAGCGAGTCATACACATAATGGATTGGAAAAGATACTTTGATGTGCTTAAGTTGTGAACCTTTGGTAATCATGTTTAAACCATTATAAATGCTTGACAAGACAAGAATGACAAGACTAAAAGTTTGCTTATTGGTTATCATATCCCCAATTCTAAAAGTTCTCGAATGAATAAAATATCCATCCTTGGAAGGAAATACAAAGGTCCATAACCAATATGAAAAAAATGTTGCCAAATATGTATCAATCCTATGTTCATACCCTATTCCAAGTGTAGAGAATGTTGCATCATCTATACTTGACAACTTTGTTTCGTTAGGAATAGTCCCGGTTGGGTTATGTATTGACTTCAAGAAAACAAATTTTTTCTCCTTCCTCACTGGAGCTGCCTCATATCTCAAGACACTTCTACACCAAAACCTTATCCACTTGCTAAGAGTAACTCTTGGATTATGAGACTCTCCTTTTTAAAGACACTGAAAGGCTAAAAATAAGAACTCGCAGGTACGATGGATGAATCTCTCATTCTTCTCGTCGACACCGGTGAGTTCATTGAATTCAGGCACTACTTCTTCATAAGGAAGACCTTCGATAGGTAGGCCCCCAATTTAATGTAAATCCCAAAGAGATATAGAGAGATCTCTAATCGATGTCAGCAACGTATTTGTCCTTGAACACCTTGCTTCAAGAAAGGATTGCAATATGTTTGAACTTCGATCATAGGTAAATAAAAAAGCATAAACAGCATCATATACTTTCGTTGCCTTCAGAGTTTATTGACTTCTAGCAAAAATATCCTTAGCTCATTCTCAATATCCTTGAATATGACAATATTCAGCATCTATCTCCATGGCACTTCCCCAATGTATATCTCCATGGAGTATTCGGTGTCCTAGGCAAGGAAGGGTGCTCGCAATATTCAGTTGATATTGGTTTGGAGTCTGAAGAGTTCATACTTTAATGGATCGATTAGAACCAAGGTCATGTTTGGAAGTCCAGTGCAGCAAATGAAAAGAATTCACCAAGAGCGGCCAAGGATCTACACCCTTACCGACTAATAGAGTGTGAGTCAATAGCTTGGATAAAATTATACCATCATCAGCCTCAATAAGCAGATACTTGTGATCAGAGGATGGAGAGGTGTAGTCCTTAAAGTGAACCATTGCTGCTATCTGCATGAACAAGGAAGTTTTAGTTAAATACAAATTTGAAGTTGAACAAAATACATGTACAAACGGTTGCTGGCAGAAAGTTCCTCTATATTGTGGCTTTATTCAAAGAAAAAGGAAATTTCCACCATCTTGAAGTCAAATTGGTCGGTCTTAGAGTGTATGGAGGCGAAGTTAAACTCTTGCACTCTAAGTCGATTGTTGTATAGACATCTTCTTGTAGTCAAATTGGTCGGTCCTAGACTCTATGGAGGAGAAGTTAAACTCTCGCACCCTAAGCAAATTATTGCAAAGCCACCGTCTTGAAGACAAATAGGTTGTTCTTAGAGTGTACGAAGGCAAAGTTAAACTCCCGTACCCTAAGTCGATTATTGCAAAGCCACCATCTTTAAGTCAAATTGGTCAGTCTTAGAGTGTTCGGAGGCAAAGTTAAACTCTCGCACCCTAAGTCAATTGTTGTGTATTGCTATCTACTTCAACCCTACAAAAAAATAAGAAAAAATATAAAAAAAAAGAAAGGTAAAAAAAAATTACCTCAACTTTGATACTTGAAACTCAATCAACAGATGTCTCTAAAGAAAATCTTGTAAATTGATGCTTTGTATGGTAGAAGAATATGGGGTATTTATAGATCAAAAGGGCGATGGTTGCATATGATTTTAAAAAGGATTAGGAAAAGAATTGAGGTAGCTTACCCCTAATCCCTTATAACTTTGAAGAAAGATACGTGGAAATTGTATTAAAAAGGGAAAGAAAGGGGTCGGCGGCAGAGTTTTGGGATTCCAAATTCCAATTCCATATTGGAATTTGTTGTTTAGTTACTGCCCTCAGCAAAGTCCGTATATAAAAAGAAAAGGGAAAAGTGGAACTCCCGTGAATGTGACAAAAAAAGCATGTGACAAAACAAAATAAAGTTTCATAATTGAGAGCAAGTAAAAGAAAATGGGTTTTGACATCAAATGCTTAAAAGTCAACATCTTTTCTTTCTCAATTTTGTCATCACAGATAAGAAAAGAAAATCAATCCCACAAAATGAGGGAATGATGTTTTCTTTATTTTCTATTTTTCCATGATAATTTTTGCACACATAAATTAAAATGTCAAGCCTATACTTCAAGTCTAGTCTCCAAAAGATTAAATATCTCGACAAGTCTTGAAGTAGGGGGCAATTTGTGGACGCTGAAATTATATTAATTTAAATCCATATGAAATTTGGATTATATCAAATTCAAAATATATTAGTCCCAAATAAATATTATGGATTAATATAATTGGATTAATTATTTAAGTCCAAACAAATATAGATTTAATTAATGTCTAATTTTTATTGGGCTAGCCCGTTAATTTGGGCTACAAATGATGAGCCCACGTTACTAAACCTAAGATATTATCATATTCTAGAGGCTCAAATAAGCGCCACATGTCATATAACGTGACATGTCAAGTCAAGTGAAGGATCCAATGTGACCATACCACATGTCAAAATGACACAGCAGACCCATAAAATAAAAGCTCATAAAAGGCGCCAAGTTACTTAAATATGATTGGTTAAAGAAAATTCATATTCATCATGACTCTTCCTTTCCTACAACTAGAAATAGAGGTCTCATAAATCAGGAAAAAAAACTCAGAACTCTAACAAGAAGTAAGAGAAATTTCGTAGATCAAACACTACAATTTCTTTACAAACCTCAAGCATTCGAATCAAGTTCATCAAGATTAAAGATCAAGACCGTAATATTCAAGAACAAACTCAAAAGCCCTTGAATTCAAGCACAAGTTAATATTAAGTCCCTCAAATCAACAAATCAAGTTCAAATTCAAGATCAAGCTTTAAGACCTTGAATTTGTATTTGAAATGGAGAATCAGAGGATTCATAGAGATTGTAACACTCATATATTGAAATCAACAAATTGATTGTTGCAATATTATTTTTTTTTGACTAGATTATTTATTTTCGGTAGAAAAAGTTTTATTGTCCAATAGTGTGTCTACCCAAAAGTTTCTACTCTAAATTTATTTAACTTAGTCTTTTATGCACCTATCTCAATGGTAGTAAAATTACTATATCGTGAGCCCCTACAAATGCAACAAATTTAGTAATGATAGCTGGTCCTTATGTACAGATCCTAGTACGAGTCATTACCATTCACACTGACTTTGAGTGAGATAGTTGATCAGAGATTTAGGTGAGCTTTTAGCAAGCGTAGTTAATTCATATACTTCAGTTCTAGTATTAGGTATTTTTTGTATCTTCAAAGACTACTTGTATTTTGTTTATACACCTGTATAGTACTCTTTATGTATAGTGGCTCTTATACCGGCCTTACCAAATCTTGAGGGTTTTCATGTTTTATATTTTGTCCTTTCCAATATTTTGTGTGTCATGCTTGTATATTTTCCCTTGTAGTCATTTTAAATTTATGTGTTACCCTTATTTTTCGCTCTTTCATCGATTAGCCTGTCATTAGTCATTTTAAGCTATAATTTTGGCTTGCCTATTTGTGGTTTAAAGGAGGTGATAGGGTTCATGATATAAAGTTATCAAAGTAATAGGAAAGGAATAAAGAATCTTAGGTGCATAATAGAAACTAACTACAACCCTGTCTGACCCTATAAGCTCAAAAGGAACAAACAACAGACAATAACACTACAATTTTCCAAATAAAATAGAAGATAAAAGTAAAGGAGTCTGAAGTCTTACCATTTCCCAAACATAATCAGGGCTTTTAGGTAGAAACCACATTTAGTGTATAGGTTTCTAAACTCAATTGGGACTTTTATGTTGGAATATCTTTTAAATTTAAAAAGTATCCAAACTTTATTGGGCTTTGATAGTAGATGCTTGGACTCTACCAAACCATTTAATAGTCCACTTTCCTTTTTAGAAGTCCAACCAACCATGTAAAACTCATTTAGTCCCTTATTAGAATCACCGAGTGTGTTTTAAGTAAAATAAGACACTTAAAAGTTTTATGCTAGGTTATGAGGTGAAATTAATACTAGGGAACCAACGTATATTATAATACTCCCTAAAAGTTCCCCTCTTTAAAAGTACATTACCATGTTTTAAAACTAGGCCAGCTAAAAATGGTGGAAACACGTGGATAACAAACATAAGTAAAGCTGCATAATACTAACCTAGTGGCGAATACTAACCCAAAGAACAAGAACCTCAGTAAGAAAAACCATCCTAAACAAAAAAAAAATTAACATAGAGATGGAATCCCAAATGACCATATATTAGGTCTACAAAATCACACGACTATACCACCTAGAGAAATCTACCAAATAAGATAAAAAGGGTTCTGTTGTCATCCCCCTAAAAGTCATCCTAAAGTAAGCAACTACTCCAGCGTATTATAACGTTTTCTTTAAAATTCTTGAATCTACTAGGTGTACTTAACTAAGCCTACACTAAGAGCAACCACCTACCCGAAAGAATTCCAACGAATTTCTACTCTTTAGTCCCTAAATTATCTGACAAAGCAAAGAAGTAGCTAGAGGATAACTATCTGAGCAGCAACACCCACCTATTAGTAAATGATCATATACATACCCTTATCATGCCAAGTCTAATAGTATGTAAGTCGTAACCAACCTGAACACTGAAGAACACCCTCACATCCCACTAGACTGGAGCTTTTCTCTTTTAAGAAGCCTCTGATTACTGTCGCACTATAAAAATGATGATTTATATGTTAATACAAGAAAAATAATGCCCATATTGTGAATTTACACCTTGGGTCAAAAATCAAATTAAAAATCTTGAGAAAGACATAAAGACACCATTGAAATTATCTCAAATTTACAAAAAGGCATTTTAAGTTTGCTGAGGTCTTATTACCCCACATAATAAAGACCATTGTAAATACATACTTTTGACAAATTTTTAGCCTAACTTTAGACTCGATGACTATGCGTGTGATATACTCCCATTTAAAATATTATTAAAATTTTTTGTTTAATACAGATTGGTTTTAAGCAGAGCACACCACTCATTCATCAGTTTACCAATTTCATTTTCTCTCTTAAAAGTGAAAAAATAAAACTCTCACAGATAGAAAAATGTTGTGAATGACAGAAAAATATGGTGAAAGCTCAACCAATCATTTATAGTACGTACTCTAGCATTTATTAGAAAAAATTGACTCAAATACTTTGAATGAAAAGATTATAAATAAATCACATGAATATTTCATTGATGCCACAAAAATGATAGAATGTCACATAAACCGAAGACATTCCTTTTCACCTTCCCCATAGATTTACCATCTGAGAGAAAATAACACTAGTTGTAGCATGCTCTATATAATCTTTAATCCTGGAATTAATCACTTCAATCATACTCACACTATTGTTAAATGGTTTAAGTGGTCTCAAAGGTATGTTGGGCATATGAGAAGAAGCAAATTTTTTTTTGGTAAATTCAAGCTTCTCCAACGACCATCAATAGAGAATCTGGAAAGAAGAGAATATGACATTTATAAAAAAGAATAAAGCCCTTTCCATATGTCATTTTTAATTGGTTCGTGAAGAAAATATTTTTTATTCACGCGCATGACTTGCATGATAACCCACATGTGCTTAAACTTGGTTAAAAACACATATTTACAATGATCTTTAAAAGTTTTGTGGGGGTAATAGGACTCCCGCAAACTTAAAGTATTTTTTAAAAAAATTTCAGACTAATTCAATGGTGCCTTTATGTCTTTTCTCTAAAAATCACTAGTGGGGCCTGTTTGCAAAATCTTGGAATTGAACCCTCAATAATGTTCCTCATGGAACATGGATCATGTGCTAAAAAAATTAACCATGATCAAACCACAAATCAAGTATAGCAGTCCACAAATTGAAGGAAAAATTGATAAACAAACTAGAGAATTAATCAAAAAGAAAGTTGGAAACTTTCAAAATTATGAAATAAACTCTAACAATAATATATGCTCAGATCTACCAAGAAGCTTAATAAACACTAAAAATGTAGCACAAAAAGAAATAACAATAGGAGATAGAAAAATAAAAATAGAATTTGAAATAAAGGAAGAAATGCAAAAAAAAGACATAATATTAGGAAAAAAATGGCTAGAACAAGTAAAATAGATCCACGCACAAATAAAATTAAAAATGAAAATATTTAGAGAAGTTAAGAAATATCTATGCACAAATAAAAATAGATCCATTGTATTTATAATAGATCTATTTTACCACCCAAGTTATCCGCACCCCCTACAATTGGTATCAGAGTCCATGTTGTTTAAAGTTACGGAAGTAGTATATATTTGGATTTATTTGATTAATTTATTAATTTTGACTTATTTGATAAAACTAGATCTAGATATTCCCCAAAATATTATTTAGATGAATAACGTACAAAAATTACCAAAATATAAAGAATTAAAGCAAATAATATCTGAAAAACGTAAAGAATTAAAAATAAGGATAGAAAGACTATAATATAACATAATTGCCAGAGTTAGTAAAAACTCAATAAATGCACAAAAAGAAGAAATATCAAATTTAGAATCAACAATAGATAGTGTAGAATATGCATACCAACATAATCTATTAACAATTAAATAAAAATGAACAAAGAAGAATTTATAATAGATGAAAAAATATATGAAAACCATGAAGGATTAAAAATAAAAATAGTATTTTCTAATCTAGGAAGAAGGTATAAGAAAATAGGTGAACATTTATATTTAATGTTAGAAAAAAAGAATTAAAATTAGAAGATAAATTGACATCTATGGTAAGAATAGAAAAAGAAAATGAAGAAATAGATAAAAAAAAAAGGAAATAGAAAAAAATAAAATAACAAACTACAGAAGAAATACGAAAAATTGAAGAAACTAAAAATAGTAGGATTGTGGAATTAGAAAAAGAACTACAAATGCTAAAAGATTTGTATGAAAAAAGACAGAAAGAAAAAGAAAAAAAAGATATAGGACAAAAATTATTAAACGAGATAAATCAATTTAAAGAAAAATTAGAAATAAATACAATAGATGTTGAAGAAGCAGATAATTATGATTCAGAAGATAGTGAAACATATACAGAAATCTTAAAAAATACAAAAAATTTAGAAATCAATGAAAAACAAGAAGTAATTAATGAAGAAAACTTAGAAAATAGAAACACAAAAATAAATACTCTTGATAAAAAAGAAGATGAAAATATAATACCTAGAACATCAGAAATAAGAAAACCTACATATTATACGAATAAGTGTAAAAGATATAATCTAAAGGATGAATATGACAAATAGACACCAAAATAAATAGTTAATAAAAATTATAACTTTTTAGACTTAGATGTGTAATAGATACAGAAAAAACAATACAATTATGGATAGGATATATGACAAAATAATTATTAGATAATAATATAAATGTAACAGATGCACCAGAATATATAGAAAGAACACTAATAGGAACGATGAAATTATGGTTTTCAAATCTAACTGAAAATAGTAAAAGGGTATTAAGAACTGACAAACCTACAGAAGAAACATCATCAACAACTACAACTAAATTAACACCTACAGAATTATTAAAAAAATATGAAATAGCTATAAAAGAAGAATTTAGCAGCTTGACAACAACAGAAGAAGAACAAAATGAAGAAAAAGATATAAATAGGAATTTAATATTAAAATTAGCAATATGTAATATGTGTTACATAGATGAATATACTTGCGCATTTAAAGAATATTATTATAAAGGAACATATAATACAGAAGAAAGTAAAGAAATAAGAAAATTATATTTTAATAAATTACTTGAACCATTTAGTTCAAAAATAATAAAAAGTTGGGATGAAGCAAAAATAGTAGATACTCTAGGAGCAAGAATAAAATTTTTACAACAATGGTATAGAAACCTATGTGAAAAATATAGAGAAGAAATAAAAATGGAAAAAACATTAATAAGAAATTTAGCATGTTGCAAAGATAAAATAGCACCTCAATTTGGATACGAAGAAAGATATTATAAGAAAAGACAAAGACATAAGAAATATAAGAAATACAAAAAATCAAAATATAAATATAAGAAACCAAGAAAAAGATATTATGTAAAAAATTATAAACATAAAAGACCATATAGGAAAAAGAAATCTATAAAAGAATGTACTTGTTATAATTGCGAAAAATTAGGACATTTAGCTAGAGATTGTAAATTACCTAAAAACTCAACAAATAAACAAATATCAGAAATAAAAATAGAAAATACAGAATATATGCAGATAGATTATATAGATTACGAATTAGAAAGTGAAGATAGTATATATGAAATTTCAGAGAATGAAACAGATAATGAAATAGATAGTGAATCAGATGAATTAAATGACTGAAGAAGATATAAGAGTAAACCAAATAACTGAAGAAGATATATAAAAATAATAACAAAAGAAGAATATTTAAATGAAGAAGGAATAGATCAAAAAATAATATTTGATAGTCATATATTTGATGAAATAAAAGAAAAAAATTAGATTTAAGTGTAGAAAAAATATTTAAAATACCAACAATAAAAAACATATTTAGTAGAAGAAAAAAAGAATACTACGTAGTAAGTCAAAAAGAACATGTAATAGATTGTAGATATGTAAAAGGAAGAGCTAGCATACCACTATTAACAAAAAAAATAATTAATAAAGAAATAAACGATACAAAAAGTAAAGACCCAATAAAATATGTACACCTTGGAGGAACAGAGATATTGATAAAAACATGTGTTAGAGAAGAAATAGATACACCAATAGAATTATACCTATCAGATGATAAAATTATAAAACCTATAGAAAAAAGTATAATAACTATCATAAAAGAAAATTTAATATACCAAAAATTTAAATTTATAATAAGTGTGAATTATGCAGTAGCATTAACAGATAAAAATATAGATAAATCATTAGTAGTATATTGGAAAATATCAGGAATAGAACTAACCACAGGAAGTAAAATATTTACAGCAAGATGTAAAAATCTATATGTATTAACAACAAAACATAAAATAATGGGAAAAATAAAATTAACAAAATACAAATAGAAAGTTCTTTCAAACAATTGGTAAAAACAATTGATAATAATGATTATAGTTATAGAGACATAGATATAGAAGAAAAATTAGAAATAATAAATGATAGAATAAGTACAACAAAAAGAATAGCTTATGAAAAACCAAAGTCATCAAGTTCATCAAAAATAATAAGTTATAAAACAAGTTCAACAACTAATTTAAACCAATATTACATAACAAGAACAATAAATGAAAAAGAATACTTAATACTCTTAAATACAGAATAAGAAGAAAATTATATAGCAAGATATCTAATAAAAAATGAGAAAATAAAATCTGACAATAATATATGCATAGATCTATCAAGAAGCTTAATTTCAACAATGATTTTCTCAGCTTAGAACTCTCAATAATATCACAAAAGTGACTACACCAGCATAGAAATACCAAAAATTTTTACCAAGTTAGAAATTCTCCGAATGGTCCTTGGAATTCATAAGGATCAAACAAGATTTCCAACGGAGGTTGTTCTAACAAATATGGACCCACACCCATATCTTTTTATTTCAGTAAAAATCATCCAATATTCCAAAATAATTTCGAAAGCCTCGGAATTTAAACAAAGGTTCTTGTAGCCCAAAATCAACTTTCCAAAGCTAACTGATCTATCAAAATTCTCATCCGATATCATTTACTAGAAATTGGTAGATAATGAATTTCTTAGCTTTAAAAAAACTGAAATAGAAAAACTAGCATAAAAATCAAATAAATTATCTGGAAACTGAATAACAGATCCCAACAAGTCATAAATATCTTGAATAACTATAGAAAAGCTTCAAATACAGAAAACGAACCAGAAGGGCCATTACATTTAATCATGACAAATCAAATTGATAAAAAGAACATATCAAAAATAGAACTTATAATGAAATAACATTTCGATAAGATACAATGATATAACTTTTTATATCTCTTATGATATCTACAATCACAAGTGTTATATAACTAAATTTATCATTTTTTCGAGTATAATATATATTTAATTCATCTCATGTATCATTTTAATAACGTTCATTTTCATTATATGAGTAAATATTTTATTTGTATATAGCACTAATTGCTATTTTCAGTAACATATTTTTTATGCTAATTAATTGGTGTAGCATACGCATGCGACACATCTATCTTCAATCTGTATCTAATCTCTAATCTCTATCTCTAATTACTAATCTCTAATATATTAAAAGTGTGCATGACTTTAGAAATAATGTTTGAACTTTCTATCCTTCATTAAAAAATTCCACTTCAGAAAAAATCGTCGTGTTACTATTTTCTTCAAATTATTATTTAGTTACTAATTTTATGTAGTTAAAATTAAGGAGTCCTAAAATATATGGTTCAACAAAAATATATTTTTAAAAATTAAAAATCCCTACTACATATGGTGATTAAAGAGTGAAAAATATATTTTAATTAAAAAATTTAAAATTTCTGATACGAGAAAATAGTAAGGTTCGAATTATGGCTCTCTATGAAGAAAGACATTTTTTGTCCCAAAAAGGGAGATTTACCAAAACGAAAAAGTTATTTTTTTAAAAAAAAAAAGTTATACTATTTTTTCAAAAAGTAGTTAAAAGGGAAAAACCTACCACAAAATTCGACTTAAAAATACTCATATTCATAATCAAGGAAATAAATAATATCCTAATTAAAATAGAAAAGCACATAACGAATATCCTACATAAAATAGGAAATCGTATGTATAAAAGATCCTATGATTCAAGGGTAAAGAAGAATCTGGCTTATTCTTTTAGATGGTATCTATCCTCTCTCTATCTCTTTTTTTTTAATCTGTGTGTGTTAAAATTTGATGTGATTCTTGAAGTGCCACCTATTTTGATTGACAAACTGATAGCAAGAGAGAAATATAGACTTTGCAGCAGATCCTTGCACGTAATGTTGAAATATAGACTTTGCAGCAGATCCTTGCACGTAATGTTGAGTGTGATATAATTATGAATGAAAGTAATAAACTTTGCGGATGATGAGGAGAAAGTAATGTTAGATTTGATCTCTTAGTTTTATGTTGTTCTTATATTCTGAAGAAAGATTAAAACTTTTGTTAGTTTCATTCAATATTAAGCAGATCTTTTGGTTGGAGTTTGCATCAATGTTTAGAGATATTTAATATATTAGTTGTTGGGTTCAATGTGTGTGTGAATGGAAAATGGAGGAAAAATAGTGGAGGGAAAGAGATTCACCAAATTTGAAAGTGTACTCTTTTTAAAGGAAAGTTCACTAATTTTCTCACATTGGTGGGAAAAGAGAACTTGTAAGTGTTTATAATGAGGATAACTTACTCTACATGGATAGTGAGGCAAGAACAAGGTGGTGCCTCACACCGTCGTTGTTGTCGCTTGCTCGGCTTATTTGAAACTTTGTTTACAAGTGAAATTTTAGTCCAAAAATCTGATAGAGTTATTTTTCTTCATGCATAACTTTGGGTATAGGTGTACTTATCAATTTGACAATCTTAATCCATCCAAAATTTATTGGTTTCAACTAACCTATTCACCTGCTTCATGAAAAACACATCAACATACAACCTTCAATCCAAACAACAATCATCAGTATGATTATAGTCAAAGAACAACAAGAAAATCATAATTTATAATTTAAAACATGATTCTTGACCTCCATGGATGAAAGGGACCCATGGATGAACACTACACATACCTTAAAGCTTGATCTTGAAAGAGATCTAATGTTTCTGAAGGTTCTTGAAGAAATCCTTAAGCTTTCTCTAGATTTTTTTTTTACTAGGGTTTAACCCCTTTGGGAGAGAATGTTCTTGAGAAGATAATCCTGAGAGAAAACCCTAATCTTATGGTTGAGAGTGTATGAGAGAACTTTTTTTGAGATGTTTAACTAAACAGAATGGAAGATAATACGCTCCTTGAGGGTTATAAGTCGTGGAAAGTGAAGGAAAAGACCAAAATATCCTTGCGAAAACGTCCCTTAATTGCTGAAAAAAAATAGTTGACGACATTCGTGACAAGTCGTCAAGCTGATGATAAGTTGTCATGAAATGTCGTCACAAAAAGGTGAAATCCCGATTTTCTAGTTAAGGTTGACGACATTGGTGATAGGTTGTCACGGGGTGACGAATTGTTATAAAATGTCATCATTGGGATTAGAAATCTGCCTAGGGCTGACGACATTGGTGATAATTCGTCACGCTTGTGATAGCTTATCACAAATGTCGTCACTCAGTTTCCCAGCCTGACATGCTGGAGTAAAATGGGCATAACTCTTTGCTCCGATATCGAATTTAGGCGAAATTGGTATCGTTGGAAAGATAATTCAATTATATATCTTTTGGTAGGTCATGATCTGAGAAATTCATAGCATAACGAGAGATATTCTCATTCGAAATTGACTATAGCAATATCGTTCTCAAGAATTCAATCGGTAAGGAATATTTTAATTCGTCTGATAGCTGGGAGTTATTTGAAGAATTAAAATACATCTAAATTGCTCATAAAACTATAAAATAACCATGATGTACTATTCATAAGCTTGAAACGTGGTGCTAATAATGGATTGGATTTTTTGGGGGTATTAGAGTTACCTATATAATGCTTGACTCTTTTCCCATTCACCTTGAACGGGGCTTCACTATCTCTCTTCAATTCCTAAGCAACATATGGGAAAATTCTTAGCATAGTAAAGGGACCATATTATCTATACATCAACTTACTGGGAAACAAGCAAATCAATTAATTACATAACAATATCTGGTCACCTTTTTCAAATATTCTTTTCTAGATTTTGCTATCATAATGAAACTTCATTTTTTTATTGTAAAGTGCAGAACTTTCATATGCCCGAAGTTGGAATTTATCTGACTTATTCATACTATTCATCATTGACTTGGATGCATCTTGCTACTCAAAATTCAGCTTCTTCAAAGCCCACAGTGCTTTATGTTCAAGTTTAATATGAAAGTGACAAGCCATGACATACACTTGATGATAATGTAAAGCACCAATTGGGGTCTTGAATGCTACTCAGTAAGCTCATAATGCATCATCTAATTTCTGCAACCAATCAGTCCTATTGGCATTTAATGTCTTTGCAAAGATGGACTTAATTTCTCTATTGAACTCCTCAACTTGTCCACAGGTCTGTGGATGATAAGGTGTTTCCACCTTTTGGTTCACTCCGTATTTCTATAGAAGACTTTTAAATAAACAATTACAAAAAGTGACCTACCGACACTAATGATAGAATGTGGGGTGACAAATTGAGATAAATGTGTTTTTTTAAGGAATACAATAACACTACGTGCTTCATTATTACAGAGCGCAATTGCTTCTACCCATTTGGATATAAAATCCACGGCCAAAAGTATATACCTCATGCCAAATAAACTCACAAAAGGTCCCTTGCAATCAATACCCCATAAATCAACTAATTCTAATTCTAAAACAAGAGTTATATGATTTTCATGACCTCTGGAGATATTACCTTGTCATTACAGTGATCACAAGCAGAAGCAAAATCATGTGAATCTTTATAGATTGTTTGCCAATAATACCACATTACAATAAGTTGTGGGTTATGCGGGTTCTTCCATAATGACCTCCAACTATAGAAGAATGACAATCCTCATATATACTCATCATCTCTACCTTAGGTATAAATTTATGAATTATCCCATCTATACATATTCTGAATAAATAAGGCTTATTCAAGAAAAATTTCCTTACCTCATGCATAAACTTCTTTCTTTACTGAAAGGAAAGATCTTCTAGAATTAGATAACTTGCTAGATAGTTTGCATAGTAGGAAAACCATGGAATTAGATCTTGCGAAGCTGCTATTATCTGCTCATCTGGAAAACTATCATTAATCTTTGGCTCATTTTTAACATTCTACATAGCTTTCTCCTCAAGCCTAGACAAATGATCTGCAACTTGATTCTCAGTGTCTTTTTTGTCCTTGACCTCCAAATCAAATTCTTGCACCAATAACACCCACCTAATCAGTCTAGGCTTAACATTCTTTTTTCCCATTAAGTACCGTAGTACTACATGATCAGTGTGCACAATCACCTTTGTCTCAATCAAATACGACCTAAATATCTCAAAGGAAACAATAACTACTAACAACTTTTATTCTATCACAGTGTAGTTCTTTTGGACAGGATTTTGTGCCTTGCCTATATAGTAGATGGGATGAAGGATCCTCTCTTTTCGTTGACCTAGTACATCCCCTAAGGTAAAACCACTCACATCACACATAATCTAAAAATACAAGGACAAGTCTAGAAACATAATAATAGAAGAAGAAATCAACTTCTCTTTCAGACATTCAAAAGCCTTCAAGCATTATTCATTAAACTCAAATTTCACCTCTTTCTCAAGAATCCTATAAAGAGGATTGGTAATCTTGGAGAAATCTTTGATGAATCGCCTATAAAACCTGGCATGTACTAAAATGATACGAACACCCTTCACAGAAATTAGTGGATGTAATTTCTTGATGACTTTTATCCTTACTCAATCTACCTTAATACCTCTTTTGGAAATTTTATTCCCAAGTACAATATCTTCTTTACCATAAAATGACATTTTTCCCAATTAAGTACCAAGTTGCATTATTCACACCTTCTAAGAGTATTTGTCAAGTGAACTAAGTAGTCATCAAAAGAATCACCAACAACTGAAAAATCATTCATAAACACTTCAATGGTGTGTTCTACCATATCAGAGAAGATTTACTTTATTCATATCTAAAATGTAGTTGGAGCGTTGTATAGCCTAAATTGTATACGTATGAATATAAAGGTCCTATAAGGACAACTGAAGGTGTTCTTCTCTTGCTCTTCAGGTGCAATAGTGATATGGTTATATCCTAAATTTTTATCAAGAAAAGAGTACCATCCTCTGCCCACTAATCTGTCTAATATCTGGTCCATAAAAGGTATGGGAAAATAGTTATTTTGAGTCCATGTATTCAATTTTTGGTAATCCATGCATACTCCCCATCCTGTTATTGGCCTCATTATCACTAGCTCATTTTATACATTAGGCACAATAGTAATACCACCTTTCTTCGGGACACAATGTATCATATTGGCCCACTTACTATTAGAAATGGGATACACTATAACAACATCCAACTACTTGATTATATTTTTCTTTACCACCTCCTGCAAAGGTTGATTGAGTTGATGATGATGCATTATACTTGGAATACAATGCGGCTCAAGTTGAATTTTATGAGTATAAATACCCGGAGATATAGCCACAATATCTGTAATTGACCAACCAATAGGTCTCTTAAATCTCAGTAATACTGATAACAATGGTTCCACTTTTGAGTCAATAAAATAGGCTACAATAGTTGCTAAAAAATTATTATTGGCCACCAAAAATGCATATCGCAGATAAGAAGGGAGAGTCTTTAACTTTAAGACCGGTGGCTCTTGAATGGATGGATGAGTAGGTGGAGTAGTTCTATTCTTTAAATCTAAATCAAGCTTCTTTGGTGAAAAAGTTTAAAAACCTCTCCTATAAAGAGCACATAACACCTTCTCATCATCCTCAGTACCATCCCAAGTTTTTACTGTATCAATATCATGGAAAGAGTCTATTTCTTCATCAAACACATCAATCACTAATATTACTCTTGACTCATTAAACTGGTTCATGGGTTTGCATATATTGAATAACACCTGTTCATTATTAAGTCTCAACATCAAATGACCTATATCCAAATGAATTAACAACCTTCCTGTAGCCAAGAATCATCTTCCCAAAATTCCACTTCGCAGTCCAGTATCACAGAGTCCACAAGAAAAATAAATGAAGCCACCATCACTAATACGTCATATAAAATACCTATTGGTTCTTTCATCGTCCAGTCTGCCATTACTAATCTCATAGTGGTTGGTTTAGGTACTCCCAACATCAACTATTTAAACACTACAAATGGCATGAGGTTCATGCTAGCACCAAAATCAAATAAAGAACGAGTGAACTCAAAATGTAAAATGGTTCATGGTATAGTACACGCACCAAGATCCTCCTTCTTCTCCATAAACTATCTAGTATCTACAATACTGCAATGATGAATATTATCGACTTGCTCATAACTTACTGACCTCTTGTTTGTAATTAGTTCTTTCATGAATTTTGAATATCATAACATTTGATCTAATGCCTATACAAGTGGGATGTTAACTTATAGTTCTTATAGCATTGAAAAAATCTTCTGATACTTACCAACATCTTATTTTTTTACTCTTTAGGGAAAGAGATAAAGTGGTTTTGGAATAGTCTTAAACGCAGGCTCCTCAACCTTCTTTCTTTCTTTATCTTTCTTGCTACTGCTTTCTACATCAACAGGGTCATCATTATTTTTTTTCTTATCTACAACCAGTATAGGTGAGTCTATTGTTGTTTTAACACTCTAAGTGATAATGGCATGGTTGTAACCTTCATTCTTTGGATTAGCAACTATATTACTAGGACGAGTGCCAGGTTGCCTTTTATTCAATATGGTCGACATCTGGCCATACTGCTACTCTAGTTTTTTTTATTATTGTAGCACATGACTCAACTTTCTGATTCATCTTGGATAGATCTACCTTAATCTCCTTAAGACAACTTTCTTGACTTTCTTTCCCTTTGACCACTTTCAAAAACATTGTTGCTACTCTAGACTCGGTATCTCAACTACCTGATGGAACATATTTGTAACTGTTCTCTTTGTAGTCATGTTTTTCACCACCAATCACCATCTCTTTCTATACTTCTATCTCTATATCAGTCATTATAATAGTTACAACCTTGATTCCCTTTCCCTTGGACTAGGTAATACGCCAAACTATGATAAAGATACTTTGCTTTCTCTTTGAATTCAATCTCAAAAGTCCTATAAGTATATGTCTGTGTTGCAACTGCATTCACTTGCTTAGCACTCACTGTTGTGAATTATTTTGTAAGAAACCAAAATTTAAACAAAGCTGTGCAACTTTCTGAGCCATCATATCATGAATAGTTGTATATGCATTAGCAGCCCAAATAGCATACGTACCTGTACCACTTTCAGCATCTGTAGTATGCCATCCTATATTAGTCACTAAAATATTATCTAGCATTTCTTGCGCAACATCCCACCAAAATTGCAAGAGTGCACCTTCTGAAATCATATTTACCGTTGCTTTGGAACCGATAATCAGTGATCTATATACTATTTCCAACAAATTCATCCCTTTGATTCTGTGATTTTGTACCATGCTCAGCTTCTTCTTAAATCTAAACCATACCTCATATAAAGATTCTTTAGGTAACTATCTGATGTTATAAATCTCATCTTTCAACTACAACATCCTTGCAGAAGGTAAGAATCTCTTTAGAAACTGTTTGCACAACTCATGTCATGTAGCTATTAAACCTCTTGGAAGTTCCCCTAACCATAGTGATGCTTCAACTGTCAATTAAAATGGGAACAACCTCAATCTCAAACCTTTTCGAGCCATCCATGGAATAGAATATCATGTGCAGATACAGTTAAAGTTAGTAAGATGCATGTTTGCATCATCAGTAGATGATCCTAAAAATACACCCTTTAAGTTCAACAATTGGATCATGGCACTTGTAATATCAAACTTCACATTGTAGGGTAATGCTGGATTAATAATGGCTATTATTTTAGCATGTTCAACATATCTTATGTATTCATCTTCATCATATATTTAAAGGTGCTGATAAACAGGAATCATTAGATCTCTTACTCTTTGGACTTTCCCTTACTATGCAGGAACTTGTCTTGCTTTGTATAATGCTGCATTCTGAGCTTGCTTAGCTCTTCAGCTCAGGCCTGCTCTTCTGCCACTCTAGCTTCCTCATATGTTGATGCTAATAATTGTTTTTTCTCTATCTATAAACAGTATTCTATGGATCATATGTTTGTGGAGGATGGAGGACTTAAACCCCAGGCAGAACACCATTAAAATTTTTTTCTCCCATCCTTCGTGGTGTTTGAAGAATTCTTGTTGGCTCTAGATCAAAAGGGAGTGATGGATTGCCTTTTCTACTAGTGTTTGAAATACACTAGTGTATGTCAAATCAAAAATAGAAAACAAAAATATACAAACTTGACCAATTCAATTAACTACTCAAATTGTCTTCCTTGACAGTGGCGTCAAAATTTTATGTCGCCCAAAACTAACCTTCAAAGAAGTATGCTGCGGTAAATGACAAATATAGTAACCCAACTATGTTAGGGTTAATCCCATAGAGAAGATGATGAATAGTTGCTTAAATGGATATAGTTCATAAGCATTGCAGAAAATAAATAGGGGGTCTTGGAAGTAATTAGTATGTAGTAACAAAACTTTAAAATTTGGAGTTGTAAACAATACAAGATGAGCACTAGGACTATGTTCCCCCTGGCTTCTTAACTCCGTGAGTTTCTCATGTTCATCCTACCTATTTTGCTACTCTGCATGTAGAGTCCACAAGCTATGTACTATCAATAGTCGTTTTAACGTGTTGATAAATCTCACCCATTACCATTTGTGTCTTAGGGAATCACCTTATTGCTCCTTGTCTATGACTTCAGTTCAACTCTCACCTTTTGAGTCTCGAGTTGATTAGATGATACAACAGAATAGTAATTATGGAAGTGAATCTCATATTAATATCTTAAACTTCTTTTCCCAATCACAGGCTATCCATAAGCTTTTGTAGTAGCATTGAGGTCAATTTATATAAAGAAGATTAAGATACATAAAGTTTACATCAATATAGATGAATCTCCCACTTCCCTTATGTAGTTAATCCATCAGGATTCCTACAACCCTTGTCAGGGAAAGCCGCTCATGTTTATGCGACAAACCATGATTATTAATGAAGAAAACATGTAATTAGTTGAACAACAATGAGAAGAATAAATGTAGAATATATTACTAAATAATAAATCAAAATCTTAAGAACAGGTCAAAAGTATGCAATAAAGTCTATTGGAACATAAAAAGATTCAATTAAATGTGACCTATAAAAAGATAAACCTTAGGGTATTTATAGTATATAAAAAATACCAAGAAATACCATAAAAAGGAAAGGAAAAGTTATGTCGGCACATGGCATGACTTTTTCATTCACTCGTATGCTCATCCTATGAATCTTACCCTGCCTCTCATTTCCACCCCACAATCTGATCTCCCAAGGCTTCAACTTTCTATTCTTCTTACAACTTATGCCCACGAGTATTACATTGACCACACGACTGATGTCCTTAACTCGTATCCACCTGGACTTCTAGTTTTCCAAGCTTTGAATACTCGTCTGCTTATGGTCTCCCTATACAAGTCTACTCAGAATTCTAACTTGTATACTTCTGAGACTTAAATATTTAATGGTAGCTTTTGATCCTATTATGCTTATAATTCCATGTCATGACCCAGACCTTCATCTTACGACTTGAATGTGATAACGCTCAATCTACAGCTCTCGTAGGAGTGTAAAGCGGTCGTTAGCAAATATAGAACCCAACCTGGGTTGGGTGTTGATCCCACAGGGAATATCTTGGCCAACAAGTAAGTAAAATTACTAAACTTTTGGTGCAAGTCTCGTAAGAAGGGGGGATTGTAATGTGTAACGAAAACAATAAAGTAAAAGCTGAAAATAGCAAAGTAAAGAGAGAGAGATTGTTACGTAAGTTGTAAACAATGAGAATTGAAGCGTTGGGGTTATGTCCACCTTCTGAGGTATATGTCTCTATCGGCTATGAGTGTGTAGAGTCTTGACATGCAATTGCTTATAGAGAATTGTAGTCGATGGTAAATCCAAGCGTCTCTTGACCTGAACAAGGACTATTTCTCTTTAACTCTCTCGAGCTTAAAGCGTGTCTAACGGTACGAATTCTCCAAGAGGTTAGTCCAGTTACGGCACTAGCTTTTTAATAGGAAAGGGTGTCCTACTACCTTGACATTATCTCTTTTCCAGACAAATAACCTTTCTCTCGAACAAGTTAAATGTTAGACTGGCGTTATTCTATGCGTCTGCAGCCACAAGAATTTGCATTAAGATGAAGAGAATAATGATATAAGCAATATACGTGTCTCGAACTCACAAACTCACAGCAATAGATAGTATCTCATTCGGCTTCCATAACCCCAACCGAGAAGTTTAGTTACCCATGAGTGCGAAGGATATCACGTTTTGCATGGTTGATGGCGTGAGAAGTAGGTGATAGGCATGTGGTTTTGGTGATTCCCTAGCAAGTAACGATTCTCTTGTTGTGGAATTTAAGAATAGAAGAATAGATTAGAAGTGTTTGTGGTGGAAGATGAGAGAGATGGAAGAAAATTAATAGTTTAAGAATGAATTTCTTGAATTAAGGGAGGAGTTGCCTCCACTAAGGGAGGACTTGCCTCTCCACTAAGGGAGGACTTCATTAAAATCTCTAGCATGATAAGGTATTTATAATACTCTTATCCTACTCCTACTATGCTAATGAAATAAATAACCAAATCCTACTAAACTAAGGAAATACTTAACCCATTTGTACTAGGTTAATGTAACATTCTCCTAATCCAAATAAACTAATGAAATACATAACCCAATTGTACTAGGTTAATGTATCATTGTCAAAATCCAGGTTTGTGTCTGTAAGTCCCCAAAGTCTTCAGAATTGTTGTTTTAGCCCGGGACAGATTTTCCATGCAGCAGTTTTGGTCCTTAGGCGTGTAAACTCCCTTTCCTTCCTTCATGAGCTTTCTTTTGCGTCAAGTAAGCCATAAAATGCTGAATTTTGCATCATTTATACCTGAAACTTTACTAATCATGTTCGTTAGCTCATTTATAGGAAAAAGGACTAAAAGTGCATGAAATATATAATTTGTTCTCAAAACTAGGCTAAAATATGGGCAAAATATATTGATATAGGCGCGTAATTTCGCCTATCATCAACACCCCACACTTAGAGCGTTGTTCGTCCTCGAACAACATATCATGTCCTTCTAAACATCAACTTAGGATTTTTACAGCCACAACACAAAACATTCTTCAAGACAAGCACAACAATTATCAACAAAGAGTAGTTTTCCGATTATAAGTAGAAACAGTTTAACCTTTAGCGTAGACTAGTGATGGTGATCAAATCGCATGCAAACGTTAAGGTACATAGAATCATATACAACTATCCAAAGCTCATCAACCATGTGTGTCTCACAATATAGTACCCATAATCACTCACAAGTATAGCATATTTTTCAAACATGGGTATCAACATATCCTTGCTCTCACTCTCGCAAAGAATTCATACGTAGCAACTGATGACCATAGGCTTGCCCTTAATGTAGTACTCTACTAAATGTCAGAATGCTGAGCTTAGGATCAAGTAGTTCTTTTGATGGTTGTAATGTAGGCTAAGGGACGGGTCGGATCTGCTATTTTGGCCAGAAATAGTGACTAAGTTCCTAAGCACTTTAATACATCACATTGTATCATTGACACTTTTTTCTTTCAACCTTTCTTTATTTTATTCTTCCACCCTTGTTCTCATCTTCTGTTTTTCAATTTTAAGCACAACTCACTTTTCAGCTTTCTTTTCCTTTTTCTTTTCACAACATACCTCTTATGATAGCACTTTCTTTTTCATAACACATTCAAGCACCATTACAATTTAAAGCATCATACTCAACCAATTTCCTCTTATGTTGTCACATGACTTTTTCACTTTAAAGCACTTAGGAATTTGGATCAAATTACGGTCTTGAAAAAAATGGATTAGGCTTACATACAAGGTTGTCAAAGAAATAGGCTAAAGGCTCAAAAGGGTTTAACTAGGATGATGTCCATGGGTAGGTAAAACTGAAGGTAAACAAATATAGGTTGCCAAAGAAATGCCTAAATCATATCCTAACTTACACTCCTTATTTTCGCTTTGCATACATACCAGGCAAGTTCTAGCATCAGCCACACACATAGAATATACTATTATCTCACACACACAAGGCACATGGTCGACTTGATTGGAAGTAATATAGACTCTTGACCCAACAAGTGAAGGAATTAAATCACACAATATCACATAATGAGTCACAACTAGAGCCTAAACGTCTCAATAGTCACAATTGTAATACATACTCTTGTTATAATCTCATGCTGCCTATCAAAATAATTTCATGCGAAGCTAGAAAGATTTTACTCCTAAAAAAAACTAAAAAAACGTCAAACGGAAAAAAAAAACAAAAAAAAATAAACTCAAATAAACAAAGTAAACAAACAAACATAGGTGCAAACAGAGAAGTATAGCATGCAATGCCACCCCACACTTAGACGGGACACTGTCCTCAGTGGAAAATAAATACGAGGAACCTGGTCAGTCGGACTCCTCCTCTATGTCTGGGGTCATACCCCTTGCGTTGGGATCATCATAAGAGTCATCATCCTCATAAGTTCCGCATAAGTATCCCACTTAATTCCAAGCGTGAGTCGAGGTGTTTGCAGCGAGGAGGGTTCTCCTTGCTCCTTGCGGCCTCTTTTCTTGCCCTTTTGGGAAGTGGTAGCCTTCTTCCTTGCCTTGTCTCTCTTTAGGTGCCATTGTACCTGAGACTTGCAATAGTGTTAATGGTAGCACAATCTCAATGGATACAATCTATACACAGACAGTAGGGGTACCACCCCACACTTAGGGTGTTGGCACCAACTAGTGAGGTGAAAGTGATCGATTACTCAGAATTCATCGACATACGTTTTAGGATTTTATTCCGACAAGAAAATCAGCAATGCATTACTTACTTGCAGCCATTGGACTACTTTCATGGTAGCTATAGCAACACTACTACATAGGGGTTACCATATGGAACAGTTATTCTTACAACAATCACAACCTCTTATGTCGGTAGGCACTATAAGTCTTATCCCGATGGCCGGGATAGTCTAACATGTAAGTATCCAAACAACAATCTTAAGCACTGTTCATAGCCATAGTAATTCCGCAAATAGTATAACAATGCTATTAAAACCAATTTCAAGTCAGAAACAAGTCAAGATTTTCCTACGTACATGTTCACTCACAAGGTTGTGTATCAACAATCCAAACACATGAACATCACCAACAATCTTATACGATTTACCAATTCATAATAGACATAGCAATGTAGTACTTATGAGAAATAAATGAAGAATAAGAGAGTACTTACTTGCTTGAAGCTTGTGGAGATGGTTTTGTGAATTGGAAGAGCAAAAGAAGAAAATTTTGAGAGGATTTGGAGAGGGAATGCGGTGCCTTTAGGTCAATTTTTAGTGTGGTTATGTTATAAACCCAAGTCCCCTTTTTATAGGAAGAGTATGGGTCGGGTTATGACCCATTTACAATCGGATTTGGGGACAAAATCACCACATATGCGGCGCATATCTCTCGGCATATCAATGACATATGCGGCGCATTGTCCATGGCATAATGGGACATATGCGCCGCATAGTCTATGGCATTTCTAGACATATGCGCCGCATAGTCTATGGCATTTGGTCTTAGTATCTCAAATGCCATAGCATAGGCAGCGCATAGTCAAAAGCATACCTAGGAATAGGCGGCGCATAGTGTATAACACACTAGATTCCGAGTCCTTAGGCTATAGAATAGGTTGTGCATCGTTCGTGGCCTATTTTTACCAAGGCCTAGCCTTCCTCGAAGCCTATTATGACATGAGAAAGGCTTAATTCATAGCCTTATGCATCACCATTCCTAACTTACCGACTTTACCATACAATGCGACCAAATCGTCAATTGAAATCAATCTCCTCGTTGCATACTTCTTGCACCTATTTTTGCTCAAAACAAATGAAAATGATTAGTACGATGGGTTGCCTCCCACCAAGCGCCTTAGTTTTGGTCGTGGCACGACTCTTATTTTTGGATTTTCATTTATCAAGAACAAAACAAGTACTAGAACGAAAGAAAAAAATAATAAAAAAATAAAACGATGGGTTGCCTCCCATCTAGCGCCTTATTTATTGTCGTGGCTCGACGTAGTTACCTCGAGTACTCAGACTTCGTCGAGGTAAGTGATGGATCGTTTTTTGAAAGGATTTAAACGACAATGAGGCTTACCTGTGGTCATGCGATCTTTTTCGAGCTGGATCATACGTTTCTCCGGAGAGTCACCAATTATATCATCAATAGTCCAACCCATAGCTCTCTTGTATCTCCTCAGAGCAGAGATGAGAGCTTCTACGTGCTGTTCACTTAAATCATCTGCTCTCTCCGGAAGTATATTTCTACTTTCCAAGAACATATACTTTAGATAATCAGGAAGCTCTTGCGATTCTAGCATCGGTGGCTCGTCAAAGGGAGTATTTGCTGTTGGTCGATTCTTGAGTTCACAATCCGGTTTCTTAGGAGTATAAGACTCTATTTCTGTTAGAGCACTCATAAGTTCTTCATAACCTTCATTATCTTCATGCTCAACTTTCAGTGGCACAGCAGACAATGGCTCAACAGTAGGTTGTTTCTCTATAGATAATGCTTTCGTATCCTCATAATGTACATCAGCTACAGATGACTCATTCATATCGCTGGGCTGCTTCATTGTTTTGCATATATCAAACTGTACCACTTCGTCAACCACTTGCTTGCCTTTTGCTGAAGTTTCCAGCACCTTACCACTTCTGGTAGTTATGGCCATGCATGACCCATCATTCCTTGGGTTTTGCACAGTATCGCTAGGTAAAGTGCCAGCCTTTCTTTGATTAAATGCTGCTGAAAGTTGGCTCAATTGCTGCTCTATTTGCTTGATAGAAGTGGAATGAGAATCAACTAGTTGCTTCATGGAGGACAAATCATCAATCACCTCCTTAACTCCCGCGCTCGTTGCTTCCACTCCTTCGAATAACTTAGCCATCATGTCTTCCATACTCCCAGAATTAGATGTGGTGGTATCACGTCTACCAGGGGGAACGTACAAACCACTCTTTTCATTATTTTTCTTCCAACTACCTTGGTCTTTGCTTCCAGATTTATCATAATAGTTCCGACCTTGGTTTCCTTGGGCATTCCCACGGAAACCCCTCTGATTGTTCAAGTAGTCGGCCTCCGCTTTAGAATCAGATTCGTCTCTTCCTTTTAGCGCTACAGCTTTCACTTTTTTGGTCTTCCCTGATAATACATGCTTGGTAAGAAGATCCATCTGCATTTTCATGTGAGCCATGTCTTGGTCACGATCCTCTTGTCTTCGCCTCTGCTCTACAGTCATGCCAAAAGATAAAGTGGGGCTTGCTACCTCAGAATCCCTGGTATGCCAAGCTCTACTTTGCTTTGTTATCCGATCTAGCATATGGCTTGCCTGCCCAAAGGTGAGGTTCATAAAAGATCCTCCAGCCGCATTATCAACCACTGGCTTAGTCACCGAATTCAAAGCTCTGTATAATATCTCCATCAAGTGGTCATTGGTCATATGGTGATTTGGGCACCGTATGAGCTTCGTCTTGAACCTCTCCCATGTTTTGTGGAGGGCTTCAGTTGGAAGCTACCGAAAATTTGTGATCTCGTCTCTCAACTGTGCTCTTTTGGATGGCGGAAAGAATCTTTCTAGGAAAGCGTCTTTCAATTGCCTCCAATTAGTAATAGAATCAGGAGTCAGCCCATTCAACCATAGAGTTGCCTCCCCTGACAGAGACAATAGAAATAAGCGTAGTCGAATTGCATTCTGTCCAACTCCAGGATTGTCGAATGACTTGCATGTAGAAATAAAGTTGATCAGATGCATATTCGAATCATCACCTGCTAGTCCACCAAATAATCCCTTGAGTTGCAAAAGCTGAATCATGGTGCTAGTGATATTAAACTTTGCTCCGGGTGCTAATGGCGGAAGAATAATAGCTCCGGTGGCACCAGGTCCGTCTAGATCATCCTCTTCGTCATCAAAAGGAATTTGTATAACTCGGCGATCAGGCCTCAATCGCGCTTGACGATCTCTCCTCTGCATGGGTGCCGCCATCTCAGCAGTATGCCGTGGGTTTAGTAGCTCTTCATCGCCCAGATCCTCATCGTCAGGATTTGTTGCTCGCCTACGATTATCAATATTCTGTTGATGCACTTGAGCAGCCATCCTTTCAATTTCACGTTGTGCCTCCATTGATGCACTGAATAAACCTAAATAAAACAAAAACAACAACTAAAAGTAAAAGTACAAGAATCTTTGACCAAAGGGTCTAGTAATTATCACGAACTTGATTGACACTCGTATTCCCCGACAACGGTGCCAATTTTTGATAACGCTCAATCTACAGCTCTCGTAGGAGTGTAAAGCGGTCGTTAGCAAATATAGAACCCAACCTGGGTTGGGTGTCGATCCCACAGGGAATATCTTGGCCAACAAGTAAGTAAAATTACTAAACTTTTGGTGCAAGTCTCGTAAGAAGGGGGGATTGTAATGTGTAACGAAAACAATAAAGTAAAAGCTGAAAATAGCAAAGTAAAGAGAGAGAGATTGTTACGTAAGTTGTAAACAATGAGAATTGAAGCGTTGGGGTTATGTCCACCTTCTGAGGTATACGTCTCTATCGGCTATGAGTGTGTAGAGTCTTGACATGCAATTGCTTATAGAGAATTGTAGTCGATGGTAAATCCAAGCGTCTCTCGACCTGAACAAGGACTATTTCCCTTTAACTCTCTCGAGCTTAAAGCGTGTCTAACGGTACGAATTCTCCAAGAGGTTAGTCCAGTTACGGCACTAGCTTTTTAATAGGAAAGGGTGTCCTACTACCTTGACATTATCTCTTTTCCAGACAAATAACCTTTCTCTCGAACAAGTTAAATGTTAGACTGGCGTTATTCTATGCGTCTGCAGCCACAAGAATTTGCATTAAGATGAAGAGAATAATGATATAAGCAATATACGTGTCTCAAACTCACAAACTCACAGCAATAGATAGTATCTCATTCGGCTTCCATAACCCCAACAGAGAAGTTTAGTTACCCATGAGTGCGAAGGATATCACGTTTTGCATGGTTGATGGCGTGAGAAGTAGGTGATAGGCGTGTGGTTTTGGTGATTCCCTAGCAAGTAACGATTCTCTTGTTGTGGAATTTAAGAATAGAAGAATAGATTAGAAGTATTTGTGGTGGAAGATGAGAGAGATGGAAGAAAATTAATAGTTTAAGAATGAATTTCTTGAATTAAGGGAGGAGTTGCCTCCACTAAGGGAGGACTTGCCTCTCCACTAAGGGAGGACTTCATTAAAATCTCTAGCATGATAGGGTATTTATAATACTCTTATCCTACTCCTACTATGCTAATGAAATAAATAACCAAATCCTACTAAACTAAGGAACTACTTAACCCATTTGTACTAGGTTAATGTAACATTCTCCTAATCCAAATAAACTAATGAAATACATAACCCAATTGTACTAGGTTAATGTATCATTGTCAAAATCCAGGTTTGTGTCTGTAAGTCCCCAAAGTCTTCAGAATTGTTGTTTTAGCCCGGGACAGATTTTTCATGCAGCAGTTTTGGTCCTTAGGCGTGTAAACTCCCTTTCCTTCCTTCATGAGCTTTCTTTTGCGTCAAGTAAGCCATAAAATGCTGAATTTTGCATCATTTATACCTGAAACTTTACTAATCATGTTCGTTAGCTCATTTATAGGAAAAAGGACTAAAAGTGCATGAAATATATAATTTGTTCTCAAAACTAGGCAAAAATATGGGCAAAATATATTGATATAGGCGCGTAATTTCGCCTATCATCAGAATGCTCTAGTCATATCTTCTCCATACTTATACTCTAAGTTTGGCTTTAGGTTTTGTTGTGCTTATGAGTCATCCTACGAGTCGTATGGTGAGTTGACAACTCATGAGGTAACTCGTATCTAGATAAGACATGGTATGTCTAGGTATTTTTTTTTCATTTTCATCCCAACACTATTGTAGACTAATTTTATCTGCAATAAACACCAAAGTGTATCATATCTACTAAAACAACCTATGTCCACGCATAAATTCAAGGTTTGAAGCATCGAAAGTGTTGTGATTCTAGGAAAAGGCAACCATCTCACCCTTAGGAGAAAACCTCAACTTTCTGATCTCGAACTTCCTCTTTCAATTTAACTAGTATATGGTTTGTATCTTTCATTTCTTTTACTTTGGCCCTCAACAAAGATTCCAGACCATTCTCAACCCATATAATACCTTCGGACAAATCAACCAACCAAACACCTAATCTAGCAAGATAATGAATCTCATGGACTAACTTTTTCTTATCATCCTCAACATGTACAACACATCCCATAGACAATCTACTAAGGGCATCAGCTGCTACATTGTCCTTACCCGGGTGATACAACACTCTCATATCATAGTCTTTTAGTAATTCAATCCACCTTGTTTGATGAAGGTTTAAATCTTTCTGATTGAACACATATGTAAAATCTTATGATTCGTAATCATAACAATATGAACCCCATAAATTTAATGCCTACAACTTTTTCAGAAAAAAGACAACTATGGCCAACTCAATATCATGAGTTGGATAATTATTTTCATGGGGTTTGGGTTTCCTAGAGGAATAGGTTATGGCAATACCTCACTACACTATCACACAACCATGTCAAACTGTAGAATCATCTTATTGAACTAGTAGATTCAATACTAGAGCGGAAGTTAGTTGTGTCTTTAACTTTTGAAAACTCTTCTCATAGGAATCTTACCATTGAAACTTGACTTTCTTTTTGGTTAGTTGAGACATGGGGGAAAAATAGAAGAGAATCCTTAAAAAAACCATCTGTAGTAATGAAATAAACCCTAGAAACTCCTAATAACTAATGGAGAGATGGTCCTAGTCCAATTTTTCACTACTTTGGTATTTTGAGGATCAACTCGAAAGCATTCACTGGAAATGACGTGAACAATAAAATATACTAATCTCAACTAGAATTCTCACTTGCTAAACGTAGAGAATAATAGGTGATCTATAAGGGTCTGCAATACAATACTTAAATGGTCTGCATGACCACCTTAACTATGATAATAGATGAGGATGTCATCTATGAAGACTATGATTAACATGTCCAAGTACCGCTTTGAAAACTATATTCATCAAGTCTATGAAATATTCAAGAGCATTCGTTAGTCCAAATGACATAACTAGAAATTTAAAGTAACCATTTTGAGTTTTGAAACTGTCCTCAGGATGTCACATTCTCTAACTCTGAGCTGATGATAACCGAATATATGGTCTATTTTTGTGAAGTAGCTTGAACTCTAAAGGTTTTCAAACAAGACATTACTTCTGGAGAGAGAATACTTATTCTCGATAGCGACTTTGCTCAATTGAAGGTAGTCGATGCACATTCAGAGGCAAATGCCTTTCTTGCACCTGAAAAGAATTGAATCACCATATGAGAAACACTATGCCTGATAAAACCCTTATCTAAGAGGTCTTTCAATCATTTCTTAAATTCCTTATGCTAAGACGGATCAAACTGTAAGGAGAATTGAGATAGGTTGGGTATCTGGAAGGAGATCTATTTCAAAGTAAATTTCCCTCTTGGGAGGAAATTCAGATTATCTTATGGGAACACTTCTGGAAACTCATTTAATACTAAAACTGACTCAAGACTTAGAGTTTCAGAATTTGAGTCCTTGACTTGGGCGAGATGGTAATTACATCAATTGGAAATCATCTTTCTTGCCTTAATATAAGAGATAAATTGGACTATAGGTTCTGAATTATGACCCCACCATGCAATAATACTCTTATTAGGAAACTATAATTGGACTATTCTGTTTCTATAGTCAACTGAGGCATAGCACAAGTGGAGCCAATCCATGCCTAGAATGATATTTTAAATTAGTCATCTCTAACTTTACAAGGTCAACTGAAGTGACTTTCTGAGACACTATGACCACATAATTTCTGTATACCCGTCTGGCTACAGTAGAACTACCCACCAGGGTAGACATTAAGAAGAGATCTACTAATATATTGGGACTAACACTGAAATTTACAACTATGTAAGGAATAACAAAAGAAAGTAAAGATCTAAAGTCAAACAATGTATAAATGTCATGGTGGAAGACTTGTAATGTATCCATTATCATATCAGTAGAACTTTCCTGTTCCTATCAAATAGGGAGAGCATAAAGTTAATTCTGATGCTACCCACTGATGGTACAGAAGGTGTCTTCCTGCTTTGTCAAATGACCTATAAGAGTTGATGAAAAATTAGACTAACTATAATGATGAAAATCCTTTCCATTCTGGGCAACCATTGGGTAATCCTTGATCTTATGGCCTGGCTTGCAACATAAAAAGCATGCATCACTGCCTACCCTTCAATCACCCTAATGGTTCTTACCAAATCTCATACAGTGCAGATTGGTATAACCACTATTCATGCTACCCTAGGACATAGAACCTAGCATTTTATCCCAATTGTCCTACCTAAACTTAGGCACTAGCACACTGGCTGAAGATGGGACTGGAGCTGAAAATTTTAGACGGAACTGTGAATGACTCCCACCATAAAACATTTGTCCCGAGAAGTTAAAGCTATAGGTTCTAGTCTTATTCTCCATTAACTTCACTTTGAGCTTTTTCTTCTGAATCTGTTGAGCATGGACCATCAAACTAGAAAGTTCCATCTTCTTAATCAACATAGTTGTTCTACACTCCTTGACTATGCCATCTAACACACCAAACATAATCTTACTAATTTTGGCCCTAGAATTAGCCACCATAGTCAGAAAATAACTCCCATGTGGGTAAACTTGTGTGAACACTCCTTTACACTCACGATACCCTACTTCAAATTTATAAACTCATGCACCACAGCCTCCCTCAACAAGAGTGGGAAAATCTATCTTAGAATGCCATAAGAAACTTATCCCACTCTATAGGTCCTTCCTCAATAACTATGTCCCCCTTCCACTAATTACACCAAGAATGTGCCACTCCTTGAATTTGAAAAGTGGCTAAGTCTGCACTCTCACAAATAGTAACACCCATGATATCATTAACTTTTTGTACTCCATCCAAAAACTCTTGCGGATCATCTTCTAACTTAGATCTAGAAAACAATGGTGGATTTATTTGAGTGAAGTCTTAAATCCTAGATTCTATCGTAGTCACTACTAGATTGGTTGGGGCAACAACTGTTGGTTATTTTGATCAACCTTAACTAGGCTAAAATGGTAAAATCAATCTTGAATTTGGCATGGGAAACATGTTCGTTTAGAGGGCATTCCTGAATAGGTGATGGTGTGGGCTGATCCCCGTTCCTTCTAACATTATTTCTTTTCGGATGAATATTTGGTAAATGGATGAAAAACGAGTCAAAAAAGGGAATTCAATAGAGCTCAAACTCTTATGCATGACATAAATGCTAAAAGAATGGAAACTTTCCTAAAATGTCACATAGCCTCTTGCACGTAGGTGTGGCATGCTTCAAACATTCGCACAAGAGTTTACTCAACGTGGCTTTTAGAACCCTAGTAAACTTTAAAACTTCAGGCTTTGATACTAAATTTTTCACGATCTGGGACTACCTATAGATGTAACATGGTGCTTAAGGCCACAAGAGAGTTTAAGATAACCTATGATTTGGTCTCATCAAATTCAAGATCTCTTTTCATCTCATCAATATAGGATTTTTGTAGGCTCTGGTCGCCTTCAGTCATTCTTGAATCAACTAAACATTATCCGTTGCCTCATACACTCAATCTATCCCTATCAATGTAGCCTTACTTACTTTAAACCCTTAATAAGAGATCTATACCTCCTTCCATAGAGAGCCTAAGCCATTTGAATACTGGCGTGATAGCCATTGTTGTAGGAAAACTCAATTAAAGGTTAGTGGTCATTCCAACTAACCTTGAAGTCAATAACACAAGCCGTCAATATGTCCTCTAATATTTGAATGGTATGCTCTGCCTGACCATCTATCTGAGGATGAAAAGTTGTATTGAGATGGACTTAGGTACCTAGACCCTTTTAAAATCCTTCAAAATATAAGAGGTAAACTAGGTACCTCTATCTGAATTACTGGTCAATGGAACCCCATAAACCCTTATATACTCCCTTAGATAGAGTCTAGCATAATCATAAGGTAAATACAATGTATAAACTAGCAAGGAATGGGCTAACTTGGTCAGTCTAAATAGAATGACCAAAATCCAATCATGCTGATAAGGCATACAATACTTGTTCACCACCTCCCACTTCCAAATAGAGATGCGGAACTCTTAAACCAGACCACTAGGCCCTTGGTTCTCAACCTTGACCTGATGATAATTAAAATACTTAGCCTCAAATTCTACAATATCTTTCTTCACACCATTCAACCAATAAACTTCCGACAAATCACGGTACATCTTAGTAGCTCCTAGGTGAATAGATTATCATGCACCATGTTCCTCCGCTAATAATGTCCGAGTCAAATCATCTACACTTAAAACAAATAACCTTCCATGACAGCAAAACACACTACCTCCTACTTAGGTAAAAACCTCAACTTTCTCATCTCGAACTACCTCTTTTAATTTAATAAGTATTGGATCTCTAACTTGGTGTTCTTTCACTTTAGACATCAATGAATATTCCAAACCATTCTTAATCCACATACTACCTTCGGCCAAATCAACTATTCAAACACCTAACCTAGCAAGCTGATGAACCTCACAAACTAACTTCCTCTAATCTTTCTCAACATGCACAATACTTCCCATAGACTATATACTAAGGTTCTCAGATGCAAAATTGGCCTTACCCGAGTTATACAACATACTTATATCATACTATTTCAGTAATTCAAGCCACCCTTTTTTACCAAGATTTAAATCCTTCTGAGTTAACCCATATTGTAAAATCTTAGGATCCGTAAACACATCAACATGAATCCTCTATAGATAATTCTTTCAAATATTTAAGGCAAATACAACTGTTTCCAGCTCAAGATCATAAGTTCAGTAATTCTTATCATGGGGTTTGAGCTTCCTAGAGAAATAAGATATGACCTTGTGTCACTACATTAACCCAAAACCAATACCAACTCTATAAGCATCACAAAAAACTACAAAGCTATCTGAACTCTCTAGTAGAGTCAATATTTGATAAGAAATAAGCCAAGTCTTTAACTCCTGAACACTCTTCTCCTAGGAATCTGACCACTTCAATTCGACTTTCTTTTAGGTTAGCTAGGACATGGGGGAAGAAATAGAATAAAATACTGCAATAAACTATCTATAGTAACTTAATAAATCCAAGAAACTCCTAATGTCTAATGGAGTGATAGGCCTAGGTAAACTGCTCATTCGTTCTGTCTTTTGAGGATTGACTTGAATGTCATCTTAAAAAATGATGTGACCAAGGATAGCTACTAATATCAACCGAAATTCGCACTTACTAAACTTAGAAAATAACTAGTGAACTTTAAGGGTATGCAATACAATCCTGAAATAGTCTGCATGATCACGTTCACTATAAGAATAAATGAGTATGTTATCTAGGAATACTATGAGGAACATGTCAAGTACTACTTAAACACTCTGTTCATTAAGTCCATAAAAGATACAAGATTATTCATTAGTCCAAAAGACATAACTAGAAATTTAAAGTGACCTTACTGAGTTCTGAAGGTTGTCCTCGGGATGTCACATTCTCTCACTCTGAGCAGATGGTAGTAGGATCTGAGGTGTATCTTAGAGAAATAGCTTGCACCTTATAGTTTGTCGAACAAGTCATCAATCATGGGGAGAGGATACTCAATTTTGATTATGAGTTTATTCAGCTAATGGTAGTTGATTCACACTCAGAGGAAACATCTTTCTTGCACATAAAGAGAACTAAGACCCCCATAGAGAAACATTGGTCCAGATAAAACCTTTATCAAAGAGGACTTTCAATTTTTCCTTCAATTCTTTAAGCTCAGCTTCAATCATTTTGTATGGTGGAATGGAGATAGGCTGGGTATCTGGAAGGAGATCTATTCCAAATTCAATTTCCCTATTGGGTGGAACTTCAAGAAGCCTTTTAGCGAACACTTCTAGAAACTTATTCACTACTAGATTAGACTCAAGACTCGGAGTTTCAGAATATTACTCCTTGACTCAGCTAAGATGGTAAATATATCCGCCAGATATCATCTTCCTTTCCTTAAGATAGGAGGAAAACCAACCTATTGGTACTGAAGTACGATATCTTTATTTAATAACATACTCATTAGGAAACTGAAATTTATCTATTTTCTTTCAACAGTCAACTGAGGCATAGCACAAGTAGACACAATCCATACCTAGAATGGCATCAAAATTAGTCATCTCTAACTCTACTAGTTATGCTGAAGTGATTTTCAAAGAGATCAAGACTGGCTATTTTTGTATACCCTTCTAGATGTAATTAAACGACCCGCTAGGTTAGATACTAATAAGGTCTATACATGGAGCCACACAACTACTCACACATGCCATTTATTTCTCATAAACTTGTAATTTATCATGGATTCTAATCTCAACTAGCATCATAGTCATGAACACAATCAAATTCAATCATGAAAATAATCAAAACTATTTAATTATAGTTCAAAAGGGTTCTTGAACTCCAAGGGTGGAACAAAACTCTTGGATGAACACTTAACATACCTTAATGCTTGAATTCTTGAAGATTGATAAAGTGTTCTTGAGGATTGATCTTGAAAATTATGTCCTGGGGTTTTGTTTTTTTAGAGAAATTTGAGAGAAAGAATAAAATTTGCCCAAGGAATAACTTTATTTCATGTTTTTAGGATGAATAGGGGTGGGAAAATAACCCAAATACCACTCTGGATGTGGTTTTTAATGACTAAAAATGTGCCTAGTAACGTACAGGCTGATACGCTGCATCATTGGTGTAGACACGATGGCCAACGCGCTGCGTTGAGTCCGGGTTGGTTCACTGGAACTTGCACTGGGAGCTGGAGGAAAATATTCATTGGCATGATTGGAGAGCGGCGCATCAAGATCTCTTCAGTCCATTAGTTTAAGCTTTCAAATGTGTTTCAAATGATATTCAAAAAATCTAAAACTTGTTCGGGAACTCCCACTAACATTCTTGATCATGATTCAACATAAAAATCATTACTTTAAGGTCATGAAGGTCGTGAAATAGAGTCTCCAACCCTCGAAGGCTAAAATAATTCTTAGTGTAAACACGTAGCAGAAATTTTAAAGTCTGGAACTTCTTTTAAAGCTTTAACGGACTGAGTTCAGCTTAGAATTTTGCGGGGTTTTACAATACTCCCCCTTGGGAAAATTCATCCTCAAATGATACTGACTAAGCTTAGATACACTGATAGCCAAAGCTTACACACTGAACATGCATATCTGATGCATGGAACACCTCACTAAAACTACTGATAAGTTTAGTTTTCAAACTAAACATTCATATCTGATGGATGAGTACATGACTGAACTAATTCATGAATGCATGACTGAATATGTAACGTTAATGGATACCACATTTATAATTGTAACTTAACATGGACTAAGACTATCTAAGAAAGACTGTTACCTTGATTTGAGAATACTATTGAACCTTAGATCTTTTACTAAACATGCATGAACAGAAACATAAGAACCTAACTAAGACTGATATGTGATACATCAGCTAAATGTCATGAATTAAACTGAGCCCCTGAATACTTGGTTTATGGCTAATATTATAACTTGAGGGTACACCTATGAGTACCTAGTACTCTAAACTAGTTTTATTACGTAAAGAGAAGATGTAAGGTTTAGGTAATGAAAGCTTGAGGGATTACAGTGCATCTTCCCCTTGGAATATTATGTTTCCTTGTAGAATACTGATTTGGCTGAGATAATGAGGAAAACTGAGATGTTGCATAGGGCACTTATGAACCAAATCGTGACTACATATAGGGGATATGAAACTAAGGCATGACATCCGGACTGAGATAAACTCACAACCACATGGTTGCTCGATCTTGGAATTATTAATTTTATGAAACTTTAGATAGAGCGACTAGATTGAAAGATGGGAAACCCAACCATACAAACATTGTCCGCGTAACTGCTAAACTAAATTGCTTGTTTTACAGACTAACTTATGCTAAAAACTTATATTTGATTGGAGACTTTCTTTGACACTTTTTCTATAGAGTTATAGTGGCTTTAGGGAGCAAGGAGTATTGTCGAGGTTGAATAAAACAGCTGAATAAGAAAATCACATCCTAACTAAAATTCTATAATATGAGTTGGGGCCTATGAAACATCATCTAAGATGAGGTGACTAAGCCTTATGCACTACAACTACAAATTTTCAAGTTTAGACATATCCCTTGAATACTCTCTCAACTATACTCTCAACCTTAGTTCCACACATCACCTGAGACTACTAAAAATATTCACATGGGTGCTGAGAATGAGTGCATAAACATACTAACTTATTTGATTATCTGAATGGTAGATATTTGAATTCTTGTTCATGTCATATTGAACTGCACTTAGTCTATACAGCAAGAATGGAACTGTAGAGTATTATACGTATGATTTAAGGACTGAATATGTAACAGGAGATAACTGAGCTTAAATTCATGAAAACTATATTATTTGAGAATGCAAAACTAAGTATATAACTTGATTCTACAATATTCTATAAAAGTAGGTACTAAAATATTGTTAACTGAATAACTGATAACTGTATGGTATGGTCAAGGAAACCTGAAACTGAACTGAGTTTCTGATATGATTACTAGACTAAGACTATGACTAAGACTTTAACTAAGATGGTTACTAGACTATACTGGAACTAAATAATGAGTTTTGTTAACTAGATGATGGATACTGGAATACATCAAGTATCTGAATAGACGTTCACACTTTGTATTTTCTCAACTACTTATCTAATAAGGAAAAAAAATTGTTTTTCCTCCCTTTATGCATAAAATACCACTTCCTACTAGCCATTTGCTTGTGCACTAACCTGACATTCAAGCCTATTTTTATATCAACAGGCTCATGTAAAATAAGTATGCAATTTCTCATCACTATATCATTTCATAAGGAGAGTTCACTGAAGGGTTAAAACATGAGGACCTGAAGCATGTATGAATACTGTACCTAACTCGACATTTACTAAGGCCTGAGGAATAGAATATTAACATCGTGGATGTATAAAGAGATCTATACTGAGGATATACATGACATAAATCTTAATCTAGCTGATTATTAGGTGCATTACATGAGTCATGGGAACTAAACACATTGTAAGGCATGAGTAGACATCATAATAACTGAAGTACAAAGCATTGCACTAAGGTAAAGTCAGTTTGGGAATCATTTCCTTCCACTGCTTGTCTAAAATGAATAAAATTACTACTAGAATCTGAAGGCTTGACTTTCTGAGATATCTTAACCTAGCAGTTCCAATATACCCACCGGGCTATGATAGACTGACCCGCTAGGGTGGAGACTGAGAAAGGTTCTATTAAGGTTTCTGGTCTGACTTTGAAATTGAGTGCTATTTAAGGAGCTACAAAAGACAAAGAAGCTCTTTAATCTAAAAAGACAAAATATATAGATGGGGACTGTAACATACCAGTGACAGCTTTAGCAGAACCTTCCTGATCTTATTTGGACTAAAGTGCATAAATCCTATTTTGATGTTGCCAACTGGCGGCGCTGGAAGTGGCTCCCTGCCAATTCAGGCAATCGGACTGAACTGAAGGATGGTTGGACTAACCTTGATGGCACAAATATTTTCCTCTCGGAGCCATTTATCGACACTCCCACATCCTATGTCCTGGATTTCGACATCGAACACATACATCACTACAAGCTCTACAAACACATAGGTGATGTCTACAACATTCTTTGCAAAGAGGATGGGTATGACCACTACTCACACTACCCTAGGTTTTGGAGCTTGGCACCCCATCATGACTGTCGTTCATGAACCTTGGTACTGGTGTACTAGCTGAGGATGGGGCTGGAACTAAATATTTTAGATAAAACTAGGAATGGTTTCCACCCTTTGACTTTGGCTGATTGAAATTAAAAGTACCTGTTCTAGCTCTCTTGTTGTCTCTCTTTCTTCTTAAGATGCTACTCCTCAATCTGTTGAGCATGGACCATAATCCTGGATATGTCCATCTCCTTAATTAGCATTGCTATTCTACACTCCTTCACCACACTATCTAATTCCCTAGACACAAACTTGCTTATTCTATACCTATCATCTGCTACTACATGGGGAGCATACCTGGCTAACTGAGAAAACTTGAGGGAATACTTTTTCACACTCATATTGCCTTTCCCAAGATTGATGAACTCTATCAACTTGGCTTCTTTCATCTATAAGGGATAGAATCTATCTAGAAAAGTGGTAGCAAACTCTTCCCACTATATGATCTCTGCATCTGTAGCCTTGTCTAGCTCCCACTTCTTAAACCACATATCAGTTACATCTTGTTGCTGATAGGCAGCTAACTTAGAACTTTCACTGGAATTCAGTTCCATAATATTTGTTACTTTCTGAACCTAGTCGAGGAACTCATGTGGATCCCCTTCTAACTTAAATCCCATGAAGGAAAGAGGGTTCATTCGAGTGAAGTCTCAAATTTTGGCTGCAGCAGTATTGGCCACTAGATTAGCCTAAATAACAGCTAGCCATTTATTCTAAGATGCTACTGAATTGGCTAGAGTAGCAAATGCAGCTCTGAATTATGCATGAGAAACATGCTCATCTAGGGGATCTTCTTGAATGCGATGAGGTGCTGACTGGTTTTATGTTCTTCTTTTGTTATTATTTTTCAGAGGAATGTTCTATAGCCAAAATAAAGAAGTGGATTAGATAGAGATTTTAACTTGAGCTCATTCTTACTCACACGAATGAACACTAAAAAAAGAGAAACTTTTCCTAAAACATCTCGTAGCCTCCTGTCCATAAGTGTGCGCGCTACACACCCATGCACAAGACTCTACTAGATGTGGCTTTCAAAATTCCTAGGACTCTTTTAAACCATAGGCTATGATACCAAATTTGTAGCACCCTAAATCTGTACCCCAGATGCTACACGGTACTCATAATCTCGAAGGACCACAAGCTAACCCATGATTGGTACCTGCTGTAATAACTGAGTAATGATACTGTGATAATGTATAAATTTGGCAGAATTTTCCATAAGGTTCAAAAATAAAAATAAATACAGAAAACTGAAAACTGAAAACTGAATACTGAAATAACTGTCTGAAATACTCTAGTCTGAAAGCCTCTAACTGTTTAAAGTTGGAGTTGATGGGACAAGCCCCCAACTAAATCTGACTATAAAACTACGGATAAACTAAAATAATAACTTTGTCCTCGAACTATGAAGACTCACTAATAAGCTACTGCTGATATGCTAGACTGCTAAGTATGGTTAGGAGCCCGTCTGTCTGAACCTATGATATAAGACATCATAGCGCAAAGAAAAGTACGCGTTTGTACTTTGAATATAATGTTATGTGAAGTAATGTAGGTTGATATGCATGGGTTCATATGCATGAACAATAACTAACTGAGTAACATAAACATAACTGAATGCGAGTACATCCATGAATACCTAAGTTGTAACTGAGGTTATGAAAACGCTGGATACTGAGTTCTGAATACTAATTTACTACTACCTGAGTTTACTTATACTGTATTACTAATAATTAGGTGACTATATCTAACATTTAATATTTTGTAAAAATGATCTAAGTTATATACTCATCTAGGTGACTTTATCAAAAATTCATAAATCTTTTAAACTTAACTAAGTTCTATATTGAGACTGAAACTAAAACTGTGGGAGGTAATTATCTAACCGACATACCTTTTTCTGAATAGATTGGGGTCTAACCTGTAACCCTAGTTAGAAGGGTATCAGTATTGTGGCATCAGTAAAGACAACTAGCAGTGGCGTCAGTCCTAGTCTAAAAGGTGACCCTTGAGATCAGTCCTAACTAGCGAGTGATACCTGAGTATGTCAGTCCTATCTAACAGGTGACATCTCATAACCTATTATAGTACTTAGCGATTGCATCTAGGGATCTCAGTCCTATCTAATGGGTGAGCCCCCATCCATAGATTGGCTTGGTAATGAATCCTACTCCTAACTGAATAGATGCTTAACTTATTTCTAGACTATACTAGGAAGGAATGAACTATTACTGATCATGATACCTGACTAAACTAGACTAAGTTCACTGTGTACTGAATTGATTACTGACTGAATTGTATGAACTCACTGAGTCTACTTAGTTATGAACTAAATACTACTAAGTTCTAATCTGAATACTGATCTGAGACTAAATACTGGGTACTACTGAAACTATTCTGTAACTGCTATAGCACTAGTAAATAGCAAGTTTTTTCTGGTATTAAATACCCCCAGGACTCGATAGCTTGAAAAGTAGAACACTGCATGAATTTAGTAGCATAATAGTACTTGCTCACTAAAATACATTCATTTAGACATTTTGTCAAACACTTGATATCCATGATCTTGTATACATGCTTACATTATATAATTTCATTACTTAACTCACATGAACAATTCACCAAAACACTTGAAGAGCATAATTTATGCACACGACTGTAATACAACATGGAAGTATCATAATAATAATCCCAAGATACAATTTCAAAGAGGTTTTTTAACATGAAACCATACAACAACTCACACATGCCATTTATTTCTCATGAACTTGTAATTAATCATAAATTCGAAACTCAACTAACATCATAGTCATGAACCCAATCAAATTTAATCATGAAATTCATTAAAACTATTTAATTGTAGTTCAAAAGGTTTCTTGAACACCAAGGGTGGAAGGAAACCCTTGGATGAACACTTAACATACCTTAACGTTTGAATTCTTGAAGATTGATGAAGTATTCTTGTGGATTTATCTTGAAATTGATGTCCTAGGGTTTTTTTTAGAGAAATTAGAGAGAAAGAATAATTTTTTCCCTAGGTATGACTTAATTTCGTTCTTTTGGGGATGAATAGGGGTGGGAAAATGACCCAAATACCTCTCTGGACGTGGTTTTTAAAGATTGAAAACATGCCTACTGATACGTAGGCCGATGTACCGCGTCGTTGGCATCGACGTGATGGACAACGCGCCGCATCAAGTCTGTGTTGGTTCACTGGTATTTGCATTAGGGGCTGGAGGAAAATATTCATCGACGTGATAGGCGACGCAGCACGTTAAGATCACATCAATTCACTGGTTTGAGCTTTCAAATGTGTTTTAAATGAAGTCTGAAAAATCTAAAACATGTCCAAGAACACCTACTGATATTCCTGATCATGATTCAACATAAAAATCATTACTTGAAGGTCATGAGGGTCGTGAAATATAGTCTCCAATCTACTAAGGCTAAAATAATTCTAAGTGTAAACACTTAGCTGGAATTTCTAAGTCTAAGACCTCTTTTCAAGCTTTAATAGACTGAGTTAAGCTTAGAATTTTGTGAGGCCTTACAAGCATGCTCGTGACCATGCTCACCACCTGGATGGCAACCTAGCACAACTCCTGTCTTACATACCTAAAAACTGGATCGAGCACTTTGGGGATCACCCCTAAGACTATGTGAACCACCTCTAGCTGAGGGATAAACTGATCTAATTGGAGGAACACTATGAACTAAAGCAACAATCACCCCATGACGAGGGAACTCTTTCAAATAATAACCAAAATCTCCATAACTATAAAATGTTACCTGTGTTGAACAAGAACTAGAAGATCCAGTGACCCGAAGTAGCCACCTCGACTAAAATAATCAAAATAAGTACCCTTTGAAGAATGACCACTACCCTAATAAGGGCAAATAACACAAGACTGACCTCCATTAATAATTTGAAGTGCTGCGTTAATGGGTCAACTAGGTTGACTCTGAGGATGATACGGCTGACAAGGAGAGTATCTACCATGAAAACTTCTACCTTTAACTGGGAGCTACAACGACTCACACTAAAACTACCTTGATATCTCGGCCTCTTATCACTATCACTTAGGCATCACGATGCATCTCCTCCATCATGTAAAAATGATCAAAAACATCAGAAAATGACCTACCCACAATAGCCAAAATATAAGTAGACATACAAAGGGGAAGTATCAATTCTAGAATGAAGCATTAAAACCTCTCATACTCAAAATCCAAAATAGAAGAAGCATGCTAAGTAGCTAATGAAAATGATCTTCATAATCCACATCTGTCATGAATCCCTGGTCCAATCTCATGATCTAATTCCATAAATAACCCTGAAGGTTGTAAGATATGTACTTCTCCAAGAAAATCTAGAAGAACTATGACCATGTCAAAGGAGAAGACCCAACTAGCCTGATGACCTCTCAACCAAGGTCGAGTAGCCAAGTCTAGTTGAAATATAGTGTTGTCCACACTAACATTCTCAAGCATACCAAAATTATGGATCCAATTCGCTCAAGTGATCATAAACTTCTATGCATCCTCTCCTAGTGTACCAGAAAACCTAGGCAGAACCATTCTCAATAATCTATCCAAAATTTTATGTACATCGCTATACATAGTCGACTGGGCAAACACTAGCTAAGCGACTATAAGTTAAGAAATACCAAAATAGGAGGAACCTAACCTCTAGAAGCCTTAATACTGCTCTGATTTATAGATTATGCACCATCAGATGACGCACAACCAACAAACTCCAAAATTTAAACCAAAGCATCTTTGAGAACTAAAAAAGAAATAAACCAGGTGGATCCTAGGTTTGTCCTTGGCCCAGGGCTAGTTGAGCTGGAAAAATCTCTAGCTTGTGAGAGAGAATAGGATTTGGTGTAAACCCCCTTTACTGGCCACTAGTTAGGGATATATATCAAGGTTGTCCACTTTAGCTCATCTGTAAGTAGTGATAGGATCCTTAGGTTTGATCTTTCAACCCTCATCTCATGTAGCGGTAGCACGTATCTTGTCCATCTATGAAAGAGTGAATTCAAAGAAATACTTCAAAATCCAACTTAAACACTTAGCACCAAATTAGTGGAAGAACTGCAAAAAAGGTCCTATTGCCTCATGAAGAGAGGAAATAGACGTCATTATTTTGATCTCTAAGACTCTACTAGATGTTTTCTCTTGTACCAACAATATCAGTGTAGCCTAGGTTTTGATACAAATTTGTCATGACTCAATTTATGAGTCATGATGGCACCTATTAAACCCCACTAATAGGAAAGCCAAACCATAATTTAGAGGAATTCACAATATGTTAACTTGGTGGAAATGCCCCAAAAAGGGCAAAATAGACAATTCAATACATAAGTAAGCAATGCAATAAAAATAGTCTAAATGTAGCCATAATATAGAAAACCATCCCACAACCTGGTAGAGAAAGTACAAGTGCTACTATAAATACAACTTAAGTCTAAAATGGTCAATACAATCCTGTCTCAAAACTAAAGACAAGTCATAGATATATGGAATAAAATGGGGTAACTCTGACTCCAAGAGTTCATCATGTTTTTGAAATCTAACACAACACGATCGTCGAATCAACGACGATAGCTAGTACTCGAATCTACACCAAAAAGGTAAAAAAGTGTAATATAAGTACCAAAACCACGTGTACTCAATAGTCATCATCGGTCTACTAAGCTAAATTATGATATAAATATAATCTAATGTCAGATAACATAAGTAAGTCAAGGTAGAGACAAACCTGAATTAACTCCAACATCATTGTGCATAAATAAATAAATAATTTGAATAATAAAATAACATAAAGGATCAAACACATATGATTATAACTACCAAATTGGCCCTCATAAGCCAATAACCGAGAAAGTAAATAACCCAACACAGGCCTCCATAAGGCTGGAGGGTAAAACCAAGTAAAGCATAAATCGAACCATCATTATTTACCAGCTTCCATGATATGACTGGAATATATCCATGCCATGCCATGCTAAAACAATTTCCAATTTCAAAACTTAAACCAATATCCACATTGTTTGTATATCAAACTCCCTTGTTAGACTTGAATCGATATCATATAACCAATATCATAATTAGTAGTTGGACTCAAACTGGGAAATATATTATCAATAATTGTAATTATTCGAACTCGAAGTAGTAAATATATCATTAATATTATAGTCATTATCTGAACTCAAATTGATAAATCTATCATCAATATCATTATTCCCAAACTCGAACTGGTAAATAAATAATCAATATAATAATAGCAATATCATAATAACTAGCTCAATATATAGCATAATCACTAGCATAATAAATAAGCCTCAACTCTTAATATTCAACCCATCATCACCATCAAGTTCCAATGTTTCTCAGTAATAAATCAATATATAATTTAAAGATGTACAACAAGTGTATAAAATGTTTTCAATAGCTAACACAAATCTTGGCATAGGGTGGGTCAAAGGGCCCACTTTTAAATCTCCAAAATCCACTACTAGGAAACTTCTATCCCAAACTAAGCTAAGGTATATAAATCCACTTTTAGATGTTAAATAGGATGTAATTAGCCCTATGATTGAAATTTTTCTCATGATCTAAGAAACTGATCCAAAGCAGCTAAATTATGATTTTTGAATGGCGAAGAAAGTCCAACTAACCCAAGTATTGCCAATCTAATCACCAACACCTAAAATTCATTGCAAATCTAACATGATATCATAAACATACTATGATATATCACAAAATATGAATGGAGGAAACCTAGCCTAACTGGATGCCGAAGAAAGCTTTAACAATCTACTAAATCCCTCACTCTTCCTTTCAAGAAGCTTCTGCAAGATGCTAGCTATCAAAATCATAAATTACTCATCAACATGAGAAATATGACACCCATGTTGTACTGTTATGCTTCGAGTCAAAAAAAATACACCAAAATCATATGTGGGTCCCACTTATAGAAATCATATTTCCAAAACCAACCTAACCTTCCCACATGCTCAAGGAGTAATTACCCTAAAAATGGGTGAAATCCAAGCTAAATTATAGGTAAATTCAAGACACCAAATTTTAGGGATTTTGAACAAGAAATAGGAAATCTACTTTGAAATTAGGGAAATCTTAGCACAAATCCGAAAGACAATTGTGTAATAATCATCGTCCAAGCTCCCAAATCACCCACACGCTTTAATCCTAAGATTTTCCACTGCTTAGGATGTATGACTTAAGAGAATGGATGATGAATGGTAAAAAAAGGGCTGGAAATAATTATACCCTTTCTAGGTTCTCGAGAGTTGCTATCTTGACTCAACCCACATAATCACCATAAATTGTGGTTGTTGGTTGAGTCACCTTCGAGATATGTGCACCACAACTGTGACGTATGTTGGCCTACAAAGGGTATCACGATTGCAACCCCTGGCTCACTATTATCGAGCGCACTAGAACAATTAAGAGACTTGTAAGTTTTCAAGACTTCGTCAATCCCTGAGGATTCATCTAGAATCTTGTATATACAAACGGACTATGCTACCATACCAAATTTGACATTCTAGACTTATTGGTAGAGTAATAATTTACTTCTGAGGTCATTTGAATTAAAAATAAGTCCCATACAGAATTTCCATTTTCTTAACTTTGCAACTAACAGGTCAAAATGAGCCTTAGGTTTCTCGGGACCCAAACCAAGAGTCCTTAAAACCTAAAATCATCATTCTAGGGCTATTATAATATTCAAAATTGACATATGAGGTCGTTTGGCTAATTTTTTTTTCCCTGGTAGCCAATTCAAAATAGTGAATGCTTCAAAATAGGGAATTGACTTTAAAAAACAAATGAACTACCCGGTAAATAAACTATCAGTCTGAACAATTCATAAATGACTTGGTGCATCTATAGAAAGGCTCTAACAATAAAATTAAGTATCAATTAGAAAACCAAATAAAGGATCATTACACTGGTAGATGTTAAGTAGGGACTGGTAGAGAATTTGGGAGAAAGATAGCCAATGTAAAAGGAACCCTATTTTAAAGTGTAAGAACTGCTTTCTCTGGCCAAGTTCCACCTTTGAAAACTAATAAGAAGCTATAGAGTGTTGCCTCATTTGTTGTTGCTACTAGATACACAAGGCCTACAATTGGTTTTTGTGTTTACTCTGAGCTAACTACTGGAACCCAAGTATACAATGTATTTATCTCTTTCTCATTCTTTATCTATAACTATGTTGTCACGCCCCAAATCCTATTAAGGCGGACTGGCACCCGTTGCCGGTAAGGCTCGGGAGAACCAACCTGTAGCAATACATTACCTATGAACATTATAAGTTACTTTTATACTAAACATGCCCTCAAAAGATAAATGGAACTAGCAAGCCAAAAGATGTTGTATGACTAGGCCGTTGGAGCCACAATGTCTACGATACGATACATGACCATACTAAACTTTACATAGTCTACAAAGCCTCTAGACAAGAAACATTATCTTATAAGGGTCGGGACAGGCCCCGCCTCATGATAAGATACTATACAATGCAAAAAGATATGATAAGACTCAAAGCCCCGAAGCAACCTGGAGCTCAGTGACTGCAGTTGATATCCTGTACTCTTACTGGGGAGGTTTATTAGCTTCTGCACCTGCAGCATGGAATGCAGGTCCCCCAACAGGGACGTCAGTACGAAATAATGTACTGAATATGTAAGGCATAATGTACTATATATGAGATAAAAGCTCAAATGAAACCATACACTGCTGTAAGGTAAAAGACCACCTTTATGAATATTGTGGAGTCATGCATCTTATAACAATTATGTTACTTTACTCTTATCACTTGTATAATCTGTGCACATCATGTAATACAAATGACCAGCTGATCAGTGGTAAATCTATATCAGGATCGACCCATGCTAGGCTTTCCTTTCACCCCTGGGATACCCCCTGTAATACTGGGATTGACCCATGCTAGGTGATTCTTTCACCCCTGGGATACCACCCAACAAAAACAACTGTATACATATATCTTCTTATTACCTTTGAGATGAATCTTTGGTGGTCGTAACATTTGAGCTATAAGACTATAAGCATGATAAATGACAAGTATGTGACCATGTAACATCATATCACAATGAAAAGAGTGGGTTATACAATTAGTGAAACATGTAGGAGATAAACAATGTATGAACTTTATTTAGCTGAAAAGAAGACTCATATGTCATGGTATCCAATGTATGTATGCAGCAGTGACAATGCTCGAATATGGACACACAAATACATGTGAAAGAGTGGAGTGGTTATATCGAAGTTTGTAAAGATCTCTATGTGCCAATAAAGACTTTGGATTCCATGCCAAATAATAAGAGATCGAATAGCCTTACATACCTCGACATATCAACTTGTTTTTACCTCGAAATGACTTCTTTTCTTCCAACTATTTATCTACAATATCATGTTTTAAAGCTAGTATTAGCAGCTAATCAATGCATCTGGACAGCCCAATCTCACAAAACACAACACTTTGGCAACAAACGTATAACCATCGACTCAATGGTGTTATTCCGAATTTCTCAATTCTAACTGTCTTCAACCAGTACACATTATCATATACATGATGTACACAGCCTATATCAGCTCTACAACATGCTGGCAACAGTCCATAACTACAACACAGAACCATTTTACAAAACGCTCAACTAAGAAGCACAACATCTCGTCGTCTCCCTACATTTCGTCGTTAACAATTCATACTTGTCCCAACTTTGAACCAGATGCTCCCAACATATATATACATCAAATAAACCTTAACACAATCACAAAATAGCTCAAAACACAGGGGGGGAAACGTGAAACATCAGCCCCCTCATCAAAACAGTCCAATACCATTTTGGAAGCACATAAGATCATATAAGGATACTTGTTTCCAAAGAACTAGCAAAACAGTCCAGCAACCTTGGCAACCATATACACACTATAACATATTAATAACCTCAACTTTATATCATATCAAAGTCAAAAATCAGGGTAAGAATCGTTCCAAAGCCAAGAAAATCAAACAACAACTTTCAGGACACAAGCTGTCCAGAAATTCCTGCACAGTACACCAGCCAACTTATCTTGTTTTCCATGGAAAATTCATATCAAGTATATGGTTATTTTTACATACCATAACTCCCAAGGTGTAAGTCTAATTCAAGAACTCAAAAAGTAGCCTTTGGTTGCCTTCCAAGGTGAAGAAATGCCAAGAGAAACTTAGAGAGAAAAGCTGAAATTGTTTTGGTCTCCTACTAGTTAACCTAAGGAGCTCGGTCTTGGCCCAATATAATGCTAAACCATTGGCTTTAATAGCCTCCCTAACTTGGGCTTCGTTTGTCGCAAGACTTGGAAAGTTTCGGCGTTAAGCCTTGTCTTCGTTCCCCTTTCTTTTTACTAACGTCTAGACTTCAAGTGAGTTCACTTATGAATGAATTATTCTCCCTCATGTATATATACATTTTTTTTTAAGCCAACCACACAGGTGACTCACCTGCTAGCTTCCTAAGTTCCATAAGCACATCAATGATTTTCTCCGTTTAAGGCCACAGTCTCTAAATAGACTTCCATATAGTGCCCCAATCTAACACTTGAACACTTGAAAAAAAGTTTTGGTAGTAATTAAATCAAGTCGTATGTCATTTTATGTGAACATTACTAGTACATGTAAAATGTGGGGTGTTACATCCTCCCCCCCTTAGGAACATTCGTCCCGAATGTTAACATAACTGTATAGTCTAGGCAGGTTTGAATTTCTGGTCACACAACTGTTAATAACATAACTAGTATTCAAACACATACCTATTAATGTTCCTCCTCTGTATCTTTTGGTCCCTCCTTGTCTTCAAATAGATGAGGGTATTTGGATGTCATTACTTCCTCCGGTTCCCACGTTATTTCTTCTACTTGGTTGTTTCTCCAGAGTACCTTTACTGATGCAATTTCTTTGTTCCTTAACTTTTTAATTTGGCGATCTAGAATAGCAACCGGTACCTCTTCATAAGTAAGATCCTCTGTGACCTGTACATCTTCTATAGGAGTGATACGAGAGGGGTCACCTATGCATTTTCGAAGCATTGACACATGAAACACTGGATGAACCATTGAAAGTTCCTGGGGTAGCTCTAATTCATATGCAACTTGTCCGACCCTCTTAGTAATCTTATATGGCCCTATGTAACGTGGTCTTAGTTTACCTTTCTTACCAAATCTCATAACCCCTTTCATCGGTGATACCTTTAAAAATACCCAATCTCCAATAGAGAATTCCAGCCCTCTTCTCCGCATATCTGTATATGATTTATGACGACTTTGGGCTGTTTTTAGCCGTTGTTGTATCACCTTAACTTTTTCCATGGCTTGTTGGACTAAATCTGGCCCGAGCAAGGTGGTTTCACCCACTTCGAACCAACCAATTGGTGACCTACATTTCCTCCCATACAAAGCTTCGTAAGGCGCCATCTTGATGCTCGAATGGTAGCTGTTATTATAGGCAAATTCAATAAGGGGCAAGTGTTCTACCCAGCTACCTTTAAAATCTAATGCACAGGTTCGCAACATATCCTCAAGTGTTTGAATAGTACGCTCTGCCTGGCCGTCTGTTTGGGGATGGAAGGCTGTACTCAAATTCACTTGCGTCCCTAAACTCCTTTGAAAGGACTTCCAAAATTTTGCCGTGAATTGAGCTCCTCGATCAGATATAATAGAGAGTGGGACCCCATGTAGCCTAACTATCTCTTTGAGGTATAATTTGGCATATTCTTCAGCTGTATAATCACTTCTAACTGGCAGGAAGTGCGCTGACTTCGTGAGTCTATCAACTATCACCCATATGGAGTCAAACTTATTAACTGAACGAGGCAAACCAGTTACAAAATCCATATTAGTCATATCCCACTTCCAAGTTGGAATCTCTATACATTGCATGTAACCACCTGACTTTTGGTGCTCTACTTTGACTTGTTGACAAGTAGGACATTGAGCCACAAACTCTGCAAGGTCCTTTTTCATGCCTCCCCACCAAAACACTCCCTTTAGGTCATGATACATCTTAGTAGATCCTGGGTGGATGGAATATCTTGAATGATGGGCTTCTTCCATTATTCTCTTTCTGAGTCTGTTAACATCAGGAACACACAATCTATTTTGGCAATAAAGTACTCCATCTTGTGTAAGCCTAAACTCCTTCATTATACCTTGATTTACTTTCTCCTTAAGGCATTGTAGAATAGGATCATAATACTGTTTTTCTTTCACTTCCCTTATCAATGAAGAATCGGCAGCATTATGTACAATAATGTCCTTTCTTGGAGTTTCGAGTAGACGAACACCCAGATTGGCTAGTTGACGCAGATCCTTAGCCATGCCTTGCTTTACCCCTTTCTGATCACTGGTACCCATGAGTGTCTTACGACTTAGAGCATCAGCCACCACATTTGCTTTCCCTGGATGGTATAATATATCAATATCATAATCCTTTATTAACTCTAGCCACCTCCGCTGCCTCAAATTTAGATCTTTCTGCTTGAAAATATACTGTAAACTCTTATGATCTGTATATATGTCCACGTGCACCCCATACAAATAGTGGCGCCATATCTTTAAAGCAAATACAACCGCTGCTAGCTCAAGATCATGTGTTGGGTAGTTTTTCTCGTGTGGTCTCAATTGTCTCGAGGCATAAGCAATCACCTTACCGTGTTGTGTTAGTACACACCCCAAACCAACTCCGGAAGCATCACAATACACTGCATATCCCTCTGAGCCTTCTGGAAGCACTAGCACAGGTGCTGAGGTTAGCCTGCTTTTCAACTCTTGGAAGCTCCTTTCACATGCATCATTCCATTGGAATTTGGTTTCCTTGTGAGTTAACTTAGTAAGAGGTGCAGACATAGAAGAAAAACCTTCAACAAACCTTCTGTAATAACCTGCCAATCCAAGAAAGCTTCGAACTTCTGTAGGTGTCGTTGGCCTTGGCCAATCTTTCACAGCCTCTATCTTTTGTGAATCCACCCTTATTTCTTCATCCGATACAATATGGCCCAAAAATGCCACTGATTTTAACCAAAATTCACATTTGGAAAACTTAGCATACAACCGGCGATCACGGAGAACTTGTAGTACTAGTCGTAAATGATTTGCGTGGTCCTTTTCTGACCTTGAATACACCAGAATATCATCTATAAATACTATCACGAACACATCCAGGAAAGGCTTGAATACCCTATTCATCAAATCCATAAAAACTGCTGGTGCATTCGTTAGCCCAAACGACATAACAAGAAATTCAAAGTGACCATATCTGGTTCGGAAAGCTGTCTTAGGTATATCTTTTTCCTGCACTCTCACCTGATGATAACCTGATCTCAAATCGATCTTTGAAAAGTATTTGGCACCCTGTAACTGATCAAACAAGTCATCAATTCTGGGGAGGGGATATTTATTCTTAATTGTCACCCTATTCAGTTGTCGGTAGTCAATACACATCCTCAATGTGCCATCCTTTTTACGCACAAATAAAACTGGTGCACCCCAAGGGGACACACTAGGTCTTATAAAACCCTTTTCTAACAAGTCTTTCAGTTGCTCCTTTAATTCACGTAATTCTGCCGGGGCCATTCTATATGGAGGAATAGAGATAGGCTCGGTGCCTGGTAATAAGTCAATACCAAAATCTATTTCTCGTTCTGGAGGCAAACCAGGGAGTTCCTCAGGAAAGACATCAATAAATTCATTCACTATTGGAACAGACTGGATAGTTGGTGATTCTGCCTCCATGTCTCTCACTCTAACGAGATGACATATATATCCCTTTGATATCATTTTTCTGGCTTTAAAATAAGAGATAAACCTCCCTTTTGGTGCCCCAATATTGCCTTCCCATTCAAGGACTGCTTCATTTGGAAAGTGAAAGTACACTCTCTTGGTTCGGCAGTCAACGGTGGCATAGCAAGAAGCCAACCAATCCATACCCATTATAACATCAAATTCTACCATTTCTAACTCGATAAGATCAGCTAATGTATCTCGGTCGCAGACAGTCACTATGCAGTCACAATAGACTCTTCTAACTATAATTGACTCCCCAGTTGGTGTAGACACCGCAAGTGGTTTATTCAATAATTTAGGTGTTCTACCAAGCTTCCCAGCAACTAATGGAGTAATATATGACAATGTAGAACCAGGGTCAATTAATGCATACACTTTATGTGAGAAGATGGACAATGTACCTATAACCACATCGGGTGAAGCTTCCAGGTTCTGTCGAGTCCCTAGAGCATATGTGCGATTTTGGGCCACGCTGGAACTAGCTGCCCCTCTAATACCTCTGCCGCGACCTATGGGAAATTGCTCACCTCTACCTGATGGAGGCACTGATGATGATGATACAACAGCTGATCTAGTAGGTTGTGCCATATCACCCCTGCGTCTTCTTGGGCAATCTTTTATTACATGCCCTGGCATACCACACCAATAACAAACATCCGTTCCCCTGCGACACGCACCTATATGATATCTCCCACATTGTCTGCAAGGCTGCCTAGGAGGCATTTGCTGGCCTCCCGAATATCCTGTTGTCCGTGTACCTTGGCCCTCACTTCTCTTCCCAAATTGATCATTTCTAGACCCTTGAAGTGGTGGTGGAGCACTAGCTGTAGAGTAAGAGGATGATGGCCTGGGTGGCCTATGGGAAAATCATGGCCTAAACTCACCCTGGGGTGGTGTAAACTGTCCTGTAGATCTGGCCCTCTTGAATTGCCCCCTTTCTATTTCTTGTTCCCTCCTTCTTTGTCTCTGATCCTCCAGTTTCTGTGCAAAAGCTTGCATCCTCGCTATATCCATGTCTTTATTTAAAGAGGCAATGATACAATCTCTAACCAAATATGAATCCAACCTATCGACATACCGATGGACTCTATCTGCCATAGTAGGAACAACATTAGGAGCGTGCCTGGCCAGAGAATTAAATTTAAGACTATATTCCCTCACGCTCATATTCCCCTGATGGAGGTTCAGGAACTGATCTGCACGGGCCTCTCGGATCTCTAATGGCAAGTAATGATCAAGAAAGGCCATTTTGAACTCCTCCCAAGTAGTTGGAGATGTATCTATGCCTTTGGAATGCTTCCAGGCTTCGTACCACAGTATAGCCACACCCTTCAATCTATATATTGCCAACTCAGCAGCTTCCGAACCACTTACATGCATAACATCTAAGGTGCGTTGGATCTGATCAATAAAATCTTGTGGATCTTCATTTGGATCTGTCCCAGTGAATGATGGGGGGTCTAAGTTGAGGAAATCACGTATTCTCGTACTGGCTGCCCTACCTGCACCAACTGCACCTACAACTGGGCCTTCTTGTCTTTGACCTTGGCCAACAACTATACAAGTCAACAGTTGAACTGCATTTCTCAAATCCTGCACAGAAGCATCAACAGGTGGTTCTCGGGGGTTTTCACTACTTCCTGGTGCATCAACAGATGGAGGGGTTGGAGATGTCTGTGATAGAGACTCATCTAGAGCCTCACTCTGTCGTCTCGCCCGATTGGGTATACCAACTACCACTTCTACTTCCTTTCCTTTACCTTTACTCTTCCTTGTCTCTGGCATACTTACTGTACAAAATAATTCAGGGATTAGACATGGTACACTTATAATATTTGGCTCTATGGCACGATCTAAAGAATGAAAAGAAGTGATAACTCCTAAATGCCACGTAGCCTCTTGTTTATAAATGTGGTGCACAACACATCGATAAACATGATTCTACATAGACACGGCTTTGTAGACTCCCTAGGACAAACCGCTCTGATACCACTTCTATCACGCCCCAAATCCTATTAAGGCGGACTGGCACCCGTTGCCGGTAAGGCTCGGGAGAACCAACCTGTAGCAATACATTACCTATGAACATTATAAGTTACTTTTATACTAAACATGCCCTCAAAAGATAAATGGAACTAGCAAGCCAAAAGATGTTGTATGACTAGGCCGTTGGAGCCACAATGTCTACGATACGATACATGACCATACTAAACTTTACATAGTCTACAAAGCCTCTAGACAAGAAACATTATCTTATAAGGGTCGGGACAGGCCCCGCCTCATGATAAGATACTATACAATGCAAAAAGATATGATAAGACTCAAAGCCCCGAAGCAACCTGGAGCTCAGTGACTGCAGTTGATATCCTGTACTCTTACTGGGGAGGTTTATTAGCTTCTGCACCTGCAGCATGGAATGCAGGTCCCCCAACAGGGACGTCAGTACGAAATAATGTACTGAATATGTAAGGCATAATGTACTATATATGAGATAAAAGCTCAAATGAAACCATACACTGCTGTAAGGTAAAAGACCACCTTTATGAATATTGTGGAGTCATGCATCTTATAACAATTATGTTACTTTACTCTTATCACTTGTATAATCTGTGCACATCATGTAATACAAATGACCAGCTGATCAGTGGTAAATCTATATCAGGATCGACCCATGCTAGGCTTTCCTTTCACCCCTGGGATACCCCCTGTAATACTGGGATTGACCCATGCTAGGTGATTCTTTCACCCCTGGGATACCACCCAACAAAAACAACTGTATACATATATCTTCTTATTACCTTTGAGATGAATCTTTGGTGGTCGTAACATTTGAGCTATAAGACTATAAGCATGATAAATGACAAGTATGTGACCATGTAACATCATATCACAATGAAAAGAGTGGGTTATACAATTAGTGAAACATGTAGGAGATAAACAATGTATGAACTTTATTTAGCTGAAAAGAAGACTCATATGTCATGGTATCCAATGTATGTATGCAGCAGTGACAATGCTCGAATATGGACACACAAATACATGTGAAAGAGTGGAGTGGTTATATCGAAGTTTGTAAAGATCTCTATGTGCCAATAAAGACTTTGGATTCCATGCCAAATAATAAGAGATCGAATAGCCTTACATACCTCGACATATCAACTTGTTTTTACCTCGAAATGACTTCTTTTCTTCCAACTATTTATCTACAATATCATGTTTTAAAGCTAGTATTAGCAGCTAATCAATGCATCTGGACAGCCCAATCTCACAAAACACAACACTTTGGCAACAAACGTATAACCATCGACTCAATGGTGTTATTCCGAATTTCTCAATTCTAACTGTCTTCAACCAGTACACATTATCATATACATGATGTACACAGCCTATATCAGCTCTACAACATGCTGGCAACAGTCCATAACTACAACACAGAACCATTTTACAAAACGCTCAACTAAGAAGCACAACATCTCGTCGTCTCCCTACATTTCGTCGTTAACAATTCATACTTGTCCCAACTTTGAACCAGATGCTCCCAACATATATATACATCAAATAAACCTTAACACAATCACAAAATAGCTCAAAACACAGGGGGGGAAACGTGAAACATCAGCCCCCTCATCAAAACAGTCCAATACCATTTTGGAAGCACATAAGATCATATAAGGATACTTGTTTCCAAAGAACTAGCAAAACAGTCCAGCAACCTTGGCAACCATATACACACTATAACATATTAATAACCTCAACTTTATATCATATCAAAGTCAAAAATCAGGGTAAGAATCGTTCCAAAGCCAAGAAAATCAAACAACAACTTTCAGGACACAAGCTGTCCAGAAATTCCTGCACAGTACACCAGCCAACTTATCTTGTTTTCCATGGAAAATTCATATCAAGTATATGGTTATTTTTACATACCATAACTCCCAAGGTGTAAGTCTAATTCAAGAACTCAAAAAGTAGCCTTTGGTTGCCTTCCAAGGTGAAGAAATGCCAAGAGAAACTTAGAGAGAAAAGCTGAAATTGTTTTGGTCTCCTACTAGTTAACCTAAGGAGCTCGGTCTTGGCCCAATATAATGCTAAACCATTGGCTTTAATAGCCTCCCTAACTTGGGCTTCGTTTGTCGCAAGACTTGGAAAGTTTCGGCGTTAAGCCTTGTCTTCGTTCCCCTTTCTTTTTACTAACGTCTAGACTTCAAGTGAGTTCACTTATGAATGAATTATTCTCCCTCATGTATATATACATTTTTTTTTAAGCCAACCACACAGGTGACTCACCTGCTAGCTTCCTAAGTTCCATAAGCACATCAATGATTTTCTCCGTTTAAGGCCACAGTCTCTAAATAGACTTCCATATAGTGCCCCAATCTAACACTTGAACACTTGAAAAAAAGTTTTGGTAGTAATTAAATCAAGTCGTATGTCATTTTATGTGAACATTACTAGTACATGTAAAATGTGGGGTGTTACATATGTTTTCATTAAAATTTTCAATGTTCATTGTTTTACAATTTTTTGTTTGATTTTTAATCCTGGTATTGTAACGCCCCAACTCTGGTACCCAAAATGCTACACAATGCTTATGAACCTGAAGGGTCAAAAGCTAACCCATGACTGATATCTGTACCTGTACACTACATAATATACTATATAAATGTGGAAATAAAGGCTGAAAGGCCATAAGGTTCAAATCTGTAACATAATTGATAAAACATAACATCTGGAGGGGGTATGAAATACCTAAAACAACTAAAATAACAGTCTGAACATGCTAGTCCAAAATTCTCCAAACTATCTAAATAAGGAGTTGATGGGACATGTCCCCAACTAAATCTAACAACTAAAGTAAATTAATTAATGAGATAATAAAGAATGAGAAGTCATTAATAACTCTGACTGCTGAGAATGGAATGCTACTGATGCTCTCGAGCTCGTGCTTCTAAACCTATGGTATAAAAAATGATAGCGCAAATGCATCAATACATTTGAATGTACTGGAATGCATGTGAGGTAGGCTGAATGCAAAGGGTTCACATGCATGAAATATACTAGCTGACTGGATAACATGAATGTGAGAATGCATGCATGAATACATAATAACTGTAACTGAGTTCGTGATAACATGATTACTGAGCCTGAGTACTGATAACATAAGATAGTGATAACTGTATAACTAAAATAATTGATACTGAGCGACTGTATCTGACAGTCTAGGTACTGATGGAACTATCTGTGTTTCGTACTATTATGATTTGACTGTATTTGACAATACTAAATTCTGTAGAATAATTCTATGACTAAAACTATAGGAAGTAGTCATCTATTTGACATGCCCCAAATAACGCAATAAAGCTAAGTTGGGGTCCAATATGTAACCCCAATTAGAAGGGTGTCAATACCGTACCACTGGTAAGGTCAAGCTGTGAGTGATCCCTCATCTAATAGGTACTCTAAGGAGAATGGCGAGAACCTTATCTAACAGGTAAAGCCACCTCATTAACCCTTATCTAACAGGTTAGATGTCTAAACCTATGCTGACTATGTAGTTCTGGAATGCAAGGATTGCTTCTAAGAATCTAACCCTCATATAACTTTTGGGTTCCCATCCTTGGATTCACTCGATCCTAATTTCTACTCCCATCTGAATAGGCACTGAACAAGATAAACTGAACTAAACTGGATTGAGTTAACTAAGTTTTATTGACTGATGAAATACTAATGAGATTACTGAGTTTTCCTAATTCATGAGAATGACTGAATTCTATAGATCATGGCTTGACTAAGAGAATCTTGAAAACATGACACTGATTCTAGGCGCACAGCTAAATTTTGGTGTACAAGTACCTCCAGGACTCAATAGCATGGAACTGATAAAGCATGACTTTCTTGAATACATGACCAACATCATAATTCATTATACAATAAGTTGGAGATTTCATGAAGTACAAGTTTTACAGAACCACAATGGCGACACATATATCCAAAATTCACTAGCTAAAACATTTCATCAAATAGTGGACATGCATAAACTTGTACATAAATGGGAATTTCATTTTATCATACTAGTATGGCATGTTTCCTTCATATAGGCGTTTAATCGAACACTTGAGGAGTATGCTTCTGTTATTCAATCATCAACACATCTAATAATCATCGATACATCAATCAACATGTAAATTTAAGGGTTTATCATGATTAGTATGCAAATCACCACATACTATGGTCAATTATTGGAATATATAATTTAAAACATGAATCAAAACCCCAAAACATCTTGAACATGAATTTCAATTCAATTTAAATCATCAAAATTTATAAATACACAAATTTTGGATTTTGAAAAGAGATTCATGAGCTTCATGGGTGAAAGGGACTTATGAATCAACATATGACATATCTGGGTGGATGATTTCTTGAGGATTGGTGGAGGAAAACTTAAATTCTTGACTTGAAATTAAACACCTAGGGTTTGTTTTTCTTGGGTATTATCTTTGAGAGAAAACCCTAATTTCATGTTGTAGATGGATGATGAACTTATGAACGTTGATCTAATATTATTAGGGGTTAAAACGGGTGGTAAAAAAGACCTAAATACCCTTTTAAAAACAAATTTAAAATAACTGAACAAACTATGCGACGATGGGTGCGACAATCCATCGTTAGGTCGACGGTCCATCGGTCCTGACCATCGCACCTGGGCATAATAGGGGTTCACTATCTCGGCTGCGATGGCTTGGGCGACAGTCCGTTGCCAGCTCAATGGTCCGTCGGATGGAGCCATCTCCCTTATCCAGAAGATGGTCTCAATGCCTCCACTGTAATGATTTGGGCGATAGCCTATCGCTAGATCAATGGTCCATCGACCCTCATCGTCACACCTAGGTAGTTTTGACTACTTTCTGTAAAACAACCATAACTTTCTATCCCGATATAGGATTTGGATGAAATTTGTATCGTTGGAAAGCTAATTAAATTTTCCACATGACAAAAAGTGGAAATATTAAAAATTCCATGTATATAAAAGTGGATTCATATTTTAAAGTAAGTTTCTAATATACATGGGATGATTTCAAGTTAGGTAGAAGTACGAGGTATTACAATATCTCCCCCTTGAGAACATTCATCCTCGAATAAGACTGAGTGATAGGGGAAAATATAAACTGATGAACATAGTGAACATGAATAACTACAACATGATCTCACGACTGACATGATTGATAACTAAATATATCATACCGAACATACATATCTGATGCTTGTGTAACTGATTTATGAATGCATGACTGAGTGTTCTGATGAACCAAGGTTCTCACAATAAGAATTCCTGTCTGATTCATGATTATATGACTGAACTGGTGCATGAATTAATTACTACATATGTAATGGTAGTTAATACCATGTTTATAATGGAATTCTGAACATGAAACTGAGTAAGCTTGATGAGACCTGTTACCTTGAGCTTCATCTGAGTTAGCAGAGAAAAGGTGAGAATACTTGATATGCATGTCTGCTTCTGCTTCCCAGGTAGCTCCCTCAATGGACTAATTTTTCCAAAGAATTTGGACTAGAGGGATTTTATTGTTCCTTAGTCTAGGAGTCTGATAGTCTAGGATTTGGGCTGGAATCTCTTCATAAAAGTGGTTGTTCTGAACATCTATGCTCTGAATAGGGACTACAACTACTGGGTCACCTATGCACTTCTTGAGAAAAGAGACATAGAAGACTAAATGAATTGAGGCTGGATCTGAAGACAATTTGAGCTCATAAGCTACCTTGCAGAAATGATTAAAAATTTTGAAGGGACTGACATATCGGGGGCTGATCTTTCCCTTCTTACCAAATATCTTCTCTACCTTTATGGGAGAGATATTTAGATAGACATAATTTCCAATCTTGAACTTGAGATCCTTTCTGTGAACATCTGCATAAGACTTTTGTCAGCTCTGAGCAACCCAAAGTGTTTCTCTGATTAACTGGACTTTTTCTAAGGCATTGAATACTAAGTCAGGCCCTGTAACTAAGGACTCACTATCTTTGAACCTTCCGACTATAGATCTGTATCTCCTACCATAAAAAGCTTCGAATGGAGCAATATTAATACTGGAGTGATAGTTGTTATCGAATGCAAAGACAATAAGAGACAAGTGGTCATCCCAATACCCTTGAAATCAATAACACATGCTCACAATATTTTATCTAAAGTATGAATAGTCCTTACTGCTTGACCATCTATCTAAGGATGAAAGGCGGTACTAAGATAAACTTGGGTACCAAGACCTTTTTGGAACACTTTCCAGAAATAAGAGGTAAACTAGGCACCTCTATCTGAGATAATAGATAACGGAACACCGTGCAGTCTTGGTCATTCTGTCTACAATGACCCAAACTGAATCATGTTGGTGATGAATATGATGCAAACCCATCACAATGTCCATGTTTAATTCTTTCCACTTTCTAAGTAGGAATACTAAACTCCTGTATGGAGTCACTAGGCTTTTGATACTCTATATTAACCTGCTCACATGTTGAGCAATTAGCCACAAACTCTACAACATCTTTCTTCATCCCACTTCACCAATAGATTTCCCATAAGTCGCGGTACATCTTTGTGGCCCTGGATGAATAGAGTAGCGCGTACCATGTGCTTTTGTATGAATTCGCTGCCTTAAGACGTCTACACCTGGAACACACAGATGACCCTGATAACGAAGAACACCATCTCCCCCTTGGGAGAAAACCTCTACTTTCTGATCCTTAGATGACTCTTTCAACTTGACTAAACTGGGATCTCTATCTTTCTTTTCTTTCACCTTGGAAATTAGATTTGATCTTGAACCACTTTGAACCCATATGTCACCCTCTCCTACATAGAATAAGAGAACACCTAGTCTGGCAAGCTGATGGACTTCCTGAACTAGCTTCTTCTTACTGTCCTCAACATGTGCAACACTACCCATAGACATTCTACTAAGAGAATCAGCCACAATGTTGGCCTTGCCCAGATGATAAAGGACACTCATTTCATAATGTTTCATGATCTCTAACCATCTTCTCTAACGAATATTGAGATCTTTCTAAGAAAAGACATACTTAAGGCTCTTATGATATGTGAACACATCCACATGAACTCCGTATAGATAATGCCTCCAAATCTTTAAGGAAAATACTATAGCTACTAACTCAAGATCATGAGTATAATAATTCTTCTTATAGGGTTTAAGTTGTCAAGAGACGTAAGTTATGACCTTACGATGCTACATAAGGACATAACCCAAACCTACTCTAGATGTATCACAATACACTATGAACCCATCTGGACTATCTAGAAGATCTAAGACTGGAGAGGTGAGTCAAGTCTTTAACTCCTGAAAGCTCTTCTCGTAAGGATCTTACCACTGAAACTTGACTTTCTTCTGAGTCAATTTGGACATAGAGGATGCAATAGAAAAAAATCCCTCAACAAACCATCAGTAATAGCTAGCCAAACCCAAGAAACTCCTGATATTTGATAGAGAGATAGGTCTGGGCCAATTTCTTACTACTTTGGTCTTTCAAGGATCAACCTTAATGCCATTACCGAAAATGATATGACCAAGAAAAGCTATTGACCTTAGCTAAAATTTTCACTTACTGAATTTGGAGAATATTTTATAATCTCTGAGAGTCTAAAGTACGATTTTATGATGGTTTGCATGATCACACTCACTGCGGGAATAGACAAGAATGTTATCTATGAAGACTATGACAGACATATCCAAGTATTGCTTGAACAATTGGTTCATCAAGTCTATGAAAGCTGCTAGGGCATTGGTAACACCAAAAGACATAACTAAGAATTCAAAATGACCATACCAAGTACGAAAGGCTGTTTTTAAAATGTCATATTCTTTGCCTATGAGCTGATGATAGCCTAATCTTAGGACTATCTTAGAGAAATAACTGGCACCCTAAAGTTGGTAAAAAAAGTCATTGATTCTGGGAAGTGAATACTTTTTCTTAATCGTGACTTTGTTGAGCTGACGGTAATCAATGAACATTTTGAGAGAACCATCTTTCTTGTGCACGAATTAGACTGGTGCACCCCACGGGGACACACTTAGGCTGATTGATCCCTTATCTAGGAGATCTTTCAACTTCTCCTTAAAATCTTTGAGTTTTGTCGGTGCTATTCTGTATGGCAGAATAGATATAGGTTGAGTATCTGGAAGAAGATCAATGCCAAAGTCTATTTCCCTTTCAGGAGTAATTCATGGAAGATCTTCGGGAAAGACATCTGAATATTCATTTACGACTGAGACTGGTAGTTTCAAAACTAGTGTCCTTAACTAGAACAAGATGATAGACACATCCTTTAGATATCATTTTCTATGCCCGAAGGTAGGAAATAAGTTGACCTCTAAACGCTGAAGTACTACTCCTCTACTCTAGGACAGGTTTATTTGGAAACTAAAACTTGATTATTTTATTTCTACAGTCAACTGCGGCATAGCAGAAATGAAGCCAATCTATTTCAAGAATGACATCAAAATAATTTATCTCTAATTTGACTAAGTCTGCTCAGGTAATTTTCTGAGATACTATAATTGGATAGTTCCTGTATACCCATCGGGCTATGATGGTTATACCCACTAGGGTAGAGTCTGAGAAGAGCTCTTCTAGAATTTTGGGACAGACTCCAAAATAAACTGCTATATAGGGAGTAACAAAAGAAAAAGAAGCTCCTGGATCTAGCAAAGTATAAACATGTACATAAAAGATCTATAACGTACCAAAAACCATATCAGGAGAATTTTCCTGATCTTGCCTTGAGTGGAGAGCATTAAGTCAGTTTGGGTGGTGCCCATTAGTAGCACTAAAAGTGGTACCCTACTGATTTGGGCAACCGAAATGAGTTGAGGAACAGTTCATCGAACCTTAATAACCTGGATGGGGACAGTATCTAACTCTCTGGCTTGCCACATTTGAAGCAAACATCAGTACTAGCTCTGCAAGTACCCTGATAATGCTTACCAAATATCTGACAAAGAGGATGGGTACGGGCACTGCTAACACTGCCCTGAGACTTAGTACCTAGTGCTATATCTCTATTATTGTCCTTGAACTTAAGATATGGAGAACTACCTAAGGAAGGAGCTGGAATGGATAACTTAGGATGAAACTAAGAACAGTTTCCTCCCTCTGACTTGGGCTGAGCAAAGCAAAAACTACCTATCCTTGCTTTCTTATTCTGCTTCTCCCTCATCTTAATATTTTACACTTCTATCTGTTGAGCATGAGTCATAAGCTTGGGTATGTTTATGTAACTATTCAACATCGTACACCTACACTCGTTGACCACACTATAATTCATCCCAGAAATAAACTTACTCTTCTTGGCCCTACTATCTACAACTACATGAGGAGCATATTTAAATAATTAATTAAACTTAAGAGAATACTCTTTCACTGTCATGTTTCCCTACCTGATGTTGATAAATTCCAACACCTTAGCGTCTTTAAGCTCTAGGGGAAAGAACCTATCTAAGAATGCGGTGATAAACTCCTTCCACTCAATAGGCCCTACATCATCTGGCCTTTCTGACTTCCACTATATAAATCAAGTATGAGCAACATCATGCAAATTACATAATGCTAGCTCAGTGCTCTCATTAGAAGTAACCCACATTATATCTATAACCTTTAGAACCTGATCGATGAATTCCTGCGGGTCCTCATCTGACTTAGACCCAAGAATGGATTGAGGATTCATTCGGGTAAAGTCCAAAATCATGGCTACAGCTGAATTGGCCACTGGGTTCGCTAGAATAATAGTTGGTCATTCATTTTGAGAAAAAACTGGCTGAGCATGAGTCGTGAATGTATCTCTGAACTTTATATGTGAAACATCTTTGCCCAACGGATCTTCGACCTGAGAGGCTAGCTAATTCCTATTTTTTCTTTTAGGAGACATTTTCTATAAAAAAAAAGAGAAATAGATTAGACTGAGAGATTAACTTGAGATTATTCTCAAAGTTGCGACATGAATATTGAAAGAAGGGAAACTATTCCTAAAACATCTTACAGCCTCCTACACATAAATGTGGCACGCAACACACCCATGTACAAGACTCTTCTAGATGCAGCTTTCAGACTTCCTAGGAAACTACTAAACCTTAGGCTCCAATAATATGTTTTTAACGCCCCAAATCTGGTACCCAAAATGCTACACGGTGCTCATGACTCCAAAGGACCACAAGCTAACCCATGACTGCTATTTGTACCTATACACTGCATAATATACTTTATAAATACAGAAATAAAGGCTGAAAGTCCATAAGGTTTAAAACTATAACATAAATAATAAAACATAACATCAGAAGGGGGTATGAAATACCCAAAACTACTAAAATAACTATCTGAACATGCTAGTTTGAAAGGCTCTATACTATCTGAATAAGGAGTTAATGGGACATGTCCCCAACTAAATCTAACAATTGAAATAAATTAATTAATGAGATAATAAAGTAAAGGTTATGTCCTCGAAGAATAAAGACTCACTGCTAACTCGGACTGCTGAGATTGGAATGCTACTGATGCACTGGATCTTGTGCTTCTGAACCTATGGTATAAAACACCATAGCGCAAATGTGTTAGTATGTTTGAATGCATTGGTATGAATGTGAGGTAGGCTGAATACAAAGGGTTCACATGTATGAACTATACTAACTGACTGTATAACATAAATGTGAGAATGCATGCATGAATACATAATAATTATAACTGAGTTTGTGATAACATGATTACTGTTACTGAGTACTGCTAACATGAGAAACTGATAACTATATAACTAAAATAACTAATACTGAGTAACTGTATCTGGTAGTCTAGGTTCTAATGAAACAAGTTTAGTTTAGTACTATTCTAAATTGATTGTATCTGATAGTCCTAAATTCTGTAGAACTATCTGAGTTCTATTACTGAGACTGAATAACTGTATTTGACAGTCCTGATTTTGTAACTAAAATTGTGGGAAGTAGTCATCAAATCGACATTCTCCAAATAAGACAATATAGATGAGTTGGGTCCAATCTGTAACCTCAATTGGAAGGATGTCAATACCGTGCCACTGGTAAGGACAAGTTATGAGTGATACCTCATCTACTAGGTACCAATTTCACCTTAATCCAATACCCGAGCGAAAAGTTATGCCCTTTTTCGTGAGAGACAGTAAGCATAGGCGATTGGTTAGGCGCCGCCCAAACCAGACATAGGCGATCACTTGGGCACCACCAAATCCAATTCCAAGTGTCAAAAACACTCCGTCATGAGTTATTTTAAAGGTAATTAAGTCTTTAAATACTACTTACATGCCCCTAAACTTAACCCTATGGAATATATAGCTTCTAAACAAACTGCAACCCTATTTTCATCTCAAAGCTCATCATCCAAGAGAACTAAAGAAGAAAAACAACTAGGGTTGCAAAATTAAGCTTGAAGATCCAATTTCAAGGAAAATCCTCCATCAATCATCAAGAATCTTCCTTCTAAGGTATGCGTAGTGTTCATCTATGGATTCAATTCGTTCATAGAGTTCAAGAATCAATATTCCCAAGATGGAATCATTATATATTTTTGTGAATTCATGATATCATATGAGTTGGAAATATGTAAATTTGGTTGTTCATGATGTATAATTTGATGAATTCACCTATGCTTAAGATGTGCATGTAAGGTGTTTGATAAAATACCTAAGGAACTAGAATTCATGCAATATAGCTAAATTGTAACTAAGTGAAGGATTCATGATATGCCCCTACGTTCCAATGACTTCTATGATTGATAATGTGCCTTGTAAATGTTATTGAAATACTCATGAACTATTCTTATAAGATTATGCTATGTTAACTTGCAAATCCTACTTATGAACAAGATGCATGATAACCATGCAATATATATGAACTTCCATGCTATTAGTATGTGTTGCCAATATGATTATGCAACGAACATGATATTAAGATTGTGCAAGTACTTCCATGTAATATGAAATCCTTTCCATGCAATACATTGTTGATAACCATGCATAGTATGAGATCCGTACTTATGATATTATCTATTATGGACTCTACTCTTATGATTAAGTCAGTCATGTGTGTCAGTTTCCTTCCATCGAGTCCTGGGGGTACTTGTACCCGGAAACTATAGATGTGTGCCTAGATCCATGTCATGTTTCACGATATCCAAATTCAAGCTATGATTCCATTGACTTCAGTCAGTCATGTGACTCAGGAAAATATCATGATCTTAGTCAATGGTCAAATATCAGTAACATTCCGCCAGTCAACGAAATTCAGTACGATCAGGTCATGTAGAATTAGTTATTCATGTCTAGTCCCTCCAGATGGGAGTAGAGGTTAGCACCGAGTGAAACCAAGGATGGGAACTCACCCACCAGTTCAGGTTGTGATTCTTAGTAGCAATCCTTGTGTTCCAGAACTACATAGCCGGTGTAGGTTAAGACATCATCACCCATCATCCTAGGCTTGATGAGGTGGCTTAACCCTTCAATTTTGGGTTCCCACCGTTCTTATTGAGTACCCACCAGATAAGGGTCACTCATAGCCGTCCTTACCAGTGGCGCGGTATTGACATCCCTCCAGTAGGGCAGAGATTGGACCCCAGCTTAACCACGGCATACCCGGGGCATGTCGGTTAAATACTACTTCTCATAGTTTCAGTATCAGTCTCCAGAAAAGAACTTAGATAGTTCTTCAGATTTTAGTATATACAGGACTGTGTGATACTCATCCATGTTATCACTTTCAGTAACAGTCTCAGTAAAAGAACTCAGGGGGTTTCTTCAGATTTTAGTATATACAGGACTGTCAGATACAGTCATCCATGTTATTAGTTTCAGTATCAGTCATGACAAGTTATCAGTGAACCATGTATTAGCTTACAGGTCATGCTATCATGTATTCACGGTCCTAGTTTCTATATATGTGTGTTTGCACTCCTACCTTCATATTAGTCAGTCAGTGGTGTTCATGCATCAAACCCCTTTATGTTCAGCCTACCTTCCTCGTATACTCAGTACTCCAGTTGTACTGATGTATCTGCGCTATGAAGCTTTCTTTTTAAGTTACACCATAGGTTTCGAGACATGAGCTCCAACCCAGCAGTAGCAGTAGCGTTCCAGTCGCAGAGACATAGTGTGTCCTTATTGATTCGAGGACAATATGATTTGATTCATTTATTTATTCTCCTATTCAGTTTTATGGTGTTAGTTGGAGACATGCTCCTTCAACTCTTTATTCAGACAGTTTAGAGACTTTCGGATTTACTTTCAGATTTACGTTCAGATTTAGTTGTTTTGGGTATTTTCACCCATATGATTGTATTCAGTTGAACCTTATGGCCTTATAGTTCCATGTATTCCGCACTATTATATCATTATTTGCAGTATACAAGTACAGATACTAGTCATGGGTTAGCTTGTGGTCCCTCAGGGTCATGAGCACCTTTTAAAAACAAATTTAAAATAACTGAACAAATTATGTGATGATGGGTGCAACAATCCATCATTGGGTCGACGGTCCATCGGTCCCGACCATCGCACCAGGGCATAATAGGGGTTCACTGTCTCAGCTGTGACGGCTTGGGCGACAGTTCGTTGCCAGCTCAACGGTCCATCGGATGGAGCCATCGCCCTTATCTAGAAGATGGTCTCACGGCCTCCACTGTAATGGTTTGGGTGACAGTCTATCACTAGATCGACGGTCCATCGACCCTCATCGTCGCACCTGGGTAGTTTTGACTACTTTCTGTAAAACAACCATAACTTTCTATCCCGATATAGGATTTGGATGAAATTTGTATCGTTGGAAAGCTAATTAAATTTTCCACATGACAAAAAGTGGAAATATTAAAAATTCCATGTATATAAAAGTGGATTCATATTTTAAAGTAAGTTTCTAACATACTTGGGATGATTTTAAGTTAGGTAGAAGTACGAGGTATTACAATATCTCCCTCTTGAGAACATTCATCCTCGAATAAGACTGAGTGAGAGGGGAAAAGATAAACTGATGTACATAGTGAACATGAATAACTACAACATGATCTCATGACTGACATGATTGATAACTAAATATATCATACCGAACATGCATATCTGATGCTTGTGTAACTAATTTATGAATGCATGACTGACTGTTCTGATGAACCAAGATTCTCACAATAAGAATGCCTGTCTGATTTATGATTATATGACTGAACTGGTGCTTGAATTAATTACTACATATGTAATGGTAGTTAATACCATGTTTATAATGGAATTCTGAACATGAAATTGAGTAAGCTTGACGAGAACTATTACCTTAAGCTTTATCTAAGTTAGCAGAGAAAAGGTAAGAATACTTGATATGCATGTCTGCTTCTGCTTCCCAGGTAAGAGACAAGTGGTCATCCCAATACCCTTGAAATTAATAACACACGCTCACAATATTTCATCTAAAGTATGAATAGTGCTTACTGCTTGACCATCTATCTAAGGATGAAAGGCGGTACTGAGATAAACTTGGGTACCAAGACCCTTTTGGAACACTTTCTAGAAATAAGAGGTAAACTAGGCACCTCTATCTGAGATAATAGATAACAGAACACCGTGCAGTCTAAAAAAATCTTTGATATAGAATTTGGCATAATCCGCGACTGAATAAGAGGTATGGACTAGAATGAAATGAGCTGACTTGGTCATTCTGTCTACAATGACCCAAAATAAATCATGTTGGTGATGAATATGATGCAAACCCACAGAATATCGATGTTCACTTCTTTCCACTTCTAAGTAGGAATACTAAACTCCTGTATGGACTCACTAGGCTTTTGATACTCTATATTAACCTGCTCACACGTCGAGCAGTTAGCCACAAACTCTACAACATCTTTCTTCATCCCACTTCACCAATAGATTTCCAATAAGTCGTGGTACATCTTTGTGGCCCTCAATGAATAGAGTAGCGCGTACCATGTGCTTTTGTAGGAATGCACTACCTTAAGACGTCTATACCTGGAACACATAGATGACCCTGATAACGAAGAACACCATCTCCCCCTTGGGAGAAAACCTCTACTTTCTGATCCTTAGATGACTCTTTCAACTTGACTAGACTGGGATCTATATCTTTCTTTTCTTTTACCTTGGAAATTAGATTTGATCTTGAACCACTCTGAACCCATATGTCACCCTTTCCTACATAAAATAAGAGAACACCTAGTCTGGCAAGCTGATGGACTTCCTGAACTAGCTTCTTCTTACTGTCCTCAACATGTGCAACACTACCCATAGACATTCTACTGAGTGCATCGGCCACAATGTTGGCCTTTCCCAAATGATAAAGGACACTCATTTCATAATGTTTCAAGATCTCTAACTATCTTCTCTAACGAAGATTGAGATCTTTCTAAGAAAAGACATACTTAAGGCTCTTATGATATGTGAACACATCCACATGAACTCCGTATAGATAATGCCTCCAAATCTTTAAGGAAAATACTATAGCTACTAACTTAAGATCATGAGTATGATAATTCTTCTTATAGGGTTTAAGTTGTCCAGAGACGTAAGCTATGACCTTACCATGCTACATAAGGACATAACCCAAACCTACTCTAGATGCATCACAATACACTACGAACCCATCTGGACTATCTAGAAGATCTAAGACTGGAGCTCAGGTGAGTCAAGTCTTCAACTCCTGAATGCTCTTCTCGTAAGGATCTTACCAGTGAAACTTGACTTTTTTCTGAGTCAATTTGGACATAGAGGATGCAATAGAAGAAAATCCCACAACAAACCATCAGTAATAGCCAACCAAACCCAAGAAACTCCTGATATTTGATAGAGAGATAGGTCTGGGCCAGTTTCTTACAACTTTGGTCTTTTAAGGATCAACCTTAATGCCATTACCGAAAATAATATGACCAAGGAAAGCTATTGACCTTATCCAAAATTCGTACTTACTGAATTTAGAGAATATTTGATGATCTCTTAGAGTCTAAAGTACGATTTTGCCATGGTTTGCATGATCACACTCACTGCGGGAATAGACAAGAATGTTATCTATGAAGACTATGACAGATATATCCAAGTATTTCTTGAACACATGGTTCATCAAGCCTATGAAAGTTGTTGGGGCATTGGTAACACCAAAAGACATAACTAAGAATTCAAAATGACCATACCAAGTACGAAAGGCTGTTTTTGAAAAGTCATATTCTTTGACTCTGAGCTGATGATAGCCTAATCTTAGGACTATCTTAGAGAAATAACTGGCACCCTAAAGTTGGTAAAAAAAAGTCATTGATTCTGGTAAGTGAATACTTTTTCTTAACCGTGACTTTGTTGAGCTGACTGTAATTAATGAACATTCTGAGAGAACCATCTTTCTTGTGAACGAATTAGACTGGTACACCCTACGGGGACACACTTGGTTTGATTGATCCCTTATCTAGGAGATCTTTCAATTTCTCTTTAAAATCTTTGAGTTCTGTCGGTGCTATTCTATATGGAAGAATAGGTTGAGCATCTGGAAGAAAATCAATGCCAAAGTCTATTTCCCTTTCAGGAGTAATTCGTAGAAGATCTTCGGGAAAGACATCTGAATATTCATTTACGATTGAGACTGGTAGTTTCAAAACTAGTGTCCTTAACTAGAACAAGATGATAGACACATCCTTTAGATATCATTTTCTATTCCCGAAGGTAGGAAATAAGCTGACCTCTGAACGCTGAAGTACTACTCCTCTACTCTAGGACAGGTTTATTCGGAAACTAAAACTAGACTATTTTATTTCCACAGGCAACTGTGGCATAGCAGAAATGAAGCCCATCTATTTTGAGAATGACAAGAAAATAATTTATCTCTAATTCGACTAAGTCTTCTCAGGTAATTTTCTAAGATACCATAATTGGATAGTTCCTGTATACCCATCGGGCTATGATGGTTTTACCCACTAGGGTAGAGTCTAAGAAGAGCTCTGCTAGAATTTTGGGACAGACTCCAAAATCAACTGCTATAGAGAGAGTAACAAAAGAAAAAGAAGCTCCTGGATCTAGCAAAGTGTAAACATGTACATAAAAGATCTGTAACGTACCAAAAACCACATTAGAAAAATTTTCCTGATCTTGCCTTGAGTGGAGAGCATTAAGTCAGTTTGGGTGGTGCCCATTACTAGCACTAGAAGTGGTACCCTACTGATTTGGGCAACCGAACTGAGTTGAGGAACAGTTCATGGAACCTTGATATCCTGTATGGGGACAGTATCTAACTCTCTGGCCTGCCACATTTGAAGCAAACATCAGTACTAGCTCTGCAAGTACCCTGATAATGCTTACCAAATATCTGACAAAGAGGATGGGTACGGGCACTGCTAACACTGCCCTGAGACTAAGTACCTAGTGCTATATCTCTATTATTATCCTTGAACTTAAGAGATGGATAACTATCTAAGGAAGGAGCTGGAATGGATAACTTAGGATGAAACTAAGAATAGTTTCCTCCCTCTGACTTAGGCTGAGCAAAGCGGAAACTACCTATCCTTGCTTTCTTATTCTGCTTCTCCCTCATCTTAATATTTTACTCTTCTATCTGTTGAGCATGAGTCATAAGCTTGGGTATGCTTATATAACTATTCAACAGCGTAGACCTACACTCATTGACCATACTATAATTCATCCCAAAAATAAACTTACACTTCTTGGCCCTACTGTCTACAACTACATGAGAAGCATATTTAACTAATTAAGTAAACTTAAGTGAATACTCTTTCACTGTCATGTTTCCCTGCCTGATGTTGATAAATTCCAACATCTTAACATCTTTAAGCTCTAGGGAAAAGAACCTATCTAAGAATGCGGTGATAAACTCCTTCCACTCAATAGGCCCTGCATCATCTGGCCTTTCTGACTTCCACTATATAAATCAAGTATGAGCAACATCATGCAAATTACATAATGCTAGCTCAGTGCTCTCATTAGAAGTAACCCACATTATATCTATAACCTTTAGAACCTGATCGATGAATTCCTGCGGGTCCTCATCTGACTTAGACCCAAGAATAGATTGAGGAATTATTCGGGTGAAGTCCCGAATCCTAGCTGCAGCTGAATTGGCTACTGGGTTCGCCAGAATAATAGTTGGTCATTTATTTTGAGCATCAACTAGCTGAGCATGAGTCGTGAATGCAGCTCTGAACTCTATATGCGAAACATGTTTGCCCAAAGGATCTTCGAGCTGAGAGGCTAGAAAATTCCTATTTTTTCTTTTAGGAGACATTTTCTATAAAAAAAAAAAGAGAAATATATTAGACTGAGAGATTAACTTGAGATTATTCTCAAAGGAGCGACATGAATATTGAAAGAAGCGAAACTATTCCTAAAACATCTTACAGCCTCCTCCACATAAATGTGGCACGCAACACACCAATGTACAAGACTCTTCTAGATGCAGCTTTCAGACTTCCTAGGAAACTACTAAACCTTAGGCTCTGATACTATGTTTTTAATGCCCCAAATCTGGTACCCGAAATGCTATACGGTGCTCATGACTCGAAAGGATCACAAGCTAACCCATGACTGCTATTTGTACCTATACACTGCATAATATACTTTATAAATACAGAAATAATGGTTGAAAGTCCATAAGGTTTAAAACTATAACATAAATAATAAAACATAACATTAGGAGGGGGTATGAAATACCCAAAACTACTGAAATAACTATCTGAACATGCTAGTTTGAAAGGCTCTATATTGCCTGAATAAGGAGTTGATGGGACATGTCCCCAACTAAATCTAACTATTGAAATAAATTAATTAATGAGATAATAAAGTAAAGGTTATGTCCTCAAAGAATAAGGACTCACTGCTAACTCAAACTTCTGAGATTGGAATGCTACTGATGCACTGGATCTTGTGCTTCTGAACTTATGGTATAAAACACTATAGCGCAAATGTGTTAGTACGTTTGAATGTATTGGTATGAATGTGAAAGTAGGCTGAATACAAAGGGTTCACATGCATGAACTATAATAACTGACTGTATAACATAAATGTGAGAATGCATGCATGAATACATAATAATTATAACTGAGTTTGTGATAACATGATTACTGATACTGTGTACTACTAACATGAGAAACTGATAACTATATAACTAAAATAAGTAATACTGAGTAACTGTATCTGGTAGTCTAGGTTCTGATGAAACAAGTTTAGTTTAGTACTATTCTAAATTGACTATATCTAATAGTCCTAAATTCTATAAAACTATCTGAGTTCTATTACTGAGACTGAATAACTGTATCTGACAGTCCTGATTCTGTAACTAAAACTGTGGGAAGTAGTCATCAAATCGACATTCTCCAAATAAGACAATATAGCTGAGTTGGGTCCAATCTGTAACCCCAATTGGAAGGGTGTCAATACCATGCCACTGGTAAGGACAAGTTGTGAGTGATCCCTCATCTAATAGGTACTTTAAAGAGAACGGTGGGACCCTCGTCTTACAGGTTAAGCTTTCTCACAAATTGTAATACCCCGTAGGTTTCTAACCCTGTAATTCATACTTGAGTACATGACTAACAATGAATATCCTAGTGATAGGATAGCTTATGATGCATTAAGCATGTTCATATGAGTCACTTAAGGTAATGCAAGCTAAGAGTTTTTGAATCCATCATGTTTTAGTGTTTGATTTTGAAAGGGTCATCTTTGAATGAGTATAACTCGATGTTAATTGGTATTTTGGCTGATTTATACCCATCAAATTGTATATAATTTAATTAGCTTTCCAACGATATCAATTTTGCCTTAATCCAATACCCAAGCGAAAAGTTATGCCCTTTTTCGTGAGAGACAGTAAGCATAGGCGATTGGTTAGGCGCCGACTAACCCAAGCATAGGCGATTGGTTAGGCGCCGCCCAACCCAGGCATAGGCGATCACTTGGTCACCACCAAATCCAATTCCAGGTGTCAAAAACACTCTGTCATGAGTTATTTTTAAGGTAATTAAGTATTAAAATACTCCTTACACTCCCCTAAACTTAACCCTACGGAATATATAGCTTCTAAACATACTGCAACCCTATTTTCATCTCAAAGCTCATCATCAAAGAGTACTAAAGGATAAAAACAACTAGGGTTGCAAAATTTAGCTTGAAGATCCAATTTCAAGGAAAATCCTCTGTCAATCATCAAGAATCTTCCTTCTAAGGTATGCGTAGTGTTCATCTATGGATTCAATTCGTTCATAGAGTTCAAGAATCAATCTTTAAAGTACAAAAGCTTGGTTGATGGTGGTGATATGATCATACACATGTTGATTCTTGATTGTTTTTCTCTTTTTTATTATAAAGTTTGATTTCTATATTGTTGGGTGTTGATGATTATACTGGTGATATTGGGTGATTCCCAAGATGGAATCTTTATATGTTTTGTGAATTCATGATATCATATGAGTTGGAAATATGTAAATTCGGTTGTTCATGATGTATAATTTGATGAATTCACCTATGCTTAAGATGTGCATGTAAGGTGTTTGATAAAATACCTAAGGAACTAGAAATCATGCAATATAGCTAAATTGTAACTAAGTGAAGGATTCATGATATGCCCCTACGTTCCAATGACTTCTATGATTGATAATGTGCCTTGTAAATGTTATTGAAATACTCATGAAGTATTCTTATAAGATTATGTGCTATGTTTACTTGCAAATCCTACTTATGAACAAGATGCATGATAACCATGCAATATATATGAACTTCCATGCTATTAGTATGTGTTGCCAATATGATTATGCAACGAACATGATATTAAGATTGTGCAAGTAATTCCATGTGATATGATATCCTTTCCATGCAATACATTGTTGATAACTATGCATAGTATGAGATCCCTACTTATGATATTATATATTATGGACTCTACTCTTATGATTAAGTCAGTCATGTATGTCAGTTTTCTTCCATCGAGTCCTGGGGGTACTTGTACGCGAAAACTATTGATGTGTTCCTAGATCCATGTCATGTTTCACGATATCCAAATTCAAGCTATGATTCCATTGACGTCAGTCAGTCATGTGACTCAGGAAAATATCATGATCTTAGTCAATGGTCAGATATCAGTAACATTCCGCCAGTCAACGAAATTCAGTACGATCAGGTCATGTAGAATTAGTTATTCATGTCCAGTCCCTCCAGATGGGAGTGAAGGTTAGCACCGAGTGAAACCAAGGATGGGAACTCACCCACCAGTTCAGGGTGTGATTCTTAGTAGCAATCCTTGTGTTCTAGAACTTCATAGCCATCGTAGGTTGAGACATCTTCACCCATCATCCTAGGAATGATGAGGTGGCTTAACCCTTCAATTTAGGGTTCCCACCATTTTTATTGAGTTCCCACTAGATAAGGGTCACTCATAGCTGTCCTTACCAGTGGCGCGGTATTGACATCCCTCCAGTAGGAGCACAGATTGGACCCCAGCTTAGCCACGGCATACCCGGGGCATGTCGGTTAAACACTACTTCCCATAGTTTCAGCATCAGTCTCTGTAAAAGAACTAAGATAGTTCTTCAGAATTCAGTAAATACAGGACTGTCTGATACTCATCCATGTTATCAATTTCAATAACAGTCTCAGTAAAAGAACTCAGGGGTTTCTTCAGATTTTAGTATATACAGGACTGTCAGATACAGTCATCCATGTTATTAGTTTCAGTATCAGTAATCACAAGTTATCAGTAAACCATGTATTAGCTTACAGGTCATGCTATCACGTATTCACAGTCCTAGTTTCTATATATGTGTGTTTTCACTCCCACGTTCATATTAGTTAGTCAGTGTTGTTCATGTATGAAACCCCTTTATGCTCAGCCTACCTTCCTCGTATACTCAGTACTCCAGTTGTACTGACGCATTTGCGCTATGGTGCTTTCTTTTCATGTTACACCATAGCTTTCGAGACACGAGCTCCGGCCCAGCAATAGTGGTAGCGGTCCAGTCGCAGAGACATAGTAAGCCCTCATTGATTCGAGGACAATATGATTTGATTCATTTATTTATTCTCCTATTCAATTTTATGGTGTTAGTTGGAGACATGTTCCTTCAACTCCTTATTCAGACAGTTTAGAGGCTTTCGAATTTACTTTTAGATTTACGTTCAGATTTAGTTGTTTTGGGTATTTTCGCCCAGATGATTGTATTCAGTTGAACCTTATGGCCTTATAGTTCCATGTATTCCGCACTATTATATCATTATTTGTAGTATACAGGTACAGATACCAGTCATGGGTTAGCTTGTGGTCCCTCAGGGTCATGAGCACCGTTTAGCATTCTAATTTAGCAAATCGAGGTGTTACAAACTTGGTATCAGAGCCTAAGGTTCAATAGAATCCTAGGAAATTTGAAAGCCGCATCTAGTAGAGTCTTGTACATGGGTGTGTTGCGCGCCACATTTCTATGCGGGAGGCTATAAGATATTTTAATAACAGTCCGCTTTCTTCATTATTCATGTCATGCTAGTGAGCATAATCACAAGTTAAACTCTCAGTCTAATCCATTCTTCTCTTATTCCAGACCATGGCCCCAAAGAGAAGAAACCAGCCAGCTCCTTAGCCTAAAGATCCTTTGGGCAAACATGATTCCCATGCAGAGTTTAGAGCCGTATTTACCATACTTGCTCAGTCCATGGCTGCACAGATGAACGGCCACTAGTCATTCTGAACAATCCAGTGGCCACTCCTAAAGCAGCTAGGGTTCGGGATTTCACCCGGATGAACCCTCCATCTTTCCATGGGTCTAAGTCTGATGAGGACCCTCAGGAGTTCATTGAATAAGTCCAGAAGGTCATTGACATCATGGGTGTTACTTCTATTGAGAGTGTTAAGTTAGATGCCTACCAGTTATAGGATGTTGCTCCCGATTGGTACAAATAGTGGATGTCTGAGAAGTTAGATGATTCAGGCCCTATCGAGTGGGAGGAATTTGTCACAGCCTTCTTAAACAGATTCTTTCCCCAAAAGATAAGTGAAGCCAAAGTTCTTGGGTTCATCAACCTCAGGAAGTGAAATATGATGGTTAGGGAGTATTCTCTTAGATTTACTCAGCTATCCACGTATGCTCCTCATGTGGTTGCAGACAATAGAGCTAAGATGAGCAAGTTCGTGTCAGGGGTCAATGATAGCGTGGTAAATGAGTGTAGGTATACAATGCTGATCAGTGATATGACCTTAGCAAGACTCATGACCCATGCCCAGCAAGTAGAATAGCAGAAGTTTAAGACTAGGGAGAGGCAGAACAAGAGAGCAAGGTCAGGAAATTTCAACTTTGCTCACCCCAAGTTAGATGGAGAAAACCGTTCATAGTTTTGCTCTAAGTTAGCCGTTCCAGCTCCTTCATCTGCCAGTGCTCCAGTGTCAAAGTTTAGAGACGAGAATAGAAACAAAGCGACAGGCTCTAAATCTTAGAGCAGTGTTAGCATTGCCCGAATGAATCCCCTTTTTCAGACTTGTGTTAAGAACCACACAGGCATTTACAGAGTCGGTAGTGATGTCTATTTTGGTTGTGGCAAGCCAGGCCACAGGATTAGGGAGCGTCTACAGTCATGTATTCAGGGTCAGTAAAATCATTCTATAGCTCAGTCCAGTTGCCCGAACCAGCAGGGTGCCACTTCTAGTGCTACCAGTGGGCAACGCCCAAAAAGACTATATGCTCTTCAGTCCTGGCAGGATCAGGAAAATTCTCCTGATGATGCTACTGGTACGTTACATATTTTCCATGATCATGTTAATACATTGCTAGACCCAGGTGCATCTTTGTCTTTTATTACTCCATACATTGCAGGCTATTTTAGAATCAGTCTTGAAGTCCTAGCAGATCCCTTCTAAGTCTCCACCCCAGTGGGTAAAACCATCATAGCCCAGTGGGTATACAGGAACTTCCCGGTTATGATATCTTAGAAATCCACGTTAGCAGATTTAGTAGAGTTAGAGATGAATTATTTTGATATCATTCTTGGCATAGATTGGCTTCATTCCTACTATGCCACAGTCGACTACATAAATAGCATAGTTTAATTTCAATTCTCGAATGAGCCCATCCTAGTGTGGAAGGGTAGCATTTTAGTGTTCAGGGGTCAACTTGTTTCCTACCTTCGGGCAAGGAAAATGATTTCTAAGGGGTGTGTATATCATCTTATGCAAGTTAAAGATTCTAGTTCTTAATATCCCAGCCTCGAAACAGACCCTGTTGTTAATGAATACTCAGATGTCTTTCCCGAAGATCTTCCAGGCATTCCTCCTAAAAGGGAAATAAACATTGGCATAGACCTTCTTTTGAATACTAAACCTATTTATATTCCGCCATACAGAATGGTACCAGCAAAACTCAAGGATGCGCCAGTATTATTCATGCACAAGAAAGACAGTTCTCTGAGAATGTGTATTGATTATCATCAACTCAACAAGGTCACGGTCAAGAACAGATATCCTCTTCCCAGGATTGATGATCTATTCAACCAACTTTAGGGTGCTAGTTACTTCTCCAAGATAGACCTCAGATCAGGCTATCATTAGCTCAGAGTTAGAGAATGTGACATTTCGAAGATAGTTTCCGTACTCGGTATGGTCACTTTAAATTACTAGTCATGTCATTTGGTCTTACCAATGCCCCAGTAGATTTTATGAATTTGATGAACTGTGTGTTCAAGCAGCACTTTGACATGTTTGTAATATTCTTTATAGATGATATTCTGGTCTATTCTCGCATAGAGAGTGATCATGCAGACCATCTCAAGATTGTTCTTCAAACTCTCAGGGATCAGCAGTTATTCACTAAGTTCAGCAAGTGCGAATTTTGGCTAAGATAAATATCATTCCTTGGCCATATTGTTTCAATGATTGCATTAGAGTAGATCCTCAAAAAATTGAGGTAGTAAGAAACTGGCCCAGACCAGTATCTCCATCAAATATTAGGAGTTTCTTAGATTTGGCTGGCTATTACAGATGGTTTGTCAAGTGATTTTCTTCTATTGCATCTCCCATGTCCAGATTGACTCAGAAGAACATTAAGTTTCAGTTGTTAGATTCATGTGAGAAGAGCTTTCAAGAGTTGAAGACTTGACTCTCCTCAGCTCCAGTTCTAGCCATTCCAAATGGTCCAGACGATTTTGTAGTATATTGTGATGCATCCAGAGTGGGTTTAGGTTGTGTCCTCATGCAGTATGGTAAGGTCATAGCCTACACCTCCAGGCAGTTAAAGCCACATGAGAAGAATTATCCTACTTATGATATTGAGTTAGCAGCGGTAGTTTTTGCCTTGAAGATTTGGAGGCATTATCTCTATAGAGTTCATGTAGATTTTTTTACCGACCATAAAAGCCTCCAGTATGTCTTTTCCCAGAAAGATATCAATCTTTGCTAGAGAAGCTGGTTAGAGCTCTTGAAGGATTATGACATGAGTGTTCTTTATCATCCGGGCAAGGCCAATGTTGCGGTCGACGCTCTCAGTCAACTCTCCATGGGTAGTATTTGTCACGTTGAGGATAGTAAGAAAAAGATGGCTCAGGAGATCCATCATCTTACCAGACTAGGCATTCACTTAGTCGATTCTTCAAAGGGTGGTGTATATGTTCATAGTAGTTCAAAGTCATCTCTAGTTTCTGCGGTAAAAGAGAAACAAGACAGGGATCCTAGCCTTGTGAAGCTTAAAGAGTTAGTTCAGAATCAGAAAGTTGAGGTTTTCTCCCAAAGGGGAGATTGTGTTCTTCGTTGTCAAGGTCGTCTATGTGTTTCAGGTGTAGATGAATTGAGGCAGTGAATTCTTGCATAGGCGCACGATGCGCGATACTCTATTCATCCAGGGGACACTAAGATGTATCGCGGCATGCGGGAGATCTATTGGTGGAGTTGGATGAAGAGAGATGTTGTAGAGTTTTTGGTTAAGTGCTCTATATGTCAGCAGGTTAAGATAGAGCATCAAAAACCTAGTGGTTCCATGAAAGAGTTCACCATTCCTACTTGGAAGTGGGAAGAAGTTAACATGGACTTCGTGATGGGTTTTCCTAGAACTCGTCCTCAGCATGATTCAGTATGGGTCATTATTGATAGAATGACCAAGTCAACTCATTTCCTTCCTATTCGTACTTCTTATTCCTCTTATGATTATGCCAAACTCTATATTAGGGAGTTAGTCAGATTACATGGTATTCCACTATCTATCATCTCAGACAAAGGTACCTAATTCACTTCTCACTTTTGGAAAGCATTCTAAAAGGGTCTCGGTACCCAAGTCCATCTCAGCACAACATTTCATCCTCATAAAGATGGTCAAGCAGAGAGGACCATTCAAACTCTTGAAGATATGCTAAAGGCGTGTATAATTGACTTCAAGGGAAGTTGGGATGACCACTTGCCTTTGATTTAGTTTTCATACAACAATAGCTATCATTCTAGTATTTAGATGGCTCCATTTGAAGCTCACTATGGTAGGAGATATAGATCTCCGATTGGTTGGTTTGAAGTTAGTGAGTCCTCAATCATAGGTCCTGACTTAGTATTCAACGCCTTAGAGAAAGTTCAGTTGATCAGAGAGAGACTTAGGGCTGCTCAGAGCTAACAGAAGTCCTATGCAGATGTTTGTAGAAAGGATCTCGAGTTCGAGGTCAATGACTATGTATATCTTAAGATCTCTCCCATAAAGGGAGTGAAGAGGTTCGTCAAGAAAGGAAAACTCAGTCCCCGGTATATCGGTCCCTTCAGAATTCTTTGTCGCTTTGGCAAGGTAGCTTATGAGCTTGAGTTGCCTTCAGATCTAGCCTCAGTTCATCCAGTCTTCTATGTCTCTTTGCTAAAGAAGTGCATAGGTGACCCAGAAGTTCTTGTCCCTATTCAGAGCATCGACATTCAGAACAACCTCTCTTATGAAAAGATTCCAGTCGAAATCTTAGATTATCAGACTCGTAGATTGAGGAATAAAGAAGCCCCTCTGGTCAAGGTTCTTTGGTGAAATCAGTCTCATGAGGGAGCTACTTGGGAAGCAAAAGCAGATATGTGTACCAAGTATCCTTATCTCTTTCCCGCCAATTCAGATCAAGCTCAAGGTAACAGTTCTCCTTAATATTATTAAGTTTCATGTTCATGTTTCCACTATACACTTGGTACCTATTAACCATTTCATAATCAGTCATGCATTCATATATCAGTTGTCCGTGCATTAGATATGCACGAGTTCAGTATGTTTAGCATGTCAGTCATGAGATCAAGTTTCAGTTCTTCATGTTCAGTTCAGGTTCTATTGTATTGTATCCCTTCTCAGTAAATTCTCATTCAAGGATGAATGTTCCCAAGGGGGAGATATTATAATAATCCGCATATTTCTAATCCTGTGATTCATACTTGAGTACATGACTTACAATGAATATCCTACTAATAGGATAGCTTATGATGCATTAAACATGTTCATATGAGTCACTTAAGGTAATGCAAGCTAAGAGTTTTTGAATCCATCAAGTTTTAGTGTTTGATTTTGAAAGGGTCATCTTTGAACGAGTACAAATCAATGTTAATGTGGTATTTCGGATGTTTTAGACCCAGAAAATTGTAGAGAATCGAATTAGCTTTCCAAAGATACCAATTTCGCCTTAATCCAATACCCGAACGAAAAGTTATGCCCTTTTTCGTGAAAGACAGTAAGCATAGGCGATTGGTTAGGCGCCGCCTAACCCAAGCATAGGCAATTGGTTAGGCACCGCCCAACCCAGGCATAGGCAATAACTTGGGCGCCGCCTAAGCCAATTCTAGGTGTCAAAAACGCTCCATCTTGAGTTAGTTTAATGGTAATTAAATCCTTTCCATGCAATACATTGTATATTATGATATTATATATTTTGGACTCTACTCTTATGATCAAGTCAGTCATGTGTGTCAGTTTCCTTCCATCGAGTCCTGGGGGTGCTTGTACCCGAAAACTATAGTTGTGTGCCTAGATCCATGTCATGCTTCATGATATCCAAACTCAAGCTATGATTCCATATACTTCAGTTATTCATTTGACTCAGGAAAACCTCATGATCTTAGTCAGTTGTCATATATTCATAACAATCCGCTAGTCAACAGAATTCAGTAAGATCAGGTCATATACAGTCACTTATTGATGTCCAGTCCCTCCATATGGGAGTAGAGGTTAGCACCGAGTGAACCCAAGGATGGGAACTCACCCGCCAATTCAGGGTGTGATTCTTAGTAGCAATCCTTATGTTCCAGAACTACGTAGCCAGCGAAGGTTAAGACATCTTAACCATTCAGCCTAGGGTTGATGAGGTGGCTTCACCCGTCAGTTTAGGGTTCCCAGTATTCTCATTGAGTACCCACAAGATAAGGGTCACTCACAGCTATCCTTACCAGTGGCACGGTATTGACACTCCTCCAGTCGGGGCAGAGATTGGACCCCAGCTTAGCCATAATGGCATACCCGGGGCATGTCGGTTAAACACTACTTCCCACAGCTTTAGTATCAGTCTCAGTAAAAGAACTCAAATAGTTCTTCAGATTTCAGTATAGACAGGACTGTCAGATACAGTCATCCATGTTATCAATTTCAGTAACAGTCTCAGTAAAAGAATTCAGGGCATTTCTTTAGATTTCAATATAAACAGTACTGTCAGATACAGTCATCCATGTTATCAATTTCAGTATTAGTCATCACAAGTTATCAGTAAACTATGTATTAGCTTACAGGTCATGCTATCACGTATTCACGATCCCATTTTCTATATATGTATTTTCACTCCCACATTCATATTAGTTAGTCAGTGTTGTTCATTTATGAAACCCCTTTATGTTCAGCCTACCTTCCTCGTATACTCAGTACTCCAGTTGTACTGACGCATTTGCGCTATGGTGCTTTCTTTTCATGTTACACCATTGGTTCCAAGACACGAGCTCCAGCCCAGCAGTAGCGGTAGCGTTCCAATCGCAGAGAGACAGTGAGTCCTCATTGATTCGAGGACAATATGATTTGATTCATTTATTTATTCTCCAGTTCATTTTTATGGAGTTAGTTGGAGACATGTTCCTTCAACTCCTTATTCAGACATTTTAGAGGCTTTCGGATTTACTTTCAGATTTATGTTCAAATTTAGTTGTTTTGGGTATTTTCGCCTACATGATTGTATTCAGTTAAACCTTATGTCCTTATAATTCCATGTATTCCGCATTATTATATCATGATTTACAGTATACAAGTACATATATCAGTCATGGGTTAGTTTGTGGTCACTCGGGATTATGAGCACTGTGTAGCATTCCGGTTCAGCAAATTGGGGTGTTACATCAATCCTCATCTAACAGGTTAGATGTCCTAAACTAAGCTGGATACATAGTTTTGGAATGCAAGGATTGATTTTAAGAATCACACCCTCATATAATAGGTAGGCTCCCATCCTTGGGTTCACTCGGTGCTAATTTATACTCCCATCTGCATAGACTCTGAACATGATTAACTGAACTGAACTTGACTGAGTTAACTGAGTTCTGTTAACTAACGGAATACTACTGAGATTACTGAGTTTTCCTGAGTCATGAGACTGACTGAATTTTATGGATCATGGCTTGACTGGGAGTATCTTGAAAACATGACACAAATTCTAGGCACAGCTAAATTTTTGGGTACGAGTACCCCAAGGACTCGATTGCATGAAACTAACAAAGCATGACTTTCTTGAATACATGACCAACATCACAATCCATAATACAATAAGTTGGAGATTTCATGAAGTACAAGTTTTAAAGCACCACAATGGCTACACATATATCCATATTTCATTGGCTAAAACATTTCATCAAACACTGGACATGCATAAACTTGTACATAAATGGGGATTTCATATTATCATAATAGTATGGCACTTTTCCTTCACATAGGCATTTAATCGAACACATGAGGAGCGTGCATTGGTTATTCAATCATTAACACGTCTAATAATAATGAATACATCAATCAATGTGTAAATTTAAGGGTTTATCATGATTATTATGCAAATTACCACATCCTAGGGTCAATCATTTGAATATAAAATTTCAAACACGAATCAAAACCCCACAACATCATGAACTTGAATTGTAGTTCAATTTAATTCATGAACATTCATAAATACACAAATCTTGGGTTTTAAAAGAAATTGTTGAGCTTCATGGGTAAAAGAGACCCATGAATCAACACATGACATACCTGAGCGGATAATTTCTTGAGGATTAGTGGGGGGAAAACTTGAATTCTTGACTTGAAATTAAGAACCTAGTGTTTCTTGTTCTTGAGGATTATCTTTGAGACAAAATCCTAATTTGATGTTATAGATGGATAATGAAATTATGAGCCTTGATTTGATATTATTATAGGTTAAAACGGTTGAAAAAAAGACCCAAACACCCTTTTAAAAATGACTTTAAAATAACTAAACGAACTATGAGATGGTGGGTGCAATGGTCTGTTGTTGGTGTGATGGTCTGTCGTTGGTGCGATGGTCTGTCGTTGGGTCGACGGTCCATCGGTCCTAACCGTCGCACCTGGGTAGAATAGGGGTTCACTGTCTTAGCTGCGATGCTTGGGCGATGGTTTGTCACTAGCTCGATGGTCCGTCAGTCGGAGCCATCACCCTTAAGCATAAGATCATCTCACTGCCTCCACTATAATGGTTTGGGCAACGGCCCATCTCTAGCTCGACGGTCCGTCAGCCCTCATCGTTGTACCAGGGCAGTTTTGACTGCTTATTGTAAAACGGCTATATCTTTCAAAGACGAAACCAGATTTGGACAAAATTGGTATCGTTGGAACGCTAATTCAATTTTCCATATGAAAAAAGTGAAAATCATAAAAATTCCACTTATATAAAAGTGGATTAATCTTTTAAAGTATGTTTCTAACATACTTGGGATGATTTCAAGTTAGGTAGATGTACAAGGTATTACAGGTATATTAAGTGAGAGGGTTTTTATAGGATTATACATTTGAAGATTGTTTCACCAACTAATATAGATATTGGTTTTAAACTACATGACTTAAAGTGGAATATAAAAGATGTAATCACCTATACACAACTGCAACAAAGGAAAGGAAATAAGAGAAATAAATTAGATGCAACCATGCCTCTTTCATCAATTGGTGAAACAACCTAGATTTTGGTCCTTGAAAATTTCTTAAACTATGAGCTTCTTGCCCAGATGACAAATCTCCCTATGATTCGTAGGGTATCATTAAGGTTTCTAGCATCCTAATCATAGCCTAACCAATATGGATTGGAAAATTTTCTATTATGATTATGATTGGCTCCTAATGAGTCCTAAAGACTCTATTGAGTCGTATAGTCTCATCCATAGCCAAACTAGTGTGATGCCTAAATCTTCTTCCTTTACTATGATTTTACAAAACTAGTTGTAATGACTGAGTATGAGTTTGATGGTATGACTTGTAGCCAGACCAGTATGGGTGCCTATCGATGTTATACACACTATCAGTGGAGGTCGCAAGTTGTAAGGTGACCCTAGGAGTTGTAAGGTCAATCATAATAATTGGGAAATAATTTTTTAATATTTTATTAAGGGCACTTTGGACATTTCCCTCTTTACCCTATTAGACCCCACATACGAAAAACGCCTTAGGGATATTATTTCCAAACTTTATCAATTAGAAACACCCTCTCAAACTCTTTCAAATCCCAATAGAAAGAACAAGCTAGGGTTTCTAAAAAATGGTCATCTAAGGTCTCAAGGGTTGATTTCTCTCATTAATTCTCTGAACTTTCAGGCATTTTAATCTTCACCAAATATTATTTCTTTAAAAGGATGAATTTAAAATTGTTTAATTGTTTGGTTTGAACTGTGGTATTTACACGGGCTGAGGATTTTGGAATGGTTGATCCTTGAATTGTTGTCCCATGTTTTTTATAATTAGTTTATGCTTTACATTGAATGTTTTAGAGCTAATAGGGTGCATCGGTATAGGTATTTGAATGGGGGTTAAAGTAATCCCCCAAATTGATGTTTTGAACTTTGAAATTGGTTTTAAATAATTGTGTTCCATCACCCCACATGTGTAAATGCCTTTAAATTATGGAATTATTGATAACGCTCAATCTACAGCTCTCGTAGGAGTGTAAAGCGGTCGTAGTCAAATATAGAACCCAACTGGGTTGGGTATCGATCCCACAGGGAATAGCTTCGTCAACAAGTAAGCAAGATTACTAGACTTTTGGTGCAAGTCTCGTAAAAAAGGGGGGATTTTATCGTGCAAAATAATGTAAACAAAGTAATAAAGTAAAAACGGCAAATAGCAAAGTAAAAAGTAAGAATGTTTGGTAAGATGTAAAACAATGAGAATTGAGAAGTTGGGGTTATGTCCACCTTATGAGTTATACGTCTCTATTGGCTATGAGTTGTTCGGAATTCAGACATGCATGTGCTTATAGAGAATTGTATTCGATGGTAAATCCAAGCGTCTTTCGACCTAAACAAGAACTATTTCACTTTAACTCTTTCGAGCTTAAAGTGTATCTAACAGTACAAATTCTCCAAGAGGTTAATCCAGTTACGGCACTAACTTTTTAATAGGGGATGGGACCCTATTACCTTGACATTATCTCTTTTCCAAACATATAAATTTTCTTTCAAACAAGTTAATGCTATACTGGCGTTATTCTATGCGTCTGCAGCCACAAGAATTTGCATTAAGATGAAGAGAATAATGATATAAGCAACACACGTGTCACGAATTCACAAACTCATAGCCTTAGATAGTATCTCATAAGGCTTCCATAACCCCAACAGAGAAGTTTAGCTATTCATGAGTGTGATGGAAATCACAATAGACATTATCATTATACCACAATAAATGATCTCACGTGTAGTATGGTGTGGTATGGCTTTAGGCGTGAATTCCTTGCAAAATAGTGATTCTCTTGTTGTAAAATTAAAAGTCGAATAGATGAAAAATAATGTCAACAATGAATTAATAAAGAGAATTGTTTTGATGGATGGATGGATGGTGGATGGATGGGAATTGATGGAATGGGGGAATTGTGAGGTAGAATAAATTAAAATCTCTAGCAAAATAGGGTATTTATAACACCCATATCCTATTCCTACTAAGCTACTGCATTACTTAACCCAATCCTACTAGGTTAATGTATCATTATGCTAATCCTACTAAGTTACTGCTAGTCCCCAAAGTCTTCAGAATTGTTGTTTTTGCCCGAGATAGATTTTCCATGCGCCACTTTTGGTCCTTGGCGTGTAAGCTTTCCCTTTCTTCCTTCGTGAAGCTTTCTTTGGCATCAAGTTATCCATAAAATGCTGAATTCTGCATCATTTATACCTGAAAACTTGCTAATCATGTTTGTTAGCTCACTTACAGGAAAAAGGACTAAAAGTGCATGAATTATATAATTTGTCCTCAAAACTTAGCTAAAATATGGGTAAAATATAGTACTTTAGGCATGTAAATTCGCCTATCATCAACACCCCACACTTAAAGCTTTGTTCGTCCTCGAACAAACTATCATGTCCATCTAAACATCTACTTAAGGTTTCACAGTAACAACACAAAATATTCATCAAGGCAGGCACGACAATCATTAACAAAAAGTAGTTTTCTGATCATTAGTATAAACAATTTAACCTCTAGCATAGACTCGTGATGGTTTCCAACTCATATTCAAAAGTTAAGGCACAAAGAATCATACACAAATACCCAAAACTCATCAACCATGTGTGTCTCACAATATATTACCCATAATCACTCATAAGTATAGCATATTTTTCAAACATGGGTATAAAAGTATCCTTGCTCTCGCTCTCACAACGAATTCATATGCTGCAACTGATGTCCATAGGCTTGCCCTTAGTGTAATGCTCCACTAAATGTCAGAATGCTAAGCTTAGGATCAAATAGGTCTTTTGATGGTTGTAATATAGGCTAAGGGATGGGTAGGACTATTTTGGCCAGAAATAGTGACTATGTTCCTAAGCGCTTTAATACATCACATTGTATCATTAACACTTTTCTTTCAAACAACCTTTCTACTTTCTTTTATTCTACCACCCCTTTTCTCCTCTTTTGCTTTTCAATTTTGAACATAACTAACTTTTCAGTTTTATTTTTTTCTTTCCTTTTTCTTTTCATAACATACCTCTTATGATAGCACTTCTTTTTCATAACAAATTCAAGCACCAATACATTCTAAAGCATCATACTCACCCATTTTCCTCTTATTTCGTCACATAACTTTACAATTTAAAGCACTTAGGAATTTGGATCAAATTATGGTCTTGAAAAAATCGATTAGGCTTACATATGAGGCTGTCAAAGAAAATAGGCTAAAGGCTCAAAGGGGTTAACTAGGATAATGTCCATGGGTAGGTAAAAAGAAGGTAAACAAGTATAGGTTGCCAAAGAAAGGCCTAAATCATCTCCTAGACTTGCACTCCTTATTTTCGCTTTACATACATACCAGGCAAGTTCTAGCATCAGCCACAAACACAGAATATACTATATCCTCACACACACAAGGCACATGGTCGACTTTATTGGGAGTAGCATAGACTCTTGACCCAACAGATGAAGGAATTGAACCACACAATATCACATAGTGAGTCACAATTAGAGCCTAAACGTCTCAATAGTCATGATTTTAGCACAGACTCTTGTCACAATACCATGCTGCCTATCAGAATTATTTCAAAAAAAATTTAACCACTAAAAAAAAAACATAAATAAATGCAAATGCAGATCAAGAAGTATAGCATGCAAATACCAGCACCCCAAACTTAGACGGGACACACTGCCCTCAGTGGAAAATAAATAAGAAGAACCTGGTTAGTCGGACTCCTCCTCTATGTCTGGGGTCATACCCCCTGCGTCAGAGTCATCATCAGAGTCGTCATCCTCAGAAGTTCCTCATAAGTACCCCACTTGATTCCAAGAGTGCGTCGAGGTATTTGCAGCACGGAGGATTCAGCTTGCTATTTTCTTCCCCTTTTCTGGCCTTTTTGTGAAGTGGTTGCTTTTCTTGTCTTTTGGTGCGATTGTACCTGAGATCTCAATAGAGTCATTCTAGCTTCATCTCGGAAGATTCAATCAACAAACAGACAATAGTGGCACCACCCCATACTTAATTTGTTGGCACAAACTAGTGAAGTGAAAGTTGTCGATTACTCAGACTTCATCGATATACGTTTTAGGCGCTATATTCCAACAATATAATCAGTGCAGTCATACTTCTTGAAATCTTGGCAATACTTTCATGTTTGATATATCAAGACTACTACATAGAGATTTAATCAAGTTATAGCATCTAGAAATAATCACAACCTCATATGTTGATAGTCAATTATGATTCTCATCTTGATGAACAAATCATGCCAACATGTAAACATTCTAATGACAAGATTATGCAATTTTCTTGACCATGTCAATTCCGCAAAAGTATGACAGTGCATCAAAATCAAATACAAGTTGGAAACAAGTTAGGATCATCCTTACGTATTCGTTCACTCACTTAGTTGTATCACAACAACTCAACCACATTCAAATCACTACTACTACTTCATGATTTAACAATTCATTATAGGCGTAGTAGTGTAGTACTTACGGAATATAAATGAAGAACAAAGTAGTACTTACTTGGTTGATGACCTCAGATGATGTTCTTGCAAAGGAAAAGAGCAAAATGAAAATTTTTGAGAGGATTTGGAGAGGTAGGCGGCGCTTATGTTAGGTTTACAATGTGTTTGTGATCTAAGACTAAGTTTCTTATATATAGGAAAGGCTTGGGTCGGGTTTTGACCCATTTAAAATCGGATTTGGAGACAAGAAGTGACCATAGGCGGTGCCTTTTGCTTTGCCTATGCTTGGCATAGGCGGCGCCTTTTGCAAAGCATTGTCTAGCATAGGCGGCACCTATGCTATGGCATTCTTAGGCATAGGCGGCGCCTATACTATGGCACACTAGATTCCGAGAGCTTAGGCCATAGTATAGGTCTTGCCTTGTTCGTAGCCTAGATTTACATAGGCCTTGCCTTGTTCTTTGCCTATATTTTCATATGCAATGCCCAATCCATAGCCTTTTGCTTCTTCATTTCTAACTTTCCACCTTCAACATTCAATACTTCCAAATCAAAATTTGAAACCAATCTCCTCGTTTACACCTCTTGTACCTGCATTTACTCAAAAACAACAAAAACGATTAGAACGATGGGTTGCCTCCCATCAAGCACCTTAGTTTTGGTCGTGGATCGACAAAATCCTAGGAAAACAAAAACAACAAGAATATTTAAAAACGATGGGTTGCCTCCCACCAAGCGCTTGATTTATTATCGTGGCACGACATAGCTATCTCGATTACTTAGTCTTCATCGAGATAGATGGGGCATCATTTTCTGAATGGATTCAGACGACGCTGATACTTAATTGTAGGCATGAAATCTTCTTCGATATAACTCTTGTGCATACATACCTCAGGGAAGATACCAATTATGTCATCAATAGTCCAACCCATAGCTCTCATGTATCTCTTCAGAGCAGAGACGAGAGCCTCTACGTGTTGTTCACTTAAATCATCCGCCATACTTACCGGAAGTATATTTCCACTTTCCAAGAACACATACCTTAGATAATCGGGGAGCTCTTTCGATTCTAGCATTGGTGGCTCTTCAATGGAAGTCTTCGCTGTTGGTGACGGTTAATTCTTAATATCAAGGTTCGACTGTTTAGTAGTATGAGAATAGGACCCTATTTCTGGTAGAGCACATGTAGTTTCTTCATAATCTTCATCATCCTTATGCTCAACATTCAGTAGCGCAGCAGACAATGGCTCAACAGTAAGTTGTTTTGCTACAGATAATGCTTTCTTATCCTCATAATGAACATCAGCTACAGAGAACACATTCATATCATTGGGATGCTTCATTGCTTTGCATATATCAAAACGGACCACTTCGTCATTCAACCGAAATAAAAGCTCATTAGCTCTCATGTCAATAAGCACACTTCCTGTTGCAAGTAAAGGACGTCCCAAGATTATAGGAACTTCAAAATCCACCTCACAATCCAGAATAATGAAGTCTGCAGGAAAGATGAATTAAGAAACCTTCACCAACACATCATTCAAGATACCCACAGGTCATTTTACCGACCTATCAGCCATCACGATCCTCATATTGGTTGGTGTTGGATCGCCTAACCCCAACTTCCTATAGACGGATAGTGGCATCAAATTGATGCTAGCACCCAGATCGCACAATGCCTTGGAAAAGTTCAAAGATCCAACAGTGCAAGGAATAGTGAAAGCACCGGGGTCAGCCTTCTTCTGAACTAGTGATCGGATAGCAATTGCGCTGCAGTAATGAACAGTATCATTTGCCTCATAGCTTGCTGCTCGCTTCTTTGTCAAAAGATCTTTCATAAATTTCGCATACCCAGGCATTTGTTCTAGTGCCTCTACCAACGGAACATTAATGGTCATCTGCTTTAACATATTCATGAATTTGCTGAACTTTGTATCATCTGCAAACTTCTTTAATCTTTGAGGAAAAGGTGGTGGTGGATATGGAATTATTTTCTCCATGGCTTTCTTCTCCTCTTGCTTCCGTTTTTCAGCCTTTTCAGGCTGCAAAATACTCGGTGTGACGTCATGGACGTCGTGGGTGGTTTCTACGGCAGCTTCTCCTTTTGCCTTATTATTGATGTCTGATGCCTTGTCAACCACTTGCTTGCCTTTGGATGAAGTTTCCAACACCTTACCACTTCGGGTAGTAATAGCCATGCATGATCCGTCATTCCATGGATTTTGCACAGTGTCTCTAGGTAAGGTGCCAGCCTTTCTTTGATTGAGTGCTGCTAAAAGTTGGCTCAATTACTGCTCTATTTGTTTGATTGAAGTGGAATGTGAATCAACTAATTGCTTCATTGAAGACAAATCATTTATGACCTTTGTTACTCCTGTGCTAGTTGCTTCCACTCCTTTCAATAGTTTAGCCATCATGTCTTCCATACTTCCAGAACTAGATGTGGTGGTGTCACGTCTTCCTGGGGGAACGTATAAACCACTCTTTTCATTCTTGTTCTTCCAACTACTTTGGTCCTTGTTTCCAGATTTATCATAATAGTTCCGACCTTGTTTTCCTTGGGTATTACCTCGGAAACCCCCCTGATTGTTCAAGTAGTTGGCCTCTTCTTCCAAATCAGATTCGTCTCTTCCTTTTAACTCAACAGATTTGACTTTTTCGGTCTTCCCTGATAATAGATGCTTCGTAAGAAGATCCACTTGTGTTTTCATGTGCGCCATATCTTGATCACATTCTTCTTCCCTTCTCCTTTGGTCTGCAGTCATGCCAATAGATAAAGTGGGGATTGCTACCTCAGAATCCCTGGTATGCCAAGCTCTACTTTGCTTCGTCATCCAATCTAGCATATTGCTTGCCTGATCAAAGGTGAGGTCCATAAATGATCCTCCAGCCGCATTATCCACCACTGGTTTAGTTATTGAATTCAAGGCTCTGTATAATATCTCCATCAAGTGGACATTGGTCATAAGATGGTTTGGGCACCGCATAAGCTTCGTCTTGAACCTCTCCCATGTTTCGTAGAGAGCTTCAGTTGGAAGCTATCGAATATTGCTGATCTCATCTCTCAACTGTGCTTTCTTGGATGGCGGAAAGAATTTTTCTAGGAAAGCGTCTTTCAATTGCCTCCAATTAGTAATAGAATTAGGAGTCAGCCCATTCAACCATAGAGTTGCCTCCCCAGATAGAGACAATGGAAATAAGCACAGCCAAATTGCATTCTGTCCAACGCCTAGATTGTCGAATGACTTGCATGTTGAGATAAAATTGATCAGATGCATATTCGGATCATCACCTGCAAGTCCACCAAATAATCCCTTGAGTTGCAGTAGTTGAATCATGGTGCTTGTGATATTGAACTTTGCTCCAGGTGCCAAGGGTGGCAGAATAATGGCTCCTGTGGCACCAGCTTCATCCAAATCGTCATTATCATCATCAAAAGGAATCTGCAAAGCTCGGTGATCAGGCCTCAATCGCGCTTGACGATCTCTCCTCTGCATGGGTGCCGCCATCTCAGCAGTACGTCGTGGGTTTAGTAACTCTTCACCGCCCAGGTCCTCATCATCAGGATTTGTTGCACGACCTGGGTTATCAATATTCTATTGATGCAATTGAGCAGTTATCTTTTCAATTTCACGTTGTGCATCCATTGATGCACTGAACAAACCTGAATAAACAAAAACAACAACTAAAATTAAAAGTACGAGAATCTTTGACCAAAGGGTCTAGTAACTATCACAAACTTAATTGACACTCGTATTCCCCGGCAACGGCGCCAATTTTTGATAACGCTCAATCTACAGCTCTCGTAGGAGTGTAAAGCGGTCATAGTCAAATATAGAACCCAACTGGGTTGGGTATCGATCCCACAGGGAATAGCTTGGTCAACAAGTAAGCAAGGATTACTAGACTTTTGGTGCAAGTCTCGTAAAAAAAGGGGGATTTTATCGTGCAAAATAATGTAAACAAAGTAATAAAGTAAAAACGGCAAATAGCAAAGTAAAAAGTAAGAATGTTTGGTAAGATGTAAAACAATGAGAATTGAGAAGTTGGGGTTATGTCCACCTTATGGAGAATTGTATTCGATGGTAAATCCAAGCGTCTTTCGACCTAAACAAGGACTATTTCACTTTAACTCTTTCGAGCTTAAAGCGTATCTAACGGTATAAATTCTCCAAGAGGTTAATCCAGTTACGGCACTAACTTTTTAATAGGGGATGGGACCCTATTACCTTGACATTATCTCTTTTCCAAACATATAAATTTTCTTTCAAACAAGTTAATGCTATACTGGCGTTATTCTATGCGTCTGCAGCCACAAGAATTTGCATTAAGATGAAGAGAATAATGATATAAGCAACACACGTATCACGAATTCACAAACTCATAGCCGTAGATAGTATCTCATAAGGCTTCCATAACCCCAACAGAGAAGTTTAGCTATTCATGAGTGTGATGGAAATCATAATAGATATTATCATTATACCACAATAAATGATCTCACGTGTAGTATGGTGTGGTATGGCTTTAGGCGTGAATTCCTTGCAAAATAGCGATTCTCTTGTTGTAAAATTAGAAGTCGAATAGATGAAAAATAATGTCAACAATGAATTAATAAAGAGAATTGTTTTGATGGATGGATGGATGGTGGATGGATGGGAATTGATGGAATGGGGGAATTGTGAGGTAGAATAAATTAAAATCTCTAGCAAAATAGGGTATTTATAACACCCATATCCTATTCCTACTAAGCTACTGCATTACTTAACCCAATCCTACTAGGTTAATGTATCATTATGCTAACCTACTAAGTTACTGCTAGTCCCCAAAGTCTTCAGAATTGTTGTTTTTGCTCGGGATAGATTTTCCATGCGCCACTTTTGGTCCTTGGCGTGTAATCTTTCCCTTTCTTCCTTCGTGAAGCTTTCTTTGGCGTCAAGTTATCCATAAAATGCTGAATTCTGCATCATTTATACCTGAAAACTTACTAATCATGTTTGTTAGCTCACTTACAGGAAAAAGGACTAAAAGTGCATGAATTATATAATTTGTCCTCAAAACTTAGCTAAAATATGGGTAAAATATAGTACTTTAGGCGTGTAAATTCGCCTATCATCAATTATCACTTGGTTTTACTTAATCATACTATTGCATTGCATAAATGGTTAAAGAATAAACATGAATTTTATAGGCCTTGTTCTTTATACTTTGATTTAATAAACAAAGGGGGTCGAGGCATACCCCAATTTGATTTGATAAATTAAAGGATGATGAGGCATTTCTTTTATTTGATTTCATAAACAAAGAGGGTCAAGGCATCCCCCATGTTAATAGAATTGTAATGGCAGAATTATGAGCTTGCAAGCTAAATGGTATGACGATACCTATAGTATACCATAATGTATAATTCCTTGTTTATAGAGTAGGTTATGTGAATCTTATTTTAATTAGGATTAATGTGGGTTATGTAGCTAAGCCGTGAAGGTGTGGGTATCGAATGAATTATATTAAAAATTCACATTTGTTGATATGAGTGTTAGTCTTGATGACTGTGTGCATGGTTTAGATTATTGATATATTTTGTATCTAGGATTAATGTAGGGTCGGGACATTCCTCGGTCTTCTTTGAAACCTTTGTTTTGTATGGCTAATAAACACAGGGGCCCTTTTAGCTTAGGAAGCTAAACTCATATAGCCCATAGGTACCTATTTATAATGGTTGAGATACATATTATAGGATAATGTTTTATTATCTTGCTAAACCTTATTCCCTACCCCAACATCTACTATATATATGTAAGCAAGAATGTTAACATGTACAGTGAGTTTGAAATAAAACTTTTAACTGATATTACTTTGTCTGTATCCTGAATTAAATGTTAGTGCTCACCTCACTAACCATCTTCAATTGCATTATCCCTATACGATGTAGGGTTCAAAGGAACTTCCACTTTTCCTGTGTAAGTGATCCAATAGTTGGTTATTTGCCGTGAAGTGGTGAGCTTCCATTCCCCAAAAGACTTGATCATTCCTTCAGTTTTCCTTTCATAAATTTGAATTTAGGAATTTTCATTTTCATTTTCATTGTCATTATTATAGTCAGAGGTATGTCCTGATATAGGTTGTTTTTTGGATTAGAGTCTTTGTTGATATTTCTTTAGATTGGGTATTGATTTTGGCAATCTTAGATGTCTATGATCTCATTATTTTCTCTCTTTCTATATGTTTGAAATTCCAAAGTTATTAGGTGTGCTATGTTCTATTTGGATAGGCAAAGGGGGTGGTCTCTGATCCTCATTGGACTTGAGATACCCCTTATGGCCAGGCCCTGGTTTGGGTCATGACAAAGTTTGTATCAAAGCCTAGGTTTATGATCAATTGGGTGTCCACAAATATATGTTATGTAGAGTCTTTTTAATGGATGTGTAGTGTGCCACCCTTATAAAAGAGAGGCTAGGTTAAAATTATGATTGTTTCCACTTTGTATGTTCTTTTTTAGGCTATAGAGTCTAAGTGTGTGTCCCGATATTGGTGGGTTGTGAGAAAGGATCTTGGATGAGTCTTAGGAGTCGAGGTACATTATTCATCCAGGCTGATTAAAGATGTACCATGATTTGAAAGATATCTATTGGTGGAGTAAAATAAAGCAGGATGTGGCAAATATTTTGTAGCTAAATGCATGGTGTGTTAACAAGTGAAGGTTGAACACTTGAGGTTTGACAATTTGTGTTAAGAGATTGAGTTTTCTGTGTGGAAGTGGGATGTGATCAATATGGATTCCTTTACTGGACTTTTTTGGTATTTCCAAAAGTTTTATTCGACTTGGGTAATCATCGATAGGATGACTAAGTCAGCCCACTTCTTGCTAGTGGAGACTACTTATTATGTAGAGGATTATGCCAAGCTCTTCCTTTAAATGATCATCAAGTTTCATGGTTCACCTATGTCTATTATATCTAATTGTGGTACGCTATTCTTATCTTATTTTTGGCATTCTTTTCAGAGAGGTTTGTGGAATAAGGTTAACTTTCGCACCACTTTGTATCCTCAAATTGATAGTCAAGCTAAGAGAACAATTTAGACTTTAGAGGATATGCTAAGGTCTTATGTGCTTGATTTTTGTTATAGTTGGGTTGATCATTTTCCTCTCATAGAGTTTACCTATAATAATAGTTTTCACTCTAGTATTGGAATGGCACCTTTAGAGGTGATTTATGGTTAGAGGTGTAGGTCTTATATTCAGTGGTTTGAGGATTGTAAGAATAGGTTATTTAATCCTTACTTGGTTTACCAAGCCATGGAAAAGGAGAAGGTGATTCGGGATAGACTAGATCATCTAAAGTCCCCAAAAGTCTTACACAAATGTGAGGTAAAGGGACTTAAAGTTTGATGTGGATGATTTAGTGTTCTTAAAGGTATCTCCCATGAAGAAGTAATGTGATTTAGAAATAAGGGGAAGTTCAGTCTAAGATTTATTGGTCCTTTTTGTGTGTTTAGGAAAGTGAACTATGTGGCTTATGAATTGGATTTGCCTTCTGGTCAGCATTCCATTCATCCAGTCTTTCATTTCTCGATGTTGAAGAAGTGCGTGATTGATACTTACTCAGTTTTCCTTTGGAGAATGTTGGTTTTTTAGATTTCTTAACTTATGAGGAAGTCCCGATTATGATTTTGGATAATCAAGTCTGTCATATAAGGAATAAAGATGTGGTTTGGTGAAAGTTCTATGAAGGAACCATAAGGTTAAAGAAGCTACTTGGGAAGCCAAAGAACACATGAAGTCCAAATATCCATTCTTGTTTCCTGCTTCTGATAATCATGCTCGAGGTATGTGTATTCCTTAACATCTCTGTGTTTTCTCTTTTTAAAATGTAAGTGTGATTTTACTCTTTGTTAAATCATGACAATGGATGTTTTGACTCATTATTCGAGGAAGAATGATCCTAAGGGAGAGAGTAAAACACCTAAGATTTTGGTCCTTAAAAATTTCTTGACCTACGAGCTTATTGCCAAGAAAAAAACTCTCCCTACGAGTCGTAATGTGTCATTATTGGTCATAGAACCCTAATCATAGCCTGACTAGTGTGGACTGGCCAAGTTTATATTATGATTATGATTGGCTGCTAATGAGTGTAAAGACTATATATGAGTCATATAGTCCTATATGTGCCAAACCAATGCAATGCCCAAATCTTTTGTCTTGCCTATAATTTGACCGAACTAGTCATAATATCTAAGTACGAGTTGTATGGTGCTACTCGTAGCCAGACCATTACAGATGTCGATGTATTTTCTACATACTACAACTGGAGGTCATGAGTTGTAAGGTGACCCTACGAGTCGTAAGGTCGCCTGTAACGACTGGGTGATAATTTTTTAGTATTTCATTAAGGGCACTTTGGACATTTCCCACTTAAAAAACCACGTGTATATAATACTTTGGTGCCAGTATTTCCAACCTTTATCAATCATAAACATCCTCTCAAAGTTTATAAAATCCCTAAGGAATGAATAAGCTAGAGTTTCTCAAAGTTACTCATTGAAGGGATTTAGGTTTGATTTCTCTTCCTGAATCTCAAAGTTACTCTTCCCCAAATCTTATCTTCTTAAAAGAATGCATTTTAAATGGTTTAATTGTATGGATTTCAATGTGTGTTTTGAAATGGGTTTAGGATTGTTGAATGGTTGATTCGTGAATTGTTGTCCCATGGTTTTATGAGTTGTTTATGCTTTGAATTGAATATTTATGAACTAATGGGATGCATGGGTATGGAAATTGGAATGAAGGTCTACATATTCCTCCAAATTGATGTTTTGAACTTGGAAATTTATTTTGAATACTTGTGTTCCCTCAACCCACTTGTGTAAATGGCTTCGAATTGTGGAATTGTCACTTGGTTTGACTTACTCACTTATACTATTGTATTGCATAGAAGATTAAACAATGAACATGGATTTTATAGGCCTTATTGTCTATGCTTTGATTTATGAATAAAGGGGGTCGAGGTATTACTCTAATTTGATTTAATGAACAAAGGGGTTGAGGCATTCCCCTAAGTTAATGGAATTGTGATGGCATAATTGAGAGCTTGTAAGGTAAGTGATATGACGATACCTGTGGTATGCCTTAATGTATAATTCCTTGGTTAATGAATGGGTTATGTGAAACTTGTTTTATTGAGCTTAGTGGGAGTTATGTAGCAAAGACGTAAAGGTGTGGGTATCGAATGACTTATAGTGAAAACTCAAGTTTTTTTACATGAGGGTTAGTCTTGATTTCTATATGCATAGTTCAAACTATTGATATATTTTGTATCTAGGATTGATGTAGGGTTGGAGCATTCCCTATCTTTCTTGATACTTTCTATTCGTGCGACGAGCACACACTGGGTCCCTTTCAGCTGGGGAAGCTAAACCCATATAGCCTGTGGTGCCTATTTATAATGGTTGATCTACATAGTCCAGGATAATGCTTTACTATTATGATAAATCTTATTCCCTAGCCAAGCATCTACTATACATATGTATGCATGAATGTGAACATGTACAATGAGTTTGAAATTGAACGTTTGACTGATATTAGTTTGTCCTTATCCTTAGTTACATGCTAGTGCTTACCCCTTTAACTACCTCCGAATTTTGTATCCCCATGCGATGCAGGTTCTGAATGCACTTCTACTTTTCCTACGTAGTGATAGGTTATCCTAGAGTTTGTTATTTGTGGTGAAGTAGTATGCTTCTATTCTCCAGAAGACATGATCATTTCATCGATTTTCATTCCATAAATTAGAATTGAAGACTTAATATTTACATTGTCATTGTCAGGGTTGAGGACATGTCCCGACGTAGGTTGTTTTCTAGTTTAGAGGTTGTGTATATATTACTATGGATTGAGTATTGATGTTGACACTCTTAGATGTATTTGACCTTATTATTATCTTTTTATATGTTTGGAATTCAGCTGCTATTAGATGTGTTATGTTCTATTTTGCTAGGAAAAACGATGATCTCCGGTCCTCAGTGGACTTTAGATACCCGTTGCGGTAAGGACCTGGTTCGGATTATGATAGTTGGATCCTCCAAGAAGTAGTTCATTAAGTAATTATTTGTAATATAATACAATCATGAGGGTTATACACTAATTTTTGAACAAATTTTGTTACATGTTTTTTGAACAACCTTTTCTTAGGCAGTAATTATGATTTTGTGGTATGCTGCAGTAGTACTATGATGCTCAATGTTGAGCCTTTGTATGAAACTTTATGTTGAACACCTTATTTAGTGATGTGATGCACTTTTTAGCTCAACTTTGAGCAGTTAATATGATATTATTCTAAAGTGTTTTCATTCCAATTTGATTGCATTATTATATGTATTTTCTTTCATTTTTTGGCAATACTTTTAGCAATTACTAATATGAGGTTATTCCTAGTTTGAAAGCAATACTTTGTTGCACTATTGGACACAAAGTAATTGACAAGGTAATGGTGATACAAAATAGGGAAATTCATTCACATTAAACATGTCAAAATGATACCAAATAAAGACTACCCAAACAACTCCATTTAATACTAACTAGGCTTAACTACTCAATACCCAATTATCTATTTAATACCCAAGATTAAACAACTTGTTGCAGAAAACCTTGATAAGTAAGCTTATCACTCAAATTGATAAGAGAAAGGAAAACAACACCAAACCCCAAGGTAAAGATTCTAGAATAAAAACTGACCACACATATACAATAATACAGGAAAATACATCTCAATAACAGTATAAATTTCCCAAAATCTGGTGTCAATATGTAAGACCAATTAAATATATCTTAAAATTAAAATATACAATTAGTAGTTAAAAAAGAAACATAATCTATTTCATGGAACAAAAATAAGACATAATAAACAGAAGAAAAGGTAGTAAATTAACTATGGAAGATATACTGACCGTTACCTTAAAAAATACTCCAAACACTGCCAAGATCAATTACCATGTGAGGAATTGTACCTAGATCTGAGTCGAAAGGGCGTAGTAGGGGTGAGTATGGACAACCTGTACTCAGTAGGTATCATAGTCCGACTGACCAAAGTAGATAATAATGTATATAAAATAAACACTATGGGCAAGTCACCTAAAATTAGAAAATGTCCCAAAAGGTAGCCCACACCATTACCACTAACAGTTTAACAATATACACATATACCTAGTACGAGAAGAAAAAAGAGACACAAATAGATAGATACCAAATCAAGAACAATAATACAACACAAAATATGCACAATGTGTAAAATGCAATGAAAAAGATGATGATTATCTGATGCACGAGATTATTGCACAACCTCCGAATACATCTTCCAAGTTATGCTCCCATAGTATGACCCATGGGAGGTTCATCAACCCATGTAATAACCAATAGCAATGCAATATCCATAACTCTTCTCCATCACATACATCAGATAGAGTTTTTAATGATGTCAATTTTTTTGTCAATAAAACCCAATATTTCCACAGTGGTACTAATATTTCATGAATCCATATTATATAAAGATTTAATTCTCACAATCAACAAGAAAGAGAATTTAAAAATCCAACAAATAACATCTTATAAGACCCTATACGGTTATGTAGAGCAAAAAATGTCTCAAAACCATCAAAAACAACACCATAGGCCCCCACACGAGCACAAATCAATAGTAAAGCCATTTCCATGATTAATTCCTATACCTATAACATGATATTATATCATTAACTACCCAACTATGTCTTTGAAAGTTAAGCCATAACATACCTCAAATGAAGATAACTAGGTCCAAAAGCCTTCAATATGGAGCCTTCTCTTCATGAATCGACTCAAAATCAACTAGTATATATAAATGTAGAATCTTCTTGTCAAAAAGAAGCCAACAATGACCATATTACCCTTTTTCAGGTCGAGGTCAAAAAACCCCTCAAAATGAGTTTCTTTAAAAAGAAGGGTACAATTTAATTTTTTGGTCAAAACTATATTAACTATTAAAGTAAGATGTGGAATAAAACATAAGTGAAAATGGGTTAAAATCAGGGTTTGAATATAAGAATTACTACTTTTGTCCTTCCAGGCCAAAATCCTCAAATTCTACTTTTAAAATCTAGTTTTAACATAATTTAAATGAGAATAATTCAAGAAAAATAATTGAAATAGGGATATGGAGCTTACCCATTTTGAGAATGGATTAAATCGACCAAAAAACTATAAAATCCAATGTTCCAAGTGTCAAAATTGGTGAAAACGAGAGAAAAGGGTATACATATAACTTAGGCTTTGCTTAAGTGGACACTAGGCTACTTAAATAGCTATTATTTAAGCAGCTAGGTACCGCATATGTGACTTTCCCCAAGGTGGCACAGGTATTGTAAGGTGCATTCACTTAAGCGGACCTAAGTGTCGCTTAAGCGAATGCACCAACTGAGTGGTGCATATGCTAGTAACTTGGAGAAACATGAGATTCATCCAAAATCTTTAGAACGCAAATGAACTATGCTACCGTATACAATTTGATGCTCTGAGATCAACGGTAATATCAGATTTTGAAAAATATCATTTTCCCAAAATTGACTCTCGAATTCTAATTTTACAACTTTTTGAACCAAGGGTCAAAATTGATAAGATGAAATCTACGAATATGGAATAGACATTTGAATAAAGGAAATCACTAAAGCTAAATCATAAAAAACAAAAATAAAGGAAATGGAAACAATAAAGTAAAAGATAAAAGGAAACATAAATATATTGACACAAAGAACTAAAGAGAGGACAACCAAAGGGTATGCCAAACCCTTATACCTTCCTAAAAAATTATCACAAGCACCAACCTCTTACGAAGAATGAGACCAAAGTAAATCACTCACAACTGACGTTTCTCACAATCAAAGAGAACTCCTAACATGCGTCAATAAAAACACTCGCATGTGTGTACATTCATATTCTAAATCATCTAGTCAAAAATTAAAAGATTCCTAGATATTTATAGGCCAAAGGTGACTTAGTACAAATTGGGCCCAAAAGTGGCCCTAAATACTAATTGGGTCCAAAAGTGACCCAAAGCCCAAACTTAACATAGAGCAACCTTCATTCTTCCAATCTTCTCATGGGGGATCACAATATTCCTCTTCATCTTAAAATCTTGGACATAAAAAACTTTCACTTGTATTATCCTCACCTTCTTGAAGAAACTTTTTCTTCAAATTCAAGAGATCATCATGCTAAAGATAAAAGAATTTTAGGGAGTTTTTAGAAGTGGGAGGCAGCATAACATGTGTAGACAAGTAGAGTGGAATGCTAAACTATCCTTATTAACACCAAACCTCCTCCATTGGCACTTTGTTGGCTAGCATATTTGAAGCTAATTGGAAGGAAAAGAAATGAAAAGCAAAAGAGAGACCACCCACCTAGGAACCTACACCTCATAAGTACCACCTAATTGGCATAGGTGTTAGAAACTAAAATTCAGAGACCAAAATTTAGGGCACTACCTACGGCCACCCACTTATAGGCCGTAGGTACCACCTATAAACCGTAGATAGGTTCATCGGTGTTTATCAACTCACTTTTCCTGAATCTTTTTTAGATTGATTTTTTAGGGTTTTCATGTAACCAATATAGACTCCAATGATGTTCTTAGTAATTATAATGTATGTTTACTCAAGTTTTCCTCTTTTGTTTAGGGTTTGATTTCTAGTGTTTCCATGTAATATATAAATAACCATTTGACATTCTTTAGTTAGTTTATGTAGATATAGACCCCTGGAGGTAACTTTACTCTCTTACAAACATTTTTTGATTCTGAGATTGAATTATGATCTTCTGATGAACTCTTTTCTTGTTTATGTTTTATTATTCAATATAAGACTTAGGGTTTTATTCTTTCATTATAGTGAAATTAATTTTATGATTTTATTTATAAATTCCATGAATTGTCTCATAACTTTGAGCAAATAATTCCCTTATCTAGTATTGTGGGAACCCTAGAAGATTATAAAAGTAGAGAAAGTACCCAGTCGTTTTAGTTGAGGATTCTTTAATATACTATGGCGTTCTTCGATTTAATTGATTTCTTAGCAGTGGTAAATATTAAGAACCTAATTGTATTCACTACTTTCTTCAAAAGAGAGGTAGAGATTGGGAAAGGACATCACAATAGTAATTTGAGTCCCCCTTCTGTCTAATAATCCTTGCTTTCTCATCTAATTAATTTGAGACCAACAATGTAATAGTTAATTTGGGATCTAGGGCAAGGGTTAGTAATGAGACACTCTGAGTCTCACAAGGTAAAGAGTGAGATTTGCTAATAAGACCACAAGATAGTTTGTGATACATAACTTATCATATTCTACATTCAAGGTATTGAAATAGGTCAGCAATGCATGATAAATCTATGGAATTAGAAGCCAGGGGGAACACAAGCCTATTATTTGTCTTTGATTCTTTACAACCAAAAGCATTCAAATCTTATTACTATTAATTATTCCATCAAATCCCCTTATTTACTTTTTCTATACTTCTCACTAATTTCCGCAAGTTTGAGAGATATATCTGACCTTTTCCCTGTGGGATCAACCCTACCTTAGTTGGGGTATTTTATTTTGGCATTGATCGCTATATCCTTTTGATAAGCTAGAGTTTGAGTGATATCTAAATTTTGGTGTCGTTGATAAGGAATATAGTTGCACATTTATATATTGAAGTTGTTGAAGTTTTTGAGTTTTATTTTATTTTATATATTTTGGAACTCTTCTAGGTATGACATATTTTCAAGAGGAAGTATGGACTGATGATGACTACTTATTTAATGATCCTTTTCGTTTTGATATAGTGCTTTATAACAAAAACGTGATAGATATATTATTGTAGCATATTAAGAGCATGATAGGTAATGTTGACGCTCCTAGAAAAAAAGAGGAGTTTCATCCAAATGTTGATAGGTTTGGATTGGAGATTCACAACTTAAAAGGAAACTTAAATACAAAGGTTGATGCGAGTGAAGCCCGATAATTTAGTTATGAGTTGTGTGAAACTAATAAAATCCTTATCAGTCAACTTGAGGAGCTAAAATTAGAGGTTTCAATAATTGATCTTACATTATGGATGTTGTCACTATTTAGAAAACCACACTAAAGATATGTGGGGTTGTAAATAAAAATGTAATTCATGAGTGGGACATATTGGACCTTATTCTAAGCATTTTTCCACATTATGTTTGAATAGTGAGTTACTAATCCAGCTATTCGAGCCTATATAAGAGTGAAACAAAGAAGAAGAATATGACTGTATTCTAGAATTTATTGTGCCAAAATCAAAGAATTACATTCCTTACTTAAGGGACAACCCAAGGAATTTGTGTTCATGTTAGCATGATTGATGTCGGATCTCCGCACCTATGGTGTCACCGGTATGTTTCTAACTCTCTTTTTGTAGTGGTTTAATATATTAGGGACAATACATGATTGTAAGTTGAAGATGGGGCTACTTTTTGGTCTAGATGTCATCTTGGAGTTTTGGTTTCCATGTTTTTTCCCCAAAGTTTGTTCTTACTAGAGTCGACATTTTTAGGACATATTGTATTTTGTATAATATTATGTTATGTGTTTCTTCAAATAGTAGAAAAATGAATATCTAAGGCAGTTCATGTATTTTTATTTTTTTATTTTTTGAGAAAAATGATACCCTTTCAATAAATTTGTTTTTAAAATGTGTGATGTTTATGTATGTGTGAACATTGAGAATCTCATTATGGCATTAGAATTAGGGACATAATAATCATATCTGATAATATCATGAACTAGATAAGTAGTAGCTTGTGATGCAACCCTATGTCGTGTATATGTGAGATACTATTTTTTCCCTTTGTGTGTTGAATTTAGAACTTAACCGGTTAGTTTGACTAGGTTGTAGGATAATCGGTTTAAAAACAATCCTAGATCATTCTTGATATTAGTCCACTTTTATCCTAAATGAACTTCAAAATGTGAATAAGTATCCCTTGATCCCTATTTTAAGCCTGTATAGACTATTTTACTTGTTTTCACATTCCACCTTCCTATTTTAGTTATAATGAACCTGTTTTGGTCCTAGTCCTCATTAGACATTGTGCACCCTAACTCAGAAAAATCACCTAAGTTGAGGGTGGATAACGTATGGGTGCATAATCTAATGTAGGTATGAAGAAGGGTAAAGAAGAGAAAAATAAAGTAGGGTTGGGTGTGGTAAGAAAAGAAAAAAGGAAAGAAAAATTGAAAAAGAAAAAGAATGAAAAAAAGAAAGCACACCCAACCCAAATGTACAATAAAAGAATAAAAGGGAGAAATAAGTATGGAATAGAAGAAAATTTGTTAATAAGTGAACCCCCAATCTAAGTATAGTTCCAAGGAGGTATAGCCACTAAGAATGTCCATACGTAACATACCAGCCCTCAAGCCTACATTACAAGCCAAGTAAAGTCCAATAGTGATCCTAACATGTCTGTATAAGAGATAAGGTAAATAAAATAAGGGAAAGCTTATGGTATTTAATAAATATTTGGAACTTCTCTCGTGGGCGTGAGTGTCGCTTGAAACATTCCTGCATTGACATGCATTATTCTATTGAGTGATTGGGACTTCTTTGTTGTGAGGTCATATAGATTGTGTTGCTATTTGCGTACTTTTTTGGGTAATGTAACTTGTACATATTCATGGTTGTTTGTGACTAATGTAATTCCATATCTTGATTCCTTTGTGTCATATTATTGTGCATCATAGATACATATAGTTTGTTTTAAAGTATTAAAATTAGACGGGTTGATGTTTTTGAGCTAAATTTGAGATAGAAAGCCATAGGTATCTTAGGTTTCTCCTGTTTAAGCATCGTTAGGTTATTTTGTTGTGTTTTTGTTTCTCAGGGACATGCAACATTTTATGTTGAGGTTCTTGATATGCCATGGTTTTATGGAACTTATAATACTTAAACTAGGAGAATATTCATGTACTTAAGGATATATTTTTTTGGATTTGATGTATTTTCAAGTGATTTTACATTAAAATATATGTCAGAAGCTAATTTGAAGGAAACAGAATGAAAATCTGAAAAGTGATACCTACCTAGGCACCTACGTCTTGTAGGTACCACCTACTTGGCATATGTAGTGGTGTAAGTGTCAAAAATTGAATTTTAGAGAGAAAAATTTGGAGCACAACTTATGGCCTCCCATCGACAGGCTGTAGGTGGTCGCCGACTCACTTTTCCAAGATCATTTTGGATTGATTTCCTAGGATTTACACGCAACCTATATAAACTCTATGATGTTTTTAGTCATTATTATGTACGTTTACTCAAGTTTTCCTCTATTTTTGGATTTAATGACTAGGATTCCATGTAATCTATGAATACCCATTTAATGTTCTTTAGTTATTTTATGTAGAGATAGGCCCTTGGGGGTAACTTTACATTCTCACAAACATCTTTTGATTCAGAGATTGAATTGTGATCTTGGGATCCTCTTGTGTTCTTGTTTTTGGTTGATTATTCAATTTAAGTCTTTGGGTTTTATTCTATAATTATTGTGAGATTAATTCTATGACTCTTTTTATAAATTCCATGAATTATCTTGGAACTATGAGTGGCTAATTCCCTTATCTAGAGTTGTGGGAACCCTAGCAGATTAATGAAGAAAAGGAAGTGCCAGGTCATTCTAGATAAATATTCTTTCTTGTATTATGGTATTCTTCTGTTTAATTGATTTTTTTAGAAGTGGCTAATTTTAAGAACCCGCATGTATTCACTACTTGCTTCAAAAGAGAGGTAGAGATAGAAAAAATACATCACAATAATAATTTGAGACCCCCTTACATCTAATAATCCCTTCTTTCTTATCTAATTCACTTGAGATCTTCTAGCCCTTTTTATCCCTTTTTAAGGATGATTCTTAAGCTATATGTGTTTATAAGGACATAAATGAGCATTCATGTGTCCAAATTTGTGTTTACAATGTTTAATTGTTTTTTTCACATGAGTTTTGATTCAATTTGATCATTTAGAGTTCAACCGAGAAAACTAGTGAGACTAGCTTGAGCTAGGTATTTTTCTAGTCTATTGTGTTGGGTTATAATGTGTCTAAATGAGTTACTAAGGATTTTATTTTGTATTTATATATAAAACAACAAGAGTCAAAACAATGAGCCTAAGCTCAAAGTGCATTTAGCCTATGTTTAGCTCGTGTTTTGAGTTCACCGTCTTGGATGTTGTGTTATTTTGATCTCTAATTTGTCGTGTTTAATTCTTTAGGATGCCTTATTAATGGATCATGATGATATATTAAGGATATACAAGCTTTAAATCAAGTGAAAAAAATCACAAAGACTCACAATGGATCAACAAAAGCATAATGCAAAAATTTACTCCATTTAGAGCCCTGAAATGTCCAGGGTACGTGTGGGCTGTATAAAGGTCCAATGTACATGTACAAAAGGCCATTGGATTCAGTAGAGGAAAAATTCTAAGACCCATAGGCGCGTGTAACATTTGATGGACCACCAATTTTGTGACTGACAACAAGTTCGACCACCAATTTCAGAAGACCTGGTGGTGGTCAAAATGGTGGACCACCAATCTTGAAAATGACCACTAGTTCGACCACCAAGTCCAAATATTACCCAGAACTTTAGAACACGCAGCGAAGGTCAAAGTGGTGAACCACCAGTTTTGCGGTGGACCACTAATTTGACCACTAAATTAAGGATTTCAAAACATCTACTGGTGGTTAAAATGTTGAACCACCAATTTTGTGGTGGACCACCAAACTGACCACCAGAACTAAACAAAATATGAAAATTTCAGAATACCCAGGGAAGGTCAAAATAGTGGACCACCAGTTTTGCAGTGGACCACCAATTTGACCACTAAGTTGGACAAGTTTTTTTTTTGAATTCTAATTTTAAATCTTTTTACCTAGGAACTTATAAATACCATTTCTATGTTTTATTAAGTATCATCTGGGGGAGTTGAGATCCCGATCTCATATCTTCAAATCTATGTTTCTTTTTATTTTCTTTTATCCTTTATCAATTTTTCGTCTCTAGAAATTCTTTGTAACCTAGTAATTTAGGGAATTAAGAAAATCTTGTGGATCTAATCATTCCATCTCTATTGAACATTCAAGAACAAATTCTTGTAACCTTTGTAAGTAAATCTTGAATTTATTTCTGAATAATACAAAGACGTTTTCTATTTCTTCTATGGAAATTTGTATGCAAGAGTTTTAGTATTCCCACCTGGAAGTAGGAAGAGATAAATATGTACTTCATGATTGGTTTACCTCCTTCCCGACGCCATCATGATTCCATTTGGGTTGTGGTTGATAGGTTGACTAAGTCTGCTCATTTCTTGCCTATTCATATTTCATATACTGTGAGGATTACACTAGATTGTATATTCAAGAGCTAGTCAGACTGTATGGAGTTTCTTTGTCTATTATTTCGGATAGGGGCACTCAGTTCACTTCACAATTTTGGAAAGACTTTCAGAAGGGTCTTGGTACCCAAGTGCTTTTGAGTTCTACTTTTCATCCGCGGAACGATGATCAGGCTAAGCGGACCATCCAGACCTTAGAGGATATATTGAGAGCTTGTGCACTTAACTTTAAGGCAAGTTGGGATGATCACTTACCGTTGATAGAGTTTTCTTACAATAACAGTTTTCACTCTAGTATTGGCATGGCTCCGTTTGAAGCCTTATATGGGAGGAAGTGCAGATCACCCATAGGTTGGTTCTAGGTGGGTGAAGAGGCTGTGAGTGGTCCTGATTTGTTATTTGAGGCTATGGAAAAAGTTAAGTTGATTAGGGAAAGGTTGAAAACTGCGCAGAGTCGTCAGAAGTCATATGCGGATGTTAGAAGGAGAGACCTTGAGTTTGAAGTTGGTGACCTAGTGTATCTGAAAATTTCACCCATGAAGGGGGTGAAGAGATTCGGAAAGAAGGGGAAGCTTAGTCCTCATTATGTTGGTCCTTACAAAATTCTTAGCCGTGTTGGTAAGGTAGCTTATGAGGTCGATTTTCCTTCTGAGTTGTCCTCTGTTCATCCAATATTCCATGTCTCCATGCTTAGAAAGAATATTAGCGATGCTGTGGTAGTGGATTCCTATGTGAGTGCTGACATTCAAGAAAATCTTTCTTTTGATGAGATTCCTGTTGAGATTCTTGATTTCAGTGTCCGAATACAACCCATTTTGTAAATAAACACATGAGTGACTAGTTTTACTAATAGACAACCACAATTACCTTATTCATAAGTACAAGGGATCCTAGTTATACCATAACCTCACAATTTACTCATCAACTACATATTATCATCATAATCATGTACTTTACTCAATCAACAAGGAATATCACCAAGTCAAAAGAGTATGACGTTTAAATATGTATGTCATAAACAACAATGCCTCCATCATATAATTAAGTTATCAACCTCATCATTCAGGTTTCGTGCTTAGGGATACCATATCTACCCTTTAATTCATTTAAGCAACAATACAGTCATCAATAAATATTTTAGCCATCAATCAAACCTTCAAGTTATCACAAAATTCTAAACCAAAACCAAATTTTTTTTAAATATTTAACTCAAACAACACTTGTATCAACCTTACCATTTACTATAATCAAGCCACAACCATTTCTTAGAATACACCATTAAAGTTACAACCAGGTAAATACATCACAATTTACACAATAATCATAAGTCCAAGCTCTTATAGAGAGATACCAATTGGAAACAATTAGATTCCAATTGCAAACTTATTAGGATATCGATTAGAATTTACTATATTCCAATTGTGATTATTGAGATACCAATTGGGATTAACTTAGATAGAAGAAAAATAAGGTAGAAAGATAAAAAATAAGATAGGAAAATGATTCCTAAAATGGAGAAGGTACGAATATACCCTTGAACTATGGTAAATGGTACATATATGCCCCCCATTATACTTTGGGTACGTTTATACCCTTGACGTTAATAATTTGGTGCAAATATACCCCTGGCCCTAACGGCTTGCCATGTGTCAATATCTTAGCGGTTGAACCTTTTTTTTTAATTTTATTTGCCGAAATAATTAATTATCCTAATTCAAATTCCATACCCGACCAACACATCTTCAGGCTCATATTTTGCTAAGAGTCAACAATGCCCTCAATAGTCAACTCCCCATCATGTGAACCTTTGGATTCTGAAGAAGAACTAACCTCCTCAGCCTCATATTTTTCCATAATAGCACAACTTTCTCCTTCTCTTCAACTCTATTCTCCTCCTCAACTCTATTCTCTTCCTCTTTGGCTTTTACCTTAGCTTCCAATCTAAATTTCCATGGGAACAATTTCTTATTGGGGGGAGTTGTGTAGAGCCTGAGGATATTAAGAAAAATAGGGAAAGTGATAATGGAAGAGATATTGGATGCAATGAATAATGTTTTTAAAGTACAAGTTTATGTTTTGAATCTTGGTACTAAAAAGGTAGAAGATAGTACTATTGCTATTGCTGGTGAATTGCTTGATTTGGAGAAATGAAGGATGTTGTTGCCTAAGCCTTTGAGGTCTTATGTTGATATGTGGAACAAGTATGGTGGATGATGATTGAGCTGTAATGGAGGAAGAAAGATTTCACCTTCCAGTTTTATGGTGGAGACGTAAGAGTTTTGTGGGTTCTCTTAATTTTTCCATAGCATTTGATCAGGTCTGGGGTAGGTGGGTGAATTAACTTAGGATAATTTAATTAAAAAAAGGTTCAACCATTAGGATTTTGACACGTGGCAAGCCATTAGGGCTAGGGGTATATTCGCACCAAATTATTAACGGCAAGGGTATAAACATACCCAAAGTATAACGAGGGGCATATATGTACCATTTACTATAGTTCAAGGGTATATTCGTACCTTTTTTGTTCCTAAAATGCTTTATAGCTTCTCGAGGATTTGATGTGGACGTCTACACGCCAATCTACAAGACTCTACCCGATTTGCTCTTATACTTGGAGACTACTAATCTAGGGATTGAATACCAACTATCATGTCCCACCTAGTCAAATCATGAGGGCACCTACTCTAATTCACTTAGATAGGAAAACCATTACCACCCATTTAAAATATATGTAAAAGTAAAATGCAATTTCATTAAGTATTTCAAAATCTGATAAATGATTTATTTTTTACAATAAAACTATAAATGGAAACACTTTTGCGATGTCACAAACCAAATGGATGTGAGTGGCACCCACTCTATTCTCCAGTAGAAGAACCAATTACCCCAAAAGCATTAAACAACACTAAGAAAAAATAAAGGAAATATGACATTAATAGTTTGAAAAGATAATCAATATTTAAAAGCAAAACTAAAAATACAAAATAATGAGCTTAGTAAATACCCATCCCTAGAATCCGAAAGTCATTTGTATCAAAACTACTAAAGATTTTCATGAAGGTGACCCAACCCCAAAACTAAATAAAAGTCCACAAGTCCAAAATAAAAAACTACATCATCAAGAAGGATCCCTGATAGGCTAGAAGATATTGCTTACCTGAATCCGAATCACATGCTAGAATCATAATTGAGGTCTCTTGGGAGCCACTAGAATATGTCCTACACTCGATAAAAGTAAGAGTAGGTGTAGTATTAGAACATAAGAAAACAACAGTGTATTGGTAGAGTCATTTGGCCAACCTAATATGAGATATATAAACACTAAACTATAATGTAGTACATTAAGTAATACATGCTTACCTCTACTACACCTTAATGCAACAAGTGACACACTTAGAACAATTTTAATAACCTTAGCAACAAATGAAAGGATATTAACAAGATATGCCAGCCAAGCCAAGTCAAACCACCAACATACAACGACATATATAACTCCTGGTTCACTCATAGAAAGTCAATCTCATTTATACCTTGCACATTCATACAAGGGTCTTATGATCGGGAACTAGTCATGAATTGAAGGGGATAAGTTTTTTCCAGGTACTACCTCTAAGACACAAGTGCATTCCACAAATATGTTGTAAGAATATCCAAATACCAAAAGATTCCATAGTCAATAATAGAATGTAACAAAATCATATAACAGAATGATAAAAACCAACACTTGTAATATCAACAATCTTAAATATAAATTCAATGAAATGTGATCATACGTCAATAACATGCGTCAACAAGAAAGACTAAGAAATATTTAACATGCCCATTGTCATGATCCAATTTCTCAAGTCAAGATGGGACCTACTATAACCCTCCAGCGGGTAATCCTACCCTGTGGTATGTAAATACTGATGATAGGCGGATTTACACGCCTAAAGCACCTTAATGTACCCATATTTTAGCTAAGTTTTGAGGACAAAATATGTAATTCATGCACTTTTAGTCCTTTTTCCTGTAAGTGAGCTAACAAACGTGATTAGTAAGTTTTCAGGTATAAATGATGAAGATTTCAGCATTTTATGGATAACTTGACGCCAAAGTAAGCTTCACAAAAGAAGGAAAGCAAAGCTTGGACGCCTAGGAACCAAAAGTGACGCATGGAGAACCTGTCCCGGGCAAAAACAGCATTTCAGAAGACTTTGGGGATCAGCAGTAACTTATTAGGATTAGGATAATAATGCAGTAATTTATTAGGATTAGGATAAGTACGCAGTAGCCTAGTAGGAATAGGATATGGGTATTATAAATACCCTATTTTGCTGAAGCTTTTATTCATTCTGATAATTCTGATCATTCTCATTATTTTCATCATTCACATTCTAATTCATTCATCTACAACTCAAAACAATTTGCTTTCAATTAATTCTTATTTACTTTCTCTTCATCTATTCAACTTAAAATTTCCACAACAAGAGAACCGCTACTTGCAAGGTCTTCACGCCACAAAGCCCTACCAACATATACTACACGTGAGATCCTTATATTGGTATGATGATAATGACTATTGTGATTTCCATTGCACTCATGAGTAGCTAAACTTCTCTGTTGGGGTTATGGAAGCCTTATGAGATACTATCTATTGCTATGAGTTTGTGAATTCTTAACACGTATGCTGCTTATATCATTATTCTCTTCATCTTAATTTAAATTCTTATGGTTGCAAACATCTAGAATACGCCAGTATGGCATTAACTTGTTCGAAAGAAAAGTTATATGTCTGGAAAAGAGATAATGTCAAGGTAATAGGGCACCAACCCCTGTTAAAAAGTTAGTGTCGTAACTGGATTAACCTCTTAGAGAATCTGTACCATTAGATACGCTTTAAGCTCAAAAGATTTAAAGTGAAATAATCCTTGATGGTCGAAAAATGCCTGGATTTACCATAGAATACAATTCTCTATAAGCACATGCATGTCTGAATTCCACATAACTCATAGACAATAGAGACGTATGACTCATAAGGTGGACATAACCCCAACTTCCAATTCTTATTGATTAAAATCTTACAAAACATTCTTTCTTTCTACTTTGCTATTTTCAGTTTTTACATTATTATTTTGTTACTCGCGCTACAATCCCTCCTTTTTACAAAACTTTCACCAAAAGTCTAATAATCTTTGTTTACTTAGTGACCAAGTATTCTCTGTGGGATTCAACACCCAACCCAGTTGGGTTCTATATTTGACAACGACCGCTTACACTCTTACGAGAGCTGTAGTTTAAGCGTTATCAAATTTTGGCGCCGTTGCCGGGGAATACGGTTGTCTACTAAATTTGTGATAGTTACTAGACCCTTTGGTCAAAGATTCTCGTACTTTACTTCTAGTTGTTGTTTTTGTTTTCTGTAGGTTTTTATCCAGTACATACCCCATACTCGAAGTTCTGGTCAACCATTATTACCTTTCAATCCTGAACCACATCGTATTGGCAGAATGGAGGCTCAACAGGAAATTGAAAGAAGGGTTGCTCAACAGGAACGGGCTAGACTAGCTGCTCTGGCCACCGCTCAAGTGCATCAACAGAATATTGATAATCCTGGGCGAGCAACAAATCCTGACGATGAGGATCTAGGTGATGATGAGTTACTAAACCCTAGGTGTGATGCTGAGATAGCGACACCAGCCAACAGAAAAGATCGTCAAGCTAGGTTCAGGCATGAACGTCGAGCCATACCATTCGATGATGATGATGATCTTGATGGAGCTGGTGCCATAGGAGCCATTATTCCTCCGCCATTGGCACCCGGAGCCAAGTTCAACATCATGAGCACCATGATTGAATTATTGCAACTCAAGGGATTATTTGGTAGACTAACAGGCGATGATCCAAATATGCATCTGATCAACTTTATTTCTATATGCAAGTCATTCGACAATCCTGGCGTTGGACAGAATGCAATTCGGTTGCGCCTATTTCCATTGTCTCTATCTGGGGAGGCAACTCTATGGTTGAACGGGCTGACTCCTGATTCTATCACTAATTGGAGGCAATTGAAAGACGCTTTCCTAGAAAGATTATTTCCACCATCCAAGAGAGCACAATTGAGAGATGAAATCAGCAATTTTCGATAACTTCCAACTGAAGCTCTCCACAAAACATGGGAGAGGTTCAAGAAGAAGCTTATGCGGTGCCTAAACCATCACATGACCAATGTTCACTTGATGGAGATACTATATAGATCCTTGAATTCAGTAACTAAACTTATGGTGGATAATTCGGCTGGAGGATCATTTATGGACCTCACCTTTGTTCAGGCAAGTGAATTGCTAGACCGGATGACGAAGCAAAGTAGGGCATGGCATACCAGAGATTCTGAGGTAGCAAGCCCCACTTTTTCTATAGGCATGACTTCAGAACAAAGGAGAAGAGAAGAAGAACGTGATCAAGATTTGGCACACATGAAAACACAAGTGGATCTTCTTACAAAGCATCTACTATCAGGGAAGACCGAAAAAGTCAAAGCAATTGCGTCAAAAGGAAGAGAGGAATCTGATTCTAAGGAAGAAGCCAACAACGTGAACAATCAGGGGGGTTTCCGAGGCAATGCCCAAGGAAACCAAGTTCGTAACTATTATGATAATTTTGGAAACAAGGACCGGTATCAAGGTAGTTGGAAGAACAAGACTGACAGGAGTGGCGTGTATATTCCTCCTGGACGACGAAAGGCGACTGCATCTGGTTCGGGAAATATGTCAATGGAAGATATGATGGCTAAGCTATTGAAAGGAGTGGAAGCAACCAGCACAGGAGTAACTGAGGTAATAAATGACTTGGCCTCAATGAAGCAATTGGTTGACTCACATTCCACTTCAATAAGACAGCTGGAACAACAATTGAGTCAAATTTTAGCCACATAAAATCAAAGAAAAGCTGGCACCCTACCGAGCGACACAGTGCAAAACCCAAGAAACGATGGAACATGCATGGCTGTTACTACCAGAAGTGGTAAGGTGCTGGAAAATTCATCCCAAAGCAAGCAAGTGGCCAAAGATATCGTAGGTAATATAGAAGAATATGGCGCCGTTGAAACTAATGAAGACGTTAATGACGTCAGTCCTCGACGTCCACAGCCTGAAAAGATCTCCGAACCTAAGCATGATGAAAAGAAAGTCATGGAGAAAACAATTCCCCTTCTACCACCTCCTTTTCCGCAAAGATTAAAGAAGAGAGCTGATGATACCAAGTTCAATAAATTCATGTCAATGTTAAAATAGCTGACCATTAATGTTCCCTTGGTTGAGGCACTAGAACAAATGCCAGGCTACGCAAAATTTATGAAAGATCTTTTAACAAAGAAGCGAGCAGCAAGTGTTGAGTTGACAGATGTTGTTCATCATTGTAGTGCAATTGCTACCAGATCACTAGTTCAGAAGAAGGCAGACCCAGGAGCCTTCACTATTCCTTGCACTGTCGGATCTTTGAATTTTGCCAAGGCTTTATGCGATTTAGGAGCCAGCATCAACTGATGCCATTATCCATTTACAAAAAGTTGGTGTTGGGTGATCCTACTCTAACCAATATGAGGCTTGTGATGGCTGATAGGTCGGTAAAACGACCTGTTGGTATTTTATGTGATGTATTGGTGAAGGTTTCTTCATTCATCTTTCTGGCGGACTTCGTTATTTTGGATTATGAGGTAGACTCTAAAGTTTCCATAATCTTGGGGCGCCCTTTCCTTGCAACAGGAAGTGTGCTTATTGATTTAAGAGCTAATAAGCTTCTATTCCGGATGAATGACGATGTAGTCCGCTTTGATGTATGTAAATCAATGAATCAACCCAAAGATATAAATGTGTTCTCGGTAGCTGATGTTTATGTTGATGATGAGAAAGAATTACCTGTAGAGGAGCAGCTTATTGATGACCCATTGGCGGTTGTGCTTATGAATGTTGAGCATAAGGATGCTGAAAATTATGAAGAAACTATTTGTGCTCTAACAGGATTAGGGTCATATCCTCATGCTCCCAAGAAGATGGACCTTGATCTCAAAAACCGACCAACACCAGCAGCTAAACTATCTATTGAGGAACCACCCACATTAGAATTGAAGGAGCTGCCTAGTCATCTAAAGTATGCATTCTTAGGAAGCGGTAACACACTTTCGGTTATTGTGGCGGCAGATTTGGGTGAGCAGCAAGTTGCAGCTCTCATCACGGTTCTACGAAAGTACATGAGAGCCATCGGTTGGACCATCGCTGATATCATTGGTATTCCGCCTGGGATTTGTACACACAAGATTCAGCTTGAAGAAAATTGCTTACCCACTATTGAGCATCAAAGGCGTCTGAATCCACCTATGCAAGAGGTGGTAAAGAAAGAAATTATTAAATGGTTAGATGCAGGGGTTGTGTATCCAATCTCCGAAAGTAAATGGGTAAGCCCGGTACAATGTGTGCCAAAGAAAGGTGGCATAACGGTAGTTGTGAATGAAAAAAATGAGTTAATTCCACTCAGACCTATCACAGGGTGGAGAGTATGCATGGACTACTGCAAGCTGAATTCGTGGACCCTTAAAGATCACTTTCCAATGCCCTTTATTGACCAAATGCTCGATCGATTAGCAGGGAAAGGATGGTTTTGTTTCTTAGACGGTTATTCTGTCTATAATCAGATATGTATCGCCCCCGAAGATCAAGAGAAGACAACGTTTACATGCCCCTATGGTACGTTTGCATTCAAACGTATGCCATTTGGGCTATGTAACGCACCCTCCACTTTTCAGCGTTGTATGATGTCCATTTTTTCTAATATGGTGGAGGACACGCTGGAGGTATTCATGGACGATTTTTCAGTTGTGGGTGAGTCGTTTGATTCGTGCTTGACAAATTTAAGTATGGCGTTGCAGAGATGTGTTGAATTCAACCTAGTGCTGAATTGGGAGAAGTGCCACTTTATGGTGAAAGAAGGTATTGTTCTTGGGCATAAAATCTCCAAAAGAGGAATTGAGGTGGATCGAGCTAAAATCGAAGTTATCGAGAAACTACCACCCCCAATTTCGGTCAAAGGAGTTCGTAGTTTCCTCAGTCATGCAGGTTTCTACCGAAGGTTTATCAAAGACTTCTCCAAAATTGCTAGTCCATTATGCAAACTTTTGGAGAAAGATGCAAAGTTTGACTTCAATGAGGATTGTATAAAGGCATTCGAATGCCTCAAAGAGAAGCTAATTGAAGCTCCTATCATGGTAGCACCAGATTGGTCTTTACCGTTTGAAGTCATGTGTGATGCTAGCGGGGTAGCTTTGGGTGTTGTACTTGGCCAGAGAAGAGAAAAATTATTCCATCCAATCTACTATGCGAGTAAGGTCTTGAACGAAGCCCAGAAAATCTATACTGTCACAGAACAAGAGCTTCTAGCAGTTGTGTATGCCTTCAAAAAGTTCCGTGCTTATTTGTTGGGAACCAAAGTGATAGTTCATATAGACCATGCAGCCCTTAGATATCTGATGACAAAGAAAGATGCAAAACCAAGGCTAATTCGATGGGTATTGTTGCTGCAAGAATTTGATTTCGAGGTAAAAGATAGAAGAGGTTGCGAAAACCAAGTGGCTGATCATCTATCTAGACACGAGAATGAGCATATAGCACAGCAAGATCGTGAGATTGATGATACCTTCCCTGATAAAGAGATTTTAGCCACAATGATGGAGGAGTTACCATGGTATGCAGATTTTACAAACTTCGTGGTAAGTAATGTAATGCCTACAAATCTATCATTTCATCAAAAGAGGAAGTTCATACATGACGTGAGACACTACTTCTGGGATGAGCCATATTTGTTTAGACGATGCGTGGATGGTGTTATCAGGCGATGCATATCCCATGTTGAGGTACCGAATATATTGGAAGCATATCACACTTCCCAAGTTGGGGGACATAACACAGGTAATCGGACAGCAAGGAAGGTATTGCAAAGTGGCTATTATTGGCCTTCGATATTTAAAGATGCCTACAACTTTGTGAGAAGATACGACCAATGTCAGAGACAAGGTGCGATTTTGAAACACCATGAGATGCCCATGTCGAAAATCCTTGAAGTAGAGCTCTTTGATGTATGGGGTATCAATTTTATGGGTCCATTCGTGAATTCGTTTGGAATGAAATATAGCCTAGTTGCTATAGATTATTTTTCAAAATGAGTTGAAGCAGTAGCATTGGCTGATAATGAAGGAAAACGTGTTGTTTCATTCTTGAAGAAAAATATCTTCTCTCATTTTGGGGTACCACGTACTATCATAAGCGATGAAGGATCTCACTTTTGCAACAAACTGTTCAAATCCGTGTTGGCAAAATATGGTGTCAAGCAACATAAGGTAGCCACGCCTTATCATCCACAAACTAGTGGACAAGTAGAGGTTTCCAATCGAGAGATCAAGCCAATCCTTACTAAGACTGCAAATGCGAATAGGAAAGATTGGTCTCGGAAGCTGGACGATGCACTATAGGCTTATAGGACTGCATTCAAAACACCAATTGGCATGTCCTCGTACCAACTAGTTTATGGGAAAGCTTGTCATTTACCCATTGAGCTCAAGCACAAAGAATTGTGGGCGTTGAAGCAACTGAATTTGAATTGGGATGATGCTATGAACTTGAGGGTGGAATAGCTGAATGAGATGGATGAATTTCGTCTACATGCATATGAAAGATCAGACCTCTACAAGGAGCGGATGAAAAAGTATCATGATCAGCGGATTGTTCAACGAAACTTCCAAAAGGGTGATATGGTACTTCTTTTCAATTCCATACTAAAGCTATTCCTAGGTAAGTTAAGGTCCAAATGGTCTGGTCCGTACAAGATTAGCCAAGTCTACTCGTCTGGAGTAGTTGAGCTAGAAGACAATAATGGTGTTGTCTTTAAGGTGAATGGCCAATGAGTAAAACCATATATCGGGCCCCTTGACTCGATGAACTATATGGCTACCATCTATCTCGACGAAGTTTAAGTACTCGAGGTAACTATGTCGTGCCAAGACAATAAATCAAGCGCTAGATGGGAGGCAACCCATCGTGATTCTTTCGTTTCCTTTGCATTTGGTTTTACTAAATAAAAATCCAAAAAGAAGAGTCGAGCCACGACCGAAACTAAGGCGCTTGATGGGAGGCAACCCATCGTTCTAATAGTTTTTGTTGTTTTTGAGTAAATGTAGGTGCAAGAGGTGTAAAGGAGGAGATTGGTTTCAAATTTTGATTTGGAAGTATTGCATGTTGAAGGTGGTAAGTTAGGAATGAAGAAGCAAAAGGCTATGGGTTAGGCATTGCTTATGAAAATATAGGCAAAGAACAAGTCAAGGCCTATGTAAATCTAGGCCACGAACAAGGCAAGGCCTATGCTATGGCCTAAGCTCTCGAATTCTAGAGTTCCATAGCATAGGCGCCGCCTATGCTCAACAATGCCGTAGCATAGGCGCCTCCTATGCAAAAGCATTTTGTCTTTGAATCTCATATTCCATGGCATAGGCGCCGCCTATGCCTAACAATGCCATAGCATAGGCGCCGCCTATGCTCAACAATGCTTTGCAAAAGGCGCCGCCTATGCCAAGCATAGGCAAAGCATTAGGCGTCGCCTATGGTCACTTTTGGTCTCCAAATCCAATTCCAAATGGGTCAAAACCCGACCCAAGCTTGTCCTATAAATAGAACGTTAGTCTTAAATCAAAAACACATTGCAATTCACCCTAAAGCGCCGCCTACCTCTCCAAATTCTCCCAAAAATTTTCCTTTTGCTCTTTTATTTTGCAAGAACATCTTCCAAGGCCATCAACCAAGTAAGTACTTCTTTGTTCTTCTTTTATGTTCCGTAAGTACTACACTACTACGTCTATAATGAATTGTTTAATCTTGAAGTAGTATTGGTGATTTGAATATGGTTGAGTTGTTGTGGTGAAACTAAGTGAGTGAAAGAATACATAAGGATGCTCTTGACTTGTTTCCAACTTGTATTTGATTTTGATACACTGTCATACTGTTGCGGAATTTACATAGTCTAGAACATTGCATAACCTTGTAACTTGAAAGCTTGCTTGAATGACTTGTTTATTGCGATGAAAATCAAGGTTAACTACAAACATAAGATGTTGTGATAAATTGATACAATATCTATGTAGTAGTTGTATTCAAAGTGATGCATTAGTTCAAAACATGAAAGCATTGCCAAGATTACATGATCTAGAATTGAGAAAGGATAGTTAAGATGATACAAAAAGTATGACTGCACTGATTATATTGTTGGAACATAACACCTAAACGTATATCGATGAAATCTGAGTAATCGACATCGGTCACTTCACTAGTTCGTACAAACAAACTAAGTGTGGGGTGGTGCCACTACTGCTTGTTTATTGATTGTATCCACCGATATGAAGCTAACATGACTATTATTTTAATCTCTGGTACAATGGCACCAAAACCAAGACAAGGGAAAGAAAAAGCAACCACTTCACAAAAAGGCCAAAAAAGGGGACGAAAAGAGCAAGGAGAATCCTCCTCGCTGCAAATACCTCGCCGCATGTTTGGAATTAAATGGGTCCTCGAGGAGGAAGGAAAGGAGTGGTATAGGAACAATAAAGAGAAAAAATATGTTCATATGGAGTTGATACACAAGGAAAGCCTAGCAAAGAAAGAACCCCGTATGTTGGCTAAGATAATGGCGTTACATCTTGATTTCATCTTCCGAGATATGGGAGAGTGCAATCTTGATTTAACACGTGAATTCTATGCCAACTGGTCACCGAAAATTACAGGGAGTGAAGTAAATATTCGGGGCCAAGTTCTGCAACTAAATGAGGAGTTCTTCAACTCCTTTCTGGGTTTGCCATCTGTTGATCCATCACTACTCAAAGAGCTGTATAACAGACCTCCGTACAGGAAAATTAGACACACATTGTGCGGAACAAGATCTATGGAACGATGGAGTAGACACAAGGATACCGGTCGGCACAACACCTTCCCATATGCTTCCTTGAATAGAGAAGCTCGAATATGGATGCGAATAGTCAACTTTTGTCTCATTCCAGGGACCCAGTACATGAAGATTACACGAGATAGAGTGTGCTTGGTGTACGCGTTGATGACGAATGTTCCTATCAACATTGGGGCAATTATTCGATCTACAATACGAAAGGCCAGGCTATACAAGAGGTCCCACTTCAGCTTTGGCAATCTGTTGACCGCAATATTGAGGAAGGAGGACATCGAAGAGGAACCGGTTGATCATAAACTTCCACACAACCCAAAGAGGGTTGATCTCACAAAGGTTAAAGATGTTGAAACCACGCATGGCGTCAACCTTACCACTGCGGAAAGGCATGCTCGGGAAGAGAGTTTCTTTCGCCATCTTTATGGCATGACTCGATTTACCATGATAAGCGGAAGTCATGTTCCAACCGCTGTAGAGATCCAAAAGATGGATTATGACTACCCAATGAATGAGCATGCAAGTCAAATGTGTGGAGTAGGTGTGTACTTTGAGGAACCTCTTGATGATGATGTGCCAACCGATGATGATCGTCGAATGCTAGACTCCAACGTGGAGGAGAACTCTGATGGCGATGACTCTGATGATGATTTCGACGAAGGGGGTATGACCCCAGACATAGAGGAGGAGTCCGACTAATCAGGTTCTTCTTATTTATTTTTCACTGAGGGCAGTGTGTCCCGTCTAAGTGTGGGGTGCTGGTATTTGCATGCTAACCTTCTTTATCTGCATTTGTATTCATTTATGTTTGTTTGTTTTGTTTTTTTAGTAGGTAAATTTTTTAAAAAAATTTTAACTTTGCATGAAGTTGTTCTGATAGGCAGCATGGTATTACGACAAGAGTCTATGATAAAATCATTACTATTGAGACGTTTAGGCTCTAATAGTGACTCATTATGTGATAATTGAGTGGTTCAATTCCTTTATCTATTGGGTCAAGAGTCTATACTGCTTCCAATAAAGTCGACCATGTGCCTTGTGTGTGTGAGATGATAGTATATTCTATGTTTGTGGCTGATGCTAGAACTTGCCTGGTATGTATGTAAAGCGAAATAAAGAGTATGAGTTTAGGAGATGATTTAGGCATTTCTTTGGCAACCTATGATTGTTTACCTTCATTTTATCTACCCATGGACATCATCCTAGATAACCCCCTTTGAGCCTTTAGCCTATTTTCTTTGACAGACTCATATGTAAGCCCAATCCATTTTTTTCAAGACCATAATTTGATCCAAAGTCCTAAGTGCTTTAAATTGTAAAGTAATGTGACAAAATAAGAGGAAATTAGGTGAGAATAGTGCCTTAGAATGTATTGGTGCTTGAATTTGTTATGAAAAATAATTGCTATCATAAGAGGTATGTTATGAAAAGAAAAAGGAAAAGAAAAATAAAAAGTTAATTCTATTCAAAATTGAAAAACAAAAGAGGTGAGAAAGGGTGGTAGATTAAAAGAAAGTAGAAAGGTTGTTTGAAAGAAAGCATAAATGGCATAATGTGATGTATTAAAGCGCTTAGGAACATAGTCACTATTTCTGGCCAAAATAGTACTACCTGTCCCATAGCCTACATTACAACCTGTAAAGACCTATTTGATCCTAAGCTTAGCATTCTGATATTTAGTGGAGCATTACACTAAGGGCAAGCCTATGGTCATCAGTTGCAACATACGAATTCTTTGTGAGAGTGAGAGCAAGGATAATCTTATACCCATGTTCAAAATATATATAATACTTGTGAGTGATTACGGGTTATATTTTGTGAGACACATGGTTGATGAGTTTTGGGTGGTTGTGTATGAATCTCTGTGCCTTAACTTTTGAATACGAATTAACCATCATCACGAGTCTATATTAGAGGTTGAATTGTTTCTAGAAGTGATCAGAAAACTACTCTTTGTTGATAATTGTCGTGCCTGTCTTGATGAATATTTTGTGTTGTTACTGTGAAACCCTAAGTGGATGTTTAGAAGGACATGATATTTTGTTCGAAGACGAAAAAAGCTTTAAGTGTGGGGTGTTGATGATAGGCAGATTTACACGCCTAAAGCACCTTAATGTACCCATATTTTAGCTAAGTTTTGAGGACAAAATATGTAATTCATGCACTTTTAGTCCTTTTTCCTGTAAGTGAGCTAACAAACGTGATTAGTAAGTTTTCAGGTATAAATGATGAAGATTTCAGCATTTTATGGATAACTTGACGCCAAAGGAAGCTTCACGAAAGAATGAAAGCAAAGCTTGGAAGCCTAGGGACCAAAAGAGACGCATGGAGAACCTGTCCCGGGCAAAAATAGCATTTCAGAAGACTTTGGGAATCAGCAGTAACTTATTAGGATTAGGATAATGATGCAGTAATTTATTAGGATTAGGATAAGTACGTAGTAGCCTAGTAGGAATAGGATATGGGTATTATAAATACCCTATTTTGCTGAAGCTTTTATTCATTATGTTAATTCTGATCATTCTCATTATTCTCATCATTCACATTCTAATTCATTCATCTACAACTCAAAACAATTTGCTTTCAATTAATTCTTATTTACTTTCTCTTCATCTATTCGACTTAAAATTTCCACAACAAGAGAACCGCTACTTGCAAGGTCTTCACGCCACAAAGCCCTACCAACATATACTACACGTGAGATCCTTATATTGGTATGATGATAATGACTATTGTGATTTCCATTGCACTCATGAGTAGCTAAAATTCTCTGTTGGGGTTATGGAAGCCTTATGAGATACTATCTATTGCTATGAGTTTGTGAATTCTTGACACGTATGCTTCTTATATCATTATTCTCTTCATCTTAATTTAAATTCTTATGGTTGCAAACATCTAGAATACGCCAGTATAGCATTAACTTGTTTGAAAGAAAAGTTATATGTCTGGAAAAGAGATAATGTCAAGGTAATAGGGCACCAACCCCTGTTAAAAAGTTAGTGTCGTAACTGGATTAACCTCTTGGAGCCTTTGTACCATTAGATACGCTTTAAGCTCGAAAGAGTTAAAGTGAAATAATCCTTGATGGTCGAAAGACGCCTGGATTTACCATAGAATACAATTCTCTATAAGCGCATGCATGTCTGAATTCCGCATAACTCATAGCCAATAGAGACGTATAACTCATAAGGTGGACATAACCCCAACTTCCAATTCTCATTGATTAAAATCTTACAAAACATTCTTTCTTTCTACTTTGCTATTTTCCGTTTTTACATTATTATTTTGTTACTCGCGCTACAATCCCCCCTTTTTACAAAACTTTCACCAAAAGTCTAATAATCTTTGCTTACTTAGTGACCAAGTATTCTTTGTAGGATTCGACACCCAACCCAATTGGGTTCTATATTTGACAACGACCGCTTACACTCTTACGAGAGCTGTAGTTTGAGCGTTATCAAATACTAGTAATAGACCACTAAGGGAAAAAAAAGTATAATGTAGAATAAATGACATAAAAGACTAAAATATATAAGATAGTCCTAAAACCTAGTGAAATCAGTACAGAAGCTTCTAATGTAATACGATTATATAATAAACTAATAAATGAATATAATGATACAAGCCATCTATAAATACAACATAGAGGCAAATATATTACATAAGAGAGAGAACAGCAATACTCTGGGCCATAGGAGATCTCCCTATGTCTCCAAACCAAAGGTTTTCTACACAATGCACACAACAATGACACAAACCCATACTATAATCTACAAGCTATAGAAGTGTAGTATAAGTACCAAACACATGGTACTCAGTAGGTAACTTCTAACTGAGCTCCAAAGATTATTCAAATATATATAACATACCAATAAAAACGTAAACTATTGTCTAATATCCATGAGAACTAACATCATAAAGCTAAAGAGACAATAAGGATAAACTAGCCTATTCTAACCATAATCTAGGTCTTAAGCACTATATTGTATATAACTAGAATATATACAATAAAGATCAAAAAAGATATACATTGTAATATACAAGTCTAAAGGATGGATATTCAACATAAATACATAAAGGAAGAAAGGGACATATCATAATACCATAACTATACATAGTTAGATAAATGCATGTATATATATATATATATATATCATAAAAAGGCTAACTCAATGGTACAACCTAAGTAATTACACTAGCATCTCAAGGCCTCTTAATTACAAAAGTGTATGCCTTAAGGAATATTATGGTTTGATTAAATAGGAATGTCTGAAAAATGTTTTAACTAGGCTTAAAGTGGGTTATGTAGCTAGGCTGTGGTGTTAGAGGTCCCAAGGGACCAATATTAGAAATTATGTTTGCTGGAGTATGGGTCTATATAGCCTGCGATTCGATTTCCCTTACTTATAACCGGGTGGTTTGAGTCCCCCTTATCAACTGATCGGGTGGTTATGTCACCATTGATATATGACCAGGTGGTTTGAGTCCCTCGTGGTACATATGTACATATGATTATTTCTCTAGTTCATGCTGTTATACGTACTTAGCCTTACAATGGGGTGAGTTTAGCCCATATAGCCTGTGGGTGCCTTTTTATGATGGTAGAGCTATACAGTCCAGGATAATATTTTAAAGTTCATGCTAAACCTTGTTACTTAACCTGGGATGTTATATTTATGTGTAAGTATATGTATTTGATTATGTGTAATGGTTTTTGGATGATTTTAAACTATTGATCATGGCATTATTTTATCCCTCCCCTAAGTTAAATGTTTCAACCCACTAATTATCTCTAAATATTGTATCCCCATGCGATATAGGAACCAAAGCTACTTTTGCTTTTTCTGCACAGTGAATGGATTCCCAAGTTATCAACAGTCAACTTAAAGTGGGTAGCCTCCATTTTTGGAAGGTCATTACTCTTTGGTTTCTCTTTTATCATAGACTTTTCTTTGGACTTATTTTGGTTATTGCCGAGGCCATGTCCCGACATTGGTTTGATTTGGTATTATCTTAGAGGCTTTGTAGATTACTGTGGACTGGGTAATGGTTGTGGATGTACTTTAGATGTCTTGAGTTGATATTTATCTATCTTGTTATATGTTTGAAATTCAAACACTGTTACTGTATTGTGTTCTATGTGACTAGGCAAAGGGGATGGTCTCTGATCCATGGCAAACTTGAGATGTTTGTCACAGACAGGACCTAGTTTAGGTTGTGACAAACTTGGTATTAGAGCTAGGTTCATTGTCAATTGGGTGTCCATAAAGTTGTGTCAAGTAGAGTCTCTTTTATGGGTGTGTAGTACGCCACACTTATAAGGATAGTCTACAAGACATTTAGGAATGTTTTCTTTTTTGTTATTCTATTTTAGGTTATAGAGTCTAAGTCCTTGAATCTCCTCTAATTCTCATTTATTTACATTTCAGATCATGCCACCAGAAGATCTAAAACTCGTAGAATCTCTTCAATTCTGCTTGAGGATAATATGGATGGAGCTCATCCTACTTATGGGGTATAGACTCAGTCTAGGGGTCCAGCTCCTGATTGCCCTCATGGAGTTCCACTAGTTTCCTCTAGCCCTCCTAGGACACCTTAAGCCGATATGTGAAATGTTGAGTTTTGCCAGTTAATCTATTTGCTTACCTAGTTGGTGGCCTATCAGACTAAGTGTGTTGCTTTTCTTGCACCATATTCTGAGGCCACTAGAGTTGGCCAATTTATGAGGTGAGTCCTCCGACTTTCACCAATTCAAATCTTAAGGATGATCACTAAAATCTCATTAATGAAATGGAAAAGATCTTCAAAATTATGAATATTTTTGACTCTGAGAGTGTTGAGTGTGTCGCATACCAACTGAAGGATGTGGAATATCAGTGGTATAAGGAGTGAGAGTAGATGAGGGCGGATGATGTTGAGCCAGCCATGTGGGATGACTTTTATAATACTTTTTTAGATTATTTCTTTCCTCAGGAGTTGATAGAGGCGAAGGCTGAGGAATTTATGAATTTGAAACAAGGTAGAATGACTGTGAAGGAGTATGCCTTGAAATTTTAATACTTATCTTGTTATTCTATAGCATTGGTGTCATCTATAAGGGTAAGGGTGAGAAAGTTTGCTTTCAGATTATCTCGTGATTTGGTTTTAGAGTGCAAGGACGCCTTGTTGAATAAGGATATAGATATCTCTAGACTTATGGTGTGTATGCAACAGGTTGAGGAGGAAAAAAAACAAGTTGATATAGGGAAAGGCAGAGTAATAAATTTAGGTATTCAAAATAAGGAGGAGGTCATAGAATAGTGCTAGATATAGCATGCAGTGGTCTAAGAAGAAGTGGGGAAATTTTAGTTCTTATTCTACGGCTAGTGATCTATATCCTAAGTTATCTGGTGATTGTTACATCTAGATAGATAGTGAATTTAGGGCACAAGGTGCCCAATCACAATCCAACGAAGCTCAGTTGGCCCTATCTTATCCTCTTATCATTTTTGTAGGTATAGCCATCACGAGTTATATGATGAGGGAAGGAATAAATTCTTTATGTATGGTCAGCTTGGTCACATGTAGTGGGACTATCCTTCAAAAATTGCTTCTGGAGCTAATAAGTTCCTTGTTGATACTTCTTTATCTCCTACACCAAAGGGTGTTGCTTCAAGTATCAATTTTGGATAGAATTATCTGTATGCTCTTGCCACCCATCAGGAATCAAAGCTTCTTTTGATGTTTTCACTGGTACTTTACAACTCTTCTTTTGTGATGTATATTGTCAGCTTGATCCCGGGTTTACCCTTTTATGTAACCCCTTATGTGGCTATTTATTTTAGTTTTGGTACTGAGTGTATTCTAAATATTTTTTTGTGTCAAACCTGGTGGTTAACTCTATTATGGCTTAGAGAGTCAATAGGGGATATGAGGTATCTATCTGTGGTAGAGAGTCATTGGTGGATTCGATATAGTTGGAGATGTTAGATTTTGATGTTATCTTGGGGATGGATTGGCTCCATTCATGTTATGATCCAGTGGTTGTAAAATCCAAAGGGTTAGTTCCTAATTCCCAAACAAACTGGTGATTAAGAGAGAAAGTAGTTTTTTAGCACCTAAGGGAAGTTTCATTTCTAATCTTAGAGCATAAAAATTTATTTCCAAGGGGTACCTATATCATCTAGTTTAGGTTAAGGTCTCTAGTTCTGACAGTCCTTCTTTATAGTTTATCCCCATGGTTAGTGAGTTTCCCAAAGTATTTTCAAACGATCTTCTCGATATTCCTTTTGATAGGGAAATTGATTTTAGGATTGACCTTCTAGTGGATACCCATCCTATATCTATCCCTCCTTACAAAATGGCTCCGACTGAGTTGAAAAACTTAAGAAGCAGTTGAAAGACCTTCTTGAAAAGGATTTTATTCACCCTAGTATTTCCCCATTGGGTGCTCCTTTTTTTTCATGCGTAATAAGGATAGTTCCCTTTGAATATATATTAACTACCGCCAGTTGAATAAGATGACAATAAAGAATAAGTACCCTCTCCCTAGGAATGATGATCTCTTTGACCAGCCTTAGGGTGCTAAGTACTTCTCTAAAATTAATCATCAGTTGGGTTATCATCTGTTGGAGATTAGGGAGGTGGATATCCCTAAGACTTCTTTCCAAACTTGGCATGGTCATTTCGAGTTCTTGGTGATGTCCTTTGTTTTTGCTAAAACCCCAGCGGCATTTATGGATCTAATGAACTAGGTATTCCATCAATATCTGAACTTATTTGTCATTGTGTTCATTGACAATATTCTGGTATATTCAAAGAGTGAGGAAGATCATGCCAATTACATCTGTATATTGTTGTAGACCCTTAATGATCAGCATTTGTATGCTAAATTTTCCAAGTGTGAGTTTTTGTTGGATGTTGTTACTTGCTTGGGTCATGTTGTTTCTACTGAGGGGATCATGGTGGATCCACAAGAGTTTCTGGTGGTTAAGAAGTGGACTAGACCCACTACTCTAAGCAATATTCAAAGCATCTTAGGTTCGTCCGGATATTATAGGAAGTTTGTGGATAGTTTCTCTTTGATTGCTGCTCCATTGACTAGATTGACTCAGATAAAGGTGAAGTTTCTGTGGTTGAATACTTGTGAGGGTAGTTTTGAGAAGTTGAAGGATAAGTTGAATTCTTCTACTATTTTGACCCTGCCCGAGGGTACTGATGGTTTTATTGTTTATTGTGATGTATCCCGTGTGGGATTGAGTAACGTGTTGATGTAGTAGGGCAAGGTTGTTGTATATTTTACTAGGCAGTTAAAGGTGCATGAGAAGAACTATCCGACTTATGATTTGGAGTTGTTGGGTATGGTTTTACTTTAAAGATTTGCTCATTACTTGTATGGAGTTTGTGTTGATATATATTCTGATCATAAGAGCCTATAGTTATGTTCACCCAGAAGGAGTTGAAATTTAGGAAAAGGAGATGGCTTGAGTTACTCAAGGATTATGTTATGAGTCTTCACTATCATCCAGGTAAAGTTAATGTGGTTGTTGCTACTCTTAGCAGGTTATCCATGGGGAGTTAATCTTATGTTGATGAGGAGAAGCGAGGGTTGGTGAAAGATATTTGTTGTTTGGCTAATCTTGGAGTTGGTCTCTTGAATTCTAAGGTTGGAGGGGTGATCGTTCAGGGGGTGGTAAAGACTTCTCTCGGTACTGAGGTAAAGAAGAAGTAGGTTTTGGATCCTAACTTGATGCAAATTAAGGATTAGGTGGTTCATCAAAAAATCTTGGCTTTTGAGATTGGCGGTTATGGTATCCTTAGGTACCAAGGTAGATTGTACATTTCCTATTTCGATGGGTTATGGGAAAGGATTTTAGTCGAGGCTCATAAGTCAAAGTATATTGTTCATCCTAGTTCAACGAATATTTATCATGATTTGAAGGAGATTTATTGACAGAATAACATGAAAAGAGATGTGGCAAATTTCATGGCTAAGTGTATGGTTTGTCAGCAATTGAAGGTTGAACACTTGAGGGCTGGTGGATTGTCTCAAGAGATTGAGTTTCCTGTATGAAAATGGTAAGTGATTAATATGGATTTAGTTACCGATTTTTTCGGTCACGTAGTCAGTTTGATTCAATTTGGGTCATTATAGATAGGATGACCAAGTCTGCTCATTTCTTGCCTATAAGGACTAATTTTTCTGCGGAAGATTATGCTAAGCTTTTCATTTAGGAGATTGTCAAGTTACATGGTACTCCAGTTTCCATTAAATCTGCTCAAGGTACGTTGTTCTCATTGCATTTATGGCATTCTTTTTAAAGAGGTTTGGGGACTAAGGTGAATCTTAGCACCGTATTCCACCCTGAAATGGATGGACAAGCGGAGAGGACCATTCATACCTTGAAGGATATTCTAAGGGCTTGTTTGATTAACTTCGATGGTAGTTGGGTTGATCATTTTCCTCTCACAGACTTTGCATATAATAACCATTATCACTCGAGTATTCAGATGGCTCCGCTCAAGGCTTTATATGGTATAAGAAGTTGGTCTTCTATGTGATGGTTCGTAGTTGGTGAGGCAAGGTTATTTGGTTTTGACTTGGTTCATCAGGCTATGGAAAAGGTGGAGGTGATTAGGGATAGTCTTAATACCACCCAAAGTCGCCAAACATCCTATGCGAATGTAAGGCACAGGGAGTTAGTTTTGATGTTGGTGATTGGGTATTCTTGAAGGTGTCTCCCGTGAAGGGACTGATGAGATTTGGAAAGAAGGGAAATCTAAGTCCCCATTATGTTGGACCGTACTTGATTTTGAGAAGAGTGGGAAACGTTGCTTATGAGTTGGAGTTGCCTTCGAGTTTGGGTTCTATGCATCTGGTGTTCCATGTTTTGATATTAAATAAGTGTGTGGGTGATCCTTCCCTGGTTGTCCCTTTGGAGAGCGTTGGTTTTTTGGATTCCTTATTTTATGAGAAACTCCTGATTAAGATTTTAATGGCTTCCCTAAGGTTCTATGGAGGAATCATAAGGTTGAAGAAGCTACTTGAGAAACTGAAAAGAACATGAAGTCCAAATATCCATTCGTATTTTCTGCATGGGATAATCATGCTAAAGGTATGTGTATTCCTTAATATTTTTGTTTTCTGTTTTTGTTAAAGGTAAGTGTGGTTGTGTTCCATGTTAAATCGTGCTAATGGATGCCTTGTCTCATCATTCAGGGAAGAATGATCCTGGGGGAGAATGTAACACCTTGGATTTTTGCCCTTGAAAATTTCTGAGTTTTTGAACTCACTACCTAACCTACGACAGACCTTACGAGTTGTAAGGTCTTCTTATGATCTATAGGGGCTAAATCATCATATAATAAGTGAGTAGTGTCTATGCCATTGTCTTGATTACGACTAGGGGTCACTAGTTATGAAGACTCATCACGAGTCGTGGTGTCTAAATAATAGGGTGACCAGTGTGTACCCCAAATATTCCTGTCCTGGTCACAACTAGGACCCTACGAGTCATAGGGTCTCTTGAAAAGTCATGTAATGTAAGTCGTAGGGTCACCAGAGAGGGTTCCCTCAGCTATTATCTTGACAATGACTCATGGTGACAAGTCATAGTGAGTACTTACGAGTCGCATAGTGACCCGTAGTCACTGGCGATAATTTTCAGCTTTTAATGAAGGACACTTTGGGCATTTCCCTCTTTACCCACTTAGACCCCATGTACATAAAACACATTGGGCCCATTATTTCCAACCCTTATCAATTATAAACACTCTCCTTACTCTTTCAAATTCCCAATTCAAATACAAAGCTAGGGTTTCTCAAAGTCGGTCATCTAAGGGCTCAAGGGATGATTTCTCTCCATAATGATCAGTACTTTTAGGAATGCTACTCTTCCCCAAGTCTTATTTCATCAAAAGCAGGTGTTTATAATTGTATCCATGTGATTTAATTGATGATTTTAAATGTGGGTTGAGAGTTATTGAACATTATTGAATTAATTGTTTTTCCCATGGCTTTTATGACTTATGTATGGTTTGAATTGATGGTTTTGAACATGTGCGGTGCATAGGCAAGGTGAATAAACTGGGGGTCATGGTTTCTCCTAATTTAGTGAATGCGGATAATTTAATTGATATAACCCCAACCCAATCTTGTGAAATTGGCTTTGAAAGTATAGTTGTATTGAATTATTTTTGGGAACCATTGCATGATATAAAGAGGTTATTGAAACATAATGGTTTGATTTAATGAAAAAGGGGGTGTTGTTTCCCCCAAGTGAATGGAATTATACTAGCATGATGATGTTACCTTGCAAGTATAGTTGGTATGATGATACCAACAGTGTATACCTTAAGGAATATTATGATTCAATGGGAATGTGTGAAAAATGTTTTAACTGGGCATAAAGAAGGTTGTCTAGCTAGGCCGTGAAGGTGGAGGTCCCGAGGGACCAATAATGGAAACTGCATTTAATTGTACAGGGTCTAAATGGTGACGCTGCCCGAATCAGATCTGTGCCGTAATGGGTATCCCAAGTCTAACCAGGATCGGGGACCGCCCCCTTAACCTAACCCAACTACTGTATACATCCTTGGATGAGCTGAATTTCGAGCATAAAATAAGATTGTGTAATGCTCTCATGAAGACTCTAGGATAGGGTAACAATCATGACCAACTGAACCGAGTCTAACCATACCAAACCAACCGTCCATTCTATACCAAACCATTTACAAAGTATCAAACATAATATGATAATCAAACCCAAAGTATAATATGATGGAACAGTGAGAAATTATCTCTGATGATGCAAGCCTCCCAGCTTATTCTAATGTCAAGGCTGACACCAATACCAATCCCGCCCATACCAACCCCTATAAGTACCACAAAGTCTCTATCCAAAAGAATACAAATATCCCGTTGGGACATGCCCCCAACCATGGCCAAAACCAATATCCGAAAAGAAAGTAAAATGTCTAAGAATGTACAACATGAAATGATACCTTCTGAAAGGATGAAAGCTCACCACCTTAGTCCAATAAGTTGTTGCCGAACCAAGTACTACGAAGGAAGAGTCGAATGGTCGGTTCCTGCATACCGTAGGTATACAGTTGTCAGTAGACGGGTTAGTGGGTGAACATTAGCATGAAACATAGGATAACGATAAAGTAATGCTAGTTTTCAAAACCAAGTGAAAACTATCCAATGCAAACAACCATACATACATATAATTCTATTAGTGCGAGAAAAAGGTATCGGGTTTAATATGTCATTTAAAACCTTTACCTGGGTTGTGTAGCTTAGTCATCCTGCCACCCACAGGCCATATGGGCTCAGCTCCCCCTGTTGAAAGGGTCCCAGTGTGTGTAGCCGCACGACCAGGCAATATCCCTGGGATGACTAGTACATCCCTCTAATATAAATGTAACACTCGTATGTGGCCATAAAAGACCTCTCATATCGGTAAATATGAGTTTTGTGTTTTGATCCCCCGGGACTGCCACCTTCCATGGCTTAGCTTACACTTGCCTCCATTAATGCCCAATTAAAACCAAGTCCAAACAGTCCAATTATCCTTTTATTAACCAAGGCTATTCAATAAACTAGTGGTATCTTAATACCACCATAATTGTAAGAATTATCCATATTCAAACCATTTAGATTAAGGGGACATTCAAGTGCCCCATCATTGGCCGTATTAAACCTCTTGAGAGACTATCATGTTCTCCACAAGCATAACCAATTAGGCTTAAGACTTTGTAAACCATTTAAAAACATTTATGATTTCATGTATAAGCCGAAAACAAGCAAGAGTTCCATTAAAACAAGCCAATGCAATGAACATATCTTTATAAGCATTTTATAAATACCTTAGGGGCATAATATAACCAAAACCAAATTTAATTACCATTAAACCATTATTATGCAATTCAATTGTCCCAAACCACCGTTAATGCATAGAAAACATAATTAAAACTATAGGAAATCATAACCAAGCATTTAACATCTAAACCCCCAAATCAATAGTTGAAAGCCATAATCATACAAGAGAAAAAACATGAAATCAACCATGTAACCATTCCTTTAATTGAAATTAAAATTAGGGAAGAGAATCATGCCTTAAACCAAGAAAATTGATGGAATTAATTCACCAAGACAAGCCCCAAAGTAACCCCTTAGTTAAAACCCTAGCTCTTTGTCCCAAAAGCTTTTGAGAGAATTATGATATGTTTAGCAAGAGTTTCTATGTGTTTAAGAATAAATTAATAGGGTAAATAACCTCCTAAGTATATTAGAAGTCGTGGATCCCTATTAGGATAAGTAGGAAAATGACCAGAATACCCTCAGTTAAATCCCATAAAAACCTAACACAAGGTCACGACTGACCCTCTTACGAGTCATAACCTTCCTTATGGTTGATACCTACTTGATCGTAACCAAACGTCAACCATGGATCAGATACTGTCTAATATACAACTCATCCACCCACATCATAACCTCAGTATACTATCTGTACACGTGATTCATATCTCTAGGAGAATACAACACCAGGAGGATCAAACACTGTCCACCTTACGAGTCTCCTATATGACTTGTACCTAACCATACGGCACTCTCCCCTAAGTTATATCCATTCCAATAACCAAAACTATCCCACCAACTAACACTGGTCAGCTTACAATAGGACTTCACCACTCATACCTCAGCATACAGCTCATACCATGAGTCATATAAGGTTCGAAGGATGGGATTCCAAGAAATTTTCTAAGGGTATAAGCCCAGGATGCTTCAAATGGCCAAGGGTTTGAGTCCCCCTGCTTATGACTAGGTGGTTCGGTCCCTCATAGTACATATATCCATTTGATTATTTCTCTAATTTGTAAGTCTACATGCACTGGGGCCTTTTTAACAGGGCGAGTTGAGCCCATATAGACTGTAGATGCCTTTTTATGACAGCCAGTCTAATGTTTTAAAGTTTAGTCTAAGCTTTGTTCCTTACCCTGACATGTTAAATTTATGTGTATATATATATATACATATGATTGTGTGGAATGTTTTTGGATGATTTTGAATGGTTGATCATGGAATTATTTAATCTCTCCCCTGAGTTACATCCTAGAGCTCAACCCATAAACTATCTTGAAACATTGTATCCCTATGCGATGTAGGAACCGAAGATAATTTTACTTTTTCTGTGCAGTGATTGGATTCCTAGATTATCAACAGTCAACTTAATATGATGAGACTTTTTTTCTGGGAGGCTGTTACTTCTTGGTTTTTCTTTTATTGTAGACTTTTCTTTGGACGTATTTTGACGATTGTTGGGGCCATGTACTAACATTGGTTTGATTTAATTTTATCCTAGAGGCTTTGTCAAGTATTGTGGACTAGGTATATATTGTGGATGTATTTTAGACTTCTTGAGCTTATCTTTATCTATCTTGTTATCTTATAAGTGTATTATGTTCATTGTGACTATGCAAAGGGGGTGGTCTCTGATCCTCGATGAACTTGAGATACCCATCACGGCCAGGCCCTAGTTTAGGATATGATAAAGTTGCTACCAGAGCTAGGTTCATGGTTAATTGGGTGTTCACAAAGTCGTGTCAAGTAGAGTCTCTTTCATAAACAAAGCAAAGATTGAGGTAATTGAGAAATTACCAACACCAGTATAAGGTAGAGGCATATGGAGCTTTCTGGGTCATGTAGGTTTTTATAGGAGGTTCATTAAGGACTTCTCTAAAATTATAAATCCTCTATGCAAGATTTTAGAGAAAGAGGTTAAATTTATATTCGATGATACTTGTCTCAAGGCTTTCAAATGCTTGAAGGAGCAATTGATTTCGGTTTCTATCATTATGTCTCTCGAATGGTCTGCACCTTTTGATATCATGTATGATGAAAGCGGAGTGGCCATGGGTGATGTCCTAAGCCAACAGAGATAAAATATCCTGCATCCCATCTACTACGCCATTAAAGCTTTAAACCCCACACAGAAAAATTATACAGTTATAAAATAAGAGCTACTTGCGGTGGCTTTTGCTTTCCCTAATCCTCTCGACTTAGGGAATTTCTATTTACTGCCCAGATTTTATCTCAGGTTAACCAACCTTGTTACAGAACTGATTATTAAACGAAGTATTTCTGAGTCCCTATTGATAATTCACTTCCTACTATATTTGATTTCTTTCTCAAGAAAATCAAAGCAGGTGTGTCTACTGTTTGTAACCAACAGACGCTAATTAAAACTTCAGAATTAACAAAAAATCCTACCACCTTTTGAATCTTGAGTAGTTAGCACCTCATAAAGACCTAACCCTAGATCCCATAACTTAGGTTAATGGAGTTTAGCCACTCATGATGTAACAAACAAAACACATAATTGAATTCATGATTTGAAAAATAAACTTACAAAGATGAATAATAACTAGTGAATCGCAGATTAGATCACAAAGGAAAAATCCCAAAATACTGATAATAATCTCTCAAAAATAGTTGTGTTGTTAAAGTCAAGAAGTAAAGAAAGAAAATATCAGAATATCCTGTCCAAAAACTCAAGGTGTCGACCTTGTGCCAAACAATGATAATAATAACGTTAGTTGATGTCTAGAAAATCCTAAAACAAAGCTTTAAATAGTTTACCTTAAATAAGGAAACAAAATCAAGGTTACATCTTTTTCTCAAAATAGACAATGACTATTTGTGACACCTTATTAGGATCCTGATGACTTATCAAGAATGTCGTCAGGTCTTCTTCAAATCTGCACTAGTCCTATCTTAGGTTGACAGCAACTTCTGATGGCTTATCAGAACTGTGACGACTTATCAGAAATGTCATCATACTTTTGCTTCAATTCTCATGTCCTTCCTAAGTCTGACAGCATTCCTGGCGACTTTCACCATTATAACGGCCTAGCACAAAATGTCGTCGATTCTACCAACTGAAACTCATTCCCTATTTAAGGTTGATGACATTCTTGATAACTTATTAAACCCTTGATGGCTTATCACAAAATATCATCACAACTTCCACTTTACGCTAATTCTCTGTCTACAGATGACAACTATCCTGATAGCTTATCACGGGGCTGACGACTTATCACAAATATCATCAGCCACACTTATCTTTAGATTTCTTTAAATTCCAACCTTTTTGCTTCTATTATTGTTGGTTCTCTATCATATCAGCTTAAACTACAAAATCAGACATAGACTAATCAATAATAACTAAAGTTGCTCAAGACCTTGCAATTACTTAGAGTTAAAATCCTTAAATATGTTAGCATATGCTCACACATCAATGCACAGCTCAAAAAATTTTGCAGCGTGGGTTTTACTGGCCTTAAATTTATAAGGACGCTCATGATTTTGTACAAGCCTATGATCAATGTCATCATCAAGGCAATATCTCACAGCACCATGAACTAACCATAACACCTATTCTGGAGTTAGAGTTATTTGATGTGTGGGGGATCGATTTCATGGGCCCATTTGTGAGCTTCAATGGCATGAGATACATTTTGGTGATGGTTGATTATGTGTCAAAATTAGTGGAGGTAGTTTTTATTCCAGATAATGAAGAAAGAAGGGTCACTGCCTGTTTGAAGAAACATATTTTTTCTCAATTTGGAACTCCACGTACAATTATTAATGATGGTGGGTCTCAATTCTGCAACCGCTTGTTCAAAGCCCTACTTGATAAATATGGTTTAAGGCATAAGGTATCAACACCTTATAATCCTCTAAAAAGTGGACAAGTATAAGTCTCCAATAGAGAGATAAAGTCCATCTTTACAAAAACTGTGAATGCCAATAGGACTGACTGGTCTAGAAAATTAGATGATGTATTATTAGCCTACTAGACAACTTATATGACCCCTCTAGGTTCCTCTCCATATAAACTTTTATACATAAAGGCATGCCATTTAACTTTTGATCTTGAGCATCAGGTACAATAGGTGTTGATGATACACGAATAAAATATGAAATCAAAAACTAAACTATGATACAAATACGAAAGCTAAAGATAAATAGAAAAGCAATAAGATAGACAAAATGCAAGGAATTGAAAGCAAATAAAGGGTGTATCAAAACCTAAACCCTTAATCAATTAAACCGAACTAAGCACCTAAATCTTAAGTAGACCTCAAGGGAATCGATTCCTAAGCAAACCCACATTTCTAAACAAAAGATCAACACAAGCAAATTCACGCTTGCCTCATACTCTCACAAGTGTTCAAATTAATAATTCAACATAAAATACTTACTAAAATAAAAAGAAGTCCTATTTATAGTCTAGGATAGGTTATTATATCATATAGGCCCAAAAGTGGCCCATTTAGGAAAGACAAATATATAAAAGCCCATTAGACACTTGTTGAGCATATGGGGTGCATATGGGGTGCACATGGGTCACATAACAAGGTTTTATTAGGTTGTTTTGAACCTCTCTAGCGGATCTAAAGTGGGTTGGGCGCACCTCCAAAGTGGATGGGGAACATCTCCTCTTCTGGGGGCTTTCTAGCCTCGTTTTGTCTTCCATCGGCCTCTCTAATGTCCCTTGAGACTCCTTGGTAATCATAATATTCCAATGGATTCCTTTTTATATCCCTAAATAAGTCATCAAGTGTCACTTGACCCTTAAGTATCCTCTCTAGCAATTCAGAGGCCATTTGGATTGTATTACTTGAAAAGGCTAAATTTTGAGTGGCGTGAGTGATAAACCTGAGGTTGAGGAAGGTGAATGAATTGAATAAATTTCTAATCCATGATTATGAGAGCTCGTCTATATACTAGGAAATAATGAAGTTGTATCATGGCAGGAAAATCAAGAAAAGAATATTTAAACTCGGTGATTTAGTCTTGTTGTATAATTTAAGAAAATGCTTGTTTCCTAAAAGCTAAAATATAGGTGGACTAGACCATTCACTGTGGTTAATGTATTCCCACATGGTTCTATATAAACAAATCTTGATGGTGATACACCATTCAAGGTAAACTGGAAACGAGTGAAGCACTTCATGGGAAACCTAGAGGAAGTTAGAGTCTGTGTTGACATGGACCTTGGGAAAGTTTGATTATCCAAGGAAACTGAGTTGTGCCGCGATGGTAAATCAGGAAATGCTTGGTATACAACCCAAGGTACACCGACACTTAGTGTGTCCAAGGTATGTTCTCACTTCCCTTAGTTTTATATTATTTTAGTGCATTAGGGATAGTGCATAGTTTGTAGTTGGGGTGGGGTATACCATAGCCGCCATGAGTTTTTGTTGTCGTGCTTCTTTTCCTATCGGTCGTGGTATGGTTGTAGAACTGACATGTATAGATTAAATTTATGTCGTATTGTGTTTTGTTTTATATTATGTTGTGTTTTTATATAATTAGGAGATTTTCAAGTATTTAGGGCAGTTGTTATGTTTTTCATTGATTTTAAGAAAAATGATACCCCTCTAAATTTGTGTTTTAGAACTGTATGAATATATGTTTGTGTGAACATTATGGATCTTGGTATGGCATTAGAATTAGGAACATGATAATCACTTGCTAACAATTACATGAATTGGATAAGTAGTAGTTTGTAATACTTACTCTATGACATGTATGTGTGAGATGCTACTTAGTTTTCTTTGTGTGTTGAATTCAGAACTTGCTTGGTTAGTCTTGCCTAGGTTGAAGGATAGTCGGTTATAAAAGGATCATAGGTCATTTTTTATTCTAGTCCAGTTATATCCTAAATGACCTTACATGTATGAATTGTATCCCTTGATCCCTGTTTTGAGCCTAATAGCCTATTCTTCTTATTATTGTTCACTTTTCCATTTGTATTACAAAGAATCTGTTTTGGACCTGGTCCACTTTGTGCATTATATACCTCAACTCAGGCAAAATAACTAAGTTGAGGGTGGTTATCATAGGGGTGTGCAGTGTAAAGTGGGTATATAGAAGGGTAAAATAAGAAAAAAATTTAGTAGGGTTGGGTATGGTAGCAAAAGAAACAAAAAAAAAAGAAAATTTTGAAAAGGTCAAAAAGAAAGAATAAAAGACCACACTCAACCTGAATGTGCAATATAGAATAAAAATGGAGAAATAAGGATGGAACAAAAAGAAATTGGTTAAAGTGTGGGCCCCAAGGTTAGTGTAGTGCCAAAGAGGCTTAGTCACATGATATGTCCCATCCCCCAAGCCTACATTACAAGCCGAGAAAAGTCATATAATTATCGTAACTTGGCTATTTGAAGGCTAAGGTAAAGAAAATAAGGGCAAGCCTATGGTTTTTAATGCAAGTATATTGGAACTTCTCTTCTAAGCGTGAGTCTCTCTTAACTGTCCCTACATCGAAATGCATTATTTCATATTGAGTGAGTGGGACATATTTGTTGTGAGGGCATATGAGTCATATTGTTAGCTTCTTGCGTATTTGGGTAATGTAACTTATACATAGCATGGTTGTCTGTTGCTGATGTAATGCCATACCTTGATCCCATTATGTCACGTTATTGTGCTTCATGTTTATACACAGTTGATTTTAAAAAGTGATATAGAAAGGGGTGTTTTGATTTGAGCTTAAAGTGTTGATTGATTGCCTTGAATAGCTTAGATTCTCCTAATTAAGTGTCGTGTTTTATTATATTTTATTTTGTTGTCTAAGGACATGCAAACATTCTAAGTTGAGGGTGTTGATGTTCTATAGAAATATAGAACTTTCGATATTTAAACGAGAAAAATATGCAAGTTTCTGAGGTTGTTTTGTTAGATATGATCCATTTTATTTATGTTTTGTAGGAAACCATGTTTTGGATGCTATGTTTGAGAAAAATATGAAAAAGGGCATTTTGTATACTTATGTGATCAATAATGGATGTTCTTGACACTTTCTATATTGTTCATGACAGAAACATATGCACGAATTGAAGAAAAGCTAAAAAATAACTTCCGGCACATGTTAAGTCAACATACGAACCGCATGTAGCACATATGGGCAAAGCATGTGTAAGAAGTACAAAATTTTAAGAGCTAACCTGCAGGAAATTTTGGTCTGGGCACATGCGGTCACTATATGCACCCAGTCTGCAGGCCGCATGTACCACATACGCTTAAGGCCAGGCCGCATGTGGTGACCACACGTAGCCACCGACCCTTTTTTCTCCTATTTTGTTCAGTATATAGTCTTAGGGTTTCCTCATGTACTCAAATACCCCTAATGTGTATTTTAGTAAAAGTTACTCACTCTTGATACTCACCAATATATTTTGATTTCGAGATTAGATTTTAGTCTTGGGATTCTCTTTTATTGACTTTAGTTGATTAATTCAATTACGGTTTTGGGTTTTTACTTGTGATTGTTGTGTTTTCATCTTATGCTTTCAATCATGAATGTTATTGATTGTTTCACAAGCATGAGAGGCTAAAATCCCTTAGCTAGGGTTGTGAAAACGCTGGCAGATTGACAAAGTAAGGGAAGTGTTATTGTAGTTCTGAACCAATACCCATGCATGCATTGTATTATCTTCACTTTAATAATTATCTTACTGGTACCAAACGTTAGAATACCGCCTAGATTATTGCTACTTACTCCAAAAAAAGGAGTAGTGACAAGAAAAAGATAATGACAATAGTAATTTAAAGTTTAGCTACCGATCCACGCTGCTAGGTGTTATCGAAGTAAGATGGTTAGCTTTCATCTAATAACTAGATACTCAAAAGGTAATAGTTAACTGGGATCAAGATAAGTGTTTGTAAGGCAAAATCATTAAACTCAATAGGTAAAGGGTAAAATCCTTCTGCTAGTCCAAATATTGTAGAAGGTACATAAGTTATTGATTCTTCATACAAGGTATCGGGTTGGTTCAACAAATCACGATAAGCTTACGGAGTTGAGAAGATAGGGGAACACAATCCTAGTATTCACCTCCGACAAAAATACAATTGAAGTTGATATTTGCTACTACTTCAACATTGATACTCAAATCCCCCCATTTCCTTTTCCAACTCTTCCAATTGATAACAACAGCTGAGAGTTATGATTCCACCTATTCTCTTGAGACTCGACCCCAATCTTTATTAGGTTACTATATTTGGCAGTGATTGTATCATCTTCAGAGTGGAGGTGCAGCTTGTGCGTCACCACAGGTCATTGGGGACAACCAGGGGACTGGATCATGGGTTTTTACACATCTATTAATCCCATAAATCATTTGTTTGCTGAAATCAAAGAACTAGAATAGGGATTGTAACCTGATATATCCTAGTATCTGTGACATAACCCGATCTGAGGCCTTGTCATAATGGGCATCCCAAGTCCGACGGGGATCGGTGACCACCCCCATTACCCAACCCAACCTCCAGCCGCCTACCCCACTGTTGGCTGAATTTGGAGCATATAACAAGATAGTGTAACTATCCAAATTATAAACTCTGGGATAGGTCTATTATCGAGACTGACCCAACCGAGTCCAACCGTCCGAACACAACCAATAGCCAAACCAACCAAACCATAACCAAATGAGTCCCATAATAATTATATAAAATCCTAAAATAAAAGGGGATGGAACGGTGAGAAATTTAGTCCTATGGCATCAGCCCCAATACCAATACCAATGCCCAGGTTGACACCAATACTGATCCCACCCATACCAACCCATAGTAGTTCCACAAAAGCCTCTAACCATAAGAATACCAAAATCCAGTTAGGACATGCCCCCAACCATCGCCAAAACCAATATCCATACATAAACCAAAGTATAAAATAACATCCATGAAATGGATCCTTCCAAAAAGATGGAAGCTCACTACTTCAATCCAGTAGTTGATCCCGAATGTCCGAATGCTAAGCAGAAGAAGTAAAACGGTCAGTTCCTACATCGTGTGGGGATATAGCCACCCAAAAATAGGTTAGCGGGTGAAATCTAGCGTGAACTCAGGAGAAGGATAAAATAATGCCAACCAATATAACCATGCCGGGAAAGGGAATCGGGTTTAGCATGCATTTAAAATCATTTACCTGGGTATATGAAGCTTAACCGTCCTTAACCACCCATGGGAAATATGGGTCCAGTGTAACCCCTGAATGGGCCCTAATGCGTATAGTCACACGAACCAGAGATACCATAAGAGTAAGGGATTCCCAAGTACCCTTAACCTCCATGATACATATGTACAATGTACTTAGAGGATTCCCACGTACCTCAAAGTATCATAAAAGGGTCGTCATGTCCTACCCCTCATGTCATCAAACATGAGTTTTCATTGTTCGTTCATTGAACTTTCACTTTCACGGTTAGCTATCACACCCCGCCATTATTACCAATTTAAAACCATTTACAACCAACTAATCCATTATTCCATTTATTATTTTCCAGGGCTATGAGTAGTGGTGTTGTTATACCGACTATAACTTGCAAGTATTGTCCTTAGCCAAACCCTTTAAGGTAAAGGGATTTTTGTGTACCCATTATCCATATAAACTTGGGGAGTCCCATGTATCCCACAAGTATATTATATTATCTTGGGGTATTCCATTGTACCCCACAAGTGTTCCTTTAACATATTTACATGGGGAATTCCATTGTACCCCACAAGGATGTTTGTTAAACCCAAAGCCATTCCATTTAACTATTCTAAACCATTTAACCGTTTAGGGTTTCATTACCAAGTTTAAACCATAGAATAGTTCCATTAAGATCCAACAATGTAGTGAAAACATTCTCATAGGAATTTTATCAAACATATTGTGGGTATAGTGTTTCCTAAACCAAAGCCAATTTCCAAATAACCATTCCCGTGAAACCAATTATACAAAAACACTATTAAAGCATATAAAAGCATAATTAAAATATGGGAAAACTATAACCAAGCATTTATAACCAAAAATCCCCAAATTATATTTGAATATCTAAACCATACAATAATCAAACCATGAAAACAATGTATAAAACCATGCTTTTAGTTGGAATTAACAATGAGGGAAGTGAACATGCCTTAAACCAAGAAGATGATGGAGAGGAATCACCAACACTAGCCTCAAACTAATCCTTAAGATGAAACTCTAGCCTTTCTTTACCCAAAAGATTTAGAAAGAATTATAGATTGCTTAAGAGAAGTTTCTAAGTGTTAATGAATAGAATGATAGGGAAAATAACCTCCCAATAGGAAAATAAGTCGTGGGGGGCCTTATTAGGTTAGGTGGAGAAATGTCTAGATTACCCTCACTTAAACTCCTAAAAATCTCATCAGGTGGGTACGACAATCCATACCAGTCGTACCCTTCAATAAAAGTGGTACCCCCCACTCGTACCCAAGGATGTTTCCCTTGGACCCAACACTTCCAAGGTATGACTCACCCCAAACCATGACTACCATGCGAGTCCATGGTATAACTCGTACCCTAGCTTATGGCTCATGGTGAGCCACTCGTACTTAGATCCAACTTAAGTTACCAAATCTAAGACTAAGTTAAGTAACCAAAAAACTCGTATCCACTAATATGACTCGTACCACCTAAGTCATACCCATTCTAGAAACCAAATCCAACCTACCAACCAACACTGGTCAGCATATAACTAACTCATAACACTTGTATCCCATTGTACTAGTTATTTCCCCTAGTCGTATCATGTCCAAAGACCAGAAATCCATGAAATTTTCCAAGGGCCAGAAACCCAGGATGTTTCAATCTAATGCTTATTGAAATTGAAGTTGATTCAATAGAATTAGTACAATAACAGCATAAGCCTCACCTCATATACTAACATCATCAAAATTTAGAGGTCCCTTTTGAGGAGATTAGAGAATCCAACAGTGAAACATTCTATTAAATTAGCTAGGCCATCAAAATTAGTGCTTAACCTATTATATTAGTTAGGCCACTAAAATCAGTGACATTATATATGAATGAGGACAAAATATAGGTTCCATCCCCAGTCACAAAAGCATTGGATGCAAATGTTGACATAAAGGTCATTGGCTATAAAAGTTTAAATAAAGAAGATTTGGTAGTTGGGCCGTTAAATGTGCTCATGATAACATTTTTAAATGTTACCTTCAGTGATGTCACTGATGACATCAATAGGGATTATTTTTTTCCTATAAAAGGATCTCCTCAACTCATTTGTTAAATACACCAAAACAGAGAGAAAAACAATACAGAGAGAGTAGTGAAGAATTCCACAAAATATGATAACAAAATAGTTGTGAAGGAAAAATTAGAGTGAGCAATATTTTAATAAGGTGGGAGTAAAAAGAGGGTTATTTCTTTTAATTGTGTAGTAGTCACTTTGAGTATTATACTTGTGACTACAATGTAAAATTTTCTACTATAATAATATCAGTTGCTCCTCTTGATCCGTGGTTTTTTCCTTATTTAAAAGGATTATCAAGTAAAATTCTTGGTGTCATTATTTTTAATTTTATTTCTCATTATTTTGCTATAAATACTTTTGTTGTTATTCCGAATTTACCCAACAAACTGGTATCAGAGCCACGAATTGCAGTATCTATATTTTGGGTAAAAGATGGAAGCCAACACGAGTAGGGTTGGGCATTCAGTTTGTTCTGTTTGATTGTTTAATATCGGTTTGATTTATTGATTTTTGAATTAGCAAAAGTGACAAGTGTAACCAAACCGAAATATATTCTATTTGGTTCGATTTCTACAAATTAGGTTTGGTTATTTTAGATTTTTATTTTGGTTTTAAATATTAAAGTAAAGAGCCTCTCTTTTTCATGACTGGACATTTAAAATTGATGATTGTTTTAAGAAAAATTATTTTTTGAAACCTATTTTTCATTTTCAAATATAAATAACTATAAATAATTCAACATGAATAAAATGAAATGAAAATAACCATAATTTAACATGAAAGACATAACTTCAGTATATAGTCCAAACCAAAGTTAACAAAATAGTTCATAAAATATTTGAGTCAGTAAAACAGTCCATAAATTAGTCCATAAAACAATAAAACAGTTCATAAAATAGTAAAACAGTTCATAAAATAGTAAAACAGTCACCACCACCAATCCATAAAACAGCTACCACGTTCACCAAAACAGTCACTGATCCACAGCCCACAAAACAGTCACAACAGTCATCTAAAGTTTAAGAAAATATTTTGTGTGTTCAAACTTTATTATAGAAAATGAACTTTAATCTAACTAATACTTGGAGAAATTCTCCCATGCATCTCTATCAAGAGAGCTGAAATCTTCATAGGATGGTATAGAACTATGCACTTCTTGGGATAAAGAATTGAATAGTTAATGAAAATTTGACGAACTTGTAATTAGTAGTATTAGCTACAAAAGTTTAAAGTGGGAGAATTTGTAATTTCTCAGATTGAAGTTCCTTGCATTTTGATAATAAGGAGAACACTCTATGCTCTGCTCCTACTACATTTATAAATGTTCACTGAATTAAAGAGTAGCAAACACCTATTCAAGTGTGTATTATACCATGGTAATCTTAAATTTGACTGAATTTAGCATGTGGTCAAATGATACCTATCTAATTTTTTTCATCTTTCTAAAATTTAAAAAAAACTCCAATTATATTTATGGACAAACACAACTTTAACACAAACTCGAACTCCAACTTTAAAAATTTTAGTTTTCATGGCCAAATGCCTACTAAGTTCAATAACTACTTTTACTATTGAATAAGTAAAGATGAACGAAGTGAATAAATAATTTAAATAACTATTTTTATGAACGAATCATGCACTGCTTAAAGATCAACCATCCAACCATGATGCAAATTAACACGAAAAAAAAAAGAGAAATAGCCATACCAAACAGCAAACATACTATTTGTCTTCTTTCTTTTTTCTATTTGGAGACATTTGTCAAGAATATCATGAATAATTAATAGACATTGACTCCTAAGAAAACTAAGATAATTCTTCAATGAAAAATAAAAGCCCAAACCACTAAAGCTTCTCCTTCTGATAGAAATCCTTTTCATATATAGGAAAGTTTTGAAAAAATAGTAGAAGTAGTAGAAGAAGAACCCAAAAACACACTTACCTACAATTCACATTTGCTTTCTGACAACTACACATCGACAATGCTAGACTCAGTTCCACTACAAGCCATTTCTAAAAGAATATATGACATCTATTAGTTGATATGCAATATAAATAAGAAATTATTTTAATATAATGAATACAAAATCATAAAATTCATACCAACTTCAAGTTGTACAATATACTCTAAATCTTTCTCAATATTAATAGGAATAGGTTCATGTCTAAGCCATTGTTGAAGACAAATAAGAGATTGCACTAGATTAGGAGTCAATGAACTCCTAAAGGGATCAATAACAAGACCTTCCATGCTAAATGCACATTAAGATGTGACACTAGAAATGGGAATGGCTAACACATCACGAGCCATCTCAGTGAGAATGGGAAATCTCGGCTCATTAACTTTCCACCAACCTAATATATCAAATTTTACCAAATTTGGCTCAATCTCTTCAGCAAGATATTTTCCTAACTTAAATTTACTACTTAAACCTTCACTAATTTCTTCATGCTTTTCAACTTGCTGTTTTGTTCTTATTATTTCTCTTCGTTGAAAGTTTCCATAACCATTTAAAGATGAAGAGTTCTCAGAAAAAGAAGAAGTGGATAAAGAAGAGTTTTTTGATTTCTTAACATAATGCTCAAACAAGGCTTTCATATATGCCTCCATTGAATCAATCACTTGTCCCCAATTTCTTTTCCAAATATGTCCACAATTGAAAAAAGAACATATTCAAGTTTGTTGTGGGGATTCAACAAAGATGAAATTAAGATAATTTTGTTCTTTTTTTCTGGATCACCCCAATACTTTTTGAACTTTTCCCTCATTTGTTGCCATTTTTTCAAATTAGAATCTTCATTTTCGACCAACTCTTTCAAAATCAGATCAAACTTAGAAATCTCCACAAGGTGCACATTGTTAGTAACATATTCTGAATCAGAAACTTTCAAAGTAAGACCATAAAAAGTGTTCAAAAATTTTATCACCGTCCTTACATTTCTCTAGTCCTCACTTGTAAAGGTGCATGCATTAGTTCCATCTTCACAAGGAGAGGTACGAAGATGATCCAAAAAAACATTATATAGAAACTATAACTTTCAAATGTAAGAACAAAATGTTATGTTGTTTCAAGAATCAAGTATGTATATTTTCATTGAGTAGGAACATCTAAACATAAAGATTTCTTACAAGTTATCAATTGAGATTCACAACATTCTTTGAACTTTTCAACTCTTGCGGTAGATTGTTTAACATACTTCCCAGTTTATCTCACTCACTTGATAGACTTATTAATTTTCTTCAGTCTACCTTGCACAATAAGATTGAGAATATGTGCCAACGGGAAAAATCGTTGTGGTTTTATCGAAAGATTGACCACAATGACCTTTGACCTAGCCTATCCTTTAGTTAACAACTAAATTTCATGCTAAACCTTCATTAACCAACATACTTTTACCTTCAGGTAGACATAATTCCAAGATTTTCCCCAACACTGTTGCTTAAAACAAAAGTGTTATCTCTTGATCATTTGCTAAAAATCATACAAAAAGTTCCCAAACAAATCCCCCTATTTTATTTTACATATCATTTTTGTTAGCATCTCGGGTAATCTCATAGTAATTTGAGCATCCGTAAGAATTGAAGTCTATAATTTGCTCCCTGATATTCGACCCCACTTCAAATTAGGTTACTTGACAACGACCGCCTCACCCCTCAAATATGGGAGTGAGTTGTGCGTTATCAAAATAGCACTATTGTCGGGGAGTGAAATATAGATTTCTCTTGTATGGTGTCATTCTTACTTGAGAATACCCATAGTAATGTAATTTACTTTATTTGTTATTTTTTGAATCTTTTGTAGGTAATCAAAGTGTAAACGGCACAATGAGCAATAATGCAAGCAATATGGGCCCCCTCATACCCCTCTTGATGATGAAGGCCAATTAAATAAGGCGGGACAAACAAGTACAATTCGCATTCCACCAACCAACGAGAATTAAAATATTTCGTATGACTAGTTTTATGCTTCACATATTGCAAATGAAAGGGTTGTATGGGGGTCAAGAATAAGAGGACCCAAATGTCCATTTGAAGAACTTTATGGAAGTTTGTGTTCCATTTAACATAGCATATATTACACAAGAATCCATATGTCTTTGACTTTTCCTATTTTTACTAATGGGTGAGGTAGTTTTATGGCTTCGATCACTTCCACCCAGCTCAATTACATCATGGGAAGTTTCTTGATAGATACTTTCCACCATCAAAAATGCATCAAAAGTGGGATGAGATTGTGAACTTCTGATAAATGAATGGAGAACCGTTATTTGAAGCTTGGGAGAGGTTTAATGGAAATTTAGCCCAATGCCCAAATCATGAGGTTTCAGAAAACATTCTCCTCAAAATTTTCTATAGGCCTCTTGATCCATTAAATAAAATGGTGGTGGATAATGCGGCGGAAGGTTCTATAGTGAGATTACATCATCTTATGGCCTTCCAATTGATAGGAGAAGTATCAAAACAAAATCGGGGTTGGCATACCCGAGACACTGAAGCTTCCAAAACACCTTCTACCACATCAGTGGCAACTAATGAACAAAGAAAACAAGAAGAAGAAAAAAAGGAGAACATGGCCAAAATAATGACTTAACTTGAGATCATGAAAAAGAATTTATGGGTGCAACCGAGAAAGCGGTAAACGTCGTAGCATCAAAATCTTATGAAGAGGATGAATATGCAAAGAAGTTAGATGAAGAAATCTGGTACTTGGCAAAATACTCGGGGGGGTCCCACCCTGCCTATCAAAGGCAAGGTGGGAACCAAGGTTGTATGGATCGTGAACGGGATTGAGATTAGAGAGATCGTGAACGTGACTATGACCATTATGTCCCTCTTCATGATCGATCTAAAGCCAAGGAATCTAGTGCCATTGACCCCGAAAACTTCAAGACCGAGGATATGTTAGCAAGGATATTGAATAGAGTAGAAGGCATGGACAAGATGGTTCATGAGTTAAAGGGTGATTTCTCTCACCTCTCTCAAATAGTGGTGTCTCACTCTACCTCTATCAAGTAATTGGAGACCCAAGTGGGGAAAATATCAACGCAATTAAATACTAGACGTAGAGGTAGACTTTTGAGTGACACAATTGCTAACCCAAAGAATGATGCCCAAGTCCTAGCAATTGTCACAAGGATTGGAAGAGAACTTGAGGAATCTTTTAGAGGAGACGTGAGTGAGAATATGCCCTAGTCCAAAGCAAAGGAGGTTATGCCTCAAAGAAGAAAGGTAAATAATGAGAAAGAGGTTAATGAAAGTGATGAGGAGGTGGTTGAAGTTGAAAGGCCACAAGTTGAAGCAAGATCAACCATCCAAGTTCCTCCCCCATTTCCTTAACGTTTGCATAAAAAAGAGAAAAATGACAAATTGAGGAAGTTCATGGCCAAACTTAGCAACTTATCAATAAACATCCCATTTCTTGAAGCTATCCATGAGATCCCGGGATACACTAAGTTGATCAAAAAGTTAATGTCCAAGAAGAAACTTGTTGAAGGAAATACTATTGAGGTCACTCATGGATGTAGAGCTATCATGGATAGCATAGTTACAAAAAAGAAAGATGAGTCTGGAGCATTCATATTCCTTGCATAATTGGGATGTATGAATTTCAAAAGCTCTATGTGACCTTGGTGCGAGCATCAACTTAATGCCTTTTGTCATATACAAGAAACTTGGTCTGGATACCCCGATGCCAACCTCTATGCGACTCTTGATGGCAGACTAGTCTATAAAAAGGCCGGTGGATATATTGTTTGACGTCCTTGTTAAAGTGGACAAGTTCATTCTCCGGGTGGATTTTGTGGTATTAGATTATGAAATGGACCAAAAGGTACCTATCATTCTTGTTCATCCTTTCTTATCTACCGAGAGAGCCATTGTCGATCTAGAGCTGGGGGAGATGAAATTTAGAGTGCAAGAGGATGAGGTCTCTTTCAAAAATTACAAGTCAAAGAAGCAAATCGCGAAGTTGCAGGTAGTATCCATGGTGGATGTTGAAAATGAGAAAATAAATAAAGAGGAGTTTGAGGACCCACCTTGCGAATGAAGGAAGGAATAAGTCATGCCACGATGATAACTAAGGCACTAGGTGGGAGGCAACCCACAAATGCCATGAGAGTGGCTCATATCTTTTTTTTGTTATGTTTTTGTAGGATAGATGTTATCTTTTGCATATGAATAACCCATGCATCGTGGCATTATGGAGTGCATCACATAAGCTAAATAGGGGAGAAATATGGAAAAATTGAGTAAACTGCTGAACAGGGGAAAATAGAGAAGTACAATTACTCTCGATTATCGTGATCGCGGTCCCCAAATAGGATCGCGGTCATGCGAGTGTCAGCAATCACAGTACCTTGACTAAGGTATTTGATACTTTTACCATTTAACCCTTAGTTACCCTCATTTCCCTTACACTCCCTTTTAAGATAATACTCTCTAATTTAGGCTAATTTCTGGTCAAGTTTGTGAGCTCAAACAGCATCTTTTCATTCCGTTGCATCAAAACTCCAGTAGGTGACATGAATCCATGTATTTACTTATGAAAATAGGCCATAGAATGCATGATTAAGAAGGGCCTAAAATTTTGATTATTATGCTTTCCATGTTGTCATAGTTGGTATTGGTGTGATGTTGGTTGTTTGATTAAGGTGTGCACATAAGTGGGGGAAATCATGAGTACCCAATTATGTGTAAAATAGGTATACCAATGAGATATGCATACCAAGTATTTGATAAAATGCTCTAATGAACTTTCAATACTTATATTTGCTTTCTAAAGGGCATTCACACACTTGTTAGCATTGTTCCAATGATCTTCATATGCTTCCACATTGTAGAACATACTAGTAGCCTAAATTTGGAAGAAATTTGTACATGCAGAGCTGACACAGAACCAGCGTCAGGTAGCATGACCGCTGTCATAGACTGCGATTGTAGTAACGAGAATGCGGTCCTGACTCGCGATCATGGCAATTGAGGACAGCTTTCTGCCATGCCAAAAATCCCGCATTTCTAATTTTTAGTCTAGCAACACCAAGCACCTAGTACAATGAACTCTAGTGATTAATCTAGCACATTTTGCATTATAAAAATGTCATCAAAAGATATAATATGTGCTTAGTGCTTTCAGGACAACCTCATTGATAAGTATGATCACATCCGATTCATGGCACCCGAGTGCCACACTCTTTACTATAGGGATCTTCCAAGAACAAAGTTGTTCCCAGAGAGAGGAATTTGCTTGGATAATCTACCAGAGAAACCACAACACTTCATGATAAACTTGAAGCCATAGGGTGGTAATGTTTTGCCCCGATCCATGCATTGCAAATAAGCAATGGGTCCATGAATTTTATGCAAACATTAGTGAAGTCTCGTTTTTAGACCCACTCAATATGACTATCAAAATTCAGGAAAAGCTGGTAAAAGTTAGGGATAAACAAATCAATAATGTTTATAGACTCAAACAGGCAGATATGGGTGAATTCAAAGAAAAGGGGTGTAAATTGGGGAATTGGTTGGCACAATGGCTATGCCATGGAAGGGAAGTCTCGTGGACAAAAACTAAATACAATATTTCCATGAATGACTTTATCTTTGAGGCTCATATATGGTTGCACACCATTTGTAGCTGAGTTTCTCCCTTGCACCCATATAACAACAGTCCTAGAATTACGTGCTAGGATGGTTATGTGCATTCTAGATGGCATACCTCTAGATGTTGGCCAACTTGTGGTTAATGAAATAGACCATTTTAAGAACCAAGGTGGTACGTATCTCTTCTTCCCCTTTTTAATTACTGAGCTTTGTAGGGAAGTAGGGGTAGATGAGTATGCTAGTGATACATGGGTACACCTCAATGCCCCTATTTACCCCTTGAGAATTAGAGGTAAGGGTGCACCCGATAAAACCAAGAAAAGAAAGATCAACTTGGAAAAGACGGCATGCAGTGAACCTGAGTCTTATAGGCCAACCACCACGGGACCACTTGAGGAGATAGGAGTAAATATTGCAACCATCAAAGAGCTTGTGTCTAGTTTACCCCAAGGACCGGGAGAGCCTTCCACCAATCATCATTCTTATATGTCATGTACCGATTATAAGAAGTATAAGAAGGACGAAAAGAAGCAAAAAGATACCATTGATAAGCTTGAAAAGGCCTACTCTTCTTTGGTGGAGTCATATCAAGACCTTTTGATCTTGCATGATAAAATAGTTATAAGGGAGAAGAAGAGGGATGAATTCTTTATCAGGATATGGAAGGGCATAAAGGGCCTATGGAAGGTTCTAAGGCCCCGAGATAGAATTACTTCTTCTTGGGTGGACAATGATGATGAGGCCCTAGTCGAGTGGTCTGATCTTGAGGATGAGAGTGGTGATACAGAGTCCAATAGTGATAGCATCCCTTGATGTGATTTCAGGGAGCACCCTTATCTCTTTTACCCCTAATTATTTCTACAGTGGGTACACTGCTATCTTTGCAGTTAGGGGTGTATCCTTAGTATTATTCATTTAATTCAGTCTTGTATTATTGATATTTTTGCATACTTTTCTTCTCTTTTAGATAATTCTTATCTTTATTTTTATTTGGGTTTATAATAATCGAGCACTATGATGGTGCCCATATTTGCATAGATTAGCTAGTTTGTTCTAGGTTTGTCATCTTATTTTAGTTCCACTATAATTGAGTTGCTAACCATGAATATAAGGGAAGTCTGAGTACCTATAGCATTGATAATATGGGATTGCATTGTTATCCATTGGTGAAGCCTGAGTAACCATATGGTGAGTTGCTCGTATTATGATTTGAATTATGAGCTGATAGCTTGGGTGGTTTCCATGATTAGCAAATTATGTGTGGTGTGAATACAAAAGCAAACAACCCCCTCCATCCAAAATTTTTGTAAAATTTAAAGGCATGGACATGAGCAACTTTGTGATGAAAATTTTTCCCTCTTTCTATGACTCCAAAAGTTTGACTTTGGAAAGATAGTGAATACTTTATTTTTGTCTCGAGCTGGTAGAACAATTGAACCCACTGACAATGTTTGTATGTCATATGGGTGAGATTAATTGCCATCGTCTCATGTGTACTTGTACCATCTAGAACTTGCCCCATTAGTCTTTCAAGGCTAAATTTTAATTGTGCTTGATTGGTAAAATAATCATAGTCCATCTTGTGATTTTTGAAGTCCACTCTAGCCTAAAAATCTTACCCATGCATATTATTCTGAGTACCCACTTTGAGCATTTGGACCTTTATTTGGTAAACTCATTACAACCCGTGACCCTTTCTTTTTATCTTTCTTGTGAACCAAACCCTCCTTGAACTTAAAAATGTAACTTGAGGCTAAAAGCCAAAGTTGGGGGAGGTAAAGGTTGATGCAAGAAAGCGTAAGGCCACAAAGTTGTTAGTGAAATGCCTCATGAGCTTGAACTGCAAAAATAAATAAATAGGAAATGAATGAGTCCATCAAAGGAATGAAGTGCACATAAGTTGCAAGAAAAAAGAAATCAAAGAAAAGTGGTTCACAAAGAATGTTATTTGTAGGTGTAGGAAAAGAAGGAAATTAAAGAAAAGTGGCCCTTAACAAAAAAGAAATATTGAAAAAGTGTGATGTGAATGTTCAAGGAGGGGTGTAGCCATGTTATTCCCAAATGATATCCTACCCCTAACCCTAAACCTACATTACAAGTACAAAAATCCTTTTATGATTCCCAACCAAGTTTGTTCACTGTAGTGGTGATTGAAAATAGGGGCAAGCTTATGGCATGGTACTTGTAAACATGGAGAATTTATTTAGAGAGTGAGTATTTTCATGCTTGGTGACTAGGTGTGTGAATTCTCCCTTTCTTGTGAGGAGGCATGTGAACTAGTTGTGGTGGGTGATTTCATCACCCTCTGCACAATGAGATAATCAGAAGTATTACATGATTGTAGTCAACATGTGAGTCATTTTTAGAGTATTAGTAGTGTTTACATAGTTGCTCCCCAAAGTCGATAGCATCCTTCGCTAGCTTATTTTATGATGAGGGGAGTCATTAAAAGCCTATTTGCCTATGCGTGAAAAGATTTTGTTGGTAGAAATCAAGTTTAAGTCATCATGATCATTGAGCGATAGATTAAGGGCATACATATGAAATTGTCTTATAATAAGGGGTAGTGTTGCTTGAGGACAAGCAAGGTCTTAAGTTGGGGGTGTTGATGAGTGGTGATTTTACCACTCATTCTCACTCAACATTCATGTACATTACCTTCTATTGAATGAATCAATGAGAAATATTCATGAGTAAATGCACTAATATCCACCTTTTGCAGGCATAGAGTCAAGTAGAACAAAAGATGTGGATTGGAGCTAAAAATAATAAAAAAGAAGCAAAGAAGAGGGTAGCTGAAGACCTAGACTACATCAACCTCAATTAATGCAACTGCAGTCCTTAAACCATGGTCGTGGTCAGCCCAGATGGTCAGAGCAATAAGATCACGGCATACAACCGCGGTCGCGTGGTCACGGTTGTGGAGAGAGCCTTGCGCGATCGTAATTCAGTGGAAATATGCCTAGGGGCAGATCTGTAAAAACACTTAGATGCATCTCAAGCCATATTTAAGCAAAACCCCTTTTTTCTTTAGGGATTACTTACCTCATAAGATATCTTTGAATGCTAGACTTGAAACCCAAATTGGGGAAGTGTGTAATTAACTTTGGAAGCTAAATTTCTTAGGATTTTTGTGAAGAATGAATGTTTTTGATAATCCTTATGGTATATATCTCTTTACTTTCTTCATGAGTAGCTAAGTAATTTATTCTTGGGATTATGTTGAACTAGAGTGTGATTTGTGTATGGGTATTGTTGTGTTTGCATGATTGTTAATTGTTTAGTAAGGATTTCACCATTGCTTGAGCTTATGAGCTGGAATTTGATGGGTGAAAGCCCCAAATTTCTAAATGGGTTTGATGGGTGAAAACTCCAAACTCTAGAAACCCTTTATCATTCTAGAAAAAGGGATGAAGGTAAACATGAGGTAACCCATAACATCCTTGAAAGAAGGTTATAGGGGGGACAAGGAAATGGTGGACAATTAAGTCTATGGTTTGCTCCCTCTTACAATCTTAGAAATAAGTGTATTAGGAGTGAAAATCATGTCAAGAGCATCATCCCAGAAATAGGGATGCTTGATTGAGGTTTTGGATGATTATGAATTTCACACTTATTAGGTGCTCAAAAGTGCCAACGAGTGAAATCATAGTGGTTTTATCAAAAGATTGACCACAATGACCTTTGACCTAGCCTATCCTTTAGTTAACAACTAAATTTCAAGCTAAACCTTCATTAACCTACATACTTTTACCTTTAGGTAAACATAATCCCAAGATTTCCCCCAACATTGTTGCTTAAAACAAAAGTGTTATCTCTTGATCATTTGCTAAAGATCGTACAAAAAGTTCCCAAATAAATCCCCCCATTTTATTTTACATGTCATTTTTATTAGCATTCTGGGTAATCTCATAGTAATTTGTGCATCCATAAGAATTGAAGTCTCTAATTGCTCCTTGAAATTCGACCCCAATTCAAATTGGGCTACTTGACAACGACCGCCTCATCCCTCAAATATGGGAGTGAGTTAAGCATTATTAGTAGACAAAAAAGTGGTCTAATTGTCACCACCAAAAACTAACCTGACTGACTGATTGTCGCAACCGGTCAGTTTAAATTTATCATATTAGTTGTCGATCGCCTCTCAACAAGCTCAAAGACTACAGTCGGCAGTCCACAGTGGTCGCCGACTCACCACTCGTCACTCTGGTGTCATTGTACAGTTGAGTCATTGTAAAGTTGTATCATCTACGTGGGTCACCAGCGGTCTGTCTCTCGTATCATCGGTAGTCTATAGTTCAAGTGTTCGACAGTTGTGTTCGACAATAATATTGTATACGGCGTATTAGAATTTAGAACTAAGATTAGGAATTTATCATTTAGGGACTAGGGTTGATATAAATTTATTATATATTTATATATTAAATATTATATATATATAAAATATATATTATTAATTATTTATATAATTTTGATTTTTCAGTTTAACAAAAAATATTTTTGAAAAATTGAAAATTGAACCGTTTAACTGAATTTCAATAATTGGAAATCAAAACTGATTTGAAAAACTGAAACCAAAACTAAATTTTGGTTTGGTTTTTTAGTTTTTTCGATTTGAACTAAAATATGCTCAGCCCTAAACACAAGTAGAATGGTTACTTTGAATGGAATTAAATATGCCATTTGAAAGGGGAAATGAAAGATCTGCTCTATTCATCAACCAGTCTTTGACACTATAAAACCTGAAAATAAAATCAATGAAGAGTCGAGCCTGTCACACAAACAGGTTTGTGGTCTTATTAGGCAGTGGATTGACGATAATCTGCTGAATCATATTTCTGGGGAGACACATGTTCGATCTCTATGGGAGCATCTTGAAAGTTTGTATGCTCAGAAGAATGAAAATAATAAAATGTTCTTGATAAAATAATGTTGGGATTAAAATACCATGATGATTCTCTTGACAAATCACCTAAATAAGTTTCATGGGATCGTGAATCAATTATTTGCTATGGGCATTAAGTTTGATAAAGAAATTCAAGGTTGCTTATACTTGGTTCCCTAATAGACTTTTGGAAAACATTTAGAACTTCATTGTCAAATTCTACTCCTGATGGCATAATCTCTATAAATTTTGCCAAGAGTAGTGTTCTTAATAAAGAGATGAGATAAAAGTCTTAAGGTTCCTATTCGTCCGATTTCTTGGTGACTAACACTAGGGGGAGAAGCAGGAATCGTAGTTTTTGAAATAGAGAATATTATAGTAGCAAATTTAGAGGTAAAATTAAAGATATTAAGTGTTGTCATTGTGGTTAAAAAGGGCACACAAAGAAATTTTATCAAAAATTAAAGAAGGAGAATAGAGAAAAGGAGGAAAAAATGATAATTAAAATTGTACAGCCATGATCACCACCGAAGATATTATTACTAGTCATGATGCAAATATAATATTGTTTGTGATGAGTCAAGTTGGAGTATGGATTCCGATGTCGTATCTCACATGACATCAAGAAAGAATTTTTTCTCATCTTATACTCCAAGTTACTTTGGAACCTTGAGTATGGGGAATGAGACTGTATCTAAGAGGGTTGGAATCGGTATAATTTATTTGAAAAAATAACATTGGATCTAAACTCATTTTAAATAATATAAACCATGCACCTAATGTTTGTTTGCACTTGATTTTTGTTAGTGTACTGGATGATGAGGGATATGTTAGAACCAATGGTGGTGAAAAACAGAGATATATTAAGGGTTCTTTGGTTGTGGCTCATGGTGACAAGTGTTGTGGTCTATATTGTACTATGACTTCTACTTGTGCTAGTATAGTGAATATAGTCAAAAGCTTTAGCTCTTCAACTTATGGCATAAGAGTCTTAGTCATATTAGTGAGAAAGGACTTAATGTTTTGTCTAACAAGAAATTACTTTCGGATTTTGAAAGTGCTAAATTAGAAAAATGTGAGCACTGCTTGGCTAGAAAATAAAATAGAGTTTTTTTCAAGTCTCATCCTCCTTCAAAAAAGACAGAGTTGGTTGAGTTGGTGCATTCAGATCTATGCGGTCCAATGAAGACAAGAACTTTGGGTGGTGCACTATACTTTATTACTTGCTTTGATGATTGCTCAAGGAAACTTTCATTATATGTCTTGAAGGCTAAAGACCAAGTGATGGTGTTTTTAATTAGTTTTAGGCTTCCGTTGAAAGAGAAACAAAAAAAAAGCTAAAGTGTATTCATACTAATAACGGTGGTGAATATTGTGAACCATCTGATGATCACTGCAAATAATAAGGTATCAGACACCACAAGACTCCTCCTAAGACTCCTCAGCTTAATGGTTTGGCAGAGAGGATAAATAGGACCCTGAGTGAAAAAGTTAAGTATTTTCTTTCAGAAGCAAAGTTGTCAAACTCCTTTTGAGGTGAGGCTCTATTGACCGCATCACATGTTATTAACTTATCTCTTGTTTTTTCTTTGCAAAGTGATGTACCAAATAGAGTTTGAAATTCAAAGGATGTTTTCTATGACCATTTGAAAGTATTTAATTGCAAAGGTTTTGTACATGTGCCCAAAGATGAGTGGATAAAGTAAGATGTCAAGACAAGGTAGTGCATCTTCATTGGTTATGGCCTTGATGAGTGTGGTTATAGGCTATATGATCTAGTTGAGAAGAAGCTTGCAAAAATTCATGATATTATCGTCATGGAGAATTGAATCATTGAAGATATTGACAAAGCAGAGAAGCTAGAATATTTAAGTTCTAATGGTGTGGTTAATCTTGATCAAGTTCCTCATACAAGCGTGCATGATGTTGGTGGGCTTGATAATCATAGTGATGCCAAAAATCTTGTTTCAAATTAACATATTGATGTTGGTAATGACAATGATGTTGTTGTTGATGATGCTCCTGTTCAACAAGTTATGAGTGAGACAAATACTCCACTTATAAGGTCTACAAGACAGTGTATTCATTTTTCTCGTTATTCTCCTAATGAGTAGTGTTACTCACTGACAAGGGAGAATCGAAATATTATAAAGAGGCTATGAAAGATGAGCGTAAGGATCAATGGATTGAAGTCATGCAAGATGAGATGAAATATCTTCATGAGAACCACACTTATGAGTTGCCTAAGGGCATAAGAGCTTTGAAGAATAAGTGGTGTTCAAAGTAAAATTTGAAGAACATGGCTTAAAGCCCAAATACAAAGATTGGTTGTCAAAGGATTTGGTCAAAGAGAGGGTATTGACTTTGACGAAATATTTTCTCTTGTCGTCAAAATGACCTCTAATTGTGCAGTTCTTGGTTTGGTTGCTAGTCTTGATTTAAAGATTGAGCAGATGGATGTGAAGACAGTTTTTCTTCTCGGTGACCTCAAAAAGGAGTTTTATATGAAACAATTTGAGGACGTCAAGATAAAAGGTAATGAAAATTATAGGTGCAAATTTAAGAAGAGTCTCTATGGTTTAAAGCAATCTTCTAAACTGTGGTATAAGAAGTTTAAATCTGTCATGGGGGACCAAGGCTACAAGAAGACGTCTTCAGATCACTATGTATTTGTACAATATTTTTTTATGATGATTTTATCATTCTCTTGCTATACGCGGATGATATGTTGATTGCGGGCAAGAATGCTTTCTGGATTAGCGAGTTCAAGAAATAGTTATGCAAGTCTTTTGCTATGAAAGACTTGGGTCATGCTAAGAAGATTTTGGGCATGAGGATTACTCGTCTCAAAGATGAAAGAAAGCTTTACTTGTCACAAGAAAAGTAAATTAAATGTGTACTGGATCACTTCAACATGAAAAATGCTAAGGTTGTTAACACACCCCTTGTTGGTCATATGAAGTTGAGCAAGAAAATGTGTCCTACAAAAAAGAACAAGAAAGAGAGCATCACTAAAGTTCCATATCCCTCTATTATCAGAAGTTTAATCTATGCAATGGTGTGGTACCAAATCCTATATTCCTCATGCAATTGGTGTTGTCAGCAGATTTCTTAAAAATTCAGGAAAGATACACCGAGAAACAGTTAAATAGATATTGAGGTACCTAAGAGGAACCTTAGGTGATTGTTTGTGTTTTGAAGGATCTGATCCAATATTAAGGAGCTATACAAAGGTTGATATGGCGGGTGACCTTGATAATATAAAATACTACTGAATTTCTATTTACATTTTCAGAGGGAGCTATATCATGGCAGTAGAAGTTGCAAAAGTGTGTCACACTATCTATAATTGAAGCTGAGTATATTCCGGCTACTGAAGCTGGCAAGAAAATGATATGGTTCAAGCGGTTCCTTCAAGAACTTGAATTGCACCAAATGAAGTATGTTGTCTATTGTGATAGTCCAAGTGAAATAGACTTGAGAAAGAACTCCATGTACCATGCAAGAACAAATATATTGATATGAGGTACCATTGAATTCGTGAACAAGTGGAGAACGAATCGTTTCATGTTAAGAAGATACAACAAGTGAAAATCCCCAGGATATATTGACAAAGGTGGTGCCGAAAAATAAGTTTGAATTGTGCAAAGAACTTATCGGCATAAGCTCTCTTTTAGAAGACGAGAATACCTCATTCAGGTGTATAGGACTGGAGGAGGAGATTTGTAGGGTCCATCCCATGTCACAAAATTCATTGGCTACAAAAGTTGGCACAAAGGTCTTTGACCGTAAAAGTTGAAAAAAATGAAGATTTGATAATTGGGCCATTAAATGTGTTCATGGTAACCTTTTAAAATGTTACCTTCAGTAATGTCACTTATGATATTGATAGGAAGATTTTTTTCCTATAAAAGGAGCTTCTTAACTCATTTGTTAAACACACCAAAAACAAAGAGAAAAATAATATAGAGAGAGTAATGAGGTATTCCACAGAATGTGATAAAAAAATAGTCTGTGAAGAAAAAATTAGAGTGAGCAATATTTTAATAAGGTAGGAGTCAAAAGAGGATTATTTCTTTTGAGTGTGTAGTATTCACTTTAAGTATTATACTTGTAACTACAGTGTAATATTCCTTACTATAATAATATCAATTGCTCCTCTTGATCTATGATTTTTTTCTTATTTAAAAAAAATTTCATGTAAAATTCTTAGTGTCATTATTTTTTATTTTATTTCTCATTAGTTTGCTATAAATATTTGTATTGTTATTCCGCGTTTACCCAACAAAAAGCACTATTATCTCTACTAGAAGTGTTTTGGTTTGTCAATGTAATATGCTTAGTGCTTATGATATCAATAATGTAACAGCTATATCAAGTGATAGCATGAGCACTGCTACCATGTATGATCCTGGTATATATATATATTTACTAGGCGGCGTAAGCCGTGCTACACACAACTCAATGTTGATCCTTAAAAATTCTATGTTATGTATAATTTTAACGAAATAGACATGTTTTAAATGACTTATAATAACTACTAATTACAAATCATATAACGAAATTACTATAAAACAACTGATATACCTAGTCCAGTAACAACTTTTGAAAATTGACAATATAAACAAGAAGAATATGGAAGTTTGTTACAGCTACATAAATGCTTTTGAAACCTTGAACCAAACAATTCCATGAGTGTTAAAATAAGGAGAAAGCAGAAAGAAGAAAATAAAGATGAACTAATAATATCATAAGGCTAGTTCTTGTTTTATTAAAAAAAAAAATACTCTAAGTATCTATACAAAGATACTTGAGCTCATAGAAAAGTAACACCATTTTCAGGAAAAGGCAAGGAAGGAAAAAAAATTAATAACTCATCTATTATGCGAAGCAGACCAACAAAGAAAGAAATTCAAGTCATATTTATTTGCAGTCTTAACCATCTTCTCTCTGGGGAAAGATTATTAACCAATAAATAGTGTACTATAAATAATTAAGTCAACAACAACAACAAAAAATTCAATGTAATCTCATAAAATGCGGTATGGGAAAGATAAGATGTACGCAATTCATATCGCTACTTTTAAAAAAGTAGAGAAGTTATTTCTGATAGAAATTCGATTCAAGATGAAGAACAGTAAACAAAGGGACTATAAATAATTAAGTCAAGTTATCATAATTAAAATAATCTTATCCACAAAATAAGTTGCGGATTTGATTGACCTTAATTATCTACAATCAAGCTATTATAAAATATTGGAAGCCCTTTGGAGTACCAGAAAACAGCAAAGTTTATGCCAGGTAATTACCTTTTCTATGGATAAAAACGGATAAAGCAGCCGAAGGAAAAAACATTATCTGTTCAAGTGGGAATAATCAAAAGCAGATTCTTTTCTTTGGATAAATAAGAAACTGAGGCGGTGAACTATGTATAAACAAAAACTCAGGCGGTGAGAGTAAAACTATTAGAAAATTACCAAAGTACCTTTTTTTTTGCTCAAGCAGACATGTTGACCATGTCGTGTGTTCTTGAGCAGGTATATGGTGATTTATTATATAGTAGAATATATACATCATCTTTCCCGCAAAAAGAAAAGAATAGATTAAAAAACTATAAATGGAAAAGGCCCAAAAATACCTATGAACTATCTGAAATAGCTTAAAAATGCTCCTCGTCAGAGTTTTGGCTCAAAAATCCCCCTCTCTCTAACGGAATTTGGAAAAGGATCAAAAATACCTTTGAACTATCTGAAATAGCTAAAAAATATCCTTCTGTTAAATATTTGGCTCAAAAATACCCGTTCCTTTAATGAAATTCCACCAAGCATGCCACCTAGATAAAAAAAAAACCACGTCACTATGCCACATTACCATCCACATGTAAAATGTTAGTATTTTTTAATTATATGACATTCTTTTCTTCTTTATTTTTATTTTTTTGTAAAGCAGTGAAACGAAAAAACCAAAAAATCAATCTTTTGCTAATTACTTCATTAATGTTTTAAAAGTTTTAGATTTCACCTTTTCATTAGTGTTTTAAAAGTTCTAAATTTCATCTTATTATTGTCGTTTGGGATGAGGGACAGTTTGATCTTGATTTGATGTTGACTCGGGGGAGGAGCTAGAATTTTAACTTTTAAGCTAGCAAATGTTGATGTACTAATAATTGAGTTGAATTTACTACATGCAAATTCTTTTTCAAAATAAATTAATTCCTTTTAACACTTGTTTAATCATTCGAAATGAATTCATTTTTCTAAATTCAGTTTTGATGAATAATCTTATTATTTTTAGAACAAGTTTGAAAAGAAGTAAAATGATACTTAACATTGATAAATTATTCTTTAATTATGTCATTCATTAACTTTTTGAAGATGTGTGTCACATTTAAAGATTCATTAATTTTAGATTAGAAGAGGTATTTATTAAATCATTTTAACATAAATATTTTGAGTAAAAGCTAGCAAAGCCAAACACATATTTTGAGTAACTAATTTGAAGTTTAGTTTGAAATTTGTTAGTTTTACGAGTAAATCTTAATTTTTAACTTTTATACTGGATTAATAATTAATGGGTTTATCAATTTAATAAGATTTTTTTATTGGGTTTCACACTTTTAAACCTATTAATAGGAAAAGACTTATTTTTTAGAAAATCAAAGGAATTTGATAATAGCGATGTTACATTTAATAAATTTTTTCAAAAAAAAATATTATGTAACCACCGTTTGTCTATTTTGACTAAAAATTAAAAAGTCGTGTAAGTTTTGTCCGTTTCACTGACGTTTTTAAATAAAAATAAAAATAAAGAAGAAAGGAATGTCATATAATTAAAAAAATACTAACATTTTACATGTGGATGGTAATGTGGCATAGTCACGTAGTTTTTTTTAATCTAGGTGGCAAGTATGTTTGAGCCATTTTTGATAGTTCAGGGATATTTTTGAGTCAAATATTTAACAGAGGGGTATTTTTGAGTCATTTCAGATAGTTCAGGGGTATTTTAGATCCTTTTCCGAATTCCGTTGGAGGGAGGGGTATTTTTGAGCCAAATATTTAACGGATAATGAGGGACATTTTTGAGCTATTTCAGATAGTTCAGAAATATTTTTGAGCCTTTTTTGAACTATAAATAATAATTTAATAAAGAAATCAACGTCTAAATTTCGATATACATACATCTATCTAACATAATCGGATTATATGATCAAATGCATATTTTGTGTGCGTGCGTACGATTTATGGTGCAAGATAGCATTGACGTCAGAATCTAGCACTCCCTCCTTCCTTCCGTAATATTGTATCAGTTAGTACACCCTTTCGTAGTTACGTTAAATTGCGATGATGGAACTAGAAAGGTGGAGCATTGATCAACGTACCAAATTACATTTTATAGCTGAAATTTTATTTGACAATTATAAAATTCAACCTTTATTATTGAAAAAATAAAAATAAATTATATCTAATGTAAGCACTCTACAATTCATTCAAATGTTTTCTCAAATAATTCATTATATTTGTATTACGTAAGCTGCTTGTACGATCATTTGGTTAAATCCTTGAGGTTGAGGACCATAGAATTGGGGAGAGGGGTAGGGTGGCGCTTATTTTCTCTTCGTCAGACCTAATTTTGTTCTTTTATAATTGCGTGTCTGGATCAATGTTCTGAAAATAAACATAAATATAATATCAAAATAAAAAATATTGTTTGAATATATGAATCACTAACCAAACAAAAGAGAATTTATCGACCATATGTGAAATAAAAATGTAATATTTAGCAGCAAAGACTGTCACATAAAAAATATTCGAAACACCACCTACTTTGAACCTCCTCTGATGAGACAACAATATTTCAGTCACACACCATTAATTTCTTTCTTCCTATCATGCATAAAATACCAAAGGAAAAAAGAATGTATATTACAATTTTGATTTATTAAATAAATAACATAGAAAGAAAGATCAATAAAAAATTAAATTCTAAAGTAAAGAGAACAATAGGTAGCCTATTTACTTCGATACATAATCAATAGACTATGTTTGAAATTGATTTTTCTTCAAAAATACTTTAATAATATAAATATGAAACGGTAAATTCTATTATATAAACAAGGATTATCGGCATATGCTCCAAATAGAAGTATGTCCGAGGAATGCGGCTGCTGTATCAATGCATATTTGAATTTAGCGGGAGTTAAGTCCCTATTATTCTTTTTTTGGATTTTCCATCCGGTTTCCAGTGCCCGCATTGGAGCTCTGACTAATTCAGAACGGGCCTTGCACAGCCCATTAAGGTGGCAACGCTCTCAAGAAAGTTTTCTCCATATCCAGAGTCGAACGACCTTTGGCTAAGGATGGAGCAGCCCCATCCACTGCACCACAACCCATGTTGGTAAGTCCCTATTATTCTACTTCTTTCATCTGTGTGAATTAAGTTCCTATTCTACGATAATGCTTCATCCTAACGTGAATCATTCTAGTACACTTTTGTCATTATATTGTTAATTCTTGTCCACATCACTGAAATAGTTGAGTATATAAAAATCATGCAATATTTTAAAATTACTTTGATCAATCAGTATTCATATTCATGCTTTTATAATAATATAGATAATTAAATAATTGATATGAGGAATGCATTGGAGAAAACTGTTGACAGCATTTTTACAAACGCAAGGTAATTCCGTTAAAATAACAACTTGTAAAGAGTTATCTTGGCTTAGAAAACAACTTCGCAGGAGATATCTTCCATTTAGCAACCAACAAGTAGGAAAGTACTTAGCAGAAATTAAAAATTTCAAGAGAACCTGGTCCAATTGGAATTTGGAACCCAACTTCGTTCTTACCTTCACTCCCTACCTCAAACACCAAATTGCAAGAACAATATACTTTATGGTGATCAAGCTAGCTGCCAATTCCATGGTTTGATGATGTATTAAAAAGACGCAACTAACGCAGTTCAGCTAACATCTCCTCTCAAACAAAGAACTCTAAGAAACAAATTTATAGACCCACCATGAGACAAAATTGAGGTAATAAAAGAGCAGTATGAAACAGCTCAAGCTGCAAATAAGTGGGTTGCATGCTCAATTTTATTACTACATGAAATTCCAATCGTGTAAAAAAAAATCACTAATAAAGTATCTGCAGCAAGAGCCAAAAAACATAAACAAAAACCATTTCCTACAACAAAGGATAAACCATTTCAAAATAATACCAAATTATAAGAAACTCAAGCTTTCGTCATCAGAAATATTGTTGTCTGCAGTTGATCTCTTTCTCTCTCTTCAGCATCCAAGCAACACTAAAAAGAAATAGCAGCCATATCCATTGCCTCATGGTAGTGTGGCTCTGACTTCTTTCCTATCTGGTCCAAAGACCTGAAAAGCATATCCGCCTATCAGTCCGTGTCATTTCAACATTCAGAAACTGGTGATTCACTCAAAAGGACTTCCAAAAGCCCCATCTAACACACTCATTCTTTGCTATTAGCCATATTTCTATTACTTTGTGAGAATCTACAACTCCCTATGACAAAGCAAATAACTTTTTCCAACTGTAGGAGGTCACTTCTTCAAATCTAAAGTAACAACACTAGCCCATAGTTAAATAAAGAGGTTCCACCTCCTACAGCTATCTTTATAAGACTTCCGAAGCACAGAAAAATCATAAGATGGCCTCGGGAAAACTACAAGCCACTGTAATATTTACAAAGAACAACACAATTAAGTTAATACAAGAACTACAAAAGAATTTGAACATCCAACCCAAACCAAAATCTTAAGACACTAGGTAAAATGATCCAAAACCTTTACTCTGTTGGATACCTTCTTATGTCCAATGAGGAATACCTATAAAACTCAACACTCTCGTATCTCGAATTCAATTTTGGGAATCACATGTGGACTTTGAATCAGATTTATGATTGTGCAAATAGACTTGTCAAAGGTTATCTATGATACCAGTTTCACACGTGAACTGGATTTTTCTCTTACTTTTTTGTTTTCTTTGTCCGACATTCTTTTTTGAATTCTTATTTGAAGATCAAGGAGGCTCAAAAGGCTGTATAGTGGGTTTGGACTTATCTTAGAAAGAGTAAGGTCAACCAGATGAAAAATGAACTTAAAAGCAAATAGATGGTCCACTAAATAGACTAAGAAATGCGAGTAGAGTGCAGCCTAGGTGACTCGATGGGCTAAAACTGAGCACAAGAAGCCCAGAGCAGGTCGGTCTACCGACTTTTTTTTAGAGCCTAACTCAAAAGACTAGCCGATAATAAGGAGAACACAACGTATGAATCAATGTGAGCCAAGTTCCCTCCTTTTGGAAGATTTATGTGGGACAAGTTCTTTTTCAATTTGCTCATATCGTATGATCTCCTCTACTTGAGGACCAATAACTGTGTTTACCATGGCTAAAACCTTTCTCCTTGAGTTCAGTCCACCACTAAAATATACCATAACCAATATTATTCTCACACGATCTAAATCACATATTGAGGACCAAGCTTGAGGTTGTTGGTTGCTAAAACCTCGTTGAACAATTCATCGAAGTTGCACAATTTCATCCATGAGAAGCTATAAACCAGGCTTTGCATCCTCTACAGTTTTGGCACAGAGTAATCACTGTTAATAACAGTAATTCATCTCTTTCATTAAATAAGTTTTGTTTAATGCTAAGCACTCAGCGTTCCAACTTCTCCTAATTCTTATTCCGATCACACGTCCTATCCGTGATACGAGCAAGCACCAAACAAAGGTTCAGCCTAAAACAGGCACAATCAAAGGGAAGATAAAATAACCGCCTCCATACGACTGTATCACTATACGGAATTAGTAATCAAGAAATAATCAAAGCTACAAACATGCAACCACGGTTAACAAGAACCTCTATACCCTTCTCAACTGATGGTCAATTAGAAGGAATAGCCAATAGCAATGACTAGTCTACTTAGTCCAATAGGCATTCCAGTTCCCCATACAGCTTAGGAAGTAATCTTTCCTTGCAAAGCGATAATAATATTTGATCACAACGAACACCCGCCCATATAAAATTGACATATAACAGCTCAGGACTAGCAAACTTTGCTGGGCACTCTTAGAAAGGAGAAGATCATGTTAACATTGCTGTCACCAAAACTACTACTGAAATTTAATAGGTATTTAACTTCAGAATAGCAAATATATACAATGCATTGGATAGTCCACCATCATAAACTGTTGGAGGTATATTCTATTAGTACAATATAATAAAGAGGTAAAATGCTGGATGAAAAGTGAAAACAACTGTGCACCTCAACTCCAAACCCTTTCACATATACATTAGTGAACAGATCAGAAGGATCAGGCATGGGACTCTCCTGAAAATAAATTTGAGCAATCAGTAATCGGCCATTATGCTTTAAAACAATTCCCTACTATTCTAGTATCATGACGAATTAGAAAAAATATGGTATCATTCTTCTCACCTTTGCTTTAGCAATGGCTTCATCTACCACTTTCCTCTTTTCTTTCTCGATATCCTGGGCAGGAGAATAAATAGGAAAAAGATAGTTTAGCACATTTTATAGGTCAAAAGCCACATAATCATCTATTGTTGGACATATGGTTTTCCAGATTTCGAACTTCATTATGACAGTAAAACTTACCTTCAGCTCCTTCTCAGTGGCCACATCATGGGCTAATATGAGTTTCCTAATTCTTTCAATAGGATCACGTTCCTGTAAAGTTGAAATATAACTTTATCAGGACACTTCATGAGTCATCTGCATGTTCAGATACGTCAGAAAGTTCTAAAGAATATATTTACCTGTCGAACACCACTAATCTCATCACGTGTACGGTATGTGCTTCCAGGATCAGACATCGAGTGACCATGGTACCTATAGGTGTCCATTTCAAGAATCTGAACCAAAAAAAAAGGGCAAACATCAAATTGACATGATACAGAAGGAATGAAATCAATAAATTGGGAAAACAAAATGAATTTTCAACAACTTCAACAAACAATGAAATAAAAATTCAACAAAGTACACGGATAGCTCTTAACGTAACCCACCAACTGCTAGTTCGACACCTATCCTGGTGACCATGTAGATGCCTCTTATTTGCATAAGTCTGTCTCGTGAAGACCAGAATCCGGCAGACCTCGCGCATGAAATACAATCATTTTCTGACGTGTCAACAAATGAAAATTTGACATGTATCACAAGAAAAAATGAATTAACACAACAAAATAATGCAGCAACAAAAAACAAAGACAAGGTCCAAACCCCTGGTCTTCTTCATCCCACCATCAACAAATCCAAATAGTAAATTAAAGCCCATCATAGTAGAATCAACAATGAAGGTCCACACAGGACAAAACTGAAATCACAGAACTTCAAAAGCTCACATGGAACCTTCCACCGCGGCTGCTTTCATCCGTCTTCTCACCTTCAACAGTTCCATCTTCCAGCTTTTCTATAGAATAAAACCAATAGTCTTTGAAAATTTCACCTTTTGTAGTTTTCAGTTTTCAAAAGAAAAAAAACGTTCAACGTTTACCCTCAAATTCCCCAAATTTCCTGCGACCGTTATAGCTGGAATCAGATCAGAACTCGCGGTCTCTAGTGAATTTAATGTGGAAGCTTTAATTCCTCGTGTTCCTATAGGAAAGAAACTATTGTATAGGTCTAGATCAATTAGGCAAAGCTGCAGATATTGTGAAATGGTGTATCATCGATATAATTTGAGCACTCTGCTTGCTAATATGAGTCCCTATATTAACCAATTTACACAGTGTAACAACAACAACAACAACAACAAACCCAGTGTATTCCCACAAAGTGGAATTTACACCGTGTAACGCCTGAATTTAATGCTCAAACCTATTTCTTTTACTTCTATGTGGTTCAGTTGTAGTCTAAACTTACTGGCTTGGTCTTGTCGCCCTTTTTTCCAAAATTAAAAAGGGCAGCCCGGTGCACTAAAGTTCATGCTATGCACAGGGTCCAACGAAGGGCCGAACCACATGGGTCTATTGTATGCAGACTTACCTTGCATTTCTACAAGAGAGGCTGTTTCCACAACTTGAACCCGTGACCTCCAAGGTTACATGGCAACAACTTTACCAATTACTCCAAGGCTCCCCCTCCCCCCCTTCTTTTTCCTAATTATTGAGAACAAATGGAAATTTGTTCATTCTACTTCTGATAGGTTTCAATATTTTCATGGTAGTGAATGATGCACTGTATCTGTGGAGACTGGAGAGAGATGAATCCTTGACGATATTTATTTAGCCGAGGGAGGAGCTAGGTCAATGTTAGTGGAATGAATAGATTGGTATGCAATTTAAGGGTAAACAAGTAAATTCCAGTATTTTTAATGGTTGAGTCAAATTCAAATAAACCAACATGCTAAAAAGCAATTGTATTTCATGTGTTGTCAGGTCAAATAGCGTTGTGCACACAGCACACTTAAGCCAATAAAAAGTGCATATGGTTACTGTTAAGGGCTTGACTCTTTGACATCGGGCGTGTCGAGGATTTTTCATGATGACATGGTCATTGGCCTATTTCCCGGTGAAATCAGCATGCGGGAAAATGGTGTGCGCCGAGCAGCATTGACATGGGCACTCTAGTGTGCGCCACGTGCCAAGTTCGGGCAACGCTGTAGCAAATCCAGGCAGGTTAATGCAAAGGCTAAAGAAATCGAAGAGAAGGCAAACTAGAGACAAAGCTAAGGAATAGCATGGCTAAAACAAGAGCTGGCCCAACAAGGTTGAAACTCGATCAAGGCATGTGCAAGAGACACCTACTCGTAATGGCAGTGGGTGTGCAGAAAATTCAAGAGCGGCAACTATGGCATTGGTGAGAGGCAGCATCAAGGCGCCAAAACTTATCGCCGAGAAATCCTTGGATGCACATCAGACAGGTAGCACATACACACATGCAAGGTAGTTGGTTGTTTCTTTTGTTTGTGACTGCTTGTACCCATGTGGCATTATCCTTGTAGCCTATGAATTTGAAATGTAAATGTCCTAAGTAGTTAGGGATGTCAACTGCTCATTAGGATCAGAATTGTCTTAAGCCCGAAAAGTTTCAAATACTTTAGACACCCAGTGTTATGTGCTGGCAAAGGCCAAAGTTGTCAATTGTTAAAAATGTGCAGGTTTGGTCTTGGTCAGAATTTGAGTGCGGGAAATTCATGAAGGAATTTCAGAAGGGAAACTAGAAAGAAACATGAACGTTACTAAAGTAGTTCCAAGTGAAAAAAAGGGATAGACTTGGGGAAGTCTCCGTATTGCTTCGATTGACTTGTGATATTGTCAAAGTGGGTTGTGGTCGAAATGTGACCATAGCAAGTTGTGAGTGTCCTCGATAATTTCTTTCTAACCATTTACAAGAATCACCTATTGTTATCTTCTTGCTTCACAATAACCACTGCTCTGCCACAGATCTACCACTGGCCAAAACCCCGTGAGTGATCAACGCCAACTATATAAATGCAAAAGAAAAGAAAGCCGCCAAATCATCAGCAAGATCTTCTAAGCTTAGAGTGAAAATTCGTAACAACAAATGGAACCCCAAATGGTAAACCTTGATGATTAAAATCATTACGTTTCTGTTCGTCGTCTTGGTAAGTGCGGACAGTGGATTGATGAAAGTTGAAGAAACTGGTGTCTTAATAGTGGTTCAAGGTGTGGAGATGGGTCTTTTGTCTGTTAAGGCTATTGATTTTCAGGTGGTCAGAGGCATTTTCTAATGTGGATATGAGCATTGAAAGACAATAAATGATTAGAAAGAAAAAAAGGAATTACAAAATGTAAAAAATTAAAATGAAAGAAATCCTGAAATGATAAAATTTAAGGGCAAATTTCATAAATCTCGACTGTTTAGTACCTAATTACAATCCATCCTGATTGTTTTCATATTTGCCCAAAAAAAATGCGGATTTTGGATTCTCGCGATACATAAAGCCATGCACCGATACATCACAATCTGATACATAAGTATCGAACTACTCAACTGATACATAAGTACTATAACTCTTGTAACAGTTATGTGTTACAGAGATACATTCAGATACATGTCTTATGTATTAGTTGCACAAAAAGCATTCCAATACATGATTTTTGTCGGATGTTCAACTTAAGACATCTTTCTTACGTATCTGTAACCTAATATTCAGTAAGATACATAACTTTTTGTCCTTTTCAATTAGATACATCATTCTCATGTATCTCCGAACTCCCTTAATAGATACATCATTATTATGTATCTCTATTAACATCATCATCTTCAACCTCCATTGACGAATCTCCGAACTCCCTCCGTACTCCACCACCAACTCCCTTTGTCTCTGTCTCAGGCCACCACTATAAGTAAACCCTGACCGACGAGCCACCAAACAGACCCCAACTTAGTATCTTACACCATTGACGAATCTCTGAATTCCTATTGTTGACTGGTTTTCATCTGAATTCATGAGGGAGAAAAAGTCAAAATTATTGGAGGTGGAGCGGTTGTGGTTAGGTGGTGGGGTACGGTGGCGGTGTTTCGACACACCACCACAATGGGTGGATGAATATTGGCTCATTATTTGAATGAGATAAGAGGGAAAGAGAGATCTAGGGTTGGAAATTGAAAAGTTTGAAGATCTGGGAAGAAGAGGAATAGTGAGGATTTTAATAGGAAGAAGAAGGAAGAGAGTATGACATTTGTCATGGAGGGGTAGCGTTATGCATTGGTTTTTTCAGAGAGAGAGAGTGAAAGTTGGTATTATTGTAATTACTTTGTAGGAATGGGATTGAGTAAATATGGTAAGTTAAGGTGTAGGTTTATGTTATGTATCCAAAATTTACCTCTCTTTTTTAATCTCTTTGCTTCATCCAGCGTTATAAGGAGGTACTGATGTCGGTTCAAGGTAGAACAGGGGTAATAGGACCACAGCATAGTTAAAGCTCGTTGAGGCAAAAACAGCCTACTTTGGGGGACATCTCATGCATTTTCCCAACCATAAAATACGGAATAGCATCATGTCAAGACACTAGAATGTTTTATGTAAATGATGAAGATAAAATGACTGTTAAGCCAGCTGATTTGAAAGGTCTAGCATCTCATTCACATCATCCAGCCACTTTCCTCCTTTCATTATTAAAAGGAGTACTAGCACAAATATAGTGAAACACATTTCTTCAAAAACTTCTCTTGAAGAGGAAAGCAGAGCAAAGAGAAGAATTATCCCTGGCAAGCGGATAGACTTTCTTGTGCTCCTAAAGAGGGGGCTCTATGACCATGAAACACAGTGGCCTACAAAGAATCGGAAAATGAAGAATAGTATCATGTCAAGAAACTATAATTATGTAAAAGAAGATTATATCACAACTGTAAGGCCATGTGACAGAAATGTCTAGCATCTTGTGTTTATTTCTTCTTATTCCAAGCCACTTTTCTCATATTACTTGCCTCAAACCTATCTAATCAGTTAGCTCTCTGGAAATATCTATGAAGCCCCAAGAGTATCTAATATCTAGAATTTAAAACATCTTTCCACATCATACTGTATACCTACACGTGACATTATCACCAAAGAATGTGTGAAACACAACTGCATATAAATCCTGGAATTATTTCATGTTATGTACTTACAATTGGTCCATTCTTGAGGGCATGTTCCTTGGCAAATTTGCATGCTTGTTTTACAGCAAGGGCATCCATACCATCCACCTATTTTGAAACATAAAATGAAGAAAATTGTTAGCATACTCTTACATTCTTTTCAGAAACTTATGTACCGATTCTCACTTAGAATGGCCTCATCGGATCTATCTTGGCAGTAGGAGAAATTTTTTTCTTTTCTTTTTTTTTACTTTCTTCCTTCTATGTTGGAGATGTGGGTGGCAAAGAGTACCTATTTTTGTGAGACAAACAAGAAATAAGAAACACTGTAGTATAAACACAAGTGAAAGTAGTCTCTTGCTTGTCCATCAAATAACGAAAAGATGCAAACCCCTTTTGACCCTAAAGGGATGTATGCCTTGCGAGACATCCACAAACCCAATAAACACATAAGAGAAGAATAGTTTTTAGTTTATACCTGTTTGGATGGGCTCATAGCTTATGGCTTATAAGCCAAAAGCCATAAGTTAGGATTTTTAACTTATGGACTTTGACTTATTTTTGTTATTTTAGCTTAAAAACAAGCGCTTAAAAGCACTTTTTATTCTTACCCAAACACTACAAAAGTACTAAAAAGCACCAAAAATAAGTCAATCCGAACAGGCCCTTATTCAATGCAGGTTCTTTAAATTAGTTTTCCTCACATTGATTCTTCACCAATTTTACATTCATTTAGCGTTTGCAGCCTTATTTTTCCCAACTGCTGACTCTTTAAAAAAAGAACCCAATTATATCTCCAGCATCTAGGGCATCTTAGCTAAAACATGCAAATATAAAATGACACTTATCCATGGAAATGTAACAGCTGAAATTTGCATAAGAATTATAGTGTTAAAGTTGTTATTCATGAGTTTTAAAATATTTTAAAAGAAAAAAAAAACATGGTGTCCGGACCAGCTTGCGCGCACCTCGACTAATTCCACGGGATACCTGCCACCTCCCACTAGCATCAAGTACCAAGTAACTCTGTCCATCAAGGCTAGAACAAATAGGAAGAAATCACCTAGTGTTTGTCGCTATTGAGAATTGAACCTAAAACCCCATGGTGCTCAACCCAACTTCACTGAACCACTAGACCACACACCCTTGGGTGCAAGTTTTAAGATATTTGTTACTCTATGAATTTCACAATCTTTAAGCACCCAAGGGTGTGGATTAACCGTCAATGAAGTTGAATGGGCCATGAGAGAGAAGGTTCAAATCTCAATAGAGGAAAGAAAATACTAGATGATTTCTTTCTATCTATCTAAGATTGGGGTGAACAATGTCACCAGGTAATTGTGTAGGTAGGAGGTAACAAGCACCGAGAAGATTAGTTGAGAAAACTCCAGATTTTTTCCCTAGAGTTCTAAAGCATCTTGCTGAACTGATAACAAGCACCGAGAAGATTAGTTGAGGTGTGAGAAAACTCCAGATTTTTTCCCTAGAGTTCTAAAGCATCTTGCTGAACTGATAACCTAATGAGGATATATAATCAGGTTATATACATGTATTATTATGAATATATTCACAATAAAACAACTATAGAGTTAAATAGTTGCCATGTTGACATTACTATTAATGGTAAAACGATGATAACACTGGTACTCTTTCTACACCATATTATCTTTAAGATAAAATCAAAAACAACATTTGCAAACGCAACATATTAAATTCTCATCTAACAGCATATATTCCAGAATTCAAATTGAAGAGATGTTGATCATTCTAGATATCTGATGCAAAATGTTTTCTCTGATACTTACTTAATAGATAAAAGTAAAAACGTCGTAACAACGGATTTGCAAGATGTTACTGTCACCTTTAAACCAGGAACATAATCCCCTCTTTTGTAATAGGCTGGACTCTTTGCAGCCCTCCATTCTGCTGTCCCCATTCCATCTGCATCAACAAAATCAAACATGCATAATCCTAAGCACTTAGCCACAATTTCTTTGCATTAACTTATATGAGGAACCAATATTTTTTTCTTTCATGAACAGCAAATGTTATTGTACTACTTACTTGCACCACGTAATGTCAACAAATTCATTACAATATAAAGCAAACACAGTACTATAATTCTTACAGTGATTATTTTCGCAGACTAGAATAGCAGGCAAATCCCATAAAGCAGCCATATTCAACCCTTCAAACAACTGTCCTTGATTAGCAGCGCCATCACCATACATAGCAAAAGTAACATGCTCTTCTTTGGAATATTTCTGCGCAAAAGAAAGTCCAATACCTAGAGGAACTTGAGCACCTACAATTCCATGACCTCCATAAAATCCACTCTCCTTCTTATAGAAATGCATAGAACCTCCTTTCCCTTTAGAACAACCATCTTTTCTCCCCATTAGCTCCGCAAATGACTCATATAACCCTCCACCACGGGCAAGGTATATACAGTGATCTCGATAAGCCGTAATGATACAATCCTTTTTTGTAATTGCAGCTTCCATCCCTACTGCAACCGCTTCTTGTCCGTCATAGAGATGGCAGAATCCGCGGATGAGTTTCGCTTTGTACAGTGAATCTGCGGCGATCTCCATACGCCGCATCTCCGCCATGTCTTTGAAGAAAGTCATGAGTTCATTAGGGCTGGTTTCGACGGCGCGTGATGGAGGATCGATCTTGTGGGAGGTGAAAGGGAGGCTGCTTTCGACGGTGATGATGGAGGTGGAGTCCGATGATAGGCAGCGCGTAGCGGAGATGGCGGCGGTTAAAGGCTTTAGAAGTTGATTAACCGTCCGATTTGTGGATAAAGCCATCTTGATCGTTGAATCCCTTGACTGTGGGATGAGATATGTTGATTTTGTAGCTCAAGAAGTGGTGAAAAGGCACTGCTGACTGCTGAGGAAAACGGAAAATGTAAAGTAGAGAATCTCAGCAGCCGGGAAAGAATTGAAGTTTTTTATTTTAACTTGTTTTTAAATTTCTACATCAATTAATTAATTATCCATAACATGAAGGTAATAACATACACATTTATATATACTAGTACCAGTTTAGAATAAATTTTAACTAAAAACGTTAATCATTTTAAATAATATTTAGAAAGAAAATTTATACTTGATTAATTGATTTTAAATTGCTACATATTAGAAGTTTCAACATAATTTAAATAAGGAAAAATTTAATAATAATTAAAATTTCAATTGATTTTAAATTATTAAATTCTAAAAAAAATAGTAAATAACAATTTGAAACAGCATTCAGAAAGAAATTGTTTTACTTGATTAGTTGATTTCAAAATGCCACATAGGAGTTTCAATATAATTCAAAAAAGAAAAGATTTAATAATAATTAAAATTTTAATTAATTTTAAATTATTAAATTTAAGAATAATAATAAATGACAATTTTAAACATCTTAACAACATAAATAGTACCACTATGAATGGAACAACCAATTAATATATATATATATATACTAGTTGCACGAGGTCCGTGCTAAGATCGGGCTCAAACTTAAAATAATATAATTTTAATCGAATGAGATAAGTGTAATTTATGTTATTTTTATTGCATAATTAATTTAATGAAGTTGCATTTTGTCATATTTTTTGATAAGTAACTTAATTATTATGTTCCTTAGTTAAATAATTTGATACATTTTTTTTGAAAAAAAATCATGAGAAAGCAAGTTTAGCAAAAAATTAACAAATACCAAAGAGAAACGAGTAATTTGATATTATATAGACTAACATGACAAATTGTGATATTTGCAACTATATAGATGGAGAAATATATTTCTTTGATATTATTAATTTTCACTTATTATTTTTGTATGTCGTGAATTTATGCTAGTTAAATGTGATGAGTTACGCTTGCCTTTAAATGAAATTCAAGAAAAATATTATTAATTTCAAAATATTTTAATTAAGTGATCAAAAATATTTTGTACAAATTATTTTTTCTAAACCCGTAAAAAAGAATATAGAGGGAACATATGATATTAAATTATTTAAATATAAATAAGATCTAATAAATGCTTCAATTGAAAAAGAAAATATATAGCTATAAATTTACCTTAGTTTTACCAAAATGCAAAAGGACAAAATGGTAATTTAATTTACTTCCTTCCGTCCATATTTGGCATTTTTAGCTTTCAAATGGCTGTTTTTTTTTATAACAAGGGAAGATATGGACATTTTTTTTTTCAATTTTATTCTTATTTATATATATAATTTTAATATAATAAAAAAATCATATTAAATTAATATTACTATTTAATTAGGATAATTTTGTAAAATACCTTTTACTTACAAAGGGTCCGGATATTAAATTGACACTACTATTTATTGAGAATAATTTAGTAAAAATATGTTTACTTGTAAAGGCGTATCACCTGCTACGAATTACTTCTTCGTTTTAAAATAATTGATATTTTTGCTAAAAAAATACTATCTGAAAATAGTTGACATGTTTAAAAGATCAAGAAATATTTAACCATTTTTTCAACTTTGTCCATAGAAATAAAGACTTTCCATATTAATTAAAAAAGATTCATGTAATTAATATTAAATAGATAATTGAGTCATATTAATAAATTTACACCCCTGAATAATTTTTTTCTTGTAAAATTATGTAAAATTTATACTATATGCTAATTATTTTGAGACCAATAAAGTATATCGAAACTAAAAGCATCATATAATACGAACTACAATAAAATAAAAAAGAAAAGATCTTGAAAAATTACACTATTCTCCAAATATTAAAATATATTACAGTAATATTACTAATCATTTCTTATTTAGCTATAACAAAAATCAAAGAGGGTGGGGATGAGGTGTGGGGGCCTAAGAAGCAACCATTAAAATTATCAATATATTAATAAAACAACAAAGCAAAACATAAAGTCAAGACAAAAAAGGCAAAAAAGGCAATATACAGTAACAAGTCAATTACAACGTGTAAGCATATGATTAGTCCTATGAAGCTGTGGACGATCAAATTTGATCATTCTCGCTTATATATAAGTAATATACATATATATATATATATATGAGAGTAATAGATATGGCTACGTGGTACCTCTCTAAGGTGAAGATTTTAATTTATCTTTTTTCTCATTTTTTAAGTATTTTAATTCCTTTTTTTTGCTTAAAAACTAATGATAATTTATGAAGTTATAGCCAGATTTATTGCACAATTATGTTATTACAAGAATAGTTATTATTATCCCACCCTTTCAAATTTTACCATTTCCAGTATGTCTATTAATGTACCACTATTAATATTCATTATGAATATTAAAAAAATACGTAAATTCAATGTAAAAATCTATTGAGGTTGTGTATAAAATGCATATGAAAAAAGTTTGAAAAGGGTAACATCTCTATTACTTTCACTCAACTAATCGGAATTTTTGAGCTAGCATTTTCTTCTCTTTATCATTTTCATTTTATTCTTCATCTCTTTTTACTTTTTGAATTTATGATTTATTTTATTATGTTTATGATGTATGTATAAAATTATGAAAAATTTGCATTTGATTTTATAGAAAATCAATCCTATATTAGCTAGAGTATCGATAAAGACAAATAGAGAAAGAAATAGAAGTTTCATGTTTAAAGTCTTAGAGGAGGAGGATAGGTAAAAAAAAATCAAGTAAGGATGTATGTATTTAATTACTTTTTTTCTATTTTATTTTTTTTCTACTTTTAGTTTCATACTTTGTAAATTGTCAAACACAAATTACTACAAATAGATCATAGAAAAAGAAATGAAAGCAGGTGACAATTATTATGTATTCATTAGCTTTTTTATTTCTTTTTATTTTATCTCTAATAATTCATATATCCTTCCTTTTTTGCTTTTTGTGTTTTCTTCCTATGATGTGTGTGCAAGGTTATGAAAAAGTTGGCATTTGATTTGTGGAAGATGATGACTGTAAGCTCCATGTTCTAAAATTTTAGAGAGGAAGGAGGGCACTATGATGATAATATGAGAATATGTTCAACAATATATATATTCAATTGATTTTTTCTATTTCATTAATTTTTTGTATTTTTGTTACATTATTTTTTAACTTTTGATTAATTTTAATCAATCATAAAATTCTATGAAGTGAGCATAGAAAAAGAACAGAATGAAGGTGTTCATTTTTCTTTTATTCATTAGCTTTTTTTTTAATATCTTTTTGGTATGTAGCGATCCATATATTTATATTTATACATGCATATAAATCTGAATATAAGAAAAGTGATTTAATTTGGCCATTATTCTCTTTTTTTTTTGACATTTTTATCTCAATTTTCCCTACAAAAATTACTAAGAAAAATAAAAATATTCTCTCTCTCTCTCTCTCTCTCTCTCTCTCTCTCTCTCTCTCTCTCTATCTATCTATCTATCTATCTATCTATCTATCTATCTATATATATATATATATATATATATATATATATATATATATATATATATATATATATATATATATATATATATATATATATGTCACATTATTTTCTTCCTCTATTATTTTAGTCATACCAAAAGATTGTAAGGTATGAGTTACATATTATTACTTGTAATTCATAAACTCTATAGCACTTTGTATGTAGTTTTCTCTGTGAAATTTGAGTTTTAGAAATAATGGTTGATCGTTTATTTTTATAGAAAACTGAAAGACATTTAAAATTTCAAAATCAAAATTTAGTAAAAATTTAAATGGGATAAAGTCTTCAGAAAAACAGTTTTATCGACTTTAAAGACATGCCACGTCTTTTCTGCTAAAAATGAGACTTTTGCCCTATATATTAATATCGTTATTAGCTAAAAACTGCAAGTGATGAAATTATTGAAAAGAATAAAGTGAAGTGTTAACAATGAAATTGATTAGAACTTTAAATTTCATCCTTTGGATTTGGAGACTAAAAAAATGTTTGACATATTTTTAATATTTAGTTATTATTTTTTAAAAAAATAAAATAAAATACAATATTTTTGAAGCCGCGCGAAGCGCGGATTAGTTGTCTGGTAAATTGATAAATGAGAAGTTGAAAAAGAATAATAAGTGATAAGTGATACCATAGTGTGTTAGCACAAAGTTACTTATTTACTAAAAGAAAATTACAATTTAAACAACTTACTCATCAAAACTATATTTATTATCAGGACTCCCAATCAAAGCAAGGTTATCAAATATCTTTTATTATTCATGTATACATTAATAATGAATATAAGATTTTTCACATAAACAATATACATATTACACTAAAATAAAATAATATACATTATATTAGTTATCCAGTACTATATTTTGGAGAACTAGTGAGGATGAAACATAGGAATGCTTGACCAATTTAGTGATACATGCATAGAATGTTGAAATATTTTCTTCACATATTAACCTTTTTCTTCTAACTATTTTATTGATCATTGCCAATTTAGAAGCAAATGCCATCCATTATCCTTTGACCATTATGGTCCTAACTACATATCCCGCCTGCTTCATCTCTATATTGTCTATTCATGAAACTCCCATCAGTATTAAGTTTTCAGGTGTTGGTATTAGATGAGCTGGGTTTTAATTAGATAATAATACCATGAGGTCTTAATTCACGAATAAAGGCTTACAATGAGCTAGGTTTTAGTTAAAAAATAATATAAGCTTTCACCTATACCACTATGCTACAAATACTGTACCTTTGCAAGATTGGTTAAACAAGATCTTAATAATAAGGTCTTTTATGGAAATTTTTAGTGAAGATGATAATTCACAATCAAAATAGAATCTATGAAGACATTGATTATATCAGACAAAGCTTAACCAGCTTTAATAAATAGTTCATTTTTCTTAATAAAACTCAAAATAATAAGTCTTACGCCATCATGCCAAATATCAAACTCTTCATCAGAATCTAGCACAAAAATAATACCAAGTAAGCATAAATGCAAATTTATATAAACTATTGTATATTCTTGAGTCCATCAATCTTATTTTTTTTTAGATTTGACTCTAGGATCTTCCATATTGATACAGGATAAGATATGAAAAGCGAAAACACAAAAAAACAAGGGGAAACGATGAAACACGAGATGAACACATAAACGTAAAGAGATGGAAAAATAGACACAATATGACAACGAAAAGGCAAATAGAGGGTATATCAAACCCCAAACCCCTCCTCTTTTACGATTACCACACACACCTAACTCTTATGTAGACCTCAAGAAAATATAATTTCCAAGCAATCTATGTTTTGGATCGAAGTATCAACATAGGCTAATCCAAGCTTGCAATTCACTCATAAAGAGCATTCATTCATATGTCATCAAAAGTTGTAAATGAAATGACTAAGACATATATATATAGTGTTTGCCTTTGCATAAAATAGCCTAGTGGCTATTTTAAAAATAACCTACATGGGCTCTTCAAATGATACTACAAGATCCAAGCAATTATTCACACGTGGAATTATGATCGTAGGACATTAAACGGGGTCCGCCAAGTGCATCCTTGAGCTCTTTGCTTGACCATGGCTTAGACCTCTTTGTATTGGCCTTGAAAGATGTAATCAAAAGTTTTAAGACCCTTTTGGCTTGTATCATGCAAAAACAAAGGAAGGACAAACAAACACAAACTCCTCATGGAATGAGGGTTAGGATTAGCATAATAAATCATAACATCGTGCCAAGGTTGCACACACTTAATATATAACCAAGCATCGAAATGATAAATCAAGGGTGTATAACCCCAGAAAGTAAGAACTACTTGGTCATTCAAGAGCTTTGAACAAAGGGGTATGTTAGAGGAACCATGACAGTCAAGGAACCGCTCATGAAGGTTCATATGGGTTCCAAATCTCAATGAGCACAAAATCCCTCTGTTACTCTCATTTTTGTTAGAGACCCTTCCCTTACACAACTTTGGTCCCTTAAGTAGATTAGAAATCTCCAAGAAATACTTTCTGCCATAAGGATGAGTTACAACACCCTCACCCATGGTTGGCTTGTCTTCTTTCCCAAGCACCAAGTGGTGTAGACATGAACCACTATAATTTAAATGATCATTGGGATCAAATGGGTAGAATGTCCATGGATATGGGTTTAGGAAACACTTCTTTCCCTCAAGATTACCACCAATACAACCATTTGTACCCTCTATACTATCATGATCATTAACAAAGGCAATTAGAGGGTTATTCCCATTCAATCGACCAACATTCTCAACATCACCATTCACTTGAGGTCATTTTAACACTTTACAAACATTCCCAAGTGATGGTCTAGGTTCACTCACAAGTTGGTCCTCATGACTTCCACAAGATAGTGTACTATCACTCGTCACAATAACTTCAACACTAGATGGACACAAATCGATCATACTAGAAGAGTCAATTTTATCATCATTAGGATCAACTAGTATATACACACAAGTTGTACATTATCATCATGAAGTAAAGAGACATTAGGCTCACCTAAAGATAAACTATCATTCACACTTAGTTGGCTACTAGTCTCATTTACTAAAGTGCAAGAGTTAGCTTTGTTACCTTGAAGTTCATTTGGATCATGTCCACTCAAGGAAACTTAAAGATTTAGTGGATTAAGAAGGGTGGAGGTAGGAAAGCTTAGATGATGTATCATGTTATCCATCCTCAATCTCGACAATTTACTTCGTACTTTCTTTAAATCTCGTGTCAAATTCATTATGGCCTTCATTATAGCTTTCAAGTTTATCTCTCCCGAGGCACTTTGATAATCATCTCCCGATGCTATTGTACCTATCAAAAGAAAGACTAAACAAAAATGAAAACAATACACAAGTTGTGGTTAGGAAAACAACCTCACAAGTTCTCAAGGTTCACACCTTTGAATGTCACTCAATTGGCGTCGCAAGTGTTGATAACTTATTTGTACTCCAATGAGATTACTTGGTAACAATTATGGCTTGAGGTCGGAATGGATTCTTGTTTGATGGAATCAAATAACAAAATTATGTACAGACTAGAATAAAAAAGTTACGACAAATTAAAAGCGAGAAAAGCACACAAAGAAAAGGACGACGAAAGAAAATGAATTCAAAAACTAATTTGTAGCTAAGTAGGTGATTACTAGTTGTTAATTAGCATTAAAATCAAGAAAAGAAACCTAAGAATCAAAAGAAAGAAACTAAGAACCTAAATTTGAGCTTACGGAAATTTTGTCCAAGTTGGTGACTTAGTCGATTTGCTTATCACCCTTAGCAAGTTTTAGCTCGTGTTCAATCATTTTCCTTATGATTTCTTGGGTAATGATTCACCAAAATACAGAGAATCACCAATATGAACGTTCTCAAGAAGCTTTTGAATTTCTTGTGCCCCCCCCACCGCCCATACTTCTATTTTTGTCTCTTCCTTGAGAATATTCCTTTTTGATGCTTTTTGATGCTTTCTTTCTTTGGAAGACTTGGAATATTCCTTTGGAATAAACAAGGAAAACACCTTTTCTTAGCTTCTTTTTGGATGAAACACACTATTTCTTAATGTTTTTCTTCAACAACATATAAAGAACATGAAGAACATTAAAAAATTGACCCTTAAGGAAATGACCTCGAAATTCGATGAAATTCGAACCCCAAGCTTACTTCAACCTCCCGATCACAACCCATACAAAATTAAGCTCAAAATCTCGTCAACCAACACACGATTTAAGAACCCACCTCAAAGTTTCTTCAAAATCAAGTTCCAACAATGGTAGATTCCTCAAATCACAATGGATTAAGCTCAACTCTTGGATTTTGACTTAAGTAGTGTTAGAAAACACAAATCTAACACTAGAAGCACAAAAAGACATAAAAATCTAAAACTCAAAATTTCGACCTAGGGATAAAACGAGAATAAATTTTTTTGTTCCAATTTTTTATTTTCAACACAAATAGACCCAAGATTGACTTCGTGGGAATGAAATCAATATCAAACGATAAGGGACAAGATATGAAAAGCAGAAACACATAAAAACAAGAAGAAAATAATGGAACATGAGATGAACACGTAAACGTAAAGAGATTGAAAGATAGACACAATATGATAACAAAAGGAAAAATAAAGGGTATATCAAACCCTAAACCCTCCCTTTACGATTATCTCACACACCTAACTCTTGCGTAGACCTCAAGGGAATCGGATTCCTGAGCAACCAACATTTTGAATTGAAGTATCAGCACAAGCTAATCCAAGGTCTCAATTCACTCATAAAGAGCATTCATTCATATGCCATCAAAAGTTGTAAATAAAATGACTAAGGCATTTATTTATAGTGTTTGCCTTTGCATAAAATAGCCTATTACAAAAATAACCCAAAAGTAGCTATTTTGGAAATAACCTACATGGGCTCTTCAAAGCATACTCCAAGCTCTAAGCAATTATCCACACGTGGAATTGTGGCCTTATGAGCTTAAACGGGGTCCACCAAGTACATCCTTGGGCTCTTTGCTTGACCATGGCTTGGACTTCTTTGTATTATCCTTGAAAGATGTAATTAAATGCTTTAAGGCCCCTTTGGCTTATATCACACATTGATGATGGAGGATGTGTTGGTCTTTAAATAAACCCAGTACTCTCGATGCCAAGGAAATTATTGCTATCAACAAAACCACCAAAAAGATGATGATTTTCTATGTGAAAATTGAATAGCTAGCATCAATTGAAGAGGATGTGGCAGCAAATTAATGGTCCATATAAACCCTTATTTATAACGAATTTTATATATTTCAAACTTGTATAAGTACTGCTCGATGTTCCAAAAGAACCACTTATGAAAGTAAGAAATTCTAATGGATAATCAAACAGAAGCAAGAGTTTAGACATCGATTAGAATTACCATGATGTTGGGACGTAACTAAGGTACCATTCTCATAAATCATGAACTAAATTGAATAAATAGCCTATAGACTGTAGAAACAAAAATACCAACAACTTGGTCTCGTCCCTTTTCATCCCAAAGGATTCCTCAAAGCCTATAAACATTCATCTACCACCTGTAAAGTACAACAACACAACATGATAATAGAGATATCACAATAATATAATTAAACCTAACTTTAACCTCAAAAAAATATTCAAAGCCTACCGACATTCATCTACCACCTTTAAACTTTCATAAAAGAATATAATAATAGAGATATCAAAATAATAAAATTAAACCTAATCTTTATCTAAAAAAGTTTCTCAAAGTCGACTGACATTTATCTATCACCTGTAAAATACAATATAATAATACGATAATAGAGATATCAAAATAGTACAATTAAACTTAATATTTTCACAACAATTTCATCAAAGCCGACCGACATTCATCTACTACCTATAAACTACAACAAAATAATATGATAATAGAGATATCAAAAAATTAAACCTGACCTTTACACTAACAAAATAATACGATAACAAAGATATCACAAAAGTATACTGAACATTTACCCTAACCTCAAAATCGTTTGACATTCAACTACTACATGTAAACTACAATAAAATAATACGATAATAGAGATATCAAAACAATACCACAGAACCTAATCTTTCCATAAAAATTTCATCAAGGTCGTCTGACATTCATTTACCACCTGTAAACAACAACAAAACAATACGATAATAGAGATATCAAAAAATTAAACCTAGCCTTTACACTAACCTCAAAACCGACCAACATTCATCTACCGCCTGTAAACTACAAAAAAATAATAAGATAATAGAAATATCAAAATAATATGATTAAATCTTACCTTTACTCAAAAATTTACTCAAAGCTGACCGACATTCATTTACCACCTGTAAACTACAACAAAATAATATGGTAATAGAGATATCAAAATAATAAAATTAAACCTGTTAAGTTTCTTCGTAAAAACTATTAAATCCATAGTTACAGTAAGTGCTCAAAATCGCAGCATAGATTATATATATACTGACTGAATTATACAAACTCCCTAAAACTATTAATTCAAGGATCTTTTTTTCCTTTTATATCACGAAATAATTTTGGTAAAAAAAAACAAATCCTAAAATTCTTTTATTTACGTCTTGTTTATTTAGGAGAGAGCCCTAATACTAAGTTAAGTGAAAAATTTCACGCCTAATTAGGATTTTTTTTTGGCCAATTTGACATTTTTTTGTTTAATTTATGAGAGATCCTCCTAATACAAAGCAAATTCACGCCTAATTTAAAATTCTTTTTGCCAATTTGAGGTTTCCTTTTATTAAAATTAGCATTTTAAAATTTTAAATGTTATAAATATAATGATATAATAATCAGAGGAAATAAGTAAAAAGATAATTTTGTCTGTCCAGAAACTTTTAATAAAGGACAAAAAGTTCAATCACTTTTTTTAGGATCTTCACACTTTTAATATATTATAGATATAGATCTAGATATAGATTATAGACTATAGATATAAATTATAAAGTGACAAGCTATTGAAAAGTTACTTCATAGTTTTTAGGACAAAATTTAATAGATTTGCGATAAATTTTTTGAATCAAAGGATTAGAAATATTTGAATTTGCAAATACATTATGTTTTATTAAAACTATTATTTTATTAGCTTAAAAATAAAAATTCATAGTAGAAGAGTTCTAAATAGACTTCTACTCTTTCATAAACTTATCTCTTTCTAAATTTAAATGTTATTTAATATATTCGAATATAATTTATTTAAATATTAAATGTTTAATATTATATACATATATATATATATATTAAAAGTGTGAAGGCCCTTAGAAAAGTGATTTGGACTTTTTGTCCTTCTTTAAAACACTCTTCTTTAGACAAAATTGTTTTTTCACTGTTTTTTTAATTTATTATTTATTATATTAACTAGACTTTCTAAAATATATGGTTGCAGAATTAATTAATATTTTTATTTGTACTAAACTTCCTAAAATATATGGAACTCCTAAAATATATGGTATATATATAGTAGACGATTCATAAACCAAAAATAAATTAATTATATTTTTGGGAAAATCACGTATCCAAAATAAAAAAGGAGACAAACTAATAATTTTGGAGGAAATTTCTTGATCAGTCGGACTCTTTTTTTTGTCGTGATAAAGTAAATTTTTTAAAATATATCTTTGAAAAGGAAAAAAGGTGAAAACACTATAAGAAAAAAATGAAAATAGCATGTAAAATAAGGAACAATCCTTAAAGTAAATTCTTATTCAATTTTTTTTTTCAATAAAGGCTATATGTATAGTTACCAATTAATTAATTGTGTCTCTGTTTCTTCACGTGAAATTGAGGCTTTTTTCCTATTAAAAAGTCTCTTAAATATAGAAAGAGTGGTTCAATATCAATTATGGGGACAAAAACCTACCAACATTAAAATAAAATCTATACGTTAAATTAGAAAACTCATCTAACTTGATTCGATTGCATGTCTAGATTGATTGATGATTGATTTTCTAACCCTCAACTTCTTCGCCCAGACAAGAATTAGTTGGATCAAAATCGAAGCTTTGTGATCACTATTATATTTTTTTTATAGTTTACAGGTCGTAGATGAATGCCGGTTGGCTTTGAAGAATTTGTTGTGTAAATGTTAGGTTTAATTATATTGTTTTGATATCTTTATTATTATTGTTTTATTTTAATTTATAGATGTTAGATGAATGTGGATCGGCTTTCAATTTTTTTTAGGTAAAAATTAGGTTTAATTGTATTATCGTAATATCTCTATTATTTTGTTATTTTGTGGTATTTTAGAGTTCGTAGATGAATCTAGATCGGTTTTGAGAATTTTTTGTGTGTAAAAGTTAAGTTTAATTGTATTGTTTTGATATCACTTTTATCGTATTATTTTGTTGCAATTTACAAGTGATAGATAAGTGTTAGTTGGCTTTGAGTTTTTTTTTTGTAAAGGTTAGATTTACTTGCATTATTTTGATATCTCTATTATCGTCTTATTTTGTTATTATTTACAGATGGTACATGAGTATCAGAAGATTTTGAGAAAATTTTTATGTGTAAAAATTAGATTTAATTGTATTATTTTGATGTCTCTGCCATTGAATTATTTTTTTGCAATTTACAGATGGTAGATGAATGTCGATCGACTTTTAAAAATATTTTTGGTAAAGATTAAGTTTAATAAATAAATTCTCCATCTTTACATACTCAAAAGATATTAAATTTAATTATTATATTTATCTTTATTATTTAAACAAATATCCTGTTTAGTGTAATATTTAAACTCATTAAAGTGAGATACATGCGCAAGGCGCGACACCTAAACTAATATATTAAATGTTTGAAGACCATTAGAAAAGTGGTTTGAACCTTTTGCCCCTCATTAAAATTCTTCGCAATAAACAAAATTTGTTATAAATGTATTTACATTATAGTGAATGTCTATCAAGATCTACTTTGATATCTATTAGGATTTGAAGCATCTGTCTTTTACTCAGACTAGGAGTAAATTTTCCCTATAAATAGAGGGGTTTTGTTTATTGTATTCACAATCTTATGATCTCTCATCCTCAAGAGAAGAAATAAGAATCACTCTCTCTTCTCTCTCTACTCTTGTTCTTTATTCTTTCTTGGTTTATAACACGTTATTAGCACGAGACTCTGCCAAATAAGGTGAGATTATAAATCTTAAGGTCAAGGTTAGTAATTCCTTATGTTATTTGTATTTTTCTATTAATGATATAATTATTGTTGGATTTGAGGAAAAATAATTGGTTTGGAACCATTTATGTTTTAAATTCATTCCTCAAGAATAATATTATCAAAAGGGATGATAATATTTGGGTTCAAGTCCCATCGATTTATGCCTAAGACGCCTTTATATGGATAAAATATTGAGTTTGAATCTCAATACACCATATTGATGATATTGTGATGGCTAAGGCAAAATAATGGATATTAGGTGAAAAGTCATGAAATTCGATCCATTGAATATGCTCAATTCCATGAAGTGAATGTGGTAGCAATATATGATAAGTCTGAAATATGACAACTTACTTCATTCTTGAGGTGTGGGTGGTAGCAGTGCATAATATGTCTGAAAGAAGACAAGTGATTGAATGCACGAATATAATAATGTTCATCAAAAGTGATGATATTTTCACACGCTTATATGATTATAAGATATGCTAGAGAAAAATTCTCTACATCATATGTATGCCTCGATTTGCTTCTGAAGTAGCAAAATCTTGAAAGAGGTTATAAGCTATCATAATTTGATAGGCTTAAGGCACGATTATATTTCATTCCTGGGGAATGAGAAACTTATTAATGCAAACGTGCACTTGATTAAGATTGTATCACAACTCTCCCCCGAAAGAGGTTGAATAATTTTGAAATCTACTTCTGAAGTAGTAAGTCTGAAATTTATTCATGTAATAGTAAATCTAAAATTTACTAAAGAAAAAGTACATGTCATGGTAAACTTGGAGTTTACTAGAATAAAAGTTCATAAATTGATATGAACGATTGTGACATCTCGAAGATGTGCATGTATTGAAGAACTAGAAGATTCTTCAAGAATTGTTTATGTCGTTTGTTCTCATGACAAGTTGGTTGGACCAACTAATGTTGGGACTGAATTCCTTAAATCTGAAAAAGAATAAAAGGTGAATAATGGCCCGTTCACCTTTCATGTGATATGTTGAAAATATGCATCAATAAGATGATCACATGTACATTCATGATCAACCTACGTTTGACATTCATAAAGTTACTTGTTTAATATAAATTGAGCATAATTTTCAGATTGTGTAATCAAGATAATTTATCTTGATGATGATGGTTTAACATTGAATGTCTTCGATAAATATCTAAACCATTGTTAATGAGAACAAAACTTAATGTATTAGTTTGAAATATGATATATTGCAATAGCATTTTTATGCATTAGACCAATAAATTATGATTATTTCTTCCCTCTCAATTGGTTCAAGGTCGGGAACTAATTATTCCATCTAATAATTTTGATGTGCGGTATACGATTAATGAATATATCATAATATACAACGATAGATTTCTCAAAGAAGTAGAGGATGTATGTTAGTTTTTCTAACATAAGGGGGAGATTATAAGCGCTATGAAATATGTTAGGAATTATCACCAGATCCTCATCCAAAAAATAATTCAAGTCAAATGCCAAAAGCATCTCATATTGAGCACAAGTGCTCTTATTTTGTGTTCCTAAAGGATAGAGTCTATGCATGCGTGAAGTGTGGTAGACTAATCGGTTCCAAATGAAATAGTCCTTGAAAAATAAGGAGCAAATAATCATAATAAGAAGGTAATAAACTCTTGAAGAGCCTATGACATAACACTTCATGAAACCTTATGTAATGAAAAATAAGGAGCAAATAATCATAATAAGAAGACAATGAACTCTTAAAGAGCCTACGACATAACACTGCATGAAACCTTATGTAAGGTTCATGTGCTTGAAAATAATGAAGTAGTGAGATCTCAAAATGTTATGTCGCATTGTGAACCGATACAAAATGATATATCACCAATATCTTTGACACAATATTGGTGCAATATTGTGAAAGATTACGAGGATCTGAATTCTACGTTTATTTAAGTATGCTGACGTAGAAATATTTATCAAGTGACATGAAAGGATGCATTTTGGTAAGCATAAAACTTATTTGATTTGCAGTCCAGACACTTGAAGATGTCACTCATGAAATATTGAATATTGTCACTTGACAAAACTTATGGAATTTTTTTTTAAGGATTCAAAATGCTTGAAGCATATAAAAGTTTCTGGGAAACTTATTTATAATCCTTATATTGTATAAGCTTATAACTTGAAAATTATTAGAACTCCTGGAGAGTTTTCAAAGCAATAGATTATTTACTGAAATTCAAAATATATCAAATTGGATTGGTTATGAAGTACCATATCTTAGTGAAATTGAGGCACTCATGTACCTTGCAAATACTACAAGGCCTATAGCCTTTTCGGTTAATATATTAGCAAGGTATATTTCTACTCCTACTAGGAGACATCGAAATGGAATAAAATACATGAGCTTATTTTATTCTAAAGATTGCAGTCCCGATCTTATTGGTCATGCTGATGTTAGGTACTTATCTGACCTACATAAAGCTCGATCTCAAATAGGCTATGTGTTCATATGTGGTGGTACTGTAATATCTTGGAGATATACAAAGCAGTCTATCGTAGCCACTTCATCGAATCATGCTGAGATAATAGCTATTCATGAAGCAAGTCGAGAATGTGTATGGTTGAGGTCCATGATACATCTCATTCGAGAAAAATGTAGTGTGACATATGACAATCTACCCACAATTTTATACAAATATAATGCATCATGCATAGCACATCTTGATGGAGGATTCATAAAAGGAGATAGAACGAAGCACACTTCATTAAAACTTTTCTACATACATGAGCTCCAAAAGAATGGTGATATTAACATGCAACAGATTCGTTCAAGTGATAATGTGACTATTTTATTCACTAAGTCTCCTTCAATTGTAACTTTTAAGAAGATGGTGTACAAGATTGGGATGCAAAGGTTCAAGGATGTTCTCATTAGGGGGAGTTAATACGCGTTATACTCTTTTTTCCTTACGAGGTTTTGTCCCACTGGGTTTTCCTTGTAAGGTTTTTAATAAGGCAACCGATATGCATATTGTTAGAAATGTGTACTCTTTTTCCTTCACTAGATTTTTTTTCCTACTGGGTTTTTTCTAGTAAGATTTTAACGAGGCACATTATCTATCTAAATATTCAAGGGGGAGTGTTATAAATGTATTTACATTATAATGAATGTCTATCAAGATCTATCAAGATCTACTTTGATATCTATTAGGATTTGAAGCATCTGTCTTTTACTCAGACTAGGAGTAAATTTTTCTTATAAATAGAGGGGTTTTGTTCATTGTATTCACAATCTTATGATCTCTCATCCTCAAGAGAAGAAATAAGAATCACTCTCTCTTCTCTCTCTGCTCTTGTTCTTTATTCTTTCTTGCTTTATAACAAAACTGTCTTTTTACACTTTTTCTTAAATTATTTAGTAATTATTCTATAAAATAAAATTAACAAAACAGTTACCTACTCAATCCCATTAAGAGTCAAATAGTTTGTCCACCGTATTAACCTAATCATCTTGCTGCAAGCCTCGAAATGCTACTGCAATAGTTTGTTAAATAGTTTGTATCAAACCATACATACAAATGTTGCTGTAAGCCTCCGAAAAGAAATTTGTCTTCAAATTATTATGATTTTGATAATTGTTCCTTACGATTTGAGAAAAATTCATTATATTTTAAATTTATTCTTGAACTTATGGCTGACTCATATGTTTGTTCTTTAGCATGAAATCATAATGTGAGTTTTTTTTACTTCATAATAGAAATTAATCAGTTCAATGGCCTTCGATTAGGGAATAAAAAGGTCATCAAAAGATTTTGAGAATTGTTGAGGTAAATTTACTATGTTTTAAATTTGTTCTTGAAGTTATGTCAGATGCGTATATTTGTTTTTTAGCACGGAATCTTAATGTGAGCTTTTTTTTTCTTCATATCAGAAATTAATTAGTTTGATGACATTTGATTAGGGAATAAAGAGGTCATCAAATGATTTCAAGAACTATTTTCTATGATTCGAGGTAAATTTACAATATTTTAAATTTGTTCTTGAAGTTACATCAGATGCATATACTACATCTGTCTCACATACCGCATAAAGCCTTTTCAAACAAGCGAAACTAGAAGAAGAGCAGATGACTCGGGATAAAAAAATTACCTAAATTTTGTTGTTGATGATCATAAAATTGATCACACTTTGTAGAAAGTATAATGGGTGGTTTAGTTGGAAGAATTGGGCCCTGAGGTGAAGTCGAGTCCAGGAAAAGAGCAACAATCCGCTGGAGTATGTTGGTGTACTTCTTTAGATCAAGATGCTTGTACTCGCTTTTGTTCTTTGTCATGTTCTTCGTGGAAGTTGTGTCGCTGAAAGCTAAAGAATTGTATAAGAAAAATCTTCATCAGTTCTTAAGCCTATGTGACATTTTGCCTCTGTACATAGTACCCTCACTATTGGTAAGATTTTCTTATGCTTAGCTTCGTCAATTTATGGTGAATGGAAGAAGAAAATAGAACAAGACATTCAAGGAGTTCAAATTACATGTATCCATCAAATTTAAAGAAAAAAAAAGCTTTAATAATGCAGGTATGTGCGGCAGTTTGTCTTAGAGTGCTTTTGAATTTTTTCAGTTCATACAAGTTACGCAACAAAAGTATCTTCGGAGTAGTGCTACAGTGCTACTAAGAAACAACATAGTGTCAAATATCAACTTATTAAGGTTTAATTATGAGCACATTGTAGGACTTCTTCTTGAAATTTTTCCATATCAAACAAAATGTTTCTATCACTCTTTGTTTAAAAAATATTAGAATAAAGAAGAATGGTGACTTTCTAAGATAATAACTATTTGTTGAGTGACCATTTGAGAAATCAACTCCTTCTATAGTTGTTTTCTATTTTCCTTTTCTGTGTTTGTCGTTTCAAAATAGATTTCATGTGTGTGAGACTCTTTTTCTGTAGGTTTCACCATAAAATTTTTGAAGAAATGTTGAAGAGCGGCCAAATGGATGCTTGCTCACATTGAAGACAGTGATAGAGGACGGAACAAGTCATCTTTTCACTGAATTTGATTTGTCAAATTGTAACGATGATTTTGAAATAGCTCAACGGGATATCTTCACTAAAATAGTTCTTAAAGTCACATACAAGTTTGCAAAAAAGAAAAGGTCGAAACCAGAAACATTCTTCTAACAATTCTTGGTTGAAAGAATGGAATTGTCCAATGACAAATATGGAATTTTTCCATGGGAGAGTCCAAAACATATGGATGAATTATAGAATAATTGTGCAAGCTGGCCAAAGTTCAGGAATTACTATGTACACAAATCGAACACGTAAAGAATTTTGAGCCATGAGGAAAACTAATAAATGTTGTTTTGATTTTGGAAAAGGAAGCTTAAATATTAGGACATACTCTAGCATCATTTCTCACGTTATAATGTGTGCAATATTCATCAAGTAAAACATATTAAGATTATCCCTCCCTTGTCTCTCATTTTCTTTGTCTACATGCGAAATGACATTTGTACATTTATATAGCTTTCTGTTGTATATCAATTTTTGACGGAGAATTATTTAAATGGGAAGAAGAAATACATGCAAAGTGGTATTGTTTCGAATTAGTTTGTTCACACTTAGAGTATTTCATCGGATACATGCTTCCTCAACAAATTTACTAAGGCTTTGATATATGAAAAAAAATTATTCAACTTTTTATTGTCCTTGCTACAAACAGTACTGAATAAATTGAATATGTCTATTTTTGTCTTTGCATATGATTGATAGTTCGAAGTTAAAGTTTATTTTGTCTTTGCATATGACTGATAGTTACTTTATGTAATTAGTTAATGATCTAGCCATATATTTACTTTTTATTTTTTTAGAAATCTAAGTAATGCATGCCACAAATGCTATTACTAGATGGAGAAGAGCTGAAAATTGGAGATGAGGAAGACATATGTGAAGAGGTAAAAATGTTTTTTCTTCATCAGACGTTTCTTTAAAAACAATACTACCCTTTTCTTCTTCTGATTCCATCGCTTCTTAGATGTTTAGCTTATCTTTTGTTTTAATCTGTCAAGAAAATACGCTAATAACATTTACAATTTGCTTTCTAGGTGCATTAATATTGACTATATAAGGTTGTTGAAGATTGATGAAGATGATAATAAAGACATGATATTACAGAACAAATCTTTAAAGACAAATTAGCTTTAGAGATATTCTTCTCTTTTAATTCCTTGCAACCAAGCAAGGAACTTACTTTTGATCACCTTATTGGTTGCCGAACTGATCATACTTTTAGGTTATAATTCTATTTACATTTTTGTTGTAAGATTTTGGTTTAGGAGTAGCTTTAATTCCTAATTTTATTTTAATCACTTTAAGTAAGCTTAATGTAGGAGGGACCATTATATCAATCAATTCTCATCAGTAGTTGCGTTGTTGAGATATATAAAGTAGTTGTGGGCTTTTAATCTTTAGCACTAGCTAGAAGATAATTAATGGCAAGATAATCCTCTCATTAATGGCAAGATAGTCACCTTTAGAAAGTCTAAAATATGAAATGCCAAAGTAAAATCCAAAAGGAATATAAGGAGAAATTGAAATGACCCCCTCGCTATTTGGTTGCTTTTTACTCCCCACTTTGCTCTAACTCATTTATAATATAGTGTGAAGGGCCTTAAAAATATTATTTAAAACTAATTAAATATTTATAGTAAAACTTTTTCTTATTAAAAGTCATTAGAATTAATGACAACTAATACATTTTTCATTAGTTTAAAAATTCTAAATCAACTAAAGATGATTTTAAGTAGATTTAAAAAATCTAGAAATAAATTTGAAAATACTAGAATAAGAAAAATATAAGAAGTGCCAATTTTTTAAAAGTTTTAAGTAAGTCATTAAAGATTTTGTAAGGATTTAACTTTAAAAATAAAAAAAGATTTTAAATATAGAAAAAAATAATCGTACTACAAATATGGTTCAAATCGATGCGTCTCTTAGCTTCTAGCAACAAGAAAAAGAGTACCGCATGACAAATGTAAAAGTAGCGATCCATTAACCACTTAAAATTTTTGGTGGTAAAATATATATGTGCTTACAATAAAATATATGTTATGTTTACATTATTATATTAAAGTGTGAAGGATCATTGAGAAGTGATTTGAACTTTTTGCACTTTATTAAAAATCATTGTAATAGACAAAATCATTTAATTTTAAAGAATCAAAAGTTACATGTGCGGTGAAACTAGTAATAACTAATAGTGTAGAAGTAGTAATAGAGTAGTAGCATGGGCAATTTAGCTAAAAGAGACAAAGAGTTTGAAAATGAGGTATAAGTGAGAAGTTTTAATAATTGAGTGTAGGTGACAATTACTTTATTAGTGATTAAGAAAATTGAAAAAGTTTGAGAATAGCCCATAAGTTTTTTAATTTATACTTTGATCCAAATGTTGACCTAATATAACTAGAAACAGAGGGAATAAAAACGTGCTTTCTCTCTTTTCTCATTATTGTTGTTTTCTCTATCCGCCATTCTTGTTGTTCATTGTTGCTGCTGCTTTATTCATTATATTGTGCTTCATTATCATCATCATATTCTTCATTATCATAATCATCTTCTTCTTGTTTACCATTGCTGTTATTGTTACCGCTACTGCTGCTACTTAACCAATTTTTTAGGTTAAATTTAGTTTCGTTCATCACTTTGGCATTACTTCATGGATGACGTTGGTAAGTAAATTTATGATTTTTAGTTGAATATCTCACATCTGGGTACACAACTACTGTTGTTTTTAAAATAATGGATAGAACCATAAACATGAACCCAACAAAAGATTCATCTGTTTTAACAAATGACTCATCTGTTGAGACAGATGAGTCATCTGTCGCAACAGAAGAATCATATATTGGATTCATATTTATGATTCTATAGTGCTGTAATAATCGAATAGATGGGTCATCTGTTGTAACAGATGAGTTATCTGTTGCAGCAGAGGAGTCATCTGTTGATACAAATTACTCACCTATTTCAATATAACCTAAACTCGATTCCGACAAACGAGTCATCTGTTGCAACAAGTAACTAATTTGTCCCAATAAGTTATTTATCTATTGCAACAGATGTATAACCCATTGCAATAATGAGTCAACTTTTTCAACAGATGACTCATCCGTTAGAATTAGCTTCAGGTTCTATTGTACTGTAACATGAATTACCAACAGGTGATTCATTTGTTGCAACATATAACTTACCTGTTGCAACATATTATTCACCGGTTGCAACATATTACTCATTTGTTGGGGTTCATGTTATGGCACTATAAAATCATTATTAATTTTATTATGATGTCATTATTAACCTTTTTTTTAACAAATATTGTTATTTAGGTACCAATAATGAAGAAATCAATAACAAATGTCTTTATTTAGGTAACACTAATGTAGGGATCGATAACAAATGTCTTTAATTAGGTACCACAAGTTGTAATAGTAAAACTTGTGTTGTTGTCTGTTATGGACTTTGATATTTTTAAATTATTATTGTGAACATAAATGTTATTATTTATTATATAAAATATCTTTTTATTAACTTGTGCATCAATAAGAAGAGGTAAAACATGAACTAAATACAATAGACCTAAAAATTATTTTTAATAGACTACCCATCTGTTGCAACAGATAGACATTTGCTAGAAGAACACAATACAGTTCATCAAATTGGAATGTGTTCCTCCAACAGATAACCAACCTGTTGCAACATCTGTTGGAGCAATACAATACAGTTTCTGCCACAAATCCAACAGATGACCTATCTATTTAAACATATGATCCATTTGCTGAAAGAACTCAAAACTCTTGCTATTGATACTGGATTCAAAATTGTTCCTTACGTCCAATCGTCGACATATTTGTTGAGAAGAAGAAATAGACAGAATGAAAATTAAATAAAAATTAGAAAGTGAAACTCGACCAAACATAAATTTTTCATTAAACAAGAAACAAAATACATTAGGTAGGTAGATCTGATATAGAAAAATAAAAATATATTCTCTAAAGGAAAAAACATCACCTAATTATTATTATTATTATTATTATTAATATTATTATTATTATTCTCAGTAGGCCAATTGTCAACAGGCAACAGCAGGGCGCTCCTTAGCCTGCGAACCTCTCGGAGCATCCTTGCTCTCACAGTGGCCAACTCATGTTGGATTTAATTAACCTTCCTCTGAAGTTCCCGCACGGTGTCATGCAGAATAGTAATTCCTAACAGGATCAGCCATATCTAGAAACAGATGAATTGACAAAAAATATAAACACAAAAGTAAAAAAATGAGTCCAAATATAATACAACGTATACTACCAACTGGTAGATTTACACACAAAAAAAACTTACCTAAATGAGAAATGAATCTGTTTTTTAAAGAGAAGTGGTTGAAGATGTAATAAAAGACCAAATGCAAGAAATAAATAAAGTGGAGTAGAATGAACGAGTATGAAGCGACCTATTTATAGAGGATTGAATCTGAATGTGGTAGGCAAAAAGTCATTACTGTTCACCTCCTTCATTAAATCTAACAAGTGACGTTTTGATTATTGTGAAAGTCATAATTAAATCTAACTAATGACTTTTTGATTATTGTGAAAAGTCATGTCTTTTAAGCATTTTAATAATATAACCATTTTTATTAAATTGTTGCAAATTTTGCATCCATCTGTTACAATATATGGTCCATCTGTCGCAATAGATTAACCATCTGTTGCAACATATGGTCCACCTATCGCAACAGATTAATTTTCTGTTGCAACATCTGGTCCATCCGTTGCAACAAACGCTCAATCCCTACCTCTAACCATCGACATGTTGAGAATAAGGAATTGACAGAATGAAAAATAAATAAGAATTAAAAAGCCAAAGTCGACCAAACATACATAGATTTTTTAATCCATTATATACACATATACAATAAAAAATAAAACATACATTAGGTTCCTCCCTTAGGTAGATCCGATATAATAAAACAAAATACATACACTAAAAGAAAAAAACATAACCTAATTATTATTATTATTATTATTATTATTATTATTATTATTATTATTATTATTATTGTCAACTGGCTAATTGTCATGCAGCAGCAGTAGGGCCCTCCTCAGCCTTGCTCTCATGGCATCTAATTTCCACCGGAGTTCATGAATCAGCCTTACAAGTTCCCGCAAGGAGTAACGCAGAATCACCTTATACAAATTCGGATCAGCCATATCTAGAAGTGGAATAGACTAAAGGAGTAAGGAGGGACCTATTTATAGAGGATTGAATTTGAATGGGTTTTTCAAAAAACCATGACTGTTCGCCTCTTTTTTAATAATTACATCCCTTAATTAAATAAAACTAGTGGCTTTTTGATTATGTAAATTAAAACATAGATCTAAATATAATATTTTATCTTTATTTTATTTTGAAAAAAATTTGCTTTAAAATAAATCCAACAGATGGGTAATCTGTTGTAAAATATATTCCATCTGTTTGATAATTTACAACATATTGGCAATCTGTTGCAATAAATGTATATATATCTGTTTGATTATTTCTAATAGATAAGTTATCTGTTGCAATATATTTATCATCTGTTGTAATAAATGTCTATAGTGTGATGATTTTAACATATGTGTTATTTGTTGCAACAGGTTAGTCATCTATTTATTCAAATTAAGCCATAGATGTGCTAGGAAGAATAAAGTGCATGCAAATGAATGAATCCACTTTCATGTATGGGATTTATGTATTACTGAAAAGGTTATCATGACAACACATACAAAGTACAATAAATTTGTGAATGCAGTTTTTAACCGATTAGGCATTGATCATTCGAACAAGATCCTACATTGTATAGTTAAGTTTGATAGGCTCGAATTAATAAGACCAAGGGACTATAAAGATGGTTTCGATACCCTATTATGATTTAGTGACAGTTATTGGTCATGTTTATGCGTGTCAAGTTTTGAGAAGGGATCAATATTTGGTGTTATTGCAGAGATCCAATAGTGATTGGACTGACATTAAGGGTGCATTTGACTTTGAGAAGGCCTTCGAAGCCTTCCACTGCAGCAAATAAGAACGAAAAACCAATATCAATTCCCCTAGCCCAAATTTTATATGGATGGGTTGTTCAAGAAGATGATTATATGCCAAAAGAAGCCGTAGGAGAATACCTGCGAGGGAAAAGGGAGTTAATGAAAGACTATATCATCTGAGACCTAATTGAAGAGGAAACATAAGGTAGCAAACAAGAAACTTCTTGCGAATCTGGCCGATGAAATTGACTTAAAACATGAGAAATCTGAATCAAGTGCAAATATGAAAGTGTATTCAGAAATGAAAATTAGTCAGTTGTCTCACTCAAAGAAAAATACTGCAGCTAGAAACTTCGCTAGGGAACTGCGAGTAGTAGCATGGTTGGAATGATCACCTACAGAGAAAATAACAAAACACCAAGAAAGCAGCTTTGCGTGGACCAAGGGTTGAAATGATGTACAATAAAGAATGAAAACTTGCGCCAAGAACTTCTAAAGTTAAAATAAGGAATCAAGCTAAGGCGATAATTTCTGAATTTTAAATTGCATCTCATTCCTTTTGTTTGTGGTTCCGATTAGGTCAATAGTAGTGGAAACAAGAAGGTATGAAATTGGGCATAAATCCCAAGCCTTTTTGTTTTTACTGCGACTGAATGACTGATAACGCTTAAACTTACACATCAATTTAGTGTAAGGCGGTCGTCGTCAATATATTTACTGAACTTTCGAGTTGGGGTCAAATCCACGAGGAACAATGTGAGTGACGATTAAACTAATTTGAAACAATAGCTACAAGTTGAATTTAAACAAATATTGCGAAAAAATAAAATGGGGGGTTTTTATCAATCAAATAATAATTAAAGTTTTGACTTGCTTTAGAACTCAAAGCTAAAATTTCAATGGTTTAAATCAACGAAAATGAGAAACTAGGGTTGTGATCACTATGATTATTAATCCCCATTAAATAATAACTGTAGTATTAGGTTCTCATGACTTGTGGGAAAAACCAAATTATCTATTTTGACAGTCCATCTAAGTGTTTCTCAACCTGCCTAGATGTTGAACTCCCTAATTCTCTCGAACTTAGGAAATTATTCTATTCATTTTAATTTTATCTCAAGTTGATCAATCTTGTTACAACATTAATCATTATATGGGAGCTTAACCTTCCCAAATCCTTGTTGATAATTCGCTACCTTTAGTTTATTTCTCAGTTTGAACAAATCAACATAAGGCGGAATTTGTTGTTTGCAACCAATAAATAGCAATCATAACAAAGGAATTGTCAAGATGTCCACAATCACGCAAACCCTAACCAACTATTCAATCCATGGGGGAATAATCATAGATACCATAACCCTAGTTGTGGATTTTAGTTCCACATGATAAAGAAAGAGATAGCAACAATTATAATCATCGTTCAAAGTAATTAAACTTACAAAAGATGAAGTCTGAAGATGATTCTCTTCTAAGTTCAAGAGAAAATTCCAGCAACCAAATCAAAGAGTTGAAAATTGAATTCTAAGTTTTGAGAGCCAAAAAGAAAAGTAAACTCCCTTGGAATAAGTTCCAGATGTTCCATTGTAATGCCCCAAAATCGGATCCCGAGATGTCATACGGTGCTTAAGGTCACAAGTGACCCCAAGCTAACCTTTGATCTGGCATAACCCAAAGCAACTGAATAAAATACATAAAATAGAAGGAATAATACGGAAAAAACCCATAACTTAGTCTGACCAACATGAAAGTAAATTTACACGGTCACAATTCTGCTCATATATATACAAATCTGAAACTGAATGCACTAACTACTAGTGACTGTCTATGAAGCCTCTACTAGCATTGACCAAAGATAGCCGGGTCATGACTCCCAACTACCCCTACTTAATACGACTGAATACAGAAAATACAATACACCTCAAATCTGAACAACTCAAGTCCTTGAATCAAAATGATTAATCACCTGCCGATCGAGAGCTGCGACCCAGCTGAACATAATATGTGCGCTACAGCTTGTACCTACATTTTGGTAAGAATGTAGCCCATGGAAATATGTGGGTCAGCACTTTGAAATGTACTGAGTATGTGGGGGTCCATGCAATAATATAAATAGTATAATCAATTTCATGAAAACATGCATACGGACAATGATGACTCACTTGGCTTGAGTTATATCAAATCATATTTTTCGTAATTTCATAATAAACTGTTCATATGATAAAATCTCATAATCCACATAAATCATTATAAATCATCCTAAATCATCATAAATTATCATATCGTCAAAAATCATCATAGGTAATTATAAATCATCATAAATGACCATAAAACATCATAAACATCTCAACTCTTTGACTCAAATCTCGGAGTGACTCGGTAATTTAAGAAACTTAATCTTATGGACACGGGAGTTTCGTATAACCGACAACCCCACGTGAGCTAAGTGAAATACCAATATTTGAAACCTCCGTTGGTGGGAGCGTCATACTCTTTGCCAGGGAGTACGACCTTAAAACTGCAGTAATCACAATCGGGCTCTCTGGCCAATAATATCATCATCAAACAACCCTACAGTGGTACATAGGTTTGATGAAATACTACTCCCCAACAAGCTCAGAACGCGTTAGGAAATCCACCACAACATCACAAGGGTCTATCATAAAGACCAAATCAAATCTTTTTCTCATTTATCAAATCATATCAATTTGTGGATTCCTAACTAAACACATTTTAGCTCAAAACATTTTAATCTTCCTCAACATCAACAAGGTATCAATGCATTGAACCATAACCGACTCGACATTTGGACAAGGATATGAAGACTAATTACATAATATTTTCAACAATTTAACTCATCAAAACCATCCAAAAAATATCAAGACTCATTGCAACTTCGATATCAATATACCCAATAACTCAAATCGTCATAAAAAAGCTCAAAATTTGACACATGGCTCGAAAACACTTGGAAATACCAATAATTCATTCTTGAACTTAAAACGTGGATACATGTTCAAAATATATCAATTCTTGATAGAAACACCAAGAATCCCAATATTAAATCTCAATTCATAGAATGAAAATAGTCAAATACTCATGTGATTCAAAATTTACAATTCAAATCTTTATAAGTTCATAATCAAATTATTTAGACATAATTCAACTTACAGAACCATATGAATCCATTAAATAATCATAATTGTCAAGCTTGAACAATTTACATATATACATAATCAAAATCTCATGGTAGGATATCTAGGAAATAAATTCATTTGCCAAACTCATAATAATCCATAATAAAAATTAAAGATACGGGCACAAGAACGGAAGAATTATTCTTGTTCAAACCCCACATACCTTAAAATTAAAGATTGGAATGAATTCTTGCCTCGGAACACTATTCACAAAATTGATTGGTGCATCTCGAAGAGCTCGGAACGGGGACTTCGTTTATCGGATTAATTTCGAATTTCCATGGTGGAAGTAGAAGATTTAGGAAGGGGAATTTAGAGGTTTAAGGTTTCTTTCTTGGATTTTTTTTTGAAAATAACAGATTTTGATGCCCAAAATCAGTTTTTTATGCTTATTTCCACGAAATGAGGCAAGGGTGAAATGACTGGATTGCCCCTAAGGAAATTGAAAAATGGCAGAAAAATCCTGCGTACCTTGGCCACGAAAAACTGAATAACTCCTCGTTTGGGTATTGGATTTTTGCAAAATTTATATCGTTGGAAAGCTAACTCAAAGATATTTAATTTTATGTATGGTAGGCCACAGTTCATTATATATAAGGAGTTATGATTGACCGAAGTTGACCCAAATCAAATCCGTCCCTCAGTTACTGATTTGACATGCTGAAATAAATTGATCGTAACTTATTACTCTGATGTTGGAATGGGGTGAAACCAATTGCATTGGAAATAAGACTCAAAGAGATTTCGTTTGATATATAGAAGATCTCCCAATTCCTTATATTCAGGAAGTGATGATCATTTGAAGTTGGCACTGAAATGCTGAAAATTTCTGGAGCATGCTAATCGCATGGTGCCACTGTTTTGGGCACCCAAACGTGCCCTTATGCTACTCCAAAAATTTCGAAACTCACTCAGGATGTATTACGACCTTTCCCCATCGCAACGCAACTTGAAAATCAAAAAATGGATGTCGGAAAGGTCGTCAAATAAATACCCGAAGATCAGAGGTCTAAATGAGAAAGTTTCAACACTTAGCAAATTTTTTTTTGAGTGCTAAGCTTCTCTTGGCAAGATAAAAAGGCTTTAACGACTCGACACATTTGGGAGAGAAATATTTAATAGGAAAAACTCGGGGTATAACATCCGGCCTTTTTTTGAAACCCTAAAAGCTGCTATTTATATCTGTAACTTAAGAAAAATTTGAAATTAAAAATTCAGATTTTTCTCCTTAGCTAACGACATGTCTGAAGACTTATCAAAGATCTAATAGCTTATCAGACCCGTCGTCAGAGATGTCTCCATTTTCATATTCTCTGCCTCAATGTGACGACATGTCTGACGGCTTATCAGGGAGTTGACGACTTATCAGACATGTAGTCAACTCCTCTCCCTATTTCAAGTGTTGCTATCTTCGGCTAACGACGAACCTGAGGACTTATCAGAAGTCTGACGACTTATCAGAAGTCTGACGACTTATCAGATATTGTCATCACTTTTCTAATTTAGTTTCTGCACACTGCCTAAGGCTTATGATGGTCCTGACGACTTATCACAAAGTTGACGACTTATCAGACAAGTCATCAACTATACCTTTAAGGCTACTTGCTCAGAAATCAACTCTTTTACTTCCATTATTGCTGGTTCTCTTGTATCTTGACTTTTACTGCAATATCAAAGAGAAAATAATAAAAAATGACAAAAGTTGCTTAAGACTTTGCAATTATTCTCAGTTAAAAGCCTCAAATGTGTTAGCATCTGCTCACACATCAACACCCTTAACTTAAAACAATTGCTTGTCCTCAAACAACTAAAACTCAATCAATAGGATACAAAGTACATTCGGCAGTCAACCATCCATATTATCTCAAAACATCTTCACCATATCCAAGGTCAATTAATTTTAAAAAAATAATTGTGCATATTATTGAAGAACAACAATGCGACACACAGAAATCCAGATATGACATCAATTCAGCAACAACAACCATGCATGTACCAAGATTACACTATCCAAACAAGTTAGCAACTAGTAACGTATCTAGTGTTCCCTTACAACAAAGAGGTCCCTCATCACTCATATGTGAACTCAAGCATGTCAATGCGGGGACGGTCAAGAAACACTCACTCTCAGAAAGAAGTTCCAGTCAATGTATGCCAAATACCATAAGCTCGTCCTTATTTTTATTACCGAAGCTTTCAGACAGTTAAGTTAGGATGACTGTAGGACTTTTCTTCAGCTTGTAATATAGGCTTGGGGCTGGTATGATACACAAGGATATTTAAAGTAACTAAGCCTCCTTGGCACTACACTATTTTTGGGGTCTCACTTATCAACCTTTACCTTATTTATCCCTTTCTTGATCACACATACTCCGGATGGGTGCGGTCTTTTTGACAATCATTTCTTTTTTTTTTCACAACTTTTCTTTTCTTATTTTTTTCCCACCGCACCCAACTTTTTATTCTTTTTTTTTATTCTACCTTTCTTCATACTCATTTCACATTACCCACACCTATGGTAGCCACCCTCAACTTAGGGTATTTACCTAAGTCAAAGTGCATAATGTCCAAGGAGAGCCAGGGCCAAAACAGGTTCATTGTGATACAAATGGGAAGGTGATGGTATAATATAATGAATAGGCATTCTGGCTCAAAATCAGGATCAAGGGATATTATTCACACATGAAAGGTCATTTAGGCTAAAAGTGGACTAATATCAACAACGGTCTATGATCCTTTCCTAATTGCTATCCTACACAAAGGCAAGACCAACCGGGCAAGTTTTGGATTTAACACACAACGGGAATTAGGTAGTAGCTCACACACACATGGCACAAAGGTACTTCACAAGCTACTACTTATCCAGTTCATGTAATTGTTTAGAAATAATTATCAAGTCACTAGAACTGATACCATAATAAGATTCACAGTAGTTACATCTTGATGCATATCACACAGTTACCAGATAGACAATTGGAAAGGTATTTATCATTCAAAGATAAATCAACAAAAATATGTAAACTTTCCTAGGTACTTATTTCCACCCATTTAACCACAACAATCACAAATAAACACAATACGCCTAAACATGTTGGCTCTACTAGGAATAAGACTCCAGGGAAAAGAGGCACGACAACAAAAACCCCAAGAGGACATCAACACCCACAAGTAGCCCCCACCCTCAACTTAAATTATTCAATGTCCCCAATGCGTCAAACCAAAACAAGAGAATTAGAAACATACCTGTGGCACCATAGGTGCGAAGATATGATGTCAATCACATAATACGAATACAAATAACAAAATACCTTGGGTTGCTTACCAAGCAGCGCCTAATTTAATGTCGCGTCACGACTCAACTTAGATTTTTTCTCCACCTTAAGGATATAAATTTCACCCCCAACTTAGAGTCCATCTTCTTGCCTCACTCATAGGGGGTGGTACAAAAATTAAGAAGTCGAGTATTGGATTGAGCGTGGTAAACCACTCGACGTTAAAGTGAGGTATGTTTTTATGTTGCTTGTCTAATGTAAAATCAAGAATAAAGGATTCTTGTTCCTCATCTTCACACTTTTCTACTATTTTAAATGATTCCACAGACAAGATATCATCTAAACATAATGTAGAAAAGTTCTTTGAATGAGGCCCAATCAATCCTACTTTAAAATTTACACTATCTACTACACCCTCACTTTTATTCACCTTGTCGACATCTTCACTTTGTATTGGGCTAGAGTCTTTATTAGATATTTTCTTTGTTTCTTCTTTTGCCTCTAGCAGCATGTCCTCAATATTGGCATCATCTCTCATGATTGGTTCGGTTGGTTTGGAAATCACTGAGGGTTTCTCAGCATCAAGCTCAACATCAATATAGGATTTTTGCTCTTCATCTTCACACTCTTTCATTATTTTAAATGATTCCACAGACAAGATATCATCTAAACATAATATAGAAGAATGCTTCGAATGATTGACCTCTATATCCATCTCCTCATGAATGATTGACTTCATGTCTTGACACATATCATATACGATATCATACGTTTTTTTTCTGGAGATCCAACATTCGTTGAAACATAGCTTCAATGCCACTCTTCCCGGTGCTTCGTTTTTTCTTTTCTAACCATAAAACCTATCAAACTCATAAAAAGAAGTAGAATTTAGGTTAGCACAATAGGGGGAGGGGGAATTTGGGCAGTCACTCCAATGTCCATCTTGACCACCACATAAAGAACAATCATACTCCCAGTAGGATAGAGATGGTGCACACATCTCTCTTCGGGGAGCATATCTACAATCTTGCCAAAAGTGAGGTCCATCACAATATGGACATGGATCATCAAGATAATATTTTCAACCACCAAGCTCATGTTCATTCCACGATGCCGTAGTAATAAGTAAACTAAAATAAAAATCTGCTTAACACAAGAAATAAAAGAAAATTAAAATAAACATTTACAAGTTTGAATTCAAGAAAGTAGGCTAAAATTCCAAACCAACTCAATACGCCAAATTGTTCCCCGGCAACGGCGCCATTTTTGATAACGCTCAAACTTACACGTCAATTTAGTGCAAGACGATCATTGTTAATATATTTACCTAACTTTGGAGTCGGGGTCGAATCCACGAGGAACAATATGAGTGGTGATTAAATTAATTTAAAACTATAGCTACAAGTTGAATTTAAACAAATGTTGTGAAAAGATAAAATGGGGGAGTTTTATCATTCAAACAATAATTAAAGTTTTGACTTGCTTCAGAACTCAAAGCTAAAATTTCAATGGTTTAAATCAATGATAAAGAGAAACTAAGGTTGTGATCACTATGATTATTAATCCCCATTATATAATAACTGTAGTATCAGGTTCTCATGACTTATGGAAAAAACCAAATTATCAGTTTTGACAGTCCATCTAAGTGTTTCTCAACCTGCCTAGATGTTGAACTCCCTAATTCTCTCGAACTTAGGAAATCATTCTATTCATACTAATTTTATCTCAAGTTGATCAATCTTGTTACAACATTAATCATTAGATGGGAGCTTAACCTTCCCAAATCCTTGTTGATAATTCACTACCTTTAGTTTTTTTCTCAGCTCGAGCAAATCAACATAAGACGGGATTTATTGTTTACAACCAATAAATAACAATCATAACAAAGGAATTATAAAGATGTCCCCACAATTACTCAAACCCTAACCAACTATTAAATTCAAGGGGAAATAATCATAGATCCTACAACTCTAGTTGTGGGTTTTAGTTCCATATGAGAAAGAAAGAGATAGCAACAATCATAATCATCATTCAATGTAATTAAACTTACAAAAGATGAAGTCTGAAGTTGATTCTCTTCTAAGTTCAAGAGAAAATTTCCACAACTAAATCAAAGAGTTGAAAATTGAATTCTAAGTTTTGGGAGACAAAAAGAAAAGTAAACTCCCTTGGAATAAGTTCCAGATGTTTCGCCCTTTTTTTGAAACCCTAAATGCTGCTATTTATATCCATAACTTAAGAAAAATTCAAAATTAAAACTTAGATTTTTCTCCTTAGCTGATGACATGTTTGACGGCTTATCAGAGATCTGATAGCTTATCAGACTTGTCGTCAGACATGTCTCCATTTTATTATTCTTTGCCACAATGTGATGATATGTCTGACGACTTATCAGGAAGTTGACAACTTAGTAGACATGTCATCAACTCCTCTTCTTATTTCAAGTGTTGCTGCCTTTGGCTGATGACAAACCTAAGGACTTATCAGAAGTCTGACGACTTATCAGATATTGCCGTCACTTTTCTAATTTAGTTTCTGCACACTGCCTAAGGCTTATGATGGTCCTGATGACTTATCACAAAGTTGACGACTTATCAGACAAGTCATCAACTATACCTTTATGGCTACTTGCTCAGAAATCAACTTTTTTACTTCCATTATTGCTGGTTCTCTTGCATCTTGAATTTTACTGCAATATCAAAGAGAAAACAATAAAAAACGACAAAAGTTGCTTAAGATTTTGCAATTATTCTCAGTTAAAAGCCTCAAATATGTTAGCATCTGCTCACACATCAATGAGTAGAACCACAAACTGAAGGCCTAGGATACAAGTGTAACTTTTACAATTGCCGACTTGGCTTGATTCCTTATTTCATCTTCAGAGGTACTTGGTGCAAGTTTTATTCTTAAATGTACATCATTTCAACCCTCGATACCCGCAAAGTTGCTTCCTTGGTGTTCTATTATTTTCTTTGGAGGTGATCATTCCGATCACCCTAACTAGTCGCAGTTACCTAGTAAAGTGGCCAGCTACACTATTTTTCTTTGAGAGAGATGACTGACGGATTTTCATTTATTTATACACTTCCATATTTGTATTTGTTTCAATTTCTCATGTTTTATGTCAATTTCATCAGCCAGTTTTGCTACATATTCCTTGGTACCTTGTGTTTCTTCTTTAATAAGGTCTGAGATGATATAATCTTCATTAAATCCCATTTTCTCTTACAAGTATTCTCCTACCACACCTTCTATTGTATAATCATCACCCCGAGCAACCCAACCATATAAATTTGGGCTAGGACAATAACTATTGTGATTTTTATTCTTGGTTGCAGCAGTGTGATACTTCAGAGGCCTTTTAAAAGTCTATTGAACCCTAAAAATCAGTCCAATAACTATTGAATCTTTTTAAAATGCCACCTAAACTTTATCCGTTCACCAAACTTGACACATAAGCATTTGCAAAACCATCATTAAACCGTAGTAGGATATCGACACCACCTACAAGGTCCTTCAGCCTTATCAGTTTGGACCCATCAAACCTAACTATAAAATTGCAGATATCTTGTTTGAATGACCAATTCCTAATTTATAAAAAACAGTATTCACAAAATTTGTGTACTCTATATATGTTTTCGCGATAATATGATCAGTAATACATACCTTTCATATATGAAGTTGTTCCATCTACAAGCTGCTTATTCGTTCGAACCCATCTTTACTCTAGCCTTTTATGTTGGTCGGACAAAAGTTGATCAACTTTCATTTCTTTATATCCACAAATAAGAGAAAAACAATTGATCTCAAATAAGAAAAGAACAAAAAGAACATTACAATTGATGTTCGCATAATTTTAGAAAGGGTAACACAAAATTGAGTAAATACAATACATTACAACAAGCATTCCAATAGATGAGTATCTATTCCAATAGATGACCCATCTATTGCAATAGATACCCTACTCTATTCAACAAATGAGCAATCTATTGTAATCGGCGATATATTTGTTGCAACAGATGGCCAGCATGTGGCAATATATGGGTCATCTATTCGAATAAATCAAACCAGCCTTACTAGTGGTTTGATTTATTCCAACAGTTGATCCGTCTATTATAACAGATGGGTCATCTCTTGGAAGAGCTGTTGGATATATTCCAACAGCTGATTCATCAGTTGTAATAGTATCAACAACATCATCAAAAACATCATCAACAACATCATTAACCACAAAGAAATAATACCATATGTTCCAACATCATCAACAACACTAACACCACATATTCCAGCAACACTAATCCCACCACCAATATTAATAACAACATCAAGAACAAAGAAATAAAAAAATGAGATACAAAAAAAGATACTGCCAATAAGGCTTTTTAAGTTCTCCAAACAAATGACTTTTTTTGCATATTTTAATAAAAATAATGGTTCATTCATTCAAGACTTAAAAGTCACATTTCCTTCAATTTTCTCAATAATTAGGATATGGGTAAGGGGTAAATCAATAAAAATAATAGATGTAAATAACTAATTTAAATACCATGCAAAGAACAAAGACGAGAATGATAGAGCAATAGTGAGCCATACATGTAATATCAAAAGCAAAGGGATCAAAACACCAATTTCAATCGAGAAAAATATAGATCTATTGAGATCCGAAAGGATCCTCATGCAAAAAAGTAGAGAAAAGAGAGAAAAAAATGATACGGTTGTGATTACCCTTAAAGATAAGAGAAAGAAAAAGAAGAGAGATGAATTAATTAATGGATAAAGGAGAGATAATTACAGAGATAGATTTAAATATTCATTAATAACTTTGAGGGGCAAGAGGGACTACTGACATTAAAGAGACAAGATATGACAACTCAAGGAGGAGATTTTTGAGTTATCCAAAAAATATTTTTTATCGCCTTATTATTTTATCTTTTTTATTTTGGATAGAAAGTTGCTTTAAAATAAAACAAGATCTTAAAAAGGGTAAGTCATTCATTGCAATAGATGTAAATATTTGTTTGAAAATTTCCAACAATTTATTCATCTATCGTAATAGATGGAAATGTCTATTTTATAATTTACAACAAATAAGAAATTCGGTGCGACATATTTCCTTATATGTTTGAAAATTTCCAATAGATAAGTCATTTGTTGCAATGGTTTTTTTTATCTATTTGATATTGTCTAATAGATAAGTCATCTGTTATAATAGGTTGACCTTCTGTTTTAATACAATTTCAATTGAGTTCATAGGTTCAACTTCATACCTAAATTGATTTTTTAGAACTAGGGATAAGTTCATAGAGTCAACTATAATTTCAATTGAATCATTACAATTGCATGATGTTGGTAATGCATTCCTCCTGACCTGAGTTGTCAATCGATCAATCTTAATTGAAATGATTCATATCAAGCCATTGTTTGTAATACCTTATTTATTTTACTAGAACTAGGAATGAGTTCATAGGGTCAACTACAATTTCAATTGAGTCATTGCAATTGCATGATGTTGGTAATTTGTTTCTCCTGACCTGAGTCGTCAATCGATCAATCTTAGTTGAAATAATTCATATCAAGCCATTGTTTAAGCTAATATTAAATTCATCAGTGTTTCAATTAAATTTAATACAATTTATAATGATGAAACAATTAAAATTTAACTCTTTTAAAAAATGAATTAAGATCAATTCAGATCAAATTAACATTTTCAAAACCTGTTACTCTTTTCCAAAATATATACTAACCCATACAAATCATCTATTTGCGAAAAAAACTTTTCATCATTTCAAATCTCCAGTTCTCATTTTTTTATTCTCTCTCAATAATACAAACAGTAATTACTCAGCATATTGCTCAGCTCTTCACAACAGATCAATTTTTTCCCATTTTACATTACGTAGTTGTTATTTTTGACTTCATTCTTACTTGTATCCATTAGTTTCTCTATCTTCACAGGTAACCGAGTTAGAGAAGATTTCCATATTTGGTTTTTCTTATAAAATTAGGGTTTTTTTTATTTAATGATGAAAAAGAACACTTTTAGTTGTATTATCTTCAAGAATGGGTTAGCAATTTAGAGTTTTGATGCTAAAAACATGAAAGGAACCCAAGAAAACCCTAGTTTGTGTTGCAGTATTTTGGTGACTATTATGTTATTATTGGATGGTATTGGTGGTGGTGTTGGTTGTCTTGTTGGTGGTATTGGTAGTCTTGTTGGTGGTGTTGGTAGTCTTGTTGGTGTGTTGGTAGTGGTGTTGTGGTTTTGGTGGTGGTGTTTCTGGCGTTAGTATTGGTGGTGGTGGTGGTCTTGGTCGTTGCATTGGTGGTCTTCGTGTTGGTGTTGGTATTGGTGGTGCTATTGGTGCTCTTGGTGGTTGTGTTGGTGGTTGATCTTGGTGGTTGTATTAGTGGTATTGGTATTGGTGGTATTGGTGGTGATGGCATTGGTGTTGGTGGCCCATCTATTGCAACAGTTGGAACATCTGTTCGGAGACATTAACATAAGTCTTAAAACAGATTCCCCATCTATTGCAACAAATGGTTCAACTATTGGCATAAGACAAACTAGTAGCAAGATTATTTTGATCTCATCCATCAGGCTGTTCATCTATTGCAATAGGTTATGTATCTATCGTAATAGATAATTCATCTTTTCTAACTGATAGGTTATCAATTGGAATAATTTTTTGTAATTTGGCGTATAAGAATATATTGAAATTTGTCTTAATTTATTTTAAAAAATATGCAGACATCAATTGTAATGTGTTTTTTTTTATTTTTTGTTGTTTGTAGTTATAAGATATCTCCCAAAAGAAAAGAAACTTAAAGTAGATCAATTTCTGACCACCTAACAAAAAAGGCTAGAGTACAGATGGATTTGGAGGAACTTCTTGAACAATCTCAGTCAGAGAAAAGTGAAGTTGAGAAAAGTTCTGAAAAAGATATTGAGGGAGGTAGAGAAAGGTATGTAGAGGCTGGTGGGGAAAATAAAAGTGAAGGGGAAGAAGTAGAAGATAAACAAGAAGAGGAGGAAGTAAAAAGTGAGAAATATGATGATGATCAACATGATGATAATGCATCGCCAATGTGGCATGAATTAAGATTGAAATCCCAGCATGCTCCTATAAAAACTATTAGTATTGACAGGTTTCATATTGAGATACGGATAGATAACCCTGCAAAACTAATTGGTTATTTTGTAGTTAAATCTCAATTTGGGAAACCTTTTGATAAATTTAGGGATACTATGAAGAATGAAAAACTTGAGGAATTTTGTAAGAAGAGTTGTTTTGGACACTTTCTTGAGCTGCCTGAGGACAACAATGTCTGTTTCTAAATTAGCATGCTATATGTTCTTCTCAAGCACAGGATCAAGTACGTGGGGGATGATAAAGATTTAAAGGAGGGGGGCAAAAAGATGGATGAAATCTGGATTAACTACTATGGAATGTTAGTTTTTTTTGGCATGAAAGAGTTTGCCATAGTGACAGGCTTGATATGCGATCGTCCAAAAGAACCTCTCATCAAGAAAGCACCTTGCAAATAGTCCAAGGCAAGTAGGATAGCCAAACCACCACCATTAAATAAAGGCAAGGCATTGTCCAAGCAACCACTTACCAAAACCAACAAACACAAGGAAAAAATAGATGGGTTGTTAGACATTGATGGACGTGACTATAGGCCCATGTTATTGTTAAAACATCTCAAGGATAAAACCAAACAAAATAAGTACAAGGAGAAATTATGCTTGGTTTGGTTTTTCATTCCGTTATATTGGTAAGAGACGTCAACAAAGTCATAGAAGATGATTTGTTGGAGCTTGCTGCGGATCTTGAAAAATTCTACAATTATCCCTGGGATGTGACAGCTATAAGTTGACTGTCAAATATTTATTGAAAAAGCTATCCCTAAGGACGATCACCTTGTACGGCTTTCCGTGGTTTTCCATGGTAAATTTAATCACTATTTGTATACTCTTGCATTAGTTTATATTGAATAATTATTATGAATTATTTTAGTTTGCTTCCCATTTACATTTTTAGGCTTGGGCATTTGAAGCCATTCCTCCCCTCTAAAAGCATGTCAAGTATTACCCTGATAAGGTTTCTTATCCAAGAATCCTTAAGTGGTTGGCTGCAAAGAGAAACACAAGAATTAAGTAGGTTGATCTCTTTAACCCTCCGAATAATGCAGTAAGTCTTATTTCAAGTAAAATAATTTGACTTAAGGAAGGATATTGAAATAGATAATTTATATATTGCAACAAATTGGTAATCTGTTGCAATTTATCTAAATAGATTACCCATATGGTGTAAAAAATTGGTAATCTGTTGTAATAGATGAGTCATTTTTCGTAACAGATTACCCATATATTGCTTTGGTTCTCTGAAGTCGACTTAATAGATTACCCATCTACTACAATTGATGCAACAGATGGGTAATCTGATGCAATGGAAGGTTAATCTGTTGCCATATATGAATCATCTGTTGCACCATAAAGATCATCTATTACATAAGTTATCTATTTTAATACATTTCCCAACTGGCTGCAAATTATTATTTAATTTAAACGTATCTACCCTTTCTTTTAGGTTGTGCATCCATGGATCGTGCACTACCTACTGAGTAGGAGTTGGTAATAACTTTTTTAATTACTCTAGGTCTTTTTAATACAATAGCAGACCCAACGGTGTTGTTAATAAATAATGAATTGGCTGGAGCAACAGCCATAAGAAGAGCAGTTAGGCTTGGCCAGCCTAATGTTGAAGCTCTTCCTGACCAGCCTGTTACAACAGATCTTGGTGCTGCTTCTAGGGGTGTTGCTGGTGGAGTTATTAATATTGTTGGCAGCCATACTGATGTTGATTTTACTGTCAGTCATGATGATGGTCACGTTTAGGCTTAATAAAAAATAAATATATTTGAAATCACCTGTTACACTGGTACCTCTCACCCTTACACCGATCCCTTTAACCCCTACAGTGGTCCCTTTCACCCCTCTTCACCCTCATATTCTCATTACAAATACAAGAGTATATGAACAGATAGGATAAACTCTTTGAAAAGGTAGAGGCTATCGCTAAAGCTGTTGAGGAATTAAAATCCAAGAGGGGTGTCATCCCATACAAGAAATTGAGTGCACCATACACTCCTACAGTGGCGGTTAGACATATACTCTCAATTATGAAATAAAAAAAATTGCAACTCCTTCCTCTCTAAAAGATGACAAAGTTCAGGAACCATTGAAGAGGGTGGACATATAGATGGAACTTGACGCCAAACAGAAGGCTGCTCTGCGAAAGACCATGAATTCCAAGCAATGCACAAAAGAATTCACCATGCATACCTTTTCCCCCCAAGACTTCAGAATATGACAGATATGCATTAGTGGTACATGGAAAAGGTAAGTTTAGTTTTCCTAACCTAGACTTCTAATCTACTCCATAAAGAAGATGATAGATATGGATCATCTGTTGTAACATCTAGGTATTCTTGTGTAACTGGCCGTGGTTCTATTGCAACAGATTACCCATCTTTTGTATAAGTTGCATTAGATGGGTAATTTTTTAACAGATTTAAAGAACCCTGTGCAACAGATGGATCACTCGTTGCGTCTTTCTATTTTGTTTTTCTTTTTTTAAAATACTAACCTATTTAAAAATTATCTTCTTATATCACAGTATGTTAATGAGATTCTCCTCTTTTTGAGGGGCAGACAATTAGCATACCCAAAAGCTTATAATATTGCCGATAATATAATGGACCTCAACTTTTATAATAATTTCAGGAATTGGTATGCTGACCTCATTAAGATAGCGTCAACTCCCACTGGCCCGGGATTTGATTCATTGGTTTTTGGGTTTGAATGGGATGAAGATATGATTAATTATATTAGAGGGAAGAGGCCATATCTACACAGCAAGGATTAGACCCAAATAAAGAATATCTTTTCAATTATAAGCATGGAGACAATATTTTTTGGTTGTTAAGATACTGCCCGAGGAGGGAATGATGAAGGTTTATGACAGTGACTTGCCTGTCTTCGATGAGGTATATTTTTTTACCAAGATGCAGCCACTATTGGCATTGTTCCCCAACTTATTGAGGCAGAGTGGACTGATGAATTATTTATCAGCAAAACTGTTAAAGTAAACATGGGATTTTAAAGGTCGAAACAAGGATAATAAACTTTCAAAAAAATAAAAATGGTTCCGCATGCAGGTCATACGCGCTTGCACACATCGAGTGTTTATTGACCGGTGCAGAAATGGCCAAGCCAATGACCTTTCTATGTGGCAACGCTGTGGCAAGGATGCAAGAGGTCTGGGCTTATGGGGTACTAAGTAAATGCTTGGAGAATGTGTATAAAAATGAAGATGTAGAAATACAAACACCATGACAATTTTTATTTCATGACAGTTTTTTATATTGGATGAAAATTAAATTTTTTATAATGCAACAAATTGTCTATCAATTATAACGGATAGTCTATCTGTTCTGACAGATAGTTTATCTGTTGCAATAGGTTGGTCATATGTTGCATTATGTTGGTGTTTATATCTAAGTCTATCCATTGCAACAGATCGGTCATCCATTGGAATAAATCAAAATGGTAGAAAGACTTGTTTGATAATTTCGAATAGATGACCTACATGTTGCAACATATGTCTAAATTTGTTTGATAATTTTCAATAGATATGTCATTTGTTGCAATAGATACATTATATGTTGCAATATTCGAATCTAGTATTCCATTTCAATTAATAAGTTTAAATCTAAGGATAAAGTAGATAAAATAAAATAAATTGAAGCCTTCAGATTTTACATGAAACAAATTAACAAATAAATAAAATGCAAAAAAATTATTATGGGTACAGATGCTCTACTCAACAAATAAATCAACAATTTAAGTTTTGGTGCCAATAATTCCTAAGGAGAGGTTATTACTTTGACAGACTCATGATGTAAAGATCTACTCAATATGGACAAGTTGTTCTTTGTCCGGTGCTATGGAATTTGGCTTTGATTGTCGTGGATCTTTAATGTCGCTTGCATACTGTTTCTGACCTTTTGCTTCTCTGTATTTCCATAAAAGAGTAACACATCTTTTATGGAGTAATCCAAAATCAAGTCCATCATTTGGTACTTGTAATCCATCGCTCAAATACTTGGCATAAGTAGCAACAAAAAGACCGCAATCCCTGCGTTTGTAAAAATCATATAATCCATATCTTGTAATTAATGTAAGTGTTGTGAAATTTATTAAATGAAACTAAATCATGATACTTGATTGATACTTATAGGCAACCAATGAGTTGTTGAGCAATTTCTTCAACATATTCTACATCAAATAGATTGCCCATTTTATCCCGGTATGCTTCAATCGTCGACTAATCAGTACGAACCTTTTGGTTCAAAAAGCCACTTACATCAAGGTAAGTAGGCAATATTTTGACTAGCTTTTGTATCTCAGACGATGATCGAGAACGTCTCCTTCTCGACATTGGGTCGTAAATTCAAATATGCCTCTCTTTTAGAACGACGACAACCAATACCTAATGTAGTTCATCACCACAGTTGATTAGGATGTACACTTCATCAACCAAATGCCAAGGTAAGCCAACTAGAATGCTAAAACCTTTGATGATATTGATTAAGCATTCTTCATTTCGAGAAACTTTCAGCTATTGTTGACAATACCTATCGTACACATTATTGATGTAAGCTTTGTACAAATAATTGCATATTATGTATCTATATTGTTCTTGTGTTTGCAACTTGGACTTCTTTTGGAGGTAGTAAAAAATGACTTCAATGTGCTATTTATATTATCAAATCAAACATTTCAGATTATGTGACAGTAAAATTAAAATACAGATACAATTAAATAAAGTACTAATAGTAAGATGTATGACATTTAAACCTCATAATTTCAACAAGTTTGGGACTGTGACATCAAATAGAACCAATTCTTCATTATGAGATGTGAACAATAAAGTCGAACATATTAGAATGAAGACCTGATTCATTCACTTTACAGTGTTTATTATTTTATTTCTGCATGATTTATATGTGTTAATGTCATGTTTTTATAGCAAAAATTATATAAATCAATATCCTTACAAATAATTTATTTACCTGCTGGCATGAAGCTTTAACAGCCCATCGGCAATCCATTCTGAATAGTCGTCGATCAACTTTGTTAGTTTTTTTGTAGCCTGATTTGAGATGTTGAACCCTTCAAACGGGTAATTCTTTCATTCTTCCTAAATGACAGACTTCACTTTTTCTTCATCTTTGGAAGTAGTTGATGGATTATCAACTGTGATATTATGTTGTTCAACAATAGCTTCTACTGTGACATCCACCTGGAAATCCAGAATTGTTAATGCTAATCACAGAGATACTAACTCATCTATTTTAGCAAATCAAATAGGTCTTCCTCCTATTTTAATTTGTCCAAAAAAATGAGTTAGATTCTGCAACAGATGGATTATCTGTTGGGACAAATCAAAATTGGAGGAAAATCCGTATGATAATTTCTAACAAATGACCTATCTGTTGTAATATATCACTCATCTATTTGGACAAACTAAAATAGTAGGAAGTCTCTCCCAATAGATGACCTATCTGTTGTAGCAGATAGGCCATCTGTTGGTATAAATTAAAATAGTAGGAAGACCTATTTGATTTTCTAAAACATATGAGACATATGTTGTAATAGATAATGTGTTTGACGCAACCGGTTAGTCAACTATTGCAACAGATGCATATATCTGTTTGATAATTTTCAATAGATGTGTCATCTGTTGCAACAGATATGTAGTCTGTTTGCTTGTTTAAACAGATGATATATATTTACCTTCTTCAGCTCATACTGCTCTCCTGAGGCCCATGTACATAGATCAAAAGTGCAAGACAAAGACAAACGAGTTTCAATTTTACTTTTTTCGATGCTTGATGATGCCTTGAAAATTTCTTTCTCTTCCTCTTAGCTACCTTAATCTCTAATGGAGTGTATGGATATGAAATCCTCTTTGATGGAATGACACCCCTCTTAGATATAATTACTTTACAGAAGCAGTTAATGCCTTAATAGCATTAATCATTCCAGCATGTTTCGCCTTGCAGCCTTGACTTTTGCATGCAGAACATTCGCCTGGAGATGAAAAATCTGTAAAATTAGTATGATCATAAATAAAATGGTTTTTTGTTTCAAAAACTGCAAGAGGAGCAATATTATCCCCAACAATAGCACCACTACTACTACCACTGCCACCACCAACAGCTCTATCACCACTAACACCATCAGCAGCAACAAGCCCACCCTCTAAAATTATTTTTCTTATGATGGTTGTTGCTCCAAATGATTTCATTTTTATTATATTGATGACCTTAGGGTTCGATAAAATTTGCACCGTCTGTAACGTAAGAAAACATGGCAACTTTAACTCTCGATTAATCGAAACAAGCCACGGATGTATAATCTAAAATAAATCAGTACATATATTAGAATGATGATTAAATCATTTAAAAAATCATTAATTAAAATAAAAACTTAACTAGAATTAGACTTACTGCTTCCTTCGATGGGTTGAAGAGATCAAGAAATTTTGTATTTTTATCGATTTTGGACGACAACCATCTCAGGATTCTTGGACATAAAACTTTTTTCTGGTAGTTCACTTGTCTCAAATAAGAAATAGCTTCAAATGCCCAAGCCTATAAAATAACACCAATAAATCAAAATTATTATTTAATAAAAAGCAAATGAATCATAATAATAAAAATATTTACCATGAAAGCCCATGGAAAGTTATATAAGTTGACTGTCTTTGGCGTTAATGGAGTCAACAAATATTTGATAGTCATTTTGAAGCTTTCATAACCCCAAAGATAGCTGTTAAATGCCTTAAGATCCTTGGAAAGTTTGATTAAACCGAGTGGTATATTGTTGTTAATGTCTCTTACCCAAAGATTATTATGTATAAACCAAACCAAACACAATGATTGCTTGTGCTTCTTTGAAAGTCTTTTACCTTTAAATGCTTCTATCAGATTTTTATTTTTGAAGCTTGGACCAACAAGGGACACCAAGTCATCACCATCACTTGACTTGCCTCTGTCTTTTTTAGGTGTGTGGGGTGCTTTTCTTAGTATTAGAATAGTTATTAATTCAGAAGGAGAAAAAGGGTAATATTTTAGTATAGTAAATATGACAAACTCCTTCCAGCCAAAAACAAACAGGCATGCCATAATAATTTATCCACACCTCATCTATCTTATCTTTATTTTCATACATAAATCTACGCTTGAGAAGATCAAATACCATTTTCATTTGGAAATGAGCATTATTATCCTTCGGCAAATTAAGATATTGCCCAAAGCAGCTATCCCTGAATTAAGCATCCAATTTTTGGTCTTGAAGTATTTTTCTAATGGTGTCAAAAGATTTTCCCATGACTAACTTAACCATGAAATTACCAGTTAAATCTGTGGCACCATCGCACTGTATTCTCACAGGATAACTATCTATGCAGAAGGTTTTGACCATCTCTCCAGTGAAATGGCTAATAGCATTTGGATCATCTCCTTTGAAATATTCCTCATCCCCATTTTCATTATCTTATGCTTCTGATTGAGATAACGCTTGTAAAATAAGCTCATAGAGTGGTGGATATAGCCTAGCTACTTCACTTGTTCCTTTACTTGGACTTGATTCGCTTTCTTTTCTTCTGGGAGCCATATTATCTAAAAATAATAGGAAAATAAAAAGTATTATAATTTATTAAAGCATCATTAGAAAAAGGATAATAGTAAATCTAACATGTACAACACAGTAAAATAACAATTCCAACAGATCACACATATGTTGCAACAATTGTGTTATCTGTTGCAACATATAACTAACGTATTAAAAGAGATGAGTAATCTGTTGTAAACAATAAAAATAAATTTTACACTATTGTGATTTCTTCCAAAAAATCACTCATCTGTTGAAATAGATTCCTAATCAGTACAATAGATCAACTGTCTATATTATTTAGATTTCTTTCAACAAAAGCGTCATCTGTCGCAACAAATGAATTATCTGTTGGAAAAAATCAATGTCTTGGACATGTAGTCCTATTGGAATAGTTGATAGGATTTAAAATAGCAGATTGGTCATCTGTTGCATCAGATGGTTCAACTGTTGCAATATATAAATAACTTGTTGCAACAGAAGAGCAATCTATTGTAAACAATAAAAATAGTTTCTATACTGTTGCAATTTCTTTCAATAGATCTCTTATTTATTGAAATAGAAAACTGGTCTATGCAACAGATCAACTGTCAATATTATTTAGATTTCTTCCCATAGAAGCGTTATCTGTCGCAACAGATGAATTATCTATTGGAAAAAAATCAAAGTCTTGGAAATCTCATCCTCTTGGAATAATTGATAGGATTTCAAACAACAGATTGTTCATCTGTTGTATAAGATGATTCAACTATTGCATCAGATGATTCATCTGTTGCATCAGATGGTTCATCTATTGCATCTGATGGTTTATCTGTTGCATCAGATGGTTTAATTGTTACATCATATGGTTCATCTGTTTCAAGTAAAAAATAGTAGCACAATTTTGTTCAATAGAATAACAACAATATCACCATTTAATATCAAATACACCATTTTACCAAGAACAACAACAAGTCAACCCAGCAACACCAATACAACACAACACAGACGCCAAGAATATCAACAGTGACCAAAAATACCAAAATTGTTATTTTGTCTATAAAAATGCAAAGAACAAAAACCAAACTTAAAAAAACTCAACATACACCAACATATCAAATCAACAGTTTGAGAACAAGAACTACAGTAACAACAAAAATCATTTTTCACTCCATAAAGAGAAGAGAAGAATCAAAAATACCAGAAATTTGGTTTTTCTTCAGTCCCCATTTCAAATTTAAGTAGGAAATATTGAACTTATTAATCAATACTAGAAGAGAAGTTGGCTCAAGTTCCTTTTTTTAATAACTAAATATCCCTAAGATTTTACCCGTGAAAGAAGAAAAGGGATGATAAAGAACTCAAAGCTATTGTTGTCGGAGAGTAATATTGTCATGCTGATTGAAGATTGAAAGTTGAAAAAGAACTCGAAGCCAAACTATTTATCGTCGAGAGGTTGAAGTCATTGGAGATTGAAGGAACAAATTTGCAAAATTGTTGGTTGGAAAAAACTTAAGAGAAATAATTGAGATAGAGAGAGGGAGAGAGGAGAGAGATGGTTGATTTGGAGAGGAGAGGGGTGTGGGTTGATTTGTATTTTTAAAAAGATTAGAAAGTTTTGAAAACATTAATCAAGTCCACAATTAACTTAATTAAGTTTCCTAATTATGTTTGATCCTTTAAGTTGGTCAATATCACCAATCCTTCATTCAAGACTTAAATGTCACATTTCCTTCAATTTTCTCTAGTAGCACGTATATGTAATAATGACAGTAATAATAATAATAATTTTTAATATTATTCGCGCATCATACGGGTACATATAATAGTTAGCAAACATTAAATAAATCCAATAAAAGGCAAAGACTGCATTAAACATTAGGACTATACCCTGTTTAAAATAATTGTCACATTTTTTATTTGCAGATCCATTAAGAATTATGTATTACACCATATCGTTATTTTTTTAATTATTTCTCTTTAGTTTCTATAATTATTGAAAGTATGATCTCTCTTCAATAAATGAAAAATATGCTAAGAATAAAATGAGAAAAACATACTCCATTATGTCTTAATTTTTTTAAATAACATATATTATGGAATATCTATTTTTAATAAGTGTGACAAGTATTTAGTGACAGAGAAAGTATTAAATTGTCCAAAAATAACCAAAAATTCCTATTTTTAACTCAAAACTAGACATAAGAGCTTGTGCTATCACAAACCAATATATGATACTTTTCTTATTTCAATTTATATGATATAGAAAAAAATTGAAGTTAATAATTTACTTATCTAATTTTAAAAACTTAATTTGAGATTTATAATCTTTCATTCCAAATAAGTGTGTTTTAACCTTTTAACTAGATAATGAAGGGCCCATTTTATAGGCCCAATATTATAGTTTTAAATATATTTATCAGTATTTAATTAGTTTATCAAAAAAATTAAATTAACATTTTTAAATAAATACAATAGAAAATGATAATAGAGAACATTTTAAAAAAAATTATATTTTATATTTTATAAAATAAAATAATAGCTCATAACTTATTTAAATTGTCCTAATTAAAATTTAAATATAATATGTTTCAATGCTTATTTTAACATCAGGTCAAACACATGTTCTTGAATTAAGTAATAAATTCTAATGTTTTTATTTTTCAATTTATTTGAAAATTATACAAGAGGATAACTTAAAATTATAAGTGTTAGTATATTAACATTTTTCTATAAAATCTTACGACCAATATTTTCTTAGAATATAGTCTTCTTACCTAATATTTTGTATAAATAAAAAGTAAATAGTGTATTATATTAAGGAAATAAGAGATTGTTCTTATCCATATAAATATATCATACATTCATTTTCATAATGAAATAATGCCACGTCTAAAACCAGTCAAACCGCATGCACACATTCATATATACATATATATAGGTTGTTAGGATAGGGTAAAGGTTCATGAACATGAGAATTTAAAAACCATTAACCTGGACTGTGTAGCTCTATCCATTCTAAGGGCACCAAGGGGCTATATAAGTTCATCTCCCCCTACTGAAAGGGCCCCAATATGTGCTAGCTGTATGAATTGAGGAAATCCAAGAGAGGGCCAGGGACACCAAGGCTCCAACCATCCCAAAAATATATAATGTGTGAACTATGTACATAGTTATATCATAAAGACACGTACACCAGCAAACGTGGTTTCCAATATTAGTCTTCTCAGTACCTCCGCCTTCAGAGTGAGCTACACAACCTCCTTTAAGCCTAAATTAAAATATTTACACATAATACCAACCATTAATCCAGGAGTCATTTATCAAGGCATTTATCATTTGGTTTCTGTTTGAATTAGATATGGTGGATTTTGAAGTCATATTGGGGAGGGATTAGTTGTATTCGTGCTATGTTTCTCTAGATTGTCGGACCCACAAGGTTTTCTTCAAATTCCCTAATGAGCCAGTTTTTGAGTGAGAGAGTGGTTCCCTAACTCCTAAGGGGAAGTTCATATTGTATCTTAGATATCAGAGATTGATCTCCAAGTGGTGTCTCTATCATCTAGTCTAGGTTAAAGATTCTAACTCGGATGGTCCTTCTTTGCATTCTATTTTGGTGGTGAATGAATTTTCTGAGGACTTTTTTGATGAACTTCCTGGTGTTCCTCTTGACAGGGAGATTAAGTTTGGGATTGATCTTGTTTCAGACACTCTTCCAATTTCTATTCCCTCATATAGAAGGGCTCTAGCCGAATTTAAAGAGCTTAAGAAGAAATTCAAGGATCTTTAGGTAAGGATTTCATCTATCCTAGTGTGTCCCCGTAGGGTGCATCGGTGTTACTCGTGAGTAAGAATAATGGTTTCCTCCAGATGTGTATTGATTACCAACAGTTATATAAGGTGATGGAAAAGAATAAATACCCTCCTCCAAGGATAGATGATACTTTAGTGTACTCTAAGAGCGAGGGGGATCATGCAAAACACCTCCGTATTGTATTGAAGACCTTGAAGGAGCAGCAATTATATGCCAAATTTTTGAAATATGAATGTTGATTGAGCGTTGTCACTTTTCTAGGTCATATAATTTCTAGTGAAGGGATCATGACGGATCTACAGGAAGTAGCAGTGGTTAAGAAGTGTCCTAGACCCATGACTCCAATCGATATTCAGAGCTTCTTGGGTTTAGCTGGTTACTACAGGAGGTTTGTGGATAGTTTTTTGACTATAGCTATCCCGTTGACTAAATTGACTCAGAAAAAGTTAAAGTTCCTGTGGTCTGATGCTTGTGAATAGAGTTTTAAAAAACTGAAGGATAAACTAACTTCGACTCCGATTTTGACTTTGCATGAAGGCACTGATAGGTTTGTGGTCTACTGTGACACATCCTGTGTGGGGCTTGGTTGTATTCTGATGCATCATGAAAAGGTGATAGCTTATGCCTCTAGATAGTTAAAGGTGCATGCGAAGTATTACCCGACTTATGACTTAGAATTATTTGCTGTGTTGTTTGTATTAAAAATATGACGTTGATGTTCCAACTTTTGAAGGAACATTTTAGGCCTTTTTCTTAGGATAATTGTGTGTTTTCAAGCAACTATTGTTGTTTTTAACACTGGACTTTGGTGTTTTTAGGAGAAGAACTGAGCATGAAGAATAACTTGGAATAACTGGGCAAAATAGGATTGTTACTGAAGAAATATGTCCAGCGACGGTTTAGGCAATGGACCATCGACCCTACGATGAATCGTTGGCCTAAATTATTACCAAAAAATAGAAGGCAATGTCACTGGACTACCCACGATGGTCCAGGCGACGGACCGTCGACCCTGCGATGAACCATCGGCCTAAACCATCACCAAGAAATAGAATACAGTATCACTGGAAGTCCTGCGATTGTCTAGGCGATGGAATGTCAACTTGACAATGAATCATAGCCTGCCCCATTGCCAAGAAATAGAATGTGGTATCACTGGAGCTCCAACGATGGTCCAAGCGATGGACCGTTGCCTTACCGACGACCTGTCGCCCGACCCATCGAGAATGAAACGGCAATTCTGAGTTTAAATTTTAAAACCTTAGTCCTGGAATCATATAAATATAAAGTATTAGGTTTTATTTCGAGAACTTTTGACAGTAGTATCATACTTTCTCCTCTATTGAGAGCATTGTAACACTTTTCTTGGAGATTTGAAGCTAGTACTTGAGATCTGATTATTATTTCCATATTTTACATTGAAGATTGAGAAGCACAATACTATAACTTTTGTAAGTACTCTCTTAAAGCTATTTATGAACATCAATATGTCTTTGATACCTTATATGGAGATGAGTAGCTAAACTCATATAACTAGGGTTATGGGAGCCTTGATGTAGAGAGTTGTTTGGGGTTGTGAATCCATTTGATTTCAAATGTATATCTAAATTCAATGAATGTCTCTTTATTATAATGATATCTCTTGGTTGCAAACTTGAGAAGTGAGCCCATAAACACTACTTGTCTGAATAAGAAAGTGGATATTGTGGAAAAAGGTGATTCACATGAATCCATAGATTTATCCTTTGGGTTAAAGGTTAATTCCCTAACGGGATCAACCCTCATGAGAACTATATTAAATAATACATGAATTTTTTAAGTTTGAAAGAAGTAAAGGGTGAAATACTGATTAGGTTGAGAAACAAATGGGTAATCCTTCGAATTCAATATTTCTTGCAATTGAAATTAAAAGTTAGAAATCGAACACAAATTCATAACCCTAAATGTTTGAACATCTTGGTGAGCATAACTCTAGTTAACTCATTCTCATTGACATTATACTTGTATTAACTCTCATTAGTTGGACCTCTGTGTGATACAAGAACGAAAAAATAATATTAACACATTAAAACCTCGTTCACTCTGGAACCTTAGATCAGCAGTCTATTAAGAATAAACTTACTTAATTGCACAAGTATTCCCTGTGGGATTCGACCCCAACCTTTGTTGGGTTCTATATTTGACAACGATCACTTACACTTTCATAAGAGAGGTGTAATTTGGGTATCAAATTTTTGCACCGTTGACGAGTAATACGGTTGTCAATTGAGTCTGTGATTGTTAATTAACTTTGGTCAAAGTTTCCTAAATTTTACTTTTTTTAGTTTGCTGTTTTTTTTGTGTAGGTTGATTGTCTTGTATGCCAAGTACACGGAGATCGGGTGAACCCTTATTACCTATTCATCTGGAACCTCAACTTATTGGTAGAATGGATGGTCAATAGGACCCAAATAGAGTAGTTGCTCAGCAGGATGAAGCTAGACTAACAGCCTTGGCAGCTGCACAAGTGAACCAGCAGAATACGGAGAATGCAGGTAGGGAACTAAACCCAGATGATGATGATCTGGGTGATGATGATTTATTAAATCTGGTCAACCCAAGGTGTGTAGACAATGTTCTTGCACCAGTAAATAGGAATATCAATAGAAATTGCCTTGTAAGGGCAAGATCAAAATGCCAAGCCATCTAATTTAATCTAGCAAATGATGATGATTTGGGTGGAGCTGGTACAACAGGGGCTATTATTCCTTTACCTTTAGCACCCGAAATCAAGTTTAATATCATGAGCACTATGATCTAGTTATTGCATCTCAAAGGGCTATTCGGTGGACTTGTGGGTGATGACCCAAATATGCATTTAGTTAATTTTATCTCGACATGCAAAGTCTTGACAACCCAGGAGTTGGCCAAAATGCTATTTGGTTGCGACTGTTTTCTTTGTCTCTATCTAGGGAGGAAACTTTATGGTTAAATGGGATAAGTCCTGACTCTATTACCAACTGGAGGCAACTGAAAGATGCTTTCCTAGGAAGGTTCTTTCTGCCATCCAAGAGGGCACAATTGAGAGATGAGATCAGTAACTTCATATAGCTTCTAACTTAGGCTCTCTATGAGACTTGGGAGAGGTTCAAGAAAAAGTTTATGTAGTGTCCAAATCAGCAGAGGACTAATATCCACCTAATGGAAATCTTATATCGGGCCATGAACTCTGTGATGAAACCAGTAGTAAATAATGCTACAGGTGGGCCATTCATGGATCTCACTTTTCCGAAAGCAGCTGAGATACTTGATCGAATGATGAAACAAAGGAGAGCTTGACATACCAGGGAGTCTGAGGCAGCAAGCTCTATTGTATCTATTAGCATGACCACAGAGCAGAGTTAGAGAGAAGAAGAACGTGACCAAGACATGGCTCACATGAAGAAACAGATAGATCATCTCACTAATCACTTATTATCAGGAAAGACAGAGAAGGTTAAAGATGTAGCATCACAGGGAAGGGCTGACTTTGATTCTAAGGAGGAAGCTAATTACTTGAACAATCAAGGGAGTTTTCGAGGCGGTGGCCAAGGAAACCAAGGTCAGAACTATTATGACAAATCTGTCTATAAGGACTGTGACCAAGGTAATTGAAAGAATAAGAATTACATAAGTAGGTTGTATGTTCCTCCTGGAAACTGTGAGGCTACTGAAACTAGTTTAGGGAAGATATCCATGGAGGACATGATGGCTAAGTTATTGAAGGGAGTGGAAGCAACCAATACTGTGGTGGATGAGATGAAAAGTGATTTATCTTTGATAAATCAGTTGGTTGATTCACACTCTACTTTGATAAAATAGTTGGAGCATTAGATAAACTAACTGTCTGCCATATTCAATCAGAGAAAGAGTGGCACTTTACCAAGCGATATGGTTCAGAATCCAAGGAAGGATATTTGTGTATGGCGGTTACAACTAGAAATGGTAAGGTATTGGCAAGCCCTCATGTGGGTAAGCCTGTGGTTAATATTGTGGCAGATGATGTTAAAGAAGAAAAATTGATCATCCAGTAGAGTCTGAGAAACTGGATGAGATTATTGATGATACACTACCCAACCATCAGCAGGTTGATGAGCTAGAGAAGAGCAAGGGAAAGGAGGCTGAAGTGGTGGTTACCACTCTCCTAAAACCACCTCCTCCATTCCCCCATCAGTTAAAGAAGAAGTTTAACAACACAAATTTTGGCAAATTTATAGCCATACTTAAGCAGTTGTCGATCAATTTGCCACTGGTGGAGGCATTGGAAAAAATTCCCAGGTATGAAAAGTTCATGAAATACCTTGTCACGAAGAAATGGATAGTTATCTATGAGCCGGTGGACAATCTCTATCATTGTGGTGCTATTTCCACAAGGTCTTTGGTGCAGAAGAAGGCAGACCCGGGAGCATTTACCATCCCATGCATTATTGGGCTTCTTGATTTTGCAAAAGCTCTATGTGATTTGGGAGCTAGTATAAACTTAATGCCACTTGCTATGTATAATAAATTGGGTTTGGGGAGCCTACTTCCACAAACATGAGACTAGTTATGGCGGGCAGGACTGTAAAACGGCCCGTGGGGATTCTATATTATGTATTAGTGAAGGTGGACAGTTTCATATTTCCAATAAATTTTGTCATTCTCGATTGTGAGGTGCCCATAATCTTGGGTCGACCTTTCCTCGCAACCGAGAGCGTACTTATTGATTTGAGGGTGAATGAGCTACTATTTAGGATGACTGATGAGGTAGTTCAATTCAATGTATGTCAGTCCATGAAACAGAATAAATATATGAGCGTATTCTCTATTATGGAGGTCTATTATGAGGAGGAACAAGAAGTGCCTATAGAAGAAAAATTTGTTGTGGAGACTTTAGGCGCTATATTGATGAATTTTGATCATGACAGTATCAAAGATTATGAGAAGACTGTGTGTGACTTAATGGGCATGGGGTCTTATTTATATGCTCCTAATAAGTTGGATTTGGACTTGAAAAATCATCCAAGTCCACCTGCTAAGACTTCTATATAAGAGCCACCTACCTTGGAGCTAAAAGAATTGCCTAGCCATTTGAGGTATGTGTTCTTGGGAAGTGTTAATACACTACCTGTGATTATTGCAGCTGATCTGGGTGAGAAATAGGTGGAAGACCTCATCTCTATTCTTAAGAGATATAAGAAGGCTATTGGTTGGACGATTGCAGATATCATCGGCATCTCTCCTAGTATATGTACACATAAGATTTAGCTTGAGGAGGATTGTGTTTTGACTATTGAGCACCAGCGTCATCTAAACCCACCTATTCAAGAGGTGGTAAAGAAAGAAATCATCAAGTGGCTAGATGCAGGGGTGGTATACCCCATTTCAGACAGTAAGTGGGTGAGTCCCATTTAGTGCGTGCCCAAAAAAGAGGGCATAACAGTGGTGGCTAATGAGAAGAATGAGTTGATCCCACTTAGGCCTAATACTGGGTGGAGGGTGTGTATGGATTACCAAAAACTCAACTCGTGGACACTGAAGGACCACTTTCCAATGCCTTTCATGGATCAGATGCTTGATCGGTTAGCAAGAAGGGGTTGGTACTATTTCTTAGATGGGTATTCTGGTTACAACCAGATTTCTATTGCTCTTGAAGATCAGGAAAAGATGACATTCACGTGACCATATGGTACGTTTGCTTTTAAGCGAATACCTTTCGGTTTGTGTAATGCACGCGCCACTTTTTAGTGGTGCATGATGTCAATATTTTCTGATATGGTTGAAGACACCTTAGAGGTGTTTATGGATGAATTATCTGTGGTCAGTGATTCTTTTGAGCTCTGCTTACTGAATCTTAGTCGGGCATTGCAGCGGTGTGAAGAGTTCAACCTTGTCCTTAATTGGGAAAAATGCAACTTCATGGTGAAGGAGGGCATTATTCTTGGCCACAAAATCTTGGATAAAGGCATTGAGGTAGATAAGGTAAAGGTTGAAGTTATTGAGAAACTACCTCCCCCTATCTCAGTTAAAGGAGTACATAGCTTTCTCGGTCATACGGGGTTCTACCATAGATTCATAAAAGACTTCTCAAAGATTGCAAACCCACTTTGCAAACTTCTGGAGAAGGAGGCTAAGTTCACTTTTGATGATGACTACAAATAGGCTTTTGAATGCCTTAAGTTGAAACTAGTGGAGGCTCCAATTATTGTTGCTCCTGAATGGACAGAGCCGTTTGAGATTATGTGTGATGCCAGCGGAGTGGAACTGGGAGTTGTTCTTGGACAAAAGAAAGAGAAGTTGTTCCATCCGATATATTATACAAGTAAGGCCCTAAATGGGGGTCAAAGAATTATTTTGTGACTGAATAGGAACTTCTAGCAGTGCTGTACGCTTTTGAGAAGTTCCGGGCATATTTATTAGGTACCAAGGTAGTGGTGCACACTGACCACTCTGCCTTGAGGTACTTAATGACGAAGAAGAGGGCTAAGCCAAGGCTAATCCGGTGGGTATTGCTACTTAAGGAATTTGACTTCAAAGTTACGGATAGAAGAGATGTGAAATTAGGTAGCAGATCACTTATCCAGACTCAAAGGAGAACAAACAATCAAGAATGAGCTAAAGATTGATGATTCCTTTCCGGATGTGAATATATTAGTTGTAGTGCTCGAAAAAGTACCCTGGTATGCTAACTTCGCAAACTATATGGTAAGTGAAGTAATTCCAAAGAATCTTTCCTTTCATCAAAGGAAAAAGTTTCTCCATAATGTGACACATTACTTTTAGGATGAGCCGTATCTATTTCGGCGGTGTGCGGATGGCATTATTAGGCGGTGCGTCCCAGAAGTAGATATGTTGAATATACTGGAAGAAAGTCATGCTTACCCAGTTGGAGGTCACCATGTAGGTAATCAGACTGCAAGAAAAGTACTTCAAAGCTGCTACTATTGGCCCTCTTTTTTCAAAGTTGCCTACGAGTTCGTGAAGAGATATGACCAATGTCAAAGGCAAGGGTCTATCTCAAAGCACCATGAGATGACAATGTCTAAAAGGCTAGAGGTAGAATTATTTGATGTCTGGGGTACTGAATTTATGGGGCCCATCGTGAGCTCATTTGGGATGAAGTACATATTAGTTTCTATTGACTACGTGTCAAAATAGGTCGAGGCAGTGGCTCTAGTGGATAACGAAGGAAAATGGGTTGTTGTATTCTTAAAGAGAAATATCTTCTCTAGCTTTGGGGTACCACGTACCATCATAAATGATGGAGGATCATACTTTTGCAATAAGATGTTCAGAGCCGCATTGGCAAAATATGGAGTCAAGCAGTATAAAGTGGCTACCCATACCACCGATAGACTAGTGGGCAGGTTGAAATCTCTAATCGAAAAATCAAGGCTATCCTTGCCCAAACTGTAAATGCTAGCAGGAAAGATTGGTCTAGGAAGCTGAATGATGCCTTATGGGCATATCAAATACCTTTCAAGACACCTATTGGCCTGTCACCATACCAATTGGCTTATGGCAAGGCATGTCATTTGTCGAATGACCTGGAGAATAAACTGTTGTGGGCACTAAAGAGGCTTAATCTGAACTGGAATGAGACAACAGATATAAGACTGGGGTAGGTAAATGATATGGATGAGTTCCATCTCAGATATTATGAAAGAGCTGATCTATACAAGGAAAGAATAAAGATGTACCATGGCCGCAGAATTGAAAAACGGGATTTTCAGAAAGGTGACTTGGTGCTCCTCTTCAACTCAAGCCTTAATCTTTTTCCAGGTAAGCTCAAATCCAAATTGTCTAGCCCATTTAAAGTTAATCAAGTATACTCGTCTGGAGTAGTGGAACTTGAAAATGAAGACGGTAGTGTCTTCAAGGTTAATGGGCAGCGGGTGAATTTGTATATCGATTTAATGGACTCGATAAAGAGTATTTCTAACATCTATCTCAATGAAGACTGAGTAATCAAGATAACTGAGTCGTGCCATGATGATAAATCAGGCACTAGTGGGAGGCAGCCCACATTGTGTGTTGTAACGCATTAGTTTAAGTTATTTGGTTATTGATGATAGGCGGATTTACACGCCTATATCAATATATTTTGCCCATATTTTAGCCTAGTTTTGAGAACTAATTATCTATTTCATGCACGTTTAGTCCTTTTTCCTGTAAATGAGCTAACAAACATGATTAGGAAAGTTTCAGGTATAAATGATGCAAAATACAGCATTTTATGGCGTACTTGACGCAAAAGAAAGCTCACAAACGAAGTAGAAGGGAGCTGGACGCCTAAGGACCAAATCTGCTGCATGGAAAATCTGTCCCGGGCTAAAACAATATTTCTGAAGACTTTGGGGACTTACAGACACAAAGCTAGATTTTGACAATGATACATTAACCTAGTACAATTAGGTTATGTATTTCATTAGTTTATTTGGATTAGGAGAATGTTACATTAACCTAGTACAAATGGGTTAAGTATTTCCTTAGTTTAGTAGGATTTGGTTATTTATTTCATTAGCATAGTAGGAGTAGGATAGGAGTATTATAAATACCCTATCATGCTAGAGATTTTTAATTAAGTCCTTCCTTAGTGGAGAGGCAACTCCTCCCTTAGTGGAGAGATACATTCATTCTTCACTTAATTCAATAATTAATTTTCTTCCATCCCTCTCATCTTCCACCACAAACACTTCTAATCTACTCTTTTATTCTTAAATTCCACAACAAGAGAATCGTTACTTGCTAGGGAATCACCAAAACTACACGCCTATCACCTACTTCTCATGCCATCAACCATGCAAAACGTGATATCCTTCGCATTCATGGGTAACTAAACCTCTTAGTTGGGGTTATGGAAGCCGAATGAGTTACTATCTATTGCTGTGAGTTTGTGAGTTCAAGACACGTATATTGCTTATATCATTATTCTCTTCATCTTAATCTACATTCTTTGTGGTTGCAAACGCAAGAATACGCCAGTCTAACATTTAACTTGTTCGCAAGAAAGGTTATTTTTCTGGAAAAGAGATAATGTCAAGGTAGTAGGACACCCTTTCCTATTAAAAAGCTAGTGCCATAACTGGACTAACCTCTTGGAGAATTCGTACCGTTAGACACGCTTTAAGCTCGTGAGAGTTAAAGTGAAATAGTCCTTGTTTAGGTCGCGAGACGCTTAGATTTACCATCTACTACAATTCTCTATAAGCAATTGCATGTCAAGACTCTACACACTCATAGCCAATAGAGACGTATACCTCAGAAGGTGGACATAACCCCAACGCTTCAATTCTCATTGTTTCACAACCTACGAAATACTCTCTTTTTACGTTGCTATTTTTAGCTTTTATTTCATTACTTTGGTTACTTATTACAATCCCCCCTTTTACGAGACTTGCACCAAAAGTTTAGTAATTTTGCTTACTTGTTGGCCAAGCTATTCCCTGTGGGATCGACACCCAACCCAGGTTGGGTTCTATATTTTCTAACGACCGCTTTACACTCCTACGAGAGCTGTAGATTGAGCGTTATCAAAAATTGGCACCGTTGCCGGGGAATACGAGTGTCAATCAAGTTCGTGATAATTACTAGACCCTTTGGTCAAAGATTCTCGTACTTTTATGTCTAGTTTTTGTTTTTGTTTATTGCAGGTTTTTCTTTTAGTGCATGCCCCATACTAGAAGTTCTGTTCAACCGTTATTACCAATCAATCCGGAACCACAACGAATTAGAAGAATGGAAGCACAAGCTGAAATTGACAGGATGGCTGCTCAACACGAGCAAGCAAGATTAGCTGCTCTTGCCGCTGCTCAAGTCCAACAACAAAACATTGATAATCCTGGGCGAGCAACAAATCCTGACGATGAAGATTTAGGTGATGCCGAGTTACTAAACCCTAGGCGTGATGCTGAAATTATAACACCTGCCAATAGAAGAGGTCGACAAGCTCGGTATAGGTATGACCGCCAACCTTTGCAACCAGCTTTCGACGATGATGATGATGATCTTGATGGTGTCGGAGCCACTGGAGCTATAATTCCACCACCATTAGCGCCCGGAGCCAAATTCAACATCACTAGCACCATGATTCAGTTATTGCAACTCAAGGGGTTATTTGGTGGACTAGGAGGCGATGATCCGAATATGCATCTCATCAACTTTATTTCTACATGCAAGTCTTTTGACAATCCTGGTGTTGGTCAGAATGCTATTCGATTACGTCTATTTCCATTGTCTCTGTCTGGGGAGGCAACACTATGGTTGAATGGGCTGACTCCTGATTCAATTACAAATTGGAGGCAATTGAGAGACGCTTTCCTAGAAAGATTCTTTCCTCCATCCAAGAGGGCTCAATTGAGAGATGAAATTAGCAACTTTCGTCAGCTTCCCTCTGAAGCTCTTCACGAAACATGGGAGAGGTTCAAAACAAAGCTAACGAGATGCCCAAACCATCACATGACTAATGTTCACCTCATGGAGATCTTGTATAGAGCCTTGAATTCAGTAACTAAACCAGTGGTGGACAACGCAGCTGGAGGTTCTTTTATGGACCTTACCTTTGGTCAAGCAAGCAATATGCTAGATCGCATGACAAAGCAAAGTAGAGCGTGGCATACCAGGGATTCTGAGGTAGCAAGCCCCACTTTATCTATTGGCATATCTGCAGACCAAAGAAGAAGAGAAGAAGAACGTGAGCAATACATGGCGCACATGAAAACACAATTGGATCTTCTGACAAAGCACTTATTATCAGGGAAGACCGAAAAAGTGAAAGCTGTGGCGCTGAAAGAAATAGACGAATCTGATTCGGAAGAGGAGGCCAACTACTTGAACAATCAGGGGGTTTCCGTGGGAATGCCTAAGGAAACCAAGGTCGGAACTATTATGATAAATCTGGAAGCAAAGACCAAGGTAGTTGGAAGAAAAATAATGAAAAGAGTGGTTTGTACGTTCCCCCTGGTAGACGTGATACCACCACATCTAATTCTATGGAAGACATGATGGCTAAGTTATTGAAAGGAGTGGAAGCAACAAGCGCAGGAGTGAAGGAGGTAATTGATGATTTGGCCTCCATGAAGCAATTAGTTGATTCTCATTCCACTTCTATCAAGCAAATAGAGCAGCAATTGAGCCAACTTTCAGCAGCATTCAATCAAAGAAAGGCTGGCACCTTACCGAGCGATACTGTACAAAACCCAAGGAATGATGGGTCATGCATGGCCATCACTACCAGAAGTGGTAAGGTGCTGGAAACTTCAGCAAAAGGCAAGAAAGTGGTTGATGTAGCAGCAGACATTGACGCCACACCTAGTGACGTTACAAGAGAAGAAGCCGCAACAACTACTTCAAACGTCAAGGATGTTTTACCTAGTGACGTGCAGCCTGAAAAAAATGATAAACGGAAGCAAGAGGAGAAGAAAGCCATGGAGAGAACACTTCCATACCCACCACCACCTTTTCCACAAAGATTGAAGAAGGTGGCCGATGACACTAAGTTCAGCAAATTTATGACTATGTTGAAGCAGCTGACCATTAATGTCCCATTGGTAGAGGCACTTGAACAAATGCCTGGTTATGCGAAGTTTATGAAATATCTTTTGACTAAGAAGAGGGCAGCAAGTTATGAGCTGAAAGATGATGTGCATCATTGTAGTGCAATTGCTACCCGATCGATAGTTCAGAAGAAGGCCGACCCCGGAGCTTTCATGATTCCTTGCACCGTCGGATCTTTGGACTTTGCTAAAGCATTGTGTGACTTAGGAGCCAGCATCAACTTGATGCCATTATCGATCTACAAGAAGTTGGGGTTAGGAGATCCTACACCAACTAATATGAGGCTTGTTATGGCGGATAGGTCGGTAAAATGACCGGTTGGTATTCTATGCGATGTCTTGGTGAAGGTATCTTCATTCATATTTCTAGCATACTTTGTCATCTTGGATTGTGAAGCAGATTCAGAGGTTCCCATAATCTTGGGACGCCCTTTCCTTGCTACGGGAAGTGTGCTCATAGATTTGAGAGCTAATGAGCTTTCATTCCGAATAAATGACGAAGTGGTTCGCTTTGATGTTTGCAAATCAATGAAGCAACCCAAAGATCTGAGTGTATTTTCTGTGGCTGATGTTGTCTTTGATGATGAGAAAGAGTTACTTGCAGAAGAGCGAATTCTTGATGATCCTTTGGAGGTTTTGCTCATGAAAGGAGAGAATGATGATGCTGAAATTTCTGATGAAGATATTTGTGCTCTATCGGGATTAGGGACATATCGCTATACCCCCAAGAAGCTGGATCTTGATCTCAAAAATTGACCTTCACCACCAGCTAAGCCATCTATTGAAGAACCACCCACGTTAGAATTGAAGGAGCTGCCAAGCCATTTGAAGTACGCATTTTTAGGAAGCGGAAACACTCTTCCAGTCATTGTGGCAGCCGATTTGGGTGAGCAACAAGTTGCAGCTCTTATTGCAATCTTACGCAAGTATATTAGAGCTATTGGATTAACCATTGCGGATATCATTGGTATTCCACCTGGGATTTGCACTCATAAAATTCAGCTTCAAGAAAAGTGCACACCCACCATTGAACATCAAAGACATCTAAACCCACCAATGCAATAAGTGGTGAAGAAGGAGATTATCAAGTGGTTAGACGCAGGAGTCGTGTATCCTATTTCGGATAGTACATGGGTAAGCCCAGTACAATGTGTTCCCAAGAAAGGAGGCATGACCGTGGTCGCGAATGCAAAGAATGAACTTATTCCACTCAGGCCCGTTACTGGATGGAGAGTATGCATGGACTACCGCAGGCTGAATTCTTGGACACTCAAGGATCACTTCCCCATGCCATTTATGGACCAAATGCTAGATCGATTAGCGGGGAAATGATGGTTTTGCTTCTTGGATGGTTATTCAGGTTATAATCAGATTTGTATTGCTCCCGAAGACCAAGAGAAGACAACGTTCATATGCCCATATGGTACGTTTGCCTTCAAACGCATGCCATTCGGGTTATGTAACGCACCAGCCACCTTTCAACGTTGTATGATGTCTATTTTCTCTGATATGGTAGAAGACACTTTGGAGGTATTTATGGACGACTTTTCAGTTGTTGGTGAGTCCTTTGAAGCATGTTTGGCGAACTTGAGCATGGCCTTGCAAAGATGTGTAGAGTTCAACCTTGTGCTGAATTGGGAGAAGTGCCACTTCATGGTAAAGGAAGGAATCGTTCTTGTGCACAAGATCTCCAATAGAGGAATAGAGGTTGATCGCGCAAAAATAGAGGTAATCGAGAAGCTACCACCTCCAATTTCGGTGAAGGGAGTTCGTAGTTTTCTTGGCCACGCCGGGTTTTATCGTAGATTCATCAAAGACTTCTCCAAAATTTCTAGTCCATTGTGCAAACTATTGGAGAAAGATGCGAAGTTTGACTTTAATGACGATTGCTTAAAGGCATTCGAATGCCTTAAAGGAAAACTCATTGAAGCCCCTATCATGGTAGCACCAGATTGGACGCTCCCATTCGAAGTCATGTGTGATGCTAGTGGTGTAGCCATTGGTGCTGTTCTTGGACAAAGAAAGGAGAAACTATTTCATCCTATCTACTATGCGAGTAAGGTCCTAAATGAAGCCCAAAGGAACTACACTGTTACTGAACAAGAGCTCCTAGCGGTTGTGCATGCGTTTGAGAAGTTTTGCGCCTATCTATTGGGTACTAAGGTGATCGTTCATACAGACCATGCAGCTCTTAGGTATCTAATGACGAAGAAAGATGCAAAACCAAGGCTGATTCGATGGGTATTGCTGCTGCAAGAGTTTGATTTCGAAGTCAAAGATAGAAGAGGTTGCGAGAACCAAGTGGCTGATCACCTATCTAGACTTGAGAATGAGTATGTGGCGCAACCAGAAAATCAGATTGATGATGCATTCCCTGACGAGGAGATACTAGCGACCACAATAGAGCAATTACCATGGTATGCCGACTTTGCAAATTTCGTGGTGAGTAATGTGTTACCTTCCAATTTATCTTACCACCAAAGGAGGAAGTTTATGCATGATGTTCAGCACTACTATTGGGATGAGCCATATTTGTTTCGAAGATGCGCGGATGGTATCATTCGACGATGTATAACCCATGAAGAAGTGCCTACTATATTGGAAGCATGCCACACTTCGCAAGTTGGAGGACATCATGCAGGGAATCGAACGACAAGGAAAGTCTTGCAAAGTGGTTATTATTGGCCTACAATATTCAGAGATGCACACGACTATGTGAGAAGGTGTGACCAATGCCAACGTCAAGGTGCTATTTCAAAACACCATGAAATGCCCATGTCCAAAATTCTGGAGGTAGAACTCTTTGATGTGTGGGGTATTGATTTCATGGGACCATTCGTGAATTCGTTTGGAATGAAGTACATCTTGGTTACTGTGGATTATGTGTCAAAATGGGTTGAAGCTGTAGCATTGGCCGACAACGAAGGAAAGCGTGTTGTAGCGTTTTTAAAGAAGAATATCTTCTCTCGCTTTGGAGTACCTCGTACTATCATAAGTGATGGAGGATCTCACTTTTGCAACAAGCTATTCAAATCTGTATTGGCCAAGTATGGAGTCAAGCAACACAAGGTAGCTACGCCTTATCATCCCCAAACCAGTGGACAAGTTGAGGTTTCCAACCGTGAGATCAAGCAAATCCTTGCCAAGACGGTTAATGCGAATAGGAAGGACTGGTCTCGAAAGCTAGATGATGCACTATGGGCGTATAGGACTGCATTCAAGACACCCATTGGCATGTCACCTTATCAGCTAGTTTATGGGAAGGCTTGTCATCTACCATCGAGCTTGAATACAAGGCATTGTGGGCATTGAAGCACTTGAATCTGAATTGGGACAATGTGAAGAACCTGAGGTTGGAGCAGCTGAACGAACTAGATGAATTTCGTCTCCATACATATGAAAGATCAGATTTATACAAGGAGCGGATGAAGAAGTATCATGATCAGCGGATTGTTCGACGAAACTTCCAAAAAGGTGACATGGTACTACTCTTTAACTCCAGACTCAAGCTCTTCCTAGGTAAGTTAAAATCAAAGTGGTCTGGTCCATTTAAAGTCATCCAAGTCTACTCGTCTGGAGTAGTCAAATTTGAAAACAATGATGGTGTTGTCTTCAAAGTGAATGGCCAACGTGTTAAGCCATATATCGGTCCTCTTGACTCGATGAATGACAAGGCCATCACTTATCTCGACGAAGTCTAAGTACTCGAGATTACTATGTCGATCCACGATAATAAATAAGGCGCTAGATGGGAGGCAACCCATCGTTTTATTGTTTTATTGTTTTGTCGTTTTATCGTTTTATCGTTTCGTCGTTTTAGTATTTTTTCTTTTTGATAAATGAAAATTCAAAAAATAAGAGTCGTGCCACAACCAAAACCACGGCGCTTGGTGGGAGGCAACCCATCGTACTAATCATTTTCGTTTGATTTTGAGCAAAAATAGGTGCAAGAAGTATTCAACGAGGTGATCGATTTCAATTGACGATTTGGACGCATTGTATGGAAAAGTTGGTAAGTTAGGAATGGTGATGCATAAGGCTATGGATTGAGCCTTTTCCTCGTCAAAATAGGCTTCGAGGAAGGCTAGGCCTTGGTAGAACTAGGCCACGAACGATGCACGACCTATCCTATAGCCTAAGGTCTCGGAATCTAGTGTGCTATACACTATGCGCCGCCTATTCCTAGGTATGCTTTTGACTATGCGCCGCCTATGCTATGGCATTTGGTCTCAGTATCTCATGTGCCATAGACTATGCGGCGCATATGTCTACAAATGCCATAGACTATGCGGCGCATATTTCCCATTATGCCATAGACAATGCGCCGCATATGTCATTGATATGCCGAGTGATATGCGCCGCATTTGTGGTGTTCTTGTCCCCAAATCCGATTGTAAATGGGTCATAACCCGACCCATACTCTTCCTATATAAAGGGGACTTAGTTTTATAACACAACCACATTAGAATAAACCCTAAGGGCGCCGCATAACCCTCCAAATCTTCTCAAAATTTTCTTCTTTTGCTCTTCCAATTCACAACACCATCTCCACGAACTTCAAGCAAGTAAGTACTCTCTTATTCTTCATTTATTTCGCGTAAGTACTATGTTGCTATGTTTATGATGAATTGCTACACCATATAAGATTGGTGGTGATATTCATGTGCTTGGATTGTTGTTGCAAAATCATGTGAGTGACTTGTTGCTATGAATATGACTTAAAAGTGTTGTTTGGATGCTTACATAATAGACTATCCCAGCCATCGGGATAAGATTATAGTGCCTATCGACTTAGGGGGTTGTGCTTGTTGTACGAATAACGATTCCATGTGGTAACCCCTATGTCATAGTGTTGCTATATCCACCATGAAAGTAGTCCACTGGCTGCAAATAAGTGATGCAATGCTGATTTTCTTGTCGGAATACAATCCTAAAACGTATGTCGACGAAATCTGAGTACTCGACCACTTTCACTTCATTGATTTGTGCTAACGAAACTAAGTGTGGGGTGGTACCCCTAGTGCTTTCATATAGATTGTATCAAGTGAGATTGTGCTGCAACTAATATTATTTCTAGTCTCAGGTACAATGGCACCTAAAGCAAGGCAAGGCAAGGAGAAGGCTACCACATCCCAAAAGGGCAAGAAGAGAAGTCGAAAAGACCAAGGAGAATCATCCTCAGCACACCTACCACGCAGAATGTTCGGAATAAAATGGGTTCTTGAGGAAGAAGCCAAAGCATGGTACAGCAGCAACAAAGAAAGAAAATATGTGCACGTCGACTTGATCAACAAGGAGACCTTAGCAAAGAAGGAGCCGCGAATGTTGGCAAAATAATGGCTTTGAAGCTGGATTTCATCTTCCGTGACATAGGAGAGTGCAATCTTGACTTAACAAGAGAGTTTTATGCCAACTGGTCGCCGAACAAAACAGGCAATGAAGTCAAAATTCGGGGCCAAGTGTTACATCTTACAGCGGATTGGATCAACTCTTTTCTTGGCTTACCTTCGGTCGACACTGCACCATTCAAAGAGCTGTACAGCAGGCCTCCTTACAGAGCAATACGACACATGCTTTGTGGAAGCAGATCGATGGCAAGATGGGGCAGACATAAGGAAACAGGCCATCACAATACCTTCCCCTATGCTCCACTAAATAGGGAAGCAAGAATCTGGATGCGCATTGTCAACTCATGCCTTATTCCTGGAACTCAATACACCAAGATATCGAGAGATAGAGTGTGTTTGGTCTATGCTTTGATGACAAATGTCCCTATCAACTTTGGGGCAATCATTCGATCTACCATGAGGAAGGCCAGACTCCACAAAAGGTCCCATTTCACATTCGGCAATTTGTTGACAGCAATGTTGCGGAAGGAGGAGATCGAAGAGGAACCAGCTGACCACAAACTCCCACATAACCCAAAGAAGGTTGACCTCACCAAGGTCAAAGATGCTGAAACAACTCATGGAGTCAACCTTACTACTGCGGAGAGACATGCTCGTGACGAGAGTTTCTTCCGTCATCTCTATGGCATGACACGATTCACTATGATGAGTGGTGGACGTATTCCAACTGCTGAAGAGCTCCAACAGCTGGACCACGACTACCCAATGAACATGCATACACGGGAGATGTGTGGAGTGGGCGTATATTTTGAGGAACCTCTAGACGATGATGTGCCGACTGATGATGATAGACGCTTGCCTGATTCTGACGAAAAGGAGAACTCTGACGACGACTCTTATGATGATTCAGACGAAGGGGGTATGACCCCCGACATTGATGAAGGGTCTGACTAACCAGGTTCTTCGAATTTATTTTCCACTGAGGGCAGTGTCCCGTCTAAGTGTGGGGTGGCAGAATCGCATGCTATACTTCTTTGTTTACACCTATGTTTGTATGTTTGTTTGTTTACTTTGAGCCCATTTTTTTGTTGTTTTTCGTTTGACGTTTTTTTAGTTTTTTTAGGAGTCAAATTTTTCTAGCTTCGCATGAAATTATTTTGATAGGCATCATGAGATTATAACAAGAGTATGTGCTACAATTGTGACTATTGAGACGTTTAGGCTCTAGTTGTGACTCATTATGTGATATTGTGTGATTCAATTCCTTCAATTATTGGGTCGAGAGTCTATATTACTTCCAATAAAGTCGACCATGTGCCTTGTGTGTGTGAGATTAATAGTATATTCTATGTTTGTGGCTGATGCTAGAACTTGCCTGGTATGTATGCAAAGCGAAAATAAGGAATGTAAGTTTAGGATATGATTTAGGCATTTCTTTGGCAATCTATACATGTTTACCTTCAGTTTTACCTACCCATGAACATCATCCTAGTTAACCCTTTTGAGCCTTTAGCCTATTTCTTTGACAACCTTGTATGTAAGCCTAATCCATTTCTTTCAAGACCATAATTTGATCCAAAATCCTGAGTGCTTTAAAGTGAAAAAAGTCATGTGACAAAATAAGAGGAAATTGGGTGAGTATAATGCTTTAAATTGTAATGGTGCTTGAATGTGCTATGAAAAAGAAAGTGCTATCATAAGAGGTATGTTGTGAAAAGAAAAAGGAAAAAAAACTGAAAAGTAAGTAGTGCTTGAAATTGAAAAACAAAATAGGAGAACAAGGGTGGTAGAATAAAAGAGTGAAGAAAGGTTGAAAGAAAAAAGTGTCATTGATACAATGTGATGTATTAAAGCGCTTAGGAACCTAGTCACTATTCTTGGCCAAAATAGTCCTACCCGTCCCTTAGCCTACATTACAACCATCAAAAGACCTACTTGATCCTAATCTTAACATTCCGAAATTTAGTAGAGTACTACATTAAAGGCAAGCCTATGGTCATTAGTTGCTACATATGAATTCTTTGTGAGAGTGAGAGCAAGGACACTTTGATACCCATGTTTGAAAAATATGCTATATTTGTGCGTGATTATGGGTACTAAATGGTGAGACACACATGGTTGATGAGTTTGGATAGTTGTATATGATTCTATACACTTGAACGTTTGCATGTGAGTTGATCACCATCACGAGTCTATGCTTGAGCGTAAATGGTTTCTATTTATAATCGGAAAGCTACTCTTGGTTGATAATCGTTGTGCTTGTCTTGATAAATGTTTTGTGTTGCTGCTGTAAAAACCTTAAGTCGATGCTTAGAAGGACATGATATGTTATTCGAGGACGAACAAAGCTCTAAGTGTAGGGTGTTGATGATAGGCGGATTTACACGCCTATATCAATATATTTTGCCCATATTTTAGCCTAGTTTTGAGAACTAATTATCTATTTCATGCACTTTTAGTCCTTTTTCCTGTAAATGAGCTAACAAACATGATTAGGAAAGTTTCAGGTATAAATGATGCAAAATACAGCATTTTATGGCTTACTTGACGCAAAAGAAAGCTCACAAACGAAGTAGAAGGGAGCTGGACGCCTAAGGACCAAATCTGCTGCATGGAAAATCTGTCCTGGGCTAAAACAACATTTCTGAAGACTTTGGGGACTTACAGACACAAAGCTGGATTTTGACAATGATACATTAACCTAGTACAATTAGGTTATGTATTTCATTAGTTTATTTGGATTAGGAGAATGTTACATTAACCTAGTACAAATGGGTTAAGTATTTCCTTAGTTTAGTAGGATTTGGTTATTTATTTCATTAGCATAGTAGGAGTAGGATAGGAGTATTATAAATACCCTATCATGCTAGAGATTTTTAATTAAGTCCTCCCTTAGTGGAGAGGCAACTCCTCCCTTAGTAGAGAGATACATTCATTCTTCACTTAATTCAACAATTAATTTTCTTCCATCCCTCTCATCTTCCACCACAAACACTTCTAATCTACTCTTTTATTCTTAAATTCCACAACAAGAGAATCGTTACTTGCTAGGGAATCACCAAAACTACACGCCTATCACCTACTTCTCACGCCATCAACCATGCAAAACGTGATATCCTTCGCATTCATGGGTAACTAAACCTCTTAGTTGGGGTTATGGAAGCCGAATGAGTTACTATCTATTGCTGTGAGTTTGTGAGTTCAAGACACGTATATTGCTTATATCATTATTCTCTTCATCTTAATCTACATTCTTTGCGGTTGCAAACGCAAGAATACGCCAGTCTAACATTTAACATGTTCGCGAGAAAGGTTATTTGTCTGGAAAAGAGATAATGTCAAGGTAGTAGGACACCCTTTCCTATTAAAAAGCTAGTGCCGTAACTGGACTAACCTCTTGGAGAATTCGTACCGTTAGACACGCTTTAATCTCGCGAGAGTTAAAGTGAAATAGTCCTTGTTTAGGTCGCGAGACGCTTGGATTTACCATCGACTACAATTCTCTATAAGCAATTGCATGTCAAGACTCTACACACTCATAGCCAATAGAGACGTATACCTCAGAAGGTGGACATAACCCCAACACTTCAATTCTCATTGTTTCACAACCTACGAAATACTCTCTTTTTACGTTGCTATTTTCAGCTTTTATTTCATTACTTTGGTTACTTATTACAATCCCCCCTTTTACGAGACTTGCACCAAAAGTTTAGTAATTTTGCTTACTTGTTGGCCAAGCTATTCCCTGTGGGATCGACACCCAACCCAGGTTGGGTTCTATATTTGCTAACGACCGCTTTACACTCCTACGAGAGCTGTAGATTGAGCGTTATCAGTTATTTTTTGCAAGCTGAAGGGTTTATCTAAGTGTGCAGGTATGACAGTGCAGGAAAACAGAAGCTGAAAGAGTTGGAGGAGACTGACAGATTAACCAATGGACCATCTCTGCCTCGATGGACCATCGTAGCAAATTCCAGAATCTAGGTTACTCGAAAGTGACGACAGGTTGATCAATGGATCATTGCAAGCATGACAAATCGTCGGTCCAACCGTTGCAAATGAGCCATAAAATGAGTTCACTGGAAAGGGCGACGGGTCACCTGATGCACCGTCGTATCTATGACGGACCAACGCTTGAACTATTGCACTTAACCCTAGCTAGGTGGGTCGGGTTGGATTGCTTTAAATTATTGACCATTTTATTCCTATCTGACCCAAACAGTTTTAAATAGATAATTTAAAGTGGTTAAGTAACATTCCAACTGTTCAAATGCCTAAGACTATTTAGTTTCCATGTATTCAATGTATCTGAGTCTTTTCATTCTCTTCTAAAACTTCTCCTCTCTCTCTCCCCTTTCCCATCTAATTAAACTCCATGTCTTCTCTTTATGTTTCCATCACAAGTAAAACAAAGTTTTTCACTTAAGCAAAGGTCCATTTCTTTTGTTTTGTATTTGGTGTGCAAGTTAGAGTAGTGACCACATACTACAGTACTAAGGTATGACCTCTTCATCATTCTTTGTTTTATTCAACATCAAGAACAAAGAAAGTAAGTGAAGGCTTTAATGTTGAAATAATGCTCTTTTATCTTGTTTATTTTGTGTGGGTCTGAATTAAGTCAAAACCTGACAAAAACTGACCTGGGTGAAGTCTGAGTAGCCCATGGACCAAAAAATGGCAAAAGTGTGATGTATTATTGATATAATTTCCATGAAAATCATGTTTAAAATGAAGAGTATGCAAGGTGTTCGAAAAAATACCAAAATGACACTCAAAATTGAAAAGAGTAAGCGACGGGTTGTGCGACAGACCGTCGGACACCCGACGACCTATCGCATGGAACCATCGCAAATCTCCTAGAACTAAAATTACTGTAATCGACCCAATGGTTGGAGTCAATAGACCTCCGCAGACCCAACAGACCGTCTGCCTACCCGTCACTGGTAAAAAAATTTCCTATATTTTGGTTTGAGTTCATAAACTTGCAACTGCTTTGTTTACAGGTAACATGGAAAACAAAATTCCACCAACCAGAGGCAGGGGTAGAGGCCAAAGAGCCAGGCAAGAGCCATCACAGGGTTCAGATGCACCGGTTCATATCACCCGGCAAAGACGTCAGGTAATTTCTTCATCCTCCCAGTCTGAAGAGAAAGGTTAAAGCAGTAGTAGCAACAACTCTAGCTTGAGCCCGATTGAGGAAGGGGGTTGAAACATCTAACCTCGTCCAAGAGGAGGTTTCAGAACAGGAGGACCCGAATATGTTTCGGCACAAGGTCACGTAACTGCGAGAGGCTATTAAGTGGCAGGTTAAAGGCTCTCAGAAGCATTTATACAGAGGGCTCGAGAAAACAGACAGGTTGGAACTCAAGAGACCTATTTTCAAGGAATATCAAATTGTGACTAAAACTCTGCACGAGTATCCAGAACTCGAGCACCGATTTAATAAATATGAGTTGGCATGGATGAGTAGGCCACTTGGAACTTATCAACCAAATTTGGTACATGAGTTTTTGCCAACTACTTGGGTTTGCTGGAGAAGGACTGTCCCCCAGGTACATTAGTGAGTGAAATGAACAATCTCGACATAGTTCCTATGCATAGAGTCAACATAGATATCTCAGAGAATACATTGAATAGGTTCTTGTTCGGGCCCGAATATTAGATACCAGGTGAAATACCAGATTTGGAGCAACGATTGTTCACAGCGACCAACCAGAGACCTTGGATGGCCAAAATATTGATAGAGAAAGGTGAGTCGACGTGGTTACACAACCCCGTGAAAGGATATCTAAGTGGTCCCTAAGCTTTAGGGCCAAGTTCTGGTGGGCAATTATGAGACTGAGGCTAATGCCAATATGCGGTGATGAACGCTTAGAAATCAATAGAGCTGTGATTGTTGCTGCGTTGATTGAAGGGTTGACAGTGGATTTTGGCCATATTATCGCTGATGACTTGTTTACCCGCACTCACAAAACCATAACTGCACTGTCTTTTCCATGTATTATCATAGATTTATGTAGGCAGGCAAATATCCCTTTGATCAGTGGATTGATAATGAGGTTAGGGCAATGCACAAGCAGGATATTGAGAAGAAAAGGGATGCTTCAAGGCTCGATATGAGAGTCAACCGACCTCCAGCCCATCAGACTCAGTCAACACTAGTTCCTGAATCATCAGAGGTTCCTTTAGGTATGTCATTACCTCTTGCTACATGTGTGCCTCCTACCACATCTATAGGTTCAGCTTCAATGCCTATGGTTGGGACTACAGATTCTGCATCAGTCCCGCCCCAATATTCCCAATACAGGCTAAACCAGGAGAACTTTGCGAAGGCGGTACGAGCGCAGAAAAGGTTTGAAAAAAAGTTAGCTATAAGGGGGCAGATTTCAAACCCTTTGTTGTTCAGACATCCATTCCGAATTTCACAATCACCTCTTTCCGCAACATCCACTTTCTTGTTCAGACAAGTAGTGTTCATGGGCTCACTTTTAAAGTTTGCAACTAAGAGATATCATTATAATGAAGAGAGATTCATGCAATTTAGATAGATGTTAGAAATCAAATGGATTCACAACCCCAAATGTCTGGACATCTTGGTGAGCATAACTCTAGTTAACTCATTCTCATTGACATTATACTTGTATTAACTCTCATTAGCTGGACCTTTACGTGATACAAAAATGAAAGAATACTATTAACACATCAAACCCCCCTTCACTCTGGAACCTTAGATCAACAGTCCATTAAGAATCAACTTATTTAATTGCACAAGTATTCCCTGTAGAATTCGACCCCAACCTTTGTTGGGTTTTATAGTTGACAATGACCGCTTACACTTTCATAAGAGAGGTATAATTTGGGCGTATCAGGCATCACTATATGTATGGGGTGCATGTGGATATCTTTTCTGATCATAAGAGCCTGCAGTATGTTTTTACTCAGAAAGAGATTAACCTCAGGAAAAAGAGATGGCTTGAGCTTCTCTAGGATTATGATATGAGTCTTTCTTACTACCCAGGTAAAGCTAATGTGGTTGCTAATTCTCTCAACAGGTTATCCATTAGGATTCTAGATCATGTGGAGAAGGAGAAGCGGGAGTTGGTGAAGGATATTCTCCATTTGGCTAACCTTAGAATTCATCTCTTTGACTCCGATAATGGTGGTGTGGTTGTCCAGGAGGTATCTTGGTCGTCTCTTGGTGCTGAAATCAAGGAGAAGTAGATGTTAGATCCTATCTTGATGAGGATCAAAGGCAATGTGGGTTGGAAAAAGGTGTTGGCCTTCAAGATTCGTGGTGATGGTACGTTGCGGTAACAAGGGAGATTATGTGGTCCTGATGTAGATGGTTTGTGAGAAAGGATCTTGGCCGAGGAACATGATTTGCACTATGTTGTTCATCCCAATTTTACAAAAATGTATCACGGCCTTAAGGAGACGTATTGGTGGAATAATATGAATAGAGATGTGGTGAATTTTGTGGCCAAGTGTATGGTGTGTCAGTAAGTAAAATTTGAGCATATGAGGCCTGGAGAGTTCGCCTCACATTCACATAAGACTTTTGGCGACTTTGGGCAGTCTTAAGCCTTTCTCTAATCACCTTCACCTTGTCCATGGCTTGGTAAACCAAGTCAGGACCAAACAATCTAGTCTCACCAACCTCAAATCACCTAATCGGAGACCTATACCTTCTACCATAAAGAGCCTTGAAATGAGCCATTTGAATACACAAATAATAAATATTATTGTATGCAAACTCAATAAGAGGAAAGTGATCAACCCAACTCTCTCCAAAATCAATCATACAGGCTCTTGGCATATCCTCTAAGGTCTGAATAGTCCACTCCGCTTGTCTATCTATTTGAGGGTGGAAAGCGGTGCTAAGGTTCACCTTAGTCCCCAAACCTTTCTAAAACAAATGCCAAAAGTGAGAAGTAAACTACGTACCTCAGTCTGCGATGATAGACACAGGTGTACCATGTAACTTACTGTCTCCTGAATGTACAACTGAGCATAATTCTCTCCCGAGTAGTTAGTCCTAACATGCAAGAAGTGAGTAGTTTTAGTCAATCTATCCACAATGACCCAAATTGAATCATATTGATTGAAAGACCACGAAAGACCCATAATGAAATCCATATTGATTATCTCTCATTTCCACATGGGCAACTCTATCTCTTGAGACATGCTACCAGGCCTCAAGTGTTCTAAAACTTGCGAACAGGCCATACACTTAGCTATAAAATTTACCATATCTCTCTTTATATTGTTCCACCAATATATCTCCTTTAAGTCATGGTACACCTTAGTCAAACCTTGATGAACCGTATATCTAGACTCATGAGCCTCAGTCAAAATCCTTTCTCGCAACCCATCAATATTAGGAACACACAACCTACCTTGATATCTCAAGATGCCATCACCTCCAATCTCAAAATCCATAACCTTTTGCTTACCTACATTATCTTTAATCTGTATAAGTATAGGATCTAAAGCCTGTTTCTCCTTCACCTCAGCACCAAGAGATGATTTAACCACTTCTTGAATAATGACTCCCCCATCCTCAGTGTCCAATAGATGAACTCCTAAGTTAATCAACTTATGAATGTCATTCACCAATCCTCTCTTATCCTTATCAACATGAGATAAACTCCTCATAGACAACTTGCTAAGAGCATCAACAACAATATTAGCTTTTCCTGGATGGTAATGAAAGTCATGTCATTATCCTCAAGTAATTCAAGCCATCGTCTCTGGTTGAGATTCAATTCCCTCTGAGTGAACACATATTTCAAGGTGTTATGATATGAATAAATATCCACATGAACCCCATACAGATAATGGAACCAGATTTTCAATTCAAAGACCATAGTCGCCAACTCTAAATCATGAGTTGGGTAATTTCTCTTATAAACGTTAAGATGTCTAGAGGCATAGGCTACAACCTTACCATGCCGACATAGCCTAGCCCCATATGGGACGCATTACAAAACACAAAAAACTATCAGTACCCTTGGGCTGGGTGAAAACTGGTGCAGAAGTCAACTTATCCTTCAACCTATCAAAACTACCCTCACAAGCATCAAACCACAAGAACTTAGCTTTCTTTTGAGTCAAATTTGTCAACGAAGCAGGAATATAACAAAAACTCTCCGAAAACCTTATATAATATCTAGCCAAGCCTAAGAAGCTCCAAATGTCAATTGGATTTATTGGTCTAGGCCACCTCTTAACCGCCTAAACCTTCTATAGATCCACCTTGATCCCCTCACTAGATACCACATGCCCAAGAAAGGACACAATTTTTATCCAGAACTCACACTTAGAAAATTTTGTGTACAACCTCTGATCCTTAGTAGTCTGTAACACAATTCAGAGGTGATTGGTATGATCCTCCTCAATCATAGAATACACCAAGATATCATTAATGAAGACTGTCATAAATATATCTAGAAAATGGCTAAATACCTGATTCATAATAGCCATAAAAGCATCCAGAGCATTAGTCAACCCAAATGACATAACTAGGAACTCATAATGGCTATACCTGGTTTGAAAACCAGTCTTATGAATATTAACCTCCCTAATTTTAGCCGATGATACCCCAAACGATGATTAATCTTAAAGAAATATCTAGCACCCTAAAGCTGGTTGAAAAGATCATCAATATTATAAAGGGGATACTTATTCGTTATTGTGACTTTATTCAGCTGTCGATAGTCTGTACACATCCGAAGGGATCCATCCTTATAACGCATGAAAAGCTCAGGACCACTCTATGGGGAAACACTAGGCCAAATGAAAAGCTTATAAAGAAGATGCTTTAACTACTCTTTCAACTCCTTTAATTCAGCCGAAGCCATTCAATATGGAGGAATGGAAATAGGACGGGTATCCAGTAGATGATCAATCCCAAAATCTATTTCCCTGTCGGGAGGAATTCTAGAAAGATTATCGAGAAACACTTCAGGAAACTCACTAACCATAAAGACAGATTGTAAGGAGGGAACCTCCAAACTAGAATCCTTAACCCAAACTAGATAATGTAGACACCCTTTGAAAATTAACTTTTATGCTCTAAGATAGGAAATAACCCCCCACCCCATAGGTACTAAGAAACTTACTTCCCATTCAATTATTGGTTCATTAGGGAATTAGAAACTTACCTTTTGGGTTCTATAATCCAAAGATGCATAGCACAAATAAATCCAATCTATCCCTAAAATCACATCAAAATCTACCATGTCAAGCTCTATCAGATCCACCAAAGTCTCCCTATGAAAAATAGATACAACACAATTCCTATAAATCTTTTTAGAAATATAAAATCACTCATTGAGCTAGAAACAAAGAAGGGGTTAGAAATACTTTCAAGACCAAAGCCAAAATATACAGCCACATAAGGAGTCATATAGGAAAGGGTAGACCCTAGATCAAGCAAATAGTTAATACCATGAGAGTAGAGTTACAACATACCAGTAATAACATCAGGAGATGCCTCAGACTCCTAATAGGTATCAAGATAATAGAGATGATTCCAGCCAGTGTCGGTACCCAAAGTGGCACCCTTTGTTGCAGGAGCTAAAAAAGTGGCGACTAAAACCTTATTAGCTCTAGTGGCTACCTTAGTTGCAGGACAGTTCCTCTATATATGTCCAAGCTAACCATAATTGAAACACTAGTTCCTCTCCTTATTACAATAACCATGGTTAAGTAGTTTATAAAATCTACAAGGAGCATAAGGTGGGGACGACTGAGCTCCACTAGCTTGAGACTGGGCAACCTTTGCCTTAGGACCACTGTCATCCTGGAAACTATGATCGCCAAACTACTTAGGATAAGGAGTACTATCCAAAGAATATGAATTAGAATTTCCCCAAGTCTTCTTCTTGGTCCATTGCCTGGCATCCCTCTCACTTTTCTAATGATTCGTACCCTACTCTAAGTATCTGAACTTTTTATTCTGTCTCTCTCCTATCTTTGCTTGTATCTTCTTTTCATCATCTACTTATTATATATAAACTACAAGACTCGAGACATCTATATAATTATTTAACATTGCAGCCTTACCTGCAAATACTAAGTCAAAGGATAACCCAAAAGCAAATTCCCTTATTTTAGACCTAATATTAGACACCACCTCTGAAGCATAACGAGACAACTGCTAAAATTTCAATGCATATTCTTTCATATTCATATTTCCTTTCTTGATATTTACAAATTCCTCTACCTTGGCTTTCATCAACTCCTGAGGAAAGAAATAATCTAGCAAGGCACCCAAAAACTCATCCCATATTGACAGCTCGGTATAATCACCTCTCAGTTGTTCCAACTCCTCATACCACTGATAAGTTACATCTTTTAGCTGATATGCAACAAATTGTATGCCCTCCAAATCAGTAGCATGCATCACTTTAAAAATCTTCTACATCCCATTAATAAGTCCCTAAGGGTCCTCCTCAACCTTAGAGTATGTAAGGTTGAGGGATTCAAACTCATAAACTGGCCAACCTGAGTGACCTCAAAAGAAAGATCACCAAAACTAACACGATCAAGCTAACGAGACTAAGATGCCACCAATTAAGTAAGCAGGTGACTGGACTAGTGGAACTTCACATTCAAGATATCTCCCTGAGATGGCTAATCATAGATGTCACCAGCTTAAAGAGCTCGAGGAGAACTAGTGGGGATCAGTGGAACTCCATATGGAGCAGTACAATTGGGAGAATGGACCCTACACTGGGTCTGCACTCCATAAGCAGGGCAAGTTCCCTCCATATTGGCCTCAGGTAGGACAGAGGGTCCAGTAGAGTTTCTCCGAACATCAGATCTTTGTGGAGGCATAATCTGAAATGTGGGTAAACTGGGATTTAGAGGGTTTTCAAGACACTAGACTCTATAGCCCGAACTAGAACATAAGAAAGGAAAACGTTCCTAAATGCCTTATAGACTCCTTCTTATAAGTGTGGCATGCTACACACCCATAAAAAAACTCTACTCGGCACTACTTTATGGACACCCAATGATCTTAAACTTGGCTTTGATACCAAACTTGTATGACCAGAAATAGGGCCTAGTTATGAAGGGTATCTCAAGCCTACCATGAGCTGGAGACCACCCCCTTAGTCTAATATCTAGAACACAATAAAGATAAAATATGAAAAATAATCATATATATAAAAGTAAAAGTAGATAAGACAAAGATATTCTATCAGAACCAATATTCAACCCATACATATCCACAAAAGCCTCTAAAACCAAGATACCAAATTAGTTCGGTACATGCCCTCGACCATGAGAATGGAACTCTTTAGTTCCTAAAATCTAAAATGAAACCTAAGGAAATGGCAAAGTTTTCCGAAAGATAGAGGCTCACCACTTACTGCAACTCAACGGACAACCATATTTCCTAACACTACACAGGGGTAACAAAAGATTCTTTGAACCCTACATCATGAAATAATGTAATTTCCTAGGATGGTCAGTAGGATAAACATTGATATGTAACTCAGGGAAAGTGATAAAATAATGTCATGTTAAAAACCATTCAAACCATATGCACACATTTATACATACATATATATATATACTATATCAGGATAGGGTAAAAGGTCATGAACATGAGTGTTTAAATACTATTAACCTGGACTATGTAGCTCTATGTGTCCTAAAAGCACCCACAGGTTATATGGGTTTAGATCCTCCAACTGAAAAAGCCCCAACATGTGTTAGCCACACGAACCAAGGAAATTTGAGGGAGGGCTAGAGACAACAAGGCTCCAACCATCCCAAAAATATATAATGTATGAACTATTCACATAGTCATAAAGACCCCTACACCGGTAAACGTAGTTTCTAGTATTAGTCTCCCTAGGACCTCCACCTTCACAACAAGTTATACAATCTCATTTAAGCCTAAATTAAAATATTTACACATAATCCCAACCATTAAACCATGATTCATTTTGTAAGAACCCATAAAAGTTCTAGTTCAATTCAGAACAATATAACTTGTAATAAGGGGTCCCAGAATGAGGAAAATTTAGCTAAGTGTTGAGACTTAGAATTATTTTTAGCCTTCGTAATTGGATGATATTATTTTCGATCCTTATGACCTTAGAATGTCAATTTTTGAGTTGATTCATGATCAGGGATGTCAATAAGTCATCTTGGGTGAGTTTTGGATTTTCCAAACATCGTTTAAGTCACGTTTGGATGGACAAAATAGCTAGCTAATGCGATAATGATGTATCACATTAGATATCACATCGACACCATCGATGTGATGCATCAGTGATTGCGTCAATCCCATTGATGCATCACTAGACAGGTTTTTTGTATTAAGTTATGGGTTTGTGGGGGTAATTGGGTCATTTTCCCCTTACAATACTCTGCCATAACAAAAAATTAAACCTCTCAAAGGGAAAAATTCACTCATTATCTCAAAAATACTCTCAAGAACAAAGTCCTAGTTTCATCAAGTTTAAGTTCAAGTCCCAAGAACTCACCGACAATTCTTATAAAATCAATAATTAAGGTATGTTAGGTGTTCATCCTTGGGTTTCCGCTCACCCTTGGAGTTCAAGAACCCTTTTCAAAACCTAAATTATGATTTCCATATTATAATTTAAATTATGCTCATGTTTATATGGTTGTATGGGTTTCAAGTTAAGATATTTTTTGAGTTCCATGAAATTAAGTTAGCTTGTGTGTTGAATTATGAATCTCTCATGTCAAAACCCTTGAATTTGCAAGTTGCATTTTGTATTTATGATTTCCTATGTGGTTAGTTCTCAGGTATAGTAATCATGTTCCCCAAGTGTTCGATAAAATGTCCATATGAGTAAATTATGCATGGTAACCTATTGTTGTATTGTTTTGTGATATGAGTTTATCAATTATGCTATCGAGTCCTTGAGGTATTTATTACCTAAAATCTAGTTGTTTACTTAGTTGCAGTAGTTATAGAATAGTCCCAGTAAAAGGCCAAGGATAGTAGTACTCAGTCAGTTAACGTAACTCAGTGAACTCAGTCCAGTTCAATCAGTCAACATGATCAGGGTTAGTTCAGTCAAGATTACTACAATCTAGTGATCAGTGTCTTTCAGTTGGGAGTAGGATTCAACACCGAGAAAACCTAGGTATGGGGGAATTCCTACCAGTTAGGGTTTAACCCTTAGTAGCAAACCCTGACTTACAGAACTACGTAGCCAATGTAGGGTAAGTCGTCCTCCTACCAAACTAGAGTTGATGCAATCATATATATATTTTATAAGTGTTCCTGCTAGATTAGGGTTGACACAACATTTTTAGTATCCCATGGCAAGTTGCTAACACCCTTCCAACTGGGGTCATAGGTTGGACCCCAAATTAGTCTATATCGGGGCATGTTAGTTAGATGAACACTCCCACAGTTACAATTTTATTCTCAGTATTCAATGATGAAGTCAGTCAGTTCTACATAACTATGACTATCAGTTATTAGTTACTCAACCATCAAAATTTAGTACTCAGTTTCAGTATAATCTTAGATACACGATGTATACCAATATGCGCAATATTGTATGTTCAATATGTTCAGTAGCTACAATTTTACATATACTCTCATCCAGTTACTTTCTGGTGTTCATTCAGTCATTTATCATCTCATACATATGAACCTATGTATATCAGCTTTACCTCACTTAGTATACTAGTACATTCAAAGTACTAATGCATACTCTCTCTTTTGTGCTATGATATTTTATATGAGAGGTTTGGACGCTCAGGTTCCTGACTGTACTTAGCAGCACAGGCTCTCAGCAACTGTTATAGTGGTGAGTCCTCATATTTTGAGGATAGAGTTTATGTTTTTCAGTATTCCAGTAGTTTGGTAGTTATTTCAGTCAGAGTTAGTTGGGGGTTTGTCCCATTAACTCCATATTCAGATAGTTAGAGGCTTTCAGACTAGCTTAGTCAGTTATTCAATTTTCAGATGTTATTATCAGTTATACTTAGTTATTATTTTAGCATTTTAAGAACCTTATGGCATTATTAGATTTCTTCTGCATATATATTTTAGTATTATATTCAGTGCTCACAGTAGGTACCAGTAATGGGTTAGCTTGTGGTCCTTCGGGATTGTAAGCACCATGTGATTCCTAGGGTGTAGTCTTTGGGCGTTACACATTTATTAAGGCATTTACCATTTGGTGTCATCATACCAATTATGCTTGCAAGCTAACCTATTATGTCATTCCAATCCAACTAACCAATTTAACTCCTAAGTTCCTTTTAAAAATCCAAAACCATGGCCACCAAGGACTTTTAAAACCATTCTTATGTTCCATTAACCTTTTATGCAATGCAAGGTCCAAGAGAAAGTTAAATCATATAAATTTTGTATTTTAAAACTTGGGTTATGAAGGTGGGTTGAGAATGATACCAATTTTAATACAAAATCTATCAATTTGGGGAAAACATGTTCCCCATTCTAATTATTTAACCATGCACCCATTTAGCCCCAAATATTATCAGTTAATGCATAACAAAAACATCTAAACCATGGGAAATATAATTCAAGTAATAATGATCAGGAATCCTTAACCCAATTTCAAACCCAACCATTAAAACCATATGAACAATGATTAAAATATGCCAATATATAAAATTGAAGTTGAGTGAGGAGAGACATGCCTAAAACACACAAGAATAGAAAAAAAATCCAAAGTTGAGAGCTTGAAGATTGAATTCCTTGAAAACCCTTATTTTCTATTTCTTTGGGGAGTTTAAGATGATGAGAGTACTGTTAATTTAATTGATTGATGTTAATTGGATCCCTTATATGTTTTAAGGTTGTTGGTAAAGTTTAAAGAAAAGAAAAGACCAAATTACTGTTAACTAAGAATATTCAGGAGAAAAGGCTTTTAGTTGTTACGGTTTGAGTAAAGACTCGTGATGACTGGTCATAAGTCATTTTGTGGAGTCGTGGTCTGATTAGAAACTTTGGGCATTTACACTATTAAGGTCATGAGTCCCTCTCCATGACTCGTTACCTTACCCTACAATTCGTAGGCTATAGTCATGACCACGATAGTGACCTAGGGCAACCTTACTGGTTAGGTAACAAATGGCACCGTAAGACTTATGATGAGTGCTAATGACTCATCACCTAATTCGTTGCCTAGGCAGTGTTTAATTTCACTTAAAAAATTTCAGAGTGTAAAACCTTGTGATGAGTGTCAAAGTTACCATTCATTTACATCTCATTTCTTGCACACTATGGGGATTTAATTGCATATATGAGACTAATTCTTATATGAAATGTACTAATTTTGAGTGTTTGTGATCTTACAGGGAAATTTGATGCAAAAGAGTTAAGACAAAGATGGACAAAGAAAGAAAGTGAGAAAAAAGAATAAAATTAGAAGATAGGCCCTAGGATACGACCCTCAGATATTGTTATTGCACTCTGAGGGTCACAATCGTGATTGAGTGGAATAGGTAGAAGTACTACAATCATGAGCTATTGCATCTCGATTGCAGGGGTCGCGATCGCGACCAGAGGGTGCGATTTTGAGTATCGAGCAAACTTTGAAGGGCAACAATGAAATTTCACAAGGCTCAATCCTAAAATATAAAAGGCTAAACCCTTCACATTTCCAATATCCAATTTTTGAGTTTTGAGAGTAAAATACACTATTATTAAGTAAAAACAATTTATAGGTGTGTTTCCAAGAGAGATTGGCTTTTTGATTGAATTTAAAGATTGGAGATTATATTTATTTTACTTTCCATGGATGAATTAAATGCTAATCTTGGTATAGATCTTCTCCTTATTTTCATAAGTATCTAAATTTATCTCTTGGGGTTATGCTTAATTAGGTGGTGATTAATGAATGGGTGTTGATTATTCGTCCATTTAATTAGTTATTGGTGATGGGTTTTGCTTTTGTTTCATGTTTAATTAAGAATTGGGGGTTGTAAACCCCAATTACTCTTGAACCCATATCATCCTTGACAGAGAGAATATGGGTGAGGAATAATTGAACCCATATAATCCTTGAAAAGAGGGATATGGATGAGGAATAATTATGAACAATAACTTGAGTTAGCTTATTTAATAGCATATCTTAGAAATAAGGATGTTAATTAGGGTGGTAGATTTGATACATTTGTGAGGAGTTCAAAAGAACCCACTCGTGAGTTTGGTGTTTTATTGAAACAGTAACACCAATACCCCTAAATCTGTCCTACCTAAAATCCTTTACTAAACTTGGATTAATCACTGACAACCCATGCATAACTCTCATCTAGGATTGCATAACCCCCAAGATTCCTTTTTATTTAGTAACACTCTTTGATCTTTTAAGCTTAAAATAGTGTTCTATTATTATTGTATCTAACATCACTCAAACCAAACCCCCCATTTAATTTCTTATGTTTTTTAACTCTGCACTACGGGTTAACACTTAGTTAACTATTAACTCTTGTATTTTTTGAACTCTACGTCGTTACTCTTCGTGGATTTGATCCTGACTCTTTGTTGGGTAATTATATTGACAATGGCTGCCTTACACCTAATTAGAGTCTAAGTTTTCGCATTATCTAAAATGGCGCCGTTGTCGGGGAGTTAAACATAGTTTTAACTATTGTGGTTTTGTTAGTGACCTTGGGTTAGCCGTAGTATTTTAGTTTACATTATTTGTTGTTTTTGTCTTTCTTAAGTGAAGATAATAGCATACACAATACCAAGAGCCAACACTGTTGTAGTGTAGGCTTTTTTGATGGGCATCTCAAGGATATAGATCACATTAGAGATGTGGCATGAGCTAGTGCTATTCGTATTCCACCAACCAAAGGAAATGGAGTATTTCACATTACTAGTGTGATATTTCATTTAATTCAAATGAAAGGGTTATTTGGAGGTCAAGCACATAAGGATGTCAATGTACACTTGAAAAATTTCATCTATGCGTGATCTCGATTTGACATAGCCCATATTTCTAAAGAATCAATCCGGCTACATCTTTTCCCATTCTCTTAAATGGGAGAATTGATCTTAGGGTTGCAGTATTTGCTTGTGGGATCTATCACTTCATGGGTTGAGATCAACAAAACCTACTTGTATAGATACTTTCCTCTTTCTCGAATGTTGCAACTAAGGGACAAAGTCTAAATTTTGCCAACCTAGTGGTGAATCATTGTATGAAGTGTGGTAATATTTCAATGTTATGTTGATGCATTGTCTAATTCATGAGGTTCTTGAGAAAATGCTTTTTCAAATTCTCTATAGGGAATTGGCTCAATTGAATAATACAGTGGTTAATGATGCATCGGGTGGTTCTCTTGTCAAATTATCTTACGACGTTGCGGCAAATATACTGGATCAAGTCACAAAACAAAATAGAGGTTGGCACACAAGGGATGTTGAGGTGGCCGTAGAGGCTCCCTATGCATATTTTGTGAGCCTATAACAAAGGAAAAAAGATAAAGAAAGGGATGCAATTATGACTAAGGTGATGAATCAACTCGACCTTCTTACCAAACATATGATAGTGGCCCCTCCTAAGGTGATCAATGCCATTGCCACCAAGTGTATTAGGGCTTATAATGATGCAGAAGTGGATGCACTTTATAAGGAGATAAGGTTATTATCAAACCATTTGGGGTGTTCCTTCCCTACCTATCTAAGGCAAGGCGGGAATCAAGGTTGGAAGGATCAAGACTGGGAGCGGAGAGCAAAAAAGAGAGACTAGGATCGGTACATACCCCCTAATGATAGTCATAGGGGGAATGAGTCAAGATTCATTGATTGGGAAAAATTTAGTAATAAAGATTTCCTATCTACTATTCTAATGGGAGTTAATGAAACACCTGGACTTTGAACCATGGAGAAATTTCTTTATTTAAGTTCACTGGGTGGGTACGACTAGGAGTATGAGTCTTACCCCTTGGATACGAGTCTTGTCCTTCTCTCCCTCCTCTCTCATACCCTAGAAAGTATGGTGAGGGTCACTCACTATCTTATGTATGAGTGATCCTCCAACCAATCATACCTTAAGGTACGAGTCATACCAGGACCAATTGTATAGAGTAATGCCTTGATAAAAAATATACTATTTTTGGTATGGGTGATATGTATGAGTTACTGCATGAGTTGTACCCTATGGATATGAATCAAAGGTGTGTAGTCGTACCCTAACCAGAGTAGATGACCTAGGAGAAGCCTAGGATATGAGTTAGGGCACCTCTCGTACACTAGGGTATGATTGACTCAAGTGAGTCATACTCTACATCATGGCCAATTTTCAAATTTTATTTGAGGACCTTATAGTTATTTCGTACACACAAAACCCTAAGTTCCCTCACTATATAAGTGTTTTTATCCTCCTAAACATCCATTTTGATGGATCAAACACCCTAAATACTCTCTCAAACATATTTGTGAAGAATTGGAGGATAGGGTTTCAAGGGTGATCTTCAAGAGGAAAAGTAAAGTCAAGACTCTTGGTGAATCAAGCTGTCTAAGGCATGTAACTATCACCCTTCATAAATAACTCTAAACCCATGTATTTTACACTTGAATTAGTATGTGTACATGGTGATTTTGAAATCAAATGAAAAGGGTTTTGTTGCCTAATGCAGAATAATGTTGACTTTTGCTTAGACTTGTGTTTATATATGTTATTGATGATGATTTTCAGATGTGGGTGCCTTTTGTATGTTATATAGCATTTTATCCTTTAGTAACTCTAATCTTGATAATTTCTACCATGAAAATGGCCTTGGTAAAGGCATGCAAACAAGGTGTTTGTGAAATGCCCAAGTGAATTGCCTAGTCTTAAGTTTGTGATGTTTTGAACTAGGGCAATAGCCCAATAAATATGAATAGTTGTTAAATAATATTGTAAAGTTATTATAAGCCATGTATGGTGAAGTTGATGACCTTGTTAGTTGATGGTTAATGAGGGGTTAAAGTCCCTAAACATGAAAATGAACTTAAATTGTGTGTTGAACTAAAGTGTGGTATGAATATGGTATAAGATTTCTAATGAAATGTGAATAGTGTGTGAGGGCCTTGATGACCATAAATTGAGTAGTATGATGAATTGAATTAAGGCATTGGCCTACTGAAATGGTTGAGTAACAAAGGCTCCCATAAGGACTATGTGGTCATGTATAGTGTTGAATTGTCTAAATAGGTTAAAGTCCTTAAGTGTGTATTGAATAAATGATAATGAATAGGAAAAGGTTTGGAGTCCCAATTTCAACTAATGATAGTCATAATGGCTTGAGGTCAAAGTCCCTTGTCTAATGAAAAGGCTAGAGATTAAAGTCCCTTGCCTAATGAAATTGCTTTTGATTAAAGTCCCTTGCACAATAAGATCTCTTGAGGTTGAAGTGCCTCACCAAATGAAATGGCTTAGGTTAGAGTCCTCTAACAAATACTGTATGATGTTAGAGTCCCTTGCCAAATGTATGGGCATATGGTTAGAGTCCCTTGCCTAAATGAATACGAGTGTGTAGTTTGAGTCCCTTGCTTAAATGGATGTGTATGTGGTTAAAGTCCCTTGTTTAATGAGTGTATACCTTAATAAAGTCCTTCATCTAAGTGATACATGAATATGGTTGAAGTCCTATACCTAATAAGAATTGATGAATCTAAGTGTTGAAAGGTCAGAGTCCTCTACTTTATGTCTCATGATTGAGTGCTTTGAGAATATTGTTATGGCTTGTTTACTAGTTTAGCATGTGATATACCGATATGTATAAATAAGGTCATGAATATAGTTGAATATTATATATTGACTTATTATTGATTGATGATGCTATTTTATCATTATCCTTGAGTTATATGCTAGCGCTTCTCCCGTTAACCGTCTCCGGATGCTATGTCACCATATGATATAGGGTCCAAAGCATTATCTTCTCTTCCTACAAAATGATTAGGTGATCAAAGTAGTTCGTGATTGACTTTAGGATGGTGAGCTTCTTTACTTCAGAAGTCATTCATTCTTAGTCTCCTATCTTTAGACTTAGTCTTATTTTAACTTGGTTTGGCGATGGTCGGGGGCTTATCCTGACATATATATTTCTAAACATTAGTTTGTGTAGAAGTATTGTGGATGACTGTGGACTTGGGTGTAATGGCTAGTTTGATTAATCTAATAAAGTGTTTAGATATTTTTAAGTTATGACTTGCAGTATGCTTTCTTATATCTTATCTTTTGGTTGGTATTCATCCGACCCTTGTGATTTAAATTAATGATTAGGTTGGGTTATTGGGGCGACCTCCGATTTATATGGGTTTGAGGTGCCCATACGACATGGCTTGATTTTGGGTAATGTCAAGTTGGTATCAAAGCCTAGGTTCATGGTTAGTTGGGTGTCTACAATACCATGTTAAGTAGGGTCTCTTTTATGGGTGTGAATCATGCCACACTTTTAAAAGAGGGGATATGAGACATTTGAAGAAATGTTTCCCTTTCTTTTGTTTCAATCTCAAGATATAGAGTCTAAGGTATTGGATTCCTTTAATTTTCGTTTGCTATCTTTCAAATCATGCCTCCAAGGAGATCTGAGGTTCAGGAAAACACTTCTGCCCCGACTGAGGTCCCTATGGATGAACTTCGTCCAACTTTTGGAGTTTGGACCTGGGCTAGGGCTATGGAATCTAACCATCTTTGTGAGTTTCCACCTATCCCTACCAACTCTGATTATGAGAGTAACCCTCTTATTCTATCACCTTAAAGGGATGCTACTAATGTCGAGTTTTGTCGCTCCATCAACCTTTTGACTCAATTGGGAGCTTTTCAATCAGAGCGTGGTGCTCCAGGTACTGTTTCTTATGTGGCCACAAGAATTGTAAAATTCATGAGGTTGAGCCTTTCTATGTTTACGGGTAGGAGAGTTGAGGAAAATCTTTAAGGCTCCATTGATGAAATAGAGAAGATCTTCCGAATCATGCGTGCTTCGGAGGTTGAGGCTGTTGAGTTTTCTTTCTACCAATTTAAAGATGTACTGTACAAATGGTACAAAGGGTGGGAGTTATATAGAGGTGTAGATACTAGTCCCTCTATATGGGAGAATTTCTTTGAGGCTTTCTTAGACCGCTATTTTCCTCAAGAGTTGAGGGAAGCGAAAGTAGCAGAGTTTGTGAATTTGAAGCAAGGGAGGATGTCCGTTCAAGAGTATATCTTGAAATTCTATCAATTGTCAAGGTATACTCTTGAGATGGTCTTTAATATGAGGTCTAGGATACATAAGTTTGTTTCGGGATTATCCCATGAGTTAGTCCTTGAGAGAAGGTCGGCCTTGTTGATTGAAAACATGGACATTTCTAGGTTGATTATGTATATGCAACAAGTAGAAGAAGAGAAAAAGAAGCAATTTGAGTTTAGTAAAAGGCAAGGGAAGAAGTTTAGACCTTCTGAGTTTAGTAGTAGAAGTGATCTAGAAAGAAGTGAGAGAGTTTGAGTTCTTTCTCCCTGGCTAGTGCTCACTCTCTTTACTTAAAGTTATCGGGTGATCATCGGTCTCAGTTTAGTGGAGGGTCTTAGGAACAGGGAGCGCAATTCCAGGCTAGTGGTGCTCATTCGGCTCCACCCCACCCTCCTTACAAATTTTGTGGTTAGAATCATCATAGTCAGTGTGAGAAGGGTCAAAACAAATATTTTAGTTTTGGTTAGATCAGGCATATACAACGTGAGTTCCCCTCTCTAATAGCTTCTTGGTCTAACATGGCCCCTATTTTTACTCCATCTACTCCTGCACCAAAGGGTGTTGTGTCTGCTTTTGCTTTTATTTCTGGCACCAGCGCTGGTCGTAATCGCTTGTATGCACTTGCTACTCGCCAGGAGTTTGAGGCATCCCCCGATGTTGTCACAGGTATGTTGAGACTTTTCTCCCATGATATATATTGTTTGCTTGATCCAGGGTCTATACTTTTTTATATGACCCCATATGTGGCTATACATCTTGAGTGTGGTCCCGAGAGTCTATCGGTTCCTTTTTTTATTTCTACCCTTATAGGAGATCTGTGATTGCTAGAAGGGTCTATAGGGGGTATATGGTATCTGTTTGTGGTACAGATACTCTTGTAGACTTGATAGAGTTGGACATGGTCGATTTTGATGTCATTCTGGGGATAGTTTAGTTGCATTCGTGTTATGTTTCCTTAGATTGTCAGACCCGTAGGGTCGTGTTCAAATTCTCTAATGATCCGGTCATTGTATAAGAAGGTGGTTCTTTGGTACCTAAGGGAAGGTTCATTTCTTATCTTAAAGACCAAAGGTTGATTTTAAAGTGGTGTTTTTTATCATTTGGTCTGACTGAAAGATTCTAACTCAGCAGAGCCTTCACTAGAATCTGTTCTCGTGGTTAATGAGTTTCTCAGGGTGTTTCTCGATGATCTTCCCGGTGTTTCTCCCGATAAATAAATTGATTTTGGGATTGATCTTGTTCCGAACACTCATTCGATTTTTATCCTTCTTTATAGAATAGCTCTGGCGGAGATAAAAGAGCTTAAAGAGCAATTAAAGGACCTCCTAGATAAAGGTTTTATCCATCCTAGTGTGTCTCCTTGGGAAACTCCCATGTTTTTTATGCGCAAGAAGGATGGTTCCCTTCGTATTTATATTGATTATCATTAGTTGAACAAATTGACCATAAAAATAAATATCCTCTTCCTATGATAGATGATTTATTTGACCAACTTCAGGGTGCAAAGTGTTTCTCTAAGATTGATCTTAGATCGGGTTATCATCAACTTAAAATTAGGGATGTGGATATCCCTAAGACTGCCTTTAGTTATCGGTATAGTCACTATGAGTTTCTTGTCATGTCTTTTAGGTTGATCAATTCACCGACTGCACTCATGGACTTGATGAATAGGGTCTTCCATCTATTCTGGCACATGTTTGTCATTGTCTTCATTGATAACATCTTGGTCTATTCTAAGAGTGAGGTAAATGATGTTGATCATCTCTATGCCGTGTTTTAAACTTTGAGGGATCGTCATTTGTATGCCAAGTTCTCCAAGTGTGAGTTTTGGTTGAAAGTCGTAGCTTTCTTGATTATGTTGTCTCTAGTGAAGGGATCATAGTAAATCCCCAAAAGGTTGCTGCAGTTAAGAAATGGCCTGGACCTACGACTCCAACCGACATTCAAAACTTCTTGGGTATAGCCGATTGCTATAGAATATTTGTAGAGAGTTTCTCGACAATAGCTACCCTATTGACCAAGTTGACCCTAAAAAAGGTCAAGCTCTTGTGGTCGGATGCGTGTAAGGGTAGTTTTGAGAAGTTGAAAGATAAATTAACTTCAACTCTAGTTTTGACCTTGCCCAAAGGTAATAATGGCTTTGCGGTATATTGTGATGCTTCTCGTATTGATCTCGGCTTTATCTTGATACAGCATGGTAGGGTGGTGGCCTATGCTTCTAAGCAATTAAAATTTCACGAAAAGAACTACCCTACTCACGACTTAGAGTTGTTAGCCATGGTTTTTGCATTAAAAATTTGGCGACATTATCTTTATGGGGTTCATGTTGATATTTTTTTGATCATAAGAGTCTTCAATATGTGTTTACTTAAAAGAAATTGAACCTCAGGCAAATGAGGTGGCTTGAGTTGTTAAAAGACTATGATATGATCTTCACTACCACCCCGATAAATCTAAGGTAGTCGTCGATGCTCTTAGTAGATTGTCTTTGTGAATTTTGGCCCAAGTAGATGAGGACAAGTGGAAATTGGTAAAGGACATTCACTGTTTGGCTAATCTTTAAGTTTGACTTGCGGACTCTGGGGATGGTGGTGTATTTGTGTTTTTGATATCTCAGTCGTCTCATGTTGTTGATACAGATGAAAAGCAAGTGTTGGATCCCAACTTGATGAAGATCAAGAGTAATGTGTGTCAACACAAAGTTTTATACTTTACGATTGGTGGTGATGGTATCTTGAGATACCAAGGTAGACTATGTGTTACCGACGTCGATGGATTAAAGGAAAGGGTCATGGCCGAGGCTCATGAATCTCGATAAGCTATATATCCTGATTTTACCAAGATGTATCATGATCTTAGAGAGTTCTATTGGTGGGGTAATATGAAATGAGATGTGGCTAGTTATGTGGCCAAGTGTATAGAGTGCCAATAAGTAAAAATTGAGCACATGAGGCTCGGGGGCTTGTATCAAGAGACTCCATTACCTGAAGGGAAGTGGGATGCAATTAATATGAATTTCATTACCCGTCTTACTCGATCTCGGAATCAATGTGATTCCATTTGCGTTATTATTGATAGAATGACCAAGTCCATTCACTTTTTGCCCGTGAGGACTAATTACTCAGCGAAAGATTATACTAAGTTGCATCTTGTGGAGATCGTGAAGTTTCACAGTGCTTTAATTTCGATCATTTCAGATCGTGGTCCTTCGTTCTCATCCTACTTTTGGAAGTCGTTCCAACAAGATTTGGCTACTAGAGTGTGCCTTAGTACCACTTTCCACCCGTAAATAGATGGGCAAGCAGAGAGGACCATCCAAACATTGGAGGATATTTCGCTGGATAGTGTGATTGACTATGGTGGTAGTTGTTATGAACAATTGCTTTTGATTAAGTTAGCCTATAGTAATAGTTACCACTCTAGCATTGGCATGGCCTCTTTTGAGGCATTGTATGGTAGGAGATGTCGATCTCCTATTAGGTGGTACGAAGTTGGCGAGCGTAAGTTACTTGGCCTCGATTTAGTTCACTAAGCCTTAGAGAAGGTGAAGGTAATTCGTGATAGATTGAAAACTGCTCAGAGTTGCCAAAAGTCCTATGCGGATATGAGGCGTAGGGACTTAGAGTTTAGTGTTGGCGATTGGGTATTCTTAAAAGTATCTCCCATGAAGGGAGTGATGTGGTTTGGTAAAAAGTAGAAGCTTAATCCTCGGTATGTTGGTCCCTACTTGATTGTAGAGAGGGTTGATAATATTGCTTATGAGTTGGAGTTGCCTTCTAGCATGTACTCCGTTCACCCAGTATTCCATGTCTTTATGTTGCAAAAATGTGTGGGAGATCCTTCATTGGTTGTTCCCTTGGGGGATGTTGGTATCTTGGACTCTTTGTCCTATGAGATCCCAATGAGAATCTTAGATCAGCAAGTTTGTTGGTTGCGAACGAAAGAACTGGCTTCGGTGAAGGTTCTATGGAGTAACCAAAAGTCTGAGGAAGCTACTTGGGAGATGGAAAAGGAGATGAAGTCAAAGTATCCGCATTTATTTCCCGCCTCGGGAACTTATGATGAAGGTATGTGTTAATCTTCTTACCTTGATTTATGTCTTGATAGACAATGGGTTAAAGTCCCCATTGTGTTGAATTGAGTTTTGCCTTGTTAAGAAAGTGGGTTACAGTTTCCAAGATTTGGATGGGTTTATATCTTGTTAGACCATAGGTTCAAGTCCCTAATGCCTTGTAAATATATTTGTCCTTATTGTAATGGGTTTAAGTCCCTAGTATTTTGAGTTGATTCATGCCTTTGATCGATGGTGGGTTTGAGTCCCTAGTCTTTGAGTTGAGCAAGTAGCTTTGATAAATCGATCGGTTAAAGTCCCCAAGTTGTGAAATGAGTAAACGATTTGATAAGTAATGGGTTTGATTCCCAAATTTAATAAAATGAATAGTCGATTGATAAGGAGCATGATGTGTGTTGTATCCTTATTGTCTGCTTTGTCCTAACTTGATTGAAACTTGATTTGATGTGTGATAATATGTTGACCTGTGTTTATACTTTCCTTACCCGTCATTTGAGGATGAATGATCCAAATGAGGGAGAATTAAAATACCTGGACTTTGAACTATGGAGAAATTTCTTCATTTGAGGTCACAGGGTGGGTACGACTAGATACATGTGTCGTACCCCTTGGATATGAGTCATTTCCTTCTCTGCCTCCCCTCTCGTACCCTAGGCAGGGTGGTGAGGGTCATTCACTGTCCTAGGTATGAGTGAGCCTCAAACCAATCGTACCTTAAGGTATGAGTGAGCCTCAAACCAATCATACCTTAAGGTACGAGTCGTACCAAGACCAATCGTATAGAGTGATGCCTTGATAAAAAAGGACTATTTTTGGTATAGGTGATGGGTATGAGTTAGTGCATGAGTCGTACCCTTTAGATAAGACTCAAATATGTGTAGTCATACCCTAAATAGAGAAGGTAACCTAGAAGAAGCCTAGGTTATGAGTTAGGGTACCACTCATACCCTAGGGTATGATTGACTCAAGTGAGCCGTACCCAACATCATAGCCAATTTTCAGCTTTTAGTTGAGCACCTTATGGTCATTTCCTACACCCAAAACCCTAAGTACCCTCACTATATAAGTGCTTGTAGCCTCCTAAACATCCATTTTGGTAGATCAAACACCCTAAGTAATATCTCAAACTCATTTGTGAACAAATAAAGGCTAGGGTTTCAAGGGTGATCTTCAAGAGAAAAAGTGAAGTCAAGACTCTTGGTGAATCAAGTTGTCTTGAATCAAGTTGTCTAAGGCATGTAACTCTTACCCTTGGTAAATAACTCTAAACCCATGTATTTTACACTTGAATTAGTAAGTGTACATGGTGATTTTGAAACCAAATAAAAAGGGTTTTGTTGCCAAATAAAGAATAATGTTGACTTTTGCTTCGGCTTGTGTTTATATATGTTATTGATGACGATTTGCACATGTGGGTGCTTGTTGTATATGGTATTACATATGAGTCTTGAGTAACTCTAATCTCGATGATTTCTACCATGAAAATGGCCTTGGTAAAGGCATGCACACTAGGTATTTGTAAAAATGTCCAAGTGAATTGCCTAATCTTATTTTGGTGATATTTTGAACTAGGACAATGGCATAATAAGTATGAATAGTTGTTAAATGATATTGTAAAGGTATTGTGAGCCATGTATGGTGAAACTGATGACCTTGTTGGTTGATGGTTAATGAGGGGTTAAAGTCCCTAAACAAGAAAATGAACTTGAATTGTGTGTTGAACTAAAGTGTGGTATGAATGTGGTATAAGATTTCTAATGAAATGTGAATAGTTTCTGAGGGTTTTATGACCATAAGTTGAATTGTATGATGAATTGAATTAAGGCATTGGCCTATTGAAATAGTTGAGCAACAAAGGCTCCCATGAGGACTGTGTGGTCATGTATAGTATTGAACTGTCTAGATGGGTTAAAGTCCTTAAGTGTGAATTAAATAGATGATGATGAATGGACAAAGGGTTGGAGTCCTAATATCGACTAATGATAGTCGTAATGGCTTGAGGTTAAAGTCCCTTTCCTAATAAAAGGGCTTGAGGTTAAAGTACCATGCCTAATAAAATCACTTGCAATTAAAGTCCCTTGTACAATGATATCGATTGAGGTTGAAGTGCCTCGCCAAAATAAATGGATTGGGTTAGAGTCCCCTATCTAATACAACATGAGGTTAGAGTCCCTTTCCTAATATATGGGCATGTGGTTTGAGTCCTTTGCCTAAATGAATGTGAGTGTGTGATTGAAGTCCCTTGCTTGAATGGATGTGTATGTGGTTACAGTCCATTTCTTAATGAGTATATACATGGTTAAAGTCCTTCGTCTAAGTGATACATAAATATGGTTGAAGTCCCATACCCACTAAGAATTGTGAATCTAAGCGTGGAAAGGTCGGAGTCCTTCACTTTATGTCTTATGATTGAGTGCTTTGAGAATGTTGTTATGACTTGTTTACTTGTTTAGCACGTGATATACCTATATGTATGGATAAGGTCATGAATATGGTTGAATATTATATATTGACTTGTTGTTGATTGATGATGCTATTTTTATCCTTATCCTTGAGTTACCTGCTAGCGCTCCAACCACTAACCGTCTTCGAATGCTATGTCCCCATGTGACATAGGGGTTGGAGCATCATCTTCTCTTCTTACGCAGTGATTAGGTGATCAAAGAGGTTCATGCATTGACTTTGGAGTGGTGAGCTTCCTTACTTCGAAAGACATTCCTTCTTGGTCTCCTATCTATAAACTTAGTCTTATTTTGACTTGGTTTGGCTATTGTCGAGGGATTGTACCGACATCTACATTTCTAAATATCAGTTTGTATAGAGGTATTGTGGATGACTATAGACTTCGGTGTAATGGCTAGTTTGATGAATCTAATGAAGTTTTTAGATTGGTTTAAGCTATGACTTGTAGTATGCTTTCCGCTATCTTATGATTAGGTTAGGTTACATTTCTAAACATCGATTTGACATATACATTTAAGTTATGAATTGTAGTATGATTTTCGACCCTTGTGATTTATATTGATAATTAGGTTAGGTTATCAGGGTGATCTCCGGTTCATGTGGGCTTGAGGTGCCCATACGATATGATCTAATTTTGGGTCGTGTCAATTGAGGGGACCGACAAGATGATATGGGAGATGAAATGTGACTTCTCATAGCTAAACTAAACCATGACATCTCATTTGGCCTCTTAGAAATGAAATTGAGTCAAATATCGACACAACTTATTGCAATACAAAAAAGGGGATTACCTAGTGACAAGGTGGCCAATTCAAAAATTGATGCTCCCATCATGGCTATTTAATTTTTGGAAGGAATAAAAAAACTAATAGAGGTTAAGGAAAAAGAAAAAATATTTTTTTTAAAAAAAGAAAAAATTCAAAGAAAAAAATAGAAGTTGGAAGAAAAGGAAAAAAACTAAAATAAAAAAAAGATTCAGAAAAAAGAAAAAATGAAGAAAAAATAAAAGGCTGAGATTTTTTTTAAAAAAAAAAGAAAAGAAAAAATCAAAATAAAAAAAAGAGATAAAACATAAAAGTTGAGTGGAGAAAAGGGAAAAACATAACGGTTGAGAAAAACTAAAAAATAAAAAGAGAGAAAATAAAAGTAAAAATCCAAGTAAAATAAAATAAGTATAATGACCTAAATTTGGATGATTTTCTCTTTTATGCGTTTTGATCATTTTATCCCTCCCCGTGGTTGTGATATCTGATTTATGAGTTGCGAAAATGGTTCCAAAGCCTTCGAAAAGGTTTTGGGTGAGTTTGGTCATTGTGAGGCTTTAAGAGCTAATTATTGAATTTGGTCAACATATCAACATTCGAGTACCGGATGGCAAGAGAATTTGGATTAGTAGTGAGGTTGGTTTGGTTTCATGGTTTTTAGATTTCATTTCGATCCTTGGTTCAAAAATAGTGTAAATAGGGTCCCGGGGGTTAATTTTGTGATAATGACTTTTTTCATTAATATGATGATTTCATTGGATCTGGAACATGTTTTACAATTAATTTGCACTATTGGATCATGTTCATAGGGTTCTGAAGGAGTTTGGGGGTCAAAAATAAGATTTTGAAATTGTTGATGTTGATGTAGGCACTAAAGCGGCTGGTCGACTGCTATAGTAGTTGTTGACTAATTGATCGACCACTAAAACATCCTTTTGGCCTATTTAGTAGTATTTTACCATTTGACTAGGTTGTTTTAGTGGATAAAGTGCCGCATTAGTGGACAAAATATCGTTTTAGCGGCCATCGCTAAGTTAAGGCCAAAACCTAGCCCATTTCGTATTTTTGACTTTTTTGGAGCTAGGAAGCTCCAATTTTGACTATACTCGATGCATTTTTCTCATATAATTATTTTATATCAAATTATAACTCCATTTTCCATTTTCCATTTTTCAAGAACTTCTATTTTATTTTTCATGATTTCTATCCAGGTTGAGAATCAAGATTCCGTTTTCACCTACGGTATAGACTCCTATATGGAGAACATATTTCTAAAATGAAATTATAGTTTTACTCTTTTCATTTTTGAACTCATTTTTAGACCCATCTTGAATATAATCAATATAGGTATCGTTCGCTTTCTTTTGATGTGTAGATATCATATTTAATTTTGGTCGTGGTTGAAGATGATTCGAAGAATTTGAGCTACTGGTTGGGGATTTGTGCCGTATTTGGATTTGAGAGTCTTTGGTTAAGGCAAATTGAGATGTACCTTGATTTTTTTCAAATTGTTTATGTGTTATTTGCTTGATTGTTGGTATGTTGTTATTCATTTAGGTTGAAGTCCCGCTTAGATGACATGGTGAGTATCTCTGTGGGTACCAAAGTCTTAATAATAGATTACAGTTAGTTTATTTCCTTAGTTAGTTAGTATTATTGCTTGTAGATATGATTAGAGTAGCTTGTAATTAATAATTCAGGTTTGGATTATTACTATTGGATGCTTAATTTGGGGCTTTAGAACTTGTATAGCGGTCTTTATTGTGATAATTGAGATCTAGCAAACTCTAGGGGACAATTATATTATTACTAAAATAATGGAATGATCGAGCCTTAGATAATGCCTATAGTATAAGTGAGTTCATTTGGTTGTTGAGGCTTAATGTATTAATGAAATAGGTTTGAGTAGTTCCATAATATTTGTTACTGGGATTTGTAATTTTTGTGTTGCCATATGGAAATTATGTAAAATATCTACGGACTTAAGTAATTAATTAGGTTCGTATGCCTGTGTAGGGGCTTAGTCATCTATTATTATTGTTGTGACCGTGTGGGGGCTTACATTGTTATGGTTGGTGACTTGAGATGATATTTTTTGTGTGTTGTCCGTATGGGGATTTTATTTGACATTATTGGCCTTGCAAGTGCATTTTATGCCTTGGTAGTTGACATAATGCTCGAGTGGTTTTAAAATGACATTAATGATATCTTACATGCATGATTGTTTCAATGGTGCATTGTTTATGTTAAATAATGAATGATTGACTTATTGAGTGGATTTTTGGCTTACGTACGTGTATTTTGGTTGGATTTGAGATTTTTTATTCTGGTTTGGTTGTGAACATTACATCCTCATATCATACATACATTAATGAGACATTGGTACCACTATAAAAATGCTAATTTTTCTGACAGAAACGTGACACTTTCAAAAATCCTCTGTCGTAGTCCATGAGTCGGAGAAGAGATATGAATATTAAGACAAAGATTGATTATTAAGATTGTATATGGGTTACGAACCCCGCATGGGTCCTATTTTGGAAGCTTTGCTTAATAGGAGTATACGGATATTATGAGATAACCTCAAGGATATCACATCATCATCATCATCATCATCATCATCATCACTATATTGCATTACATCACTTGCATTGTATTATCCTTCTTGGTATGGTTGATACTATGCTAGTGTCTACTTTTGTACTATATTATCGTGTTAGAAACTTATTTGTGATATTGTGTGTTGAGCATCCATTTCACTTTTCATACTCATCCTTGCTTTTCTTTTCTTTTTCTTATTTTCTGCACTCCATGCACGTATTGAATCGAGTAGCAGTTTGTAGATCATTTCTTACTAGATTAATGTTGCGGAGATTGAGGTAGTGGCAAATAGACTTCAAGCTTACCCAGATCTCTCTCTTACTATCGTATGCTTACTTTTGTTTACAAGATACCTTAGTATACTTGTTACAATTCTGTATTAGAGGGTTGCATTAGTGACAATTAGATGTATCGTGGATGTTATTTCTTCTTTATTTATATTATGTATTTATTTCTATGGTCTTTCACATCTTTATTTGAAAATTATATTTTAGAGTTGGGATAGACTTACCAGTACTGGAGGATGCATGGGTTCTATCACGTGCCTATTTTGAAACGTAACAAAAAGAGCAAAAAATAGAAGTTGGAAGATAAAAAAACATGAAGAATTGTTTAAAGCTATTTGAGGTACAGAGGGGGAAATAGGTAAAAGTCTTATACATAAAAAAGAAGGAAGAGTAGTATTGTAGGACTTTTCTTATAGGAGACAAAAAAATAAAGTCATCCACGATGGGGGCCATTTATGTGCTTTATCCAATTTTTTCGTAAGTATTTTTTATAGTAATTTTACTTTATCACTTCTAGTTAGTTATTATTGTAGACACGTAATTTTGTTCCCCCCTCCTCCCGAAAGACAAATTTATCCATTTACCCCACTTTATCATACACCCCACGTCATTTTAAATAATTTTTCACAAAATGACAAAAATAACCAACTCTCAATAACAAATGCATAATAAAAATAACAACCTATCCACCTCACACCTTATCCTAACAACCCCCTTTCCCAACCTACGTGCCCTCTACCCCTTAACCCCTTTCATATTTTTCCTCCGTAACAGAATACATCCCACATATATTACACACTTTTACATAGACATATACACAAATCTACATATACACATACAAAGCACACACTCTAGAGAGATTCACGCATACATACAATTCACGGCTACACACCTCATCGGATAAGAAAACCTTATACACATAGGCATAATGGATAGAGAAATGAAGAGAGGATAGAGAGATCAAGAGAATGGAGAGATAAAAAATAGAGAGAAAAATAGTCATCCATGTTAATATTTCGGTGGTAAATCCACCGCCGGTGCTGACCAAAATGGGCTTCCACGGGAGAACTGAACACCATCATCTTAAAAATCTGAAATCGCAGGTAAAACCCACCCCCACTAGAAATTCGGCCAACCCATGTCTATTCATCATTCCCTAAGCTCATCGGAGCTCCATCAAGTGACAAGAACGGCCTAGCTAATGGTTCCAGTCAAACCACTTCTGGAAAAATTCCAAAAAGTATTGGGAAAAAACAAACCAATTTGGGTAAACGGAGCTCGGGGTCTAAATCTTCGAGTCGGGGTTTGATTAGATTCGATTCAAGATTGAAATTTGATTTGAGTTTGGTCATTGTTGAGGTTCGACTTGAGGTTTAGGATGCGGATTCTACCGGGTTTAATCAAAATAATACATCGATTTTGAAAGCTTATTCTAGTATCCAATTCATCAACTCCTTCTCTTCATTTTACTTAATTTGATGGGTTGATGATGTGATTTTGTGGTATGTTTGAATGTGTTTTGAACTTTCGTAATTATCTTGGTTTGATTGGCTGGTTTTATATAAGAATTGGTTAATCATAGGGTCGAGAATGAAGTGGAAGGGAATTGAAAGTGATAGAGATGAATATTGGTTATTTTGATTCATTGATGATTGTTTAATTCGGAATAAGTATTGATTTTGTTGAATGCAAAAGTATCATGATGTGTTGAAATTAGTAGGCAAATGATAGGCCGGGTAGGCAAATTTAGGAATTATGAATTGTTGGATGATTTGAAATACCTGTTTAATGGTTTGTCTTATCGCATTTGACTCAATTGTATTTATTTAGCTGGGAAATGCCCCAAGTAAAATTGTATTTGTTACTGGGGAATGCCCCATGATATTTTGTACTTGAAAGATCGATCGTGATTAGGGCCCGAGGCATCCGGTAAATCATAGGGTAGGATCAATAGAATAGTTTAGGTTTTAATTTCAACATTTTTATTTTGATTTGTAATAAATTGGACTGGAAATTAACTTTTGGATTTTCGTTTGTTTGGTTTGTGTGTTTTATGTGGTTTATTCACTTCATAGTGTCTACTATCCGATATAATTCATGAAACGATCGCGATCGAACTACGGGATCGAGGGGTGCCTAACACCTTCCTCTCGATCAACAGAATTCCTTAACCAGAATCTCTATTCGTGGACTAGTTTTGAAAGAGTCAAAAATAATTTGAAAAAAAAATTTCAAAGGTAACATGGCACACCCGAATATGTTATGTGGCGACTCTGAGTTTTGATTAAAAGTGCTTTTTCAGAACAACCTATTTTCTTTTTGTTACTTAATAATAAAACTTTTTTCAAACTTAAAATAATTTTTCTTTTTGGTAAAAAAGAGGTGTGACATCTCTGGAGACCCTATTGGGGATTTTCAGAATTCGAGCTTTATTTTGAGTTGTATCGGCTTAGTGTGACACTATAGGTGTATAGACGCCTTATTTGTGTTATCGTTTGTGTTGTTGTTTTATCATTATTGAGTGCCTATGTACTACGTATTTATAGTTTTTCTCTTATATGTTACAAATTTATATCTATCATCATTTGCATAACTCGAGTCATTTCTTTCACAACAAGTCCCTAGTACACGTTGTGTACACGACCTCTGGCTGAGTCACCCTTATTTTAGGAGGGAGAGCCGTCGGCTGGTATGGAGTGGGTGAAAAGCTATCCCAGCCACTATGTAACATACGCTCCCCAGAACAAACTTGTTAGTGGACCCCAGTGTAGGTCAACCTTTAGGTCATGCTTATCTACATCATATTGAGACCTAGCGGGACCCACATGGTCTTTTGTAGGAGACTTGCCCCTAAAACATCCGTATGTGCTAATTGTTGCATATTTGAGGGTTACAAGATCATTCAACGAACCAATTTGGGGAAAAACATGTGCTAGAATTAAAGAAAAGTTTGTAGGAAAGGAAAAGTTCGGGAAAAAAAAAAGGGAAAAAAGAAAAAGTGAGTAAAAAAAAAGAGTTTCGTAGTTTTTAGTGTTTTTTATGGCTTTTGTTTTTCACAACTCAAAATTCAAAAAAAAAAATTTACCTTTTGCACTCATTTTCTCAAAAAAATAAAATATTAAAAAATATTTTTCCTTTATTTCCTTTAGCAAGCATTCATAATTTGAAATTTAAAAAAAAAATCAATAGGAGTTTTTTATAAAAGAAAAATTTTAAAAAAATAAAATTGTAGAAGTTGTCTACATTTCATGTAACGAAAATACCTAAAAAGATTTTTCTTTCATAGTTGTTGGTGCCACTTTTATGTGAAGTGTCTAATTAAATCCAAAAAAAGATTTTATTGACGTTATTCGTCGTCTGTCTTTGGTCGTGTCTATTAATTTAGTGTTAATCTATTAGTTAATCCTTAATTGGCCAATCTGGATGAACTACGCACACCTGATTCTTCTCTCTCGGAAGTGAGATACGTAGACATCCCTTCGTGGGTTCGTTGATCTTATTTAAAAAATTCAAAAAGATTGTTTCACTCTTCATTTAGAGTAGGTGTTTCATGTACATATTTAAAAGAAAACTGCAAAAAATATTTTCCTTTAATAGGTTCAAGTTTCATTTTCGTATGAAATTCCAAATCTAAACCCAAAAAGATTTTCTTTGGCAATCATAGGTTTTATTTTGTATAGGATTTTAAAGATGAAAATTTTAAAAAATATTTTTGTCAATTATTTTGACAATTTTATTATTTCTTCTTAAATTTCAAGAAAAAAAAAGGAAAGAAAGTTTGATCGGCCATATTGTGCCAAAACTTCACGAACTATGCACACATGATTCTCCTTTCTCGAGAGTGAGATATGTAGGTGCCCTTCTTGGGTTCGGTGATTTTTTTAAAAGAAAAAAGGGGGAGAAAGATTTTGAGAAAATATTAAACTCTAATGTATTTGTTATCTCTTGTTCAGTTAGTTTAAGGTGGTTGGTTTATGGCATTTTGGTTGGTCCTCCATATTGTACCAAGTCGAAGAAAAGTTATGGCCAACAAGAATACCGAGGTTGTTGTCACTAATCAGATAGGGAGTTTGGCGAATGAGTATTTAGAAGCTAATGAAGATATCTGAAAATTAAGGCAGCAAATGATAGAAATGCATCGAGCTTGGACTAATGGGTTGTCGCCTTCTCCATTTCCCATTGATAATCCGGAATATCTTTTTATCTTGCCTCTAGTGTCACATACATAATGCCCTATTTTTTTTGACACACATCAACATGCATCAAGATTTACTTTGGGGGTAACGCTATCCTAATACTTCCAATATTCTTCTCCTAGATCCTTAATACAAAACTACCACATACTTGGCTCCACCCTCACTTTAAGCTCCTAATTTTGATGTGCATCCACCTGTTGTGCCTCCCTACTCTACAAGAGAGCCTGTATTGAATATTTCTAATGATCAATATTATGATCTTGAGCCCATATCTAAGTTAACTGATCCTCATGGCAACACTCAACCGCTTAAACTTGCTCTTAATTCTGAAAAGCCTATTGTGACAGAAAAACAAAATGAAATGGCTAGAAAGGTGAAAAGATTGGAACATTCCATGAGAAACTTACAGGGGTTCGGGGGTTATAATAGTGTATCGTATAATGATCTGTGCATGTTCCTAGATGTTAATATCCCTCCTGGTTTTAAAATGCCAAAGTTTGAGAAATACGATGGGCACGGTGACCCAGTGGCATATTTGAGGCATTTTTGTAACCATCTAAGGAGTGCTGGAGTGAAGGAAGAATTACTCATGGCTTATTTCAGTGAGAGTCTTTCAACTCTAACTTTGGAATGGTTTGTTGACCAAGACATCGACAAGTGGAATAGTTGGGATAACCTAGTTAATGAATTCGTGCAACAATTCCAATACAATGTGGAGTTGATTCCTGATGAGAAATCCTTAACGAATATGAAGAAGAAGAAGAGTACTGAAAGTTTCAAGGAATATGTGATTAGATAGCGTGAACAACCTGCTTGGGTAAAATAGCCAATGAAAAAAAGCAAGATAGTGGAGGTGTTTATTCAAGCGCAAGATGAAACATTTTATCAACACTTGTTACCTGCATTAGGCAAGTTATTTATTGAGGTCCACAAAATGGGGGATATGATAGAGGATGGAATTAAGATCGGTCGTATTGTGAGTTTTGAAATATTGAAACCAACTACTCAAATAATTCAAAAGGGTTCAGGAAATGCTGGAGAGAAGAAGAATGAGAAAGATGTAGCTTCTATTATAGATAGACAACAGGCACGTCCAAGAAGGCCACGTCACCATTACCCTAAGTCTCAAGCCCAAGTTCATAACCAAACTCTGTATAATCACTCTCAAAACCCATTATATTCCATTCCACCACCTCCATATCCAGTATATAGCACCCAACCATATACTCATCCATCTTCTTATCCACAATGGCGTGCACCGGTACCTCAACATCGTCCTTAACCCCCACATATTTACCAAGGAACTTTTAAGTCCAAGTTTCAACTGAGGCTGGAGTTTGAAAAAAGGAGAAAGTCAAAGGATAATTTTCATGGAATGTGTATGATACAGTGAAAGCTCTAATCACATAGATATGCAAACCAGTGATTAGATATCAAGCTTGGTGATTGGGAAGACACTCCTTTCCTTACTAGAAAGCGGCTTTGGCAACTTGTCTTATTTTTTTTCTGTTATCCAAATAATTTTAGGGTTGTATTATGGGATCTATCTTGTTCTGTCACTTTGTCATTTATGTTTAGATCCTTCTATTTTTAGTTTTAACTAAATGGAGTGTCCATTTTCCCTTTGTGTTTGAAAATGTGTAGTTTGCTTGTTTTACTTACACAGTATATTTATGCTGGTTCTAGTAATATGACATGCTGGCAAAATTTTCAGCTAAATATTAAAATCTAGTTTAAGCATGAACTTTGAATCAGAGGGCTGAAGTTAGAAAAACATCTAAAAATAGGTAGCGTGTTAAGACATTTGGTGACCATGTTGAAGCCTTCTTTCAAACTTAAGGTAATTATTTTGAGAATCACAATAATAACTTGGTCATAAATTGAAAAGCATCGCTCAATTACGTTAAATAGTGTACGCATGATCCCTATATAAAGAGAAACAAAAAGGTAATCAGCTCCACAGAAGTATAGGTCATTCATTATGAGGAATTTACAACAAAGGTAGAGTTGCATGCTGGACAAAGTGCAAATGAAATAGTGACTCACAAGCTCAGTTAAATTTAGTGCTGTAAAAATAGTACAAATGGTCTTCATCTTTCACTTTCATATTGCATGATATGTACTTGCATTTTCAAGGATTGACATGACGAAGGCATTTTATTTCTGCCATCCAAACATTGTGTCATCCTTTATTTACCCCATTTGAGCTTTAGTTCTATTTTCTTTCATGCACCTCTTTTGGAATCAAGATAAAGTCAGAAAAGTTCAAGAAAAGTGTCGAGTAAAAAATAAAGTCAGACTAGTTTTAAAAAAAAAGAGAAAAATGTGTCCAAAAAGAAAGAAAAGAGAATGGTGTCAAAAAAATAGAGTCAGAAAAGGCCCTAAAGAAAAAAAGAGAAAAAAAATCAAAAACAAGCAAAAGAACAAGTTTTTGGAATTACGTGTGATTTGATTCTTCTCTTTCGAGGGTGAGATATGTAGGTTGTCATACTCTGGGCTCGGTCGAACCAAATAAACAATTCTAAATTACCCAGTTTAAAAAACTAGGGCATGGGTTGATTTTCATTATTTGAGTCAATTTCAAAAGTTGTAAGTGTCGCCCCACTTTAAGGGTCATTTGGGCCTCATGTCATCCTTTCTTTCTAACCTTATCTAAAATCCAAGTTACAACCAAAGAAATACCTTCAGATCAATCTTTGAGAATGTTAAGGCTAAGCATGCAATGCATAGAATGATACATTTTAGGGAACTACTTGTCTTCCTCAGCATAAGAAATAAGGAGAGAGAAAAATGAGAGAGTTTTATTGGTGAAAACCCTCTCAAGAATCGTAAGGCGGTGGTAAGTTGAGAGAGATAAAAATGAGAGAGTCTTATTGGTGAAAATTCTCATGGGCACCGTAAGACGATTCGAAGTTGAGAGAAATGAAAATGAGAGAACTTCATTGGTGAAAACCCTCATGGCTAGCATAGGGCACAGTGAAATGAGAGAAACAAAAATGAGAGAAGTTTGTTGGCGAAAATTCATCAAGGTGTAACTAGCCGAATGAGGTATTTGAATGCAATTGGCCCAAGGAAGCAACTTAGTTTCAGGGCCATTAACTCAACAACAATTGGTGGAAAGTTTGGATGAAAAGATCAGGAAAATTAATCCAAAATGCATGGCATTTTTTTTGGTCAAAAGAAAATTTTTATTCCAACCAGAACATTTGAATTACAATACTTTCCTATCCTTTCTAACTATTACAATTCCAAAATACATTACATTAGACCGTATAGTGATTCAAACTTGCTAGTATGTGTTGCCATTTGCACTGTTGTTGGACTTTAATATGCACTTGAAGGAAGATGTCTTTGATCAGCTGGGTGTTGTTCTTACATTGAGCCTTGAATCTACGTGCATTTCTTTCAATCCAGATTTGGTAAACTATAGCAGCAAACAAAGATATTAGGACTTGTGATCTTGCCTTTGAAATGTGTACACCAATAGTTAGCCATTTGATTTCAGCTATCCATGTGTGAACCTGTCTATGAATGTTCATCCATTTCAATAAGGTGCACCAGGTGTTCTCAGAATAAGAACATTCAAAGAATAGATGCTGAAACATTTCTTTAGTTCCTGAAAAACAGAGGACACAACCAGCAACTACATTGATGCCTATTTCTCAAGACTTTTGACTGTTGCTAACCTACCATGTAGAGCCAGCCATACTATGAATTGGTTCCTTGGGATGGTCCCTAGGGATTGCACCAAGATCCTCCATACTATCTTGGAATGTTGAGGCAGCATTGAGTAGTATAATTTCTTGATACTGAATTTTGACCCTACTGTAAATTGTTTTAGATGTTGCATTGGGTTGCCAGGTGGGATCCTTTGTCTAGCATCAAATATTTTCCTAACAAGCCAACATGATTTTTTAGGTGTTTTCATTAACTCTAAGTCCTTACATTTGATATAGAAGTTGTGAATCCGTTGGACCCACAAGGTGTCCTTTTTGTTTGATAACGCCCATAATAGTTTACATATAGCAGCTTTATTCCACCTCTTAAACTGAATTATGTTCACCCCTCTAGTAGCTCTTGGTAGACACATGGTTTCCCAAGTAACCAGTGACTTTTTTGAGTTTTCAACACCTTTTGTCCAGAGGAATACCCTACAAATAAGTGTGACCATGGATATGACTTTTTTTGGCAGTAAGAACACTTGTTCCCAGTATGTTTGCATTTCAAATAGGACACTTTTAATTTGCTACAGTCTTTCACTGTAGGATAAGAGTTTAGCAGTCCAACAATTGACCCTTGCTACTATTTTATCAACTAGAGGCATGGACTGTTGGATAGTTAGTTTCCTGGATGAGAGTGGTACCCGCAAATACTTGAATAGCATTTCTCCCAATGTAAATTGTATTTCTCTCAAGATCTTTTGCTTAAACTCACTAGTTACCCCTGCTACATATAAAGAGCTTTTCTCTAAATTGGCTTTCAACCTTGAGATAGAAGAGAAATGCTAAAAGGCCTCTAAAATCAGTTGGATGGATATTTGGTCGACTCTGCAACACAACTATAAGTCATCCGTAAAACGAATATGAGTCAGTTATAATCTGGCACACCTTAGGTGGTAGTTGAAGTTTGGGTTATGCCTCAACTATTTCAGTGATCTATTTAAGTACTCCATCACCACCACAAAGAGATATGGGGCCATAGGGTCCCTCTGTCTAAGCCCTTTATTAGCATCAAATTTCTTAGTTAAATTCCCATTCATAAGCACAGACTAACTAACAGTAGTTACACATGTCATTATCCATTCAATCATTTTTGCAGGGAAGCCATATTCAACAAAGATCATCTGTAAGAACCCCCATTCAACTGAATCATAGGCTTTCTGGATATGTATTTTCATGAAACATCTTGGGGAAACATATTTTTGGCCACATCCCCTAATTAGTTCATGAGCCATTATCACATTATCTAAAATACTTCTTCCCTCAATGAATGCAGATTATGAATATCCCACTAGAACATCTACCATAGGCTTCAGTTTTGCAGTGAGGATTTTAGCAATAATCTTATACAGCATGCTATTGGCCTATATTAAATCACAAAGTTCGGGTGGTCTACTTTAGGGACAAGTATAATAGTTGCATAATTTATACTCTTTAATAGCCTCCCATTTTTAAAAAATTGTAAAACTGCTGTAGTGACCTCTTGTCCTACTACTGACTAATTACTTTTAAAAAAATCTATTAGAAATCCATCAATACCTGGTATCTCGTAGCAAAGAAGGTGTTGAACTGTCTACAAGATCTCCTACTCTATCACTTCTTGCATTAATTGTTTCTATTAATCAATGTTCAAGAAAGGACCATCTCTTGCTATGACAATATTGATGTAAGGCAATTCACTTACTGCAGTTCCTAAGAGTTGTTTAAAGAAATTAGTGAATTCCTACTGGATTTGGGTTAGTTCTGTGACTCTACCTCCTTGCTCATTACATACAGAACTAATTTTGTTTCTTGCTTGTATGGGCATTAAATGAGCATGAAATAATTTTGAGTTGGAGTCTTCATATGCTGTCCAAGTTGCCCTGGACTTTTGTCTCAATACCTGTTTATTTATCCAGTCCCACTTTTGCAGTTGAGCAATAACTGATTTCTCTTGCTGGATCAAGTCTGTATCAAACAGATTAGTATTTAATTCTGCTTGCACTTGTTATATCTTTAATCTCAGTTTCTGTATTTTTTGCTCCAATAAGGACATCTGTTGATTTAGAATCTGAGCTTTAGCTCTAATCCTCAATAGCTTATGCCAAACTGAGTACATTATATAACCCTGAATATTTTGACCCCAAATTTCTTTCACCATATTCTAGAAATTATCTTAGTTTAATAGGACATTTAATAATCTAAAAGGTCTTTAGTAATCTATATCAGCACTTCTGAGTTGACAGTGATTGGTTAATGATCTAAATACCCTGGTTGCCTGAATACAACCTCTAGATCCCCATACTTTATAAACCAGGTTGCATTTCCTAGTATCCAATCTATCCCGCTGTATATTCTATCAGTTGCTTCTCTTTTGTTACACCAAGTATAGTTACACCCTCGTTTGGGTAGTATGCCCAATCCTAACTGCTCTATACAGTCCTGGAAATCTTGTATGTCAGTTTGTTAGATAGAGGCTCCATTAATCCTGTCAGTCAGAGACAGAACCATATTGAAATCACCTAGTATGACCTAAGGTTCATTTATATTATGGTGAATTCCTTTCAGCTGCTCCTATATATCTTTCGTGCCTATAGAGGTGTTGTAGCCATATACAAAGGTCATGAAACTAGCAAACCTGGATCCTTTATCTTCCATAAAGGTCATGAAACTAGCAAACCTGGATCCTTTATCTTCCATATAGCAGTGCACCAATTGTGATATAGCTAATTCAATTGTGACCTTAACCTATTGATGCTTCCAGTATAGCCATATTTTTCCTGTCTGATCCACATTATAGTCAACTGTGTATGTCCATTCCTTACCCAGCAGCTTTGTGATGGTATTTTTTTAATACCCTTTATTTTTGTTTCTAAGCAACCTAACAAATCAATTTTATGGTGGCTCATCCCTCTTATATTCCAGGAGAAAAAAATTATGTTGGAGCCTTGGAGGGCTGCCCAGGACCAGGACCCTCGATAACTACCAAAAAAACATGTTGGAGCATTGGAGGGCTGCAGGCTTTGCTGCAAACTGCATCTGACTTTACAGCTTGTATTTCCAATACTTGCTCTTTCTCATTGATCCTCCTAGCCTCATGTTCTTGTAATTCATCAATATCAGCAACAATAGGACCCATACTATGTAAAACTATTGGAATAGTATTTGACAACCATTGTGTAGGACCCATACTCTTCTCTTGTGCTGGTGCTAGTTTAGGAGGTTCAGGGTGCTATTTTGCTGGTTTTTTCAAGGGGCACTTATGTGTCTCATGTCCTAAAATGATGCAGTCTTGATAGTTCTCCTTCCACTAGTCGTAGTCCAAGTCCTATCTTTTAGTATAAGCATCAGGTTCTTCAATCAACATATGCTCAGGTAATGGTTGTCTTATATCCATTTCTATTAGCATTCTACCATAGAAAATTCTGCCCTTCCTAACAGTTAGGCCGTCAGTGCATACTGGTTTGCCTAAGTAGCTTGCTATTCTACTCAAGTTCTCGATAACCCAGTACTAAATTTATAGGTTGGGAAAGACAACCTACAGCGGCACTTGGTTCAGATACTCTTTACTCCTCTAAATGTGTGGTACCCATGGTTTCAACACAAATGCTCTATAGTCATACATGTATTGTAATACCCCAAAAAATCTGAACCAATATTACAGCCATGTACCAAGCTCATACATATTACATCATGGTTATTTTATAGTTTTATGAGTAATTTAGATGTATATTAAGGCTTCAAATAACTCCCAGCTATCAGACGAATCAAAACATTCCTTACCGATTGAATTCTTGAGAAGGATATTAGTATAGTCAACTTCAAACTAGCATATCTCTCATTATACTTGGCATTTTTGATCTCATGACCTATCAAAAGATATATAATTGAATTATCTTTCTAATGATACCAATTTTGCCTAAATCCAATATCGGAGCAAATAGTTATGCCTATTTTACTCCAGCATATAAGGCTGGAAAGAGTGTGACGACATTCGTGATAGCTTATCACAATTGTGACGCCCTATCATGAAGGTCATCATCCTTACGCAGAAACTAGCTCTTAAGTGACGACATTCGTGATAGATTATCACAATTGTGATGTCTTATCACGAAGGTCCACAGCCTTAGGCAGAAACTAGCCCCTAAGTGATGACATGCGTGATAGCTTATCACATTTGTGATGCCCTATCACGAAGGTCGTCAGCTATGATTTTCAGCAACTGGAAAATTATTTCATAAGGGTATTTTGGTCTTTTCCTTCATCTTCCATGACTTATAACACTAAAGAGGCATAATTTTTCCCATTTTTCTTCAGTTAAGCATCTTAAAAACCCTCTTTTACACTCTCAACCACAAGATTAGGGTTTCCATCAAACTCATCTCTCGAAAGCAAGATTCAAGCCTTTTTCCAAGATAATCAAGAATTAAGTTTCCCAATCCAAGAACTCTCCAGTAAATCATCAAGGTTTCGTTTCTAAGGTATGCGTGTGTTCATTCATGGATTCCTTTCATCCATGAAGTTCAAGAACCCTTTTCTAAAACTATATATTATGGTTTTCATGTCATGAATGGATTGTTGATCATGTTTATATGTTGAATGATGCCAAGATAGAATCTTTATGTGTTATTATGAATCTATGACATCATATGAGTTGAAAACATGTAAGTTTGATTATTTATGATGAGTAATTGTATGATTTACATCTATGCCTAACTTGTGCATGTAAGGTGTTCGATAAAATACCTAAGAGACTAGAAATCATGCATTATAGCTAAATTGTGACTAAGTGAAGGATTCATGACATGCTCCCATGATCTATAGAATTGTCAGTCATGTGACTCAAAAAAACTAAGAAATCTCAGTAGTTCAGTAATCTCAGTAATCTCAGTACTCAGTCTGTAACTTCAGTATTCACAGTCAGTCTCAGTAACTTTAGTACTCTCAATCAGTCCTCAGAAATCAGTACATTTCGTTAGTCGTCGAAATTCAGTAAACTCTATTTAGCTCCACTAGTATTAGTTCAGCTAATCATTTCAGTTTAGTTATTCAGTTTATCTCTGTTATTTAGTTTAGTGTATTTCAAATGGAGTAGGATTCAACACCAATTGAGACTAGGTATGGGGACTCACCCACTAGAATAGGACTGAGATCCCTAGAAGCAATCCCTAAGTTCTAGAACTACGTAGCTAGCATAGGTACGAGATGTCAGTCGTTAGATAGGACTGACATACTCAGGGGACACCCGTTAACACATTTATATGTATAGGACTGATCCTAGGAGTCACCCTCTAGATTAGGACTGACTCCACAACAGATATCTTTACTGGTGGTTCAGTACTGACACCCTTCTAGTCAGGGCAGAGATTGAACCCCAGTCAGCTTAGCTTGGGGCATGTCGGTTAGATGAATACATCCCATAGTTTCAGTTACAGATTCAGGACTGCCAGATACAGTCAACTCAGTTCAGTAGTACAGATTCAATACTATTAGAGACAATCATTCCTCATCATTATAAATAGACTTCAAGATTACCCATTAGACAGGACTGATCTCAACTATAGTTAAACAGTATTAGAATTATCAGATTTAAAGATCACCCGCTAGATAGGACTGATCTCAAATTCATTTACTTCATATAAAATAGAACTCAGATAATTCCATTAGAATTTAGATTGTCAGATACAGTCGCTTAGTATCAGTTACATCGATTAGGCCGATCATCAGAGTTATATCAGTTATATCAGTTTTTTGAACTCATGTATAAATCATATTAGTTATTAGAATTCATGATATCAATATTCAGCTTCAGGACTGTCAGACAGTCAATCAGACCAGTTTTTCATAATTTGAACTATCAGAAATAGTCGTTCATCTATTCAGCATCTCAATATCAGTACACTTATGTTGTCAGTATTCAGACTCATTAGTCAGTATCTCTACGAGTTCAGTTACAGTTATGTATGCATGTATGTATTCTCACGTTCATATTAGTCAGCATTGTTCATGTATATAACCCTTTACATTTAGCCTACCTCACTCGTATACTTAGTACATTCAGACGTACTGACACATTTGCGCTCTGGTGTTTTCTCTTATGTTACACCATAAGTTCAGAGGCATGAACTCCAAATCAGCAATAGCATTCCAGTGTTTAGAGTTTCCAGTGAGTCCTTATCATTCGAGGACGATATGATTATTGCTACATTTATTATTCAGTTGCTAGACGGAGTTAGTTGGAGACATATTCCTTCAACTCCTTATTCAATTCAGTTAGAGGCTTTCAGACTAGATGTCAGATTATGTATTCAAATCTTATTATTTTTAGTATTTATAACTTATTTTGGTATTGTTATATATTTTTTAGACATTTTGTTATCAGGTGTTTATTCAGTTCGAACCTTAAGGCCTTTCATGTTCATGTTTCCGCATTTTATGATATATTATGTAGTATATAGGTACAGATATCAGTAATGGGTTAACTTCTGGTCCTTCGGGGTCATGAGCACCGTGTAGCATTTCGGTTCTAAAAATTGTGGTGTTACAAACTTGGTACAAAGCCTAAGGTTCAATAGAGTCCTAGGAAGTCTGAAAGCCATATCTAGCAGTCTTTTACATGCGTATGTTGTGCACCACACTTATGTGCAGGAGGCTATAAGATATTTTTGGAACAGTTTCCCTTCTTTCAGTATTCATTTCGTGCCAGTGAGCAGTCAGATTTGTATAGCTTGTTTTCTCATCTTTGCATCTATTCATGCTATCCAAAATCCCAAATAATGTAACTATTTCAAGGTAAAACCTCCTAGTAGTTGCAAGTTCAGTTTATCTCATGCATCATGCATTAGTTTCAGACTCCCAAAGTTTAGTTATAATCTAGTTCGTAGATGCCCTGTGCATCACCCAGTATCTCCGTAAGGTAAGCATTCTTAGAGGTACATAGCGTCCCAAGGGGGAGATACCCCACTTTCTCTTAATGCTCTCATGCCTTAGATCCTTCAATTTCTCCTTGCATAACGAATTCAGTCTAGAATAGAGGGTACTCATAAGTTGACCTTCAAGTTATACCTCAGTTGTAAGTCAAGTATTCAGAGGTTCAGTTCAGTTCATGATGTTCAGTACATATATCACATAGCAGAATCAGTCATGTTCTCATGTCAGTTCAATCTTAGTGCCTTTACCATTGCATGTTCAGTCGTATGTTCGTGAGTCAGTTCAGTCATGTATTCACGCATCAGACATACGTGGTCGGCTAATAAATACGTTCAGTCATGCATTCACGTATCATGTCAGACATATAATCATGCATCAAATATGCAAGGATTCAACTTATCAATTAAGCATCAGATATGCATTCTAAGTTTGAGAAACTCAGTTTATCGGAACACTCAGTCCAACATTCATAAATCAGCTACCCATGCAGCAGATATGCATGTACAATATGATATGCTCAGTTTTCAGTCATGTCAGCCATGAAATCATGATCAGTCATTCATGCTATATATGCATAGTTTTATATTTTCTCCCCTCTCAAGCAGTCATCATTCGAGGACGAATGTTTCCAAGGAAGAGATATTGTAATACCCCACAAAATTTGAACCAATATTAGAGCCATGTACCAAGCTCATGCATAGTAAATCATGGTTATTTTATAGTTTTATGAGTAAGTTAGATGTATATTAAGGCTTCAAATAACTCCCAGCTATCAGACGAATCAAAACATTCCTTACCGATTGAATTCTTGAGAAGGATATTAGTATAGTCAACTTCAAACTAGCATATCTCTCATTATACTTGGCATTTTTGATCTCATGACCTATCAAAAGATATATAATTGAATTATCTTTCTAATGATACCAATTTTGCCTAAATCCAATATCGGAGCAAATAGTTATGCCTATTTTACTCCAGCATATAAGGCTAGAAAGAGTGTGACGACATTCGTCATAGATTATCACAATTGTGATGCCCTATCACGAAGGTCATCATCCTTAGGTAGAAAACAACTCCTAAGTGACAACATTCATGATAGCTTATCACAATTGTGACGCCCTATCACGAAGGTCGTCAGCCTTAGGCAGAAACCAGCCCCTAAGTGACGACATTCGTGATAGCTTATTACATTTATGATGCCCTATCACGAAGGTTGTCAGCTATGATTTTCAACAACTGGGAAATTATTTCATAAGGGTATTTTGGTCTTTTCATTCACCTTCCACGACTTATAACCCTAAAGAGGCATAATATTTCTCATTTTTCTTTAGTTAAGCATCTTAAAAACCCTCTCTTACACTCTCAACCACAAGATTAGGGTTTCCATCAAACTCATCTCTCAAAAGCAAGATTCAAGTCTTTTTCCAAGATAATCAAGAATTAAGTTTCCCAATCCAAGAACTCTCTAGCAAATCATTAAGGTTTCCTTTCTAAGGTATGCGTGTGTTCATTCATGGACTCCTTTCATCCATGAAGTTTAAGAACCCTTTTCTAAAACTGTATATTATGGTTTTCATGTTATGAATGGATTGTTGATCATGTTTATGTGTTGAATGATGCCAAGATAGAATCTTTATATGTTATTATGAATCTATGACATCATATGAATTGAAAACATGTAAGTTTGATTATTTATGATGAGTAATTGTATGATTTACACCTATTCCTAAGTTGTGCATGTAAGGTGTTCGATAAAATACCTAAGAGACTAGAAATCATGTATTATAGATAAATTTTGACTAAGCGAAGGATTCATGATATACCCCCATATTCCAATGATTTTCATGTTGATATTATGTCTTGTAACTGTTGTTGGGATGTTCATGAACTAGTCTTATGGAATTATGCTATGCTTAATTGTAAAACATACTTATGTACAAGATGTAGAATACCCATGTACTTCATGAAATTCCTCAAGTTATGATATTATGGATTGTGGTTGTAATATGTAATGAGCATGATATTGAAAGCTATGCAAGTATATACATGTTGTATGAAATTTCCTTTCATAAAATAGATTGTTGAGAAATATGCTTAGTATGAAATCCTTTATTTATGATATTATGGATTATGGACTCTACTCTTATGATCAAGTCAATCATGTGTGTCAGTTTTCTTCCATCGAGTCCTGGGGGTACTTGTACCTGAAAAATATAGTTGTGTGCCTAGAGCCATATCGTGTTATCATGATACTCTTAGTTAAGCTATGATCTATAGAATTCAGTTAGTCATGTGACTCAGGAAAACTCAAAAATCTCAGTACTCTCAGTAGTTCAGTAATCTCAGTGATCTCAGTACTCAGTCTGTAACTTCAGTATTCACAGTCAGTTTCAGTAACTTTAGTACTCTCAATCAGTCCTCAGAAATCAGTACATTTTGTTAGTCATCGAAATTCAGTAAAATCAGTTTAGCTTCACTAAATAATACCACTAGTATCAGTTCTGCTAATTGGTTCAGTTCAATTATTCAGTTCATCTCTGTTATTTAGTTTAGTGTATTTCAAATGGAGTAGGATTCAGCACTGAGTGAGCCTAGGGATGGGGACTCACCCACTAGAATAAGACTGAGATCCCTAGAAGCAATCCCTAAGTTCCAGAACTACGTAGCCAGCGTAGGTACGAGATTTCACCTGTTAGATAGGACTGACATACTCAGGGGTCACCCGTTAGCATATTTATATGTATAAGACTGATCCCAGGAGTCACCCACTAGATTAGGACTAACTCCACAGTAGATGTCTTTACTGGTGGTGCGGTACTGACACCCTTCCAGTCAGGGCAGAGATTGGACCCCAGTCAGCTTAGCTTGGGGCATGTTGGTTAGATGAATATATCCCATAGTTTCAGTTACAGATTCAGGACTATCAGATACAGTCATCTCAGTTCAGTAGTATAGATTCAATACTGTTAGAGACAATCAATCCTTATCATTATAAATAGACTTCAAGATCACCCATTAGACAGGACTGATCTCAACTATAGTTAAACATTATTAGAATATCAAATTTAAAGATTAACCGCTAGATAGAACTGATCTCAAATTTAGTTACTTCATATAAAACAGAACTCAGATAGTTCCATCAGAACTTAGACTGTCAGATACAGTCGCTCAGTATCAGTTACATTGGTTAGGCCGATCATCACAGTTATATCAGTTATATTAGTTTTTTGAACTCATGTATCAGTCATATCAGTTATTAGAATTCATGATATCAGTATTCAGCTTCAAGACTATCAGACACAGTCAACTAGACTAGTTTTTCATAATTTAAACTGTCAGAAATATTTGTTCATCTATTCAGTATCTCAGTATCAGTACACTCATGTCGTTAGTATTCAGACTCAGTAGTCATTATCTCTACGAGTTCAGTTACAGTTATGTATGTATGTATGTATTCTCACATTCATATTAGTCAGCATTGTTCATGTATATAACCCTTTACATTTAGCCTACCTCACTCGTATACTCAGTACATTTAGATGTACTGACGTATTTGCGCTCTGGTACGTTCTCTTATATTACACTATAGGTTCAGAGGCACGAGCTCCAGATCAGCAGTAGCATTCCAGTGTTCAGAGTTTGCAGTGAGTCCTTCTCATTCGAGGATGATATGATTATTACTACATTTACTATTCAGTTGCTAGACGGAGTTAGTTGGAGACATGTTCCTTCAACTCCTTATTCAGTTCAGTTATAGGCTTTCAGAAAAGATGTCAGATTAGATATTCAGATCTTATTATTTTTAGTATTTATGACTTGTTTTTGTTTGTTATACCTTTTTTAGATATTTTTTTATCAAACTTTTATTTAGTTCAAACCTTATGGCCTTTCATATTCATGTTTCCACATTTTATGATATATTATGCAGTATACAGGTACAGATATCAGTCATGGGTCAGCTTGTGGTCCTTCGGGGTCATGAGCACCGTGTAGCATTCCGGTTCAGAAAATTAGGGTGTTACATGTGTGGCTCATTTTTTAGTACTTGTGCTCTATCATCTTTATTTTCAAACTGAAATATGAAATATCCATCATCGTGTAAGAAAGCTCTAGGTGTTACCATAAATTTTAGAATGTATACACAAAGAGTAACATTTGTTTGAACGATGGATTCTTCCCAACAACATATCCTATTAAAGCACAGTCCTATTTCCGTTGTTGTTTCTCCACTTCATCCAGATTTAATTTAACTATTTTAACCCCATTCTTTATTATAGGTGGGAAGTATTGAAGTTGCTTACCCATCATTGGAAGCTTGCTTTGCTGTGCCTCAGCTAGTTTGGAGCTTGCCGAGAAAGTTAGCTTCCTTATCGCCTGCGTTGAGGCCTCCCCATCCTTAACATTTTTGGGTGGAGTTTTGGTGGTGTAAGTGATTTGGGGATTTTGTGTCCGAGCTTTCAACAAAAATTTTGAGATATTTCCAGTCCCCCAACTCCCATTCGTCTAGTTAAACTGTAGATAGTGGCTGAGGAACCCCCATTTTCGGTGTGACTATTCTCGCATATGGTGCAGATCCACTGCTAGCCCTCTTTTCTCTCTCAGCTAATTGAACTATAGATTGTTGAGGAACCCCCAGTTTTAGAGTTACTGGCTTCATAATTGATGCAGATTATTGTAGCTTTACTTCCGATGGTCCTTTAGGTGTTGTATTAGTTGTGAGTTTCGTGTTCGCCTGTCGATTTTGGGCTATTTTTTGATGTCGGCGACGTTAGCTAACGTCGCTTAATGTGTGCCCTATTAAAAATTCACCTAATTTTTTTCTAAGAAAACCTCCACTCTGCATGGCATAATTATTAGAATTGATTGTCATTTTCAAATAATATTTTTTCTTTATTTAAAAAAAGGAACAAATATTGTCTTTTCTTTCTTTTCTATATTTCTATTTTTGTCCTTTTGAGTTTGTCATTCGAACAGAAAATTATTTTTCTCATGTCTTTGAGTTAAGTCCATGTCAAAACAAGTGAGAAAGGATTTCAAAACTTGCTATCAAGTTTCTTCAATTGCACAAATCAAGACAAAAGGTCAGCATATGAAAAAAACATGATTGTAAGTCGAAACAAGACAAATAGAAAGTTTTATCAGAAAATAAGTTTGGGAAATTGAGGAAATACCAGAGGTCAAAAAAATTATCGAAGAGACACTGAAAAATAGAAATACTGTGCTTGCTTCTGAGTCACTTTTAATAATCTAAGATTGGGTCAATGGTGTAGCAAGACAAGTACAAGAGAAATTACCTCAAAATCCAAAGATGCACCCTATTTTAAACTCACAAGTTTTCTTTGTATGAAACAGAAATAGTTGCTACCTTCTAATCAAAGGCTTCAAAGCGCAAATATCTAGAGGTGCAATTCCTTATTCCTGCAAATGCAAGAGCAGTGTTGCTGTACAAGTTTGGTAATACCAATTATGGTAAAACTCATCATCTTGTACCCTTAAGAGAAATATTCTCTAATTTGGGTCTTTTATGTCTCATGGCTAGGAGGTGCACTTCTTAGTTTGAGTCGTTAATCCTAAAAGATGCACTTGTAGTAAGAATCGTTCACTTTCACTCTTGAGAGAGGGACTTGTTGGTCTCAGTCATTTAACTTTACCCTCAAAAGGTGCATTTATGGATCAAAATCTTAATTCATCTTTGTATTATGCATTGTTGCAAGTAGTTGTGATTGGGTTTGACAATCGCAAAAGCTTGTGATGATAAAGTGGGGCAAAAAAGAAAATTTAATTTCTGTTATTTGAAACTTCACTTTAGGACCCTCCTAGAAAATGAGATTTTATTTTTTTGAAAAATGAATCTTTCTTTAACATAATCTTTGTGTGGAATAATTTTTGTTCTAGTTTTGACTTTGATTTCAGGAGCACGCCTGAAGAACAGGGTGGATGAAATTTCAAGTCAGGAGCCCGCCTGAAGAACAGGGTGATGAAATTGCAAGTCAGGATCCCACCTGAAGAACAGGGTGATGAAATGGCAAGTAAGGAGCTCGCCTGAAGAACGAGGTTAAGGAGCTCGCCTGAAGAACGAGGTGATGAAATAACAAGTCAGGAACCCTCCTGAAGAACAGGGTGATGAAATTACAAGTCAGGAGCCCACCTAAAAAATAGGGTAATAAAATGAAAAGTCAGAAGCCCTCCTGAAGAACAGGGTAATGAAATTGCAAGTCAGGAGCCCGTCTGGAGAACAGGGTGATGAAATGGCAAGTCAGGAGCACGCTTGAAGAACAGGGTGATGAAATGGCAAGTCAGGAGCCCGCCTAAAGAACAAGGTGATGAAATGGAAAGTCAGGAGCCCGCCTGAAGAACAGGATGATGAAATTGCAAGTCAGGAACCTTCCTGAAGAATAGGGTAATGAAATTACAAGTCAGGAGCCCGCCTGAAGAACAGGGTGATGAAATTGTAAGTCAGGAGACCTCCTGAAGAACAGGGTGAAAAAAATTAAAATTCAAGCAACAAGGTTAAGAGATTGAAAGTCAAGCAACAAGGTGAAGCAATTGAAAGTCAATAAAGTGAGGAAATTACAAATCGGGAGCCCTCCCGAAGAACAGAGTAATGAAATTAAAAATTAAAAGATTAAAAAATAGCAAATCAGGAGCCCGCTTGGAGAACAGAGTGATGAAATTAAAAGTCAAGAAACAAGCTGAAGAAACTATAAGTCAAGAGACCACCTGAAGAATAGGGTGAAGATTTTCAAATTCAGGATCAAGGTTCAGAAGTTCCACCGACATAACATGGTCAATTTGTGTGTTCATCTCCAATATCAAATTTTGTATGGAGAAGGAATCTATTCTTAAGTCCAACCCAAAGAAGATCAAATCTTTTGTCAATTTTGAAAGCATCAAAAACTCAAGTCAAGAGCCCAAAAGAAGCTGCATGATAGGACTTTTTATAATTTCATTTATCTTTTTAACTTGTAATTTTTATTTTTGATGTAATGAAAAAGTCGCGGATCAGAATATCGATAGGACCTCACTCGATTCTCCAACTCGGTATAGTCTCTCTCCTTCCATCCCTTTGAGATACCTGTGTCTTGACTTCCACATAACTTGAGACGGTTAGAATTCCCAAAATCAAGATTTGGTTGCCCTTCTTCCTCTTGTTTCTTTCTTTTGAATAATGGTACGGATAAAATTCTATCTTTTTGTCTACTTCTTTTTGTGAAAACACTTTGTGTTTACACCCAAATAGGGGCATGATGTAGACACATAATTTTGTCCCTACCAAAAACCAAATTTACCCATTTACCCCACTTTAACATACAACCCACCTCATTTTTTATAATTTTTTACAAAATGAAAAAAATAATCAACTCTCAATAACAAATGCATAACAAAAATAACATTCTATCCACCTCACACCTTATCCTAGCAACCCCCTAACCCCCTACCCCTATCCATATGCCCCCTACCCTTTAACCCCTTTCACGTTTTTCCTCCCTAACAGAATAAAGCTCACATATCTCACGCACTCTCACATAGATGTATACACACAACTATATAAATATATACACAGTACACTCTCTAGAGATATTCACGCACATATATAGTTCACGGCTACACACCCCATCAAAGAAGAGAGCCTTATACACATAGGCACAGTGAATAGAGAGATGGAGAGAGGATAGAAAAAGACTGAGAGAATAGAGGGATATAGAAAAATAGTTGGTCATGTTAATATTTCGGTAGTAAATCCACCACCAGTGCTGACCAAAATGGGGTTCCACCGGAGAACCGAACATTATCATCTTAAAATTTTAAAACCACTGGTAAAACCCGCCCCCACCAGGAATTTAGCCGACCCATGTCAGTTCACCATTCTGTAAGCTCACTGGAGCTCCGAAAAGTAACAAAAATGGCCCAGCTGAATGTTTCGATCAAACTACTATCAGAAAAATGCCAAAAGAAGTTAGGAAAAAACAAACGAGTTTGGGTAAATGGAGCTCGGGGTCTAAATCTTTGATTTGGGGGTTCAATTCGATTTGAGATCAAAATTTGATTTGAGTTTGGTTATTGTTGAGGTTCGACTCGAGGTTTCAGACGCAAATTTTATTGGGTTTAATCAGAATAATACAATAATTTTGAAAGCTTCTTCTAAGGTCCAATCCTTCAACTCCTTCTCTTTATTTTACTTAATTTGATGGGTTGATGATGTGAGTTTTTGGTATGTTTGAATGTGTTTTGAGTTTTCATAATTGTCTTGGTTTGATTGGTTGATTTTATTAAATAATTGGTTAATAATGGGGTCGAGAATGAAGTTGGGTGGGAATTGAATATTGATTATTTTAATTCATTGATGATTGTTTAATTCGGGATAAGTATTGATGTTGTTAAATGCAATAGTATCATCATGGATTGATATTGGTAGGCAAACGGTAGGCCGGATAGGCAAATTTAGGAATTGTAAATTGTTGGATGATTTGAAAGGTTTGTTGAATGGTTTGTCTTATCTCATTTGACTCAATTGTATTCATTTGGCCGGGGAATGCCCCGAGAAAAATTATATTTGTTACCGAAAAATGCCCCACGTTATTTTTTACTCGAAAGATCGATCATGATCAAGGCCCGAAGCATCAAATAAAGCATAGTGTAGGATAGATAGAATAGTTTAGGTTTTGATTTCAGCATTTTTATTTCGGTTTGTAATAAATTGGACTGGACATTAACTTTTGAATTTTTGTTTGTTTGGTTTGTGTGTTTTATGTGGTATATTCACTTCGTAGTGTCTACTAGTCGATATACTCCACGAAGTGACCGTGGTTGAACCACGGGATTGAGGGGTACCTAACACCTTCTCTCGGTCAACAGAATTTCTTAATCGAAATCTCTGTTCGTGGACCAGTTTTGAAAGAGTCAAAAATCATTTGAAAAAGAATTTTCAAAGGTGACTTGGCACACCCAATTATGCCAAGTGGCGACTCTGAGTTTTGATTAAAAGTCCCTTTTCAGAACAAATTATTTTCTTTTTGTCACTTAATAGTAAAACTCTTTTCAAACTTAAACTAATTCTTTTTTTGGTTAAAAAAAGGGTGTGACAATTATAAGTCATTTAAGTACTAGACAATAAATATTATTTAATAATAATGATAAATAAATACAAAATAATTAATTAAAACTAATCTAATAAAGTACTTTTCAATAGTAATATATATCTATATCTATATTTATATCTATCTATATTATATTAAAAGTGTGAAGACCCTTATATAAGTAATATGAACTTTTTGTCCATCATTAAAATACTTTGCAATAGACATAAACGTCTTTTGCTATTTTTCTCAAATTATTTTTAATATATGAAAAGCTCTATTTTCAATATAGGAGAATAATTATTTTCCCTTTTTAAGTGTAGAATCCTTTTAACTATAGACTTCATTAGATTTTATTCCTTTTAAATGTTATATAGTCACTGCATTAAAATTTATACGTTAAAATTTATCTATGAAGAGAAGAGATCAAAAATCCTATTCACTTTGCAAAGTTCATCATGGTTGTGCCTCCGTCTTCTTCATGGTATTTATGTAGAAAAGTTTATCATGATTTTATGAAAGTTTGACAATATATAATGTTTCTGTTTCTTTTAGTAAGTCCATAATTATTCTAAGTAATAATATATAATGTTTTTGTTTCTTTTAGTAAATCCATAATTATTCTAATTATTTAAGTTTGTCCTATCATAAAGCAATTGTTGCTAATTTCATTGGCTGGTAAGTAAGCGTGATTGTACGATTTTCACATGTTCGAATTCAGGGTGTTGTACATTTTGTTTAGGCTGCTTATCAGACGGATAAATATGCTTAACGGTTCGGCTTATCGGATATCGGCTTTTAAATATACTAATTCAATTGCCAATCAATAAGATATCGGTTGATTCGGTTCGGATTAGTAATTATCGGCTGGTTAACGGACGATGTTTTGTCTCAACCATTTCATGTTCTCTTCTTTCACTTTCACAATTTCACTCACTAATATAATGATCTACCAGGAAATATTTTTTCCTACTCTACTTAAGCTTACAATTCTCTAATTTAAATCACAGTGAAAAATGCATAAAAACTTAAATTTTGAGTGTGCATACATATAAATATTTATTTAACAAATATTAACCAAAATATACTTCAATTATACATATTATATATTAGAAGTGAAGACTAGTCTAGTATGGTCCAAACTCTAGGCTAATGAGCTGGTAGATCAATACGAAATTCAACTCACAAATCGTATCAAGTCATATAACTAGGATGTCTGTGAACTTGCTAATAAAACATGTAGCTCTCTTGTCATAATCAAAAGTCCAAAACAGAGAGTAAAACAACTTGTTTTGGTTGGATCTTTAAGGAGCGACGTTTTGGTTTAATCAATTTTAAGGAGCGGTAGAATATTAAATGGAGCGTTAGGATTAACGATAGGTACTTTAAAGTACATAGCTAATGGTAAAAATTAATTATAATAGTTCTTAACGGGTTAACTAATTACCCAATAAGAAAATTGAGTAATTCACCCCCGCACTAATAAACCGTTAGCTATAAAATTTTAATCCGTTTTCCAACCATTAATCCGATAACCCAATATCAATAAGTCAATTTTATGGTTGGTTTATCGGTTACGATTCGATTTTGAACAGTCCTAATTTTATTTATGCTAGATATATCAAGTTAAGTCAATCAAATTGGGGTTTATCTTTTATTTTTAAATTTGTCTTTCAAATACGTTAATTGAGAATACTGCATTATCTATACTATATTAAAAATATAAAAGTCCTTAGAAAGATTTATTGAGCTTTTTGCTCATCATTAAAAGTTCTGCAATAGATAAAATTATTTTTTCACTATTTTTCTAATATCTATGAATTTAAAATTAACTAAAAGACCTCCTAATTTGATATAGGTGAAAGTTCTATTATTTAGAATTTAAAAGTATTACCATTATTTAATGTCTTTATATGTTTATTAGTGCCTCCTACCAACACAATGTAATAACATTTTTTTAGCATTTTGGATAACTAAAAGGTTTATTAGTCCTAACCTTTTGGATATATAAATAATTGTTGGTATGGATTGCCTCAAATTATGGGATATCATAGTATCATAAAATCCCTTTAGGTTTTCTCTCTCCCGATTTTACTAAATAAATTCATATATTCGTAGCTTTATTATACATTCGTCTAATCTATGATAAAACTGTTTTTCCTACAATTAAGGAAAGAGAAATCATAAAATATATTTCTATTCCTTAAATTACGATATTAAATACCTGATTAAGTAGTGTATGAGTTAATATAGGAACTGAAATTTAAATTTAAAAAATAACTCCTAAACATTACTGTTGATATTCATCATTGTTGGAATATGTTTTTGAGGAAAAAAAAGTTGGCTTCTTCTTTCTTTCATCACTGTTGAAATACATTTTTGAGAAAAAAATAGTTGGCTTCTTTCTTGATTTCTGAAACAAAAAATGAATATCCCCATATGTTGCGTCATTCCGATGTCTGGGAGTCGGAAATCAGTTATAAATCATACAAAAGTGATGCCATTATTGTTTCTGAATGTATTAACTTTCTGAAATTGGTTGTGATGATAACGATGGAATTGAATGTTGACGATGTTAAAAAAAAAATGAAATTAAATACATCGTTGATGGTAATTCTTCTCCAATTATCATAAGAAATGATAATGGAGTAAAGGTTTACATAAAAAATTTTATTATTATACTCCATTCTTCAATTTGTTTAAAATCAATATGAACATCCCCATATCAATATTGGAGATGGCAAAACATACTGCAGCATGCTTGCCGGTGATACAATTAAGGCTGCTTTTAAGGATTATGAAATGAAGAAGGCGGCAAAATTCAGTGACCATTCAGGAAATGCATGAGACTTATTGATTTACTAGTTGAAGAAATACAAGGCTTGATTTTGTGCAAAGAACTCCATTATAAGAGTGACAATAAGACATATGTGTATGTAGGGTCCCTTGGATTCTCATTAGTGTTAAATTAGCTCATAAATCAGTTTGCAACATAAATCGTGAACAATTAAGTTGCATTTTCCATTTTATTTTATGTGTATGATTATAGATTATACGTTAGTGTAAATGTATGATACATTCACCAAGTATTAAATGTAAAATTCCTTAACTATATGTTAATAATGTATGATATTGTATTATACTTTGTACATATGTATGATATTAATTATTTTTGTTATTTTCTATCAAGTTTTAAACGTATGACAACATGTATGATGTTATGTAATGCATAAATTTAAATGTATGAGACACCTATTCAATGTATCATTATCATATAACATAATTTATCTACTAGTAAAAATACAATGTAGTGATATACAATAACACATTAAAGTGTAATTTTTTTATATGTTATATATAATAAAATGTAAGGCAAACTCATTAACTACCAAACTATATAGTAACAGTACAATATAGTGTAATTTATTGTAAAATAATTCTTCAGGAAGATATATATGTATAGGAACAATAAGGACATCCATACAATTTGAAGATAGCAGCAAACTGATATTATACAAACTGAAGACATTTACAAATGTAAATTAATATCCAACAAGAATCATTGCAACTGTTTAACATCAACTACAAAAATAAAAATTAGATGTTTCAATTCTGACTATTATAATAAAGTGCTACTCTAAAGTAACAATTGCACTTTCATCAATTATTTGGAGAAACGATTCTTTGGCGGAGGAGGATCATCATTATCACTTGTGGACCCTTCTTTGTCCTTTGTCACTCTATAATGCCATAATAATAAAGCATAGTGTGCACGTTGACTTCCAGCATCAAAACCACATGAATGAACTTGTTGCCCTTTACTTAATATTTCTGCATAGGTAGCAACAAACACACCGCAGTCCCTGATTTGAAAAAAAAATGATGAAGTAACAATTCGTTCAATAATTATAGCATCGTTATACATGTAAAAGAAATTACTTACAAACTATCAGACGCTTGTTGTGGTATGTTTTGAACGTATTCAACATCAAATGAGTTTTGATTTGAGCCGATACTTTGTCAATACGGTATTTCATGCCCTTAAAAATAAACAAACTCAAATTCATAGAGAAAAAAAGTTGTTGCAAACTGATACGTATAAAAATGACATTATACAACATTTGCATATGTATGTGGACATATTATACATTTAAATAATAGTATGAAGAAATGTATAATATCATACAATACATATTAAGAATTAACTTTCAACATGTCTGACCTATAAGCTTGTCATAATGTATAATTTTACCTTATACAAATAGCAGACATTTCAAAAGTATAAGGTATTCAATATGCTGACATTATACAATCATCATACATTCACAAAATAAAAGATATGCATAATATCACAATGTATAAATAATCAGAATGTATAATATAACATTATACAAGCGTCATACATTCACCAAGTCAAAGGTATGCACAATATCATAATGTATAAATAATCAGAATGTATAATGTGACATTATACAATCTGTAGGCATACACAAAGTAAAAGATATGAGCACAATATCATAATGTATAAATAATCAGAATATATAATATGACATTATATAAGCGTCATACATTCACCAAGTCAAAGGTATGCATAATATCATAATGTATAAATAATTAGAATGTATAATGTGACATTATACAATCTGCAGACATACACAAAGTAAAAGATATGCACAATATCATAATGTATAAATAATCAGAATGTATCCGTGACATTATACAATCATCATACATTCACAAAGTAAATGGTATTCAATATGCAGACATTCACAAAGTAAAAGGTATGCCCAATATCATAATGTATATAAGATCAGAATGTATAATGTGACATTATACAATATGCATACATTCACAAATTAAATGGTATTCAATATGCATGTTCCTTTTCATATACTGTATCCCTCAAAAATACCTCTCCAATCTCAGTTTCAGCAATCGGTCCAACATCCAATTCAAAAAGCACTTTCGTACAAGGTGCTCACCTTCTCTCTCAAGCCAAATCCGTTGCCACAGCAAAATACCCAGCATCAACATCAACTTCTTCTTCGTCGTCGTCTTATTCCCTCACTAAATTAGCGAAAGAGCAAGCCTATTTAGCGATTTTGCCTTATTTTGTTGTCTTTGTTGTATGCAATTGGATTACAGAAAAAATTGAAATAATTTTTTATTTGAAAAAGCTGGAAAAAGGGAGCAAAAAATAGCTTGATTTGAAACTCCCCAGATCAGATTAGCTTGATTCTAGGCATAAATAAAGGAACACAAATATAGAGCAAAAAACGGTGCACAGAATATGGAGAAAAAATTATTATTTTTGTATGTATGAGGGGATGAGAGAGAAAGTAAAAAAAATAGGAAATTTCAGTAATTAGTTTGGAATTTATGTAATTACTTTTTCAATATGTGATTTTATGTAATAAGATAAAGTTACCTTTGTGTATATATGTAAATTTTCCTTAATTTTAAGTATAAATTAGTTGGAATTCACATGAAAAAGTTAATTTAGCAGTAAGCTAAATTTTTTTTTTTTAATATTTAGAACTTTGAAATTAATGAAATAAACTCTTCATCCATATTAGTTGTCCACCTTATTAAAAATACTTATCTCATATGAGCTATCCATCATACTAAATCAAGAGAAAATTAATTAAATTTTTGTAAAGTTTCAAACAAAAATTCTTAAGGCGTAAATTTGTAAAACTATCTTTTTATTTATGATTTCTTTAATGCATATAAAAAGGAAAGTGAACAATAGCTATATCTATAATCTATAATTTCTAATTTTTATCTATAATTTATAATAACCTATATCTATATCTATAATCTATATCTATATCTATATCTATATCTATAATTTATAATTTATATTTATATTTATATTTATAATATATTAAAAGTGCGAAGGGTTTTAAAAATATCATTAAACTTTTTGACCTTCACTAAAAGTCTCCACTTTATACAAAATTAGGGTACTTGTCCGCACTTCGCGCGGTTATGAAAAAATTATATAAGATTAAAATGATAAATAAAGTGTAAAAATTTTTTATGGAAAGAATTTATTAAACATATTGTTAGTTCAATAACACATAAGAGAGTGAGAAAATCAATAATTTAAAAGAGGAAAAATTTTATAATTCCTCTGAATCCTTACAAGACTAATGAACTTAATGGATTCTATCACATCTCAATTATAAAATATTGTGAAGCTAGTTCACTGTGAGGTTTTAGGATGTGCAAAATGACATGGTATGACTCCTTATTATTTTTTCTTACTATAATTCATTATTGCATTTATAGTATTTTTCATTGTCCTTATCTATACGCGCCATATTATAGTTAGTGACTTACGGCTTTAAATTCAGTAAAATGACTCAAAATAGTTGTTGAACAATTGATGAATTAATAAAAATTCACTAAATTAATAAACAATTCATTCGTATGAATGGAAAAGAACCAAAATTTTTACAGTAATATTTGAAAATCCAGTAAATATTTTAAAATCTATAATAGCAAATTGTATTTAAACCCTATAATAACATTTGAAATTTCATGAAAATTTACATTTAAGACATTTTCATATTGTGTTTCGAATGAAGGGAGTTCGTCACGTTTCTCATTCCCAATAATCTCTTCTTAATCAGTTCTTAAGAAGTCATGATCATAAATCTGCAAGATATGAATAAGCACATTTGATTAAAATATCAAATGAAACTAATAATTTTACATATAATAAATTTCTATATACAAGTTACAACTTACAACCAACATATTCATGCAAAATCAATCCTCCATTAGTCTCCATTCAAATATATATCAAACACATTCTACAAATCTCATTCCACATTTCACAAATTTTAATCCTTATAATCAAATCGTCTCTAGTAATAACTATTCTACAAATCTAACCCTCATCATCAAATCATTTCTATTTGAAAGAAAAAGAATACGCTCATCTAAAAATTCAAGGAAAAGTGAGCAAACTAAGCAAGTTACAAATTGCTTACAAATTACAATATGAAAAATAATTCACTTTCTATCTATTTATAGCACAAAAAATAGAGTATAAAAAGGCTTATTTAAAATTTTAGTTATTTAAAAATTATTACACATTAAAATCTATTAATTAAAATTGATAAGGATGAAATAACGGTTATGAGAAAATTGACATAGAAAAATATGTTAAGCCATTGTAATATCAGGAATAAATAGCGTATCTTTAGATTACCCAAAAAGGATATTGAAGTAGGGGCGAATTTAGAAGATGTCGAGGAATTCACCCAAACCCCATCAGCTAAGCAAGAAATTATACTATATATATATATATATATATATATATAATTATAGATTTTGAATATCTTGAACATAAGATGTTGACTTAATTATTGAGGAGGTTCAAAATTCTTCTTGAGGTTCCAAGTTTAAATCATATACATTGAATTTTTATTTTTTTGAATTTGCTAAGTGAAAATAATGAATCTACCGCCATTGTATTAAAGTAAATTTAATTACATTAAAGTAATGATGTTCTAAGAAAATAAATTACAAGAAAATGAAGGATATGAAATTTGTTTTATCCAAACCTAACATAAGAAATGCAATTTGTCACTCTGTACAAATTATCAAAATCCAATTATTATGAATAAATTATGAATTAGTAATAGAAAGATCTTTATTGATTAACAAAAATAACAGAGAAATTAAAACTTTGTCTGATGTAAGTCCTTCGTTTGAGTATATTTGCAGCTCCTTGCAATGAATCCTAAGCATTTTCATTGTTATAAAGAACTGTCATACTTACCTTTATAATTATTATTAATTGCATATAATAATTGTAGGTAGTAAAGATAGTAGTAAACGTTGAGCAATTGTAAAAGAAATGACTTTTGACATACATTTTCAGGTTATATATGATTATAATTTTTAAAAAATATTTTAAAAAAATGAGAATGGAAATCATTGAGAGATGCACATTAGCAGCCTCCAATTAAATATTAAAAAAAAAAACTTAAATATTAGACGAAATTATCATTTTATAATAATAATAATAATAATAATAATGTTAAAAAAGAAGAAAAAATAAATAGTATTCTTGTTCATAGAAAGGTGTCCTATCATTTTCTTTTGAGTTTGTTGTTTCTATTATTACATTAATAATGTGGTATAATTGTATTAACATTATAATTGTTGAAATTTAAGGTGGATTCATGAAATGAGAAGTGGGAATTCATTAGGGCATTATATTAACGTTATAATTGTTGAAATTTAAGGTGGGTTAATGGAATGAGAAGTGGGAATTCATTAGGACATTGAATGCTATATTATAGACTTTAATTAATTCATAGGTAATTAGTAGCAAAAATTAATTAAAAAATGCAATAAAAGCAAGAAAAATGCTCAAAAAAAGGAGAAAAAGGATAAATTCAAATGGAGATCATTAAGAGGTATCACATCAGTCTCCTCCAATGTCTCCTTTATTATTATATATAGATTGACTTTTCACCTAACCCTATTATTTTAGTAATATTAAATATTTACTATATTACAAAAAAAAAAAAACTTTCCTCTCAAAAATAGAATTCTTTTCCCACCATCTAAAGAAAAGCTATCATTCCTAATTAAAAGAGAGAACCCAAAAACCTCAAATAGAATATTTATTTATTTTAAAAAACTATAAATATAAGAAGTCCATAGTTTACCAAAATCTATTACTAGGTGTAATCAAAATTGTATTCCATCTAAGACTGATGCTCTTTTTGATATCAAACATCGTGATTTGTGTAGTCCAAGTGAAAAACAAACATTAAAATTTTACTTTAAATTAAATACACATGAAAAACTTACAATGATAAAAGTAAGAACTCTTATGGTTATAAACAACTTCTTTGTTGTCATTGCAGTTGACGTGAACTTTTTTTTTGGATAATAGAATGATTTGTGTAGCCCAAGTGAAAAACAAACATTAAAATTTTACTTTAAATTAAATGCACATGGAAAACTTACAATGATAAAAGTAAGAACTCTTATGGTTATAAACAACTTCTTTGTTGTCATTGCAGTTGACGTGAACTTTTTGTTTTGGATAATAGAATTGTTAAATTTTGCTTGTCTATTCAACATTGTGGTAGTTTATATTTATCTAGAATTATTTGTTGCAGAAAATTCATAGATTATGGTGATTTTTTTTCGACAATAATTGATAATTTATTGAAGTTGCTACTAATCTTCAACATCATGACTGGTGAGTAATATATATACCATTGATTATATTATATTCATTTATCTGAATCTAAAATTTTATATGATCAAACTCAAGACACCTATCTTATTGAAATTCTGAATACGACGCCTCTAGGGTAAAATACTTTTATATAAGAAGTCACTCTTCACATTCTTCGTTATTAAACTTTTATGAAGCATGACTTAAATTTTCAACAACCGTCAATTATTACGCATAATAGAATTAAACTTAAATTTAATTTTGAGATCACATTGTTTTTCAAATTAGCTATAGCTCTAAGGGAAAGAAATTTTTGTGTCAATAATGAGTTATGATCTCAAGAATGTCATTCAAAATTTGTTCTAGTCAAAGAGACTATGATTTGGTAGACAATCTTTCTTTTTTAATAGTCATATTTTATGTTTGTTTATTTTGTCCTTTTAATTATAAACTAAATAAATTTACAGTATAATTGCTATTGAGTAAACCAACATTTATTTATTTAGGTTAGTCTTTACTTTTTTGTCGTATTTATTCAAAATTACGTTTTAATTAATTTTTTGAGCTACATTTGGATATGAAAAAGTCAGGTGACCAATGATAATTATTTGGTGATAGTAATATATATATATATATATCAAAATCTATTATTTCTTCAACAAAACATTACCACTTATACAAAACCGTAAATTATATTTTCTCCAGATATGAATTCAATTTGGTTAAAACCAACTTTCGCATCAAAGTTTTCATTTTTTATACATGCTTTCAATATTTTTGAGTATTGTTTAATTAGATTTAGAATATTGATCTTTCCAGCTTATTTGGATGTTTGTTACTCAATGTATTATGTTGTTAGTTTAAATACAATGTTTGTTTTGATTCTTACTTAATTATTATTGTATCCATACGACAAAAAGTATCATTTTATGTAACGATCAATTTTGATGTGATCATGTCGTTATCTTATATTTTTCTCACTTTATATTTGCTTATTATTTAATATATAATCTTCTTTTATTCTTTACTTTACCTTTTCGTGGTAGCTTCCGTAGCCTACTTTTATTGCAGGTTTTAAATTATTGATGTGTGATATTATGTAGCAACGCAATACTATACAATCTATCCAATCAGTACGGTGTTGGTTAGGAATGTGGATAAGCAGAGACATGAAAATTATACCAGAAAATTTGAGAATTCGATAGTTAACTAAATATTAGTGTATCCATAATGATGAAACCAATTTAAGCAATGAATGATTTGATGAAAAGTTCTAACATTATCCTATCTCTTGGCCTATCTCTATCTCTATCACTATCTCTATCTCTAATCTCTATCTATAATCTCTATCTGTAATCTGTAATCTGTAATCTATATCTACAATCTATATCTATAATATATTAAAAGTGTGAAGATCCTTATAAAAATGATTTAAACTTTTTGTCCGACTAGTGGGGTCTGGAGAGGGTAGAGTGCACGCAAACCATACCACTACCCCAAGTAGAGGCTGTTTCTAATAGACCCCATCTCTATCTCTATCTCTATCTCTAATCTCTATCTATAATCTATAATCTATAGTCTATAGTTTATAATCTATAATCTATAATCTATAATCTATATCTATATCTATATCTATATCTATAATCTATAATATATTAAAAGTGTGAAGACCCTTACAAAAATGATTTGAACTTTTTGTCCCACTAGTAGGGTTTGAAGAGGATAGAGTGCACGCAGACCATACCACTACCTCAAGTAGAGAGGCTATTTCCAATAGACCCCCGGCTTAGGACCGATAACAGTATAACAAACACAAAAGATAAGTGCATATAAACTAGTACGGTACGCAAAACAAACTAACATATTTTCTTCAATTTATTATTTAATTATTTTTTATTATATTAGCTATACTTCTAAAATATATGGGACTCCTAAAATATATGGAAGGAGAACCAATTAATATTTTTCTTAGTACTGGTCAATTAGGAAAATACGAAAATAGGACTCTATTGAGAATATACTTCTATAAATATTGAGATGCACATTAGACTAGAGAAGAAATCGGTTTACCTATTGAGAGAATATAATTGATGCTCATCTAACTTGATTGGTGATCCTTAATTTTCTAACGCTCAATTTTTTCACCATTTTTTGTCAACATAATAGAATTCAATATTTGTACTATTGTATTCTTTTATTATAGTTTGTAGCTCGTAGATGAATCTCGATTGGCTTTGAAGAATTTCTTGTGTAAAGAGTAAATTTTATTGTATTGTTTGTTCTCTTTATTATCGTATTATTTTATTTTAATTTACAGGTGGTAGATGAATGCCGATTGACTTTGAGGAATTTTTGTGTGTAAAATTTAAGTTTAGTTGTATTGTTTTGATATCTCTTTTATTGTACTGTTTTGTTATAGTTTACAGGAAGTAGATAAATATCGATTAGTTATGTTTAATGGTATTGGTTTGATATCTCTGCTTTGAGAATTTTTTTGTGTAAAGGTTAGGTTTAATTGTATTATTTTGATATCTCTATTATCGTATTATATAATTTATAGGTGGTCGATGAGTGTTGGATAACTTTGACAAAATTTTTGTGTAAAGGTAGATTTAATTATATTGTTTTGAGGTTTCGTTGTATTGTTTTGTTGCAGTTTATAGGTAGTAGATGAATGCCGATCGACTTTGAAAATTTTTTTGGTAAATGTTAGGTTTAATTAAATAAATTCTCCATCTTTACATATTCAAAAGATGCTGAATTTAATTATTTTATTCATCTTTATTATTTAAACAATTATCCTATTTAGTGTAATATTTGAACTCATTAAAGTGAGATGCAAGCGCGAGGTGCGTGCATCTAAACTTGTAATTAATTAAAGATGGAGGAAGTATTACTTAACTCGGAAACAACCTTGCTACTTCTCCGGAGGTATTGGTATGGACTGCATACATCTTACCCTCTCTAGACCTCACTATGTGGGAATATACTGGGTGGGTTTGTTGTTGTTGTTGTTGTTGTTGTTGAAGTATTACTTATTAAATTTTTCAATGGACAACATTATTGAGTGACCAAAGTGTAGATCACATTAAGTATTCTATACTTGGAATTGTACAAGAAGAATTTAATGGTAAAAAACTCTTAATCTGTAAATATAAATATAAATATAAATATAAATATAAATATAAATATAAATATAAATATAAATATAGATATCTCTATCTCTCTATCTCTATCTCTAATCTATAATCTCTATCTATAATCTATAATCTATAATCTATAATCTGTAATTTGTAATCTGTAATCTATAATCTATATCTATAATATATTAAAAGTGTGAAGATCCTTACAAAAATGATTTGAACTTTTTGTCCGACTAGTGGGGTTTGGAGAGGGTAGAGTGCACGCAGACCATACCACTACCCCAAGTAGAGAGGTTGTTTCCAATAGACCCCATCTCTATCTCTATCTCTATCTCTAATCTCTATCTATAATCTATAATCTATAGTCTATAATCTATAATCTATAATCTATATCTATAATCTATAATCTATAATCTATAATCTATAATCTATAATCTATAATCTATATCTATAATATATTAAAAGTGTGAAGACCCTTACAAAAATGATTTGAACTTTTTGTCCCACTAGTAGGGTTTGGAGAGGATAGAGTGCACGCAGACCATACCACTACCTCAAGTAGAGAGGCTATTTTCAATAGACCCTCGGCTTAGGACCGATAACAGTATAACAAACACAAAAGATAAGTGCATATAAACTAGTACGGTACGCAAAACAAACTAACACTATTTTCTTCAATTTATTATTTAATTATTTTTTATTATATTAGCTATACTTCTAAAATATATGGGACTCCTAAATATATGGAAGGAGAACCAATTAATATTTTTCTTAGTACTGGTCAATTAGGAAAATACGAAAATAGGACTCTATTGAGAATATACTTCTATAAATATTGAGATGCACATTAGACTAGAGAAGAAATCGGTTTACCTATTGAGAGAATATAATTGATGCTCATCTAACTTGATTGGTGATCCTTAATTTTCTAACGCTCAATTTTTTCACCATTTTTTGTCAACATAATAGAATTCAATATTTGTACTATTGTATTCTTTTATTATAGTTTGTAGCTCGTAGATGAATCTCGATTGGCTTTGAAGAATTTCTTGTGTAAAGAGTAAATTTTATTGTATTGTTTGTTCTCTTTATTATCGTATTATTTTATTTTAATTTACAGGTGGTAGATGAATATCGATTGACTTTGAGGAATTTTTGTGTGTAAAATTTAAGTTTAGTTGTATTGTTTTGATATCTCTTTTATTGTACTGTTTTGTTGTAGTTTACAGGTGGTAGATAAATATCGGTTAGTTAGGTTTAATTGTACTGCTTTGATATCTCTGCTTTGAGAATTTTTTTGTGTAAAGGTTAGGTTTAATTGTATTATTTTGATATCTCTATTATCGTATTATATGATTTATAGGTGGTCGATGAGTGTTGGATAATTTTGAAAAGTTTTTTGTGTAAAGGTAGATTTAATTGTATTGTTTTGAGGTCTCGTTGTATTGTTTTGTTGCAGTTTATAGGTAGTAGATGAATGCCGATCGACTTTAAAATTTTTTTTGGTAAATGTTAGGTTTAATTAAATAAATTCTCCATCTTTACATATTCAAAAGATGCTGAATTTAATTATTTTATTCATCTTTATTATTTAAACAATTATCCTATTTAGTGTAATATTTGAACTCATTAAAGTGAGATGCAAGCGCAAGGCGCGTGCATCTAAACTTGTAATTAATTAAAGATGGAGGAAGTATTACTTAACTCGGAAACAACCTTGCTACTTCTCCGGAGGTACTGGTATGAACTGCATATATCTTACCCTCTCCAGACCTCACTATGTGGAAATATATTGGGTGGGTTTATTGTTGTTGTTGTTGAAGTATTACTTATTAAATTTTTCAATGGACAACATTATTGTCATTTAATTTATTTTTTCTTAAATGTCTTTAATTATTAAATTTTTTCTTAGTTGAATTAGGTGGAAAATCAATGAAAATTTTGCCTAATGTGAATTCCTTTTCCTTTTCGACCTTTACCTTGCAACTTATTGCACATTATCATTGTACATCGTTAATAAAATATGGCACATAACTATTAAATTTTATTTATTGTAAGATATAGAATTTAAAGTATTCCGTAGTTTAAAATTGACTAAAATTTTCTAAATTCGAAGTGATTTTTCTAAAGTTTAGAATTCAAAATTTTCGTATTTTAAAAACATATTTTCTTTTATAATCTCAAAGTGATTTTTCTAAACTGAACTCATTGAATAAAGTACACGCGCGGAGCGCGTACCCTAAGACTAGTACCAATAAACATGCTTTTGATCATATTCAAACCTTGATCGTGACTTCACATAATGAATTGCAACGAATGCTTTATTCTTCCCTCGATTTTTACTTAGAACATGTCATCTAATCTATAAGGTTATTGCATGTTTCAAGATAGTAAAAGTAATAAAATGAAACACAATAATAAAAATTTAATAATCATGTCTTGCTGAATTCGGTGGTAATCTTTATCAGTTTATAATCTATTTTATATTAGAAAATATGATTCTCTTCTTTTCTATGGTCAGTAATTGATTGTTCAACCATTCAAATTTCCCTGTTGTTATTTCATGATTTCTATGATATTTAGAATTTTAAATAAGGGCAATCCGGTGCACTAAATTTTTTTTTTATGTGTAGGCTCTGGGGAAGGGTCTGACCATAAGAATCTATTCTACGCAGTCTAACCTTATATTTCTGTCTGAAACTGTTTTCAAGACTTGAACTCGTGACCTCCTAATCACAGAATAGCAACTTTACCAACAACTTTAATTAATGTCTTAATATTTTGGACTTAAAATTAACTAATTTTTTCATATTAGGATATCTATAAAAAATGATAAAATTTAATTCAACTTAACAGGAAACAAGCTAACAACACTACCTAATTAAATAAATTAATTAAAAAAGCCAAAGCTTCCTGTCCCTTAATCATCAGACTACCATTCTTTTCTCTATGTATGGTGTCTTATTATCTGTGAGTTATAATTATAATCCATACGTGAGAATAAAGACTTCTAAAGTAAAGTAAAAACGAATTCTAACTGCACATGTTTTAGTTTATTTATAGTTTCCCCGCTTTTCTATTTCAAACAATTTATCGACATAATTCTATTTCGAAAGAATAAGGATTTCTAAACCTACTAAAGGAAGTCTTAAACAGAAAAGAAAAAAACCTTCTTTAAAGTTTCCAGTTTCCAAAAAACTGACGTTATTTTTACTTCCAAAAAAATAAAATAAAAGTTGTTTAGTTCCAAATATTTTTTTATATTTCTTAAGTCAAATCAAATTATACATAAATACTTGTAATTATTTAAAATCCTTATTTGATCTAGGTAAGAAATCATAATATTTAACACTTTTAAATCAATTAAAATTTTACCTTATTTAAAAAAAAATGGTATAATTTTATTTAAATACTATTTTGACCAAACTTTATCACAAAAATGCGGCTTATTTAATTCCACTTTTCTTTTTATTTTAATTTTGATTCAAGTCATCTTTTTAATTCATTATCATCATTCTTTCTGCCTTTTTGTATTCCTTTTAGTTAATAAATTTAAAATTATATATGAATCAATATCAATCTATATATAATATAAAGGAAAGTCACAGAGGAAGTGATGTGGCACCTCTCTATAGCCTTCATTTTTATTTTTATTTTTTCCTTTTTTGAATTTTTTTCTTCAATCTTTTACTAATCAATTTCTGTATTAATTTAAGAAAAAACGCTATCATATTAACTATATCTAATTATATCTCATTAGTTACAAAAAAAACTTCCATCTATTTGCATTCTCCACTTAAATGACATGTCTTCTCAACTTCATTCCACTTAATTCTCATGGATTAATCAATCTATAAATATCAATCTTCTATGGAGTTGTGGGATACTTATTTGCATTTTCTCCTTCTTCTTCTTTAATACTCCCTCCATCCCATTTTATGTATCATCATTTCCTTTTTTGTCCGTCCCAAAAAGAATGTCATATTTCCTTATTTGGTAAATATTTAAAAATACAATTACACTTTTACCCTTATTGGCCCCACTTAATTAAAAAAAAAAAAGATAGTAGTATATTTTTTGATAAAAGACAATTTGGTAAATATTATCAAGTCTTCCTTATTTCTTAAACTCCGTGCCCGATCAAATGGCGACACATAATGGGACGGAGGGAGTAGTATTTTTTGTCCTTTTTTTTTTCTTTACATCTTTTTCATGTGACATTACAGTAATCATTGATGAAGATCATAGAAATATTCTTTAGAATTTTTTCTGTGTAATAATAACCAAACACAAGTTCATTAAGATGAAAAAGCAAGTTCGATGGCAATGTAAAATTCATCAATGAGAGAATTAATTTAATTTGATACAAGTTTATCAAAATAAAGAAGTAAGTTTAATGGTCTTGAAAGATTCATTAAGAGAGACTATCAAATTAAAGTAGAGAAGTTTGAATGATGTACAAATATATTTTAGTATTTTCAATTAACTATTTTGACAAATGCAAGAAATGTATCTTTGAAGAACAAGACTTTATTACAAAGCTTTCCACTATGTTATAGCTAACGAAACATTCTATTTCTTTAAAACTATATATTTGTGAAGAAAACATGATTGTTCTTTCTTAAATTTAAATTAAGAAGATTTCGCGTGAAGCATGGACTAATTTTTCCGGTATAACAGCTGACCAACAAGGAAGTGCATTAATTTGCAATAATACTATAAATGCTAGTCCTGTAGCAGTTTTAGAAGCAGATAACGAGGAGCAGTATACAAATGATAGTCTTTTGAAGGAGGTACCTGAAGAGAAAAAAATATGTTGATGCTGATCATAATGTATTGCAATCAGGACAGAAGCATATTGAGCCAGCTTCAGTGAACAAGAGTCCTACAAAAGCCCTGCATGAAATAGTCACCCATCAGTCTGGTACAATTATTGCAAATTCAAGTGATACAGATGCTCAGGCTATTAAAGAAGAAGAAGGTGAATCTAAAAATGAGGTGGAGTCCAATAGTAGACAAGTTATCCTTTCTCCTAAAGATGTTAGAAAAAGCCTCAAAAAGGGGAAAAACAATTAACAGAACAATTACCCAAAAGGTTAATACCAAAGAGAAGTGTGGTGACAGCTAAATCCAATAAATAATGAAAGAACTTTTTTGGAATATAAGGTCTGTTAATACTCAACAGGCTTTTATAAGACTCCAAATGCTTAATAGGCATCACAAATTCTTTTTAATAGCTTTTATGGAGCCTTTTCAACAAGCTGGGCAGATTGAAAAATATAGAAGAAAGCTGAAAATACACAGTGCTACAACAAATGTCTCTGGAAAGATTTGGTTTTTCTTGAGAAATGATATACGAATGGAAATTATAAGAGATACTGATCAACAAATTTCCATTAAGATATTTGTACCTGAGGATCAAAAACACATGATAATAACTATGGTATATGCTAGTGTTCAGAAGCTGAGAGGATACCACTATGGAATAGCATATATAATCTTTCCAATCTCAATCTTCAATGTTTGATAGGAGGAGATTTTAATGCATTGTTGAATGAAGATGAGAAAATAGGTGGTCTTACAGTTACCTTACAAGAGGTAGAGGATTTTGCACTTTGAACCAATTCTTGTGAGCTTGATGAAATCTCATTCAGAGGGAGCCCATTCACTTGGTGGAATGGAAGGGCAGGCAGTGACTGTATTTTTGAAAGATTGGACAGATTTTTTTCTAATGCAGCATTACAGAATTGGTTTAATAGATTGGAGCTGGATCACTTGCCTAGAACAGGGTCAGATTATACTCATATTTTTCTTTCTATGCATAAGGAGTCACATAAAGCATTTAAACCTTTCAAGTTATTTTTCTTTTGGGTTGAAGATTCTTCTTTTAAAGAGGTAGTAAGACAGAATTGGAGGACAGAAAAAAAGGTCAGAAAGCTTTGGCTGTCTGGAGTAAAGAGAGGTTTGGTGATATTTTTCAACAACTTGCCATCAGGGAAGAGATTGTGCATATTAAAGAGAAGTTATTTGAGGATCAACCAACCCAAGAAAATAGAAGTGTTCTACAATAGGCTCAAGCTGAAGTTAAAAGATATCTGTATCCGGAGGAACAATTTTGGAGACAAAAAGCTGGTGTTACTTGGTTTGAGAAGGGGGATAGAAATACAAGGTTATTTTATAGCCTTGTAAAAGGGAGAAGAAAGAAACTTCAGATTACCAGGATTAAAAATACTGATGGTGTCTTGCTGGAAGATAATAGGATAATTGGAGATGAAGCAATGAGATGCTTCCAGGAGAAGTTTTCTCAGAATGCAGAAGGGACTAACTTTGATGTGCTGAATTATATCCCTACTATGGTAAGTGAAGAAGAGAATGAAAAGTTGAGGGCAGATCCATTATGAGAAGAAGTTAGATAGGTAATTTTCTCTTTAAATGGTAATAGTTCATATGGTCCAGATGGCTTCTTAGGTTTGTTTTTTCAACATTGTTAGGATATTGTGGAAGAGGATGTGTTGGAGATAGTAAAAAGTTTTTGTGAAGGTAATACTCTTCCTAAAAGTATTACACATACAAATTTGGTGTTGATTCCAAAAAAGAAGATGGTGGAAAGCTTTTTTGATCTTAGATCTATTAGTCTGAGTAATTTTATAAATAAGGTAATTTCTAGAGTCGTTCATGATAGGTTGGAATTGATTCTGTTAGTTCCGACAATGCGGGTACGTAGAATCTGTATAATAGAATAACAACTTCAACTCTTGAGTTCAAGTATGAACAAGAACCCAAAGAAGTTGAACAAATACCCTCAACACAAGATCAAAATGATCTTTCAAAGAGGTGTATTTTTCCTTTTCTTTTTTTTTTTTTTTAGAAAATAGATGAAACAGAAAGTTGTTAGGCCAAGTCGTCCGAATTCACGGACTTTCCTTAAGGAAATAATTCCCCTCACTGTACCCGAGGTTGTGGAATCTTCCTCACAGGATAAAATGGCCTTCAATCCGACTATAGCGGTACCTCAAATAGGCAGATTCTTCAAACACACTCACGGTTAGAATTATCACACTTAAGAGTATTTTTAAGACAAGAAGAAGAAGTTTTTAATCTGAAAATTTTCTGTACAAAACCTGTGGATGAAACCAGGTTTATATAGCCATAAGATGCCTCTTTGTAAAGGTGGCAACGGTACAACTTAGAGGTGTGTCTGTTCTGAAAAATGCATGGCTGCAGCATTTATTATTTCTAAAACAGTCTGCAGTAATTTGCTGAAACAACACACCTTTTCACGAAACAGTGTGTATTTTCATTGAAGAGTTGCAACTTTCTGAAGCAACAATCTGAAACAGTGCAACCCTTTGTAACAGAAGCAACAATCTGTTTAAACAGTGCAACCCTTTGTAACAGAAGCAACAATCTGTTTAAACAGTGCAACCTTTCAAACCAACACATCAGTTCTGAAACACCTGTTCGAGCAGTTCAGTTAGCAGTGCCACTGTTACTGCGTGCATAATGAATTAATGGAGCATTACTGTTTCGAATTGATTTTCAGTCTGGATTTCTTTTCGTCAAATAAACTTTGTCCAAAAAGAAAGATCTCATCGATCGATCATTTGACCAAATCCAAATCCAAATCCGAAGCCGAGCCGAGCGAGCGACGACGGCGGCGCGAGGCATCTCTATTTCCTTGCCTCACTTACCATGTGAAGTAAGTGTTTCACTTTATAAACACTTTAAAGTTCTCTTCTTCCACCAATGTGGGAGAGGAGTAAACTTTCCAATTTAAAGAGTACACTTTCCAATTTGGGTGTCTCCTTCCCTTCACTTGATTTCTCCATTTTTCATCCAACACACTATGAACCCAACAATCCCCCACATGAATGGGGAATGGCTATTTTTTTTTCGTAAAACGTTTACGGGCAGTATGTGATCATCAAGCAAAGACTGATTGTATCTGGATAAGTGGGTTTCCCTTTGAACTTTCCGTAGTGAACATGTATCGGATGCACTCGGTCAATCGGTAGATTTGATAATTTTGAACCGTCGAGCTTTAATGTACACCTAGACAACACATATCACACAACCAGCCTTTTACCGTTTATGGTTCTTACGGTTTTGTTCTTTTCAGCCATGAACACGTCCCGGTTTTCATGAGAGCTTAGAAAATAGGCCTTTACTAACATTCTCTTTGAAGCGGCTTCCACTTCGCCCTCACATAGGTGATTTCTAAACGTTTCAATCCTTTAGATTAAACTATTTGGTCAAATCTGCCAAATTTAGATAATCATTAGAAGACTTTTCACCTTGAGTCTTATCCTTGTTTACTATACATTGTCTACATCATGAGAATGGGTTGGGTAAATGACAATGTTGAACCTGTCAGACATAACTTTGTTTGATCTCCTTGAACCTAACTCTTGGGATCTCCAGTCTGCTAGGTAGAGTTACCGCCATGCTGACTTGTCCTAGGCCTTAAACCCATTCCCTTGGATGTCTTTTCTACTCCTTCTCTAGATAGGCATTTTGTAAGTGGATCCGACACATTATCCTTTGACTTTACATAGTCTATAGTGATAATTCCACTAGAGAGAAGTTCTCTAACGGTATTATGTCTTCGACGTATGTGACGAGACTTACCGTTGTACATCATGCTCCCTGCCCTACCTATTGCCGCTTGGCTATCACAGTGTATACATACTGGTGCCACTGGCTTGGGCCAATAAGGAATATCTTCTAAGAAATTCCGGAGCCATTCTGCTTCTTCACCGGCTTTATCTAATGCGATAAATTCAGATTCCATTGTAGAGCGACCCATACAAGTCTGTTTCGATGATTTCCAAGAAACTGCTCCTCCACCGATAGTAAATACATATCCACTTGTGGATTTTACTTCGTTCGATCCGGTGATCCAATTTGCATCACTATATCCTTCAAGTACCGCGGGATATTTATTATAATGCAAAGCATAGTCTTGAGTGTATTTAAGATAACCCAAAACTCTTTTTATTGCCATCCAGTGAGTTTTGTTGGGATTACTCGTGTACCGACTCAATTTACTGATAGTGCATGCTATGTCTGGTCGTGTACAGTTCATTATATACATTAAACATCCCAATACTCTTGCATATTCCAACTGAGAATCACTTTCACCTTCATTTTTCCGAAGTGCAAAGTTCGCATCCAATGGAGTCTTGGCAATATCGAATTCCATATACTTGAACTTGTCAAGTACTTTTTCGATATAATGAGACTGTGACAGTGCTAACCCTTGTGGAGTTCGATGGATTCTTATACCTAAGATCACATCTGCAACTCCGAGGTCTTTCATATCAAACTTGCTCTCGAGCATTCGTTTTGCTGCATTTATGTCACAAATGTCTCTACTGATGATCAACATATCATCCACATATAAACATACAATGACTTGGTGATTTGGTGTGTCCTTAATATATACACATTTATCACATTCATTTATCTTGAATCCGTTTGCCAACATGGTTTGGTCAAACTTTGCATGACATTGCTTAGGTGCTTGTTTTAGTCCATAAAGTGACTTAACAAGTTTACACACCTTATTTTCTTTTCCTGGAACCACAAAACCCTCAGGTTGTTCCATGTAGATTTCTTCCTCCAATTCTCCGTTTAGGAATGCAGTTTTCACATCCATTAGATGGATTTGAAGATCATATACTGCCGTCAAGGCAATTAACATTCGAATTGAGGTTATCCTTGTCACTGGCGAGTATGTATCAAAGTAATCAAGACCTTCTTTTTGGTTGAAGCCTTTTACTACAAGTCTTGCCTTGTATTTGTCAATAGTACCATCCGTTTTCATTTTCCTTTTGAAGATCCATTTAGAACCTAAAGGTTTATTTCCTGGAGGAAGATCAACCAATTCCCACGTATGGTTACTTAAGATTGAATCAATCTCACTATTGACTGCCTCTTTCCAAAAGGATGAGTCTGATGACGACATCGCTTCTTTACACGTTCGAGGCTCATTTTCTAAGAGAAATGTTACAAAATCCGATCCAAACGAAGTTGACGTTCTTTGACGTGTACTACGTCTTGGATTTTCTTCATTATGTACATTCTCACTTGATTCATCTCGGGGTCGTTTAGATCCTCCACTAGACTGTTCATGTCTAGTTTTATACAGATAAATGTTTTCAAAGAATTCAGCATTATCTGATTCAATTACCGTATTTTCATTTATATCCGAATGTTCGGATTTATGAACCAAAAATCGACATGCTTTACTGCTTTTAGCATATCCTATGAACACGCAGTCCACCGTTTTAGGTCCTATCTTAACCCTTTTAGGTATAGAAACTTGAACCTTCGCCAGACACCCCCACACTTTGAAATATTTCAAGTTGGGTTTCCTTCCTTTCCATTTTTCGTAAGGAATTGATCGTGTCTTACTATGAGGAACTCTATTGAGTATACGATTGGCCGTAAGGATAGCCTCCCCCCACAAATTTTGCGGTAAACCAGAACTTATTAGTAAGGCATTCATCATTTCCTTCAAAGTTCGGTTTTTCCTTTCCGCAATTCCATTAGATTGCGGTGAATACAGGGCCGTAGTTTGATGGATTATTCCATTCTCTACACATATTTGCGCAAAGGGAGATTCATATTCTCCGCCCCTGTCACTTCTTATCATTTTGATCCTTTTGTCTAATTGATTTTCAACTTCAGTTTTATATTGCCTAAACGCATCTATTGCTTCATCCTTACTATTTAGCAAGTAGACATAACAATATCTAGTGCAATCGTCAATAAAAGTTATAAAATACTTTTTTCCACCACGTGATGGTGTTGACTTCATATCACAAATGTCAGTGTGTATTAAGTCTAAGGGATTGGAATTCCTTTCAACAGACTTATAAGGATGCTTAGCATACTTTGATTCTACACACGTTTGACACTTAAATTTATTGCACTTAAAATTTGGCAAAACTTCTAAGTTAATCAGTTATGAATTACATAGGATTTTCAATAGATTTTTATGGAGCACAAAGAAGGAAGGTAAAAACAAACATTGGTTGTCATAACAGAAGTTGTGTTTTCCAAAGGAAGAAGGAGGAGTAGGATTCAGGAACCTCTTTGATATTTCTAAATCCATGTTTTCAAATTTATGGTGGAGCTTTAGAACTTCAAAAACTTTGTGGTTTGATTATATGTGGAATAAGTATTGTAAGAACTTTATTCCAACAGTAGTGCAATAGAGGAGTGGTTCTCAAGTATGGAAGAAAATGTTAGAATCAAGGGATGCTATTGAACAGAAAATTTGGTTGGAACCTACCGTAGGATCCTCTAATATTTGGTTTGATAACAGGTCCAGATTGGGGGATTTGTATTATTTGGTTGATTCAGAATTTCCTATCAATGAAGATGAAGGTGACATTGACAAGTTGATTATTGGTGATACTTGGGATATTCAGAAAATGCAGGGAGTACTACCATATGATATTATTCAGCATGCTATGGACAACATATCTATTAGTCAGAATGCATCACCATGGGATCTGCCTTGGTGGATGCCAACAACAAATGGGAAGTTTACAGTTTCCATTGCATATAACTTGCTTAGACATAAAAAGGAAACATAGGAGAACTGGAAGTATATTTGGAGTAAAGGAGTCCCTATGAAGATAAATTTTTTCTTATGGAGGCTGTGGAACTTTAAAATTCTAGTAGATGATATATTGCAAAGATGTATCAATTTGGTTTCTAGATGTAGGTGTTGTGTTACATCACAGGTGGAAACAGTTCATCATCTTTTTGTTTCAAGCAGTTTTACATCCAGGGTATGGCAACATTATGCAATGAGTGTGGGGGTTCAAGGTCCATTTATACAATGTCATCAAACATTGTCAAAATGGTGGAGCACAAGTTTTGGGGAAAGGATTAAACCAATAGCTCAGGCTTTTCCAGCTTTTATATGTTGGCAATTATGGAAAAGAAGAAACAAAATAAATCATAGTGGTTCCATGTCAATGTATAGGGTCTTTAATGAGATAGATATTGATCTACATAATTTAACCCTAGTGAAGTATCCATGGTTGCAGAAAGTTCCTAACAGATCGCCACTAATTGTTGATTTTTTGCAGAGGTATAAGCAGAAGGTGTATACAGAAATAGTAAAGTGGAAAAAACCTGCACAAAGATGGTACAAGTGCAATTTTTATAGCACTTCAAAAGGAAATCCTGGTGCAAGTTCAATAGCCTTTTGAATTAGGAATGAAGAGGGAGATCTGATAGATGCTTCATGTAGACAGATACAAGACAATACTAGTATGTATGCAGAAGCTTTAGTTATGATGGAAGGTTGCAGTTACTGTATAAAACATTAGATGATGCCTATTAAGCTGGAAACTGACTCACTTTCACTAGTAAAAATGGTAAAGGGGGAGTGAGAGATTCCTTGGAGAATAAGTGCTATAATAAGAAGGATAAAAGAAATGATAAAGTTGGGAGTGGTCACAGTGCAACACACTTAGAGAGCAGGAAATTCCCCTGCGGATTTTTAGCTAACTGGTGTTTTAGTTTTGTGCCGGGGGTCTATCGGAAACAACCTTTCTACTTCTTTAGAGGTAGAGGTATGGACTGCGTACATCTTACCCTCTCCAGACCTCACTATGTGGGAATACACTGGGTTTGTTGGTGGTGGTGGTGGTGTTGTTTTAGTTTTGTAGGTACAAGCAGTTTTAATAATTTCAGGGAGTTACCAAAGAGGGCCAAAGCAATTACAATGCATGATAAACAACAGATTTCACATCTTAGAATTAGAAGCATGAAGAAGCAATTTCAAGATTAACTAGGGTTAAAAAATACCCTAATACTCCCAAGGCAGCAAGTTAAATTAGACAGGGGAGGTTCTTTTTTATCACAAAGTTCAACCAGAAAGTCAGGTATTACAGGTACAAGACAAAATCACAATTGATATTTTACTAAAATTGTAGGCTTGTTTAAACTAATGTAAGGGTGGTATTAATATCTAAGAGATTCATTCCTTTACAAAGGAATAAACAAAACTACATACTGGTAAATGTCAATGATTGAATAAATTGGTGTAATCTTACTTAAATTAGCATAGATGTTAGTACTTGGAGTTTTATTCCAGTGGAATCGACTACACAACACCTGGTGAGAGATTTAGGTGAGATGAAGTGTAATTGATCCGAAGTTACTTATAAACCTATGTTAAATTAAGTTAGATAGGACTGAGCTACAAATTGAAAGGGAAGCAGCTTACCTCAATTCCAAGCTTGAGAAGAATAGATTTCCAGATGAAGAATGTTACAACTATGAACGCAGAGATTTAACAAGTAGAGTACTTAGCTTTTCTGGAAGTTCAGAGCTCGGAGCTACCATCAGCAATGGAAGTCATTTCAGCATGTTTCGTACCTTCAGCATCACAGCAATTGATTAGAGAGAATGAAGTATTTTTTACTAAACTTTCACAGCTTATGGTTTGCCAATACCGACTATACTGTCGGTATGCTACAGTATGATATGGCATAGTACACGTTTGGATTGATTGCATCGTTTAGTGTGGTTTAATAATTATTTTTTAATTTAGTTTGATGGTATGATATTGTATCGTAAAAGGTAATTTTAATAAAATATCTCCGATTATTATAAATTTTAAATTCAATTTGTGTAGGCTATTTCTTCTAAAGCCCCGTGTACAGAAAACAAACAAGCAGAGCAATAAACTGCTTCTTTGAAGCAATTCCAGTAATGCAATAAATTGAAATCTTGCTCTTATCACCTTCGTTTTTGGGTCGTGTGTAATCTCTCCAATTTAGTATTATTGTTTCTCTTTCATAATATATCACTTGACCAAGGTAGAATATTTCTTCTTCCACCTTTTAGTATTATTGTTCGTAATTCTTTTCAAGGTATCCACTTGAGTTCAAGCTTCCAAATAGAAATAGCTACTATTTGGTTAAGAAGTAGTGAAGGGTAAAATTAATTACAGAAAATTATATAAGGACATAGTTGAAAAAAAAAAAGAGAAAACCATGGCACACCATCAATTTGATGGTTTAAGAAATTGATGGATTCCATGGTTATCAAACCATGGAATAATACCATACCATACCTCCCTTTTTAAGAAACCATGAAAACAAACATGGTTCCCATGGTAATCATACCATACCATACCATGGGAAACTACCGTCCAAACAAACTGGGGCTGCTGGGTGTGAAAGCTGCTTGTAAGGAAGAAGCTTCAAGAGCTTTCCTAATCTGATGCCCTAACATCTTTTTTATTTTATTTTTTGTTTATTTTTGTCTCTTTAGTTGTTCGGAACGGGTCAAATTTTAGCCTGATGTAAATAATTTTGTCTTTTTTTAATAAAAAAGGCTTTTGGCCCATCTTTAAATTTAAAAAAAAAAAATGTCATAGAGAAGGTGATGTGGCACCTCTCTATGGCCTCCATTCATATTTCTCTTTTTTTGAATTTTTGTTTCTTTATTTATCTATTTATATTATTTTAATTAGGCAAAAAAATGTGTAGCTTCAACTAATCAACTTTTCACCTTTCATTATAATTATTTTCTTAATTGAATATCTTAATATGCATTCATGAACGAACTTCTGATATCCTTTCTATCTCTTTGTAACATCATCATAAACATCGAGCATTTCACAATTCATTGGTTCCATTATTTTTTCTTTTAAATAATTTTTTTGGAGTTATCCAATTTCATTATGAATCTTATTAACAATGTTATTATAGTGTATGTTATTGTAATACAAGAAACATATCTTTTTAACTTCAAATTATTGAAGCATGAGCTTGGTGTTACTACTGCATATGGGAATATCTTACAAAGTTCTGAATTTTTCATCAAAAGATTAGGCAATGAATCGATAATTATCATGCAATTCTTTCTTACAAGTCCCTAATCAGTATACATATATATATATATATATAAGTGAGACTCTTAGCCCATCATATGTGGCATGCCTTAGAAGTCTCCAATGCTATTTATCCTTTTTTGTGGTTTTTTTGGCCATTTTTTAGTTTTAAAAGATTAAACTTTCACTTAACATTATACACAGCATTAAAAATAGTTATATTAAATAACTTTCATCATCAGTGTTATTAAATTTTTCTCATTTATGTGCTATGTAAAAAATAATAATTTAAAAATCACTCCTTAAACTCTCTTAATCATGTTTAATATGCAAAAAAAATTGAAAATTATTTGTGAAAACCCAAAAATTAATAGATACACACAGGAGAGTTAAAAAAATGGTTGATGTGGTATCCCTCTATGGCCTCCATTTCTATTTTTCTCATTATTTTGATATCTTTTTCTATTTTTTCTCAATTATATGTTGTATTAAAAATCTCAAAACTTTTACTTTTAAATCTCTTATTGTTGATGTGGCATGCTTCTAAAGCCACTATTCACACTTGTCATTTTTTTTCTATTTTATAGCTTTTATCTTTATAAATAAATAAATGAATAAATTTAATATGTAATTTAATTCAATGTGTATTCATTGCAAAATCAAAAACGGTACATTTAATTTGCTACTCCCTCCGTTCGCTTTTACATGTCATTAATTTCCTAATTGAATTTCTACTTTTACTTGTCATGTTTGACATATCAAGAGAAGAAAACTTCTTTTTTCTATTTTACCCTTAAAATTAATTGCTTTTTCTTCAAATTAATTTTGAGATAGAATGTAAGCATCATTTAATAGGTTACTATGATAAAATAGTCATGTTATTAATTATTTTTCTTAATAGGTGTGCCAACTCAAAATGGGACAAGTAAAACCGAACAGAGGTAGTACCTGTAATACCCCGTATTTCTCAAGCTTAACTTAACTCTCAATTCATGAGTTATCCAATATAAATTTTTGAAACACTCAGCATTTTTCAGTTTAGAGCCTGCCATTGTGTAGGAAATTGAATTAGCTTTTCAACGATATAAAATTTGCCTAAATATGATAATCGGGTGAGAAGTTATGACTATTTTAAGTTTCAATCGTTAAACATCGTCATTCAGGCCAGTAGCGCATCGTGGAGTATGTCAAAATGACAATTGTCAGTTTTCAGCGAGGTACCGCGATGCCGGCGCATTGCGTATAACTTGTTTTAATATGTGTCAATTCTTAGTGTACCAACGTGATTCTACCGCATCGCGGTGAACTTCCAGGTTCTAACCTAGGTGGCAACGCGATACCACCACGTCGCGCCATCATGCATTTCCAGAGACAATTTCCCAGTTGGCAATTTTTAGAGACACAACACGATAGCACTGCATCGCGCCAAGTGCCTATTTTGAAATTTTAATAGAAATTAAAAGTGTCGTCCAGGGTTAAATTGGTCTTTTTCCATGAGTTTAATACGTCCAGATACGGGATTTAATTCCTAAAAAACGTTTTAAAGTCATTATTCACTTAATTTTCCCCCTAAATCTAAGCATTCTCTCTCAAGGAAACAAACCCTAGCTTCAAGAAACCAAGAGCAACCTCAAAGGATTCACCAAGAACTTCAAGAAACTCATAAATTAAGGTATGTTAAGTGTTCATCTATGGGTTCCTTTCACCCATAGAGTCCACGAACCCATTTTCAAACTACAAGATTGTTGAATTATGAACTTCCAAGATTGAATTGAATTAAATTCATGTTCATGTTATTGTTGGGTTTTAGTTCATGATTAAATTACAAGATTTTATGAAATTAATCATTGTATGTGTTGAATTACATGATTTTCATGATAAACCCTTCAATTTAAAAGTTGATTTATATAGCCATGATAACTATATGTGTTGATTATCGTATAACTAACATATGCTCCCCATGTGTTTGATAAAATGCCTATGTGAATGAAATAGTGTCATTATAACATGATAGCATGTATTCCCCATTCATGTATAAGTAGATACATTACAAGTGTTTGATTAAATACCTTTATGACTGAACTAAGGACAAGTATATATTGTTATGATTTTTCAAGAGTATATTATGCTTTATTTTTTATGCTATCGAGTCCTGGGGGTATTTAATACCAGGCAATATAGCTGTATACCAAGAGCCAGTGTTAGTTATAGAATCTCAGTAATGTCACAATCAGTAGTACTCTCAGTCAGTTACAAAACTCAGTAGAACTCAGTCAATTACCAAACTTAGGAAAACTCAGTAAGCTCAGTATCAGTCCAGTCCAGTTTAGTATACTCAATTCATCATGTCTTTCAGTTGAGAATAGAATTCATCACCGAGTAAACCCAAGGATGGGGGCTCACCTGCCAGTAGAGGGTGTGATTTCTAGAAGCAATCCTTGTATTCCAGAACTATGTAGCCAGCATAGGTTGAGACATCAAACTTGCCAGTTGAGGGTTGATGAGGTGTTTTAACCTGCCAGATGAGGGTTCCACTATTCTCATTAGAGTACCTATTAGATAAGGGTAATTCTTCTGTGTCTTTACCCGTGGTATGGTATTAATACCCTTCCAACTAGGGTCACAGGTTGGACCCCAACTCAGTTATCTTATTTAGGGTATGTAGGTTAGATGATTACCTTCCACAGTTGCAGTTGCAGTTTCAGTCTTCAGAATAGAACTCAGTTCAGTTCTATAGAATCAGGATTATCAGATACAGTCAACCAGTATCAGTAAATCAGTTATCAGTAACTTCAGATATCAGTTACTCAGTATCAAAATCCAGGAGTTAGCTTCAGACAAGCTTAGTCACAATATTTATTTATATGCACATTAGTGCATACTTAGTATTTACAGCAGTATCAGTTATCCATGTACTCTCATATTTAGTTACTTTATATCATACGGTCAGTTATTGTTCATGCAAATGAACCCTTGAATTTAGCCTTACCTCATTTAGCATACCAGTATATTTTATGTACTGACACATACTTTTTCTTTATGCTATGATGTCTCATATCATAGGTTCGAACGCTCAGGTTCTTGACAGCACATAGATAGATTCAAATTTAGCTAGCAGCAGTAGATTAACAGTGAGTTCTCATCATTCAAGGATATTCTTTTATTTTATTATTTCAGTAGACTCAGTATTTCAGTAGATGGAGTTAGTTGGGGGATTATCCCATCAACTCCACTTTCAGACAGTTTTAGTTAGAGGGTTTTCAGACTAGTTTTCAGTCAGTATTTAGTTTTACAGATATTATCACAGATAATATAATTTATCAGTATTTCAGATGTTTTAAACCTTATGACATTTTAGCCTATTCTGCACATTTATTATAGTATTATGTTTCAGTGCTCACAACAGATATCAATCATGGGTTAGCTTGTAGTTCTTCAGGGTCGTAAGCATCGTGTAGCATCTGGGGTATAGACTCGGGGTGTTACAATTTTGGTATCAGAGCCTAAGGTTCAAAAGTGTCCTAGAAAGTCTAAAAGTCGTATCTAGTAGAGTCTTATGCATGGGTATGTAGCGCGCCACACTTATGGACAAGAGGATACAAGATGTTTTAGGAAATAGTTTACCTCCTTTCAGTATTCGTATCGTGCGAGTGAGCATGAGCTCAAGTTAAAATCTCAGTCTAATTAGTTTCCTCCTTTTAATTTACAGAACATGCCTTCTAAAAAGGGCTAACGAAAGGAGAATCGAAAATTAATCAGCACCTCATCCCATTCAGGCAAATCCCTTGGACGAGCATGTCTTCTATACAGAATTCAGAGCTGCATTCACTACTCTACCCAATTTTGTAGCAGCTCAGAATGAATGGCCAACTGTTATTCCAGCTAACCCAGTGGCCAATACTGCCGTAGCCAGAATTCGAGACTTTGCCCGAATGAATCCTCTCCTATTCTCAGGATTTAAGTTAGAAGAGGACCCATAGGAGTTCCTTAATAAGGTTCAGAAAGTCACAGACATCATGGGAGTGACTTCCAGTGAGAGTGCTGAGTTAGCTGCCTATCAGCTATAAGATGTAGCTCATATATGGTTTAAGCAGTGAAAGGTAGACAGGGGCACAGATACAGAGCCCGTAGAGTGGGAAGAGTTTGCTACTACTTTTCTAGATAAATTCTTTCCCTTAGAGCTGAGAGAAGCCAAGGTGTTAGAGTTTATGAATCTCAGGCAGGGCAGTATGAGTGTGAAAGAATATTTCCTTAAGTTTACTCAGTTAGCCAGGCATGCTCCCCATGTAGTAGCAAACAGTAGGTCCAAAATGAGCAAATTCATATCTGGGGTGTCAGATAGTGTGGTTAAGGAGTGTAGAAAATAATGTTGAATTAGGAGATGGACATATCTAGGCTCATAGTCCATGCTTAGCAGATAGAAGAGGCTAAGATCATATAGAGAGAGAGGAAGAACATGAGAGCTAGAATAGGTAGCTTTAATTTTAATCAGCCTAAGTTAGAGAGCGATAACCTTTCCCAATTTCATCCAAAGTCTTCAGTTCCAGCACCGTCCTCAACCAGTGCTCCAGTACCTAAGTTCAAAAATGGTAACAAAGATAGAGCACCGGGCTCTAAATCTCACAGTAGTGTCAGCAGTGCTCAAACAAATCCTCTTTTTCAGCAATATGGCAAGAGCCATCAGCGTGTCTGCAGAGTTGGTAGTGATGTTTTTTTCGGGTGTGGCAAGCCAGGCCACAGAGTCAGAGATTGTCCTCAGTCAGATTCCCAGAGTCAGCATAACCATTCCCCAGCTCAATCAAGTTGCCTGAATCAACAAGGTGCCACTTCCAGTGCCACTAGTAGGCAACACCCAAACAGGCTTTATGCACTTCAATCCAGAAAAGATCAGGAAAATTCTCCTGATGTGGTCACTGGTACGTTACAGATCTTCCATTTACATATCATGCTTTAGTAGATCCAGGAGCTCCTCTATCTTTCGTAACTCCTTGCATGACAGTCAACTTTAAGTTAGACTAAAAATATTAATAGGACTTTTCTTAGTGTTTACTGCATTAGATAAATCCATTCCAGCCAGAAGAATATACATAAATTGCTCAGTTACAGTATTTCAATAAAATCCCCTCAGCTAATTTCAATAATAGAGTCATTCTGTTTCAGTTTCCTGATAGACTAATCATTGAATCATGGGGTAGTCCCTCAGTTTCAGTTGATCTAAGTTTGAATCTCTAGATTGAACTAGTAGAAAGAAAAGTTAAGAATTCTAAGTTAGTCCGTGTTAAGGTTGCTATATGATGATTTTGGGGCGATAGAAAGCTAAGAACCATGTATCAAAAGGAAGTACTAGAAGTGGACCTTACATCATCAGGAGTAGTTCTTCAGAATAAGTTTGGTGTTTATGAGTATTGTCATATCTCAGACTATAGAGTAAAGTGGTTCAGTTCAATTTAGAGTTTATTAAGTGCCTCACTATCTTAGAATAATGGCTTTAACCTAAGGGGGGAGATGGTAGTACAAGTAACTAAGTGAGGCTTTCAGATTTTAGTGGTAATGCTAGTATATGTAGAAAAGTAGTGGGAGAGGTTGATGCCCAACCCATCTTTACCTCAGTGCAAAGTTTTGCACTTCAGCTATCACGATATCTACTCACGCAGTACATATCAGCTCTACGATCCAAGCCCATATTCGTGCACATCCACGAATATCATGTACACTTATAGTTCCTAGTATAAGGAGTTCCAGTTTAGTCAGTGTTTTGAATCATGTTCCATGAAAACGAAAATCCAAACTCAGGTCATACAACTCAAACTCATGTACTCATGCTTTACAGTGTGCTTAGTTCAGCATTCAATTCCAGACCTAGTCCAGTTTCAAGTTTTCTTGACCAACGCATACAGTTATCAGTTATTCAGTTATTCAGTTGTCAGTATCTCAGTATTTTAGAATTATGCCATGCGCTTTGTCTTGCATTCCTAGATAATACCATTTCTATGAATTCACGCTCAGTTACCTCATGTTCCTCAGTCATCCCTTATCTCAGATGCATAGTACCCTATAGTTTCAGTCCAGTTATTTAGGTTAAGTACAGTTCAATCTTACATGACCAACATCCAGCTATCAGTCATCCAGTTAATCAAATAAGTTAGTATGTTTACGCATTCGTGCTTAGTGCCCATACGAATATTTACAGTAGCCCCAAGTGAAATGCAAACAAGTTTATATATTTTTCTATCTTTCCATCTAGTCGTACTATCCAAAGTCTCACGAATATTCCCATTATAATATGGAGCATCCTAGTAATTATGAGTTCAACCCAGTTCATGTATCATGCCTCAGTTTCATATCTCAGATATTCAGTCAAGATTTAGATCGTAGATGCCCCGTGCATCGTCTCAGCTTTCTCAGAATCCCAGCCAAGTCAGCATTCTTCGAGGGACATAATGCCCCAAGGGGGATGCACTATAAACCCCAGAGTTTTTATATCCTAAACCTTTCATTTTCTCTTCACGTAACGAATCCAGTTTGGAGTAGTGGGTACTCATAAGTTGACCCTCAAGTTTCAATCTCAGCCGTAAACCATGTATTTAAGAAATCAGTTCATGATATTCAGTTCATGTATCATATTTCATACTAAGCTATGTTCTCATGTTTCCATTCATGCATGTTCAGTAAATGATCTCAGGTTTATCAGTATTCTCAGCTTAAGGTAACAGTCTTCCTTAGAGTTACTCGTTCCATGTTCAGACATAGTTATAAACTTGGTGTCCATTACCGTTGCATATTCAATCATGGATTTATGAATCAGTTCAGTCATGTACTCATGTATTAGATATGCATGTTCATTACGAAAACTTAGCTTATCAGTAGCTTCAGTCGTGTATTCCATGCATCAGATATGCATGTTCAGTATGAGAACTCAGCTTGTCAGTAGTTTAGTCATGTAGTCATGCTTCAGTTGTTCATGTAAGTGTGTAAACTCAGTCTATCAGTGTCTCAGCTTAATCAGTCTCATTTGAGGACGAATGTTCCCTAGGAGGAGATATTATAATACCCCGTATTTCTCTTGCTTAACTTAACTCTTAGTTCATGAGTTATCTAATATAAAATTTTTGAAATGCTCAGTTATTTTCAGTTTAGGGCCTGCCATTGCGTAGGAAATTGAATTATCTTTCCAACGATATAAAATTTGCCTAAATCTGATAACCGGGTGAGAAGTTATGACTATTTTAAGTTTCAGTCATTAAACACCGTCATTCAGGCCAGTAGCGCATCGCAGAGTATGTCAAAATGGCAATTTTCAGTTTCCAGTGAGGTACCGCGATGCCGGAGCATCGCGCCATAACTTTTTTTCATATTTGTCAATTCTCAGTGTACCAACACGATTCTACCGCATCGCGGTGAACTTCCAGGTCCCAACCAAGGTGGCAATGCGATACCACCGTATCGCGCCACCATGTATTTTCCCAGTTGGAAATTTCCAAAGACATGACGCGGCTAGGTGCCTATTTCAAAAATTTTGACGAAAATTAAAAGTGTCATCCAGGGTTAAATTGGTCTTTTCCCATAAGTTTAATACGTCCAGATACGGGATTTAATCCCTAAAAAACATTTTAAAGTCATTATTCACTTAATTTTCCCCCCAAATCCAAGCATTCTCTCTCAAGGAAACAAACCCTAGCTTTAAGAAACCAAGAGCAATCTCAAAGGATTCACCAATAACTTTAAGAAACTCACAAATTAAGGTATGTTAGAAATTCATCTATGGGTTCTTTTCACCCATAGAGTCCACGAACCCATTTTCAAACTACAAAATTGTTGAATTATTAACTTCCATGCTTGAATTGAATTGAATTCATGTTCATGTTATTGTTGGATTTTATTCCATGATTAAATTATAAGCTTTTATGAAATTAATCATTGTAAGTGTTGAATTACACGATTTTCATGATAAACCCTTCAATTTGCAAGTTGATTTATGTAGCCATGATAACTATATGTGTTGATTATTGTATAACCTAAGCATGCTCCCCATGTGTTTGATAAAATGCCTATGTGAATGAAATAGTGCCATTATAACATGATAACATGTATTCCCCATTCATGTATAAGTAGATGCATTACAAGTGTTTGATTAATTGCCTCTATGAGTGAACTAAGGATACATATACATTGTTATGATTTTTCAAGAGTATATTATGCTATCGAGTCCTAGGGGTATTTAATACTCGATAATTTAGCTGTGTACCTAGAGCCAGTGTTAGTTACAGAATCTCAGTCATGTCACGATCAGTAGTACTCTTAGTCAGTTATAGAACTCAGTAGAACTTAGTTAGTTACCAAACTCAGGAAAACTCAGTAAGCTCAGTATCAATCCAGTCCAGTTCAGTATACTCAGTTCAGTGTCTTTCTGTTGGGAGTAGGATTTAGCACCGAGTGAACCCAATGATGGGAGCTCAACTGCCAGTAGAGGGTGTGATCTTTAGAAGTAATCCTTGCGTTCCAGAACTACATAGCCAGCATAGGTTGAGACATCAAACCTGCCAGTTAAGGGTTGATGAGGTATTTTAACCTGCTAGATGAGGGCTCCACCGTTCTTATTAGAGTACCTGTCAGATGAGGGTAACTTTTCAGTGTCTTTATCCGTGGCATGGTACTGACACCCTTCCAACTAGGGTCACAGGTTGGACCCCAACTCAGTTATCTTATTTGGGGCATGTAGGTTAGATGATTACCTCCCACAGTTACATTTACAATTTCAGTCTTCAGAATAGAACTCAGTTAAGATCTACAAAATCAGATACAGTCAATCAATATCAGTAAATCAGTTATTAGTAACTTCAGATATCAGTTACTCAGTATCAGAATCCAGGGCTTAGCTTCAGACAAACTTAGTCACAGTATTTATTTATATGCACATTAGTGCATACTTAGTCTTTACAGAAGTATCAGTTATCCATGTACTCTCATGTTCAGTTACTCTATATCACATGGTCAGTTATTGTTCATGCATATAAACCCTTGCATTCAGCCTTACCTTATCTAGTATACCAGTACATTCCATGTACTAACATATACTCTTTCTTTGCACAATGATGTCTCATATCATAGGTTCGGAACCTCAGGTTCCCGACCGCGCATAGATAGATTCAGATTCAGCCAGCAGTAGTAGATTAACAATGAGTCCTCATCATTCGAGGATATTCTTTTATTTTATTATTTCAGTAGACTTAGTATTTCAGTAGATGGAGTTAGTTGGGGGATTGTCCCATCAACTCCACTTTCAGACAGTTTCAGTTAGAGGCTTTTCAGGCTAGTTTTCAGTCAGTATTTAGTTTTACATATATCATCACAGATGATATAATTTATTAGTATTTCAGATGTTTTAAACCTTATGGCATTTCAGCCTATTTTTCACATTTATTACAGTATCATGTTTTAGTGCTCACAACAGATATTAGTCATGGGTTAACTTGTAGTCCTTCGGGGTCGTAAGCACCGTGTAGCGTCCGGGGTAAAGACTCGGGGCGTTACAGTACCACTTTCTCTAATTAATATTAATGTGTCTTTTCCCTTTTTAACTTTCTCCTTCCTAATGGAGTATTAACAAACGAGAAGTGCTAAATGACTATAAAATTTGGCCTGAATTTGGCCGTAATTGTAAAAAGACTGTAATGACCTTTATCTTTCAAAACAAACTCATTCTTTTTTCTTTTTTTTATTCAAAGAAAATTAAAGTCTTTGTTATTCCCTAAACTTAAAAGTCAATTTCCACATTGAAAAATGGTAATAAATAAATGACCATTTATTAAAATGTGTTTGTTAATAAAATATGATCATATATATAGATATATATTCATATATATATATATACATATATATATAATTCATGATATTTAATTTCAAATTCTCCATATATAAATGATTAATATTGAACACTTTATAATATGAATATACTTTCTAAATTTTAAAATGAAATACTTACACATGTACTTTGATAATCTTACACCTTATATGAAGTGTCTCTATAATTAAATATATAATATAATTTTTAAAGGATAAATTATAACCATAAATATAAATAAAATATTTTTGCGAAGTTACTCTAACGAATATTTAAATCAAGGGTAAAAAATTTATTCATACATTTTATTTAAAAAATAAATAAATATTTTAGAAATAGGATATGATATAACTTATTTAAAAGATATACCCACTATAAATTTTAACTTTCTATGGATTTAAGTACTTATTTTTGTAATTTTATGAACTATAATATTTTATTATATATCATCTCTTTTTTATTGTAGTTTTTCTTTATTTTTCCCTTGAAAATTATTTATATATAACTAGTTAAAAAAAGTTTTAATTATGTAGGATTTTCATTATATGCAAGGTATAAATGTTTTTAGCAAAAATAGGATTAACGTTTTTGGAGATGTAACTGTAAGATTTTCATAACCTAGAAAATGTAATTGTTTAGTGTAATATTTATTGTCGACAACTATAAACTGTTTTGAGCTTTGACTATCTTTATTGATATATTTTAAAATTATATAGTTAAAAAATATTTAAATATGTAGTTTATAAATTTATTTAATTATAATAAATAATAAAATTACTTAATTAGAGATTTCACTAATTATAAAATTAACTAATGATTCACAAGGTATTAAATTGACTTAAAAGTCAATTCCCACATTGAAAAATGGTAATAAATAAATGACCATTCATTAAAATATATTTTTTAAATAAAATATGATCATATATATATATATATATATATATGTATATATATATATATATGTATATATATATATATATATATATATATAAATTCATTATATTTAATTTCAAATTCTCAATATATAAATGATTAATATTGAACACTTTATAATATGAATATACTTTCTATATTTTAAAATGAAGTACTTACACATGTACTTTGATAATTTTACACCTATATCTTCTATGAAGTGTCTCTATAATTAAATATATAATATAATTTTTAAATGATACATTATAACCATAAATATAAGTAAAATATTTTTGCGAAGTTATTCTAACGAATATTTAAATCAAGGGTAAGAAAATTTATTCATACATTTGATTTAAAAAATAAATAAATATTTTGGAAATAGGATATAATACAACTTATTTAAAAGATATACCCACTATAAATTATAGCTTTCTATGGCTTTAAGTACGTCTATTTTTGTAATTTTATAAACTATAAATTTTATTATATATAATCTCTTTTTTATTGTAGTTTTTATTTATTTTTTCCTTAAAAATTATTTATATATAACTAGTTAAATAAAGTTTCAATTATGTAGGATTTTCATTATATGCAAGGTTTAAATGTTTTTAGCAAAAATAGGATAAACGTTTTTTTAGATGTAACTGTAAGATTTTCATAACATAGAAAATATAAGTGTTTAGTGTAATTAATTATTGTCGACAACTATAACTGTTTTGAGCTTTGACTCTCTCTATTGTTATATTTTAAAATTATATATTTAAAAAATATTTAAATATGTAGTTTATAAATTTATTTAAATATAATAAATAATAAAATTACTTAATTAGTGGTTTCGTTAATTACAAAATTAAGTAATGATTCACAAGGTATCAAATAGGCTTAATATAGAGGTGCAATACTACAACATTAGTGCATGAGTATTCTCTTAGGTTGATGTTAACTAGGGTCATCACTTAATTACTTGAATTTTTATTGTACTTTTCAAAAGATGATAATGAATAAATATGTAAAACTTCAACATTTTTTGGGGAAAATAAACGATTTTATTTAACCAAGTGAACGTTTACAACACTAGGAAGCTATAAAACTTCAACATTAATACGTGACTCTCTTGGGTCTTTATAAAATAGGATTGACACTTTTGAATCATATGATTTTTATGATTTATATAAAGAGGTAATTTCTACCATGTCTAAAATATTTTTAGTTTAATTTCTACTATTGTTATTGTATTATTTTCAAATTATGTTTAAATATTTATTTAAATATGTATGTTAAATTTATTTAAACATACTAAATTATTTTAATTAGAGTTCACAATAATAACAAATATAAGTAATGATTCTCAAATTATAAAATCGGTGTAACATATGGGCGCAAGACTACAATATTAACATGTGACTCTCTTGGGTTGTTGTTAACAAGAGTTGACAGTAATGAATACTTTGATTTTTATAACTTGTCGATGTCCACCACATCTAAAGTGTTTAAGTCTTGATTGCCGTTATTAAAATATTTTCAAATTATATTTGAAATATCATTCAAATATGAAAACTTTTAGATTTAAAATTTAACAAATAAAATATGCCCAAATATGAGTAAGGATTCACAATTTATCAAACCAGCATAACATAAGGGCGCAAGACTATAATATTAATACCCGACTTTCTTAGGTTGATATTAACTAGGATCCATACTTACAATTTTTATGATACATTAATGTCTACCATGTTTAAAGTGTTAGAGTTTTAACTTTCGTTATTAAAATATTTTAGAATTACATTTAAAAAATTATTTAAATTATGTAGTTTATTTTAGAAAAAAAACATAATAACTTTCTACATAATTTTAAAATAATATATGTTATACCATTTGTCTCAATTTATGTGGTATTGATGCAATTTGAGAGTGAACTAAATTTTTTATATATATTTTAAAAAATTTTAATTTATTAATTATTGTGATTTATAGCTTATTCTTCTGTCTCAATTTATGTGGCAGTAATAAAATTTAGAGAATCAATTAAATTTTTTTACGTCTTTTTAATCATTTCAAGTTGTTAATTATTATGATTTATAATACTTTAACTTAATTCTCAAATATATAACAAATTAAAAAGAAAAGTAAAATAAACAAATATAAAAGAAAATATCTAAGCAGGCAACACAAGCAAATATGTCGATTTATTGTATGTTTATCATCCTTTATAAGTGAGATAAATAAATCACATATGCCCATTTAAGTGGCACAATGCTCAGATGACCATAATAATTAATTAAGGATAATATAGTAAAATTATAATTGAAGTAGTGAAGTAGACATGTATTAAATGACTTACAATAACTAATTAAAAGTTATATAGCAAAAATACTATAAAAAATAATTGTGAAATTTTTTTTAAGTGGGTATATAAGATGTCAAGTTAATTTAAAACATCAAAAGTTAATTTATTAGTTTATGTCTATTTTATCTTTTATATTAAATATTAATAACCTTTTCATACTTAGATGACTTATAATAATTAATTAGGAGTGGTATTTAGTAAAATGACGGTTGAAGCAGCTAAAGAAAAAATGTCATAAATGTCTATTTTTTTAAAAAATTAAATATTATTAATTTTCTAATACATAAATAACTTATAATAATTAATTAGGCACGATATAGTAAAATCATGGTTGAAGCAGCTAACAAACATATCGAAAACATGAAAAATTTAAGTGGGTCTAAAATGAGACGTCAAGTTAATTTAAAACATCAAGGGTTAATTAATCATTTTATGTCTATTTTATTTTTTTATTAAATATTATTAAATTTTTAATACGTAAATGACTTATAATAATTAATTAAGGGCGATACTTATTAAAATGATGGTTGAAACAAACATGTCATAAATATTTATTTTTTAAAATTAAATATTATTAATTTTTAATAAATAAATGACTTATAATAATTAATTAGGAGTGATATAGTAAAATCATTATTGAAGCAGTTGACAAGCATGTCGAAACTGTTGCATCTATAATCCAGAAATTTGACTTAATTTATTTGTAACATTTCATATTTATATAGACACTAGACATCGATAGGACCATGCTTATTTTTTGTCTCAATTTATGTGACACAAATATAATTTAGATAATCAATAATTAAAATAATTTAAAATTTTAATTATTGTGATTTATAATATTTTTTATTCTATTAAAATATGATTTTTATAATATGTCGATATTTACCATATTTAAAGTATTTTGATTTTTGACTATCGCTATTGAAATATTTTCAAATTATATTTAAATAGAGCTTAAATTTATTTAAATGTAATAATTAATAAAATTGATTAATTAAATAAATAAGTAATTATAATATAATTATTTTCAATTTGTTATTTATAACGAATATAAACAAATTTTATCAAGTCTCATTCAAGTTTTATCTTGATCAAGTGTTATAATAGTTGTTATTTTGTTCGAAGTTTCAAACCTTATCTATCTGAACAATGATTTTATGGTCTACTATTAAACTAAATTAATAAATAATTATTACAAATGCAGTTATAATTAATTAAACCAAAGATTAATAGTTGAACATAGTTATCACATAAGCGTATTTGTACAATTATTTATATCTAAATAAATTAGTGATTAAATTTTGTTATTTTTTATTAACTAATTATAACAAATTTTAAAAAATTAACTTTACTAAATTTTACTTTAGACTTGTTTCATCGGAATGATATCTTTATCGATCTAGTGTAGTTAGTGTTGTTAATGATGCGTTTAATTTCATGGCTTGTAAGTTTATAATATAATTTTTTTAAAAATAAATGATTATATTAACTTTGACTAACTAATTATATTTTTTTTTTAAAAAATTAATATGTTTCACACAAGCTTCATGCTAATCAAGTGTTTTGAGAATTATCATTTGATTGGAAGTGTTTTTATTAGTCTCAATTCAAATTTACAGAATCTTATTTATAAGTTCCAAATATAATTTTAATAAATAGATTATTATATCTAATTATTTTATTAATTACTATACTTAATCTAAAGAAAATTTTACAAATTCTCGCTAATTATGTGAAGACAGATACAAATTATTTCTCGTGGATAAAATTACTTACTATATGTATATTTCTCGTAAAATAAATATTTATTTATAATTATAGTCTGTAACATAAAAAAAATTCATAGCAATGAGTATAAATTCTAGTCATGAATCATGAAAAAATGGTAAATAAATTTTGCCACATCTATTTTTACAAATGTTACGAAAACAAAAAAAATATTGTTAAATTGCTTAGAAAAATAAATTTTTTACATTTAACTACGACGTATTTTGTTAGTATATTTATCTATAGAAAAATGTAAAGTAACAAAATTTTAAGCATGCCAAAACATGTTATTATTAAAACTCTATATTCATACACTAGTTTTCATATTCATTAAAAAAAATCATAAAATCGCACTAGTGTGATAAAAAATAAATAAAATAATTTAATTAAATTTCTCAAAAAATGTACAAAGTATAAACCATACATAATTAAAATTTTAACTAAAATTAAACTACTTCAAACGTAAAAAATATATATATAACCAACAGGCAACAACTAATAAATTAATTTTCACTGATTAATTTTTGTTAATTACACACTTCTACATTTGATAATTATTTAATTATGTAATTATTGGCCAAAAATTAGATAATTAAAAATAGAATACATAAATTGTCCATTCCCATGTATTGGAATAACTTTCAATGTATTGAGAAACGGTAATAAATAAAGTAGTCTTAGAAATTTTGATTTAGGATGAAAGGGGCAAAACTATCTAAAAGCTAACTAGTTTAAGTGTGAACATGTCTTTCTACTATTATGGCCAAATTTGGGCCAAATTTTTATGGCCTAAAGGATTTTTCCGTAACACAATTATGTATCTTTTCCTATTCTCTCGTTTAAGGACACACAATAAATACCAAATTAAAGAGATGGAATTATAGTGAAAATATATACAAATATAAGAACATCCTCCTTTTGATTAGTTAAGCAAACAAATTTTGTGCCCTTTTCATGTTGATAATGGAGAGATAAGAGATTGAAAATCAAGAAGAAATGTCAGTCAATCGATCGAGACATAAATATCATTCTTACCCTTGTGGTTCCGTTCTTCTTCGAATTCTACATATAGGAAAAATTTTAATACACCAAATTACCTTTCTATGAACTTTTGTTACTTTTTTTTTTTTCAGATTCACAATTTGAATCCCAACTATATGTTTGAAGTTGTCATAGTTGAAGGAGATTATGCTTTTCTAAATGCTCTGAGTAGATATATTGTTAAGCTTTTACAACCATATTTATGCATTTTCTGTGGGTACTCATTTTTTTATTAAGTAGTAATGTTTATATATATATATATATATATATATATATATATTATATTCTCAATTTTGTAATCATGTTGACGGATACTCACATTTCTTATTTTGTATTTATTATTTTTTGCCTTTGATCTAATAAGCTTGTAAAGGATTTTCCTCTTAGAGGGTTAGAATTAGTAGAAGAAGAAAGAGAAGAAACAAAAAACAATGGGTTAGAGAAAGAGTGTCTAGCTGCTCTCTTATTTCAATTCCATTTTCTTCCTTTCCTAGTTTTTAGCTTTCTCAAATCGTGATTAATCCCCCCTACTATTTCCACTAATTCGAATCTTCCAAATGATATCCTAATGGAGGAGGGTAAGCCCTTATACAAGGAAGTAACATCGAACTTGCTACCAACTTTTAAACTTCCCACCGACTTCACCACCGAGGAAGCTGATGCAGAACAATTGGACGGTGATCTCATCGTTCTCTCTTTAGAGGACAAGAGATGCCTCTATGCCCCTGACAATATGAGGTTATCATCAAACCCTTCTGGAAGAAATTCCCTCACCCTTATCTAAAAACGAAACTGGAATCCCCTTGGAAGCCCTCCGAACCACTTTGCATAATTGATTTGGGCCTAAATTTTTTCACTGTCAAATTCAAGGACCCAGAAAATCAAGCAAAGGCGCTTCAAGGTGGCCCCTGGTTCATTGCGGGGAGTTTCCTGTCAGTCAAAAAATGGGAACCAAATTTTGTTCCCACCTTCACCCAAATAGAGACTACGATAATTTGGTTCCGTCTACCCCAACTCCCAACCGAGTTCTATGATGCCAATATACTTGAACGTGTAGGGAAAAAGACTATTAAGTTATTGAAATTGATGCCTGCACATCTGCAATAATTAGGGGTAGGTATGCTCGAATCTGTGTCCAGGTTACCTTAGATCTGTCGGTCAAAATGTCTATCACCATCGGAGGTCATAAGCAGTCAACCGTATATGAAAGTGAGGGTATCCTTTGTAAGGCTTGTGGTATCCTCGATTATACGACACTCAATTGCTAGAATAAAACTACACAAGCTTCACCACAGGGTTCCACAGGGACCACTTTTTTGACGAACCCCAGTGAAATCCGATGAAGGTTGGCAAATGATTTCTTTTGCCAGAAGGAAAAGGTCTAAAAATCCCCAGATAATCGATAAATGTTGTGCATGACTTTAAAGGTGAAAAATCATCAGCAGCGCCAAGTAAGTCTTCTAAACCTTTCTCTTCAAGTACTTTGCCGGCCGAGTCGAGTGGCAGCACCGACGAATGAGAAAATATAAGACCCTCTTTGTTTTTTGGGCTACCCCTAAGGAGTCAACTTATTGGGCCTGGCCTTTCTTCGGAAAGGATTGATTCTCAATTTTTTTCTCTTACTGGACCAAGTTTCGTTGGACCTGATTCAATTAGGTCTTCTCCTGATCAATCCACTTCTAATGTTCATAACTTGGGCCAACCTAAATCCCTGCTCACTTCTCCTACTACCTCTAAGTTTGAAAAGAAGTATGAGTCCACACAACCTTAGTTTTTGGGTCCTACTCTAGCCTATACCCCCCTTCTCTTTAAGTCTCTCTCTAATTTAAATAATGATACTTTCCTTAAGGATGTGGCTATTAAAAAGAATAAAATATCCAGTGGGACCCTTTCCTGCCAGCTCACATTGAATTCTTCCAAATTTGGTCCTAATGATTACCGCATGCCAGCGGAGAACCTTTCAGCTCCCTAGAGTGATTTGATGGAAGTCACTGATGAGTGGTGATTTTACCACTCATTTGCACTCAATATTCGTGTACATTACCTTATTTTGAATGAATAAATGTGACATAGTTGTGATTAAATGCAATAATATCCATATTTTACAGGCATAAAGTTGATGAGATAGAAAGATGTGGATTGGAGCTGAAAGTGATCAAAAGGAAGCAAGAAAGTGCAGTTGAAGACCTAGAGAAGAAATGGCCTCAGTTACCGCGGTCGTGGTCGGTCAAGTAGGTTAATAAGCAATAATTGTGGGAGCCAATTGCAGTCACGGTAATGCGGTAGTGACAGAGCCTATGTAATCGCGGCCTAGCGAAAAATTGTAGCCCTATCATTTATAATATTTCACCTTCCCCAATTTTTAGACATTGTTCTAGGGTTCGTAACCTCCATTCTCAAAGTAGATAATATTGTATATATTTTGGGTGAAGAATATTTTGGAGTCACTTCCAAGCAAAAAATTAGTGAAATCCTATTGAAGATTTGTTGGATCTCATAGTTTGAAGTAACATCCACTTAGATTTTCTCAAATCAAATCAATAGAGATTTTGGGTAAAGTCTTCACTAATTTATCTTATGAGTAGGTAGTTTTTCCTCTTGGGATTACGCTAGAATAGGGTGTAAATATGTGTGGGGTGTGAGTATTTGTGCATTTACTAGTTTGTGGTGTTGGATTCTACTATTGCTTGAGTAAATTGGTTGGAATTTATGGGTGAAAGCCCCAAATACCCAAATGGGTTTGCTGGATGAAAATCCCAAGCTCTTGAAAGCTCAAACCATCCTTGAAAGAGGGGTTTGGGTGAACTTTAGGAACCCACATCATCCTTGAAAGAGGGAAGGGGGAACTAAGGCAATAATAGACAATTTATGAGTATAGTTGACTATTTTTCACTATCTTAGCCATAAGAGTGATTATGAAGTTGACTATACTTAGGGCACCATTCTAGAAATAGGAGGTGTCTAATTTAGGTATTAGGTGGTTTTGATTGAATCACTCATTAGGTAATCGAAAGGTTCAATGAGTGACACCCTTGGGGTTTTGTTGACAAACTAGCCTCAAGGATTTCTAACCTATCCTACTAAATCACCAACAGTTAGAATTTGCATCAAATTATCACACACTCATGTATTAGTTGCCCGTAGAAAAGCATAATCCCAAGATCTGTGCCTAATTGCCTAGACTCTAATTATTCATAGCCCTTAATTAATACTAGAAAATCCCCCAAAAAACATTAGTGTTAACACCATTCTCACCCCCATTTTTATCTTTTGTAATATCAGTTTGAATTTAACAAGTATCCATTATTTCAAATTAACTCGATTGCCACTCATATTTTTCCTCGTAAATTCAAGCCTGACTCCAAATTTGGGTAACTATATTGATGATGACCGCCTTGCACTTAAATTGACATGTAAGTTGAGCGCTATAAAAAATGTCATCATTGTCGGGGAAAAATTTGGCGTATTGAGTTAGTTTTGAATTCTAGATTACTTGCTTGAATTCAAACTTGTATATATTTGCTCATGATTTTCTTTTGTTTTTTGTGTTAGGTAGATTTTTATTTTTGTTTACTTTTCTCTATGGCATCTTCCGACAAATATGATTTTAGTAGTTGGAAGTCCTATCTTGACGATCCATGTCCATATTGTCACGGACCGCACTCTGGAGGATATTACACATATGCTCCTTAGAGAGAGATGAAAAAACCATCTCAATCCTATTGGGAGTATATTTGTCCTTTGTGTAGAGGTTGAGATGGACTTTGGAGTGATTGCCCAAATGCCCCATCCCCTTATTATACTAACTAAGTTGCTAGTTCTTCGTATGAGTTTGATAGGTCTTATGAGGAGAAGAAAGAAGAGCAATATATCGGGTCCAATAATTTTGGAGCAATGCTTCAAACTATTTTGGATTGGGTAACTACAATGGGGGAGAATGTGCAAGACATACGCCAATCCAATGAGGCATTTGGAAGGGAGATTGTCAAGATGGAGATAGTGGGCATGAAGATAAAACTTGAAAATACCACTACTTTGCCCATTTCCACGAGGAGGCTAATCAAGAAGAGAAACCAAGCTATGATGATGAGCTTGGTAGTGACGAATCCTAGGTGATTTCCCAATCAATCGAATCAAATGAGGATGAAAATGCCAAAATAAAAAGAATGGTACTAGAGTCGAAAGAAGAATCAAAGCTAATCTCTTATGATGACTCTATATCATTTTCGGGTGAAAGTGCTAATGAGGAAACAATTCCAAAATTTAGGGATAGACCTCATTCAAACCACTTTTCAAAATTTTGCCTAGAGGATATAATGAGAATCCATCCACCTAGACGAATGATGAATTATAGTGAGAAAGAGTACGATTCTTATATTTTGGGATTTGACATTACATAGGAACATATGGAATCCCCTCCATTAAAGGCCATGGAACTCAATTTCTAATATACAACTAGTGGTTTATTGAAGTTCTCACCTTTGCCCAAGGAGCCAAACCATAAATTCAATGTGAAAGTGGGTAAAAGGTTCAAGTCCTCAAAATGGCGAGATAGAAGCTTCCTCTTCATTTGCTCGCTTATTCTAAGTTTCATCTTGGAAAATATGAATCTTTTGTCCCTCTATTGCTCATTTCATATTGAACAAAAATTAGGATGAAGATTCCAATCTTCTAAAAGTAGAGGCACAAAAGGAAGTGGATGAGGCATCGTGCTAAGATATTAAACTAAGCGCTCGATGGGAGGCACCCCATTATGTCATAAAAAGTGGCCTGTATCCTTTTTATTTATGCATGATAGAGTACATTTTATTTTTGCATTTGCTCATACATAATATATGAAAAGGTGGTGCTATAATGAATGTTGATTGAAATTGAAAAAGAGAATGGTAAAGTTCGCATGTTTGGACTGAACAAAGGAGTGCAGAGGACTTAATTTTTGGTATCATTTACCGTGACCATGGCCCGTTCCTCCACAGTTACAAAGGCTACATGCCCGCGATCGCAGAACTCAGACTGAGATTGCGGTCGAATCAACTTAAATGACCACCCGACTACCATTTCCCCACACGCTCCTTTCACAAATTCTCTAAAATGTTTTGGCATTTTGTAGAGTATCCAAGTGCTATTTCAATCTATTTGTATCATCAAACTTGATATGTTGTCTCAATTCCCTTATTTTTAATGAATTGCATACTTAGAACTTATAGTTTAGGGAAAGGCTTGAAGTATTACAAAAGGCATGTTTGATTATAAATATTGTGGTTATTAGCTATTGTAGTCGGTGTACACACCAATGGGGAAGTCTTGAGCACCCAGAATTAGGCCTAAAATTGTAGACCTTGACGTGTATACCATGTGTTCGATTTAATGCCCCAATTAGTTCAATGTTAATTCTTTTGAGTTTGGGGCTATGATCACGCATCCTAGGCTTAAGTTCCCTAATTATGATGTTATTTGCCTAGTTGGAACACAAAGTTGGGGTTAAAATTATGTCTTGAGTGATATGCAGACTGTTGACTATGGTCTCAGGTACCGCGATCGCGATACTTGAGGGCAAGGTCTACAATAACCAAAATTTTTGCACAACCATTTCTCACCCCAGAACCTTTTATAACACTACCACATGAGTTTGTTTGATCAATCTTGCATGCTTTTGGGTATGATAATGCTAATGATGGTCTGTAATGTATTGCTGCCAAAACCTCTACTATGTTGACTTGCTTAGGACAAAGTTACTCCCTGAGAGGGGTATCAACTTGGACAAAGTGGAAGAGAAGTTCCTAGGGTTTCATGCTAGACTTATTGAGATCGGATGGATGTGCTTTGCCCCGGACCCCTACTATGCTAATGAGCATTGGGTAGGTGATTTCTTTGCAAACCTCAGCGTAGTTTCTCTCACAAACTCAATAATGACAATATGGAGAAAGCAAGTGAACTTCAGAGTAGAGAATATCAATGAGGTGTATAGGCTCCCAGATGCTGACATGGAACAGTTTTATGCAAAAGCATGCGAGCCAGGGACCCGGATGACAAATATTCTATGTCCTAATAAAGAGGTTCCCTGGGTTACCACCAAAAGAGGCATTTTGATGAATGATTTCATAGCTGAGGCTAGGCTTTGGCTAAACATCATCTATGGTAGAGTATAGTCATGCACTCACATGACTATTGTCACAGACACGAGAGCTCGGATGATGGCTTGTATCCTATTTAGCATTACCCTAAATATGGGCGAGATTGTGCTCTCAGAGTGGAGGACTTCAAGAATTATGGAGGTACATATTTTCTCTTCCCTTTCTTATCATAGAGCTACGTAGAAGAGCACGGGTAGAGGAATATGCTGCAGATACATGGGTGCTCCTAGGACCCCACATCTGCCCTCTCAAATTCAGGGGTAAAGGTGCCCCAGACCAGAGTAAGAAAAGAAAGGTGGACCTAGGCAAGTCGACGCAGGAGGACACAGACTCTTGTAGGCCTTTTTTAGCCAACCCCTTCAATGATATCTTAGGTCAGATGCAGGTGGTCAGGGAGCTATTGTCCAGATTATCTCAGGGATCGGGAGAGCCCTCCACTGCTCTCTATTTATACATAGCTCAGTCTGATTATTAGATATATCGAGAGGAACAGAAGAATCAAGGAGACATAGTTTCCAATATCTACATCACATAGATACCTCAAGGAGTCGCATGAAAAGATGGTGAAGAGAGAGAAAAAGAGAGATAAATTCTTCAAAAAGCTGTGGAAAGGGGTAAAGGACATCTTCAAGGTGCTTAAACCTAATGATGGACTACCTTCACCAAGGTTGGATAGTGATGATGAGGCCCTTACTAATTGGTCAGATAATGATACTGGTGGTGATGGTTCAGAGCCAGCAGCAGAGAGCATCGCCTAATGCAGATCCAAGGAGACCCCTTCTTTTTGCTTATGCTTAATTGATTAGGCAGTGGGGACACTACTAGCTTTTAAGTTGGGTGGGTGTTTTCACTAGATTTGTATTATTTTGATTGTTGCTGGATGTTTTTATGATTGTTTTGGATGACATTTTGGATACTGTTTTATTTTGTTTTGGGATGCCATATTTAGGTACTTTGATGGTGCCCACGTTTTCATGGATTATCATGTAGTTTTATTTTTAGTTTTTATTTTCACTTTAAGTTTTATTTTGATTATGATGACGCATAATGAGCCCTGCCCTATGATAGACTGAGTGACAATATTCTTAAGTTTAAAGCGTGGTGTTTGGGTTTTAAGCCATAGATGCAGGAGAATTCTGAGTACGCGTGGCATCTAAGTCATTAATGCAAGAAAAGTTTGAGTACTTGTGACATTGTAAATTTGGGATCCTATTGTGCACCATTGGCCAAGTATGAGTAGCCATATGGTTAGTTTGCCTATATTAAGCCAAAATATGAGACTAAGGCTTCGGTTGTTGCCATGTTTTACAAATTGTGTGTGGAGAAAATGCAAAATAAGCAAACCTCTTTGTCCAAAATTTTTCAAAAATCAAGGGCATGGATGTGAGCAACTTTGAAACAAAACTCTCTCTTTTTGTGACTGCATATATTGTTGACTTGTTAATAGAAATAGATACTCCAAATTTTGTCTCTAATGGGATGGGCAATTGAGCCTCCTTGGCAAATTTTGCATGCCATTTGTGGTGAGTTATTTTCCTTCATCTCATGTATACTTGTGTCATCTAGAACTTGGCCCATTAGTCTTTCAAGGCTAATATTGATCGTACTTGGTTGGAGAAATGATATTAGGCCATCCTTGTGACATTGGAAGCCCATTCTAGCCTAAAAAGTCTACCCAGCATAAAAATAATCCCTAGTGACCCACTTTGAGCCTATGGACCTTTTCTTTGGCAAACACGAAGTTATAAGTGAAATACCTAAGTACCCAAGCATTAAAAATAAATGAATAGAAAAAGAAAGGGTCTAAAAAAGGAAAGAATCGCATGCAAATTGAAAGAAAAAGAAATCAAAGAAAATGGGTGAACAAAAAAAGCAAAAAGTAGGATTATGAAATGAGAAAAGATCAAAGAGGAGTGACCCATAGTAAAAAAGATAGATTAAATAGTGAGATGTAGATGTTCAAGGAAGGGTGTAACCATGTTGTTCCCAAATGATATCCTACCCTAACTCGAACCTACATTACAAGCTAAAATAATCCTTTGAGATTTTCAACCATTTGCTTTCTTTGTAATGGTGATTAAAAATAGGGGCAAGCCTATGGTATGACACTTGTCAACATAGAGAGTTCTTTTGTGAGGGAGAGAGTTTTGCACTTAAATTCCTTGTTGCATATTTGGTATCTTGGTGTGTGGAATTTTCTTTCTTGTGAGGAAACATATAAATGAGTTGAGGTGGATGATTTTGTCACCTTCTAAGAAATAAGGCAAATGGAGTATAGCCTAGTTTTCGTTAAAATTGAGTCACTTCTAGATTATTGGTTGTTGTTGCTTGGTTGCTCTTAGAATTTTTGTGCATCCTTAGATATTGCATTTTATGTTGAGGGGTATATGAAAATATCCTGGCCCATGTGCAATAAGCTACTAGTGGTAGTGACTAAGCCTGAAGTCATTATGATATTTAAGGCATGAAGTTCGAGCATAGATAATTGTTGTCTTATGGTAAGAGGTAGTGTTGCTTGAGGACAAGCAAAAGCTTTAAGTTGGGGGAGGGGGTTATTAATGAGTGCTAATTTTACCACTCATTACATTACCTTGTTTTGAATGAATACATATGACATAATTGTGATTAAATGCACTAATATCCATATTTTGCAGGCAAAAAGTCGATGAGATAAAAAGATGTGGATTGGGGCCGAAAGTGATAAAAAAGAAGCAAGAAAGTGCAGCTGAAGACCTGGAGAAGAAATGGCCTCAGTTACCGTGGTCGTGATCTGAGGACCACGATCACGTTCAGTAAGCAGGTCAACAAGAAGAGATTGTGAGAGACGATCGCGGTCGTGGTAACACGGTTGCGGCATTGCAGAAAATTATAGCCCGGGGGCAGAAATGGAAATGCACGTGGGTGATCCCAAATTGAACAAAAAGAAGACTCAAACCATATCATTCATCATATTCCACCTTGTCTAGTTTTTAGACATTGTTCTAGGGTTTTTAGCCTCCATTCTTGGAGAAGAAAATATTGTAAAAATTTTGGATGAAGAATAATTTGGAGTCACTTCCAAGCGAAGAATTAGTGAACTCCCATTGAAGATTTGTTAGATCTCATAGTTTAAAGTAACATTCACTTAGATTTTCTCAAATCAAATCAATGGAGATTTTGGATAAAGTCTTTACTTATTTATCTTATGAGTAGCTAGTTTTTCCTCTTGGGATTATGCTAGTATAGGGTATAAATATGTGTGAGATGTGATTTGTTTGTGCATTTACTAGTTTGTTGTGTTGTATTCTACTATTGCTTGAGTAAATTGGTTGGGATTTATGGGTGAAAGCCACAAATAGCCAAATGGGTTTGCTGGATAAAAATTCCAAGCTCTTGAAAGATCAAACCATCCTTGAAAGAGGGGTTTGGGTGAACTTTAGGAACCCACATCATCCTTTAAAGAGGGATGTGGGAACCAAGGCAATAATAGTTAATTTATGAGTATAGTTAACTATTTTTCACTATAAGGGTAATTGTGAAGTTGACTATACTTAGGGAACCATCCTAGAAATAAGAGGTGTCTAATTTAAGTATTAGGTGGTTTTGATTATAGAACTCATTAGGTACTCAAAAGGGTCAATGAGTGACACCCTTAGGGTTTTGTTGATAAACTAGCCTCAAGGATTTCTAACATATCCTACCACATCACCAACAGTTAGAATTTGCATCAAATTATCACACACTCATGCATATGTTGCCCCTAGGAAAGCATAATCCCAAGATCCGTGCCTAATTTCCTAGACTCTAATTATTCGTAGCCCCAAATTAATACTACAAAATCTCAAGAAAAACGTTAGTGTTAATACCATTCTCACCCCTCATTTTTATCTTTTTGTAATATCAGTTTGAATTTAACAAGTATCCATAATTTCAAATTAACTTGATTGCCACTCATATTGTTCCTCATGGATTCGACTCCGACTCCAAAGTTGGGTAAATATATTGACGACGACTGCCTTGCACTTAAATTAACGTGTAAGTTGAGCGTTATCAGTCACTTCCCATGCAGACAATACATTAAATTCCATTAAGTCTATCAAGGGGAAAGCTCTTCATCTTCCCCTATTAAATAATTCTTCTTCTACTCATATTGAAGCTATGCAAAGTGATACTTTATAGAATAATGATCTCTCCTACACCAAATAATATGATCACTCTATTCTTAGATCCCCTTCACCTGGGTCATCTCTCCCCCTTCTTGTTGGAGATGTGTCTCTCCAACCAGACAATTCCCCTTCATGTCCTTTGGGAGGGGAAGTTGATGATCCTACACATTCAAAACCCAAGCTATCTTGCTCAATTAATTTTAGATTGTCTAAGTCAGGGTCTCTAAAACTATGACCAGAATGTATGGACAACCTCCCAATTCCAGGCACTCAACCCATCTTTCCAGGAGAAAATCACACCCTTGAGTCTATCAGACCTAATGACTCAAGTGAGCTCGACTTTTTTTTTTCCCACAACAAATCCCTTTTTACATGAATCCTTATGGGGGAAATGTGACCCCACAATCTCTACTGCCAGTTCCACTTCTACAACCTGTCCCTCTCTATCAGGATATGTTAGAAAAAGAGAAGACTTTAAAATCTCCGAGGAAATGAATTAGGGAGATGGAGGGGATCCTAGGCCAATTGAGGATCCCAAAGATGGATGTACTTACTCTGGTAAATCCTGTAAGGCTCAAATTTACAGATCTCATTCATCCGATGGTTATTGTACTCTTACCCTAAGAGCTGAAAAAGCTAGAACTTATGCTCACTCTCTCAAACCTTACTCTAGGGGAACACTTCATAGCTCGGTTAACTTCCCTCATTAAAAAAAGAAAATCCTGGAAAATGACAAGGTCATCCTCACCAATGGGAAAAGGAAAGGCTATGACGAGGACCCAACCAAATGATGCAGAATTGCATAGTTTGGAATTTTAGCGAGGCTAACAATTCTGAATTTAGAAAGCATTGCAAGTCTATAATTATTATTCATTAGCCTACCATCCTGGCCCCGCTGGAAACTAGGATGGCTGATCATCACAGTATCATGGAGGAGATAGGCTTCCACCGTCTAATCCAATCTAGTGCTACTAGGGTTCTGGTGGCATAGTAGTTATGTGGAAAGATGACACCATTTCTATCAATGAAATCACCACTACCCCTCAGTCCATTCCTGTTACTGTTAAGGTTAGTTTTCTTCCTTTTATCTAGATTCTTAGTGTTGTGTATGCTAGTACTGACTTCTATTTGAGAAAAGAACTTTGAGATAAACTTATTTCTCTCTCTGATGCTCTTGCTTTTTTTGATTACTCTGATTGGCTTTTGGGGGGGGGGATTTTAATGAGATCCTTAGAACCTTTGAAAAATTTAGGGGTAACCTTCTTAATCCTTCTAGAACTTCTATTTTCTGGGATTGTACTAATCATTATAAGCTCATTGATTTAGGCTATAGGGGTAGTAAGTATACTTGGTCTAATATAAGATATAGGAATATGCAATGTCTGATTCTTGAAAGATTGGATAGGTTTCTTGTAAATGATCGTTAGATCCATCTTTTACCTGGGGCCTCTATTTTCCACCTCTATAGGACTCATTCTAATCATTTCCCCTTGCTTCTTAAGTTTACTAGGCCCCATTATAACATCATTAAGCCTTTTCGGGTCGAATCTATGTGGTGTAGTCATAGGGATTTTAGGAAACTGGTTAACCATTCCTTTCAAGAAGGCACAAACCATACCATTGACACTCTGGCTTTTGAGAGAATTGCTAAGACTTGCAATAGAGAGGTGTTTGGTAATATATTTCGTATGATGAAATATTTTTTAGCTATATTAGAAGGTATCCAAAAGTCCCACAACTACCCTACTAGTGTTGTCTTGCATAATCTTGAGCATAATTTATTAAAGGACCTCAACTATGTCTTAGATCAAGAGAATGAGTTTTGGAAACTGAAATCCAGGATAAATTGGCTTCTTGAAAGAGATAGGAATACAAAATTTTTCCATTCCTCCACTATTAACAGGAGAAGGAGAAATTGTATTACCTTTCTTCAAGTTGATGGCACCTGGATTTATGATTTTGTAGAGATCAAAGATGCCATTACTGAGTATTATAATACCCTCTATTCCTCAGACCAGTTGAGTGCTAATCTGATTGCCAGCCCAATCCTTCCAACTCTGGTTCCATCAATTCCTCTAATCATGCCTTACTTGATTCCACCCCTAGTTTGGAAGAGATCAAGAGAGTTGTTTTCTCATACAAGCCTCATAAATCCCCTGGACCTGATGGGATGCACCCTTTCATGTATCAGAAGTATTGGGACACTATGGCCCCCCTCTTTTTAGATTTCTATACTTCCACTTTCTCCAAGTCCCTTTTGGAGGAAAGAGTCAACTCTACCTATATCTGTCTAATTCTTAAGTGCAAGAGTTCCTCCTCTCTTAAGAATTTTAGACATATGGGCCTTTGCAATACCCAATTCAAAATTATCACCAAGATAATTGCCAATAAAATTAAGCCTTTTCTTAAGGCTATTATTGGGCATAACCAATCTAGATTCCTCTCCTCTAGAAGAGTTGCAGATAATGCTATCATTGTTCAAGAATACTTGAACCATTTTAGCAAAATGTCTGGTAAACAGGGGAATATGCTTTTGAAGATAGACCTTGAGAAAGCCTTTGATAGGATTGAGTGGTCCTTCATCAGACAAGCTCTATATTTTTTGTAATTTCCCTCTTTCGCTCTCTAGACTAATTATGTTCTGTATCTCCACCTCCTCTATTTCTATGATTATTAATGAGATCAACAGTCCTAGCTTCAAGACTGCAAGGGGTATTAGACAAGAGGACCCCATGTCTCCTTACCTTTTTATCTTATGTATGGAACTTCTTTCCAAGAGAATCAACCATAAAGTAGACATTCTTAGTTGGACCCTTATTTCTATCATCAGAAAGAGTCTTTCAATTTCTTATCTTTTCTTTGCTGATGATCTCACCCTATTTGCTAGAGCAGATAGAGGCAATCATTTTACTATCATTAGTACCCTTCTAAGATTTAATAGCCACTCAGGTCAGAAGGTAAATCTTGCCAAATCCAAGGTTGTTTTCTCTAACATTCTAGGAATTAATCCCAACACTAGCTTTGGGAAGTACTTGGGCTTTCCTATGTTTCAATCCACTCCTAGGGAAAATGAATTTCAATTTATCTAAGATAATATCAATAGTAAAATAGCTGGGTGGAAAACCAAGTTTCTTAATATGGCTGGTAGAACTACATTAGAAAAAGCCTCTCTAAGTGGAATGCCAAATCATGTGATGCAGTACAACCTTTTTCCTAGTAGAATTCTTAAACTTATTGATACAACCCAGAGGAATTTCATCTTGGGGACTACTGATTCTAAGAGGAGGATACATTTGGTAAGTTGGGACACTATTACTAAGTTTAAGAGAGATGGTGGGTTAGGCATGCAAAACGCTAGTATTAAGAATGATACTCTTCTTTATAGCTTGGCTTGGATAATGCATTCAAATTCATTCTCTATTTGGGATACTTTCTTTATTAATAAGTACAAGAACAATTCTGACAACCCTCCCCCGTCTTTCTCTAGAATCTGGAGAAATATCCTCAGGAACTGGACCTTATGTTGAGATGCTATTAAATGGGGATTTTATAATGGTACTAAATTGGATGCTTTGAGGGACATATGGATTCCTAATTACCCTCCTCTTAGCCATCTTATCTAGGGCCCTCTTCCAAATCCCTGCCTCTTTCTCCATCTATCCCATATTTGGAACAATGGGGAGTGGAATCTTGAATCCCTCCCCTTTGAAATTCCCCTTGCTATTAAGCATACCATGCTACGTACTTTTTTTCCATATCCTAGGCTAAAAAGTGATTCCTCTCTTGGGATTATGAATTTCAAGGTTTCTTTTTCTCTGCAAGAGTACTTATTCCCACATAAGCAGGATGAAGTCTAGAACTGATCTCCCCACCTCCTCTTAGAATTCGATCTAGCACATTTACATCCCTACCAAGCTGCAATGTTTTCTTTGGCTGATGCATCACAATATCCTCTCTACCAAAGCTATTTTAGCTTATAGAGGCTTAGATATTAACCCCTTCTGCCTAATCTATAACCACCCCTTAGAAGATATCCCTCATATCTTCTTTCATTGTAACTATCCTACTTCTCTTTGGACTGATCTCGTCAATGGTTTTAAGGGTGGCCTTACCATCACTGCTCATAATTTCTCCCCTTCCCAATGGTAGAACACCTAGAAGTACCTTCTTCATTGCTAATTTGACAATCTGGTTCCTGGTCTACTCTTCTCCCCTTCTGCCTTTGGCATATCTGGAAGAAGAAAAATAATAATCTATACAAAAATCTCAGTTGTCATCCCTATTTTAAGAATTTCTATTCTAAGGCAGTGGAATTCTTTTACCTGAGCACCCCTCCTCTCCCGCCCCTCGCTTATCTATCTCTGTTGGTTGGACACTAATCCTAGTAACTATTTTAAACTCAATACTGATGGAGCTTGTTAGGGAAATCCTGGAAAAGGTGGTATTGGGGGAGCTATTAGGGACTCAAATAGGAATTGGATCCTGGGTTTCTTTCAAAGCTTCCATCACACTACAAATACCCTTATGGAACTCTTGGCATTACATAAGGGTCTTGTGAGTTCCCTGGAACACCATCTTTATCCGATGGAAATTGTCATTGATTCCCAACTGATTATCCTAATATTCCAACAAGGTCACTTATTATATAACCCTATCCTTGATGATTGCTGATCCTTGATAAGAAGAATGAGAGGTCCACCGGTTCACCACAACTATAGGGAACAAAATCGCACAGCGGATGCTTTGGCAAAGGAAGGAGTAAAGCAGGACCAATATACAGATTGTATATATTTAAATTTCCCCCACCCTTTGTAGCCCACGATGTTTGAGTGGATAGTGTAGGAACTTGTTATCGCAGGGATGTCCCTTCAACTATAGTCTCTATTGGGAAAGGCCCATCTGTTTTTGTAATTAAGCCAGATTAGGCTCACGAACCTTGTTTTAACTTCTTAGTAAATACACATCTTTTCCACCAAAAATAGCTTGAAATGATTTCTTTGATATTTGGATCATATATTTGATGAAATTAAATATAGGTAATCATTTCTTCTAAACATATAATTTGATATTTTAACCCTTTTTCTTTTATAATTTAATATAAATTCATTGGATAAAAAAATGTAGGATTTCAAAATGGTGAAAGAATTTTAATTTATACTACTAGTATTTGACAAGGGTTAAACATATTAATGAGAGATCTGCTATTTCTAATAATAGTTATTTTTTATACCAAATTACTGTTACTTTTTTTGATCTCTCTTCGCGTTTGGTGAATGAATATTTTGATGGTTTATTTTCTTAAAAAATATTTTCCCCATTATTTTGTTCTACTTATGCTAAAATATTCAAAATACATTATTAGAGAAATTGTAATTGTTTTGTATTAAAATGTCCTAAGTTGACAACAGGTCGACCAAGATTTTTTTTGGTAAAGATAGATATATTATATAGATTAATCAGCATTACAAAGAAAGGGGGCACTCTTGGCAGAGGCCCTTAGAGTAGTTGAATTACAAACAAAAGCATTAGTAGTAGTAAGCTTAGCATTACTATTTACATCAGATGAGATGGACTGATTTTCGAGACGTAGTAAGTTATTATACATTGACCAGGACACTATTCGATTACAAAAAACACCATTATTATCATTAAGCAGATGTACGACAACAACAAAAGGAGGAGGCTGGAACGAGATGATGGTTCCTGGCTGGGTTAGGATAGAACCTAGTCTTGACAAACTATCGGCTACCTTGTTTGCCTCCTGAAAGTTATGTTGCACCACTGGATTCCACATGTTCTTCAAAATTGACCTGGATTGAGTAAGAATATCAATAAACAACATGATAGGATATCATATGAGTTGAATAACTTTTACTGAGTCAGTCTCAATGACAAGAGGAGTTAAGTTGTGCGTTATAGCAAGCTTAAGACCATGTTTAAGATCTTTAATTTATACCATAGTGTGGCAGTGTATTTTTCCAGTAGCACAATAACCAAAAATCCAAGCTCCTAAGTAATTGCGGATAACCCCTTCTATTCCACATCGAGCATTAGCCTTTGGAAAAGACCCATCTATGTTTAATTTGTAAATTTCTTCGGGAGTAGAGAACCATCTAACCTTAATAGGAATAGAACCATTTTGGTTACTAGGGGAAAGAACATAATTTATATATTCAAGAGTTTTAGTCCGAATCGGAGCAAAATCAGGAAATTGTTTTTTTCTTTGAAAAACATTGTTGTTTTGTTTAAGCCAAATATTCAAAATAGCGAAAGGAAAAAAGTCATCCAGTCTAGTGACATATCCCTGAAAGGAGGGGATTGAGATTTTAAAGAATTTAGCCAATGATGATTAGTGGTATCAATGTGGGAGATGTTTAAGCCTATATCTAACCAGAATTTTTGACCCACATAACATCGGGTAAAGATATGCACAGGTATTTTAGGTTGTAAATGGTATATTGGAAAATTAGGATGAGGAGAAATTCTAATATAATAAAGATAAGTAGTCGTAGAGAGCCTTCCATGCAAGTAAAGCCACAAAAAATGCTAGATTTTTGCCAAGGTATTTAGATTCTAAATCCATGTAATTGCATAGTTATTAGGTGAAGATCGATCGAAAGATTCATAAATGGATTTTGAAGAGAAAATGCCATTGGAGGTCTACGCCCAGTGAGGTTTGTCCTAGAGGACAAGAGAGGAGTGATGTTAGGCGTATTTACACGCCTAAAGCACCTTAATTCACCCATATTTTAGCTAAGTTTTAAGGACAAAATATATAATTCCTACACTTTTAGTCCTTTTTCCTGTAAGTGAGCTAACCAACATGATTAGCAAGTTTTCAGGTATAAATGATGAAGATTTCAGCATTTTGTGGACTGTTGGACGCCAAAGGAAACTTCAACGTAAGAGGAAAGGCAGCTTCTAGAAACTGGTGGACTGAAAGTGATGCATGGAGAACTTATCCCGGGCAAAAACAACATTTCTAAAGACTTGGGGGATCAACAGTAACTTAGTAGGATTAGGACAAGTATGCAGTAACCCAGTAGGACTAGGACAAGGATAAAAACCCTATTTCAATAGGACTAGGATATGGATGTTATATAAACCCTATTTTTCTGAAATTTTTAACATCCCCCTTTCTATTCCTTCCCATTCTAATTAATTCTTATTCTCTTATTCATTAATTCAATTCATTCATCCTATTTTCTATTCAATTCTATTTTTCTTTTATTCGATATTTAGTACTATTCACGTTACTTTCTAACAGAGAAAGCACGGCTCTTGTGACTAACGTGAGATCATTCAAGCTTTCGTACGATGATGCTGTTTATTGCGATCTCCGTTGCACTCATGAGTAGCTAAACTTCTCTATTAGGGTTATGGAAGCCTTATGATAAACTATCTATTACTATGAGTTTGTGAATTCGTGATGCGCATGCTACTTATATCATTACTCTCTTCATCTTAATTAAATTCTTATGGTTGCAAACATAGGAATACGCCAATATAGCATTAACTTGTTCGAGAGAAAAGTTAGATGTTTGGAAAAGAGAGCGTGACAAGGAAATAGGGCTACCAACCCCTGTTTACAAGTTAATGCCGTAACTGGATTAACCTCTTGGAGAGTTTGTACCGTTAGTTATACACTTTAAGCTCGAGAGAGTTAAAGTGAAATAATCCTGGACGATCGAGAGACACTAGGATTTACCATTAGAATACGAACCTCTATAAGTGCATGCATGTCTGAATTCCGCATAACTCATAGTCAATAGATACGTAGAACTCATAAGGTGGACATAACCCTAACTTATTTTTCTCTGTTATTAAATCCTACTAAACAAAGCATTCCGTTTTTACTTTCCTATTCTTAATTCACGCCAAACCTAATCCCCCCTTTCCATAGAATTTTCGATCAAAAGTCTACTAATAGTTGCATACTTAGTGACCGAGTATTCCCTGTGGGATTCGACACCCAACCCAGTTGGGTTCTATATTTGACAATGACCGTTTACACTCTTACGAGAGCTGTAGTTTGAGCGTTATCAAAGTTTGGCGCTGTTGCCGGGGAATACGGTTGTCAACTAAGTTTGTGATAATTACTAGACCCTTTGGTCAAAGATTCTCGTACTTTACTTTTAGTTGTTGTTTTTGTTTTCTGCAGGTTTTTGTTCAGTGCATGCCAAATACTCAAAGTTCGGGACAACCATTATTACCCATAAACCCTGAACCGCAACTTATTGGAAGGATGGATGCACAACGTGACATTGAGAGAAGGGCTGCTCAACAGGAGCAGGCTAGACTAGCTGCGTTGGCCGCTGCCCAAGTACATCAACAGAATATTGATAACCCTGGGCGGGCAACAAATCTTGGCTATGAGGACCTAGGTGATGACGAGTTACTAAACCCTAAGCGTGATGCTGAGGTGGCGACACCTGCAAACAGAAGAGATCGTCAAGCCAGATTTAGGCCTGAACACCGCGCTATGCAAATGCCTTTTGATGATGATTATGACGACCTGGACGGAGCTGGTGCCACGGAAGCTATTATTCCTCCATCCTTGGCACCCGGAGCCAAGTTCAATATCACTAGCACAATGATTCAGTTATTGTAGCTCAAGGGATTATTCGGTGGACTTGCAGGTGATGATCCAATTATACATCTGGTCAATTTTATCTCTATATGCAAGTCATTCGACAATCCAGGCGTTGGACAGAATGCAATTCGGCTGCGCTTATTTCCATTATCTCTATCTGGGGAGGCAACTCTATGGTTGAATGGGCTAACTCCTGATTCTATTACTAATTGGAGGCAATTGAAAGACGCTTTCCTAGAAAGATTCTTTCCGACATCCAAGAGAGCACAGTTGAGAGATGAGATCAGCAATTTTCGACAGCTTCCAACTGAAGCTCTCTACGAAACATGGGAGAGGTTCAAGAAGAAGCTTATGAGGTGCCCAAATCATCATATGACCAATGTCCACTTGATGGAGATATTATACAGGGCTTTGAATTTGGTGACTAAGACAGTGGTTGATAATGCTGCAGGAGGGTCATTCATGGCCCTTACCTTTATTCAGGCAAGTGATATGCTAGATCGTATGACAAAGCAAAGTAGAGCTTGGCATACCAGGGATTCTGAGGTAGCAAGATCTACTATATCTATTGGCATGACTACAGAACAAAGGCGAAGAGAGGAAGAACGCGATCAAGATATGGCGCACATAAAAACACAGATGAATCTTCTTACCAAACACTTATTATTAGGGAAGACCGAAAAAGTCAAAGTTGTTGTGTCACAGGCAAAGCTGAATGCGATTCTGAAGAAAAAGCTAACCACTTGAATAATAAGGGGGTTTCTGAGGTAATGCCCAAGGAAACCAAGGTCAGAACTATTATGATAAATCGGGAAACAAGGACCGTGATCAAGGTAGTTGGAAGAACAAGACTGACAGGAGTGGTTTGTATGTTCCTCCTGGAAGACGTGACACAACGGTTCTAGAAATATGTCCATAGAAGATATGATGGCTAAGCTATTGAAAGGAGTGGAGGCAACCAGTACGGGAGTAACTGAGGTAATAAATGATTTGTCCTCAATGAAGCAATTGGTTGACTCGCATTCTACTGCAATAAAACAGCTGGAGCAATAATTGAATCAACTATCAGCAACAATCAACCAAAGAAAAGCTGGCACTTTACCTAGTGACACTGTGCAAAATCCAAGGAATGATGGATCATGCAGGGCTATTACTACCAGGAGCGATTGTGATGATTCTGTAGAAACTGAAAATCAGAAGGAGCGCGTTCATGAGAAAACTATTCCTCTTCCACCCCCACCTTTTCCTCAAAGATTGAAGAAAAAGGCTGATGACACACCTGAAAAGGCTGATAATCAGAAGAAAGATAAAAAAAGTGGTGGAGAAAATGATTCCCCTTCCACCACTACCTTTTCCGCAGAGACTGAAGAAGAAGGCGGATGATACAAGGTTCAGTAAATTCATGACGATGTTGAAGCAGCTGCCTATTAATGTTCCTTTGGTGGAGGCGCTGGAACAGATGCCTGGGTACGCTAAATTCATGAAGGACCTTTTAACAAAGAAACGGGCAGTAAACTATGAGCCGACAGATAATATTCATCATTGCAGTGCAATTGCCACAAGGTCCTTAGTACAGAAGAAGGCAGACCCTGGTGCTTTTACTATTCCTTGCACGGTTGGATCAATGAATTTTTCTAAGGCATTGTGCGATTTGGGAGCAAGCATCAATTTTATGCCACTATCCGTTTACAGAAAGTTGGGGTTCAGCGACCCTACACCAACCAATATACGGCTCGTGATGGCAGATAGGTCGGTAAAATGACCTGTTGGTATCTTAAATGATGTGTTGGTGAAGGTTTCCACCTTCATCTTTCCTGCAGACTTTGTTATTTTGGATTGCGAGGTGGATTCTGAAGTTTCCATAATCTTGGGACGCCCTTTCCTCGCAACCAGAAGTGTACTTATTGACATGAGAGCTAATGAGCTTTTATTTCGGTTAAATGACGAAGTGGTCTGTTTTGATGTATGCAAAGCAATGAAGCATCCCAAAGATATGGATGCGTTCTCTGTAGCTGAAGTTAATTATAAGGATGACAAAGAATTATCGGTAGAAAAATAGCTTACTGATGAGTCACTATCTGATGAGCTGCTGAATTTTAAGCGTGAGGAGGCACAAGAACATGAAGAAACTATGTGTGCTCTAACAGAAATAGGGTCCTATTCTCATACTCCTAAGCAGCCGGACCTTGATCTTAAGAATCAACCGTCACCAACAGCAAAGACTTCCATTGAAGAGCCTCCAGTGCTAGAATCAAAAGAGCTCCCCAATTATCAAAGGTATGCATTCTTGGGAAGTGGAAATACACTTCCTGTGAGTGTGGCGGATGATTTAAGTGAACAGCACGTAGAGGCTCTCATCTCTGCTCTGAAGAGATACAAGAGAGCTATGGGTTGGACTATTGATGATATAATTGGTATCCCGCCTGGGATATGTATGCACAAGGGTCATCTCGAAGAAGATTGCATGCCTACAAGTAAGCCTCATTGTTGTCTGAATCCATTCAGAAAACGATCCACCATCGATCTCGATGAAGTCTAAGTAATCAAGATAGCTATGTCGTGCCGCGACAATAAATCAAGCGCTTGATGGGAGGCAACCCATCGTTTTTAATTATTTTTGTTGTTTTTGTTTTCCTAGGATTTTGTCGAGCCACGACTAAAACTAAGGCGCTTGATGGGAGGCAACCCATCGTTCTAATCGTTTTTGTTGTTTTTGAGTAAGTGTAGGTACAAGAGGTGTAAAGGAGGAGATTGGTTTCAAATTTTGATTTGGAAGTGGTTCATATTGAAGGTGGTAAGTTAGGAATGAAGAAGAAAAGGCTATGGGTTAGGAATTTCCTATCAAAATCTAAGCAACGAACAAGGTAAGGCCTATGTAAATCTAGGCAACGAACAAGGCATGGCCTATGCTATGGCCTAAGCTCTCAGAATCTAGAATGCCATAGCATAGACGCCGCCTATGCCCAATAATGCTATAGCATAGGCGCCGCCTATGCAAAAGCCTTTGGTCTCAAATTCTACAAGGCCATGGCATAGGCGCCGCCTATGCCCAACAATGCCATAGCATAGGCGCCGCCTATGCTCAATAAGGCTTTGCAAAAGGCGCCGCCTATACCAAACATAGGCAAAGCATTAGGCGCCGCCTATGCTCATTTTTGGTCTCCAAATCCGATTCTAAATGGGTCAAAACCCAACCCAAGCTTTTCCTATAAATATAACCTTAGTCTTAAAACAAAAACTCATTGCAAATCCAACCTAAGCGCCGCCTACCACTCCAAATTCTCTCAAAAATTTTCTTTTTGCTCTTTTAACTTTGCAAGAACATCTTCCAAGGCCATCAACCAAGTAAGTACTTCTTTGATCTTCTTTTATATTCCGTAGTTATTACAATACTACGCCTATAATGATTCGTTAAATCTTGAAGTAGTCTTGGTGATTCAAATATGTTGATTTGTTGAGATACAACTAAGTAAGTGAACGAATACGTAAGGGTGTTCTAGACTTTGTTCCGATTTGTAGTTGATTGTTATACAATGTCATCTTGTTGCGGAATCGAAATGGTAAAGTTAATCACATAATCATGTAAGTTGAACGTTGGAATATCTTGAATGGCTCGATCATAATTGAATACAAGCATGAGATGTTGTGATTATTTCTACACCATAAACTTGATTCAATCTCTACGTAGTTATCTTGTTCCAAAAGTGCATTAATGAAAACCATAAAGCATGGACAAGATTACATGAAATAGATTTGAACAGGATAGTTAAGATGACATGAAAAGTATGACTGCACTGAATATATTGTTGGAACATAACACCAAATAGTATGGCAATGAAAATCTGAATTATCAATATCGTTCACCTAATTAGTTGTGCCAACGAATTAAGTGTGGGGTGGTGCCACTGTTGTTTGTCTGTCGACTGAATATTACCAAAATGAGGCTAACATGACTTTGTTTTCAGGCTCAATGGCACCAAAAAGTCGACCAGGAAAGGAAAAAGCATTCACCTCACAGAAAGGGCAGAAAAGAGGAAGAAAAGAGCAAGCTTAATCATCCTCACTACAGATACCTCGCCACATGTTTGGAATAAAATGGGTCCTAGAGGAGAAAGGCAAGGAGTGGTACAGGAACAACAAAGTAAAAAAATATGTTCATGTGGAGTTGATATAAAAGAAAAGCCTAGCAAAGAAAGAACCTCGCATATTAGCCAAGATAATGGCGTTACATCTTGATTTCATTTTCTGAGATATGAGAGAATGCAATCTTGATCTAACAAGAGAATTCTATGACAATTGGTCTCCAAAGACTACAGGGAGCGAAGTAAAGATTAGAGGCCAAGTTTTGCAGCTAAATGCAGAGTTCTTCAACTCTTTTCTAGGCTTGCCATCTGTTGATCCATCACCACTCAAGGAGCTTTATAATAGACCTCCGTACAGGGCAATTAGACACACACAGTTCGGAACAAGATCAATGGCACATTAGAGTAGACACAAGGACACCGGTCGGCACAACACCTTCCCATATGCCTCCTTGAACAGGGAAGCTAGGATATGGTTTTGAATAGTCAACTCTTGCCTGATTCTAGGGACACAGTACACAAAGATAACACGAGATAGAGTGTTCTTGGTGTACGCATTGGTGACGAACGTCCCTATCAATATTGGGGCGATTATTCGATCTTCAATGCGTAAGGCTAGGCTGCACAAGAGGTCCCACTTCAGTTTTGGCAATCTGTTGACTGCAATGTTGAGGAAGGAGGACATCGAAGAAGAACCTGCAGATCATAAGCTTCCACACAACCCAAAGAGGGTTAACCTTACAAAGTTTAAAGATGCTGAATCTATGCATGGAGTCAACCTTACCACTGCAGAAAGACATGCTCGCAACAAAAGCTTCTTCCGCTATTTATATGGCATGACGAGGTTTACTATGATGACCGGGGGTCATGTTCCAACTGCTGCAGAGCTCCAACAGTTGGATTATGACTACCCAATGAATGAGCATGCGAGGGCTATGTGTGGAGTAGGTGTATATGAGGAACCTCTTGATGACGATGTGCCAACCGATGATGACCGCCGAATGCCAGACTCTGATGTGGAGGAGAACTCTAATGACAATGACTCTGATGATGATTCCGATGCAGGGGGTATGACCCCAGACATAGAGAATGAGTCCGACTAACCAGGTTCTTCTTATTTATTTTCCACTGAGGGCAGTGTGTCCCGTCTAAGTGTGGGGTGCTGGTATTTGTATGCTATACTTCTTTATCTGTATTTGCATTTATTTATGTTTGTTTGTTTTGTTTGTTAGTAGTTAAATATTAGAAATTATTGTTTAGTTAACTTTGCATGAAAGTGTTCTGATAGGTAGCATGGTATTATGACAAGTGTCTATGATAAAATCATTACTGTTGAGACGTTTAGGCTCCAAGTGTGACTCACTGTGTGATAGTTGTGTGGTTGAATTCCTTCATCTGTTGGGTCAAGAGTCTATACTGCTCCCAATAAAGTCGACCATGTGCCTTGTGTGTGTGAGGCAATAGTATATTCTGTGTTTGTGGCTGATGCTAGAACTTGCCCGGTGTGTGTGTAAAGCGAAATAAAGAGTGTGAGTTTAGGAGATGATTTAGGCATTTCTTTGGCAACCTATGATTGTTTACCTTCGTTTTACCTACCCGTGGACATTATCCTAGTTAACCCCCTTTGAGCCTTTAAGCTATCTTCTTTGATAGCCTCATATGTAGCCTAATCCATTTTTTTTCAAGACCATAATTTGATGCAAATTCCTAAGAGCTTTAAATTGTAAAGTCATGTGACAAAATAAGAGGAAATTGGGTGAGAATGACGCCTTAGAGTGTATTGGTACTTGAATTTGTTATGAAAAAGAGTGGCTACCATAGAGGTGTGTTATAATATGAAAAAAAAAGAGAAAGAAAAGAAAAAAAAATAGAAAAATAAAAAGATAAAAAGATCTTTGTGTTTATAATTGAATAACAAAATAGGTGAAAAGGGGTGGTAGATGAAAGAAAGGTAGAAAGGTTGTTTTAAAGAGAGTGTTAATAGCATAATGTGATGTATCAAAGCGCTTAGGAACTTAGTCACTATTTCTGGCCAAAATAGTCCTACCCATCCCTTAGCCTACATTACAACCTGTAAAGACCTATTTGATCCTAAGCTTAGCATTCTGATATTAGTGGAGCATTACACTAAGGGCAAGCCTATGGTCATCAGTTGTAACATATGAATTCTTTGTGAGAGTGAGAGCAAGGAAAATCTTATACCCATGTTTCAAAAAATGAAATACTTGTGAGTGATTATGGGTGATATATTGTGAGACACACATGGTTGATGAGTTTTGGGTAGTTGTGTATGATTCTTTGTGCCTTAACTTGTGGATATGAATTAGCCATCATCACGAGTCTAGGTTGGAGGTTAAATTATTTCTAGTAGTGATCAGAAAACTACTCTTTGTTAATAATTATCGTGTTTGTCTTGATGAATATTTTATGCTGTTACTGTGAAACCCTAAGTAGATGTTTATATGGACATGATATTTTGTTCGAGGACGAACAAAGCTTTAAGTGTGGGGTGTTGAGTTTAGGCGTATTTACACGCCTAAAGCACCTTAATTCACCCATATTTTAGCTAAGTTTTAAGGACAAAATATATAATTCCTGCACTTTTAGTCCTTTTTCCTGTAAGTGAGCTAACCAACATGATTAGCAAGTTTTCAAGAATAAATGATGAAGATTTCAGCATTTTGTGGACTGTTGGACGCCAAAGGAAACTTCAACGTAAGAGAAAAAACAGCTTCTGGAAACTGGTGGACTGAAAGTGATGCATGGAGAACTTGTCCCGGGCAAAAACAGCATTTCTAAAGACTTGGGGGATCAGCAGTAACTTAGTAGGATTAGGACAAGTATGCAGTAACCCAGTAGGACTAGGACAAGGATAAAAATCCTATTTCAATAGGACTAGGATATGGATATTATATAAACCCTATTTTGCTGAACTTTTCAGCATCCCCCTTTCTATTCCTTCTCATTCTAATTAATTCTTATTCACTCATTCATTAATTCAATTCATTCATCCTATTTTCTATTCAATTCTATTTTTCTTTTATTCGATATTTAGTACTATTCATGTTACTTTCTAACAGAGAAAGCACGGCTCTTGTGACTAACGTGAGATCATTCAAGCTTTGGTACGATGATGATGTTTATTGCGATCTCCGTTGCACTCATGAGTAGCTAAACTTCTCTGTTAGGGTTATGGAAGCCTTATGATATACTATCTATTACTATGAGTTTGTGAATTCGTGATGCGCATGCTACTTATATATCATTACTCTCTTTATCTTAATTAAATTCTTATGGTTGCAAACATAGGAATACGCCAATATAGCATTAACTTGTTCGAGAGAAAAGTTAGATGTTTGGAAAAGAGAGAGTGACAAGGAAATAGGGCTACCAACCCCTGTTTACAAGTTAATGCCATAACTGGATTAACCTCTTGGAGAGTTTGTACCGTTAGTTATACACTTTAAGATCGAGAGAGTTAAAGTGAAATAATCCTGGACGATCGAGAGACACTAGGATTTACCATTAGAATACGAACCTCTATAAGTGCATGCATGTCTGAATTCTGCATAACTCATAGTTAATAGATACATAGAACTCATAAGGTGGACATAACCTTAACTTATTTTTCTCTGTTATTAAATCCTACTAAACAAAGCATTCCATTTTTACTTTCCTATTCTTAATTCACGCCAAACCCAATCCCCCCTTTCCATAGAATTTTTGACCAAAAGTCTACTAATAGTTGCATACTTAGTGACCGAGTATTCCCTGTGGGATTCGACACCCAACCCAGTTGGGTTCTATATTTGACAACAACCGCTTACACTCTTACGAGAGCTGTAATTTGAGCGTTATCAAGGAGTTTGGTTGGATACAATTGGCTTTTTCAGTGAAGATTAGGGGATTTAAAAAGATAACCTACCTCAATCCCACTAATGGCCTTTCCAGATATCATAGATAGGTAGGTCTGCTTCATTGTGAGCTAAAGAACCATGGATAATATGCCTGACAATAGAAAGATTGGGAACCCAATAATGCATCCAAAGGTTAATAGAGTTTCCCGAAGCTAGGGACCAGGTCGTAACTTGATTACAAAGAGACCCCTCTAAGAGAACGTTTCACCCAATAACGGAGCTAGTGGGGTCGGATACTAATATGATATATATATGGAGAAGAGTTTTATCTCAAAGAGAAGTGGAGTTAGTGAATAGTCTCTAGGCCAGGATCGTTATAAGAGTTTGATTTTTAATATCATCCTTATGAAGACCCAAACCTCCATATTTTTTGGGTGAAGTAACCTTATATCAGCTTATATAATGGAGTTTATGCCTTTAATCACTTGAAGCCCAAAGGAAATCTCTTTGAATCTTATCAACGGTATTACAGGTTTTCTTAGGAAGATGAAAATATTGTCATGTATAGGCTAGAATTGCATCTAGAGTAGACCTGATCAAAACAAGTCGACTAGCTAGAGAAAGGAATTTTGATTTCCAAGAAGCAAGCTTCCTACGCATATTATCGATAAGGAACTGAAAATCTGCACACTTAGGTTTACGACTTAAAATGGGAAAACCTAAATATTTACCAAAGTTGTTTGATGGGGAAATATCAAAGAGATATTTTATTAATACCCAACTATTTTGTGGGCATAAAGGAGAGAAGATAGTCTTAGATTTTGCTGCTTTAATCCCTTGGACTGAAAGAATGCTAAAACAATTCATACAATCATGAATATTATGGATAGAGGCAGTGTTAGCATTAGAAGTAAGAGTTAAATCATCAACTAAAAATAGGTGCGAAAAGGAGGGCCATTTCTACTAAGGGTAACTGGGTCCAGCGAAGGGTATCTACTTGATGAGTAATATAATTAGAAAGGAGGTCCATACAAAGAATAAAAATGTAGGGGGACATAGGGTTACCTTGTTGAATACCTCGAGAAGGAGAGAAATAGTTAGTTTAGGTACTGTTAGTAAGGACGACTATGTTATTAGTGGAGATACACGTCATAATGAGAGAAGTAATTTTAGGTGGGAACTTAAAGAAAAGAAGGTTGCAATAGACAAAACACTATTCTAGAAGGTCGAAGGATTTTTCCAAATCTAGTTTGAGGATAAAACTAGCAGCCTTATTTTTTTGACCTCGTAATATGGGTAATAAGTTCCTGGACTTGGATAACGTTATCACAGGCACGACATCCTTTTAAGGAGCTGGATTGATAAGGAATAATAAGGTTACCTACATGTGGTTTAATACGATTAGAAATAATTTTTGTAATAAATTTGTAAGTTGTGTTACAATGACTAATGGGTCGAAAGTTTTTTAAATGATTTGCATTAGAGAATTTGGGAATGAGGCACATGAGCGTGTCATTCATATAATTGGAGAGATTCTGAGTAGTGAAAATCATATGGCACAGGTTTTTAACTGAAGGTCCAATAATACCCCATAGAGACTGGAAAAAGTGGGGGTAAAGCCCATCTAGTCTGGGGATTTAAAGGCCTTGAAAGAAAACAAAGCCTAAGTTATTTCCATATCCTAAAGAGGATTGTCCAAATCTGAGAGGTCAAAATTATAAAATCTAGTATGAGATTTTCTTAAGTGAGACTAATCGGAAGAAGTATGATTAGTAGTAAAATAGTTAGAAAAATAGGTAAAAACATGGTTTGAGAGCTTGTTGGGATCTAAATCCAATTATCATTGGAGCCCTTAAAGTAGGAAATCTTATTTGTACGACACCTATTAAGGATAGAAAGGTGGAAATATTTGGTGTTAGCATCCCGTTTACTCATCCAGTTAATATAGGAGCGCATTTTCTAATAGTCTTCTTCCTTCTTAAGGATATCGTTAAAATCCGTTTTAAGCTACATTCTAGATTTTGAAGGAAAGCACGAGAAGCATATTTAGAGGAATTTTGAATTCCTGCGAGACGGGCAATGATACGATTCTTGGTTCAAAAAATACTCCCGATAACATGGTTGCTCCAATATAAAAATGTTTCCCAAAAGGCAGGAATAACACGAGGTAGATCGTTTGTATCCCAACTTTGACTAATAATAGTAATAAACTCCAAGTGATCCATGCAATACTTTTCCAACCTAAAGGGTTTTCTACCATTGTCGGATATCTATTAGTAAGGGAAATAAGAAGAGGGTTATGGTCGGAGTGGGTTTTCGACAGATGAGTAATATTAGCATTAGGCCAATTTTCCACCCAGTCATTGGTGACAAAACCCCTATCAAGTCTTTTTAAGATAACAATATTAAGATTTTTCATATGGTTTGACTACGTATATTTACTACCTGTATAACCTAGATCCATAAGATGACATGAGTTGATACAGTCCTAAAAATCAGAACTTCTAGAAGTATTAATAGACTCCCCCCCCATTTATAATTTTGGGATAGGATTTCATTAAAATCTTCGACCACCAACCACGGGCCAGTAATAGAGTGAGAATAACTTATAAGATTCTGCCAAAGAATTCTACAAGTATTATAATTAGTGCCAGGATAAATAGTAGAAAAATGCCAAGAAAGATTATAGGGGCTAATCGTAATCATAGCATGGTGTTCCTAGGAGGTTTGGCATTTTCGAGTAACATTGACAAAGTTAGTATGACAAAGCAGGACTATACTACCCGATCTATCCATAGTGGGAATTTCCTAATAATCATCAAAACCAAACTCATGCATGAGCCCTAAGTGACCACAAAGCTTAGTTTCCAACAACGTTACAAAACATGGGTTGTGAGAGTTGAGAAGATCTAAAAAATTTCTCCTAAAATTTTCATTGTTTACTCCTCGAGTGTTCCAAACAATAAAACATGTAGCTTGATTCATTGGAGAGAAAAAGTTAAGTTAAGAGAAGGTTTCAAACTATCATTAGAAACAAATTGACTACACCAACGTATTAGGGTCATCACAACCACAAATTTTGCCAAGGCACTATTTATGGCAGGCCTCAGGTCGAAGGAGCTCTTTAGGAGTGATACCATAGAAAGATAGATATATTTCTTATCCTCATCTTTGAGATAGATCATGACTAGAGCATTTTTGAAACTTGAGATTTTTGTGAAGGAATTCGTCCTCTCCGACATGACCCCTAGTTCTCCTAGTCCTGAAGGTACTGGCATGTGGAGATTTACAAACTAACCGCGCTGGAAAGGAATCAAATTATATGGAAATAAAAGTGGATTTACATTAGTTATCTCCTGAAGTGTGAACAACAGTGTTAGAGCAATTTCATTCATGTTGGGGAATTTTATTCAATAAATGTTGAGGGTTCCATAAAGATTGCAAAGTATGGATGAATTGTGGATCCATGGACTACACTAATGGGCCCATAACATTTGGAAAGACACATCTGATTCACTAAGTACTCGATTATTTTTTTATACCTTTCGAAATTAGTTTGGCTAAGATGTTTTGGTTTTAGATAACAACAAAAGTCTCCACTCTATTGATATCCATCGAGAAGAGAGTTGCATGTACTTGGATTGTTCTTTTGATCCAAGTTAATGGCTGATGAAGGGGATGCACGAGTTGAGTGGCATATACTAATGGATGGTGAGCTGTTTACGGAGGAATTTGAGGAGGCGAATTCATTGGTGTATGACTAAATGGACGAGTTAGAGGAAATAGTCTGACCATTTGGTGTAGTGAGAGGAGAACTTTGTCCATTTTACTTATTTATCTTAGGAGGGAAAGAGCAGTGAACTGTTGGAGTTGGTTTAGAATTTAATGCAAGAGGTGTTGCAGTGGAAGTATAATCATTATAATTTATTGGAATTTCAGAGGAATTATGTAAAAGACCTGATATGGGATTTTTCATAGCATGAATGTCATCAACGGATGACAAGTGTTCTGCCAGATGGATTGTTTTGTCATTATTTTGTGGAAGAGAAAGTGAAGTGGAGAACAGCCGAGCCCTAGAGTGGGAAGAATTGATTAAAAGGGTTTTTCGAAGAAAGTTCCACGTAATTAGAAGAGTCAGTAATGATAGAATTGTCAGTAGGAGGAAAATGAGTTTGCAGGAAAAGTCCACAAGTAACTTTATTTTTTATAAAGAGGTTTGAATTTTCCCCCTATTTTTCCTCAGAGGGGCCTATCTTATTGCAGAATTTCACTTTCAAAATAGTAGAATCAGAGATTAAAGTTTCTTCATTAAAAATATTAAATTTATTAGGGTGAATCATTGAGGAGTTCCCCCCATTGGACGGTCGATTTCTTCCCTTTTTATCCATCTTTGAATTATACGAACTAGAACCTCTATAATTGGTAGCAACTTATGCAGTACCAATAGTAGACTTTGCAGAAAAATTAAAAGGGGTTGATGCGTACCCATTACTAAATCAAACTAAGAATGTACCTTAACACTTTTTCATGAGATGTATCCTTCTTGTGCTGATCCAAAATGGGGGTTGTTGCTGAACCATTGTGACAATTTTTCTTAACACCCTTTCCAGGGTATTTATCCATCTTGGGTGGGGATGCATCAGAGGAAGAAGGTGGAGGTTGATTATTTTTCCCTAATTTATTATTTTTCCTTTGAGGAAGAAACTTGACAGTATACCATTCCTGTTGAGGTGGAGGAGGAGCACCCGAATCACCATAGAGATTTGAATTTTGTGACTATATTTTAGGAGTATGCTGTTTGTACGGAAAATCCTTGTTTACATGACCAAAATGACCACATCTTGTACACAAATACACATCTCCCTTGTATAAAATTTCTTGTGTGTGATCACCAATTTGGATAGTACTAAGGAATGGTTCATCCATTGTAATTTGTACATACAAACGAGCATATCGATCGCATAGAGTTGAATTGGTACTAACATCTACTTTCAATAACTTTTCAATTGCATTACCAATATTTTTTAAAAGAATGACATCATAAAATTCTGTTGGTAAGTGGGGGAGACGTACCCAAACAACTGAGTAAGTAACTCGTTCATTCTGTGGCACAAAATTGGGCTCCCAATTCTTGATTGATAGGTAACGTCCATTAATAAACCAAGGGAGATTTTGAAGTACTTGATAAACACTATTTGGTTGAGTAAATTTAGCAATGTAGAATCTCAATCCAAGGTCGATTAGGGGAAAAACTTCTGAAACCTTCCATAAGGACACCAACTTTTCATGGAGATATTGATGAGTAGCCTTTGTACCCAATAATTTGATAATTAACAAATGTTTTCAAGGAGAAAAAAGTCTAACAATATCTTATTTGGAGAGCTTGATAATTTTTAACCCATTACATAACTCTTCAACTCCTTCATTAATGGAGACCTCGGGATAATCGCTATCATTAATGTCAACACAGTCTTCCATTGGTAGGTCCTATATAAGTTCTGAAGCAAGTAACTTTGATTTAAAAGTTGGTAATAGTTGTGGATTGGAATCGGATAGTTCAAGTGGTGTTAAATTTGGATATGAAGTGTTGGAAAGATTGTTCATTGACATGATGGGGTTTTTAGAAAGTAGATAGAAGGGAGAGCATCTCTCCCTAGTGACCTCAACCTTCCCTAACTTGGGAATAAGTAATTAGTACGAAGGTAAAACATACCAAGATTTTCCTCCACTAAGTAACATCTTCTCGCCTTCTACAACTTCTTAAGTAACAAAATTTTGATATATGCTGAAAATATATTATTTTCATTATTATTAAATTATTATTATATAGTTAGATTAATGTAATTAAAATGCATTTATTTTTCAAAACATGAAAACTTGTGACTATGGCTATTAAAATAATATATAGTTACATTAATGTAATTTAAATGCATTTATTTTTCAAAACAGGAAAACCTGTGACTATGACTAAAAAAATACACACACACACATATATATAGTATGTATGTATATATATGTATACACACACACACACACACACACATATATATATATATATATATATATATAGAGAGAGAGAGAGAGAGTTATGTAGTTCTACACTAAATTAAGTATAATTTGAAGTATTTCAAAAATAACATGATCATAATGAAATGTATTTTTTAGTTATCGATTATTACAGTTTTTCAAAAGTACCTATAAAATGTTATAAACTTTGATCAATATTTTTAAAATGGTATATATTTATGTTCATGGTCAATCGTGATATTTGCTTTCATTTCATATTAGATGGTAATAAATTCAAATAAATAAATAAATAAAAAACTGTGATCGTGCGAAGCGCGGACATATTCACTAGTTCTTTTTTAATGTTGTATTTTCATATTTGCAGTACTTGAAGTTTGAAAGTTGTTAGAGTTATAACCATTTTTCGCATGATGAAGAGCTCTTAGTTTCGTACATAAGCTTATGATATACCTAAAGCCATATTATTTTCATATTTGACATTTTCTTTGGTTTAATTTTTTTTAATCAATCGGAAGAAAAAATTCTCTCTTTAATTTTTGTGTTATTTGTAATTTTTATTATATTTTTTTGTTAGCAGTAATATATATACTAAAACAATTTATTTATAAAATCTTTTTGTTATATATCATTATGTACATTTCTTTTTAGGTTTGGTTTGTGGTATTAAAAATAGCCTTGCATTCTTTGTAAGAATATATTGTTTGTTTACAAAAATACCTTTCACCTTATATATGTGAAAAGTGATAATCATAGAATTTGGAGAGTAATTTTGTTATTTTATAGCTTTATTCCCAGATAAATTATTCTAGAATTATTATACCACCAAAAGGATGGGATACTTATCTCAATATTATTTGTTAATTCCGAAATAAGTTATCCTAAACTTAGCAACCAAAAAAGACCTAAAAAATTTTATCTCTAGTCTATTTTTTTTATCCCGAGACTATTTGTTTTAATACCTTACATCAAATGATACCTTAGTTTGATGTGAAGTTAGTCCTTAAGAATTTTTTATTTAATGTTGGTGCCTTTCTTTTATCATGGTTCATATTTATCTTTTTTTTTGGGCATTTCTTACTCTATTTTACTATAGAAGAATGTAGAAGAGGTGATGTGGCACCCCTCTGTAACGGCCTATTTTTTTTTATGAAATATGTGAAATTTGTGAGTTTGTGTGATTTGACTATTTTACTCCTCCCGGTAGTTGCATTATATTATCGATGCATTTTGATACCATTTATGTGATATTGTAATTTTTGATGGCTTCGAGAACATTATTTTGGACTTATGTGAATATCTTTTAATACATGCGATGGATGACTGAATGGACTACACCAACAATTTTAAAATATAATTTTAGGTTGGGTATACCTTTGGTTCGGGTCCTAGTGCACTCGTGCTTATTTCGATCTATTGATCAAAAAGTTAAAAAATTAGACATATAGATGTGGGACCCATATTTTGTTGAAACGACCTTAGATGAAAAATCCAACTGCAACAGCAACTTTAAAATGTTGATTTTAGGGTGGTAATATATTTGGTGAGATTTTATGGCTCTTAAATCTCATTACGACCCTTGATTTGGAAAATTGTGATTTCAGATTTTGGGGGTTAACTCTATGAAAATAATATTTTATTCAATAATCTGACTTTACCAACGCATCCGTAACATTAAATTTAGTGTGGTTGCACAGTTCATTTGCGTATATCAGACTCCGAACAAATCTCGAGCACCCCGTCGATGTCTGTTTGGACTTAGAAAAACGCAGATTTAGCTCCAATATAAAGCAGTTTTTTTATCCTTTGACCCATTTTATCCATTCTTTCACCTTTTCTCTTGAGAGTAAAACCCTAAAATATTGTGGGAGCTTAAAAGTGAAGCTTGTGGGAGCTTGGAAAGTTAGAGTAACATTTATTTCTTGATTCTCTTACGGATTTAAGGTAAGAATTCACTCTTTTCTTAGTAATTTCATGATTAATTTTTCAAATCCTCCAAAATCTTAGGGCTTGGTTTTAAACTCTAATTTCACTCTTTTTCACTAGAATAATATTTTAATATTGTAATTACTAGTTTTTCATCAATTTAACCTTCAAAATAACTTTGATTCTTGGTTTTAACTCAAATTTTAAAGATTTTATTTGGTAAAGATTTAAAATAATTTTTCTTCGATTTAAAACTTATTTTTTACTCGATTTGGATTTTCAGTTGTAGGCTCCTAAAAATATAGGAAACATATTTTTGAAGTAAAGTTATGATTTTGCCATTCTTTTTTGAAAACCCATTTCAGGAGTCCGTTTTGACCCCTAACCTAAAGTAGTCAATATGGGTGTCGTTGATTTTATTTAGATGCATAGATTCAAAAGTTGATGATTTTAGTGAAGTTCGAAATTGGTTGTGGAAAGTAAAGTCGTGGGTTCAAAGTATAGCAGACCAATTTTGACATTTGAGGTAGGTTATGACTTTAGTTTTTCAGACTGGCTGGGTAGTAAATGATGATACAAAATGCATATTAAGGGTAGGAACTAATCATGAAAAAATATCTATCTATGTGTTATGCTTGTTTGGGGGCCTATATGTGATGTAATTGTCGGAATTGAGATATTATGTGATATGTGTGATAGTGTAGGGTTCTATATGATATTGATAGCCTTAATGTGGTACCATAGGTGTATTTTGATTATATTCATACTTTACTGACATGTGAGACATGTTAAAATTCCTAGATGAAAAAAAAAGAGTGGGTATTGGCTCACGTGGTTATGAAAATGTATCATTGTAGTTGGTTGTGGAAATATATCATGTGGTTGGTTGTGTAAATACTCATTGTGATTGTTTGTGAGCATTACATCCTCATATTATGCTCATTCATTAAACATTGGTACCACCGTGGCAACACCTGAGTAATACTGAAAGCACCTTTTAAAAATCCTTCTCGAAGGATGTGTCAGGGAGGATATATTATAATACCTTATAAAATCCTTTTCGAGGGATGTTCCAAAAAGGAGATCCAAGATATGTGGATTGTATATGGGTTGACGAACCCCCCATGGGTCCTGTATTGGAAGGCTTGCCTCTGTAGGTGTATCTAGGATTGTGTGTTGATCCCAGAGGTTGTTCGATGACCTCGTCCATCATCATCATCATATACATTGCACTTACTTTATTTTGTTTACGTTGTGCTTGTATTGCCACATTGACTTGTTAACTATCTATTTGTACAATATTCTTGACTTGTAAATGTCTAATTATTCTATCTTTCTTCATTTGTACTTGATGATATTGATTATACATATTCTTCTTTTGTTCTACTTATATGTGATATTATGTATATTTGTATCCCTATCTGATGTGTTATTTTATTATATGTAGATATTATAGATCTGTTAGTGCAAGTGTGTGGGTTACTGTTGTGAGATATTTTTTGATTGCAGGTGACGTGCCCTTAGTGTGTATTTTATATGCATTATTTTCTACTTTGCTTGGTCGGCTTATGATACCTACTGAGTACAAGAGGATTGTACTCATTCCTACTTCACCCTTCTGGTGCAGATCCAGGTTTAGGTACGCCTCACGCTACTTGACTCAGGCAATTATTGGAGTTTTCAAGGCAGTGGGTGACTTTCAGGCATTCAAATGGGTCCTACTATCTTTTCTCTATTAGACCATCTCTTTATTGTATTTTAGAGATAGGGTTTTCGTGATTTGAGTTACATTATGTATTCTCTTTTAGACTCGTGTTATATTAGTACTTCTTACACTATTGACACCAGGTTTTAGGTATGTATGGTTTGGATATGCTCTTTCTGCATTGTTATAATTACTTGTATGGTTCGGCTTCGTTCTATGCTCCTTACTTTGGAAATTTTTATTTTTTCTTTTTGTATCAGTTTGGGTGATAGACTTACTTGTCAAGGTACGCCATGACAAGTGTCATCATGACCTTGTTTTTGGGTTATGACACATTAGTATTAGAGCAGCTAGGTTTCATTAGTCTCAACAGTGTAAGAGCGGAATGTCTAATAGAGTCTCGTGGATCGATATATAGACGTCTATATCCATCTTTGAGAGGCTATAGGACGTCTTTAGGAAACCTCTCATATTTTATTTTTTATCGTGCGATATTCTTTCATACTTGGTGTTTTAAGTTGTGTTTCACTTTTTCTATGTAGATGGTGTTGCTTATACGACCTATTAGCTGAGAAATGGTGCTAGAGATTGGTGGAGGTCGTTTATGAGTTGTAGACCCTGTGATGCTCCTGAGATGACATGGGATTAGTTTGCTAATTCTTTCTTGGATGCAAGATGAGTTGATCATTTAGAGCAAGGATCCATGACAGTTGTTGAGTATGAGGTACACTTCCATGATCTGTTTAGATATTGCTATGAAAGAATTTCCACTGAGTCTGAGCAGATTTGGAAGTTTGTGAAGGGTTTGGATGACTCCCTTCAGTTGGCTACGTCTTAGATGGTTGTATTTGGAGCATCTTTTCAGAGCATTATGGATCATGCGAAGATAACATAGAGAATTCTTTGGGTATCATAGGGAGGCGCTAAGAAGGTGCATTATTTTGGTAAGTTTTGAGGTTAGGTTTCTCATGATAGAGATTTTAGAGATTCTCGTAGGTATCAGGGTAGGCCACTACAGTCAACTTTATGAAGTTCAGACAGTGGATCTTCAAGTTTAGCAATCAGGGTGGTACCTTCTCCTATTGAGATTGGTCATAGAGGTTTCTATGTGTGTGATGAGATTGTCCATGTGGCCAGGGACTGTCCTCATCAGGTAGTTTGGGCTACTCTTATTCTAGCTGTGAAGGGTAAAGGTGCTATCAGAGGAGCGAGAGGCATAGTTAGTGGAGCTCGTGGGGGTGGTCGTACAGTTGGTAGTCATGGGGCCACCCAGGTAGCTGGTGTTCATGGTCAGTGTTATGCTATACCAGCCAGACTTCAGGTAAAGGCTTCTGATGTTGTGATTACAGGTATCATCCCCATTTATTTAAGACCTGTATCTATATCCTTTGATCCCAGATTGACTTTCTCCTATGTGTCCGTGTATTCTTTTTTGAGTTTTGATACTGTTAGTGAGCCTCATGCTTATTCATGTATCTACCTTGATAGGTGATTCTTAAATAGTAGATCGGGTGCACCGATCTTGTGTTATGAGTTTTTTTGGGCATAAGACTTTGTAGACTTGCTTGTGTTAGATATGGTCGATTTTAATGTTATTTTGGGTATGGATTGGTTGGCTTCTTATCATGTCGTCTTAGATTGTTTTGCTAAGACTGTGACTTTACCTTCACCGAGTGTGCCAAGGATAGCGTGGAAGGTGTATTTCATTCGGGTCCTAAGAGGATCATATCTTATGTTCAAGCTCGTTGATTGGTTGGGAAGGGATGTTTAGCTTACTTGGCTCATATTCATGATACTAGTATTGTTTCACCTTATTCCTTGGATTATGTACGTATTGTTCGCGAGTTTATAGATGTGTTTTCTATAGATTTGTCGGGTATGCCTTTGGATCATGATATTAATTTTGCTATTAATGTTGAGTCAAGCATCAAGACCATTTCTATTCCTCCTTATATGATGGCCCTAATAGAGTTGAAGGAACTGAAGGGTCAGTTACAAAAGTTGTTGGATAATGGATTTATCCGACCTAGTATTTCACCTTGGGGTGTGCCTGTCTTGATTTTTGAAGAAAAAAATGGGTCTATAAGGATGTACATTAATTATCGACAGTTGAATAAGGTGATGGTTAAGAATAAGTATCATCTTTCTCTTATTGATGATTTATTTGATCAACTTCAGGGTGCTGCAGTGTTTTTGAAGATTGATTTAAAGTCCGGTTAGCACCACTTAAGGATTAGAGCTTTGGATATTCCGATGACAGCTTTTCAGACTCGATATAGTCATTTCAAGTTCTTGGTCAAGTCTTTTGGGTTAGCCAATGTCCCTACCACATACATGGAGTTGATGAACCGGGTGTTTTGACTATATCTCGACTCCTTTATTATTATATTTATAGATGATATCATAGTGTATTCCAAGAGTGAGGCTGAGCATAAGAAATGCTTGCGGATTATGCCTCAGAGATAGAGAGATGAGGAGTTGTATGCGATGTTCTCTTAGTGTAAGTTTTGGTTGGAGTTTTTTTCTTTCTTGGGTCATGTGGTAACTAAGGAAGGTATTATGGTTGATCCAGCCAAGATTGCAGTGTTGCATGATTAGGCTAGACCTATTTCGCCCGTCAAGATTTAGAATTTTATTGGCTTGGCCGGGTATTATCGGCGTTTTGTTGAGGGTTTCTCTTTTATTGTAACCCCTTTGACTAACTTGACGCAGAAGAAGATTCCTTTCAGTGGTCTGATGTTTGTGAGGCAAGCTTTCGAAATCTCAAGGATTTGTTGACTTTAGCTCCTATATTGACTTTGACCAAGGAGGGCATGGATTTACCGTATTTTGTAATGCTTTGGGTGTCAGATTGGGTGCTGTGTTGATACAGGAGGGCAAGATGATTACTTATGCATCTCGTCAGTTGAAGCCTTATAAGAGAAATTACCCTACCTATGATTTAGAGTTGTCCGTGGATGTGTTTGCTTTGAAGTTGTAGAGGAACTACTTGTGTGGAGTCCGTTTTGAGATGTTCTCAGATCATAGTAGCCTTTAATACTTCTTCACCCAGAGAGATCTTAATATGGGGCAGCATCATTGGCTTGAGTTTCTTAATGATTATGACTTAACTATTCTCTACTAGTTGGGTAAGGTTGATGTGGTTGTAGATGCCCTGAGCCAAAACTCAACTGGAATGGGTAGCTTGACGTATCTTTTAACCCAGGAGAGGCCTTTAGCCTTAGAGATTCAATCTTTAGCTAACCAGATAATTAGGATTGATATTTCAACACTTGGGCATGTTTGGCATTTCTGAAGGCTAGATCTTCTTTGATGGAGCAGATCAACCTCATCAGTTTGATGATGTTGGATTGAGGTTGATTTGAGATAAGGTGTTGAGTGGCGAGACAAAGTAAGTCTCACTTGATTCAGATGGAGTTTTGAGGATTAGAGTTTGAGTTTGTGTGATGAGAGTAGGTGATTAGATTAGGTTGATCTTAGAGGAGGACCATTGTTCCAGATATTTCATCCATATAGGTATGACTAAGATATACCTTGATTTGAGGCAACATTAGTGGTAGGGTGGTATGAGGCGAGATGTATCGATTTTGTGAATCTTTGCCTATGTAGTCAGCAGGTGAAGGTCGAGCATATGAGGCCTGGTGTCTTGCTTTAGAGGTTACCCATTCCCAAGTAGAAGTGGGAATGGATCACCATGGACTTTCTGATAGTGTTTGGGTCATTGTGGATCAATTGACAAAGTCAGGTGACTTTGTTCCGGTTCATGTCTCATTCAGTTTTGAGAGGTTGACCCATATCGACATTTATAAGATTGTGTGTCTGTATGGTGTGCTGGTGTCCATTATTTCATATAGAGGTTCTTTGTTCACATCTCACTTTTGAAGGATATTTCAGGGTGAGTTGGTCACTCGGGTTGATCTTAATACAACCTTCCACCCCTATACTAATGGTCAGTTAGAGCACACTATTCAGGTTTTAGAGGATATGCTTCGCGCGTGTGTGATGGATTTTGGTGGCCAATGGAAGCAGCATTTGGCTTCAGCAAAGTTTGTATATAATAATAGCTACCATTCCAGAATTGATATGGATCCTTTTGAGGCATTGTATGGTAGGAATTGTTGCTCTCCAGTTGGTTGGTGTGATGTTCCTGAGGTTAGAGCTCGAGGTACAGACTTTCTTCTTGAGTCTTTGAATAGAGTCCGGGTCATTCAGTATGGACTTAGAGTGGCTCAGAGTAGGTAGAAGTGCTATGCTGATCGTAGACTTCGTGCCTTGAAATTTGGTGTTGGTCATCGTGTTTTTCTTCGAGTTACACCCATGAAAGGTGTGATGAGGTTTGGGAGGAGGGGCAAGCTTAGCCCCAGGAATATTGGTTCATTTGAGATTCGTCAGACTGTTGCTGATGTGGCTTTGTCCACTGATCTATTAGCTGTTCATCTAGTTTTCATGTTTCTATTTTACACTGTTATATTCTGAAAGAGTCTTATGATATTCTTTGGGAGTTAGTTCAGTTAAATGAGCAGTTGTTTTTTGTTGAGTAGACGATCTTCATATTGGCTAGGGATGCTAGGCGGTTGCGCTCTAGAGTCATCCCTCTGATTAAGGTTTAGCGGCGACATCGACCTGTAGATGAGGCTACTTAGGAGGTCAATCTAATATGCATAGTTTTTATCCCCAGCTCTTCATTGATTCAAGTATTTCTTTGCCTTAGTTTGAGGACAAACTAGATTGTTTAGTGGTGGATAATGTAACGACCTGTTTTTTGATGAAATATGTGAAATTTGTCAGTTTGTGTGATTTGATTGTTTTACCCCTCCCCATAGTTTCATTAGGTATTTCTGAGGTGTGGGGGTGATTGACATGGTTCTCGATGCATTTTGGTATCATTTATTTAATGTTGTGGTTTTTGATGGCTTTAAGATCCTTAGTTTAGACTTATATGGATATCTTTTAATTCATGCGATTTATAGCTGAACGAATTGTGCCAGAAACTCCGAAATATCTATTTTAGGCTAGTTAGACCTTTAGTTCGGGTCGCGGTGCACTCGAGCTCATTTCAACCTATTGGTCGAAAAGTTGAAAAATTATAAATATGGATGTGGGATCCACATTTGGTTGAAACGACCTCGGATATAAAATTCAAATGTGCCAACAACTCCGGAATGTTGATTTTAGGGTGGTAAAATATTTGGTGTGATTTTACGGATTTTAAATCTTATTTTGATCCTCGGTTTATAAAATTATAATTTCTAGTTTCGGGGGTAAACTCTGTGAAAATGACATTTTTTTTAAAAATTGACTTTGCCAACGCATTCGACATATCGAATTTAGTGTGGTTGAATAGTTCATTTGCGTATATCGAACTCCGAATGAATTTCGGACACCCCATCGAAATCTGTTTGGACATTGAAAAATCTGCTATATCTGCAATATAAAGCAGGTTTTTTATCCCTTTTTCGGCCCATTTTATCCATTATTTCACCTTATCTCTTGAGAGTTAAATCCTAAAATTTTGTGGGAGCTTAAAAGTGAAGCTTGTGGGAGCTTAGGAAGCTAGATTAACATCTATTTCTTGATTCTCTTATGAATTTAAGATAAGAATTCAGTGTTTTCTTAGTAATTTCTTGATTAATTTCTCAAACCCTAAAAAATCTTAGGGCTTGGTTTTAAACCCTAATTTCATTCGTTTTCACTTGAATAATATTTTAATCTTATAATTACTAGTTTTTTTTTTAGCAATTTAACCTTCAAAATAACTCATATCCTTGATTTTAACCCGTATTTTAAAGATTTTACCCGGTAAAGCTTAAAAGTAATTTTTCTTCAATTTGAATCTCAGTTTTTACTCCATTTGACTTGGATTTTCAGTTTGTAGGTTTCTAAAAATATGAGAAACATGTTTTTGAGGTAAAGTTATGATTTTTTCCTTCTTTTTTGAAAATTCGTTTCGGGGGTCCATTTTGATCTCGAATCTAAGTAGTCAATATGGGTATCGTTAGTTTTATTTTGACGCATAGATTTTATATTTGATGTTTTAGTACAGTTTTGAATTGGTCGGGAAAACTAAAGTCGTGGGTTTAAAGTGTAGCAGACCGATTTCGGCGTTCGGGGTAGGTTATGATTTATATCCTTCCGACTGGCTGGGTAGTAAATGATGGTACAAAATGCATGTTAAGGGTGAGAACTAATCATGAAAAAAATGGCTATTTATGTTTTGTTCCCGTGTGGGGGCCTATATATGATGTAATTATCAAAATTGAGATATTATGTGATGTGTGTGACCATGTAGGGTCGTATGTGATATTGATAGCCTTGAATACATGTGAATAATTTTGTTATTGATAGCCTTGAATACATGTGAATAATTGTATTTTGTTATTAAAGTGCTTAATGTGGTACTATTGCTGTATTGTGATTATATTCATACTTTATTGGCATATGAGGCATGTGAAAATTCATATATGAAACAAAAATAAGGTGTGGATATTGACTCACGTAGTTGTGGAAATATATCATTATGGATGGTTGTGGAAATATATCATGTGATTGGTTGTGGAAATACTCATTGTGATTGGTTGTGAGCATTACATTCTCATATCATACTCATTCATGAAACATTGGTACCACCGTGACAACACCTGAGTAACACTGGCAACACATTTTTAAAAACACTCCTAAAGGGATGTGTCAGGGAGAAGATATTGTAACACCTTATAAAATTCTTTTCGACGGATGTGTCAGAAAGGAGATATGAGATATGTCGATTGTATACGGGGTGACGAACCCCCCATAGGTCCTGCATTGAGAGTCTTGCCTCCGTAGATGTATACAGAAATTGTGCAATGACCTCGTGTATCATCATCATCATCATTATTGCACTTATTGTATTTTGTTTATGTTGTGCTTGTATTGATACATTGACTTGTCATCTATCTATTTGTTCTATATTCTTAACTTGTAAATGTCTAAATATTCTATCTTCCTTTATTTGTACTTGATGATCTTGATTATACATGTTCCTCTTTTGTCCTACTTATATATGATATTGTATAAATTTATATCCCTATCTGGTGTGTTGTTGTATTATATGTGGATATGATAGATTTGTTAGTGCAAACGGTGTGGGCTATCCGTTGTGAGACATTTTTTGATTGCAGGTGATGTGCCCTTAGTGTGTATTTTGTATGCTTTATTTTCTACTTTGCTAGATTGACCTATGATACCTATTGAGTACAAGTGGACTGTACTCATTCCTATTTCACCCTTCTGGTACAGATTCAGATTCGGGTGAGCCTCACGCTACTTAACTCAGGCAATTATTTAAGTTTTCATGGTAGTGGGTGATTTTCAAGCATTCGAATGGGTCCTACTATCTTTTCTCTATCACACCATATCTTTATTGTATTTCAGAGATAGTTTTTTTCATGTTTTGAGTTACCTTATGCATTCTCTTTTGGACTCGAGTTATATTAGTAGTTCTTACACTATTGACACCAAATTTTGGGAATGTATGGTTTGGATATGCTCTTTCCGCATTGTTATAATTACTTGCATGGTTTGACTTCGTTCTAGGTGCTTTACTGTGGGCATTTCGATCTTTTTTTCTGTTTGTATCAGTTTGAGTGATATACTTACTTGTCAAGATACGCCGCGACAAGTGTCATCATGACCTTGTTTTTGGATTGTGACACCCTTTATGACCTTTATTTTTCTTTTTTCTTTTTTTTTTTTTGCCTTTTTTCTAATTTTTTAATTATTTTATTTTAAAAAATTATATCCATACTTGACACCTTTACATCTTCATAACTTCTAATCTTAATTAGTATCAATATTTTTCATAACTCTCATATCTTTCATACTGATAACCCCTACTGCTTAATTTCGCATTAATTTTTTTTCTTAATGGTATATGTCAATATAAGAGAATTAAGAAATCAACAGAGAAATGATCGTGATTCAATATGACAAGAAGCCCATCTATCCTTCTGAGCAAGTCTTATTGGTATAAAATAAAAAATTAATAGATTATTCAGAGAAGGTCATAATTGAAAGCTACACTTCTAGGTTATGTATTATTTCTTTGAAGTAACTTTCTTACTATTTGTAGTCTATAATTAGTAGATTTTTTGTAATTTTGTAATTTTTTTTATCCTAATCTTATAATTAGAACTTTTGTTATGGATGATGATGAAGATTAACACTATGAGTAGTTTTTTTGTCCTAATTCACTATTATTACGAGACATACAATATAACAGTTATGTGTATGAGGTACGTAAGATAATTTAAAGAGAATTTACTTGAAATTTTGTTCAAATTGCAATGTCATTTTTGATATTTCCCGCTATTTGTTATTTTATAAAATTATAGGTTTCTTCTTTAACTATTTTATAGCATTTGCAGTTGGACGTGCCTCTATTTTTTCCTCCACATGAATAACTTATTCTTTTCAGTTAGTGCTAATTTTCTTTATCCATGAATTACAAAAACTCAAATGACTCTTATTTCTTAATTTCAGAATTTGAAGGAATTTTGCACCATTAAAACTTGGACGTATTTACTAATTCAACTATATATACTCCGATAACCAAATGAATATCCAACTTTTGTGTACTGAAGTGGTGCGTATAAGTCAAAAGTTATTGAAATTTTGATATGTTTAATTGTCTTTTATGGGTGATGCAAATTTTAAATTGCACAGATTCTTCACTTTTGTGTCGTACTCATGTTAGATTCTTCAAAAATATACTATTTTTGGGATGTATTTTTTAAAAATTCGACATGCATCCATTTAGAATGATAACTCTGTTATTCCTTTAGTTTGATTTGAGGTTAGTCCTTAAGAATTTTTTATTTAATGTTGGCACTTTCCTATTATCATCATCATTTATATTTATCTTTTTTGGAGGGGTTGGGGGGAGGAGGATCTATTTTACTATATAATTATAACAGAATAATTTACTTTAGGTATTGATGTGCTATAGAAAATAGCATTTACGATGCTTAAACTATGAGAACATGCATGTACTTAAGGCTACGTTGTTATATTTGATGTGTTTTTGGGAGTGTTTTGCAGCAAATTAGGTTTTAGATACTAAATGCAAGAGAAACTATGAAATGTGCCTTGAATCGTAGTTAAAAATTCATTTTAAGCCTCTACTGCCCAAGGTACGACTTCCTCCTAACAACCTATAAGGAGTCTGTACGATTCGTATCCCTGACAAACCTTACAATTCATACCTCAGACAGATTCGACACAGCTTCACCAGTGCTTTAGTATTTTGGCCATAACTTGTCACCCCGATATCGGATTAAAGCAAAATTAGTATCATTGGAAAGATAATTCAATTGTCTATCTGTTGGTGAGTCTTGAGATTAAAAATACTAATTACACAAAAAAGGTACGCACAGTTGAAGATGACGTTAGCTAGATTCTTTATGAGAAGTTAATCGTTAAGGGATGTTTTCACATGCCTATAAGATTAGAACTATTTTTGATACAAATATGAACCTAAATTCATAAAAAATCTCTAAGAAACTTTAAGTGTCAAAAGAATACAAATTAGAAGTCTGAGTACGACTCGTATGATCCAATCGTAAGAAGAACAATGCCTAAGAACAAGAAAGGAAGAAGTCCCAGGTGGATACGAGTGAAGGCAATGAGTCGTATGATCAAGGTAAGTATCATGAGGATGAGTCATAAGAGGATCAGAATGTTGAAGCCTTGGGAGATGAACTACTGGAATGCATTCGACTGGGTTCTACGACTCGTAAGTAGACCATTCGAGTCGTGGACCCGAGTCGTACCTTGTGACAACAAGTGTCCTATCCCGTTTTGGTTATGATTTATTCCTGGAGTTTTCATATATCCCAATTACACTTCTATTGTGTTGTAAAGTCCTATTATGTATGGGTAATTATGTTTTCCTAGTTTAATTAGGATTTGATTTCTAGTGTTTTCCTATTTTATTTAGGAGTTGATTTTTAGGGTTTTCCTACTTTAATTAGGATTTGATTTTTGTAATCAATAAATACCCTTTAGGATTTGTTTTATTAATCAATCATTCAACAATCATTCATTCAGTAAAACATTCACCTAGCCCAAAATTCGTCATGGATCGATTATTATTTTTGGTTTGTTCTTGATTTGTTATTCAATTTAAGACTTTGGGATTTATTTCACATTATTTGGAGATTGATTTTGTAATTTTTTCTATGGATTTCATGATCGATGTCATAAATATGACTGGCTAATTCTCTTAGCTAGGGTTGTGGGAACCCTGGCGGATTAGCTACATAGAGAAAGTGTGAGACTTAATTGTTTTAGGGTTTCTGCATGTATCTTAATTCTCTTTTGTATTAATTAGCCTCAAGTAGCTGCAAACACTTAAGATAGCTTGTATTTGCATCCATTCGATAACCAAGAAGCGTATGATTGGGTAGCAAAAATTAAGACAGTTGTACAATAACCATGTATGAGTGGGGCCATAACAAGGGGCAACAAGGCGACACTCTGAGACGATAACCAAGTCAAAGGGTGAAATTTATCTTCTAGATAATACCTAACTTATAGGTTTTACATGCATAACAATAGAATAATTGGATTAAACACGAGAAATTTACGCAGTTGAGAAGCCAGGGGGAACATAGACCTAGCATTCATCTTCTTTTGTTTACAACCAAGAATAACCAGTTCTTTTTCTTTTTTCTTATTTTAACAAATTCCTCTTTTTACTTTCTTGCACTGCCTGGTAATTGTAACAAATTTGAGATAGATTTTTGACTATTTTCTTGGAATTTGACACCAACCTAGTTGGGCTACTATATTTGACAACGACTGCTTTATCTTTCAAATTAGAGGTATATTTTGGACGATATCAAAATTTAGCACCGTTGCCGGGGAATACGGTCTCAAAATTCTTGATTGAATTTGTTGGAGTTATTGGGTTTTATTTTTTTTATTTTTTTAAATTTTATTTTTCTTGTTGACCTACTCTTCTTAAGATGACAACCTGTTTAGAGAAAGTATTGAAAATTGAAAGACTTTTAAAAAGCCAACTTGAGGTGCTAAAATTGAAGCTGATGGAGTGCGTCACTCTTAAGAAGAGCATATTAGAGTCCTGTGGGGATGTAAAAAAGACTGCAAATCCTAAATTGAGGGGTGTTGGACCACATTAGAAGCATTTTTCCACATTGTGTTTGGATAGTCATATCTTAATCGAGTCATCCAAACCCAAAGAAGAGTGCATGAAGGAGGAAAAATATGTCTATATTCTTGAATTTGCTGAGTCGAAATCAAAGAACTATATTCCTCACATAAGAGCCAAGAAGTACAATATGCTACATTTATTTCTTGGGTCCTTTATTTTTATACCTCCACCCTATGAGTATAATGGGAAATCAGAAAATCAATTAGGGGCGAAATTCATAAGTTCAAAGTAGAAAAAGAAATTTGAAGGCCAACTATTGGGCTACCTTGATGAATTCTGAGTAATCAAGATACCCATCGACTTGATGGGGAAGTCTGAGTACCCAACAAAGTCCCATCATACTGCGACGTGAAATCAAGCGCTGCTTGGGAGGCAACCTAAGGTATTTTGTTATTTGTATTCATATTGCGTGATTGACGTCAGATATCCGCACCTATGGTGCCACAGGTATGTTTCCTACCCACTTGTTTTGGTTTGATATGTTGGGGACAATGCATGATTTTAAGTTGAGGGTGAGGCTACTTATGGGTCTTGATATTCTCTTGGGGTTTTTGTTGTTGTGCCTTTTTTACCGAAGTCTTGTTCCTAGTAGAGCCATCATGTTTAGGAATATTGTGTTTTATTTTGTGATGTTTTTGTGGTTAACTAAGAGAAAAATAAGTATCTAGGGCAGTTGACATATTTTTGTTAATTTTTGAGATGAATGACAAATACCTATCCAATCGTCTATTTTGTAACCGTGTGATATACATATATATGCGACTATTGTGAATCTTTTTATGGCATTAGTATTAGGGACATGATAATAATTGTGAACTTGTGTATGAATCAGATAAGTGGTAGCTTGCAATATTGACTCTGTACCATGTGTATGTGAGATGCTACTTAGTTTCCTTTGTGTGTTAAATCTAGAACTTGCCTGGTTAGTCTTGCTTAGGTTGTATGATAATGGTTAAGAAAGGATTATAAGCCATTTTTGATGGTAGTCCACTTTTAGCCAAATTGACCTTCCATGCGTGAATGATATCCCTTGATCTTAATTTTGAACCTGTATGCCTATTTTTATTGTTACACCTATCACCTTCCTATTTTGTATTACAATGAACCTATTTTGGCCTTGGTTTTCCTTGGACATGGTGCACTTCAACCTAAAAAATGCCTAAGTTGAGGGTGACTATCATAGGGGTGCTTGATGTGAAATGAGTATGATGAAGGGTAAAATAAGAGAAAAGAAAGTAAGGCTGGGTGTGATGGAAAAAGAAAAAAAATGTGAAAAAGAGAAAAAGAAAGACTAGAAGACCACACCCAACCTGAATATGCTTTAAAATAAAAAGAGAGAAATAAGGGCAGAAATAAAGTGAAAATTGGTTAAATGTTGACCCTAAAAATTTAATGCAGTGCCAAGGAAGCGTAGTCACTTTAAATATCCATACGTATCATACCAACCCCAAGCCTATATTACAAGCTGAAGAAAAAGTCCTATAGTGATCCTAACTTAACTGTCTCAATGCTTAGGTAAACAAAATAAAAGCAAGCCTATGGTATTTAACATGCATTGATTATAACTTCTTTCTGAGAGTGAGTGCCTCTTGACTGTCCCCATATTGACATGCTCGATTTCATATATGAGTGAGGAGGAACTTCTTAATTGTGAGGGCACATAGGTTGTATTGCTAGTTGCTTACTTGTTTGGGTAGTGTAACTTGTATTTATGCATGGTTGTTCGTCGCTAATACAACATGCTTGATTCCTTTGTGTCATATATTTGTACTTCATTAATACACACAGTTAGTTTTAAAGTGATTAAACTTGGAGAGGGTAATGTGTTTTGAGCTAAAATTGATGACTGGCTGCCATAGGTATCTTACAATTTTTTCTTGGTTAAGAATCGTCGTATTGTTTTGTTATGTTCTGTTGTCTGAGGACATGAAATGTTCTAAGTTGAGGGTCTTGATATGCTATAGAAATATAGAACTTACGATTCTTAAATTATGAGAATATGCATGTACTTAAGGCTATGTTGTTACATTAGATGTGTTTTTGGGAGTGTTTTGCAGGAAATTAGGTTTTGGATGCTAAATGTAAGAGAAACTATGAAAAATGGCTTGAATCATAGTTAAAAACCTATTTAAGCCTCTAATTACCAAGGTACGACTTCATCCTAACGACCCATAGGGAGTCTGTACTATTCGTATCCCTGACAGACCTTACAAGTCGTACCTCGGACAGATTCGACACTGCTTCAGGAGTGTTTCAGCATTTTGGCCATAACTTTTCACCCCGATATCGGATTAAGGAAAAATAAGTATCATTGGAAAGCTAATTCAATTGTATATCAGTTGGTGGGTCTTGAGATAAAAAATACTAAGTACACAAAAAGGTATGTGCGGTTGAAGATGACAATAGCTAGATTCTTTACGAGAACTTAATCGTTAAGGGATGTTTTCACATGCCTATAAGATTAAAACTATTTGTGATACAAATATACATCTAAAGTCATCAAAAATCTCTGATATAGTTGAAGTGTCAAAAGAATACGAATCGTAACCCTGAGTACGACTCATATAATCGAACCATAAGAAGAACAATATCCAAGAACAAGAAAGGAAGAAGTCTCAAATGGATATGAGTAAAGGCCACGAGTCGTATGATCAAGGTACAACTTGTGACGATGAGTCTTAAGAGGAACAGTGTGTTGAATCCTTGGGAGATGAACTACTGGAGTGCATACGACTGGGTCCTACGACTCGTAAGTAGACCATACGAGTCGTGGACCCGAGTCGTACCTTGTGACAACAAGTGTCCTGTCCCATTTTTCTTAGAATTTATTTCCTGGAGTTTCCATACATCATAATTACACTTGTATTATGTTTTTAAGTCCTATTATGTATGAGTAATTATGTTTTCCTATTTTATTTAGGATTTAATTTCTAGTGTTTTCTTATTTTATTTAGGAGTTGATTTTTAGGATTTTTCTACTTTAATTAGGATTTGGTTTTTGAAATCTATAAATACATTTTAGGCTTTGTTTTATTAATAAATCATTCAACAATCATTCATTCAATGAAACATTCACCTAGTTCGAAATTCATCATGGATTGATTATTATTTTTAGTTTGTTCCTGATTTGTTATTCAATTTAAGACTTTGAATTTATTCCTCCTTATTTGGAGATTGGTTTTATATTTTTTTCTGTGGATTCCATGATCGATCTCATAAATATGAGAGACTAATTTTCTTAGCTAGGATTGTGAGAACCCTAACGGATTAGATATGTAGAGGAAGTGTGAGACTCAATTGTTCTAGGGTTTCTTCGTGTATCTTAATTCTCCTTTGTATTAATTAGCCTCAAGTAGCTGCAGAAACTTGAGATAGCCTGTATTCACATCCATTCGATAACCAAGAAGCTTGCGATTGGGTATCAAGAATTAAGACAGTTGTACGATAATCAAGTATAATTGGGGCCATAACAAGGGGAAACAAGGTGACACTCTGAGACGATAACTATGTCAAAGGGTGAAATTTATCTTCTGGATAATACCTAACTTCTAGGTTTTGCGTGCATAACAATAGAATAATTGGGTTGAACATGAGAAATTTTTGCAGTTGAGACGCCAGGGGGAACACAGACCTAGCGTTCATCCTCTATTGTTTACAACCAAGAACAACCAATTTTTTTCTTTTTTTCTTTTAAAAAATTCTCCCCTTTTACTTTCCTTCACTGCCTGGTAATTGTAACAAATTCGAAATAGATTTCTGATGTATTCCCTTAAGATTCGCCCCCAACCTCGTTGGATTACTATATTCGACAACGATCGTTTTATCCTTCAAATTAAAGGTGTATTTTGGGCAGCATCAGGTATTAAAATTTTTTTATAACTCACACCCCTTCATTTTTATAATTTCTACTCTAATAATAATGAGTATTAACAGCCTAAAATTAAAGGTAATATTTATTTTTTCAAATGTTATGGTACTTTTCCCCTTTCTCTTGATTATTTTTTATTAATGTGTATTAACATATATATATCAAATATAAGAGATAAAATCATAAAATATCAAAACCTCATGTTGCCACAACAATTTTAACTACATTACCTCCATAGCTTCCAATCGGCCGATCTAAGTGTTGATTGTATATCTCCATTCTCTTATAATTATCTCCTTTTAAAAAAAAACAGAAAATTTCTCTTTCAATAGATGTATAATTGGAAAAGAAAGAAAAAAATTATACAAAACAAACATAAAGAGAGAGAATTAAGTATAAAAATGGAAAAAACTTGTTCTAATAAATTTTTGTACTAGATATGATTTAAAATATAACAAATACATATATGTAGTTTCAAATAATATTTTTAGTGGAAATTTAAATGGTTAGGAAAGGCGCTAAAGAAAGGATACAAATGTAAGTTTAGTGTTTATCATCTTCAAAACAAACAAATAAAGAGTAACTTTAAAATTTTTCATGTAATATATAGTATGAATAGAATATTTCTTATTATTCCATAATATGAATCTAATATTTTTTATTGTTGCTTAGATGACAACATTTACTTTTTATTGTTGCTTAGATGACAACATTTACTTTGTAGGATTATAGATTGATTCTTGAATATATATGCATATCTTACTTTTGAGTATAATAGCTGAGAGAGCAAGTCGAGATTGAATAACTTAAAAAATGATAATCGTGTTATTCACTTATGAATTTAACAAAACCACAAAAAAAATGCTTGTAAATTTATAATATGCCGAGGATTTCATTTCGGAGAAGAGTGATTCATCAACTCCTAAAATTACTTAGTGCTCTCAAATGTAAGTATTGCATGAGTAAAAAGACAAATATATATGTATTGTACACAACCATACTTTACTTACAAAAATGAGGTGAACTTTTTTATGTTAATACTTTTGAAAAGTTAATCAAATATGAATTAAGTGAAAGTTTAGGTCATAATATATATATATATATATATATATATATATATATATATATCATGTATTGAAGTTGAAATTTTTATAATCTCATAGACATACTATAGTAGAGAAGACAATTATTTATAAAATTAATTATCAATATACTTTTCATCACCGCGTAAAGCACGGGCCTATTCCCTAGTGTCAATATAAAGGAGGAAGTCCATCTTTATGGAGAAAACTTGCACAATCCTCTCTCTCTCTATATGTATATGTATGCGGATGCGACATACTTCTAAGTCCACCATTCATAATTTATTTATTTAATTTTTCTTTCTTTTAATCTATAAAAAAAAACCATTCACTTAATTCTTTCATTTAATATTTAATTAAATATGATTATTATATTGCACCTTTCAAAGTCCTTTTTGAGGAGAAAACTTATGCAATCATATCTATATCTATATACATACATACACACATATACATAAAAGGAGAATATAGAAGATGTGATATGATACCTCTCAAAAGTTAGGATTCTTATTTATATTTTTTCTCATTTTTTTGAGCTTTTTCTTATCCCCCCCCCCCCCCCATTAATTTATGTTAGAAAGTATAAAATCATTTCTTAATTACATTCTCTTAATTACTCATCAATTTTTCAATTTAGAAAATCCAAAAGTCGATATCATTATGTCTTTAATAATCATTTATGCAATGAAACATGCATAAAACGTAGAAAGTTTGTGACTCAAACGATGTGATTTAGTAATTCGTTAATCTTTTCCTCTTGCTCCTACCTTTTTGTCCTCAACCGATAAGAGCTGTAAATGGTTCTTATTATCATGGTTACTAAAGTATAAGAGAATCGGGATTGAAATCGATAAACAAAAGTTGTTATTGTGTTCTAAGAAATAAAGTGAAAATCATCCTATAAAGTTTTTGTAAGTATTTATTTATTGATGTAATATATTTTTATTTTTCGAAAAGAAAGAAAACTTTTAAGAGAATGAATATATTGTTGTTTTTTATAGGTAAAGACAGTGTTTATTAGTATGTTTTCACATATGTATTACGATTATATAAAGCTAAAAATCTGTGAGGTTATTTGTTGGACTAATTAAAGAATTGTGTTATTTTTTTCCTCCAGATGAGAACGACAAGATTTGATGCTTTTCTAAACGTGGTATGTTCTTATATTATCATCTTGACCATACATAAGCTTCGATGCTCTGATCATAAAATGAATCTTAAAATCTATTGTGATGAAAATATTTTTGAATAACTAACGTCAGTTATAAGGTAAAAATTTAAAACAATGAAAAATAAGTAGTTCAACTATTTTTTTTCTTGCTTCTGTCATTATTTATGTTATTGATTTTCTTTTACCTTTTCTTTTCATTTTTTTATTAACAAGATATGCATTAATAGTAAAGATAATTACATAAGGTTATGAGCTTAGTCTGGCTCAAGTACAAAAATAGTTGGGCTACTCCCAAAGGAAGGTCCAGATGGCAAAACACTCCTATGATAGCAAGTTCCTATCTTATCCGCCAAAATTCACAAGCTACAAAGGGTGGGGGGGGGGGAGGGGAATCTAAAAATATATAGTCAGCAAACTGGTTACTGTCAGCTCCTTCCTTTGCCAATACATCCGCAACCCGATTTTGCTCTCTATAGCTGTGCCGAACTGGCGGAGCACCCATCCTTCGTATCAGAGATCTGCAAGCATCAAGAATGGGGTTATACAATAAGTGACCTTACTGTAGAATTAAAATGATTAGCTAAGAATCAGTATCGATCTCAATAGGAAACCAGCGGTGATCATATACCAAGGTGAGGTCCCTAAGTAAGGCTAAGAGTTCCATATGGATATTTGTAGTATGATGAAATCTTTGGTAGAAACCCCCACCCAGCTTCCACTAGAGTTACGAATCACTCCCCCAATACTTTCTCTCCCAGGATTCCCTTTGCAAACTCCATGAGTGTTAATGTGAAGGAGGGGGGGGGGGGAACCAACATAAGGAAATAGAGATGTGAGGGGTTGGGGAGCTATGCCCAGATAAGTGGAAGAATTCTACTGCCTCAGTATAGGCATTCCTAAAATTGGGTCGACCATGAAGATAGTTAAAGAGGTTGTTATTCCTATTTTTCCAGATATGCCAAAGGCAGTAGGGAAGAAGAGTGGTCCAATGAATGAGGTTGTGAAAGGTGGTAGCATGGAGATACTTCTAAGTGCCAGACTAGTGAAAAGTGGAAAAGTGCTGGGTTTTGATAGTGAGTTCTCCTCTGTAGGCATTAACTAGATCAACCCAAAAGAAGGATACACTAGGGCAATAGAAGAAGATGTGAGATATGTCCTCACAAGGATGGGTGCAGGACCCACAGGTGGGGTTAATGTCTATACCCCTATGAGCCAAGGTGGCTTTAGTAGGGACGCTCTGATGCCGCAACAAACAAAGAAAGAATTGCAGCTTAGGAGGAATATTAGAGTGCTAGATCCAGTTTTAAGAGCTTGGGGTGGCAGTAGTAGTAAGTCCTTTCTGGCTAAGAAAAGAATAAGCACTCTTGCAAGAGAAATACCCTCGACTATTTAAGATCCAGTGGAGGGAGTCAACTATTAATCTCAAACTTAGCAGGAAGGTATGGAGGATAGAATGCTTGATATCCAAGGGTATCTCAAAAGGTAAAACATTTAGTTTCCAGATTCCCTAATGTCAGATCTGAGAGAGGGAAAGGGGAAGGATGTTTGGAAGGGGTTCCTATATAAGTTGACCCAAGAAGGGAAGGTTTGGGATCCATCTATCATCCCAGACATCCACCTTAGTCCCATCATGAACATCCCATTAAATTACATCCCTACAAAGAGTCCAGTGTCTAGAGATGTTCCTCCATACTCTAGAGGTGTAGGAAGAGTGACTGGAATGGTTGTTATTATATTTATTGGTTAGGACTTTAAACCACAGGGAGGAAGGAGAAGAGTGTAAACTCCAGGATAGGCTACAGAGAAGAATGCTATTCTTGAGACTAACCTTCTGTATATCCAGTCCACCATCCCTCTTAGTTTTAGTGATGGTCTCCCAACTAACCAAGTGCATCCTCCTTTTAAGACCAGTGGTCCTCCAAATAAGATTCCTATAAATCCTATCAATTCTCTTATGAATAGTACTAGGAAGTAGGTTGATCTGCATAAGATAATTGGGAATCCCACCAAGAGAGGCTTTAGCCAAGGTAGTCCTTCCATCCATATTAAAAAACTTGGTTTTCCAACTAGTAAGTTGCTATTCATATTGTCAAGCAGGAAATGGAAGTCAGAGGTCTTAGGAGAAGATTGTAGCATAGGGAACCCCAGATATTTCCCAAAGGTGGAACAAGGTTTAATGCCTAAAATTTAGGATAAAACCTATTGGGTAGCTAGATTGCGGTTCCTATAGAAGACCCCCTTAGACTTGTGAAGATTCACTTTTTGGCCAGAATGGGTTGAGAAACTTTGAAGGGTGTTGAGAATAGTTTGAAAATTGGCTCTATCAGCCCTAGCAAAGAGAGTAAGGCCATCAATAAAGAAAAGATAGGAGATAAGGGGTCCTTTCCTACTAACAGAAATGGGGGTCCAGTGAAGGATATCTACCTCATAATTAATTCTTCTATAAAGTAACTCCATACAAAGGATGAAAATATAGAGTGACATGGGGTCACCCTGTCTAATGCCCCTGCTAGGCTTGAAACTGGGGGTGGAACTACCATTGACAAGGACAGAGATAAAGGAAGTGAAAATGCAGGACATAATCAGCCTAGAGAGAGTTGGAGGGAAATTGAAAAAGGATAGAGTTTGCCTAATAAAAGACCACTCCAATCTATCAAAAGCCTTATCAAGGTCTATATTTAGAAGCATGTTACTTCTTGCCCTTGACATTTTATTAAAATGAGTCAGATACTCCTGGACTATGATAGCATGATCAACAACTCTTCTAGAGGAGAGGAAGCTGGCTTGGGAATACCCAATGATGTTTTAAAGGTAAAGTTTGATCCTATTAGCTATAATCTTAGTGACAATCTTGTATTGAGTATTACGCAAACCAATAGGTCTAAAGTTCTTTAGAGAAGAGGCATTCTTATATTTAGGAATGAGACAAATGTAAGCAGTATTAACTTTATCCTCCATAATGGACGTAGTGAAGGAGGTATTACAGAAATTCAAAAGAAGGGGAGCCATAGTGGCCCAGTATTTATGGTACATGAAGGGGTGCATCCCATCAGGTCCAGGGGCCGTATGAGGCTTGAAGGAAAAAGTGGCTCTCTTAATATCTTCTAAGCTGGGAAGAGAGACAAGGAGGGAATGAAAAGTGGAAGGAATAGAACCAAAACAACAGGGATTAAGCTGACAAACTAGCCTAGTGCTCAAGTGATCAGTGGAATAGAAAGTAGAGTAGTAGTCAGTGATAGCTTGTTTGATCTCACTGGGTTGGTAAACACAAATATCATCAATTAAAAGGGAGGTGATGCAGTTTATCCTCCTTCTACTGATAGTAGTAGTATGAAAGAACTTGGTATTCCTATCCCCCTCAAGTAACCGTCCCATCCTGGATTTAGGTTTCCGAAATTCATTCTCTTGGTCAAGAATGTAGTTGAATTCCTCTAAGAGAGTCTGCTCTAGAAAGTGTAAGAAAACACTAGAAAGATCACTCTAGGACTTCTAAATACCTTTAAGCCTAGAAAGTAAAGGACTTTTCTTATGGAAGATATTGACAAACACCTCCTCACTCTAGGTTTTAATAGTAGTCTCAAAGTCCTGGATAGCCATGGTGAGATTTGTACCAGTCTGGAAGGAGTTAGAGACAAGCTCTTGAAAACCCCCATTATTACACCATATAAACTCAATCCTAAAAGGCTTGTTTAGGATAGGAGAGGATATAGAAAGACTGAGCTGCAAAGAACAATGATCAGAGTGGGTATGGGCCAGATGAATAATAGAGAAATCAGGGTACAAGGTAAGCCAAAGGTCATTAGCAAGAAATCTATCTAGTCTCTTTAAAATCAAACCCCTATCTACTTCTATACCTCATATTAGACCAGGTATATTTACTACCTCTATATCCCAAATCCAAGAGCTTACAGTGGTTAAGTCAAACCCCAAATTTCTCACAGGCTCTGAGGAGTTTATAAAGTCCCCACTAACAAGCCACACAGAACTATTTAAACTAGTAAGGGCATCAGATAAGGTCATAAATTGCTCTCACAGTTGCTTCCTTAGTAGGAAGTCATTACTAGCATAAATAATACTAAGAATCCAAACAGTGGGAAGAGTACTAACCATACCAGTAACATAAATAACATGATAAGTGATGGAGATAGCAATGACAGAGATGGTGTCCTCTTTCCACATGATAACAATGCCCCCAAAATTTCCTGCAGATCTAAACTGGATAAGACAATGGAAGCCCAACTCTTCCATAATCTTAAAATGATCAGTCATTCTAGTTTCTAGAAGGGCCAAAATGGTAGGCTGATGCATGCCTATCATAGCCTTATAATGCTTTCTAAATTTAGAACCGTTAGCCCCCCTAACATTTCATACTATAAAGTTTGGCATTATTGGATTGGGAATGAGTTGAGGGTTTGACATCATTGCATTTTTTTTCCTTGGAGAAGGGGGGTTGACTCTGTCCACTCTCTAGCCTTTCTCTTTCTGGATAGAAGGTGGAGCTTTACTGTAAATAGATCCCCTAGAATAAGGCTTGGGAGAGTGATCATGAGCTCTAACTTTTTCAGTTCGAGAGGCAAGAGAACAATCACCAGTTCGTGTATGAGGTCTGTGAATTCTAGTCTTACAAGACTTACCAAACTGATCACATCTATCTTGGAAAGTTTTAGTTGTTCCAGAATCTCCCTTAATTCCCTGTTTGTTTTCCTCAGGGACTCTAGAGTCTTATCTCTTTCTAATATTACCTGAAAGGGTTCGACCGGTAGAGAAGGAAGGAGGGAGAGTGGAGCTTATGGGGTTAGGTTTTCCCTAATAAAGACTCACAAAATTTGGAACCTGAGCAAGAAGAAGGGGATTTGGAGGAGGAAAGAATGGGAGGGTCGAGATCACTTGAGCCATCAGGTCTGATAGGCTCTGAGGGTGATATCCTCCTGGAAGAATAGATTGAGCATATGGAATAGAGTTTCTATCCAAACATTCTAACCGTAGGACTGAAGGCCCCGAATTAAAAAATCCAGTGTCAGTTGGGATAGATAATGAGATTCCGAACATAGAGAGTCAGGAGTTTCCCTTTCCAGAGCACATGAAGTGGAATGGAGTAGGTGGAGAGGCACATCTCCAACCAGGACGAGGGAATGTGCTCCGGTGGAAGGAGTTCTATGACCAAGGTGACCATGTTCAGTGGTATTTGGGAGCTCATTCTTAGTGGAAGAAGAAGTTTGTATGGGGGAATAAGATGTAGGAGAGTTATGTATAGAAGGGAGATAAAGAGTTTCCCCCTCGAACAAAGCATTAGCAATTAATAATTAGTGGGGCTATTTCTTTGTTTGTACATAGAACAAATATGATTATGAAAAATAATATTAAATACTGAATTTAACACTAAGTTGTGGTAATTTTTTATTTATGCATGACAGAAATGTCATTATAAAAAATAATATTTTAATTTTATTAAATTATTTTTAAAACTTTACATTTCATTTTCTCCTCTTTTTGACTATTTTTTGATACACAATGAGAAACACTATCGATATATCATCGGATGTACATTATTAGTTACATCTTTTGAACAAGACAACAAAAAAAAGAAATGAAGTAGGAGGAGTTAGGAAGGAAGACAGAGATAAAAACTGTCATAGAAATATGATAATGATAGTCGAAGTGACTCAAGATTTTGGCCGACTTAAGAGTTTTGTCATTGAGGACGAGAACAACACCTAGCTTGATTATTTGAAATATACTACTCCCTCCGTTCGATTTTACTTATCACTAATTTCCTAATTGAATTTCTATTTTTACTTGTCCTTTTTGACGTATAAAAAAATATTTTTTTTGTTTTGTCCTTAGCATTAATTGCTTTTTCTATAAATTAATTTTAAAATACAATGTAAGCATCATTTTATAGAGTACTATGGTAAAATAATCATGTTATTAATTATTTTCTTAATTCATGTGCCAAATTAAAATGTGAAAAATAAAATCAAACGAAAGAAGTATATTCTACATTGTAGCATATTTGTCTTTTTATCTTTTCTAGAAAGAAACATATTTTCTTCTTTTCTCTCATTTATTCTGTAAATGAAATAGCCACATATTTTTCCCTTCAAAAAGCAATGAACATGTCCATATGTATTCCTTCCATTAAAACGTTATGTGCATGTTATAGAAACTTCAAAGTCCCCGCCCGTTTAGTTACATAATTAAAAGAGGCCAGTTCTTAAGGTTCTATAATCACATAAATTTTAATTTTGTTGTTCCGGTGGGTACAAAATCTAAATGTTTTTATTACAAACTTCAAACTAAGTTCAAGAATAAGTTTTCAAGAACTACAATGAAGTTCAACACTTTCAAACACAAGTTCAAATGAATAATCAAATGAACTATCAAATAAAGTGTTTATCAACTATAAAGAAATGAAAATAAAGCAAAAATTTAAGAACCAACTCCTCCGACATCACGGTGTGTTCTTACAGAATTTATTCTCCTCAAGTACCCGAGGTTATGAAATCTTTCCTCCCAGGATAAAATAGTTCACTTTTTGAAAGTAGTGGTACCTCAAACTTTCAGAAACTTCAAACACACTCAACAGTTTGATGATCACAAGAGAGTTTTTAAGAAGAAGAAGAATGTTTTCAACTTTACAAAAATTATGTTTACCTGATAAAAGATTAAGGTATTTATAGACATCAAGGTTTTGCTTCGTGAAGAGAAGCAATGGTTCAGAAAGGTGATGATAGGCAGATTTACACGCCTAAAGTACTTTAATTGACCCATATTTTAGCTAAGTTTCGAGGACAAAATATATAATTCATGCACTTTTAGTCCTTTTTCCTGTAAGTGAGCTAACAAACGTGATTAGCAAGTTTTTAGGTATAAATGATGAAGATTTCAGCCTTTTATGGATAACTTGACGCCAAAGGAAGCTGCACGAAAGAAGGAAAGCAGAGCTTGGATGCCTAGGGACTAAAAGTGACGCATGGAAAATCTATCCCGGGCAAAAACAACATTTCCAAAGACTTTGGGGATCAGCAGTAACTTAGTAAGATTAGGATAATGATGCAGTAACTTATTAGGATTAGGATAAGTACACAGTAGCCTAGTAGGAATAGGATATGGGTACTATAAATACCCTATTTTGCTGAAGTTTTTCATACTTTAGACTTCATACTTCATACTTCTTCAATCAATTACTATTTATTCATTCAATACTTTCAATTCATTCTCTTTCAATTAATTTTTATTACTTTCTCTTCATCGACTACTACATTTTCACAACAAGAGAAACTCTACTTGCAAGGAATTCACGCCACAAGCACTACCAAAGCATACTTCACGTTAGACTCTTATTTTGGTATGATAATAATGTCTATTGTGATTTCCGTTGCACTCATGAGTAGCTAAACTTCTTTGTTGGGGTTATGGAAGCCTTATGAGACACTATCTATTGCTATAAGTTTGTGAATTCTTGACACGTATGCTGCTTATATCATTATTCTCTTCATCTTAATCTAAATTGTTGTGGTTGCAAACATATAGAATATGCCAGTATAGCATTAACTTGTTCGAAAGAAAAGTTACATGTATGGAAAAGAGATAATGTCAAGGTAATAGGGCACCAACCCCTGTTAAAAAGTTAGTGCCGTAATTGGATTAACCTCTTGGAGAATCTGTACCATTAGGTACGCTTTAAGCTCGAAAGAGTTAAAGTGAAATAATCCTTGATGGTCGAAAGACGCCTGGATTTACCATAGAATACGATTCTCTATAAGCGCATGCATGTCTGAATTCCGCATAACTCATAGTCAATAGATACGTATAACTCATAAGGTGGACATAACCCTAACTCTCAATTCTCATTGATTAAAACCTACCAAGTACTCCATCCTACTCTTCTATTTTAAGTTTTTACTCTACTATTTTGTTTACGTTATTTGCACGTACAAAACCCCCCTTTATTTGTAGAACTTTCATCAAAAGTCTAATAATCGTTGCTTACTTAGTGACCAAGTATTCCCTATGGGATTCGACACCCAACCCAGTTGGGTTCTATATTTGACAGCGACCGCTTACACTCTTACGAGAGCTGTAGTTTGAGCATTATCAAATTTTGGCACCGTTGCTGGGGAATACAGTTGTCTACTAAGTTTGTGATAGTTACTAGACCCTTTGGTCAAAGATTCTCGTACTTTATTTTTAGTTGTTGTTTTTGTTTTCTGCAGGTTTTTGTTCAGTGCATGCCAAATACTCAAAGTTCGGGACAACCATTATTACCAATAAATCCTGAACCGCAACTTATTGGAAGGATGGATGCACAACGTGACATTGAGAGAAGGGCTGCTCAATAGGAGCAGGCTAGACTAGCTGGGTTGGCCGCCGCCCAAGTATATCAACAGAATATTGATAACCCAGGGCGAGCAGCTGATCCTGATGATGAGGACTTAGGTGATGATGAGCTACTAAACCCTAGGCGTGATGCTGAGGTGGCGACACCGGCAAACAGAAGAGATCGTCAAGCAAGATTTTGGCCTGAACGCTGAGCCATGCAAATAGTATTTGATGACGATGATGATGATCTTGATGGAGCTGGTGCCACAGGAGCCATTATTCCTCTGCCATTGGCGCCTGGAGCCAAGTTCAACATCACGAGCACCATGATTCAGTTATTACAATTCAAGGGATTATTCGGTGGACTAGCAGGCGATGATCCAAATATGCATCTGATCAACTTTATTTCTACATGTAGGTCATTCGACAATCCTGGCGTTGGACAGAATACAATTCGGTTGCGCTTATTTCCATTGTCTCTATCTGGGGAGGCAACTCTATGGTTGAATGGGCTGACTCCTGATTCTATCACTAATTGGAGGCAATTGAAAGACGCTTTCCTAGAAAGATTTTTTCCGCCATCCAAGAGAGCACAATTGAGAGATGAAATCAGCAATTTTCATCAGCTTCCAACTGAAGCCCTCCATGAAACATGGGAGAGATTCAAGAAGAAGCGTATGAGGTGCCCAAACCATCACATGACCAATGTCCACTTGATGGAGATACTATACAGATCCCTGAATTCAGTAACTAAACCAGTGGTGGATAATACGGCTGGAGGATCATTTATGGACCTCACCTTTGTTCAGGCGAGTGATATGCTGGACCGGATGACAAAGCAAAGTAGAGCTTGACATACCAGGGATTCTGAGGTAGCAAGCCCCACTTTGTCTATTGGCATGACTGCAGAACAAAGGAGAAGAGAAGAAGAACACGACCAAGATATGACGCACATGAAGACACAGATAGATCTTCTTACAAAGTATCTATTATCAGGGAAGACCAAAAAAGTCAAAGGAGTTGCGTCAAAAGAAAGAGAGGAATCTGATTCTGAGGAAAAAGCCAACTATGTGAACAATCAGGGGGGTTTCTGAGGCAATGCCCAAGGAAACCAAGGTCAAAACTATTATGATAAATCGGGAAACAAGGACCATGATCAAGGTGGTTGGAAGAACAAGACTGACAAGAGTGGTTTGTATGTTCCCCCAGGAAGACGTGACGACACTACATCTGGGTATAGAAATATGACCATGGAAGATATGATGGCTAAGTTGTTGAAAGAAGTAGAGGCAACCAGCACGGGAGTAACTGAGGTAATAAATGACTTGGCCTCAATGAAGCAATTGGTTGACTCACTTTCCACTTCAATAAGACAGCTGGAGCAACAATTGAGTCAAATTTCAGCCACATTAAATCAAAGAAAAGCTGGCACCTTACCTAGCGACACAGTGCAAAACCGAAGGAACGATGAAACATGCATGGCCATCACTACCAGGAGTGGTAAGGTGCTGGAAAATTCATCCCAAGGCAAGAAAGTGGCCGATGATACCACAAATAATGCAGCAGCCGCCGAAGAAGCTGAAGAAAACGTCAAAGATGTCACCCTTCAGCGTCCACAGCCCAAAAAAATTTCCAATCCGAAGCAAGATGAAAAGAATTTCGTGGAGAAAACTATTCCCCTTCCACCACCACCTTTTCCTCAAAGATTAAAAAAGAGAGCTGATGATACCAAGTTCAATAAATTTATGTCAATGTTAAAACAGCTGACCATTAATGTTCCATTAGTTGAGGCACTAGAACAGATGCCTGGCTACGCTAAATTCATGAAGGACCTTTTAACAAAAAAGCGGGAAGCAAGTGGTGAGTTGACAGATGCTATTCATCATTGTAGTGCAATTACTACCAGATCACTAGTTCAGAAGAAGGCTGACCCCGGAGCCTTCACTATTCCTTGCACTGTCGGATCTTTGAATTTTGCCAAGGCATTATGCAATTTAGGAGCCAGCATCATCTTGATGCCACTATCCATTTACAAAAAGTTGGGGTTGGGTGATCCTACTCCAACCAATATGAGGCTTGTGATGGCTGATAGGTCGGTAAAATGACCTGTTGGTATTTTATGTGATGTATTGGTGAAGGTTTCTTCATTCATCTTTCTGGAAGACTTTGTTATTTTGGATTGTGAGGTAGATTCTGAAGTTCCCATAATCTTGGGGCGCCCTTTCCTTGCAACAAGAAGTGTGCTTATTGATTTAAGAGCTAATGAGCTTCTATTTCGGATGAATGATGAAGTAGTCCGCTTTGATGTATGTAAATCAATGAAGAAACCCAAAGATCTGAACGTGTTCTCGGTAGCTGATGTTTATATTGATGATGAGAAAGAATTACCTGTAGAGGAGCAGCTTGTTGATGACCCATTGGCGATTGTGCTTATGAATGTTGAGCATAAGGATGCTGAAAATTATGAAGAAACTATTTGTGCTCTAACAGGATTAGGGTAATATCCTCATGCTCCCAAGAAGCTAGACCTTGATCTGAAAAACCAACCTACACCACCAGCTAAACCATCTATTGAGGAGCCACCCACGTTAGAATTGAAGGAGCTGCCTAGTCATCTAAAATATGCATTCTTAGGAAGCGGTAACACACTTTCGGTTATTGTGGCGACAGATTTGGGTGAGCAGCAAGTTGCAGCTCTCATCATGGTTCTACGAAAGTACATGAGAGCCATCGGTTGGACCATCGCTGATATCATTAGTATTCCGCCTGGGATTTGTACACACAAGATTCAGCTTGAAGAAAATTGCTTACCCACTATTGAGCATCAAAGGCGTCTGAATCCACCTATGCAAGAGGTGGTGAAGAAAGAAATTATTAAATGGTTAGATGCTGGGGTTGTGTATCCAATCTTCGACAGTAAATGGGTAAGCCCGGTACAATGTGTACCAAATAAAGGTGGCATGACGGTAGTTGCAAATGAAAACAATGAGTTAATTCCACTCAGACCTATCACAGGGTGGAGAGTATGCATGGATTACCATAAGCTTAATTCGTGGACACTTAAAGATCACTTTTCAATGCCCTTTATTGACCAAATGCTTGATCGATTAGCAGGGAAAGGATGGTTTTGTTTCTTAGAAGGTTATTCCGGCTATAATCAGATATGTATCGCCCTCGAAGATCAAGAGAAGATAACATTTACATGCCCCTATGGTACGTTTGCCTTCAAACGTATGCGATTTGGGCTATGTGACGCACCTGCCACTTTTCAGCGTTGTATGATGTCCATTTTTTCTGATATGGTGGAAGACACGCTGGAGGTATTCATGGACAATTTTTCAGTTGTGGGTGAGTCATTTGATCCGTGCTTGACAAATCTAAGTATGGCGTTGCAGAGATGTGTTGAATTCAACCTAGTGCTGAATTGGGAGAAGTGCCACTTTATGGTGAAAGAAGTTATTGTGCTTGGGCATAAAATCTCCGAAAGAGGAATTGAGGTGGATCGAGCTAAAATTGAAGTTATCGAGAAACTACCACCCCCAATTTTGGTCAAAGGAGTTAATAGTTTCCTCGGTCATGCAGGCTTCTATCGGCGGTTTATCAAAGACTTCTCCAAAATTGCTAGTCCATTATGCAAATTTTTGGAGAAATATGCAAAGTTTGACTTCAATGAAGATTGTATGAAGGCATTCGAACGCCTCAAAGGGAAGATAATTGAAGCTCCTATCATTGTAGCACCAGATTGGTCTCTACCGTTTGAAGTCATGTGTGATGCTAGCGGGGTAGATTTGGGTGCTGTACTAGGCCAAAGAAGAGAAAATTTATTCCATCCAATTTACTATGCAAGCAAGGTCTTGAACGGAGCCCAGAAGAACTATACTGTCACAGAACAAGAACTTCTAGCGGTTGTGTATGCTTTTGAAAAGTTCCGTGCTTATCTGTTGGAAACCAAAGTGGTAGTTCATACAGACCATGCAGCTCTGAGATATTTTATGACAAAGAAAGATGCAAAACCAAGGCTAATTCGATGGGTGTTGTTGCTGCAAGAATTTGATTTCGAGGTAACAGATAGAAGAGGTTGCGAAAACCAAGTGGCCGATCATCTATCTAGACTCGAGAATGAGCATATAGCGCAGCCTGATCTAGAGATTGATGATGCATTCCCTGATGAAGAGATCTTAGCCACCATGATGGAAGAGTTACCATGGTATGAAGACTTTGCAAACTTTGTGGTAAGCAATGTGATGCCTGCGAATCTATCATTTCATCAAAGAAGAAAGTTCATGCATGATGTAAGACACTACTTCTGGGATGAGCCATATTTGTTTAGAAGATGCGCGGATGGTGTGATCAGACGCTGCATATCTCATGAGGAGGTGCCAAGTATCTTGGAAGCAAGTCATGCTTCACAAGTTGGTGAACACTATGCAGGCAGTCGGACAACAAGAAAGGTATTGTAAAGCGGCTATTATTGGCCTTCGATATTTAGAGAGGCCTACGAATTTGTGAGAAGATGTGACCAATGTCAGAGAAAAGGCACAATTTCGAAGCATCATGAAATGCCCATGTCAAAAATTCTTGAAATCGAACTCTTTGATGTATGGGGTATTGATTTTATGGGCCCATTCGTGAATTCATTTGGAATGAAATATATCCTAGTTGCTGTAGATTATGTTTCAAAATGGCTCGAAGCAGTAGCATTGGCTGACAATGAAGGAAAGCGGGTTGTTGCATTCTTAAAGAGAAACATCTTCTCTCGTTTTGGGGTCCCACGTACTATCATAAGTGATGGAGGATCTCACTTTTGCAACAAACTGTTCAAATTCGTGTTAGCAAAATATGGTGTCAAGCAACACAAGGTAGCCACGCCTTATCACCCACAAACTAGTGGACAGGTAGAGGTTTCCAATCGAGAGATCAAGCAAATCCTTGCTAAGACTGTAAATGCTAATAGGAAAGATTGATCTCGGAAGCTGGACGATGCACTATGGGCATATAGGACTGCATTCAAAATGCCAATTGGCATGTCCCCTTACCAACTAGTTTATGGGAATTCTTGCCATTTACCCATTGAGCTCGAGCACAAAGCATTGTGGGCATTGAAGCAACTGAATTTGAATTGGGATGATGCTATGAACTTGAGGTTGGAGCAGCTGAATGAGATGGATGAATTCCGTATACATGCATATGAAAGATCAGACCTCTATAAGGAGTGGATGAAAAAGTATCATGATCAGCGGATTGTTCAACGAAACTTTCAAAAGGGTGATATGATACTTCTTTTCAATTCCAGACTAAAGCTATTCCCAGGTAAGTTAAGGTCCAAATGGTCTGGTCCGTACAAAATTAGCCAAGTCTACTCGTCTGGAGTAGTTGAGCTAGAAGATAATAATGGTATTGTCTTTAAGGTGAATGGACAACGAGTAAAACCATATATCGGTCCTCTTGACTTGATAAACTATATGGCCACCATCTATCTCGACGAAGTCTAAGTACTCGAGGTAACTATGTCGTGCCGCGACAAGAAATGAAGCGCTAGATGGGAGGCAACCCATCGGTTTTTTTTTATCGTTTCTTTTGCATTTGTTTTAATAAATAAAAATCCAAAAAGAAGTGTCGAGCCACGACCAAAACTAAGGCGCTAGATGGGAGGCAACCCATTGTTCTAATCGTTTTTGTTGTTTTTGAGTAAATGTAGGTGCAAGAGGTGTAAAGGAGGAGATTGGTTTCAAATTTTGATTTGGAAGTATTGCATGTTGAAGGTGGTAACTAAGGAATGAGGAAGCAAAAGGCTATGGGTTAGGCATTGCTTATGAGAATATAGGCAAAGAACAAGGCAAGGCCTATGTAAATCTAGGCCACGAACAAGGCAAGGCCTATGCTATGGCCTAAGCTCTCAGATTCTAGAGTGCCATAGTATAGGCGGCGCCTATGCTCAACAATGCCATAGCGTAGGCGCCGCCTATGCAAAAGCCTTTTGTCTCTGAATCTCATATACCATGGCATAGGCTCCGCCTATGCCTAACAATGCCATAGCATAGGCGCCGCCTATGCTCAACAATGCTTTGCAAAAGGCATCACCTATGCCAAGCATAGGCAAAGCTTTAGGCGCCGCCTATGGTTACTTTTGGTCTCCAAATCCGATTCCAAATGGGTCAAAATCATACCCAAGCTTGTCCTATAAATAGAACCTTAGTCTTAGAACAAAAATGCATTGCAAGCCATACCTAAGCGTTGCCTACCTATCCAAATTATCTCAAAAATTTTCCTTTTGCTCTTTTAACTTTGCAAGAACATCTTCCAAGGCCATCAACCAAGTAAGTACTTCTTTGTTCTTCTTTTATATTCCGTAAGTACTACACTACTATGCCTATAATAAATTGTTTAATCTTGAAGTAGTATTGGTGATTTGAGTGTGGTTGATTTGTTGTGATACAACGAAGTGAGTGAAAGAATACGTAAGGATGGTCTTGAGTTGTTTCCAACTTGAATTTGATTTTGATACATTGTCATACTTTTGCGGAATTGACATGGTCAAGAAAATGGTATAATCTTGTAACTTGAAAGCTTTCATGTTAGAATTACTTGTTCATTAAGATGAAAAATCATGGTTAACTACAAACATGAAATGTTGATTATTTCTATGCCATAACTTGATACAATCTCTATGTAGTAGTCTTGTTCAAAAAGGTACATCAATCCAAACATGAAAAGTATTTTTCAAGATTACTTGAGATAGAATCGAAAAGGATAGTTAAGATGACTAGAAAAGTATGACTGCACTGATTATATTGTTGGAACGTACCACCTAAACGTATATCGATGAAGTCTGAGTAATCGACAACGTTCACTTAACTAGTTGGTGCCAACAAACTAAGTGTGGGGTGGTTCCACTACTGATTGTTTGTCGATTGTATCTACCGAGATGAAGCTAACATGACTATCATTTTAATCTCAGGTACAAATGGCACCAAAAGCAAAACAAGGGAAAGAAAAAGCAACCACCTCACAAAAAGGCCAGAAAAGGGGACGTAAAGAGCAAGGTGAATCCTCCTCGCTGCAAATACCTCGCCGCATGTTTGAAATCAAATGGGTCCTAGAGGAGCAAGGAAAGGAGTGGTATAGGAACAATAAAGAGAAAAAATATGTTCATGTGGAGTTGATACACAAGGAAAGCCTAGCAAAGAAAGAACCTCGCATGTTGGCCAAGATCATGGCGTTACACCTTGATTTCATCTTCCGAGATATGGGAGAATGCAATCTCGATCTAACATGAGAATTCTATGCCAACTGGTCACCGAGAACTACAGGGAGTGAAGTAAAGATTCGGGGCCAGGTCCTTCAACTAAATGCGGAGTTCTTCAACTCTTTTCTAGGTTTGCCATCTGTTGATCCATCACCACTCAAGGAGCTATATAACAGACCTCCGTACAGGGCCATTAGACACACATTGTGCGAAAGAAGATCTATGGCATGATGGAGTAGACACAAGGACACCGGTCGGTACAACACCTTTCCATACGCTTCCTTGAACAGGGAAGCTAGGATATGGTTGCGAATAGTCAACTCTTGCCTGATTCCAGGGACACAGTACACAAAGATAACATGATATAGAGTGTGCTTGGTGTACGCATTGATGACAAATGTTCATATCAACATTGGGGCAATTATTCGATATACAATGCGTAAGGCTAGGCTGCATAAGAGGTCCCACTTCAGCTTTGGCAATCTGCTGACTGCAATATTGAGGAAGGAAGACATCGAAGAGGAACCGACTGATCATAAGCTTCCACACAACCTAAATAAGGTTGACCTCACAAAGGTTAAAGATGCTGAATCCACACATGGCGTCAACCTTACCACTGCAGAACGTAATGCTTGGGATGAAAGTTTCTTTTACCATTTTTATGGCATGACTCGATTTACCATAATGAGCGGAGGGCGTGTTCCAACTGCTGCAGAGCTCCAACAGTTGGATTATGACTACCCAATGAACGAGCATGCAAGGGCTATGTGTGGAGTAGGTGTGTACTTTGAGGACCCTCTTAATGACGATGTGCCAACCGATGATAATCGTCGAATGACAGACTCTGACGTGGAGGAGAACTCTGATGGCGACGACTCTGATGATGATTCTGATGAAGGGGGTATGGCCCCAGACATAGAGGAGGATTCCGACTAACCAGGTTCTTCTTATTTATTTTCCACTGAAAGCAGTGTGTCCCATCTAAGTGTGGGGTGCTGGTATTTGTAGGCTATACTTCCTTATCTGCATTTACATTTATTTATGTTTGTTTTTTTTCTTTAGTAGTTAATTTTTTTTTGTTTTAAACTTTGCATGAAAATTGTTCTGATAGGCAGCATGGTATTATGACAAGAGTCTGTGATAAAATCATTACTATTGAGACATTTAGCCTCTAAGTGTGACTCACTGTGTGATATCTATGTGGTTTAATTCCTTCATCTGTTGGGTCAAGAGTCTATACTACTCCCAATAAAGTCGACCATGTGCCTTGTATGTGTGAGGTAATAGTATATTCTGTGTTGTGGCTGATGCTAGAACTTGCCTGGTATGTATGTAAACCGAAATAAAGAGTGTGAGTTTAGGAGATGATTTAGGCATTTCTTTGGCAACCTATGATTGTTTACCCTCATTTTATCTACCCATGGACATCATCCTAGATAACCCCCCTTTGAGCCTTAAGCCTATTTTCTTTGACAACCTCATATGTAAGCCCAATCCATTTTTTTCAAGACCATAATTTGATCCAAAGTTCTAAGTGCTTTAAATTGCAAAGTCATGTGACAAAATAAGAGGAAATTGGGTGAGAGTAGTGCCTTAAAGTGAATTGGTGCTTGAATTCATTATGAAAAAGAATAGTTAATATAGAGGTGTGTTATAAAAAAAAAGGAAGAAAGAAAAATGAAAAACAAAAATTTAATTCTGTTCAAAATTGAAAAACAAAAGAGGTGAGAAGGGGTGGTAGATTAAAAGAAAGTAGAAAAGTTGTTTGAAAGAAAGTGTTAATGGCATAATGTGATGTATTAAAGCGCTTAGGAACATAGTCACTATTTCTGGCTAAAATAGTCCTACCCGTCCCTTAGCCTACATTACAACCTGTAAAAGACCTATTTGATCCTAAGCTTAGCATTCTGATATTAGTAGAGCATTACACTAAGGGCAAGCCTATGGTCATCAGTTGCAACATATGAATTCTTTGTGAGAGTGAGAGCAAGGAAAATCCTATACCCATGATTTTAAAAATAAAATACTTGTGAGTTATTATGGGTGATATATTGTGAGACACACATGGTTGATGAGGTTTGGGTAGTTGTGTATGATTCTTTGTGCCTTAACTTTTGGATACGAATTAACCATCATCACGAGTCTATGTTAGAGGTTGAATTGTTTCTAGTAATGGTCAGAAAACTACTCTTTGTTAATAATTGTCGTGACTGTCTTGATGAATATTTTGTGTTGTTACTATGAAACCCTAAGTAGATGTTTAGAAGGACATAATATTTTGTTCGAGGATGAACAAAGCTTTAAGTGTGGGGTGTTGATGATAGGCGGATTTACATGCCTAAAGTACTTTAATTGACCCATATTTTAGCTAAGTTTCGAGGACAAAATATATAATTCATGCACTTTTAGTCCTTTTTCCTGTAAGTGAGCTAACAAACGTGATTAGCAAGTTTTCAGGTATAAATGATGAAGATTTCGGCATTTTATGGATAACTTGACGCCAAAAAAAGCTGCACGAAAGAAGAAAAGCAGAGCTTGGACGCCTAGGGACTAAAAGTGATGCATGGAAAACCTGTCCCGGGCAAAAACAACATTTCCAAAGACTTTGGGAATCAGCAGTAACTTAGTAGGATTAGGATAATGATGCAGTAACTTATTAGGATTAGGATAAGTACACAGTAGCCTAGTAGGAATAGGATATGGGTATTATAAATACCCTATTTTGCTGAAGTTTTTCATACTTTAGACTTCATACTTCATACTTCTTCAATCAATTACTTTTTATTCATTCAACACTTTCAATTCATTCTCTTTCAATTCATTTTTATTACTTTCTCTTCATCGACTTCTAAATTTTCACAACAAGAGAAACGCTACTTGCAAGGAATTCACGCCACAAGCACTACCAAAGCATACTTCACGTTAGACTTTTATTTTGGTATGATAATAATGTCTATTGTGATTTCCGTTGCACTCATGAGTACCTAAACTTCTTTGTTGGGGTTATGGAAGCCTTATGAGACACTATCTATTGCTATGAGTTTGTGAATTCTTGACACGTATGCTGCTTATATCATTATTCTCTTCTTCTTAATCTAAATTCTTGTGGTTGCAAACATATAGAATACACCAGTATAGCATTAACTTGTTCGAAAGAAAAGTTACATGTCTGGAAAAGAGATAATGTCAAGGTAATAGGGCACCAACCCCTGTTAAAAAGTTAGTGTCGTAACTGGATTAACCTCTTGGAGAATCTGTACCATTAGATATGCTTTAAGCTCGAAAGAGTTAAAGTGAAATAATCCTTGATGGTCAAAAGACACCTGGATTTACCATAGAATACGATTCTCTATAAGCGCATGCATGTCTGAATTCTGCATAACTCATAGTCAATAGATACGTATAACTCATAAGGTGGACATAACCCTAACTCTCAATTCTCATTGATTAAAACCTACCAAGTACTCCGTCCTACTCTTCTATTTTACGTTTTTACTCTACTATTTTGTTTACGTTATTTGCACGCACAAAACTCCCCTTTATTCGCATAACTTTCATCAAAAGTCTAATAATCGTTGCTTACTTAGTGACCAAGTATTCCCTATGGGATTCGACACCCAACCCAGTTGGGTTCTATATTTGACAGCGACCGCTTACACTCTTACGAGAGCTATAGTTTGAGCGTTATCAAAAGGTGCACCCTTTCATAAAGGTGAAACTCTTCAAAAAGTGCAACTCTTCAAAAAAGTCACAACCATTGAAAAGGTCATAACCATTCACTCCAAAAAGATGCCTATTCAAATTACATTCTTTCTTTTTGTGCTTTCTTAAAACACACCAACTTTTTATTTTCTATTCACACCTATTAATAAGCAATAATCGTCCACATGAATGGATATCTTTCCTGATCAAAAGAGTCTTCCATATGTGTTCACTCAGAAAGATCTTAATCTCAGGTAAAAGAGATGGATTGAGCTTCTCAAGGATTATGATATGAGTCTTAACTACCACTCAGGCAAGGATAACGTGGTTGATGATGCTCTTAGTAAGTTTTCTGTGAGAATTTTGGATCATATAGAGAAAGAAAAGAGGAAATTGGTAAAGGACAGTCACCGCTTAGGTAATCTTAGAGTTCGTCTCTTGGACTCCAAAAATGGTAGTGTGATGGTGCAAGAGGTGGTTCGATTATTTCTTAGTGCGGATATTAAGGAGAAACAAGTGTTAGATCATGTCTTAATGAAAATTAAGAGTGCATTGGTAGGCAAAAGGTAGTGGTGTTTGAGATCAGTAGTGATTGTACTTTATGGTACCAAGAGAGGTTGTGTATTCCTGATGTTGATGGGTTACAACAAAGAGTTTTGGATGAGGTACATGAGTCGTGCTATGTTTATATCCTGGCTCGACTAATATGTATCATGATCTCAAGGATATCTATTGGTGGAAAGGCATGAAAAGAGATGTAGCATATTTTATGGCCAAGTGTATGGTATGTCAACTGGTTAAGGTTGAGCACATGAGGCCATGATGGTTGTATCAAGAAATTAATTTGCCTAAAGGACAATGGGAAGTAATCAATATGGACTTCATCACTGGTATTCCTTGGTCTTCGAATTAGTATGATCCGATTTGGGTTATCGTGGATAGGATGATAAAGTTTTCTCACTCCTTGCCAGTGTGGACTACCTTTTTGTTGGAGAATTATCCAAAGCTGTATCTTCAAGAGATTATGAAGCTTCATGGGGTGCCTGTTTTGATTATTTCTGATCGTGGTACGCAGTTTACATCTCACTTTTGGTGGTTTTTACAGAAAGGGTTGGGGACTAAGGTTAGTCTGAGTACTGCTTTTCATTAGCAGTTAGATGGGAAAGTAGAGAGAACTATTCAGATATTAGAGTATATGACTCGGGACTGTGTGATTGACTATGGTGGAAATTGGGTTGAGCATCTACCTTTGGTGGAGTTTACATGCAACAATATCTATCATTAGAGTATTGGTATGACTCCTTTCGAGGCATTGTATGGTAGGAGGTATAGATGTCCTATTAGTTAGTTTGAGCTTGGTGAAGCAGATATGTTTGGCCCAAATTTGGTTTATCAAGTGATAGAGAAGGTCAAGGTGATTCGAGATAGGCTTAAAGATGCCCAAAGTCGCCAAAAGTCCTATGAGGATGTTAGGTGGAAAGACTTCGAGTTTGAGGTCAGGGATATGGTGTTCCTCAGGGTGCCTCCCATGAAGGGAGTGGTGCGGTTTGGCAAAAAAGGAAAAATTAGTCCTCGGTATGTTGGTCCTTATGATATTTTGCAGAATGCGGGAAATGTTGCTCATGAGTAGGAGTTTACATCTAGTTTATGAGTATGTCTTATGGGTATGAGTCATAGTGCTTGGTATGAGTCGTACCAAAGACTTGTATGGTGGGCAGTATTTGATCCTCCTGGAATTTTATTCTGCCAAGGATATGAGTCATGGATACGGATCGTATGTTATGGTTACGACTTGATTAGATGATTCATATACTAGACAGTTTTTGATCCAATGGTTGAGGCTTGGATACGAGTGGTGGGTACTGATCGTATTGGGAGGGTACGACTCGTATGGGTCAGTTGTATCCCTATGATGGGATTTTGTGCAACTTAAGTGGGGGTATTCTAGATATTTTTATACTTACCCTAATTAGGACCCACGACTTTTAATACACTTAGGAGGTTATTTACCCTATTATTCTATTCATTAACACTTAGAAACTATCCTAAAACACTCCATAATTCTATCAAGAGGTTTTGGGGAAAGAAGGCTAGGGTTTTATCTTGAGGATTACTTTAAGGCTTGTCTTGGTGATTTCTTTCCATCAGTTCTTCGGTATAAGGTAAGATTCTCTTCCCTCATTGTAATTTTAACTAAGGTTATGATTTGTATGATTGATTACATGGTTTTACTATTTCATAATTCGGGCTTTTGATATTAAATTCTTGGTTATAATTTACTATAGTTTTAATTATGCTTTTATATGCATTAATGGTGGATTTGGACAATTGGATTGTATGGTAATTGTTTAATGGTCTTTGGATAAAGGCTTTGTGGTACTTTTGGGGGTTGGAATAGGTGGGATCGGTATTGGTGTCAGCCTTGGCATTAGATAGGTTGGTGGGATGACACCACATCACAGGATTTCTCACTATTCCATCATATAACATTTTTGGATTAATTATATTATGTTTTGGTATTCTTTTTTGTTATATCCTGGTTTATGGCCTATGGTTTGGTCGGTATGGTTGGGTGGTTGATTTGGTACAGTGGACTCGGTTGGATCGGTGATGGTTGTGACCCTATCCCTGAATCTTCATGAGAGCATTTACGCTATCCTGTTATATGGTCAAAATTAAACCCATCAAAGTCTGAATATAGGTGGTTAGGTTGGTAACAAGGGGCGGTCCCCAGTCTTGGTTGGACTTGGGATGCCCATTATGACAAGGCCTAGAGGTCGGGTTGTGTCAGGCTTCTGCACTCATTATGGGCTATTGGAAGGATCATGTAAAAGTACAACTATAGGTTTGGGCTCCATATTTAATCAAAATAATCTCGGATAAAAGTTTTGAGGAGTCTATTTGATCTAAAACATATTTTATGATCAATATACACTATTGAATCATGTTTATGGGGTTCTGAATGAGTTTTGAGAGTCAAAAATAAGTTTTTGACATTGGTGGTGCTGGTGTGGTTGCAAAAATAAACTTTTGACCATGTTTGCAACAATTTGACCAGGTCGTAAAAGCAACTTTGTGTCACCTTCGCAACCACTGCTGATGGTTAAGATCAAAATTGAACCATTTTCATATTTTTGATATTTTTGGAGCTAGGAAGCTCCAGTTTTAACGATTTTTGATGTATTTTTCTCGTATAATCATGGAGTATTAATTTTTAACTATATTTTCCCCATTTACCAAGAAGTTTTATTTTATTTTAAGTGAATTCCACCCAAGTTGAGAATTAAAACTTATTTTCACCATTTTTGGGGCTTGGAAGCTCGGATTTGGACAATCCAAAAAGAGTTTTTGAGATTTATTCCTTGGATAAGTTTCTAATCTTATAATTATAACTTTTCCTTGGTTTTATCTTCAAAACAACTTTAAATTATTGATTTCAAAATGGGTTTTGAGAGAGTTTTGCCGGTAAAGCTTAAAAATAGTTTTTCTTTTATTTGAACCTCGTTTTATCCCATTTTTGCATGGATTTTAAGTTGTAGACTCCTATAGTATGGTAAACATATTTATAAAATAAGATTATGGTTTTACCCCTTTTATTTTGAACCTATTTTCAGGGTCCATTTTAAACCTGTCTTGAATATAGCAATATGGGTCTCATTTTACTCCTAACGACGTATAGATTACTATTTTGATAAAGTAACGACATTTCAAGATCATGAAAGGCAGATGATTTGTGGTTGATTCAAGGATAGTGTTTCAACATTGATGTAGGCTTCTATCTACTCTTCTTCATGAGATAGTGTAATATATATATATTGCATGTTAGATAGGGATGTTCAAATATGATTGCGGGTATAACATCGTGATTTATCCTAATATATGAGTTTGGAAATAGAAGGGTGAATTGAACCTTAAGGTAAAATACTTATTATGATTCTAGGATCCTATTACCGTACGTTGATAGAATGTTAGATATAGTTGAGGCTAAGAACCCTTTAATATAGGGTTTACTATGAAACTCAGCGGATTGTGATGGTTTCTCAAATTATGATATGGTTATGTCAGATATTTATTATTGGGCCCAAGGCCATGATTGTAAAATTAGTTGGATTTGGGAAAGTTATTTATCATTATAAAGTATGTGACCATAGTCTATAGACATTTTGATGCTTATCATTAGACTGTTTGGATACTAGTGATGGCGTGCATAGATTCATCCATTTATGCTCACTAATTCACTAATTTTTTTCCTAAAAAGTGATTTATTCCCACTTTTTACTTTAGAATGGATTCTTTCATAACGGGAATCATACAACCATAATGAATGATTTATGAGCCTTGAAACTAAAAATGATATTTTAAGGATTTGACCAAGATAGATTTCGGTCCATAATTTTACTACTACTATTTACTTTGATCGAGGGGGACTTTGATACTTTCTTCACTTTTATGATAATTTAGTCCCAAAGCTTACCCTCGGGTAATGAATTTATGAACTTACACTCTTTTAGTCATAACTTGAGTCAGTGTATTATTATATATATATATATACACATCTTCAGTACTAGATGGAGTAGATAATTATGATGATGATAGTTATTGGAAATCCTGGATTAGGACTAGGACAGTGTATATGGGTACTCCTGAACCCTCGAGGGGCCACTTCATCCATGAGCCGTCGTGCTGGAGAAGGAGGTCATCGTAGGTCCCATCTTTGCGAGTCAATGAGCTAGAGGAGGTGTATATATTGGGTTATATTATGATACTTGTTTTAATTATGGTAATATGGATTATACTTTGCATTCATCCTTACTGCGCATTGCCTATCACCAATATATGCCTATAACTATTAGCCCTATGAGGGGTTGCATAGGTATAAGTGATGAGTATTGCTTGTGGTGTGTTGTATGTTGATTGGACCTTTTGGGTCATGGGGCCTAGTTTAGGTATTCTGTGTCCAGGGTAGCCTATTACTGTATTGTATTATAATTATTATGGTTAGTTCATAACAGGTTGATTATTAGACTGGTACTGAGATTCGAGGTATGATTCCGATTTCTTTCTTTATGGTTGCTTTATTATGGATAATTATCTCATGTTTAGACGTATGGATTAGAGACCCTGATTATGTTAGCACTAGTTTATACTATGATTAGGAGGTCTTGAGATGCTAGTATGACTATTTTAAGTTGTACCTTTGTGTTAGGCTTGTTTATTTGTATGTGTATATGTGTATATATATCTCTGTGTGTGTATAGCTACGACATTATTGTATATCCCTCTCTTCTTTCATTCATGATTGTATGTTCGTTCCTTGGCCTTGTATACTACTATATATATATATCCTTCTTCTGCTCTTCATTCGTATAATGGACAACGATATACAGTATAGTACTTAGGTCCATAGTGTGGCTAGTTTTCTAGATATTTAGGTGTAGTTTAAATTCCTACTTGCATGTTATTTATATTTACACTATCTTTAGAGATCAGTCGGTAGTTGCCTACTATGTACGATGTGTTTAGTACTCAAACTACACTTTTGCAGCCTGCAGATCATAGTACGGGTTCTCGATGTTATTGTGTATGTTGTGTAGAGCAGCTATGATTCGAAGATGTAGGGTGAGACCATAGAGTTTGGAGTATTACTATTCTCCCTCTTATATATTAGACTAATCTCTATGTTGTATTCAGAGATAGGTTGTATCAGTTTATTCATTTTGTAATTTAAGTTGTATGCTCATTATATTAGAAGTTCTTATATTGATTCCACAAGGTTTTGGGACTAACTTGTGTATTTGATCCTTTTTACTATATTTATTCCATATTCTTCCTTCATTTCCCTTGGATTTCTTTTACTAGTGGTTTCAGACTATGAGTTGGCTTACCTACTATTGGATTATAATAGGTTCCATCATGACCTGAGAAATTGGATCGTGAAAAATTGGTATCAAAGCCTAGTTTATTGATGTGTTACAAGAGCTAAGTGCCTTGTTGAGTCCTACAAATTGGTGCAAAGATTTCCGTAACCTATCTTCGGGAGGCTATAGGGCATTCTTAGGAAATTTTATTCTTGACTCTGTATTGTGTGTCTATATTTCTATGATCCTCAAGTATATTTCTTGACTTTATTTCATCAAAAGGATGATGCGAGGTTGTCGATAGATGCAGACAAGACTTTAACACGCATTTCCATAGATTTAGTACAGTGTCAGACTAGGGAGTCAAGGATGGATATCGAAGATCTTCAGCATCGGTTAGAGGATTTGGGGTAAAAGCAGGCTTTGATAGGGTTCATGACTGCTTCATTCTTTTGAGATTTAGCATGGGGGATCCTTAGTTGTTTTGTGGATACCTCACAACCAGGTATGGAATTTGGTTCATCAAGTAGTTCTCATGCTAGAGTTGGGTTTATTGGTGTTCATCAAGGTTCCTTGTTGATTTCAGAGTATGAGATTGGGTTTCTTGAGTGGGGCAGGCATATTTCTATGCTACATCTTTTAGAGCATGATTTGGTGTGTGGATTTATTAGAGGATTAGTATTGCCACAACATTTAGCCTCGGAGCATTTGATAGTAGTTAGGTCTTCCTTCCCTTAGGTTATTGATCATGCGAGGGCCACAGAGAGAACATGTATTAAGACTTATGAAGGTGGCATTAAGAGTCCATATCATCAGTATAGTGCTATTAGTATTCCATTCAAGGGTGGGGATTCTCTCGGTGGAGGTCAACTTCATTTGCAGCCTGTCAATTCTACGTAGGTAGCATTTCAGACAATGGGTGTCTCTCTAATTAGTCGTGGTGATCACAATGGGCAGAGTTCTCCTCATACCTTGTAGAGTATTTGATATGGGCCTTTAGGTCATGTCAGTCATTCCAGATCAAAAGGGGAAGCATCTCAGAGTATTCTAGGAGTTTGTTTGGGTTATGAAAAAATGGGAAATTGGTCTAGAGAGTGCCCCAGACGCGATTTGGTTGTTCAAATAGATTTACCATACATTTCTCTCTAGCCTAGAGTTCGTGAGGTATGTTATGATTATGGAGAGAAAGGTCATTTCAGTAGGGAGTGTCGTCGATGTCAGTTGGTCAGCTAATTAGGGCCAACTCGTGTTTTTCTTTGGGTTAGGGCTTCAGGGGTTTGGTATGACTGCATAGATATTGTTAGTTAGTCTAGAGAGTAACCTTGGAATATTTAAATTAGTATTGTAGTGTTGTGGAACCTTCAGTTAGAGGCCGTTTGTGCCACTGTTGGTGATTCAGACAGTCAGTTTGAGTTTGGACCCGTTCAGATTCGTTCTCCCTTAAACTCGATAGGCATGTGACTTTGGATTTTGCTGTGGTAAATTTGCTTTTATTTCCTGTCTTTACCTTTTTATTTATGTGTATTAGGGTTTTTATACCCATCGATCATTGTATGTCTTGGTAGGTTTATATCAATTATTGTGTGCCTTCATATAGAATTCAGATTATATGCCTACCCCTGTAAATTATTTCTTTTAGTAGTAGATGGAGTGGATCAATGTTGATATTTTACTTATAGATGTAACTGGTACAACTTGCTCTTTATATTGATATTTATATTGATGTTGTTATTATTGTCATTGTTTGATGTTGATCGATCCTCGCTTTGTAAACGACTAGACTAGCATAATCTAGCTAGAATCCTCTTCCTTCAGATTCTAGTTTGTGGCCTAGGTATTTAGCTTGATTGGAGGATTCCTCTCTTATATCAACGTGAGCTTGGTCATTTTTCTCTTTGATTGGCGAGGCTATATCGGTTGTTCAATGGGTTATGGTAGTAAAGGTAAGTGTAAAGCCTCGAGTCTACCCCTCGAACGCCACACGGTGCTTACGACTCCGAAGGACCATAAGCTAACTTATGACTGGTATCTGCTGTGAGCACTGAATATTAATGCTGAAATAATACGAAAGTTAGGTTGAAATGCCGTAAGGTTCATAATCTGAATACTGATAAATATAGCAACTGATAATAACATCTGAAAACTAAATACTGTATGAACTAGTCTAGTCTAAAAAGCCTCCAACTGAACTGTCTAAATGTGGAGTTGATGGGACAAGCCCCCAACTAACTCCTTCTAAGAAAATATGGAATCTACTGAAAAACTAAAACAATAGCTATGTCCTTGAAATATAAGGACTCACCACTGAAACTACTGCTGCTAATAGAATCTGGCTAAGCACGGTCAGGAACCTGAGCATCCGAACCTATGATTCGAGACATCATAGTGCAAAAGAGAGTATGCGATCAGTATGTGGAATATACTGGTATGCTAGATGAGGTAAGGCTATTATACATGGGCTCATATGAATGAACAATAACTGACTGAATGATATGAAGTAACTGAATGAGAGTACATGGATAACTGAAACTGCTGTAAATACTCAGTATGCAATACTGCGTCTATACATGTATACTGTATCTAAGATTATACTAAAACTGAGTACTGAGTTTTGATAACTAAGTAGATGATAACTAAGTAACTGGTAATTGACAGTCCTGATTCTATAGAACTGAGCTGAGTTCTATACTGAAGACTGAAATTGAAACTGTGGGAGGTAATCATCTAACCGACATGCCCTAATTTCTTATTAGGGTCAAACTTGTAACCCTAGTTGGAAGGGTGTTAGTACCGTTCCACGGGTACTAACAAGCTGAAGAGTCACCCTCATCTTGCAGGTGCCCTAAAAGAGAACGGTGTTACCCTCAACTGGAAGGTAAACACCTTATCAACCCTCAACTGGCAGATTGATATCTCAACCTACGCTGGCTATGTAGTTCTAAAATGCAAGGACTGCTACTAAGGGTCACACCCTCAACTGGCAAGTGAGCCCCCATCCTTGGGTTCGCTCGGTGTTGAATCCTACTCCCAATAGAATGACACTGAATATTAGACTGAACCGAACTAAACTAAGCTAGGTTTAACTGGACTTACGCTGATCGTGAAGACTGACTGAATACTACTGTGTTGTGTAAACACCTAAATTTTTACCAAATCGAATGTTTTACGCCATTTTTTAGTGTTGAATACATATATTTTATTTTAGGTCTAAATTAAATAATTTAATGTTATCTTATTTTACAAAGTTTGCTTTACAAGTTTTTGAAGTTTTTGAAAACTACAAAATAGCGGTACATTTTAAATAAGCTTTTATTTTCATTATTATTTATTTATTAAGAAAAATAAATATTTTTTAAATTATATTTGTTTTCTTCTTTTAACTTTTAATAAATAATCAAGTGATATTAATATTCCGTAATCATGTTCTAAGACTAATTATTTAACTCACTTATATTTTATTAGTTTTTTTTTCAAACTCCATACTTTTTAATAAATTCATTAATATTTTAATAGACTTTCTTTCTCTCAATCATAACGTTCACTGACCCTAGTCACCCCTACCCCTACGTCACTGACCTCCAACGGTCGGCGCTGTCTCTGGCGATGATGTAGCTATGTCGGTAAAAGGTAAGGGCTCTTTCTCTCCCACGATTCTCTCTCTCTGCAGATCTCCTTATCCCCGTCTCTTCTTCCTTCTCTTTCCTTTCCTCCTCTGCTTCCTAGACACGGCTATCGCTGGCAACCTTAGGGTTCCGCCGGCTTGACTCATTTCTGAAGAAGGGTAAGAGTGGCAGCATTGGTAGAACAGGTTGGTAAGCAGACGAGCTAGCACCCAATTCCAGCAAGGTCACTCCGGCGATGCACTGGTGGGCTTGTTTCAGTGACCTCTTTATCGGAAACCTAACCAACAGCACACGGGACTATACCGGTGATATCTAAACCACTGATTTCTTTTAGTTACTTTGTTTAGTTACGTTGTATTGTTTTTGTCTCGTTCCTTCTTCCTTTACTGCTTAGTTCATTTCTTTACATCTATTGAATTCTCTTGAATTTGTAATTTATGGATTGACTTTTTCTTGCTTATCCCATCTGCTTTACGTGTACCTTGTTTCCTGTTGTTGTTTTGTATTTTCCTTCTGGTGTTTTGTACTTTAGATACTTCTTACGACTTAATTTTTGTGCATTATCCTGCCCGTCTACTTTCCCTAATTATTTCATCTCCTAAACGTTTCTAATTTGTGCGATTGACTGTTGCTTGTTCATTATATCTATGCCGCGCGTGCCTTGTTTTTCCTGTTATTTCTTTGTATTCCCTATTGTTGTTATTACTATTGTGGTTGTTATTTTCTTGGTGTAGTGGCTGTGGTTGTTGATGGTAGAATAGGGTCATGTCCGAAGGGGCCGGGGTCAGGGCGGAGGGCGGTGTTGGGGGTGGGGGATGAGAGTAGGGCAGGTGGGGGAGTAAGGGCTAAGTCTGGTGTTAAGGAAGGTAGATGAGGGTGTGTTGCTAGAGTTGATAGGCTGAAGGTTGGGTCTTGGAATATAGGAACTCTCCAGGGAAAGTCCGTAGAGCTGGCAAAGATTCTTAGAATGAGGAGGATTAATATGGTGTGTGTCTAAGAGACTAAGTGGGTAGGGTCTATGGTTAGCGATGTGGATGGTTACGAGCTTTGGTACTCTGCAAATGAGAGGTATAGGAATAGAGTTGGCATCTTAGTAGATGAAGAGCTTAGAGGGCGGGTAGTGGAGGTGAAGAGGATTAGTGATAGGCTGATGTCTATTAAGTTAGTTTTTGAGGGGTTTACCCTGAACGTTTGTAGCATGTATGCGCTGTAGGTGGGCTTGGGCGGGGAGGAGAAGATGTGGTTTTGGGAGGACTTGGATGAGGTGGTTAGAAGCGTGCCTAGCTCTGAAAAGATTCTTGTAGCAGGGGATTTTAATGGACACATCGGGGCATTTCTGGGAGGCTTTGGCGATGCGCATGGTGGTTTTGGTTTTTGGGAAAGAAATGAAGAGGGAGCTGCTCTGTTGGAATTTGTGAGGTCCTTTGGGATGGTGGTGGTGAATTCGAGCTTTCCAAAGAAGGACGATCACCTGATCACCTTCTAAAGCGTGATAGCCATGATCCAAATTGACTTTTTTCTTCTTAAGAAAGGGGATAGGGGGTTGTGTAGGGACTGTAAGGTCATTCCGAGTGAGAATCTTTCAACTCAGCATACGCTCTTGGTGATGAACTTTGGAATAAAGAAGGGTGAGAAGAGTAGGGGTGAGGAGGGCCGATCAAGAATTAGGTGGGACGACTTGACGCCGATGAATGCATGGGAGATAGAGAAGAAGTTGACTAGTATGGGGGTGTGGGAGCGTAGGGGAGACATAGATAGTAGGTGGGATAGGGCGGGTAGGGGTATCAAGGAGACTACTAGTGAGGTTTTGGGTGTGTTTAAGGGCCAGTCCAGGAACCATTGGGTAGATTGGTGGTGGAATGGTGAAGTAAAGAAGAAGGTGGAGACTAAGAAGGGGGCGTATGCAAAGTTGGTTGAGAGTAAGGATGATGAAGAGAAATGGGATTTTAGGGAGGAGTACAAGCTATCAAGGAAGGAGGGTAAGCTTTCCATTACGACAGCTAAGATGGCAATATTTGAGAGCTTGTATGCGAGGTTAGAAGTAAAAGAATGGGGAAAAAGGTTGTTTAGACTGGCTAAGGCTAGGGAGAGAAATGGTCGTGACCTAGACCAGGTGAAGTGCATTAAGGGTGAGGATGGTAGAATTTTGGTGGAGGATGGTCATATTAAGAAAAGGTGGCAATCGTATTTTTATAGGCTTTTGAATGATGAGGGGGAGAGAGTTATTGAGTTGGGTGAGCTTGAGCATTCGGAGGAGTGTTGTGATTTTAGTTATTGTAGATGTTTTAAGGTGGATAAGGTCAAAAAGGCCATTCGCAGGATGCGAAGGGGTAGGGCGATGGGTCCTGATGAGATCCTCGTGGATTTTGGAAGTTTTCTAGCGAGGCTGGTTTGAGGTGGTTGACGGATTTGTCCAACGACATTTTCAAGTCGGTGAAAATGCCTGAGGGCTAGAGATGGAATACTATGATCCCTCTGTATAAGAATAAGGATGACTTTCAGAGTTACAACAACTATAGGGGTATTAAGTTATTGAAACACATGATGAAGATTTGGGAGAGAATCGTAGAGTGGAGGTTGAGGAAGATTGTATCTATTTTGGATTACCAGTTTGGATTTATAGCTGGGTGCTCGACGACGGAGGCAATTCACATAGTGTGGAGACTAGCAGAATAGTACAGGGAAAGGAAGAAGGACCTACGCATGGTGTTTATCGACTTGGAGAAGACATATGACAAAGTCCCCAGGAAAGTCCTTTGGAGATGCTTGGAGGTGAGTGGGGTCCTGGTGGCATATACCAGAGCGATCAAGGATATGTATGATGGAGCTAAGACCTAGGTAAGGACTGCGAGAGGCAATTCAGAACATTTTTCGGTCTTGACAGGGTTGCATCAGGGATCTACTCTTAGCCCATTTTGGTTTGCTTTGGTTATGGATGTGTTGACGCGGCGTATCCAAGGCGAGGTGCCCTGATGTACGCTTTTTACAAATGATGTGGTTTTGATTAACGAGACTCAGGGGGTGTGAATGATAAATTAACGGTGTGGAGATAGACCCTTAAATTTAAAGGGTTCAGGTTAAGTAGGAGAAAGATTGAATATTTGGAATGTAAGTTTAATGTCTCGAAGGTGGTGGACGAGGTGATAGTAAGGTTGGATTCTCAGGTGGTGTGTAAGACGGATAGTTTCAAGTACCTAGGGGCCATGATTCAGGGGAATGGTGAGATTGACGAGGATGTCTCTCACCGAATCGGGGAGGGATGGATGAAGTGGAAGCTCGCCTCGGGGTTGTTGTGTGATAAGAAAGTGCCGCCCAAGCTTAATGGCAAATTTTATAGGGTGGCAGTCCGTCCGGCCATGCTGTATGGAGCTGAGAATAGGCTTGTCAAGAACTCTTACATTTAAAAACTGAAGGTGGCGAAAATATGGATGTTGCGTTGGATATGTGGGCTTACTAGGGGGATAGGGTTCAGAATGAGACTATTCGGGATAAGGTTAGTATGGCTTCGGTGGAGCACAAGATATGGGAGGTTCGTTTGAGATAGTTCGGACATGTGATGAGAAAGGAAATGGATGCTCCGGTTCGTAGGTGTGAGAGGCTTGCTTTGGATGGTTTCAGGTGGGGAAAGGGTAGGCCGAAGAAATACTGGAGAGAGGTGATTAGGCGGGACATGGAGCAGTTACAGCTTACTGAGGACATGATCCTATATAAGAAGATCTGGAGGACGCGTATTAGGATAAAAGGCTAGTCTTTTTCAATAGACAGGATAGGACTTTACTTGGCCGGTGCAGTATTCTTGTTATGTTGCATTACGATTGCTTACTATTCTTTGTTTAATACTCCTTATAGGTGGCATATTTATGTCATGCCATATTGTTCCATGCTTTGTGTACATTTTTGATGACTTATCTTATCTTGAGCCGGGGGTCTATTGGAAACAGCCTTGCTACTTCTCCTGAGGTAGTGGTATGGACTGCTTACATCTTACCCTCCCCAGATCTCACTATGTGGGAATACACTGGGTTTGCTATTGTTATTATATTTTATTAGTTTAAATAAATTTTATATTTTTTTGTCTTTTCTTTTTCTTTTTATTTTATTATTTTTATTTAAAACATTATTTTTTTTTAAAAGGAGAACCCCTAAACTTAACCATCTTCCCATTCCCCTCAACCTCTCCCCCATTATCACCCATTTCCCCATATCCACAACCTACACCAACACACGACACACATACGTACATGGTTACAAAAAACATAAAGGTAACACACAAAACACGGGAGGAGAAACATACAACAACACTAAAAAAATACTTAGGAAGAGAAAAAAAAAGAGAAGAAAAGAAAAAAACACTGAGAAACCAAAACTTAGGAAAAGAAAAAAAGAAAGAAAAAGAAAACTGCAAGAAAACAAGAAAAACAGGAAGAAAAAAATGCAATGATTTGAGGTTCCATTCGAGGTCTATAGTTCGATCAATATTTGGTTCATTTGTTTCTTTCAAGAGTTTGCAAGAAAATTGAAAATAATTGAGGTTCATTTTATCTTCTATTTCAATATATTGGAGAAGGCATTGGGTTCATATTAAAGGTCCATTTCTCATTTCATGTTTGTTGATGTAATATTTCAATAAAGTTATTACTTTTTTGCAATGTATAATCTTCATCATGTCATCTTATTAATTCTTCTTAATTCACTTGATGCAAACAATAATAAGTATATCATTTCTTTACATGAACTTTCATACTTTATTAATCACTGATGGACATGAAACTTATTCATTATAATAAGTCTAGTTTTTTTATTTAATGTATGGTTTAGTTACACTAACAAAAAATTAGTTTTAAAAACTTTGTAAGTTCTATTGGGTGAAGTGCTATACATTGAAAATAAGAGATATTAATGTTGGTGCCACAAGTGCATTTTTCCATCTATATTAAATTTATGTTGTTCTACTGGTACATCCGAAAGAATATCATAGAAATTCCTTTTAAGAGGTTTTAAGTTTCTCTTTTGTTAATGAGATTTTAATGTTTCAAACTATAATTATGAGATTTATTATCTTCAAGTAGTGTTTAAAGTAATTTCAATTATTTTTGATTCAATCACTGAAGTTAAGTGTAGTACTATAATACTAGCTTAATTTATTTTCAAAAAGAGAGAAGATAAGTAATTGAAAGGAGTTATAATAAAAATCAACATACCATTTGAAGCTGATCTAATTGGTTTGAGTAGATTCTAAATATGTTAGGCGCTTATTCAGATTGGAAAAAATGGGAACGATCCATAAACTCCTCAAAGGCGCAAGAAATATATCAAAACTTGTGGTATGGACGGAAAATACTGTTGTCGGTAAACCATACGTTCATATAATAAGACGGTTTTAAATATATTCAAAAATAAATAAAAGCAGGATAGAAGTCACTTTTAGGCTAATAGATATTATATATCCAAGAGATTAATTTAAGCCAGACATAAGTTATTAAAGAGACCGTGCTAGAACCACGGAATTGGAGGGGTGCATCACGCCTTCCCCTCGGTCAATAGAATTTCTTATCGAAATTTCTAATTCACAGACCAAAAAGAAAGAGTCATTTTATTTTAAATAGGGATTCAATAAGGTGACTTGGAACATCCAACCTCAATTTCAAGTGGCAACTCTATAAATAAAATAATCTCTTTTCAAAACGTCGCTTTAATTAGAAAAACCAATTTTTCTCTAACACCAACTCCCTAGCGGGGTGGGAGGCGGTAAAAATAGGGGTGTGACAGATGGCAACTCTGCTGGAGACAACCAGAATTCAAGATTTTATATTGACTTGTTTGGCTTTATGTAATTTTTGATATTGTATTTGTTGGCCTAAATTTGCTATGTGTCTAATTATTTATCGCTTTGATATTATTTGAATTGTAATATAAATTATCTTCTCTCATACACCCATCTGAGTCTTCTGAGATACTTTATATTTGGAGATGTGGCATACGCTCCCGAGCCTTGAGATACCAGAGATGTGGCAACACTTCTGGGAAGGATTCTATAGTTACACATGATTTAGGATGGGAAGGACCAACGGTGAGGCCGGAAAGAACTGTTACCGGTAAGCTGTCCCTGCCCGTCTTGAGTTGTCCGCTCGTTTTATAGCCAGTCTAGACACCTTTATTCATTATGTTAAATCTAGTAGAACTGAAGCTTAGACGTGGTTATCCCTATTAGACTTCGCTTTATTTATATCACATGCATTTTTGAATTAGTTACTTTGAGCCAGGGGTCTATCAAAAACAACCTCTCTACTTCCTCAGAGGTAGTGGTATGGACTGCGTATATCTTACCCTCACCAGACCCGACTCTTGTGGGAATACACTGGGTATATTGTTGTTGTTGTTGCATTTTTTACTTAGTGGACTCAACAAAGGTTTGAATGTCTAAAAGTACCCTCTTTTTAGACTATCCGTTTTCAATTCTACAAGTTGCATTAATGATCTGGCTATTTTGAATATTGGCCGGCTTTGGAATCCATTAACATAAGGGAGGCTGAAAATTGCTCTCTAAAACGTATTCTTTTTCGAAACCAAAATGAGGTATGAGATTTGCTTTCACAATAAAAAGAAAATCTAAATTATTGAGTTTGCCCTAATCTAGACAAACTACGCACACCTGATTCTCATCTCAGTGAGATACGTAGGTAGTCCTCCACGGGTTCGGTGGTCCTTAAAAAATGAAGGTTGTATTTTATTTTAAAAAAAAGAGAGTTTTGATCCTTATAAAAAAATCAATCAATTCATTTTCAAAAATTTTAAAAAAATCATTATTAATAAACAAAATATTTTTCTTTTCATTATTCAAATAAAAAGTGAGTTTCTTCATGTCTCCAGTTTTATGAATGACGCACACCTGATTCTCATTTTAATGAGATAAGTAGGCACCCTTTCTTAGGATCGGTGATCCTCATTCAATTTGAAAATAATTTTATAGATTTTTTTAAAAAATAATAATAAACAAGGGCGTTAGTCTTCTTCAAAAGAAATCCTTAGATAAAAAAAAGAAGTTTTTATTAAGATTTCAAAAAATATATAGAAAAGAGAAAGAAAAGTTTTTCTCTATTCAAAATTCAAAAAGAAAAAAAAGTACTTGCTTCATATTTTAAGCTTCCTGAACTAGGTCTGACCCGATTCTTGTTTCAACAAGATATGTAGGCAACTCTTCTTTTTGGTTCGGTATCATCTAAAAAAAATAAAAAAAAATCTTGACTTATTAACTCGTACCAACATACTTACAAATATGTAAAAGAAAGTGTTAAATTATAAGACATGATAGAGTGGACCAACTTGGTTGTGAATTATAAATTCTTTTGGTATATCTAATTATACTAAAGTTGCACTTGTAAGATTTTCTTGCTCTAATTCAAGTTTAAAATAAATATTACCTCATTGTTTCATGTGCAATGTGTGGTGAGTTTTGGATTGAAAATTCAATAGCATCGCTCTGTTGATCTAGAACTTGGCCTAAATGTATGTTGAGGCAAAATACTGAGATCCACTTGGTTTGGGAAAGTATTGTAGGTCTTCTTTGATTTGATTATGCATTCCACAGTCCAACAAATGACATTAATCCCTAGCATTTCCCCCTTTAAGCTTGAAACCTTTTCCTTGGATAACCACATCTGAGCCTATACCTTTCGAGCGCTTATATGCACTATTCCTCTTTTATCCCACCTCCTTGAGCGCACTAAATACGTAAAAGTTGTGAATGAAGATTCAAGATCAAAGGTGCCAAAGGAAAAGAACGTATAGCCCAGGAGAACAAAAATAAAAGACAACTCCAGAGAAGAAGGAGCAAAAAAACCCATTAAAAAAAACTCCAACAAAGATGAACAATCTTCATAAAAAAATACATTTATCGAAAAGAAAAGGGGAAAATCACCAGCACAAGATTCAAACAAAGCCTAAGCAAATACAAAAAAAGAGGCAAAGAAGCACAATAAAAAAGATCGAGAGTTAAACTGCAACAAATATCAAAAGCATGGAAATAACGTAGTGCTCATTGAGGAATTAGTCACTTACATCCCAGATATCATTCTACCTATCCCCAAGCCTACATTACAAGCCGATAACAAGTCCTACAAGATTCTACTCTAAGTGTTCTCACATTAGTGGATACTTACATAATGGTCAAGCTTATAGTATCGCATTACATACATTGAATATCTTTCTTAGCAAGAGCACTTCTTAAATGTCCTAAAATTTAAACACTTTTATGGTGAGTGAATTAGGACTTTAGTTCTGGTAAGGACACTAGAAACATGAGGATAAGAGTAATTTAAATGTTGGATTAGGGGCAAGACATATATATCTTATTTAAAACTTAAGTATATCTGAGGTACCATTTTAAACAATAGTGATTACTTTTGAGTTGACCGGTTCTTATTTGAAAGTAACTTGAGGTGACTCCTACACATAATACTAATTATTGGTATCAATCGAAGTCAATAAATGAATTATTCTCATTCTTCTGATCATTACAAAACACATACTTTCAAAAAAGAACGAAATAAAAAAATTATGTTTTGGTGAACTGTGTTAGACCTGATTCTTGATACGCAAGATACGTAGGCAATACTACAATAGAGTTCGTTCTCACTAAATAAAAGTTTTTAACATCCCTGAAAGGAATAATACTGGGAATTTTTTTATATAAAAAAAATTCAATGTTCCTCACATCCAACACTAGGGCATATTTAAACTAAATAAATAAATCTCAGTTACCTCAGCAGGTACAACATCTCCTTATTACACTTTAGGGAACAAAAAACCTTAATCGTCTTTTTTAAGTCTTCATATGGTATGACATTCCCTAGTTGACTTCTTAGGAAAAACAATTTCCCAATTTTCTTCTTCGTCTTCATAGGGTCCAACATCCCCTAGTTGACATCTTAGGAAACACCATTTCCTAATTTTCTTCTTAGTTTTCATAAGGTACAATATTCCCTAGTTGACATCTTAGGAAACACTATTTCCTAATTTTCTTCTTTGTCTTCATAGGGCACAACATTCCCTAGTTGACATCTTAGGAAACACCATTTCTTAATTTTCTTCTTCGTCTTCATAGAGTACGACATTCCCTAGTTGATATCTTAGAAAACACCATTTCCTAATTTTTTTCTTCGTATTCATAGGGTACGACATCCCATAGTTGACATTTTAGGAAATACCATTTCCTAATTTTCGACTTGAAGTCTTCATAGGGTACGACATTTCCTAGTTGACATCTTAGGAAACACCATTTTCTAATTTTCTTCTTCATCTTCATAGGGTACGACATTCCCTAGCTGACATCTTAGGGAACACCATTTCCTAATTTTCTTCTTTGTCTTCATGGGTACGACATTCCCTAGTTGACATCTTAGGAAACACCATTTTCTAATTTTCTTGTTCGTCTTCATAGGGTACGACATCCCCTTGTTGAAATTTTAGGAAACACCATTTCCTAATTTTCTACTTTAAGTCTTCATAGGGTACGATATTCCCTAGTTAACATCTTAGGAAACACCATTTCCTAATTTTCTTGTTCGTCTTCATAGTGTACGACATTTCCTAGTCGACATCTTAGGAAACACCATTTCCGAATCGTCTACTTTAAGTCTTCATAGGGTACGAAATTCCCTAGTTGACATCTTAGGAAACACCATTTACTAATTTTTCATCTTCGTCTTCATAGGGTACGACATCCCCTAGTCGACATCTTAGGAAACACCATTTCCTAATTTTTTTCTTCGTCTTCACAAGGTACGACATTCCCTAGTTGACATCTTAGGAAACACCATTTTCGAATTTTCTTCTTCGTCTTCATAGTGTACGACATCCCCTAGTCGACATCTTAGGAAACACTATTTCCTAATTTTCTTCTTCGCCTTCACAGGGTACGACATTCCTTAACTTACATCTTAGGAAACACCATATCCTAATTTTCTACTTTAATTCTTCATAGGATACGATATTCCCTAGTTGACATCTTAGGAAACACCATTTCCTAATTTTCTTCTTCGTCTTCATAGGGTACGACATCCCCTAATTGACATCTTAGGAAATAATTTTCTAATTTTCTTATTCGGCTTCATAGGGTACAACATTTCCTAGTTGACATCTTAGGAAATAATTTCCTAATTTTCTTCTTCATCGTCATAGGGTACGACATTCCCTAGTTGACATGTTGACATCTTATGAAACACAATTTCCTAATTTTCTTCTTCGTTTTCATAGGGTACGACATCTCGTAGTTGACATCTTAGGAAACACAATTTTCTAACTTTCTTCTTCGTCCTCATAGGGTAAGACATCCCCTAGTTGACATCTTAGGAAACACAATTTCCTAATTTTCTTCTTCGTCTTCATAGGGTACGATATTTCCCAGTCGGATTTTTAAATAAATAAAGAAAATTCTAATTCTTTTCCATGCATTCACAAGGCATAACATCCCTTGGTTGTATTATTGAGAATGGAAACTTTTTTTCTACCTAGCCTAGATTTCTAGCATTTCTATCCTTTTTCACTGAAGTAGCTAGTTTAGAGCTTTTCTAATAACTCACAGAATGCTCCTAATGCAAACTAGGGTAGAAAATCTTGTTTCTCTTTATTTTATTTTTCTGTGATGTTTTGTAGTTTTTTTCTCAAAGAACAGATTTGATATCTAAAAATGAAATCTCGTCTCCAGTCAGAATATAGAAGAATGATCAGTTTGAAGATAGTTAGAGTCAGCTTTGCATCTGTAGCGGTCCAACATCTCAAGAGACATCTTTTTAACTTCTGATCAGGAGAACAAGCTTCCAAATGTATTCTATGAACTATCCTTTGGTAGAGTGTCAATGACTCAATCGAAGTTTCAAGTTCAAGTCTTAAATCCTAACTTCAAGATCAAATTTTGAGATCAAGGTACCCACCAAAATAAGGTGAGGGATAACTGAAGATCCAAAAGGAAGATCTGAAGCAAGAGAATCAAGATAAATAGAATGGATAGGATCTTGTATTTTTATTTCTAGTTTAATTTTTTTTGCCTGATGTAATAAAAGGAGCCACGGATCGAAACCTCGACGGGACCTCACTCGACTCTATAACTCATCCTTTTATTCCTACACCTGTTTGAACTACACATGCCCTGATTCTCTTATAACCCAAGATATGTAGGATGCCTAAAGGCAGGTCTCGGTTACAGCTCTTTCCTACTTATTTACGTAGTACTTTTGAATAAATGGTTGGACAAAAAATTAGTCATGTTTACTTCTTTACTTAAAAACTCTCCATATTTCTAAGCAAAGAGGGGCATTCTGTAAACACCTAATTTTTTACCAAATCGAATGTTTTACGCCATTTTTGTAGGGTTTAATACATATAGTTTATTTTAGGTCTAAATTAAATATTTTAATGTTATCTTATTTTACAAAGTTTGCTTTAAAAGTTTTTAAAAACTACAAAATAGAGGCACATTTTAAATAAGATTTTATTTTCTTTATTTTTTATTTATTTATTAAAAAAATAATATTTTTTTAATTATATTTGTTTTTCTCATTCAACTTTTAATAAATAATCTGGTGATATTAATATTCCGTAATCATGTTCTAAGACTAATTATTTAACTTACTTATATTTTATTAGTTTTAAGTAAATTTTATCTTTTTTTCTTTTTCTTTTATTATTTTTATTTAAAATATTAATTTTTAAAAAAGCCCTAAACTACCCCATCTTCCCATTACCCTCAACCTCTCCCCTATTATCTCCCAATTTCTCACATCCACAACCTGCACCAACACATGATACACATACGTACATGGTTATAAAACAAATAAAGTCAACACACGAAACACGGGAGGAAAAACATACAACAACACTTAAAAAAATACTTAGGAAGAAAAAAAAAGACAAGAAAAGAAAGAAACAGTGTGAAACCAAAACTTAGGAAAAGAAAAAAAGAAAGAAAAAGAAAACTGCAAGAAAACAAGAAAAACAGGAAGAAAAAAAATGCAATGAGTTGAGGTTTCGTTCGAGGTCCATAGTTCGATCAATATTTGGTTCATTTATTTCTTTTAAGAGTTTGCAAGAAAATTGAAAATAATTGAGGTTCATTTTATCTTCTATTTCAATATATTGGAGAAGGCATTGGGTTCATATTTAAGGTCCATTTCTCAACGTTCATTTGACTCATTTCATGTTTTTTGATGTAATATTTCGATAAAGTTATTACTCTTTTGAAATGTATAATCTTCATTATGTTAGCTTATTAATTCTTCTTAATTCACTTGATGCAAACGATGATAAGCATATCATTTCTTTACATGAACTTTCATACTTTATTAATCACTGATGGACATAAAACTTATTCATTATAATAAGTTTAGTTTTTTTTTTGTTTAACGTGTGGTTTAGTTACACTAACACAAAATTGGTTTTAAAAAACTTTGTAAGTTCTATTGGGTGAAGTGCTATTCATTGAAAATAAGAGATATTAATGTTGGTGTCTCCAGTGCATATTCCCATCTATATTAAATTTATGTTGTTCTACAGGTACATCCAAAAGAATATCATTGAAATTCCTTTAAATAGGTTTTAATTTTCTCTTTTGTTAATGAGATTTTAATGTTCCACACTAATTATGAGATTTATTATCTTCAAGTAGTGTTTAAATAATTTCAATTAATTTTGATTCAATCGTTGAAGTTAATTGTAGTACTATAATACTAGCTTAATTTATTTCAAAAAGAGAGAAAATAAGTAGTTGAAAGGATGTTTTTTTTTAATTCAGAGAAAATTAACGATGAAGTTGGAAAGTTCTGCTACTGATCATTCGTTATAATAAAAATCAGCATACCATTTGAAGCGGATCTAATTGGTTTGGGTATATTCTAAATATGTTCGGCACTTATTCAGATTGGAAAAAATGGGAACGATCCATAAACGCCTCAAAGGCGCAAGAAATATATCAAAAGTTATGGTATGACTAAAAAGTACTGCTGCCGGTAAACCACAGGTTAATATAATAAGACGGTTTTAAATATATTCAAAACAAGTGGGATAGAAGTCACTTTTAGGCTAACAAATATTATATATCCAAGAGATTGATTTAAACTAGACATAAGTCATTAAAGTGACCGTGCTAGAACCACAGGATTCGAGGGGTGCCTCACACTTCCCCTCTGTCAACAGAATTTCTTATTCAGATTTCTAATTCGTAGACTAAAAAGAAAAAGTCATTTTCTTTTGAATAACGATTTAATAAGGTGACTTGAAACACCCAAACTCAATTCCAAGTGGCGACTCTTTAAACAAAATAATCCCTTTTTAAAAATCACTTTAATTAGAAAAACCCATTTTTGTCTAAAACCAACTGCTTAGCGGGGTTGGAGGCGGTAAAAATAGGGGCGTGACATGGTCACACTATGAGTCTATTCTGTAACTACTGTGATCTAAGTTAACAACTAGATTTTCGAGTATTGAATACCCCCAGGACTCGATAACATCAATAGTAATACATGGAACAATCTTGTAAGCATAACATTAGTTACTTGCTCACAATGCTTTCATTTAGACATTTTGTCAAACACTTGAGAGGAATGAACTTGTACATAAACGAAACCACATGATATCATGTCATGATTTCACTATTCGATTTACATAGGCATTCTATCAAACACTTGGGGAGCTTAATTAATGTACATGATAATGGTCAACACATAAGCATCATGAATACAACACTCAACTTGCAAATTTCAAGGGTTTAATATGAGGTTCACATAATTCAACACACACACTATCTTAATTTTATGAAACTTGTAGTTAATAATGGATTGAAACCTAAACAACATCATGAACATGAGTACAATCTAATTCAAGCATGAAAATCATGAATCTGAAAACTTGTATTTTTAAAAAGGATCCTTGGACTACATGGGTGGTAAGAGACCATGGATGAACACCTAAAATACCCGAGAAGATGAGTTCTTAAAGTTTCTTGGTGGTTTTCTTGAGAATTTTTCTTGATTCTTGGAGGCTAGGGTTTTTTATTCTGAGAGAGAATGATCTTGATTTGAGAGGAATTGAGTAAATAATGATCTAATTAGGTTATTAGAGTATTAATCCCGTGTTTAGGCTGATTAGGGTCACAAAGAAAACCAAACATCCCCTGAAATAATTTAAATTTCCATCATTAAAATTCTCGATTTTGGCCTTCACCATGACGCGGTGGCATCGCGGTGAGTCACTAGAAGTTTGGATGGAACTATTTAAGAATGGACATTTGCGAACTGGACCTTAGTGTGATGTGGTGGAATTATGTTGCATCACTGAAAATTGATAATTCTGAACTGGAACTATGGCGCAACGCAGTGCTATTGTGGTGACACACTGGAAAAGGACGAGTGACAAATGGAACTTTACCGCTACGCGATGGAATTGCAGTGTTTCACTGAAAACTGATGAATGTCATTTGGCCTGTGACTGCAACGCGATGATATTGCGGAGCCTGACTGCTGAAACTAAAATCGCCATAACTTCTTACCCGATTATCAGAATAAGACAAATTTTATATCATTGGAAAGTTGGGTGAATTTCTTACACAATAGGGGAGGGAGGTCTTAGGCTGGAAAATTTTGAGTAGTTTGAAAGTTTTATGTAGGAATTCTCGTGTACTGAGAGCTAAACAGAGCTACAAAAAAATGAGGTATTACAGTAAGTTAGCCTTTTGTAGTTCTTTTATGGTTCTATAGTTGGCAATTTGGTTATATTTCCCATTCTTGGGTTTGAGATTCTAGGACTTGCTTCATGGGTTGTAGAGGCTTTAGCATTATCAATCTCTCTTTATGTAACCCATTTCTGAGGTTGACCAGTTTGGGGTTCGTTTTTCCAATTTAATTAGTTCAGTGCTAGGTAGTGGTTTTAATGTTAATTTTGAGAGAGCTTGGGTTAGTATTTCGTGTTTGTTGGGTTCTTCTCTTGGTGATGGTTTTCTCTTGGTATTGGTGCGGAGTTGAACACTCTATTTTTACCTTGATATGGTTCTTGTCTTAGTGGGATTTGGAGAGTTGGAGATAGGTGATCTTTCCTGTGACCACTTCTTAAGTTGGTAAATTGGGTAAATTGTCGAGATAGAGTATTAGAGTAATTAGTTTTCAGCTAGAGTTGCATTTCTCTGAGTTGCTAGAGTTTTGATTGTCTCTAGTACAGGTTGCAGACTTGGTGAGTTCTTGAGTATGCTTTGGTGGTTCATACCGTCCATTAGATATGGAGTTGATTACTTATGCTTTTAGTTGGTAAATTATCCTCCGTTATGATTTTATTCTCCAGCTACATTTTGGTTTTGACTCTGACATAATCCAGTAATGATATGTCTGATTTGGATACTAAGGTCGATTGAGGTATTTAGCATTAGATCATACTCTTTGGCTTAGTTTTGGATTTGAGGCTTTGGAATGGAGGCCTGGAGGTTATGATAGATTTAAATATGGACGCTTACCCGTCTGCATGGCAGTGTTGGATGGTTGTGATCGGGCGGTTTAGCTTTGTTGTCGAGAATTTTATTTGGAGTTGTAGATCTTTGGTGTAGCCTTTATTTTCAAATTTTATCTCAGTTAGGTTTTTGTCTATAGGTTGGTTAAGCCTACTCTTTGCCTACCTATTTGGTCTTCTTCAGTACGGATGTATTGTGGTATATAGGTGTTCAGATGGTAGTTCGATTAGCACAGTATTAGTACCTTTAGCTTTGACCTCGGGTTCTAGTTATTGTTAGGATGTTTTGATGATTTACTTAGCGGGAGAAGTATGCTGAGTTGGATTTAGCATGGATTCATCCTCGATAAATGGGATATCCTAGGGAGGATTATTTCGTGGTAAGTGTTTGTGCTTCAAATTCCTGACCATCATTTTTAGGGTTATTCGGATCAGTTGTAGCATTGGCATAGATTACAGACTTTGGTTATCTCCACTTGTGTGCCTAGGTAGCGCCTTATAGGTTTATTCTCATGTTTTCCATTATAGACTTTTAGTGAATCAGCTTCAGTTTCTTTAGGTTAATATGATGGAATTGAGCAGACAAGACTTGGTGACTTTCTTCTTGGTGGAGCGGATAACAGGTTTAGAAAGGCAAAAGAAAGATATATCTGGGTACTAGATTTGGTTGCATGGTTCATACCTTGGATTGCCTTTGTCTTGGATGATTTTTTGCTTGAATATTATAGTATCAGTGTGTCGTGATTCAAATTTTGCATCAGCCTTCATCGATTCAGTTGGAGGTCATTTGGTTGTTGAGGTTGAGTTTTGGTTCTTTGAGACTGAAGTACGGAAGTTGGTTGGAAAAGTGATACCTATGGCAAAATCTCTTAGAAGTGTCGTTTCTTCTTGGAGGTTATCTGGGAAGTCATACTCAGAGTATGCAAGCCTAGTACCCCATTCTTTCAATCTTTTTCTATCCTTCTATCCATTGACTTTCGCTGATGAAAGTTCTGTTAGTAGTGGATATTGTAATGACCTTCTAGGTCTTTTCTTTATTTGTGTGCATTTTTGGAATTTAGAGCCTTCTGACAGTGACTACATGTAATTTATGACTTGTTGGAATTGTCGGTTCGATTATCAGATAGTTTATTTGGATTTTAGGCTCATTTCCCTCTTTTAGAGCTTTCGCTATTTATGATTTAATCTCGGACTAAAACTCTTAGTAGATGACCTCGGATGAGAATTCCAACAGTGTCATCAATTCTAAAATGTTAATTTTAGGGTAAGGGGACCCTTGGTTCAGGTCTCGAGGCTTCCACGCTCGTTTTGGGCTATTGGGCGAATATGTAAAAATGGAACTATAGGTGTGGGGCCCACATTTAGTTGGAACAATCTCATATTAAAGTTTCAATGATTTCATTGGACCCATAACGTTTTATAATCAATTTGCACTATGAATCATGTTCATAGGGTTCGAAATGAGTTTTGGTGGTCAAAAATAAGTTTTTGACATTGCTGATCATTTGACCAGGTCGCAAAAGCAAACTTTGTGTCGCTTTCGTGACCATCTCTAAGGGTTAAGACCGAAATCGAACCCTTTTCATATTTTTGACATTTTATAAGCTATGAAGCTCCTATTTTGATGATTTTTGATGCATTTTTCTCGTATAATCACTGTCTATCAATTTAGAACTCTATTTTCCCCATTTTCCAAGAACCTTACAAACCCAAGTTGAGAACTAAAACTCCATTTTCACCATTTTTGGGGCTTAGGAGCTCATATTTAGGCGATCTCAAAAGAGTTTTAGAGATTTCTTTCATGGGTAAGTTTCTTATAATTATCATCTTCCCCTCGGTTTCATCTTCAAAGCAACTTCAAATTCTTGATTTCAAAATGGGTTTTGTGGTTTTTTGTCTGTAAAGCTTGATAATAGTTTTTCTTTAATTTGAACCTCGTTTTTAGTTTGTTTTCGCATGAATTTTCAGTTGTAGACTCCTATGAATATGGAAAATATATTTATAGAGTAAAATTACTATTTTACCTCTTTTATTTCTAACCCATTTTTGGAGTCCATTTTTATATTCGTCTTGAATATAGCATATGAGTCTCATTTTACTCCTAACGACGTGTAGAATACTATTTTGATAGATTGATGGTATTTCAAGATCGTGAAGCGAAGGCGGACGATTTTTGGGTGATTCAAGAATTATGGTTTGGCATCAGGTAGGCTTTTGTCTACTCTTCTTCATGAGATAGTGTAATATATATGTTGCGTGTTAGATATGGATGTTTGGATGTGATTGTGGGTAGAACACCGTGACTTAACCTAATTTATGAGTCCGGGAATAGAAGGGTGAATCAACCCTTAAGGTGGAATACTTTTTATACTTATAGGATCCTATTACCTTGGGTTTCTGGCATGTTAAGCATAGTTGAGGCAAATAACCTGTTAGTATAAGGTTTACTACAATACACGGTGGATTGTGATGATTTTTTGAATTATGATATGGTTATGTTGGAGATGTATTATTGGGCTTAAGGCCATGATTATGATATTAGTTGGATTTTGAGAAGTAATTTATCCTTGTAAAGGACGTGATCGTAATCCATACACGTTTTGATGCTTATCATTATACTATTTGGATACCGGTGATGGCATACATAGATTCGTACATTCATGCTCACTAAACAATAAATGGTATGATTCCAACTAAAAATATGGTTTCACTATTGTTTTTCTAAAAGAGATTTATTCCCAGTTTTAACTTTAAAATGAATTCTTTCATAACAAAAATCGTACCACCTTAATGAATGATTTATCAGTCTTTAGACTAAAAATGATGTTTTAAAGATTTGACTGAGATAGATTTTGATCCATAATTTTACTATTACTATCTAGTTCGATCGAGAGAGACTTCGACCCTTTCTACACTTGTATGATGATTTAGTTTTGAGGTTTACCCCGAGCAATAGATTTATAGACTTACACTCCTTTAACTACGTCTTGAGTTCGTTCATTATTATATATACATACACACATCTTTGGTACTGGACGGAGTAGATGATGATGATGATGGTTATTGAAAATTCTAAATCGGGACCAGGTCATTGTATATGATTACTCCCGAACCCCATAGGGTTCCCTTCTTCCGTGAATCGTCATGTCGGAAAAGAGAGGTCGTTGTAGGTCCTGCCTTTGCTATCCGTCGAGTTAAAGAAGGTGTAGGCACTGGGTTATATTATTGTACTTATGTGAGTTATGGTAGTATGGATTATACTTTACATTCATTCTTGCATGTGTATTTCCTATCACTAGTATGCACCTATATCTATCAGTCTTATGGGAGGGTTGAATAAGTATAGGTGATGATTATGGCTTGCAGTGTGTTGTATTTATTGAAACTTTTGGGTTATGGGGCCCAATTTAGGTATTGTGTGTCTGAGATAGATGGTTGCTGTATTGTGTAATTATTATGGTTAGTTCGTGATAGGTTGATTACTGGACTGGTACTGAGATTTGAGGTATGATTCTGATTCCTTTCTTTGCAGTTGCTTCATTATGGATAATTATCTCATGTTTCGGTGTATGAATTAAAGACCCTGATTATGTTAACACTAATTCCTACTATGATTATGAGGCCTTGAGATGCTAGTATGACTACTTTAGGTTGTGCCTTTGGGTTAAGCTTGTTCTCGTGTATGTGTGTGTGTATATACATACATACATACATATATATATATATATATACACACACTAGTGTAGCCGTATGTGCTTCGCACGTGTAATTTTTGATTATTTGAAATTAGAGAATTTTGTCTATTGCGAAGATTTATGATGAATTGCAAAAAGTTCAAATCACTTCTCAAATATCCTTCACACTTTAAGAAAATAATGTAAACATAACATATATTTTATTGTAAGCACATATATAATTTATTACCAAAAGTTTCAAGTGGTTAATGGATCATCACTTTTGCGTATGTCATGCAATACCTCTTTTCCTTGCTGTTAGAGGCTAAGAGAGACACATAGATTTGAACGATAATTATAGTCCGACTATTTTTTTTATTTTTTATTTTTCTGTATTTAAAATCTTTTCTTATTTGTATAGTTAAATCTTTAGAATTTTTTGATTACTTATAAAATTTTTAAAAAATTGATAGTTCTTATATTTTTCTTATTCTAACACTTTCATATTTAATTTTAGATTTTTCAAATCTTCTAAAAATCAGTTAAAGTTGATTTAAAATTCTTAATCTAATGAAAAATGTATTAGTTGTCATTAATTTTAATGATTTTTAATAAGGAAAGATTTTACTATAAATATTTAATTAATTTTCAACTCTTAATTATCAGAAAAATAGTGAAAAACGATTTTGTCTAAAGCAACGAATTTTAATGAAGGACCAAAAGTTCAAACAATAATTCTAAGGCCCTTCACACTTTTAATATAGTATAGATAGAGAGATATAGATTTATTACTCATGAAGTCCAATTATGTTATTACTTAAATCAATAAGGACTAACTTGAATATTGTATAAAATAATATTAAAAATTAAAATAAATATAATTTTAACTAAGTATCACAAATAATTTGAAGGTCAATCATAAAGCATGTTATCATATTAAACATAAATCCGACAACTACCTAGAATTTATAGATGATGATGAAATTTATAGAAAACAGAGTTAAGAAATTCGTAAAAATAAAAATAATCGATTTGTAAGTGTGGATTCTTTCGACATAATAATGGTAGTCTTTTTTTTGACTTTCTTTTTAAAAATTAATTTTCTTCTTCTGTTCGTAATTCATGGAGGAAGAAGAAGAAGTAAGAACTTTAGGTCCAAAGCAAATATGTCACGACCAGAGGCTATCCCCTAGTCGTGACAACGGTGCTTACGGCCGCAAGTGACCACAAGGTAACTCATGAGCTGGTACCTGCTGTGAGCACTGAATAAAGTAACAAAATACACATGTTTGAAAATCAATTGTTAATGCCATAAGGTTTAAATACTGAAACACGATTCATAGATCTGAAATGTCTGAAGACATACTGAAAAGACTGATAAAACAACTGATAAAATGACTAACAATCTAAATGTTTGAAAAACCTCTAACTGACTGACTGTGGAGTTGATAACTAACTCTGACTAAATGGAAATACTGAACTACTGAGATAAACTGAAATAAAATAATCATGTCCTCAATAGATGAGGACTCACCACTACTGCTGCTGCTGAAGCGCTGGACTGTCTAAGTACAATCGGAAAACTGAGCGTCTGGACATATGATATTAAACATCATAGCACAAAGAAGAGTATTTGATAAGTACTTTGAATGTAATGGTATATGAGATGAGGTTAGGCTGAAATACATGGGTTCATATGCATGAAATAATAACTTACTAAATGGCATGAGGTAACTGAATAGGAGTGCATGAAAACTGAAATACTGAGAATACAAGACCAAGCATATAATATGTCTGAAATAATCTATAAAACTGAAATACTGAAATTTGGTATCTGAATAGCTGATAATCTGTATGCTTTGGTCAAGCAAATCAAAACTGAATTCTGTACTGAATATTGAACTGATACTGTAGGAGTTATCATTTAATCGACATTACCCAATCTGAGCTAATCGGGGTCCGACCTACAACCCCAGTTGGAAGGGTGTCAGTACTGTGCCACAGATACTAACAATGGTTGTGTCAACCCTAAACTAGCAGAAAGACATCTTGTCAATCCTAAACTAACATAAAGACTCATGAGATATGTGTCAACCCTAAACTGATAGGAAGACATCTCAACCTACACTGGCTACATAGTTCTATAACTTAGGGATTGCTACTAAGGGTCAAACCCTATACTGGTAGGAATGCCCCCATCCCTAGGTTCCCTCGGTACTAATCTTACTCCCAACTGAATGACACTGATTATTGGACTAAACTAAGCTTAACTAAGCAAACAACTGATTATGATAACTAACTGGATGGCAATGCCCATGGTTTGTCTGAAACCGTTCTGAATAAACTGAAATTATGTAAGCAGCTAAGTATCAGGTGTTCATAACCCTCCAGCATTGAATGAAACTATCAATAAGGATATCTATAGCTTTAAAAATTATAATAAGGGGTCATTGTTCAAAAACCAACACTTAGGCATTTCATCAAACACATGAAAAACATGAACTTAAGCATGAGAATGGGTAAAACATGTGATTTAAAATATAGTTACAATACTAAAACTATGATTTAGGGATTTTAACATGAAAATTCTATCTTTCAAACGTGTAAAGGCTTATTCATCGAAAAACACTTGTCAACCTAATTTATAATTAAAATTCATAAGAGTTTCATGGAGATAATTCATCATAAACATGTAAAATTCGTAATTTAAAACGTTAAAATGGATTCTTGGACTCCATGGGTGAAAAGGGACCATGGATGAACATCACACATACCTTAAACTCTTAATCTTGAAAGAGAAACACAATCTTGATGCTTTTTTTGAAAGCTATTGGATTGAAAAACTTAAATTCTTGGTTTTCTTGGAGAAGAGGTATTTGAATTTAATGTTCTTGGGAGATGGTTAGGATTTCTTTGAGAGGAGAATTAGGGAAAATAGTCATATAATGCCCTAATCGATGCTTTAATTCGTATTTTTTATGAATTAGATTGAGGAGAAAAGACTCAATTGCCCCTCAGAGAATTTAATTCGCAACTGGAATGCAGTTTAAGAGGTCACCGCGACGCAATGAGTCCTCCACCACGACGCGCCACTATTGCGGTGAGCTGCTGGAATCAAAATCCAAACACGACTCAGTCCTTGTCCAAAAAATCCAAAACTTCTCCAAGACATGATCCTTACACCCCTGAACATGAATTAACTCAAAAACCTATGTCTTGGGGTCAGAAAGATCAATTTAAAAATTCTCAAAGTTAAGAGGCCAAAAATAAGACTAAATCCCCAATATTTAGTGAAATTTTCATGCTTTAAGCCTTTTATGCATACAACTAGGAGCTAAACTGACTAAGAAAAGTACAGGGTATTACAAAATAAGAACATACATATCATCAATTGAGTATCACATACAATTCCTATGAATTATAATTAAAACACAACCTTTGATTTTTATTATATATAACAATTGATTATCATCATCTAATCCCCTTCATTACCTGGCAACATCAAATAGCTCTTTTTTTTCGATTTAAATGTTTCAGCTAAAAAACACACATAAAATATGAGAATCAATTGCTAAACTTTAGCCTATTTAAATTACATAATTATAGCAATTGACATAAATAAATCATCCTATCATTATTAACTAAAATAAAAATAAAAATAGACCACGTTGAATGCAAAATGAAGAAAAATAAGTTGAATCAAATCCAAATAAAAAAGCAAACGAAAAAAGAAAAAAATGCATATTATATTATTGAAATCTAAAATTGTGTTCACAAAAATTTACTTAATAAAATTATATAAGGTAGTATTTTAACTGATTTAGAAATGTATTAAATATTAACAGTTTTACTTCTTTTAAATAAGTAAATAATTATATAGGGTTGTATTTTAATTTATTTAAAAGTATAAAATAGTAACACTTTTACATATTTTAGAAAAGGAAAGATTACATATAGTTCAAACAAAAAAAAAACGCTTTTGACTTTTTTGAAAAAATATTTTTGCTTCTTTTGCTGGCCACTATGTCCATAAATATAATTTTTGGTAAATTCATTAAAGAGAAACTTGACCGACCTCATATTATTGCCTGAAAACTATTAAGTTTTAGTAGAAATAGGATTAAGTAATTATAAATAGGAGTCTTTTCATATATTTAGGTGTCTTTTTTATTTTATTTTATATATTTATTATAATTAATATTTAATATTATAAATATAATAATATCATAATTGAAAGAAATTAGTGAAAATACAATATTATCTATTACGAAGAGTTTTAATGAAGCGCAAAAAGTTCAAAAAAATTTCATACTTTTAATATATTATAGATTATAGATGTTTGTTCTAAAATATTACTTAAATAGAATTGTATAAATCCTTTTTCATATAAGGTAAAATTCTAATCCATTCAAAAGTCTTAAATATTATGGTATCAAATTATTTATGATACTGTTATTTTTTATTACTAAGCAAATTATTTAAAAATTAATTATGGTATGAAATATTTATGTCAGTATTTTTTTTCTTACTGTATAAATCACATAATTCACAAAAATATTCTAACAATAACAATATAATATAATACTTAAATAGTAAAAATTCTCAAATCTAGCATAAGTAGTACACGCGAAATCATGAGTTGTGCAGGAAAAACTTCCTTTTTTTTGGTGTTAGTTTTCTTTTATAAATTTAACTATGACATATAGTGCAAATAAGGAAGGGTTTATTACAAAAAGTTTAGTTAATTTAAAGTTTTTAAATATTAAAAAGTAGTAAAAAGATAATTTTGTCTATTATAATGACTTTTAATGAAGGGCAAAAAGTTTAAATTACTTTTCTAAGAGTTTTCACATTTTTAATATATTATAGATATAGATATAGATTATGGATATAGATTATAGATTATAGAATTATATATTTATAGACGCACACACATATATATAGACATATACATTTACATACATATATACACACACATATATTACGGTATTATCGTATATACCTCTTTTCCTTCATTCATGATTGTATACCTGTTCCTTGGCCTTGTATACTAAATTTCACATGTAGTATTGCTAATTTCAATACATATTTGATCGAAAACTTGCACGTAGTATAGCTAATTTGAATACATATTGGAGAAAATAATTTTACTACCTGAAAAAACTGATTAATAACATTGCAAAAGCAACTTATCCGAATTAAGATGTTGACATTTGCAAAAGTTTATTCAAAGCTGCTTCATCACTTATTGCATCAATCAACTACAAAACTTTAGCACCATTGGTTACAACTACCACTACTAAAAAAAAAGGAAAACCGATTGCAAAAACCGACCACAAGTGGTCGATTTTCCTCAAATTCTGACCACAAAATCGACCAAAGTGCATGGCCGATAAAATAGTGCTAGCTTTTTTTAAAAACCAACCACGTGTGGTCGTTTTTTTAATATATATATATATATATATATATATATATATATATATATATATATATATATATATATATATATATATATATATTTAAAATTCATTATTATTTTATTAAAATATAAAAAAATAATTTTAAAAATAAAAAAATCAAAATAAACCGGCCACACTAGTGGTCATTTTTTTAAAAAATTAATAAATTAATTTTAATAAAACCGATCACTTGTGGTCAGTTTTATGCAATTTTTTTTAAAAAAACCAACCAATGAAACACCATACAATACAACAACAACAACAACCAAAGTACAAAGAACAACAAAATATTCAAATCCATACAACAACAACAACAAACCAAAGTACAAACCAAAGTGTAAAAACTACAACAATTCATACAAAAGTGTAAAAACTACAACAAAATGTCCAAATCCAAAGTACAACCCATGCAAAAGTCCAAAAACTAATGTCCATCTTCATCGTCATCGTCTTCGTCTTCCACATCTTCATCTGTGCTAATATCATCGAGTGGGCATAGACCTTTTGCAACCCAAACTGCATTTGACATGGAGGAATAATTTCTGCAGTCTAAAAAAAAGAGCTGAACTGCTCCTGCGACATTTTTATTTGTGATGATGTTTCCTCCTCCTTCTTCTACGCCAGTGAGTTTAGAAACTGTATTTTTTAGTGATTCAATGGTTTCTCTATCAACTGAAGAGGTATAGGATGTAGGACTGGACGAAGACCTAACATTCTTGCTAAAATATTTTTCGTGGTATCCGTAGAAATGGCCTCTTACTGCAGGACCCATAATTTGTTCCCATAACTCCTCCTCTACATGTTGGGGTATTGGGTCATCCTAACTTTCAGGAGGCTGACTACTACGAAACTCACTAAGGAGCTGCCTATATTTTTCCTATATTTAAAGTAAAGTTAAAATTAATAGTCAAAAAATATTAAAGTACTTATACTTGAATAATATCAACTTTGAGAAAAGATTCATAAATTCAAAATTTGATTCTTACATGGGCAGCTTTTGCACAAGGTTCAACCCAGACATCTTCATCAGTCGGGTTCTTTTTTTTTCAGATGCGTCTCTTCGAATAGCTTATCGTGTGGTATCTTCATACCCTTTTATTTTTCCTACATATGAAAAAATTATTAATCTTCAAATAATTAAAAATTTAAATAGAAACAAAAAATTAAAACTAAAAACATTACATACCATTTTTTCCTCCGCAATAATCATACTTTTGGCACCCGCAGTATGTAGGGAGCCACCCTTGGATGATGCCCAGGATTTCTTTCCTTTGTCCCTCAACAATTGGTATTCTTCGCTATTCCAATAGTGAATATACTATTGCCATAGGGATTCACTTATCCAGTCAGGTCATACCAAGTTGGTTCTAACATAATCCAATAGACCATTAAATCTGGATCTAGCTCTTCTGTAAAAATTTCTCTTTATAGCACATTCATTTGAATCATCCCACCAATAATATTTCTACAATAAAAAAATATATAATATTCAATCTTTTGTTTGAACAATGTGTTAAGTAGTCGATAAGTGAAATCCTTACATGAAATTCGTTAAATATTCTTTCTCTGTCCATTTCTGAAACCTTTTGCCAACTGGTCCAGTAGCCGTTGAAGTGCCGACAAATGCATTTCCTCACAATTGTTCCAACTCCAACATCCATCCTAATCCTACAACACAAGATCAAACAGTAATTTCATAGAGCATAATAATATAGTAATGAAAAATAAATAATGTTATTATATTTAGAAATCTTATCCTATTCCATAGTGAATAAGATAACGCCTCCCATAATCATCTCAAACTCCAGGTTGCGGAGCAAGTGCTGGTGGATGCACTGGCGTGGGCAGATCTGAAGTACCGGATGGAGTGCCTCCAAGATGAAGATCCGACAACCCAGTAGATCCAGCAAAATCACTGTGCGAACCTGGGTGACTTCTACAGGAGGGTACTGGCGATGGTAGATGTCTGGATATGCCAACGGTCATTTAATAGTACTGTGATAGTTGTGGCACAATGATAGGAGCAGAATAGGTCGGTGTAGACCCATAAAGTAGCCCCACATGCGTAGGAGGAGGAACCGAATGCTGAGACGACCTAGAATATGAGGGTCATGTTGGCACGCCAGCAAACCGACCTTCAAATATTTGAATACCTATCGGTCGTCTATAAGGCGGAGGTTGTTTTTTCTTTTTTGTTTTCATAGAATCAACTTTTCCCTTACCCTTTCACCTCTACCTGACATCTAAATTATGTAAAGTTAACAAGTAGTTAGTTCCTACAAAATGAATATATAAGAAAACATTCCAAGTAACTAATTTCAAGTTACTAATTGACATTTCAAATTTCTCCAACAACACGAGATAGACAAGAATATTTTTATTACTATATAAATTATGGGAAAGTGAAACAACAATCTTAAACAGTATATTACATATCAATATTAAACAAGAAAAATAAAGGTAGATATATAGTACAACGCATAAAGACATCAATACATAGTAAATACAACCTACACAAACTAATTCTCCTCTTCTGAAGACTCTCCACTAAACCATTCACCCTCTTCGGAAGTTTCCTCATCTCCTACCCACTCAGCCTCTTCTTCTGCAATATTAACTTCTTCAAATATATTTTTTGGGTGATTCAAACTATCCACTAAGTCAACGTCCATTAGCTGGTGATCAATCTGTATTTCATTTTGATATGCAATATCCAACATATTTTCAACTTTCACCCATGCTATAGGCTTTGTTTTGATTACAGTCGACCAATCAGACTTATCATTGCGCAATGGATAAGGAGCATAATACACTTGTTTAGCATTTTGTGCTAGAACAAATGGATCATAAACAGGATACGACCTGTTGTGCTTCACTACAATGACGTTATGCTCTTTATGTACTCTTGTGCCTTTTGTGCTTGGATCAAACCACTTACATCGAAAGAGGATAATTTTTTTATTGGAAAACTAGCAACTCTAGTTCTAAAGTCTCGTGTATGATGCCAAAGTATTCAACAACATCATCACCCTTAACCCAAACACCATTATTGTTTGTTTTCCTTGTTCAGGAGTGTTCTTTGGTGGATAATTTAAACCCATTTACTGTGTAATGGGACATTGCATGAGTTTCAACTGGACCCAAAAAAATATATCTCAAGAGCTGATCGTACGCGACTGCATTTGGTGACTGGTGTACCTAAAAATATTATACATACATATATATATATATATATATATATATATATGTTAGTTGAGGAATGTGTAAATGTTTAAAATTTATAGAAATATTAATACACTTACGAACTTCATATGTAAACCATGTTGCAAAGGAAGCATACACTTGATTTTCATAGAATTGAGTCTTAAATGAACTGAAGATCCAACATGGAAAACACAATTAGTTTCCTTAAGGGAATGAGTAAACAAATAAGATATGTTAAGATTTTAATCTCCTTACTTCAGAAAGGGCTCAACTTTCGGGCAAGTCAGCAATACATACAAAGTTGCTGATTTGCGCTCTGTGGGAGTGAGCCGACGACGTATGGTTTTTTTAGCCTTACAATTAGATTGATTGAAAATTGATATCGATTGCAAATGAGCCTCATTCACATCGTCCTGATGATGATTCAGTCGGTTTCTTGAACAAGAAACTTCATCACGAAAGTAGTATGAACAAAATTGAGACATTTCTCTTGCAAGATATGCCTCAACTATATACCTTTCCACCCTATGTTTATTTTTGGGACCCCTTTTCAAATTTCCAATTGGCTTGCACAATCTTAAGATTAAATGTTTATTATATTAAAAAAAGATATGTATGAATTTAAATATGTTGTAATTTCTTACCGTTCGAATGGATACATCCATGTAGTCTGAACTGGACCGCTTATCCAAGCTTCGTGCACAAGGTTAATGGGAAGATGTTCCATCACTTCTAAGAACACTGGCGGAAAAATCTTCTCCAACTTGTTGGTGATAACAACAATATTACTTTTCATTCGCGCCAGATTTTCTTCTTTTAATGCGATGGAATATAATTCTTTGAAGAACAAACTAATCTCTGCTATTGGTTTCCATATGTTTTCAGGTAAACCAATAAGAGCAATTGGAAATAATTGTTCCATAAAAATATGACAATCATGGCTTTTCATTCCATGGAAGATTACTTGTGTCATATCAACCCTCTTTCCTAAATTTGAGGCATATCCATCGGGCATCTTCAAACTTTGGACCCACTCACATATTTGAATCTTTTGGTCCAACTTGAATGTAAACCTAGCCTTGGGTTTATGAACATATCCATTGGGCCCCTCCTGTAAGTGTAATTCTTTGTGTTTGCAATATTATGGTAAGTCAAGTTTGGCCTTAGGATTATCCTTTGTTTTGCTGGTGACATCCATAACTGTGTTGAACAAGTTATCAAAATAGTTCTTTGCAGTATGCAAACATCAACATTATTTATAAGTAAATTATCTAGCCAATATTATAACTCCCAAAATATACTTTGCTTAGTCCAGTTATGTGAAACACCATTCCATCAAACCTGTACAATAGTTCCTCGCTGGCTTTAGGCAAATCCTAAACTATCTCCCAGATGTCATTACCAAACAGCCTTGGAGGTGGACCATCATGTTCCCTTCTATTCCTTTTGAATGCATTCTTGAGTCTCCTAAATTCATGATCAGGTGGCAAGAAACAACAATGACAATCAAACCATGAATTTTTTCTATCATGTCTCAGTGTGAAAGATTTTGTTTTTTCCATGTAGTATGGACAAGCCAGCTTTCCAGCTATCATCCACCCAGAAAACATTCCATAAGCAGGAAAATCATTAACAGTCCACATTATATATGCACGCAGATTGAAATTCTATTTAAGTGAGATGTCCTAAGTTTCAACTCCCTCATGCCATAAAATTTAAAGTTCATCGATCAAAGGTTGCAAGTAGGCATCTATTCCACTTTTTGGACTACACGGGCCAGGAAAAATATAATTTAGAAATATATAGGACTAGTCATCAACATTTTAGGAGGAAGATTATACAAGGTGATAAATACAAGCCAACATGAATATGGCGTAGTACCAACTGAAAAGGGAGACAGTCCATCCACACATAATACCAAATAAATATTTCATGGTTCCGCTGCAAAATTTGGATTAGTTGCATCAAAATGATTCCAAGCCTCTCTATCAGATGGATGACATATAACACCTGTGGGCCTTCTATTTCACTGTGCCATCTCATATGAGGAGTTAAGCTGTTTGAAGCATACAACCTCTTCAACCTTGGTATTTGAGGTAAATAATGCATCGCCTTAATAGCAATTTCATTTCCACTAGAACCACACCTATATCGAGGGTGCTGACAAAACTTACATGACTCTAGGTTAGAATCTTCCTTAAAGTATAACATGCAACCACTTTCATAATAATTAATTCTAACCAAAGAGAGACCTAACTTTGACACCAATCTTTTTGCCTTATTGAAAGAATTAGGAACCTCCAAGCTGGGGTTATTTAACTCTTTAATAAGGTCTATCATTGAGTCCATTCCTCCTTTAGCAATATTCCAGTCAGATTTAATACTTAATAATCTAACAACAACAGACAAACGAGAGTGCGAACACCCGTTAAACAAAGGATGACTAGCAGTATGGAATTGTTCATAGAATTTGCCTGCTTCGCTAGTAGGAACATCTTCGACGTTTTCCCTAAAGTCGCCCCCACGTTGCATCCCAAAAACATCGTACACCATTTCTATCATCTTAGTATCTTGATATTCATTATAACCTGTGGACCTACTATTTTCACCAACAACAAAGTTATTTTGCCTAACATCACCATCAATAGCACGCAATCTTAAAAAGTCCTCATGAAATCCCTTTCTATAAAGATATTCCTTCACAACTACTTCTTTTGAAAGATTTATACCATCACATCTAACACAAGAACAACAAATAGCCTCAAAACGTGACCAAACATCACATGTCTTAGCATGTTCAACAAATTGTCTGATACCTTCAACAAATTTCTCCCTAATACCCATTCTATTATCATTGTTATGTTGATATATTCAGCTATAATCAGTTTCCATCTACACAATCAATCAGATTCAACTAATTAGGTTAAGTCATAAAAAAGTTTAGCAACTGATGACTACATTTTATCAAAACCAAAAAACACCTTTAAAGTCCCTACACTTAATCATTTTAAACCTGCTAAGTCACCAAGCATAACCACATTCAAAATTAAAAATTCACCTTTAAAGTCCCTACACTTAATAATTTTTAACCTACCGAGTCACCAAGTATAACCACTTTCAAAATAAAAAAACACCTTTAAAGTTCCTGCACTTAATCATTTTTAACCTACCAAGTCATCAAGCATAACCACTTTCAAAATAATAAATAACCTTTAAAGTCCCTACACTTGATCATTTTCAGCCAACTAAGTCACCAAGCATAACCACTTTCAAAACAGTAAATCACCTTTAAAGTCCCTACACTTAATTATTTTCAACCTACCAAATCACCAAGCATAACCACTTTTAAAATAAAAAATACACCTTTAAAGTCCCTACACTTAATCATTTTCAACCTACCAAGTCACCAAGCATAACCACATTTAAAACAAAAAAACACCTAAGAAGTCTCTACACTTAATCATTTTCAACCTACCAAGTACCAAATATAACCACTTTCAAAACAAAAAAAAATATCTTTAAAGTCCCTACACTTTTTCAATTTCAAGTGACTAAGTCACCAAACATAACCACATTCAAAATTAAAAAAATACCTTTAAAGTTCCTACACTTAAACATATTCAACCTACCAAGTATTCAACCTACCAAGTCACTAAGCATAACCACATTCAAAACAAAAAATTCACCTTTAAAGTCTCTACACTTAATAAATTTCTACCTACCAATTCACCAAGCATAACCAGTTTCAAAACAAAAAAAAACACCTTTAAAGTCCCTACACTTAATCATTTTCAACCTACCAAGTCACCAAGCATAACCACTTTCAAAATAATAAATCACCTTTAAAGTCCCGACACTTAATCATTTTCAACCTACCAAGTCACCAAGCATAACCACTTTCAAAACAATAAATCACCTTTAAAGTTCCTACACTTAATCATTTTCAACCTACCAAATCACCAAGCATAACCACTTTCAAAACAAAAAATTTACCTTTAAAGTCCCTACACTTAATCATTTTCAACCTACCAAGTCACCAACCATAACCACATTCAAAACAAAAAGAACACCTTAAAAGTCCCTACACTTAATCATTTTCAACCTACCAAGTCACCAAGCATAACCACTTTCAAAATAAAAAAAAATACCTTTAAAGTCCCTATACTTAATCATTTTTAACCTACCAAGTCACCAAGCATAAACACTTTCAAAATAAAAAAAATACCTTTAAAGTCCCTACACTTAATAATTTTCAACCTATCAAGTCACCAAGCATAACCACTTTCAAAACAAAAAATGCACCTTTAAAGTTCCTACACTTAATCATTTTCAACCTACCAAGTCACCAAGCATAACCATATAAAAAATAAAAAAATAACTTAAAAGTCCATACACTTAATCATTTTCAACCTACCAAGTCACCAAGCATAACCACTTTCAAAATTAAAAAACACCTTTAAAGTCCCTACACTTTTTCAATTTCAGGCACCAAGCATAACCACATTCAAAACAAATTCCTATGGCTTTCAAAGCCTTCAACAGCGAACAATCCCAAACTAAACTATATTTAAAACTTTATTATAAGAAAATAGAGAGAAATTAACTTAACTTTGTTTGGACTAAAATAAAGTAAAAGAGATAAGAGGTCACCGAAAAAATAGCAAAGCAATCCTTTTACCGAATTCGAAATCTATCAATAATTTAGTAAAGGAAAAGGAACAAGATTTCTCCAAAAAAAATTAAACAATTAATGAGTAAAATGGAGAAATAAATGTTAAGACGAACCAAAATTTAGGTACTTCGAACTCAAATTAATGTTGGAATAAATGTTAAGACGAACCAAAATTTAGGTACTTAGAACTCAAATTAATGTAGGAACAAGCCTAAAATTAGCTAATTCAATCTCAGATTCCAAAAATTAGCTCTAGCTAAATAAAATAAATATCCAAACCCTAGAACTTAAACCACAACCAATTGACGAAATTAATACTAAAATATTTGTATGTAGACCTTTAACATTTCTAGATATTCCAAAAATGAGTTTGTGGATACAAAAATAAGATAAATTTAGTTAATGAGCTGTAGTTAATTATTACCTTGCCCAAAATTAAAAGTTAGGATATAGTTCCTTGCAAATTTGATTAAAGCCAAAAAAAATGCCAAGAAGATGAGTAGAAACTTATGACTGAAAGAGAAAAAATAATGGAGATTAGGTTGATTTTGAAATTGGAGGGTTAACGCGTGAGATTTGGAGGGTTTTGGAGTTGTTGCTGATTTTGGACGGGATATTTGGGCGAGATTTTGGTGTGTTTTGTGTTTTATTATGTAGTACGGGTCGGGTCGGGTTAAAGAATTATATTCTGATCGATTTTCATAATAATTAAAATAATTATTTTTGCAATTAAAGTTTAATAAATTACAATTAATAAATTACAAAAATAAGTTAATAAATTAATATTTTTTTAACAAATTAAAATTTTAACAAATTCTATAATATTTATAACAACATCCAATTAATTTAATACAATTCGTATATATATAAATCAGTCAAGTAGTTATTTTTTTATCACATTAACACGAGTAGTATATTTCCTCAATCGTATAATAATATCAATGAATTTTGCAAATTACGACAAATTTTTGGTTAATTAGCTTTTAAATAAGATATTATATATATATATATATATATATATATATATATATATATACATACATGCATACCTCGTGTCTACATTGACCCAAAATAGTATATCGTCTATTTCCTCAATAGTATGACATATATCAACGTATCATTCAAAATATTTTGATATATAAATTTAGTTATCTAGCTTTCGATTACTGCATACGTCACTACACGAGATATATGTATATATACATATATTTAATTCTCTATCAGCTTTCAAATACATACTATAAACATCAAATACATGATTTTACTACCCCATAATAATATACAACGTATTTCACAAATACTCAGATGAATTATCAATCACATTATCTTATGTCATTAATATACCTTTATTGTATAATATGTATATTTATATACCTACATATACACACACATATACACACTATCGACTATATCAAGTTCTAAATATGTACTATATATATCACATACGTACACAAGTATATTATCCAATAATATAATGCAATGTGTTTCTTATACATACTTAGTGAGTGCCCGATTAATTGTATTTGATTAGCTTAATATATCAGGCTTTGACTACATCCTTCATCAATCGATCACTACATGATATATATATAAAGATATTTATGTATATGAACTCTTGAATATGTACTATATATATCACATCCACAAGTATACTACCTTATAATAGACCACATTCATTATATTCTGATGAATCATCGGTTATATATTACATTATTATGACTGGAATAGTAACAAAATATCATTATCTAAACGGTATGGTATATATATTTACAAATATTCATTATAGAAATATTATACATGTTTAACGTCATTTAACATATATACAAAGGAAAATATTTATTTTAGATATTGAAACATAAGTAAAAGATAAAGATTATGTTTAACGTAATTTGTTTATTTTGTTTGATATATTTTTAGTGTAACTTTTTCACAAAATTTAAGAATGATTGATTTTTATTATTATTATTATTATACTGGTTATCAATTACGTATGATCAGTGTAATTTCAAAATTTTATATATATATATATACATATATATTAGATTATATATATAATTATTTTTGATAAAAATAATATATATATTTGATTACATATATATAATTATTGGTTAGTAAAAATTATTTACTTTTAATTTTTTTTAGTTCAAAAATTGACCACAAGTGGTCGATTTTTTAAAAATATTTTATTTTAAAAAAAATTAAAAACCGACCACTAGTGGTCGATTTATTTAAAAATAAATTAATAAAGAATTTTTAAAAACCGACCACAAATGGTAAATTTTTAAAAATATTTTTTAATTATATTTAAAAAAAATGACCACAAGTTGTCGGTTTTGTTATTTTTTAAAAAAATTTTATTCATAAAATAAATAATAATTAATATAAAAATTATTGAAATAATTATTTTGAAATTTTAAAATTTAAAAGCAATCATATGTGGTCGTTGTAATAACCCGTACTTTGTCCTAGCTTGAAATCATCTGTAGAATGTTAGAAACTTGCTTTGAAATGTGAATTCATTTTTGTACACGTGGATTTTTTAAGAATTTCAATTTTTGTCACGTGAAAAATTGAATTAGCTTTCCAATGATACAAATTTCGTCTAAATTCGATATCAAAGTAAAAAGTTATGGACGTTTAACTCAGGGCTGTCAGAATCGCCCAGGTGCGATGACCACGTTGACAGACCATCAATCTAGCGATGGACCGTTGCCTTGACCGTCGTAGCCAAGGCAGTACGACAACCATCTGGACAAGGTGCGATGGATAGGTTGATGGACTATCGAACTTGCGATGGACCGTCGCCCAAGCCGTCGCTACTTAGGAAGTGAGTCCCTATCCTAGTCCACCTATGATGGTCGAAACGATAAACCGTTGATCCGGCAACAGACCGTCGCACGAGCCATTGTACATCCCATTAAGTTATTTTTAAGTCATTTTTAAAGGGGCTTTTTGGTTTTTTACCACCCATTTATATACCTAGTAATATCCGACCAAGGCTTCAAAATTCATTATTCTTCCACAACATTAAAATTAGGGTTTTCTCCCTAAGAGCAATCCTTAAGCAACAAAATCCAAATCTTCTTTAAGAACTAAGAGATTCAAATTCTTCAAGTTCAAGAACTTCAACAAACTCACTACCAGATATGCATAGTGTTCATTCATCGACTCCTTTCATCCATGAAGTCTAAGAATCTCTTTTCAAAGTTCAAGTGTATGGATTTTTATGAATTTCATGTTGGGTTTGTTTTTGTTCATGTTGATAATGACCAATTGAATTCTATTTCATGTTTAGTGAGAAATTGTAAGTGGAATTGATTATTATAGGTGTAGTTTCATGTGAATCCATGATTAAACCCTTGAATGGTAAAATTAGAGTTGAATCATGATGTTTAATTATTGTTTGATGTTGTCTACATATACCATGCTCACCATGTGTTTTATTAAATTCCTATGTGAAGATAAAGTGCCCTACTAGTATGATGGTATGAAATCCCCATTTATGTACAAGTTTATGCATACCAATTGTCTGATGAAATGCCTTAATAAATGAATTAGGGATTGTGATGTTGGTCATGTATTCAAGAAAGTCAGGCTTTGTCACTTTTTTTCCATCGAGGTCTGGGGGTACTTGTACTCGACAATTTAGCTGTATGCCTAGAGCCTATGTCATGTTTTGAAAATACTCTCAGTCAAGCTATGTTCAGTAGAATTCAGTTAGTCTTATGACTTAGGAAAACTCAGTAACTTTAGTAAATCTCAGTCAGTTATCAGACCTCAGTAATATTCCGTCAGTCAACGAAACTAGTTAACTTAGTCTAGCTAGTTCAGTTAATCATATTCAGTGTCTATTTAGATGGGATTAGAAATTAGCACCGAGTGAACCCAAGGATGGGAACTCACCTGTTATATGAGGGTGTGATTCTTAGAAGCAGTTCTTGCGTTCTAGAACTATGTATCTAGCATAGGTTGAGACATCATAACCTGCTATATGAGGGTAGATAAGGTGGATTAACCTGTCATATGAGGGTTCCCACCGTTCTCACTAGAGTTACCTGTTATATGAGGTTTACTCATAGATTGTCCTTACTAGTGGCGCGATATTGACACCCTTCCAATCAGGGTACATATTGGACCCCAATTCGGCTATAATGCGTTATTTGGAGCGTGTCATTTAGATAACCACTTCCCACAATTTTAGTATCAGTATCAATAAAAGAACTCAGATAGTTCTTCAGGTTCAGGACTGTTAGATACAATTAACTTAGAACAGTATGGAGCTTAGCTAGTTCCATCAGATTTAGGACTGTCAGATACAGTCACTCATGTTATCAGTTATATAAGTCATCAAAACTCAGTTACCAGTCATGTTAGTTATCATTAAATTCATGTTATCATGATCTCAGTTATAGCTACTATGTATTCATGCATGCATTCTCACGTTCACATTAGTCAGTTAGTTAGTATTGTTCATGCATATGAACCCCATGCATTCAGCCTACCTCACATGCATACCAGTACATTCAAAGTACTGACGCATTTGCACTATGGTATCTTATACCATAGGTTTAGAAGCACGAGCTCTAGAGCATCAGTAGTATTTCAGTCTCAGCAGTTAGAGTTAATAGTGCGTCCCCAGCTTTTGAGGACATGATCATTCTTTTATTATCTCATTAATTTATTAGTTGTAGTTAGTTAGGGACATGTCCCATCAACTCCTTATCTAGACAGTTCAGTTAGTTAGATGCTTTTTAGACTACCATGATCAGTTAGTTATTTTAGTTGTTTTGGGTATTTCTTACCCTACCCAGATGTTATATTTTTATCAGATATTATATCTCAGTGTTGAACCTTATGGACTTTCAGTTCATGTTTTTGCATTATACAGTATAGTATCAGTCATGGGTTAGCTTGTGATTCTTCGGGGTCATGAGCACCGTGTAGCATTCAGGGTACCAGATTCATGATGTTACAAATTTGGTATCAGAGCCTAAGGTTCAATAGAGTCCTAGGAAGTCTGAAAGCCGAATCTAGTAGAGTCTTGTACATGGGTGTGTTGCATGCCACATTTATGTGTATGATGCTATAAGATGTTTTAGGAATAGTTTTCCTTCTTTCAGTATTCTTGTCGTGCCAGTGAGCATAATATCGAGTTAATCTCTCAGTCTGGTCTAATCCTTTTCTCCCTTTCTTTTGTAGAATATGCCTCTTAAGAGAAGAAACGTGAATAAGCCAGCTCATCAGCCCAAAGATCCTTTGGACGAACATGTTTCTCATATAAAGTTCATAGCTGCATTCACTACTCTTGCTTCATCAGTTGCTGCTCAGAATGAACGACCAACTGTCGTTCTGGCCAACCCAGTGGCCAATTCAGCTGCATCTAGGATTCAGGACTTCACACGAATGAATCCTCTATCATTTCTTGGGTTTAAGTCAGATGAGGACCCTCAGGAATTCATCGATCAGGTTCAGAAGGTTACCGACGTTATGGGGATGTTAGCTATTGAGAGTGATGAGCTAGCTGCATATCAGTTATAGGATGTTGCTCACACATAGTACAAGTAGTGGAAGGTAGAAAGGCCAGATGATGCAGGGCCTAGTGAGTGGGAGGAGTTTGTCACCACATTCTTAGAGAGTTTCTTTCCCCTAGAGCTGAGAGAAGCTAAGGTATTAGAATTCATCAACCTCAAGCAGACCAACATGACGGTGAAAGAGTATTCTCTTAAGTTTACTCAATTAGCCAGAAAAGCCCCTTATGTGGTTACAGACAACAGTGCCAAGATGAGTAAGTTTGTTTCTGGGGTGAATGGCAGTATGGTCAATAAGTCTAGATCTGCAATGTTGAATAGTGACATGACTTTATCAAGGCTTATGAATCATGCTCAATAGAAAGAAGATTAAAATATTAAGATGAGAGAGAAGCAGAATAAGAGAGCAAGGACAGGTAGTTTCAACTTTGCTCAGCCTAAATCAGAAGGAGGAAACCGTTCTCAATTTCATCCTAAGTCATCAGTTCCAGCTCCTTCTTCAGCTAGTGCTCTATCTCCTAAGTTTAGGGATGGTAACAAAGATAGAGCGCCAGGCTCTAAGTCTTAGGGTAGTGTTAGCAGTGCCCGCACCTATTCTCTTTACCAAACTTATGGCAAGCACCATCAGGGTATAGGCAGAGCTGGTAGTGGTATTGGTTTCGGGTGTGGCAAGCCAGGCAACAGAGTCAGAGACTTTCCTCAGCTAGGTCCTAAGGGTTAGAAGAACCATTCCCCATCTCATTTCGGTCGCCCAAACCAGCAGGGTGCCACCTCCAGCGTTACTAGTGGGCAACGCCCAAATAGACTTTATGCTATTTAGTCCTGATAAGATCAGGAAAATTCTCATGATGTGGTTACTGGTATGTCTCAGATCTTTCATGTACATGTTTATGCTTTGTTAGATCGAGGAGCTTCTTTATTTTTTATTACTACCTATATAGCAGGCGATTTTGGAATCAGTCCCGAAATTCTAGCAAAGCCCTTTTCAGTCTCTACCCCAGTGGGTAAAACCATCATAACCTGATGGGTAATCGAAACTGCCCGATTATGATATTTCAGAAAGTCACTTCAGCAGACTTAGTCGAATTAGAGATGACTGATTTTGATGTCATTCTCGGCATAGATTGGCTTCATTCCTACTATGCGACAGTCGACTGCATAAATAGAATAGTTCAGTTTCAGTTTCCAAATGAACCCTTCCTAGAGTGGAAGGGTAGTGTATCTGCTTTAAGAGGCCAGCTTGTTTCTTACCTCCGGACCGGAAAATGATATCTAAAGGATGTGTCTATCATCTTGTTCGAGTTAAGGACACTAGTACCAAAACTCCTAGTCTTGAATAAGTTCCAGTAGTGAATAAATATTCAGATGTCTTTCCCGAAGATCTTCCAAGAATTCCTCCCAAAGGGAAATAGGCTTTAGCATTGATCATCTTCCAAATGCTCAACCTATATCTATTCCGCCACATAGAACGGCACCAGCAGAACTCATAGAATTAAAATAAAAGTTGAAGAATCTCTTAGATAAGGGATCCATCAGGCCCAGCGTGTCCCCGTGGGGTGCACTAGTTTTATTCATGCGCAAGAAAGATGATTCTCTCAGAATATGTATTGATTACCATCAACTCAATAAGGTCACGGTCAAGAACAAGTATTCTCTTCCCAGAATCAATGACTTGTTTGACCAACTTCAGGGTGCTAGTTATTTCTCTAAGATAAACCTCAGATCCGGCTATTATCAGCTCAGATTCAGAGAATGTGGCATTTTGAAAATAACTTTTTGTACTCAGTATGGTCACTTCGAATTCCTAGTCATGTCCTTTGGTCTTACTAATGCCCTAGCAGCTTTCATCGACCTGATGAACTATGTGTTCAAGTAGAACTTGTACATGTTTGTCATAGTCTTCATAGATGATATTCTGGTTTATTCCTGTAGTGAGCGTGATCATGCAGACCATCTCATAATCATACTTTGTACTCTCATAGATTGTCAGTTGTTCGCCAAATTCAGTAAGTGCAAATTTTGGCTAAGGTCAGTAGCATTCCTTGCCATATCATTTTAGGTAATGGCATTAGAGTAGATCCTCAAAAAACTGAAGTGGTAAGAAACTGGCCCAAAACTATCTCTCCATTAGATATCAGGTGTTTCTTGGGTTTGGCTGGCTATTACAGATGGTTTGTTAAGGGAATTTCTTCTATTAAATCCCCTATGTCTAGATTGACTCAGAAGAAAGTCAAGTTTCAGTGGTTAGATCTTTGTGAGAAGAGTTTTCAGGAGTTGAAGACTCGACTCACCTCAGCTCCAGTCTTAGCTCTTCCAGATAGTTTAGATGGTTTTGCAGTGTATTGTGATGCATCCATAGTAGGTTTGGGTTGTGTCCTTATACAGCATGGTAAGGTCATAGCCTACGCCTCCAGACAGCTTAAACCCAATGAGAAGAATTATCCTACTCATGATCTTGAGTTAGCAGCTGTAGTTTTTGCCTTAAAGATTTGGATACGTTATCTATACGGTGTTCATGTAGATGTGTTCACAGATCACAAGAGTCTCCAGTATGTCTTTTCTCATAAAGATCTCAATCTTCGTCCGAGAAGGTGGTTAGATCTCTTAAAAGATTATGACATGAGTGTCCTTTATCATTCGGGCAAGGCCAACATTGGGGCCGATGCTCTAGTAGACTGTCTATGGGTATTGTTGCTCATGTTGAGGACAGTAGGACGAAGTTAGCTCAGGAAATCCATCAGCTTTCCAGACTAGGTGTTCTCTTAGTCGATACAGAAGAGGGTGACATATAGGTTCAGAGTAGTTCAGAATCATCTCTAGTTTTTGAAGTGAAAGAAAAGGAAGATAGATACCCTAGTTTAGTCAAGTTGAAAGATTCAGTCAAGGATCATAAAGTAGAGGTTTTCTCCTAAGGGCGAGATAGGGTTCTATGCTTTTAGGGTCGTCTCTGTGTTCCAGGTATAGATGACTTAAGGCAGCGAATTTTTCCAGAAGCGTATGGTGCATGCTACTCTATTCATCTAGGGGCCATAAAGATGTACCGTGACTAGCGAGAAATCTATTGGTGGAGTGGGATAAAGAGAGATATTGCAGAGTTTGTGGCTAAGTGCTCTATATTTCAGTAGGTTAAGATAGAGCATCAGAAGCCTAGTGGTTCCATATAGGAGTTCAGTATTCCTATTTGGAAGTGGGAAGTTGTGAACAAAGACTTCGTGATGGGTTTGCCTCGTACTCATCATTAGCATGATTCAGTTTGGGTCATTGTAGGTAGGATGACCAAATCAGCTCATTTTCTTCTAGTCCATACCTCTTATTCAGTCGAGGATTATGCCAAACTCTACAGTAGAGAGTTGGTCAGATTTCACAGTGTTCCATTATCCATTATCTCAGACACCAGTTCACCTCTCATTTCTGGAAAGCGTTCCAAAATGGTATTGGTACCCAAGTTCTTCTCAGTACAGCCTTTCATCCTCAGATAGATGGCCAAGCAGAAAGGACCATTCAGACCCTAGAAGATATGCTAAGTTCTTAACATTTAGTTTTGCTATTTTTTAGAAAAATAGTTTGAACTTCATTTTGTTAATGTTCATAAGTTGGGTTGAACTTATTATTAAAAGTTCAAAGTTGTAAATATAGAATTTAAACTTTATTTGATTGTTCATATGTTAATTTGAACATGTGTTTGAAGTTATTGTTGGAAATAAAGATTTTACCAAACCCGAGAAAAACAATAATTTTAAGGAAATTATAAAAATATTTATTTTTTTAGCTTGTTTGGTGAAAGAAAAAAATTATCTCCATTTATAAATCAAGTATTTGGTTAATCTATATCAGATCTGATTTGGTGGAGGCTAAAATCTTTTGATTTCTACTCCCTCAGTTAGAAGAATAGAAAAACTTCATCGAGAAATTAGTATGGAAATTCGGTTCGAAGAATATAAAGACTTCACCGATTCGTTAAAATATCTGTATTGGTTTCTAGAGTTTAAAACCTATGGGGGTTCTTTCCATTTGAATTTGATTCTAATTTAAAGTTATAAAACTTTGTCATGTTTCAAATTTCATTTGGTTTATGATTTAAATATCTAAAAACTTCATCATTGACTAGAAACAAGTTGGCTAAAGATTAAAGTCTTTATTATTAGTATTCTAAAATACTAAAGAGTATGTCAAAGATTAATAGAAAAATGACGAATAAAATTGAACAATAAATTGATTTGATTGTAAATGGTGTTGTCCCAGTGACAATGAATGTTGCATCATTAAGTCATCAGGTATTGCTCTAGTAATGAAAATGATAGAGAAATTAGAAAAATATTCTGGTGTGAACTTTAAGAATGGCAACAAATTATGTCATTTTGTCTGGACAAACTTGAAATGCAAATGTTCACAAGTTAGATCCTCATATTCCAAAAAATAAGGATTGAAAAACAATTGTCTGATTTAAAAGATCTTGTGAGTTATTTCAAGACAGATGAGGATAATAAGTTGAATGAAAAATCATCAATGATGGTTGAAAATTCTAGTAAGGATGATGCTCCAAATAATAAGAAGATGAAGAAGTTTTCTGAATAAGAGAAAAAGCAGAATAAGAAAATATTCAAAGGCAATTGCTACATTTGTAGTGATGTTGGCCACAAAGCTCTAAATAGTCAAGTTCTAAACAAGAATAAGAAAAGAGATTAGATAAACATGTTGGAAATAACTAAAAGTATTGAAAATTTATGTGATATGATCACTGAAAGCAATCTAGTTGGATATCAAAATGAATGGTGATTTAATTTAGGAGCCACTAGATATATTTGGGCGGACAAAGAAGTTTCTTCTACTTATGATCCCATTGGTCTCAAAGAAGTGATCTTCATGGGAAATAATGCAACAATCAAGATTGAAGAAAGTGGGAAGATATTCCCCAAAGTGACTTCTAGCAAGGTGTTGACTCTCAACATTGTTCTCCATGTTTCTACTATTAGGAAGAACTTAGTATCAAAAACACTTCTCGTTAAAAATGGATTTAAGTGTGTGTTCATTTCAAATAAAGTCGTAATAATAAAGAATGAAGCATATGTAGGAAAGGGATACCTCAATGAGGGCCTTTTCAAACTTTATGTAATGGTTGTTGAAATGAAGAAAGTTGAGGTTTCTTCTTACTTGCTAGAGTCAAATAATTTGTGGCATAGTCATTTAAGATATGTCAATTACAAAACCTTGCAAAAACTGATTTGTTTGAAAGTGTTTCCTAAATTTGAGTGCACTAAATTAAAGTGTTAAATATGTGTGGAATCTAAGTATGCAAAGCATCTGTATAAGTCTGTTGAAAGGAATTCTAGTCCCTTAGACTTAATCCACTCCAATATTTGTGATATGAAGTCAACACCATCTGATGGAGGAAAAAAGTATTTAATAACTTTTATTGATGATTGCACTAGGTACTATTATATCTATTTGTTGAATAGTAAGGATAAAACAATAAACGTATTTAGAAAACATAAAACAGCAGTTGAAAATCAGTTAGAGAAAAGGATCAAAATGATAAGAAGTGATCGAGGTGGAGAATATGAATCTCCTTTTATGGACATATGCATAGAGAATGAAATTTTCCATCAATCTATTGCCCCGTATTTACCTCAATCAAATGGAATTGAGAAAAGAAAAAAATTAAACCTTAAAGAAAATGATGAATGTCTTTCTTATAAGTTCAGGTTTACTGCAAAATTTGTGGGGAAAAGTTATCCTTATTGCTAATAAAATACTCAATAGAGTTCCCCATAGTAAGACACTATCTATTTCATATGAAAAATGGAAAGGAAGGAAACCCAACATAAAATATTTCAAAGTATGTGCGTGTCTAGCGAAAGTCCAAGTTCCTATGCCTAAAAGTGTGAAGATAGGACCTAAGACTGTGAACTACGTGTTTATAAGATATGTTTAAAGTAGTAAAGCATGTTGATTTTTAGTTCATAAATCTGAACATTTGGATATCAATAAAAATACAATAATTGAATCAGATAATGTTGAGTTCTTTGAACACATTTATCCATATAGAACTAGACATGTATAGTCTAGTGGAGAGTCTAAAAGACCTCTAGATGAACTAAGTGAGATCATACATAATGATAAGAATCCAAGATGTAGTACACGTCAAAGAAAGTCAACTTTGTTTGGATCGGATTTTGTAACATTTATCCTAGAAAATGCATCTTACATATTTAAAGAAGGAAGGTTATCTCCAGACCCATCCTTTTTGAAAGAGGCAGTCAATAGTGAGATTGATTCAATCTTGAACAATTATACTTGGGAGTTGGTTGATCTTTCTCCAAAAAATAAACCTTTAGGTTCTAAATGGATATTTAAAAGAAAAATGAAAACGGATCACACTATTGACAAATACCAGGCAAGACTTGCAGTAAAAGGCTTCAAACAGAAGGAAAACCTTAATTATTTTGATACATACTTATCTATAATAAAGATAATGTCAATTCAGATGTTAGTTGTCTTGACGACGGTTTATGATCTTAAAATTCATCAAATTTATATGAATTCAGATGTTAGTTGTCTTGACGACGGTATATGATCTTAAAATTCATCAAATTTATATGAAAACAACATGCCTAAATAGAGAATTGGAGAAAGAAATTTACACAGAACAATTTGAGGGTTTTGTGGTTCTTGATAAAGAAAAAAAGGTGTGAAAACTTGTTAAGTCACTTTATAAACTAAAACAAGCACCCAAACAGTGGTATGCAAATTTTGACCAAATCGTGTTGGCAAATGGGTTTCAGTTAAACGAATATGATAAATGTGTTTACATTAAAGACACTCTAAATCACAAGGTCATTGTTTGTTTGTATGTGGATGATATGTTGACCATCAGTAGAGATATTTCTAACATAAATGATACGAAACAAATGTTTGAGAGCAAGTTTATATGAAAGACCTTGGAGTGGTGGATGTGATTTTAGGAATAAGAATCCGTTAAACTCTACAGGGATTGGAGTTTTTACAGTCTCATTACATTGAAAAGGTACTTGACAAGTTCATGTATTTGGATTTTGGTATTGTCAAAACTCTATTAGATGTGAGCTTTGCACTTCAAAATAAGGAAGGTGAAAGTGACTCACAATTGGACTACGCAAGAGTGTTAGGGTGTTTAATGTATATCATGAACTGTACAAGGCTTGACATAACATGTTCTATTAGTAAACTGAGTCGGTACACGAGTAATCCCAATAAAACTCATTGGATGGCAATGAAAAGAATTTTGGAGTATCTTAAATACACACAAGACTATGCTTTGCATTATAGTAAATATCCAACAGTAATTGAAGGATATAGTGATGCAAAATGGATTATCGAATTGAATGAAGTAAAATTCACAAATGGATATTTATTTACTTTAGGTGGAGAAGCAGTCTCTTGGAAATCATCCAAATAGAAATGTATTGCCTGCTCTATAAAGGAATCCGACTTGATCACATTAGATAAAGTCTGTGAAGAATCTTAATGACGCTGAAATTTCTTGAAAGATATTCGTTATTAGCCCAAACCATTAGCACCAGTATGTCTACACTGTGATAGCCAAGCGGTGATAGGTAGGGCATGGAGCATGATGTATAATGGTAAATCTCGTCATATAAGGCGGAGACATATTACCATTAGAAAACTACTCTCTAGTGGAATTATCACTATTGACTATGTGAAGTCAAAAGATAATATGTCAGATCCACTTACAAAAGTCCTATCTAGAGAGGGAGTTGAGAGAACATCAAAGAAAATGGGTTTACGGCCTAGGACAAGTCAGCATAGCGATAACTCTATCTAGCAGATTGGAGATCCCAAGAGCTAGGTTCAAGGATATCAAACAAAGTTGTGACTGACAATTCAATATTGTCAATACACTCAACCCATTATCACGATGTAGACAATGTTTAAAAAACAAGGATAAGGCTTATGGTGTGAAGCTTTTTAATGGTTATTTAAATTTGGCAGATTTGACCAAATAGGTTAATCTATAGGATTGAACGTTTAAAAATCACCTATGTGAGGGTAAAGTGGAATATGCTTCAAGGAGAATGTTAGTAAAGTCCTATTCTCTACGCTCTCCTAAAACCAGGACATGTTCATAGCTGAAACAAACAAAACTATAAGAACTATAAATGATAAAAGGTTGGTTGTGTAACGTGCAGTCTAGGTGTACATTAAAGTTCAAAGGTTCAAAGATATCAAATCTACCGGTTGACCGAGTGTGTCCGATACATGTTCACTATGAAAAGTTCAAAGGAAAACCCATTTATCAAGATGCAATCAGTCTTTGCTTGTTGATCACATACTTGTCCGTAATTTTTTAATAAGATAGCTAAGTGAACACCATACAAATAATGCCGCCATATTTTCATAGAAAACATAATCTCCAATATAAGTAGGATAATTCCTCCCATGTACCTTGAATTGCCTGGAAGCATAGGCAATCAACTTTCCATGTGCATCAACATACTACCAAGACCTACTCGAGATGTATCATAATAAACCACGAACCCATCATTGCCCTCAGGCAAAGTCAAAATTAGTTCTAAAGTCAACTTATCCTTCAATACCTCAAAACTCCCTTCACAAGCATTCGACCAAGAAAACTTAACCTTCTTTTGAGTCAACTTAGTCAAAGGAGCAACTATAGAAGAAAAGCTTTCTACAAACTGCCTATAATACTCGACTAAATCCAAGAAGCTCCGGATATCGAATGGAGTCGTGGGCCTAATCCACCTCTTTACCACAACAACCTTTTACGAATTCACTATTAGCCCTTCACTAGAAATAATATGACCCAAGAAAGTCACAACGTTCAACCAAAACTCATACTTAGAGAACTTGGCATACAACTGGTGTCCTTTAAGTTCTGCAAAACCATATGGAAGTGATTTGAATGATCCACCTCGCACTTTGAATAAACTAAAGTGTCATCAATAAAGACAATGACGATGAGATCCAAATACTGCTTGAACACCCTGTTTATCAAGTCCATAAATGTTGTTGGAGCATTGGTTAACCCAAATGACATCACCAAGAACTCAAAATTCCCATACCGAGTACAAAAAGCCATCTTAGGGATATCCACCTCCCTAATCTTAAACTGGCGGGACCCAGACCAAAGATCTATATTAGAGAAGAACTTGGCACCTTGCAACTGATCAAACAAGTCGTCTATCTGAGGAAGAAGATACTTTTTCTTTACCGTTAACTTATTCAACTGCTTATAGTCAATGCACATCTAAAGGGAACCATCCTTCCTGTGCACAAAGAACACTGATTCACCCTAAGAAGATACACTAGGATGAATAAACCCCTTATCCAGAAGATACTTAAGTTACTCCTTGAGTTCACTTAACTCAACCGGAGCCATTCTATATGGAGGAATAGAAATTGAACGAGTGTTTGGAAGAAAATCAATAGCAAACTCTATTTTCCTATCCGGAGGAATACCAGGAAGATCATCCGAAAAGACCTCTGGAAACTCATTAACCACAGGGACCAAAGACAAAGAAAGACCTTTCAAGTTAGAATCTTTAACCCAGACCAAGTGATAAAAACAACCCTTTGAGATTAACCTCCTAGCTCTAAGATAAGAAATAAACCTCCCCATAGGAGCTAAAGAAACACCCTCCCATTCTATAATCAGTTCATCAGGAAACCTAAAGATAACCCTACGGGTCCGACAATCCAAGGATGTGTAACAAGAGTGTAACCAGTCCATACCCAAAATGACATCAAAATCTACCATATCCAACTCAAATAGATCTACCAAGGTTTGCTTGCCACCAATAACACCACCCCCTATAGACTCTCTTAGCAATAACCGAGTCACTTACTGGGGTAGAAAAATAAAAAGGATCCAAAATAACTTTCAGATCAAAACCAAAAGATACAACCATATATGGAGTCACATAAGAAAAAGTGGATCCCGAATCAAGTAAACAATATATGTCACGAGAGAAAAGTTGTAACATACTAGTAACAACATCAGGTGATGCCTCAAATTTATGTTGGGACGCTAAAGAATACAACCTATTCTGATCAACACTTAAACCAGGAGTACTAACAGAAGCAGATTCCATACTACCAGATGCAGGAGCAGAAAATGAAGCCACAAAAATCTTTTTTTCCCCCGTAGCAACCTTATTAACCAGACAATCCCTTAATCGCTGGAGTGCCTGGACACACTTGAAGCATTTATACCTTCCTTCTACACAATAACCCCGATGGAGATGACTACAAAATCGATAAGGAGTACACGAAGAAACTGGTTGACCTCCGCTCGTTTGAGATTAGGCAACCTATGCCCGAGAATTGTCACCACCTTGATAACACCCGTCTTTCGACTGGTAAGGAGCACTAGCAGAAAAGGAGCCAGGAGTCCCCCTTTTATTTTTCTTCCACTTGCCACCAACTCTACCATCCCGAGACTAAGCACCTTCTTGATCAGAAAACTTGCTCCTCTTTCCCTACCTATCCCCCAACTCCGCTTGCCTTCTCTTCTTATCCTCAACCTATTGCATATGAATAGTCAACCTCGAGATGTACATATCTTTAATCAACAAGGTAGTCTTGCTTTCCAAAATCAAATCTTTATTCAACCCAAAAGTGAACTTCCTCATTCTCGACCTCATATTAGCCAATACGTCAGGAGCATACCTTGATAGCTTATGGAACTTTAAAACATATTCCTTTACTGACATCCTCCCCTGCCTAAGGTTCACAAACTCCCCTATCTTATCTTCCATCAACTCTTGAGGAAAGAACCAATCTAAGAAGGCATTATAAAAGGCATCCTACAACCCTTCCTCTTTCGTATCACCTCTATCCCTGTTCCACTTCTCATATAACTGATAACCAACATCCTTGACATGATAACCTACAAGATTAACCCCCTCTACATTAGTTTCCTATATCACCCAAAAGATCTTTTCCATCTCATACAAGAAGCCCTGTAGATCCGCCTCCACCTTCACTCCAATAAAAATAGAAGGACCCATCTTCATAAATTGACCAACCCTTATGGCCTTAACAGAAAAAGCACCATCCGTACCCCGCTCAGCCTAAGCAGTAACCAGTTAGTCGATACATGAATAGACTAATGAAATTCTGCATTCGTCAGTTGCCTTGAGGGACCTGAGGAGAACTAGCCAGAATAGGAGGAACTCCAGCACCATAAGGAATAGGACCATGAGATTGAAGATGTACTTTAGACATAGGACGTGCCCCTTAAGCATTATCCATGAATGGGATGGAAGAATTTTCTTGTGTTCCAGATCTAGGAGTCATGATCTGAAAGATGAGAAAATAAGGACTAGAGAAGATTTCAAGATTGAGAACTCAAGCTTGAAGATAGAATACCAAGAAAGTGAAACATTCCTAAATATCTTGCAGCCTCTCATTTACGAATGTGGCGTGCTTCATACCCCTAAAAGAGACTCTACTCGACATGATTTTATGAACTTCCTAGTTGACCATAAACCTAGGCTCTGATACTAAATTGACATGACCCGACCCCCGTTCCTTGTCATAATGGGCATCCCAAGTCCAACCAGGACTAGGAACCGCCCCTATTACCCAACCCAACCACCTATATCCATCCTTAGATAGGCTGAATTTTAAGCATAGAACAAGATATCATAAATTCTCTCAGAAGACTCTGGGATAGGGTTACAAACATGACCAACCCAACTTAGTCCACCCATACCAAATCAACCGTCCAACCATACTAACTAAACCATAGGCCATAAACCATGACATTACAAAAAAGAATACCAAAACATAATATGATTAATCCCAAAATGTAATATGATGGTATAATGAGAAATCCTGTGATGTGGTGTCAGCCCATCAACATATTCCAATGCCAAGGTCGACACCAATACCTATCTCTCCCATTCTAAACCCCAAAAGTACCACAAAGCCTCTGTCCAAAAGAGTAAATAAATCCAGTTAGGACATGGCCCCAACCATGGCCAAAACTTATATCCAAAATAAAGTCAAAATATCTAACAATATCCATAACATGAAATGATACCTTTCAAAAAGATGAAAGCTCACCACTTCAGTCCAAATGCTATCCCTAAGTCAATCACTATGTAGAAGGAGTCAAATGGCCGATTCCTATATAGAGTGGGTATATAGACGCCAGTAGATAGGTTAGCAAGTGACTGCTAGCATGAATCGCAATATACAGATAAAATAATGCCAGTTATAAAACTAATTAAAACCACCCAATGCACACAACCATACATTTATAAGTGTAGGGAAAAGGGACCAGGCTTAGCCTGCATTTAAAAATTTTATCTGGGTTATGTATCTTGGATGTCCTAAACCACCCACGAGCTATATGGGTTCATCTCCCCTGCTGAAAAGGCCCCATTGATGCATGACTAGGTAAGTATCCCATGGGATAACTAGTTTATCCCCCAATAGTGTGATATCATGCACACGGTCTATTAAGATCAATCCTTATATCGGCAAATACGAGTTTCCAGTTTTGGTCTTTCTGGGACCGCAACCTTCCACTACTTTTCTACACATCCCACCATTAATGCCCAACTAAATTTTTTTCCAAATAACTAATAAATCTATTTACCTTTTTATTAACTAAGTTCAATATTAGTGGTATCGTCATACCATCCCTTACTTACAAGTAATATCTATAGACAAACTATTTAGGTTAAGGGGACTTTCAAGTGCACTTCCATATACAATATTAAACAACTTAGGAGAGTTCCATGTTTCCCACAAGCATAACTATTTAACCTTTAGCCTTTTCAAACCATTTAGACCATGCAATAGTTCCATTAAAAGAAGTTAATGTAATGACATATCTTTATAAGCATTTTATCAAACAAATTGGGGGCATAATATAACCAAAACCATTTCCAAAGACCATTAAACCATTACCATATAATCCAATTGACCAAATCCACCATTAATGCATATAAAAGGATAATTAAAACTATAGGAAACCATAACTAAACATTTAATATCAAAACCTTCAAATAATAGTTAAAACCAAATCATGAAATAGTAAAACCATGAAATCAATCATATAAACCATGCCCTTAGTTGAAATTACAATGAGGGAAGAGAAACATGCCTTATACATAAGAATTGATGGGAAGAAATCACCAAGAAATCCCCAAAGCAATCCTCAAGATAAAATCCTAGCCTTCTTGCCCCAAAATCTCTTGAGAGAATTATAGAGTATTAGTTTCTAAGTGTTAATGAATAGAATAATGGGGTAAATAATATCCTAAGTGTATTAGAGTCATGGGTCCTAATTAGGGTAAGTAGAAAAATGTCTAGAATACCCCCACTTAAGTTGCACAAAATTTGTCACAGGGATACAACTGACCCATAAGAGTCATACCCGTCTAATACGATTGGTACCTACCACTCGTATCCAAGCCTCAACCCTTGGATCCAACATTATGCAGTATACGACTCATCCAACCAAGTCGTAACCACTACATATGATCCGTATCCATAACTCGTATCCCTGGATGAATAAAATATCAGAAAGATCAAACACTACCCACCATTCGAGTCCCTGGTATGACTCATACCAAATATATAACTCATACCCATAAGTTGTACCCATTCCAGTGACCAAAACCATCCCACCAACTAACATTGGTCAACATACACCAAGACCATACCATTCGTGCCCCAATATATGAATCGTACCCATGAGTCATATTGGATTAGGAGAACAAATATTCCAGGAAGTTTTTTAAGGGTTAAAACCCAGGATGTTTCAAAGTCTCTGGACCTGAACCAAGGGTACCCAAGCCTAAAATCAATGTTGTGGAGCTGATTGCGCTGTTGGAATTCTCATCCGAGGTCATCTACTAGGAGTTTTATCACAAGATTAAATTCTAAATAATGAAAGCTCTGAAATAGAAAAATGAGCCTAAAATTCAAATGAACTATTCGATAATCGAACCAACAGTTCTAACAGGTCATAAATGACCTGTATCCAATGTAGAAATGCTCAAAATGCCAAAAATGCATGCAAATTAAGGAAATAATCTGGAGGATCATTATAACTACTCTATCCTATCACTATAAAATTAACATTAGGTCTTAATCAATGAGTACTAGACACATAACATAATTTTTTATGTATTTATCATTTACAACATTGAAGCCTATCTTTACTACACCTATTTTATGGATCTCCCCACCAAAAACCATGATCACTTTCACAAATATTTTCACCACATATGTCCTTCCTAACTATTTCACATAATGAAATTTCATCTATCTCTTCCCTCTTCATATATAACCTTAGCTCGAGTAGTCACACCAAATTTTCATAATAAAGGACATCTACTTTCTTATCTAAAACATAACTATACTGCCATAAGCTTTTTCTTCTTCACATAAGGAAAGTCATTGAGGGACTAGAGTATAAGCTTCAGGAATGAAAGTGACACTATTCAATTATAACTTACATTTATTGCACTAATCATGGTGGGGACTGCGATGTAAGATAGATACAATAGGCATGAAGTGCTTTATATCTCAAACGCCTAGACCATTAATAGAGGGTAATTCACGAATAGACATAACATAGAATGAGTTCATAGGACTGGGCATAGTGATAAACTTAAGAACAAATATCCTAAGTTATATATCATAAAGCTGGGATTCATAAATTCAAGGAATAAGATAAGAATTGTTACTTAAAGCTATTACTTCTCATTCTAAGAATGAGAACATTCATGAGCTTGCGTAGATAGTATTGCTTTAGGCTAGGAATGACATAAAATATATCGATAACATATAGAAAGTATTGTTTCTTAGAACTAATCATGATGTGATTCATGTGTTTATGGATCTTGAGTATCGTAACATGGAGGTTTAATACTTGAACGCTTGGATTTTTGAGAGACATTATTGCTTCTAGTTCAGTGGTTGGAGCATGGACATAAGTTGCATAGAGAACTCAGACCTTAGGCATAGGCATAATTTGTATACATAAGACTTTGGCCGGATGTACTTTATAATTGAAGTAGGAGGAATTTTCTAGAATAATAGTAGATATCAGGACTCTTTCCTGTAACTCAACACCATGAGAGAATTCAAGACCTTCCTTAGTTAATTACATCCCCCTTAGCTCATAGATCACCATTTTAGACTTGTTGACATATCCTCTTATATCTATAATCACAACACTCAACACAATGGGAAAATTACTATACACATGAACTCTAAACTCCTTATGATAACTATAATATGAGGACACCAAATTCTTTCTAGGTTTCCCTTCTGGGATACTAATCTTAACTTTTGCTAGGTTCTACAGATATCATCCTATAATCACACTCTTATAGGCATACACATCTACTTTCTCTAACCCATAACCATCCATTATCCCTACCTTAGTATACTAGCATTAAACTTTTAATCACATAACCTCATAATTTTATGAAATTTGTAAAACTATACCAAGTTCTCATCTCGTCTATCTATATTTCCCTCAATTCATCTCTACAGAACACCATACTATCTTTACCTAACCTTTTTCACATGAAATAACTCAAGAAAACCTACTAGAGACACATAACTTATCAACTTAAAACCTCATCTAACAACATACCACTTGAGTTCAATCTTATTCTTATGAACTTAACACTCTTATCCACTTAATGGATTAGCCACAACTCATTTCTTTCAATATTAGTTCACGTGTATATATCATAATTATCCAGTCAATTTTTTTCATAATTTATCAACCTAAGCTCTTTCACACATCAAATTAAGACTACTAATTTACTCCCACAAATCTCGCATCACTATCCTTGAGCTAACATTCTTATCACCATAATCAACATCTAAAGTTCAAACTTAGATTTTAGAATCATTCATGTACTATCGATAAATATCCCACATAATATACTATCCTATCAAATAGAGAAATCAATTGAAATTAGTTATTTCACTTAACTATGGCCGACAAACGCATTCTTCTTCACAACTTTACTGCTACTCCTTAATATTCATTACATGTCATCTAACATACTATGCTAGTTTACATATACTAGAAAAAATCAATGGGTAAAGCCACATAATAGTGATAGCCGATCTTAATCTTACAATATATCCCATTACAGTCTATTAGCATATTCTCCTTCCTCACATCACATCTACCTATCCATGCATACCTTTAAACTACCTTTAAATTCTATAAACACCATTGAGTTCCCCCTTTCTAAGATTTCCCAAATAAATACTAAATTTATAAATTATTATTCAATATATCCTTTCATTCACAACCTATAACTAATTTTACTACTACAATAACTATCCACCATGAGCTCCTTAGCTATTTCAAATAAATTCTAAATCATCATAACTAATCACTTTCACTACTAACTAACATAAAATCTACAAATCTTTCTACAACTATAACCAATCACCATAAGAGCATACCACCCATCCACTCACTTAAAATTTACATAAATATAACTATCTTTTTCACTCAAAAGTTACCCTCGCTCTGACTTCTAAACTTATGACTTTATATCACTAACCTTGTTATCGTCTTACTACTCATAGGTCATAATACACTAATTTTTATACAATATTTTGGGTAAAAATACTATTCTAGCATTCTTATACCTATCTTTTTACTGAAGAGTGATATCTGTAACAAAGCTTTTGAAAGGGACTAAATACACATCTTACCTCTGGTTGAAATGTATGATTTATGAAGATAGAGGTATACACTTAAATCAATATACTTTGGTGCACTAACAGACTCCTTTCAAGTCTTTGTGCTATTTCATAACTTTTTGATAACTCAATCGAAAAGGACCACATCATTACAAATCTAAGTTTTTGCACTTGTATCTCCCCAATAATGAGACGTAGCAAACAAAATTAGAGTAAGGAAGAAAGTTGGATAACTATCTTATGGACAACACTATTGCACTATCTATAGTACGAAAGAATGAGAAATATTTTCTAAATGTCCTGTAGCCTCTTATAAGTGTGGTGTACAACACACCCATAAGCAAAACTCTACTAGACATGACTTCATAAATAACCTGGGACCCTGAACCATGCTCTGATACCAAGTTTTTCATGACTTAAGTCGTGTCCTTGGCTGCGACGGGCATTTCAAACCAATGAAGGCCCGAGATAACCCCTTAGTATTATATCATAAACATAGTCATAATTAAAGTTATGTAAGTAGGCCCATGAGATATGAAGTTCAACATATAAAATAAAAAATATCCAAGTCTCGAAATATGATGTGAGCATATTTATTTAACTCTATCTACGAAGCCTCTAACCGTATGAATAAAAATCTTATGTCGAAACATACCCCTGAGAAATATCATCAAAATAAAATAAACCAACTCTAACAACAATAAATAAACATATCCCTCTAAAAGATGGATGACTCACTACTTGCTTGTTGTCATCTCCAATGAAATCCTAATGATTAACTGGATTGTAGGGGTGAGATTCAGAACCTGCATCATGAAAAAATATAGCATTCGGGATGATCAGTATGATGAGTATTGGCATGTAGCCTAAGAAAGAAAGAACTAAAATAGTTTCATAAATAATTTATAAAATTCATGTCATAAGCTCAAAACAAATATATAAGTAGTAAATGACCAATAAAGTTAATGAAACATAATCATTTGAAAAAATTACTTCTAGACTATGTAGTTTACAATGATATTAATTAATCCACAAGCTATATGGGTTAGGTACTGCCCAAACCAATCGACGGGGCTCTAATCTATATTAGCCGCATGGACTAAGGTAGTCATATTTTTGGACATCATTAGTTAACATAACTATACTATTGTGCAAACAAAACATAGAACAGTTATCCTCCATTCAGGACAAGACCTCCCACTTCTGTAAATGCAGTTTTAAGTGTTAGTCACAAGAACCACACCTTCTCAGTGCAACTACACAGTCTTCTTTGAGCCCAAATAAAAAAAATTTCTTACTTTTATTAGTGGAGTGTTTCATTAAGGCATTCACATTCAGTACCATCATACCAAGACTTACAAGTCATTCATATTATACCAGAATAATAATTATCATAAAATATTATTGACTCCTTAATCCCATCTTCAAAATCATAACATAATCATAGTTGAATTTCCCATAACAATTTTTAAAACATTCCCATGATACTGCTTATTCAATGATGCAAAAGACGAGAAAAATATTTATATTTCTTGTTCAACTCAAAGCTTTCTAGAGAATTCATAACCATGACTTAAATAATTATACATCTAACATTCATAATAGATAAATGAAGATTCATCCTTTTCAAATAGCAATTTTAGTCTCGAAACCTCCAAACAAAGATAACAAATTATTCATAAATAAAAAAAATAAATTTATAATAAACGTTCACAATCAAAATCCAACCTTAACTTCAAATCATCAACATATAAAATAATTAAATTCACACTTAGTGATAGTTGTAAAGTTGGGAGTGTTAAACATGCCTTTTTTATAAAAATAATTAGAGAAAGCTTGAATCCTTAACCTTGAGGCTTGAACCCTAGATTGAAATTTATATAAAGAATTACTTGACTTGGATTCATTTCCCATACCATTGATGATGAATTTTGTGAGAAAACTTTGAGAAGAAACTATAATCTTTGACCCTTCTTGAAACTTTAAGATTGAGATTTTGGGGTTTTTGGGAGAAAAGAGAAATTAAGGATTTGAGAATAATTCTAATAGTTTAGGATGATTTTGGGAATTAAAAATAGATTGGGGAAGTTACATGGGGTGAAAAGACAAGTTTGCCCCTAATTTAGGCCTCGTTTGGCCATGAAAATCATAATTTTCCAAAGTTGGAGTTGGAGTTGTGTTTGGCCATGAATATAAATTAAAGTTGTTTTTGAAATTTTATGAGATAAGTATGAGTGAAAAAAGTGAAAATAAGTAAAACTTTTTTCACTTTTCAGAATACAATTTCAGAATTGTACTTGGAATTCTCATGGACAATACCATAGTTCTCACCTTTTTTCACTAAAGTGAAATAATTTTTTGAAAAAAAAAAATTACTTATGGACAAACGGCTACTTAATAAGAGAATATAAAAAAATTATTTATAGAAAGTATGGGTTGCGTCGCTTGTGCGACCAATAGCACACCTTGGACAACATCTCATTAACGCACCCATAACTTTTTACTTCGAACTCGGATTGCCGAGCGGTCAGTTGCATTGGAAAGAAGACTCAAAGAAATTTAATTTTGTAGGTAGTAGGACACCTAACTCATCATATTCTAGGAGTAATGGTCGGTGAAAGTGGATATAAGTAAGAACGTCTACTAAAACTTAATTGGTAGGGAAGTTCTCTATGCAACTTTGAGTTAGGAGATTTTTCTGGCTTCAATTTTCCTTCAAAGATATTTCCACACTAAAGAATTGATTATCACACTTATATTTAGATAGAAATTATTGGGTATCGGGTCTATACACATAGTAAGGACAGTTTAAATTCTAACAAAAAAATGTGAAGTGTTATACTTTTTAAAGTCAAATTATTTGAAGATATGGAGCCCTTCATATAAAGTTATTAATATTCATAATAGATTCCTTTTTACCTTCTATTATCAATAATTAGTTTGTGTTGTATTAGTTGTATAAGACATCAAGCTCTATTATGGCTTCCTCCGGCCCTTTGGCATTGAATAATGAAGAAGCTAATATATTTAATACAAATAAGAACAAAAAACCCTCTTCACGTTAAGCTTCTCGCTGATTAATTACTGCACAATGAGGATGCTTCTCATCTCCAGTCAATTTAGTTAGAGATATACGTTCTTCATTAGATTTATTATCTCTTTTTATGCATTTTATTTTGATAATTTAATATTTTGCTATTCATTATGTTTCTCTCGAGAAGGATGAGTTATTTGTGACACTGAAAGAAAATGGTTAGCCTTAGTTCCAATTAACTACCTTTTTGATGAAATTCATGAAATGACTTTTTTATATGTGTTATATTATATTTTTATTACTTTATTATTATGCAAAGAAAAAATTCAAAAATTATGAATGTTTTATTATAGTTATTGCTTTCTGCATTTTTATGCTTCCACCCTTTCAAAAAATAAATTGACAGGTCCCACGATAAATTTTCATGTGATGGAAAGAGCAAACTTAATAGCAATTCAAGAATTTGCATTATGAAAAGATTGAAAGCTTTCATCAGTCTAAGCTTCGTACAAACTACAATTCATTGATGTTCTTACTTTTCTAATAATCTTAATTTTTTTTATATAGTTTGCTTATAATAATATATTATATAATTTACAGTTAATGTTTTGATGTTGAGTTATTTTCTCTATACTATTTGGACTTAGCGAAAGATGAGGAGAACAATATTTTTAAGATTAGCATATTTTCAACAAATCATCTGTCGCTTGCAGTCATGGATGATAATCCTTCATATGATGGTTTTCGAAAAGATGTAAGCTTTATTTTAGCTTTATTTTTTTAAAATATCCATATCCATTCTTGTTATGATGTTTTGAATTCTCTTAGCATTTTCATTAGCCCACTATTATATATTTAAAAAGAAAAAATCATTATTCCTTCTCAAATTTTGTAATGTCCTCTTATGAATTTTGAGAACCCAAATTACCAAAATTATTCAATTTTTTATTTATTGAAAACGTTGAAACATATTTTTTGAGTTGATTTCAGGTTCGACTAGGCAAATAAAATTGAATGATTAGTATTTTTTTATCTTCATTTAATTCAAAACATCTTTAAAGCCAAAATAAATAAATATTTGAATACCATACCTTAATGTAACTTTGTTCTTGGGAGTTTGTAACTTGAAAAAGCCTTTATCAATATCTCTTTTGTCAAAATGTTCTGAAACAAATTCTAAAAGTTATTCCTGAATATTAATAAGTGAACAAGAAATAAAAATATAGAGACAAATAATCTTCTTTAGGATTCTATGAATGGTGGGAAGTATGTTTTGAGTTAATTTATTTTTAAAGATCTGATCTTTGATATCTAAAAGTATTTTTTTCCTGTTTTTGAACTCTGTAATGACTATTTATTCTTGCAAGGTAGTGAAAATATGAATAAAAATACTATTCTAATTAGAATTCTGCACTATGCCTTCTAATATTTATTATTTAGATTATCAGTAAACAAACCATGAAGTCCATAACAATATGTTTCACACCTTCACTCTGGTACCGATAATAACCTCTGAGTCAAGCCATCCGGGCTATGGTTTTCATATTTCACTTACTAATAGTTCAAATCACGAATTCCACGATATCCCTCTCCATCATATACCACCATTAATATTGCATTAAGTCATGATACTGCTTTGCGCACCCAGATGAATAGAATACACATTTATATTTAATTCCTTCATATATAAGTATTACTCAAATTTATTATCTTCATAATATTGATCAAAAAATTATGTACAATGTTTCCCGGTATACACGTGCAACGCATGTGTCGAGAAACTGATTAAATACATGATTACGAGTTAAGATATGAATGATCAAAGTTTTAATTTTTATTAGGTACAAATAAATGAAGCATAAAACTGATAAAAGGAAAATTAAATTTTAATTTTTTATTTTTACTACTTTTTCATTTTAATTTATGTGACACAATTTGATTAGGCATAGAGTAGAAATAAAAAAATATTTTTGAAATTCATGGTATAAAATAAACCTTAGATTTTGTGTGGCCACAAATCATTTCATTTAAAAATAAAATAACTTTTTAAAAAATATATTTCTAAAAATAAAAAAATGTCACTCTCTTTTGGATGAATTAAAACAACAAAAAGTGTCATATAAATTGAGACAAGAAAATATAATTATTGAATCCGTGCTCAGCACGGGTGATATGACACTTGTATTAACAAAAGAGACAATGGATAGAATGTATGATTAGCAAATTATTATTATATTATGTTTTAAAAGTTATAATTGGTTGCAATAAGCAATCCCTTTTGTCCAGCACTCATAACCCAAAATGAAAACATATAAGAGAAAGTCAGATGTTGTCAAGACTCAAAACTCGATCACGATGACACTCATCATACCCCGCGATAAGTAAGTCAATTCAATATTTTACAATAAATAATAAGTAAACAGGCAAAAGAGATTAATAACAATAAAAGGTAATATTCAACCGAATACAAATCCATCCTAAGAATAGAAGCTATCAAGTACAGGCCTCTTAGAGTGATATCGATACAATCAAATGTCAAAAACTCCTTAAATATAACAAAAATAACATAAATAAGAGATAGAAGAGATTCGGTAGGCTTTGTAAGCTAGCAGTCTCTACCTATAAATCTCAAAGGCGGAACCTCGATCATGTCTCAAAATCCATGATTGGGAGAACATAGCTTGATACTTACGCATAAAATGAATAAATAAATAAGCGTGAGTATAAAATCATGTATATTTAGTAGTATCTCGACTGTTCTTAATCCAATAAAATGGTGAGAAATACTTAATATAATAATATCCAACTCAAATCTAATATACCTGCACACAAGAAGCCCACATCTAGATTAACAATTAAAAAAATAATAGAATACCCAATCTATCTCAAATAAATCAACAAAGCATGGTAACTCAACTTAAAGAGAAATATCACCACCTCAGTCAATCAACACTCACGACACCAAGGAAAAACAATCAAATGAATGTGATGATAATGATGCATGCCACGCATGTTTTTCCTACTTATATACACTCCTTGCTCTATCTAGCTAGCTAGGATCTAGGTCGGGGGGGGGGGGGGAGGAGGGGCTCACGATGTATTTGGATCTTCCCATAAAGCCACAAAGAGAAATCCAACAATCATGTGCCTCAAGTAAATCACATCCTCTGGAGCCATCTGAAGGCCACAGAGAAATAACCAATAAAATCATGATAATATACATATGGGGAGAGGGGTAGGTTTGGAACACAATAAAATATCAGTATCATTCCGACCTCATAAATATCAACAATAGGTTCTCACTTCATAATATATCCACAATAATATCCGATCAGCATAATAATAAGTAAACCAAGGAACCAAGAACTCAAACACTAGACAAATATAGCACAAAAGTCAAAGATCTTATAAATTCAGTCCAAACAATCAATCAGTTGCTTTTATTCCCTTCATATACATTGGTACACATAGGTGCTCATCAGCTCACCTATGCGAGACTTATATATACCTATTACTCTTACATATAATAACGTACAAACACAAAAAAAAAAGAGTCTAAGAAAATCTCAACTTGCCTTAGAAAAAGTTAAAAGTTCAAACCAAATCCTTGGCCTTCCAAAAAGCCTCTGAACAAGTCCAATCTAGTCGAATATGAATTTTATATAAGAAAATCAATTCATAAAAATCCATACCGATATACTAAAGTTTTAGGTCCAAAATTCAACCACAAGCCAACAAGGGTAAAACTAAAATTTTATTATAAAATCATGTTACCGATAACTTAAGGAGTTCAAATTTGAAATTTCTTTAAAATAAAATTAAATCAATCTTTGAAATCATCAATTTATCATGATTTATTTTTATCCAAATATCCCTAAAGTTTTAATTTGAAAAATCAATATTTAAAAATGAAATCATGAAATAATAACTGGAGAATATTAAAATATTGGCTTAGAAACTTACCTAATGAAGAGATATCGAAAACCACCTTCTAAATCTTTCCAAAATGACTTCCAAAACTTCATAATTAAGTTATGGAGTCTATGGATGAAAAATAGGATTTTGAACTTGTGTAGGTACTCCTTCATCGCGATCATGGTCCCTCCATTGTGATCGTGAGTCCTCCCAACTCAAACCCATCACATTCGTGATGAACAACCACAAGCTGAACACCTATGTTACAGCCTAAGTCATAGTGGGGTACAAGTGAAAGAATAATTCTTTTACTAAGACATAGTCAAATGAATAAAAGAGTGACAACTATTAAATACTACATGTCTATTGAAGCCTCTACTACTGACATAAAAGATAATTGGGATAAGTTCTCGTAGCCTTTACTAGATCAAAGTCTAACTAAAATAAATGAAAGAAATATAAAGACTCTTCAAGCCTCCCAAATGATAGGATAACTCACTATTTAGCTGGGTGTCAGGTGCTATTGAATGTCGAGTAGCAAACCTTAAGCTCGAGAACCTGAATCTATATCACATGAAAAATATAGTGTAAAATGAAATAAATACATGGAAATGTATGGGTGTATACACACACACATATATATAATATAACTAAAGAACTAAGCATGAAAGCATATAGAGAGTAGCTTAAGCAGTTTAAACTTGAAAAGTGAAATCATGAATGAAAAAGCATATATAAATTAGTTCATAAGCATATATAAATAGTATTTCATACGTCATGCAATTTGGAGAGTTTCTCATAACCGTATTGCACCACACCAAAAAAAGTTGTTCGACTAGACAAGGTACAAAACTATGTACATGAGGATCCTATAATCATGCCTTCAGGGCGAAAGCTACGGTTAAAACGTAGTTATGGAACTCAGGTTATCTAAAATCTTGTGTTCTCAGTGCTAAATAATCCTCTCAAAATATACTATTACTTTGTATAATATCATGTGTTATATCTATATGTCAAAACTATTCATAAATGGTAATGGACATATCTACATATCATACTACTTATAATTCTTACTATTGTGAGCCTAAGCTACAGTTTATGTCATAAATCATATGATAAAAATCATATATTAAAAGTATATCTCCTTACAATAGAGTTTATCATTCAAAAGAATCCTTAAAGTATGAATCTTAGTGCATAAATCATCTTTTAGACAGAAATTATAAGATCATGTAAAGACCTTATTCATCGAAATCAAGTAAAATAAGTAAAGATTCAATATTTAGTAAATTAGGAATAAACTCTAGTTTTAAAACATAATTACATATATCTTGAAGTAATTGGGATTGAATAAAAAGAATCCATCACTGAAATACTGTGTACCTTAATAAAGACGAACACTTGGTGAATAAAACTTGAAGAATTTTCTTGATTTGGAACCCTAGATAGCTTGATCTTGTTTAAACTTGTTATGGACTTGTTCTTGTGAGGTTAAAGAAAGGAATAGGCTTTAGAACCTCATATATATAGGTTTTGGTGACCAAAACATCATAGGAAAAGTTTAAAAAATAAGGAATGACAAATTCACACTTAATAAAACATGCACAAGTTTCATTGTACGTGATACTACAACACAACCGACGAGTCATGGTTCAAGGGACGATACATACCTTCACTTGTAGCCACTTAAAGATTTTCCTAGTCTCTAGTTCATCAGTATGGGTCATAGTATGAACCACAGTTTATAAGTAAGAACCGTACACATAGTTATGATTTTGAAGAAGTTTTGTAAAGTTTCTTATCCACTTTATGAGCCAATCTAAGAAAATTGTCAACTTGCAGACTAGGTTCCACAACTCGACAACATGACTCATAGTCCATACCATGAGTTGTACACTGAGTCATGGTAACTCTGGAGTTTACTAGTTTAGGGCATGCTTTTTACGAGTCATTTTTGACTCGTTATATGATACCGCAAGTCCTAGATTTTTTGGTGGTCCACTGGGAAACTAAGTTTCATGATTTGGTCTATAGTCATGGATTGGGTTTATGATTTGTGAACCATTTCATGGAACATTGGGACTTGAATTTTATGGTCTGATTTTTATGCACTATATCTAAATCAAAACGTGGAAAAGTATGGGGTGTTATAATATCTCCTACTCGGATCATTTATTCTCAAATAAGGACCGAGACTAGAGTAAAATAAAAGGAACTATAAGTATTATCTGTTTGATTACTGAATAGAATAACTAACATGATTATTAGTTTAAATTAAGAGTAAAGAAACAACTGAACCTCATAGAGCATGAATGCATAATTAGGAATTGCTAGTAACTTATAAAGACACAATTGATAAAAATAACTATATAAGGAAAATTATTACCTAAAGGTTTCTTGATGCTAGGACAAAATAAATAAGAATACTTGGCTATTATATCTTCTTTTACTTCCCAAGATGCTTCCTCAATGGATTGGTTTCTCCATAAAGCCTTTACTAAAACTATCTCCTTATTTCTCAACTTATAGATCTGTCTATCAATTTCGTCGACTGCCATATCCTAATAAGAAATGCTATCTTTCACGCCAACACTCTTGAAATGGATAATGAATGATGGATCACCAATGCATTTCTTTAACAATAACACATGAAACACTAGATGCACTGCTGCTAATATAGGGGGAAACTCTTATTCATAAATCACCTTGCCAATCAATATCAAAATCCTATATAGACCAATATGACAGGAACTAATCTTCACCTTCTAACCAAATCTCATCACCCCTTTCATAGGATAAAATTTCATAAATACCTAATTATTACCAACAAACTCAAGGTCTCTTCTCCTAACATCTGTATAAGAATTCTAACAACTCTGAGTAGTCTTCAATCTCTATCTAATTAGTTGAAGTTTTCCATAGCCTCAAATAAAATCTATCCCTATTAATGCAACTTCTCCTACCTCAAACCAACTAATGGGAGATCTATCTCTGCCCATAATGTGCTTCAAAAAGAGCAATCTAAATTCTAGAATAGAAATTATTATTAGAATTAAGTTTTATAATAAGTAAATGATCATTATAATTACCTTTGAAGTTGATCACACAATCATTGAACATGCCCTCTAAAGTTTGGATAGTATGCTCTACTTGACCATCTTTTTGAAAATTAATATATTGTGTTGAGATATACTCTATTACCAAGACCTTTCTAGAAAAACTTCTAGAATTGAGACTTTATATAATACCCCTATCTAAGATGATAGACAAGGGAAACCTATGTAAACTAACCAACTAAAGGATGTAGTGTCCTAAAATACCTTGGGTTTAGGACCCTTTGGAAATTTTCTAGATTTTTGGGTTCTTATCAAGGTACGACTAGGGGTAAAAGTTGTATAATAGGGTACAAGTGGTCTGCCTTGGTTGTGTAATAACCAATCTTGGTTGGCAGGTTAGATTGGTTTTTGGAATTGGCACGAATTGGGTTTATAAGAGTCGTATAGTCGGATATGGGTCATCTGGTTTAGGTTTTTCCTTCAATTGATCTGAGACTAAGTAAAATAACTTGGATCTAAGTACGAGTGGCTCACCATGAGCCATAAGACATTGTATGAGTCGTACCATGGACTCATATAGCAAACAATGTTTAAACCTCTTATGACTTTATTCTGCCAAGGGTACGGGTCAAGGGTACTGGTTGTGTTCTTGGGTACAACTTGGTTTGGATAAATCATATATTGGATAGTGTTGGGTCCAAGTAGGAGGCCTAGGGTACAAGTGGTAAGTATAACTCATATTTGAGGGTACGACTGGTATGGTATAGTTGTACATATGACAGAATTTTTAAGCAGTTTAAGTAAGGGTAATATGGATATTTCTCCACTTAACCTATTAAGGCCCACCAAATTCTAAACCACTTGGGAGGTTATTTACCCTATTATTCTATTCATTAACACTTAGAAACACTCTATAATTCTCTCTAAGGCTCTTGGTAAGGAAAGGTTAGGGTTTTATCTAGAGGAGTAATTTAGGGCTTGATTGGGTGATTTCTCTCAATGATCTTTATTATCTAAGGCAATATGCTTCCCCCTCATTATTAGTTCCAACTAAAGACATGATTTATACAATGTTTTCAAGGCATGATTATTGTGTATTTGTGTGGTTTTTATGCATATAGTTGGGTTACTTGGTTTTACTTGATAAAATTATTTTATCCTTATCCTAAGTACTTGCTAGCGTTCACCAGCTAACCCATCCTCGGGCGGCTGTATCCCTATGCAATACAGGAACCAGCCATTTCACTCTTCCTACTTAGTGCTTGATATTGGAATTATCTGCTAGATTAAAGTGGAGAGCTTTCGTACTTCAAAAGGCTTTATTTTATGTTCATTGATATTTTTACTTACTTTGGTTCATTTATGGACATTGGTTTTGGCTATGGTTAGGGGCATGTCCTAACCAGATATTGGTTTTCTTTTAGTTAGAGGATTTTATGGAACTACTATAGGTTGGTATGGGCAGGATTGGTATTAGTGTTAGCCTTAGTATTGGCACTGGTATTGGGGCTAATACTGTTGGACTAAATTTCTCACTATTCCATCCTTTTATATTATATGATGGAACTTGGTTTGGTTACTATTTTGGTTTTAGTTTATGGTTTGGTTTGGCAATTGGTTATTGGTTGGGTTGGGTATCGGGGGTGTTCTCCAGTCCTGGTTGGACTTGGGATGCCCATTAAAACAAGGCCCCTAGTCGGGTCGTGTCAAGTCGGTATCAGAGTTTTAGGTTCATGGTCAATTGGAAGTCTATAAAGCCGTGTTGATTAGAACCTCTTTTTAGGGTGTGCAGGGTGATATACTCATAAGGTAGATGGTACAAGGAATTTAGAAATGTTTCACTTTCTTGGTATTCTATTTTCAAGCTACAAGGTCTACGGTTCATTCTAATCCTGGTTTATTTGCTTTTCAGATCATGTCTCAATGATCTGAGATGTAAGGTGACTTTTTTGTCCCAACTAGGGACAATGTTGAAGGGACACGTGCTACTCAGGAAATCCATAGTTGGTCTAGGGGTCCTGTCCTTAATATTTTTGGAGTTCCACCAATTGCTACTAGTCCTCCTCAGAGTGAGGTGACTAATGCAGAATTTTGGCCAATCGAGTCATGTTATTGCCTAGTTGGTTGCTACTTAGGCTGAGCGAGATGTATCTGTTTTTTCATTTGCTGAGGCCACAGAGTTGGCTAATTTATGAAGATGAATCCTCCTACTTTTACTGGTGTAAAGGTGGGGGAGGTTCCTTATGGTTTCTTAGATGAAATGGAGAAAATCTTTAGTATGATGCAGGTGAAGAATGTAGAAAGGGTGAATTTTACTGCTTACCAACTTAAGGATGTAGTGTACCAATGGTATGAGGAATGGGATAGGGTAAGAGGTGATGTTGAGGAGTCGAAGTTATGGGAGACTTTCTCTAATGCTTTTTTGGACTACTTCTTTCCTCAGGAGTTGAGGAAAGATAAAGTGGAGGAGTTTGCTAATTTAAAGCAAGGGAAAATATCTATTTAGGAATATGCCTTGAAGTTTCATCACTTGTCAAGGTATGCTCTGGATATGGTGTCTTATATGCGGGTAAAGATGAGAAAGTTCACTTCTGGACTGTCTCGGGTGTTGATCCATAAAAGCAAGACTGCATTGCTAATTAAGGAAAAGGATATTTTTAGGTTGATTGTTCATACGAATCAGGTGGAAGAAGAAAAGATAAAATAGGTTGAGTTTAAGGAAAGGCAGGGTAAGAAGTTCAGGTCATTTGAGCAAGATGGTGCTCAACAACAAGGTAGCCGAGATAGTGGTAAGTGGCCAAAGAAGAAGTGAGGGAGTTCTAATTCTTTCTCTACAGCTAGTGCTCCTTACCTAAAATCGTTGGGTGATAGGCGTCAATAGGATGGAGATTATTTTTGGGCACAGGGCACCCAATCTTAGGCAGGTGAGGCTCAATCGACTTTTTTATGCCCTCCTTGCCGGTTTTATGATTGTCTTTATCAGGGATTTTATGATGAAGATAGGGATAAATGTTTTAAGTATGGCATGACAGGCCATGTACTCATAAATTATCCAGTTAGTAAGGGAGCTTTCGGAGCGGTCAAGGCTCCAGTTGCTTCATCTTCTACTCCTGTACCAAAGGGTGCTACTTTTGCATCTATTTCTGCTTTTGGTACTAGCGTAGGCCGGAATAGGTTATATGCTCTTGCTACTCGATAGGAATCTAAGGAATCACCTGATATCATGACTATACATTACAAATCTTTTCTTGTAACTTGTATTACTTACTTGATCCAGGGTCCACTCTTTTTAATGTGACCCCATTTATGGCTGCGTGTTTTGGTTTTGATCTTGAGGTTATTTCAGATCTTTTTTCTGTTTCTACCCTGGTAGGAGACTCTTGGTTGCAAAAAGGGTCTATAGGGGGTGTCTGGTATCTATTAGTAGTAGACAAACTTTGATAGATTTATTTGAGCTTGATATAGTGGATTTTGATGTTTTTTTGGGGATGTATTGGTTACACTTTTGTTATGCATCCTTAGATTGTCAGACCCATAAGGTTGTCTTTAGGTTCCCTGGTGAACTAGTTATTAGTGGGAGGATGGTTCCCTAGATCCTGGGGGGGGGGGGGAGGTTTATTTCTTATCTTAGTGCTCAGAGATTAATCTCTATGGCATCTCTGCCATCTGGTTTGGGTTAAAGATTTAAACTTGGAAGGTCCTTCTTTTCATTTGGTTTTGATGGCGAATGAGTTTCCTAAGGTCTTTTCGAATAATCTTACTAGTGTTCCTTCGAATAGAAAAATTGAGTTTTGTATTGATTTGGTTTTGGGAACTCATCCAATATCTATTCTTCCTTATAGAATGGCTCCGGCTTAGTTGAGGGAACTCAAGGAGTAACTTAAGGATCTTTTGGATAAGGGTTTCTTCCATCCTATTATGTCCCATTGGGGTGCACCGGTGTTATTCGTGTGCAAGAAGGATTGTTCCCTTCGGATATGCACTGACTATAGGTAATTGAATAATGTAATGGTCAAGAATAAGTATCCTCTTCAAAGGATAGATGACTTGTTTGATCAATTGCAAGGTGCCAAGTTTTTTTGTAAGATTGATCTTTGGTCAGGGTATCATCAGCTTAAAATTAGGGAGGACGATATCCCTTAGACGGCTTTCCAAACTTGGTATGGGCACTTTGAGTTCTTGGTTATGTCATTTGGTTTGACTAATGCCCCAGCGGCATTTATGGATCTGATGAATAGGGTTTTCAGTTAGTTTCTGGATTTTTTTGTCATTGTATTTTTTAATGAAATCTTGGTGTATTCTAAAAGTGAGGTGGATCATGCTAGTTACCTTTGTGTGGTGTTGTAAAATTTAAAGGAACAACAGTTGTATCCCAAGTTCTCCAAGTGTGAGTTTTGGCTGAATGCTGTGACTTTTCTTGGTCATATTATTTCTAGTGAGAGGATCATAGTGGATCCACAAAAGGTGGTTGTGGTAAAATGTAGGCCTAGACCTACGAATCCACTCGATATTCGGAGTTTCTTGAGTTTGGATTGGAATTATAGGTAGTTCGTGGAAGGTTTCTCGATGATAGCTACCCCATTATCTAAGTTAACACAAAAGAAGGTAAAGTTTTATTAGTCGGATGCTTGTGAGGGGGTTTTGATAAGCTTAAGAATAAGTTAACTTCGGCTTGGGTTTTGACATTGCCTGAAGGTAATGAGGGGTTTGTGGTTTATTGCAATGCATCCTGCGCGGGACTTAGTTGTGTTTTGATCCAACATAGGAAGGTGATTTCCCATGCTTCCAGGCAGTTGAAAATACATTAGAGGAATTATCCTACTCATAATTTGGAGCTTTTAGCAATAGTTTTGAAACTCTAGTGGCATTATTTTTATGGAGTGCATGTGGACATCTTTTCTAATCATAAGAGTCTACATTACATGTTCACTTAGAAGGAGCTAATCTAAGGTAGAGAAGATGGTTGGATCTTCTCAAGGACTATGATATGATGCTTCACTACCACTTAGGTAAATCTAATGTGGTTGTTAATGCTCATAGTAGGTTATCAATGGGGAGTTTAGCTCATATGGAAAAGAAGAAGCGGGAATTGGTGAAGTATACCCCGCTTGGCTAATCTCAGAGTTGGCCTCTTAGACTCCAATGATGGCAATGCAATAGTATAAGAAGTGGTTTAGACGTCTCTTGGTGTAGAGATCAAGTGAGAAGAAAATTCTAAGTCTTATCATAATAAAAATCAAGAGTGATTTAGGTGGGAAAATGGTGATGGTGTTTGAGATTAATGGTGATGGTACCTTGAGGTACCAAGCACGATTATGTGTTCCTATTATTGATGATTTCCGACAAAGTGTTTTGGCTGGGATGCATGAATCGCGCTATGTTGTTCATCTCGATTCAAAAAAGATGTATCATGATCTCAAAGAGATGTATTGGTGGAATGATATGAAAAAGGATGTGGCTGATTTTATGGCCAAATACAGGTGTACCAACAAGTCAAAGTTGAGCACATGAGGCCTGGTGGGTTGTACCAGGAGACTGATTTTCCTGCAATGTAAATAGGAATAATCAATATGGATTTTGTTACTGATCTTCCTCGATATCGAAACCAATTTATTTTGATTTGAGTCATCGTGGATAGGATGACAAAGTTTGCTCACTTCTTACCGGTGAGGAAAAACTTTTTGGCTAAGGACTATGCGCGATTGTCTCTTCAGGAGACTGTAAAGCTTCACGGGGTACCTATTTTAATTATCTCTGATCGTGGTACACAATTTTTATCTCACTTTTGGTGGTCTTTTCAGAAGGGGTTGGATACTAAGGTTAGTTTGAGTACTTCCCTTTATCTGTAGATAGATGGGAAAATAGAGAAGACTATTCATACATTGGAGGACATGCTTTGGGAATGTGTGATTAATATGATGGCAACTGGGTTGAGCATCTACCTTTGGTAGATATTTCTAACAATAATAGTTACCATTCTAGTATTAGAATGGCCCCTTTTGAGGCATTATATGGTAGGAGATATAGATATCCTATTTAGTGGTTTAAGCTTTGTGAGGCGGATATGTTCGGTCTAAATTTGGTTTATCAGGCTATGGAAAAGGTAAAGGTGATTCGAGATAGGCTTAAGGCTACCCAAAGTCGCCAAAAGTACTATACAGATGTAAGGCGTAGAGACTTGGAGTTTGAGGTTGGGGATAAGGTGTTCCTAAAGGTATCTCCTATGAAGGGAGTAATGCGGTTTGGGATAAAGGGAAAGCTCTATACCCGGTATATTGGTCTTTATGCCGTTTTGCAAAGGGTTAGTAATGTGGCCTATGAATTGAAGTTTCCTTCTATTTTGAGCTCTATTTATTCGGTTTTCCATATATCTTTGTTGAGGAAGTGTCTTGGTGATCCTTATTCATTGGTCTATTTTGAAGGATTGGATATCTCAAATTCTATCTTATGAAGAGGTCCCAATTCAGATATTATATCGGTAGGTTTATCGGTTACGGACCAAGGATGTGGCCTCGCTTAAGGTTCTATACTGGAACCACAAGGTGGAAGAAGCTACATGGGAAGTGGAAGCGAACATGAAATCCAAATATTTGCATTTGTTTTCTGCCTCAGATATTCATGCGTAAGATGTGTTATTGATCTCATCTTTATTTTCTAACTTGGTTAAAGGTTGGATTGATATTTGATAATGCAAATGAATCATGCTTATGTTTGACCTACCTTTTTTGTTATTCAAGGACGAATGATCCTAGTGGAGGAGACTGAAACACCCTGGGTTTGGGACCCTTAGAAAGTTTTTTGGATTTTTAGGTTCTTATCAAGGTACGACTAGGGTTTACCAGTCGTATAATGGGGTACAAGTGGTATGCCTTGGTCGTATGTTGTCCAGTGTTGGTTGGTGGATTAGATTGGTTTTTGGAATGGGTACGACTTGGGTAGGTACGATTCGTATGGTTGGATACATATTTTTTGGTTTGTTTTTTCCTTCACTTGATCTGATACTTAGTAAAATAACTTAGATTTAAGTACGAGTGGCTCACCATGAGATGTAAGCCAGGGTACGAGTTGTGCCATGGACTCGTATAGTGGAGAATGGTCAAACCTCTCATGACTTTATTCTATCAGGGGTACGGGTCAAGTGTACTATTTGTATGCTTGGGTATGACTTGGTTTGGATAAATAGTATGTTGGAGAATGTAGGGTCGAAGAAGGAGGCCTTGGGTACGAGTGGTGGGTACTACTAGTATTGGAGGGTACGATCGGTATGGTATAGTCGTACCCTATGATGGGATTTTTATGCCGTTTAAGTAAGGACAATCTGGACATTTCTCTACTTAACCTATTAAGGCCCCGTGACTTATAAACCACTTGGGAGGTTATTTACCCTATTATTCTATTCATTAACACTTAGAAATAATCTCTAATTCTAACACTATTATTCTATTACCCTATTATTCTATTATTAACACTAAGAAATATTCTCTAATTATCTCTAAGGCTCTTGGGGTAAGAAAAGACTAAGGTTTCATTTAGAGGAGAAATTTGGGGCTTGATTGGGTGATTTCTCTCCATCATCTTCATCATCTAAGGCAAGATACTTCTCCCTCATTATTAGTTCCAACTAAAAGCATGATTTATACAATGTTTTCATGGCATGATTATTGTATGTTTTTGGGGTTTTCAAATATATGTTGAGGTTTTGGTATTAAATGCTTGTTATGGTTTTTCCATGTTTCAATTGTGCTTTTACATGCTTTAATGGTGGTTTGGATAATTGGTTGCATGGGAATAGTTAATTGGTAATTGGAATTGATTTTGGAAAAACTATACCCCCAACATGTTTGATAAAATGCCTATGATAATGCTTTTACTATATTATTGGAATTTTAACGGAATTATTTCATGGTATGGTTGGGTAATGGAACCCTAAATGGTATAAATGGTTTAAATGGTTTTGAAATGGTTAAATGGAATGGTTTGGTGGTCATGGTTATGGTTAATTAAACTTCTTTATGGGGTATAATGGAATCACCCAAGTACACTTAATAATGGAATAGTTGTGGGGTATACAGGATTCCTCGAAGTTAACTCGATAATGTAATCTATGGGTACATGGGAATCCCTTTACATAGAAGGTTGGCTAAGGACATTGCTTGTAAGCTATAGTCGGTTTGGCGATACCACTTCTTATAGCCTGGGTTAATAATAATGGAATAATTGTTTGATTGGTTGGAAATGGTTTTAATTTGGCAATAATGAAGGATGTGATAGCTAACCGTTAAGGTGTGAGTCGAACGGATGGACACTGAAAACTCATGTTTTACTACATGAGGGGTTGGTCATAGCTACCATATATGATATTAGAAGGTACATGGGAATCCTCTATGTACACTGTACAAATGTATCACGGAGAGTGAAGGGTACTTAGGAATCCCCTTCTCTTATGGTATCTTCTATTTGTGCAGCTACGCACATATGGGCCCGTTCAGGGGGTTACATTGGACCCACATAGCCTGTGGGTGGTTATAGGATGGTTAAGGTACACATACCCAGGTTAATGTTTTTAAAAGCATGCTAAACCCGATTTCCTTTCCCGGCTTAGTTATATATATATATGGTTTGTATGCATATGGTTGGGTTAATTGGTTTAACTGGATGGCATTATTTTATCCTTATCCTAAGTACTTGCTAGCGTTCACCCGCTAACCCATCCTCAGTCGGCTGTATACCTATGCGATGCAGGAACTGATCATCCTATTCCTCCTTCTTAGTGCTCAAATTCGGGATCAACTACTAGATTGAAGTGGTTAGCTTCCATATTCTAGAAAGCTCTATTTCATGTCCATGGATGTTTTTACATACTTTAGTTCATTTATGGACATTGGTTTTGGCTATGGTTGGTGGCATGTCCCAACCGGATATTGGTTTTATTTTGGTTGAGCCTTTTGTAGAACTACTATTGGTTGGTATAGGCGAGATCGGTATTGGTATCAGCCTTAGTATTGGCATTGGTATTGGGGCTGATACCATTGGACTAAATTTTTCACTGTTCCATCATTTTATATTATGTTATGGAACTTGATCTGGTTACTGTTTTGGTTTTGGTTTATGGTTTGCTTTGGCAATTGGTTATCGGCTGGGTTGGGTATCAGTGGTGGTCTCCAACCCTTGTTGGACTTGAGATGCCCATTATGACAAGGCCCCAGGTTGGGTCGTGTTATGTCTGACATAGTCCTCTACTGAATCTGTAGTCTTGATAAGCAAAAGTGAGCTGACTTGGTCATCCTGTCTAGTATCACCCAAAAGAATCATATTATCATAGTGTGCAAGGTAAACTTGTGATGAAATCCATATTAATCATTTCCCACTTCATAGTAGGAATGCTTGAGTCATACCTCCTGATCTTTGATGCTCAATCTTCGCCTACTGGCAATTATGTCATGACCCAAAAACTAGGCCATGATGGCACTTATTGCGGCCCAAACATGATAAGTGAACCGATCACCAAGATAAATGAAATGCAAATAAATAAGTAAAGTAAATCCAGAACTTAGCAACATTAAAGATAATGTGAGACTTCTAGAATGAAGTAAGGCCAGACACGAAACATAACAAAGTGAAAATCTGAAGAAATACATAGAATTACCAAAATCTGGTGTCATAATTTTAGAGAATCTAATACAACTTAAAAATTCTAAAATATGAATATCTATCTCTAAAAATAAGTAAAGACATCTAAAATAGGTAAGAGAAGGTCCAGAGTTAGTTTTGAAGCCCTTGAGCACACCAGTACCTCAATCACCACTCAGATAATCCCAAATCATCTGTTGTGAGTCGTACTCATGCTAGGATTTACATTGAAGGGGAAGTGAGTACAGTCCACATTTACTCAATAGGTATCATAGGACGACTAAGCAAAATAGAAAATAAGATAAGTAAATTATACTACAAGCACATCACCTGCAAGCAGAAAAGTCCCAAATGGTAGCTCACACCATCTCTACTAACAGTTCTAATATATATAAGTACACAGAAATAAAAACAACATAGATATAAAGAAATTACACTAAAACTAAACATGAATCAAGAAAGCTAAGGAAAATAATAAAGATGCGTATTCAATGCAATGCAATGCAATATAGATGAGATGGATGATGAAATCCATCACATGAATTTTTGTATACACCCAGTGAGCTTGCAGCTACCATCTAGGACCCATGAGGGTTTCACAACCCATATACTTATATTAATCTCAATCTCAATTCTTCTTACCTCTCCAGCTCGTGTTCACGAAGAGAGTTTTCATAAAAGTGTCTCATTTTATTTGAAAAATAGTATTTCTCTATGGTACCAATATATCATGAATGTATATGTATGAAATAAGGATCTAATGCTCACAATCAACTCAAAATGATGATATCCAATCCATCTAACACATATATATACATATACATATACATATACATATACATATATATATATACATATACATATACATATACATATACATATACATATACATATACATATACATATACATATACATATACATATACATATACATATACATATACATATACATATACATATACATATACATATACATATACATATACATATACATATACATATACATATACATACATGCATACATACATCCATATATATATATATATACAAATGAGTTTAGAATCAACTCAATATGTCCATAATTCATGATTATCGACTCCATTTAGGCACCATCAAAATAAAATGCCTGCAAAACATCTTTAATATCATATCAACCCCTAATTCAGGATTTTTATCTTGGTAAAAGCAACCAATGCTTAAATAAGGCCTATATTAGAAACGTAAGCCCCTACACGGGCATCATATCTAGAATAAAGGCATTCTAATGCACAAATAAGGGTAATGATGTCAAATAAATCCTCCACCTACGAAACACATAATATCTGATATCACAAGTCAATAACAATAAAATATAAGTCTTCAAATGGGTGCACATACAAAAAAATAATCTTGAAATATAAACTCATAGTCATTTACCCCAAGCCATAGCAAGAATTATGTTTTTATTAACTACCCAACTCAATCTGAAAGAAGTTAAGCCATAACCTACATCGAAATGATGAAATACTAATCAAAAGTTTCTCAACATGGAGCCTTCTCCTTGCGAACGACCTCAGAATCAACTACAACATTCAAATATAGTATCTATGCATTAAAATAAAACTAATGATATCCATATCGCCCATATATGGGTAGAATCCAAAATAGGTTTGAAAAATTAGTTAGAAAAAAGTGGTAAAATTGAATTTTATTTTAAAAATATATTCCCCAAGGTTTTAGTAGTCTACAGGAGAAAACACATACAAGAATTGGCAAAAAATGAGGTCCAAATAGTAGAAAACCCCTTTATAAACTTTATCGATAAAAACCCTAATTTCTATCTTTAAATCATGATTTAGAGGTGTTTTAGATGATATAGTCAATGAAAAAAGATGAATAAGATTTTGGAGCTTATCCAAGATCAAATGATGAAGAAATCCTTAAGAATCGCCCAAACTTGAAGCTCAAAGGTCCAAAAATAAAGGAAAAATATGTAAAAGAGTATTTATACTAATTCAACTTTGATGCTTAATTGGTTATCCTTAAGTAATTGATGATTTCTAAAGTGGTCTGGCCTATGTGTCTAAGACACTAAAGTAGTTCCCCTTTTCGCTAAAGCGGCATCGGGTAAAGCGGTCAAGTTCCTGCTTTTGCAGTAGGGGCTGGGCAACTTAGATCTCTTAAGCGCAGCCTCCGCTAACGTAGAACTTTGGTTTCTAAAGCAGTTGCACTATGAACTTTGCTAAGTTATAAAGTTTGAATCGATCCCTCGGGATTCATTTGAAATCCCACTGATGCAAATGAACTATGTTACTAGGCTAATTTAGACGTCCAAGTTCAAGAAGTCGAATGTTAAACAAAGATTGTTTCCACAAAATTAACTACTGAGACCTTTTTTCCACTATTTCCAAATGAAGGGTCAAAATGAGATGTAAAGGTCCTGAAATCGAGCCAACTCCGCTACTTACTCAGTTTTGATATTTTGGATCTACTGGCGCAGTCTATTTTTCCATTTGACACTCCGAACAACACTATTTGTTGAAGTCAATCATATGTATTTTTAAGCCTCTAAAAACCAAAAACTCATACAAATCATTCCCGATTGCATCGAGAACCATGCCAATCACCCAAAACTCAAAATCAACATGTAAATACTACGAGGAAGGGCAAGATGGTCAAAACATATAGAAATAGAAAATTCATAAATTTAGGTCATTATAGGATCCACCACTAAAGCTCTAGTTAGTCCTCGAACTAAAAGACAATGAAATACCTAAATCAGTAAAAAATTGAAGGCAACTACTATGCATGTCAGACTCGACCTCCTAAGTATCTTGCTTAACAGGACGGTGTATCCACCGAATCTTAATCATAGGAATATCTCTAAAACACAACCGTCTAATATTTCTTGCTAAAATAGAGTGGCTCCACAACAAAGGTCATCGTCTTATCTAAATGAACAGAATCCCAATGAAGCACATAAGCCTCATCCGAAATATAACGTCAGAGCATAGATACATAAAAAACTAGACGCAGCTAAAATGTCTGGAAGTAAGGCCAACTTATAAGCAACCTCCAAACTGTTTAAAGAATCTCTACTGGTCCAATGTACCTCAAGTAGAGCTTTTCTCTCTTCCCAAACCTCATCACACTCTTTATGGACGACACACAAAGGAAGACTCAATCACCAATCTCAAACTTCAAGGAAGGAAGCCTATGATCCGCATAACTCTTTTTCCCACTCTGGTATGCCCAAAGCCTATCCTAAATTACATGAACTCTGTCCAAAAACTCGTAAAGCAAGTTGGTACCACAGGGACTAACCCTTGTGGTCTCAAACCAACTAATAGGAGATTGATAATGCCTATTGTATAACACCTCAAATGGGCCTATCCTGATACTCTAATGACAACTATTATTATAAGTTAAATCCGCTAAAGCCAAATGCTGCTCCCATTAACCTCCTCAGTTCATAACATATGCGTGGATCATATCCTCCAAAACCTAAATAGTTCTCTGACTGACCATAATTCTGGTGGTGGAACGTAGTGCTAAGGTCAACCAAATTACCTAACTCCTCCTAGAAAGGCCACTAGAAGCTAAAAGTGAATATTGAACCTTTGTCAAAAATAATAGACAGAGGTACTCCATGAAGATGAACTATATCACGAACATAGATACAATCCAACCTCTCATCATTGAAGGAAATTTGAGTAGGGATGAAATGGGATAATTTGGTCAACCAATCCATGATGAACCTAATGCTATCAAAACTACGAGAAGTATAAGGAAACTCAATGACAAAGTCCATAGTGATTCTCTTATACTTATACCCAGGAATGAGTAATTCTGAAGCAAACCACCTAATCTCTGATGCTCTAGCTTCACCTACTGACAATAAAAACAATGCGCTATAATAACTGCCATATCCTTCTTTATTCCACCCACTAGTAAAGCTATTTCAAATCATGATACATCTTGGACACACTTGAATGGATAAAATATCTAAAATAATGTGCCTCCTCCAAAATCAATCTCACCTAATCTCTGACGCTTGACACATAATCTCGACCACTAATCCTCTTCACACCATACAAATAAAGAAAGGCTTCCTTAGCCTCACCACTCAAGACCTTATCCTAAATCACCCTTAAACTATCATCATCTAACTGTTGAGCTAGAATCTTCTCTATTAAGAACGATCCAACATCAACAAAGGCTAAAACTTGCCCAGGTGTCAAAATGTAAAGCCTAACCATTTGGTTAGCTATAGACTGAACCTCCAACGCCAAAGGCTAGTCCTAGGTCAAGAGATAAACTAAACTTCCCATACTAGTTGACTTTCAACTTAAGATATCCACAACTACATTAAACTTTCTTGAATGATACAAAATAGTGAGGTCATAGCCCTTAAGTAACTCAAGCCAACACCATTGCCTAATACTAAAATATCACTGTTTGAAGAAGTACCAAAGGCTAGGATGGTTAGAGAAAATCTCACAAGGAAATCTATAAAACTAATGATGCCATAACTTTAACACAAGAACTATGACTACCAACTCCAAATCATGGGTAGGGTAATTCCTTTCAAGAGGCTTCAACTAACGAGAGGCATAAGCAATCACTTTATCATCCTGTATTAATACCACTGCCAAACCAACACCGAAAGAATAAAAAAACACCGTAAAACCTACACCCTCCTTGGGTAAAGTCAAGATATGAGCTAAATTCAATAACTCTTTGAGCTTCTGAAAGCTATTGTAACATACATTCGACCACTGGAACACCATCTTTTCTGTGTCAACTTGGTCAAAAAAGTCATAATAAATGAGAAACCCTCATAAAACATCGATAATAACTTACTAAACCAAAAAACTCCAAATCTCAAAAGTAGAAGTTAGTCTAGCCCAATCGCAAATTAGTGCTATCTTGTCCAAATTAACCATAATGCCATTCTGAGTCACCACATGACCCATAAAAGAGATAGAAACCAGAACTCACACTTAAAAAACTTAACATATAACTTCTCATCATGTAACCCTGTAGTAAAATCCTCAAATGCTTCACATGGCTGGCCTTACACTTGGAATAAACCAAGATTTCATCTATATATACAATTAGAAAAAAGTCGAGATATGGTCCAAACTCCTGATTCATCAACTCCATGGATGCTTCTAGGTCATTAGTCAATACAAGAGACATAACCAAGAACTAGTAATGGCCATATCAAGTTTGAAAATCCATCTTCAAAACATTTGAAGCTCTGATCTTCAATTGGTGATACTGATACCTCAAATCAATCTTGGAAAACATAGAAGCTTCCAGAAGCTTGTAAAAAAGATCATCAATATAAGGAACATCATATTTATTCTTTACCATCACTTTGTTCAACTACCTATAATTAATACACAAACATATAGAACTATTATTCTTCTTCACGAACAAGACAGATGCACCCAAAGGGATACACTATGTCTAATGAACTCCTTACTCAATAAATCGTGCAACTACTACTTCAATTCTTTCAACTCAGACGGGACCATCCTATTACAAGGAATAAAAATATCTTGCTTATTTATTCCACATCACTAACAAAATCAATAGCATGATCTAAAGGCATATACCAGATAAATCCATAGGAAACACATCCATGAAGTCGTGAACAACTCAAATAGAATCCCAAGAAGGTAGTGAGGCAATGCTAGTATCATAGATATGATCTAAATAAGATAAACACCATCTCTTTATCATGCGACAAGCATGCATAATAGATCTAACACCCTTCGAACCCAAATTAAGTGTACCCTTCCAAGCTAACCTTGACACACCTGACTTAACTAAGGTCATGATCTTTGCATAATAGTCCATAATAGCCTAATAAGGAGTTAATCAATCTATATCCAAGATAACATTAAAATCAACTATATCTAGAATAATAAAGTCTAACCAAGTGTCACCGCTCGCAAAGGTAACCACACAACATTGATACACCCAATACACCATTAACGAATCTCCTACGAGGGTGAAACATGAAGAGGCATAGAAAGAGGCTCACACATAATATCAAAACTAGAAGCAAAATGTGTAGACACATAGGAAAAAGTTCACCTAGGGTCAAATAATATAGAAATAGATCTATAGAAAATTGGGAGGATACCTGTGATAAAAATATTAGAGACCTCTACCTCAAGTTTAGCAGGTATATCATAGCACTGACCATATCTTTTCCCTAACTGAGTAACTCTGCCACCACTACTGTGAGCACCTCAAGTAGCATGCCTACCACTATGTGAATCACCTCTCATTGAAGATATAAAAATAGGTCTAAAAATACACTGACTGAAATCCTTGGCCACATGACCAAACTTTTTACTTACAAAATATCCTCTATGTCCCAACTCAATCTAAAGAGGTCCAGCTGAACTAAAAAGACCATACTGGCCCAATGTCTGGCTACCTAAAGCTGCTGAACCTACAGTACTAGCACCTAATCCCTATAAAATTGGTTGAACTGGCCTACCATGATAATCTCGAGAACCTCTACTAGAGATATATCTACATTAAGAGGCATGTCAACTAAAATCACCATGATGATACACCTTCTTAGTGCCTTCTTAAGTAGGCTGGATGATAGAGTCGATCATCTTGGCATGCTCAATAATACTCTGGATAGAATCCTCTGAAACTACTATACGAGCTATAACCAACTAATAAGTACCACATATCTCCTTTATAAAATTTTGAATCCACTCAGACTTGATGGAGATGCTAATAGTTGAATACTTGGATAGAGTGTCAAAATAAGACTCATACTTTTCAATATTCATGGAGCCCTATTCCAAGTGATCAAACTCAATGCGCATATCGTCTATCAAGCTATATGGTACAAATCTCTCTAAAAAGGCCTCAACAAATTAGTCCAAGTCATAGCATCTCAAAGGTCTACAACTAGAAGACAACCTCCACTAATATCTAACCACATTCGACAACTAATAGGTAGTAGTATAAGAAACTTCATAAGATTCAAGGGATCCAAGGTTATGTTACTTCTTCTGCCAATCAACCAAAAACTCATAGGCAGTCTCACCAGTAGAACAACTAAACTTGGGCGAACCCTAGCAAACTTTTGATTATCAAAAGACATAATAGAACCCAAAGCATCAGGAGAAGTAATAAGTTTGGTACATTGAGAATGCACACATGGGGGTACACAGATGAAAGTTGTATCCTTGAACAAAGAATACCATGATCAAATACTGGCACAAAAGGTGGAGCACCAGTGAAATTCTAAGGAATACCATAAGATTTCAGTACAAATGGCTGAACCACACCTTAAGTCAAAGGCATACCATAAGGAAATGTAAAAAGTGATAGCGGTACTATACTAGGAACTAGAGAAACATCAGGTGCACTCAATGAAAAATCATCCAAATAAGTTAATAACAAAATCAACATACCTTCTTAAATTGAGGTAACAACTAAACCTTATAGGACCTGAGCTAACCCTACTTATCTTGCATGATGAACCTTAGGCTTGGGGGAGATCCCCTCAAACTACCTCTAATAGGGGAAGATCCTTGTGCTTATCCTCTGCCTCTGGGCCACCCATGACCCCTACCTCTCTCTAGTCTAGTTCTATCCTTGAGTGATGGATTAGTATCCCTAGCCTCATGAGATCTTGTCCTCATCATCTATTTAGAAAAAAGTAGAGTACAACTTAGAACATTGGGTACAAAAAAACCGCATAACTGGGAATCAAAATATAGTAGTTTTTCAAAGAGACATATATAGCCTCTTGAAGATAGATACAGACGTCTACATACTGATTTGCAAGACTCTACTAGACATCTTTCTCTTACATTTGTGATACTGGTGAACGTAGCTATTCTGATACCAATTTATCATGACCAAAAACCTAGGTCATGATGCAACTTATTATAGCGCAACCTTGATAAGTAACCGATCACTGCAAGAAATAAAATATGAACTAATAAGAAAAGTAAATACAAAAAAAATCCAAGATAATTTGAGATTTATAGAAAAAAGTCAGGAAAAACATGGAATATAATAAAGAAAAAATCTAAAAAAATAAAATAGAATTCCTAAAATCTACTGTCATAAGCTTAAAAACACCAAATACAACTTAGAAATACTAAAATATAAATATCTATCTCTGACAATAAGTAAAGACATCTAAAATAGGTAAGAAAGTCTAGAATCATATCTGAATCCCTAGAGCATATGAGTACCTTGATCACCATTCAGATAAACTCAAAATCAACTATCGTAAGCCATACTCTTGCTAGGATCTATATCAAAAGGGTACAATAGGGGTTAGTATGATCCACTTGTACTCTATAGGTATCATAAGGTAACTGAGTAATGCATAAAATAAGATAAGTAAAATTTACTTTGAGCATGTCACTTGCAAGTAGAAAAGTCCCAAATAATAACTCACACTTCATAAAAAGATCTAATGTATATTAGTACACAAAAATAGAAACAACACAGATATAAAGAAAATTAAACAAAAACTTAGAACAAGTTAAGGAAACTAAGAAAAATAATCAAGATGCGTATGCAAATACAATGCAATGCAATGTGGATAAGATGAATGATAAAAGCCATCACATGTATTTCCATATATGCCCACCGAGCTTGCAGCTACCAGGTAGGACCCATGGGGGATTCTCAACCCATATACTATATTTCAATCTCAACTCATCTCACCTCTACAAATTGTGTTCATGGAGATGGTTTTTATAAAAATGTCTCACTTTCTATAAAAAAATAGTATTTTTTAATTAAACTAGTATCTCATAAATGTATATATATATATATATATATATATGGAATAAGGATGTAATGCTAACAATCAACTCAATAAGATGATATCCAATTCATACAACACGTATATATATACAAGTAAGCCTAGATATCAGCTCAATAAGTCCATAATTTATGATGATCAACTTCAATTAGTCACCATCAGAATAAATATGCATACAAGACATTATTAATATGACATCGACCCATAATTCGGGTTATTTTATCATGATAAGCAATCAATGCTAAAATAAGGCGTACATTATAAATATAAGCCCCACACAAGAATCATCACTAAAATGAAGACATTCTAATGCACATATAAGGATAATAAAATCAAATAAATCCCTCACACGAACAACACATAATATTAGATATCATAAGTCAAAAACAAAATATAAGTCCCAAGATGGGCACACAACAATAAAAATAATCTCAAAATATAAATCCCATTGTCTCAATCCAAACCTATAGAAAACTGTACTTATTTATTAACTACCCAACATAATTTGAAAGAAGTTAAATCATAACTTACCTTAAATAAAAAATGATTTGTCTAAAGTTATTCAACATGGATCTTTGTCCTTACGAACAACCTCAAAATTAATTAAAACATTCGAATATAACATCTATGCATTAAAATAAAGCTAATAATAGCCATATTGCTTATATTTAGGATGGGTCCAAAATAGGTTCAAAAAATGTGTTTGTAAGCAAAAGGGGTAAAACCAAAAATATGCAGAAACACATTCCCCAAGGTTATAGGAGTCTATAGGAGAAAACTCATGCAAAAACAGGTTAAAAATGAGATCCAAATCAAAGAAAAATCCTTTTTAAACTTTACTAGTAGAAGTACTAATTTTAAATTTTGAAATCATGATTAGAGGAATTTTTAGATGATATAATTAGTGAAAAATAATGGGAATAAGGTTTTGGAGCGTACCCAATCTCAAATGGCGAACAAATTCTCAAGAATCACACATAAAAATCTCAAATATCCAACAATGGAGTAAAAAATATGAAAAAGAGTATTTATACTAATTCAGCTATGTACACTTAAGTAGTCAAATCACCAATTATACACGACTCTATTTCCTTAGTCATGATGTCACCTAATTTACCCCACTAGTAGGTAAGCCAAACAATAGTCTAGAATAGTAAGTAATGGGTTAGGTGGTGGAAAATGGCATAAATGCCAAAAATGTGCAAATAAGTGAATTACAAGCAATAAAACATATGAATAATAACATAATAAAGTGAGATAAGAGAAGAGTAATATTATCCCATGACCTAGAAAGGTTGGTAGAAGAGCCTCTAATCCAAAATAATAGAGTACTATCAAAGTCAATATACACCAATCTCAAAAATAGAAAGACTATCCTAAAACTAAAGTTGGAGAAAAGGTCAACTGTAGCTCTAAGAGCTCACCTTGTCTCTGATCTCTGACTAGCATAATCATAGTGTCAACAAAGACAACTAGTCCTTTAATATACACCAAAAAGGTATAAAAGTGTAGTATGAGTACCGAAGCCATGGGTACTTACTGGGCATCATCGACTAACTGAGAAAAACCATAATATAAATATAATAAAATGTTAGATAAGTAAGATAAGTCAACAAAAAAGGGAAAACTTGGAATAATACTCCAAATGTGGAAAGTAAACAATCAGAATAATGAAAGTAAGGAGAAGAACATAGCTATCTCTAACTAAATAACCTAACAGGGCCCCCATAAGCTTGGTGAATGCAATCATGAAGAAGTAATATCAATAATTAAACCATGTATCCATATCTCAAAACCATAGCCGTGGATTTTTTAATATCATAACCACCAGACTCGAACTGGTTCCATAATCATCATAAATAGCCTCTCAATAACGGACTTGAATCAAAACTTGTATCATAATTTGTATAGATTTAACCAAAACTTATATCAATATTTACCAGGCTTGAACTAGAATTTATGTTATCATTTGCCAAACTTGAATCGAAACTCATATCATCTTCCAACACAATTCTAGCATAAAACATCGTATGCCTAGAACCTCCTAGGATTAAGAATATAATTTAAATAGTGTGTTAGGGCCTATCAAGTCTACAAATATCTAATAAAAATATTGGCTTAAGGTTGGATGGAGGGGCCCACTTCTAAAACTGAGAATCCATTCTAAGGCAAATTCTTCTTCAAACTAGGCTAAGGTGTCAAATCTCACTACAAGATGATAAATCAGCCTCATTGATCCCTAAGATGGAAATTCTACCTAAACAACAAGTAGTGAAGTCAATTATACCTAATTAAAATCCCTTAAATGGATAAATGATAAAAATCACACTAAATATGCTACTATGTAAGACCCGGCCAAATTCTCATCATCTAAGTCCTTTATAGCATGCTAAAAGAAGTCTCAGCCTTAGAAAATTTTTAGCTAAGTGTTAGAATTTAGTCTTTTCTAAAGCCCTCAAACTTCAAGGAATTTATTTACAACCTTTGCAATCTCCAAAAGTTAGTTTTTAAGTTGATTCATGATCGGGGAAGTCAATTGTACATCTCGGGTGAGTTTTGGAATTTTTGGACAAGTGTAAGGGCATGTTTGGTATACCAAAACAACAACTTGGGGTGATTTTCCTGTGCCACCTCACCCAATTTGGTTTTAAGAGAAGCCCACGGTGCCTCACCCAGAGCGGTGCTCCAAAGCCTGCGATGCCCTAGCCAGTGCAGGCTATATAATTTTCTGCAGTCAAGTTCTGTATTTTAAGGGAAATTTAGTCATTCTTCCTTACCCCAATCCATCTAAACACAAGATTAAAGCCTATTCTAACCATATTAGGCCTTTTTTTCATCAAAATTTTCTCAATTGGAAACCCTAAGCTTCACCATTCATCTCTAAGAATCCCAAGATTCCACCATTCTTTGTTCAAATTAGTCCAAAATTCAAAGTTCTCAATTCAAGAATTCCAAGAATCATCCTCCAAGAATGCAAATAGGATCTCCAAAAGCAATCTTTTTTATCTAGCTCATCATCCAAGATATTTGGGGTTTGAACAAGGATAAATCTTTCGTCCTTGTGCCCAAAAACTTGAATTTTATTAAAGATTACATGATTTGCAAGTTGGGATTTATACCCAAAGTATCTTGTTTTATGTTTATGAAATTATAAGTGATTTAAGCCTTGAATTGTATGTTTATCTCACCTATTTATGCTTTGAATTGAGGATTTATATCATGAATTGCACATCCCTATTGTGAATTGATATTTTCAAGTGTTTCCAAGATAATTGTTCAGAATTAATCTTTATTATGAAATTGTGATCATTTAAGTACATATGCTTTAAACCCAAGTGTGAATTTTGATATTTCATGAAAAGTATATATTTAGCATGCTTTAACAAGAAAGTATTTAGATTTTTAGGAAAGATTGATCTTCCGATCCTAAGATAAGATAGGAATCTCCATTATTTATGATTTAAAAAAAGAGAATCATAATTGGTTTTCATTATAGATCCTTATGCTAATTTAAGGTGGATTTCCTAAAAGTCTGAGTAATAAGTATGGGAGTAGTATTAAGTACCGAGTTGGGTATGATTCCAAGGTCTCATGCTCCAGAACTATATGCCACCATAGGTTTTTGATTTGCCCATAGTGGGCTAAGACAGTAATCACTTTAAGTTATGGTTCTATTCTAATGGCAAGGGTACAACAACTTTTCCTAACATGGGCAATACATTGGACTCCATGTCAGCTCACATGCTTTATGTTGGTTAGAAGAAACTCCCTAAGTCCTAAAGTTCCAAGACTTCCCAAAGTCTTTAAGTTTTAAAAGAAAAGAAATGACTGATAAGATTTTGGAAAACTAACTGTAGAGGCTCACAAGTTTCACTCATATTGTGCTTTCCAAAACAGTAGTAGTTTAAGATTTCAGATTTAAACATGAGCTCATATTTTATTTTTAGACTTAACCAGTATGACTTAAAGAGAAAGTGTAAGTACAACCTTTAGAACTTAATTTTATGACTCATTAGATTTATAAAGCTTGATTTGTTATGCATGATTTTAGTTATCAGTATTAACTTTATGCATGCATGATTTTATAAATTATGATGATATTTTCTTATGTGCTGCACCTCAATATACTCAGTACATTCTCAACGTACTGATCTACATATATGTTTATGTGCTACATTGTCTTATAATGTAGGTTTAGGTGCTCAGTATTAGCAACGTAAGTAGTTCAAGCATCTCTATCTATGCTACCACGGTTGGTGAGTCCTCATGATTCGAGGGCCTACTTCTTTAGATTTTCCCACTTTCATAGTATTTGACTTATCATTTATAGTTTAGTCTGAGTTAGTTAGGGATCTGTCCCAACAGCTCCCTAGTTCTTAAGTAGTAGAGGCTCATCGGACTATTAGTTGATTTCAGACTTTAAGTATTTGAAAATCAAATGGTGTTTTCAGTTTATTTCAATTAAAATTTGATTTAATACGGTACTATTGCATGATTTGTTTATCCTGAAGTAAGCTCCGATTTAGTAGTGGGATCAAAGGGTTAACTTGGCGCTATGCATAGCCTTGAGCACCTTGTGACATCTCGGGATAAAATTTTAGGATGTTACAAACTTGGTATCAGAGCCTAACGTTTAAAGAGTCCTAGGAAGTCAAACAAGATGCATTATGTAGAGTCTTGATCATGGGTGTGAAGTACGCTACATTTATGAGTAAGAGGCTATGGGACATTTTAGGAAAATTCATATCTTTCTTTCATAATCTATCGTCTTTATAGCTGTCTATATCTGCTATTAACTCATGCTCTTTCGTGACAAAATATGCCTCCCCCCAGAACTAATGCCCTTAGGAATGATAATCATCCCCCCAGCCTATTGATCCATGAATGAGAATGTGTTTCATGCTGAGATTTGGGCTGCCTTTCAGGCATTAGCCTATGCTATGAGTGCTAATATTCAAGCCAATAATCAGGCTACAATTCTGTGTTAGCAAGGAGGTGATTAGCTACAGCCAGACTTTATAACTTTATGAGAATGAATTAGCCTGAATTCTTTGGGTCAAATATAGGTGACGACCCCCAGTTATATCTCTATGAGGTCAAAAATATCACTCAAGTTATGCATGTTACTGAGGAGAAGAGTATGGAATTGGCTTCTTATAGGCTGAAGGATGTCGCGTACCACTGGGTTGTTATATGGAAGAAAGGTAGGGGTGAGGATGCAGCTTCCCTGAGTTGGCAGGTATTTTAGGATACTTTTTTAGATTGGTTCTTTCTCATAAGTTGCGCAAAGCCAAGGTTGAGTAATTCATAAACCTGAGGTAGGGCTATATGATAGTAAAGGAGTGTTGCCTTAAGTTCAACCTGTTATCTAAGTATGCCCCTAATTTCATAGCTGACACCAGATGGTGAAGTTTCAGTCCCATGATAAGCAAGTCTTTGAGTAGTCAGATAATTCACTATCTCCTAAAAGTCATTTCATATCCTATATTAAGAGCAGAAAGTTGATATGCAAAGGTTTCATTTACCATCTAGTCCGAGTCAATGACACAAAGTCTGAGACTCCAATAATTCAGTACATTCGAGTGGTCAATAAGTTTCCTGAAGTTTTTTCAAAAGATCTCCCAGGGGTACCCCCTAACAGAGAGATAGAATTTGGGATTGACCTTCTTTTCGATACTCATCCTATTTCTATCCCTCTATATCATATGGCTCTAATAGAGCTTAAGGAGTTGTAAGAGCAACTCAAAGATCTGTTAGATAAGGTTTTCTTAAGTCCTAGTGTTTCTCCAAGAGGAGCTCCCATCCTATTCATGCGAAAGAAAGATGGTTCTTTACATATGTGCATTGACTATCTTCAGCTGAATAAAGTCACTATCAAGAACAAATACCCTCTTCCTACGATTGATGACTTGTTTAATCAATTACAAGGTACAGGTTATTTCTTAAAGATAGACCTTAGATCCAGCTATCATTATCTTAAAGTAAGGTAATGTGACATTCCAAAAACAACCTTTAGGATCCTTTATAGTTATTTTTTGAGTTTCTAGTCATGTCCTTCGAGCTAACCAATGCCCCTACAACCTTCATGGACCTTATGAATCGAGTGCTCAAACAGTATCTAGACATGTTTTTCATTGTATTCATAGATGATATCCTTGTGTACTCTCATAGTGAGGATGGTCATTCAGACCATCTTTGAATCATGTTATAGACTCTTAGAGATCATCAATTGTTTGCCTAATTCAGCAAGTGTGAATTTTGTCTAAGATCAGTAGCCTTTCTCGATCATATTGTTTCCGTCGATGGCATTAGAGTCGATCCCTTAAAGACAAAAGCTATAAGAATTTGGCCTAGACCTCTCTCTTCGTCAGACATTAGGAGTTTCTTGGGTTTAGAAGGTTATTACACACGTTTTGTGGAGCGGTTTTCATCCATTGCATCTCCTATGACCCTATTGACCCAAAAGAAAGTTAAGTTTTAGTGGTCAAATCCCTATGAGAAGAGTTTTCAGGAGTTGAAGACTCGACTCACTTCATCCCCAGTCTTAGTGTTACCTGATAGTACATATGGTTTTTTTGTTTATTATGATTCTTCCAGAGTTTATTTGGGTTGTGTGTTAATGTACAGAGGTAAGGTCATAGCGTTGGCTCTAGACAGTTGAAGTCTTATGAAAAGAATTACCCAACCCATAATCTGGAATTAGCTGCTGTAGTGTTTGCTTTGAAAATTTGGAGACACTATCTATATGGGGTGCATGTCAATGTGTTCACGAATTATGAAAGATTGCAGTGTGTGTTTACTCAGAGGGAATTGAATCTACGTTAGAGAAGGTGGCTAGAATTGTTGAAGGATTATGATATGAGTGTGTTGTATCGCCCAGGAAAGGTCAATGTATTGGCAGACACCCTTAGTAGACTATCTATGGGTAGTGTTGCTCATGTGGAGAATGATAAGAAAGAGCTAGTTTGGGAAGTTCATCGCTTGGATAGATTGGCCGTCAGGTTGGTGGATTTGACCGAGGGGGATGTTTGAGTGCAGAGCAGTGCAGAATCTTTCTTAGTTTCTTATGTAAAGGAGAAATAAGATCAATACCCCATCATAGTTAAGTTAAAAGAGTCAGTTAAAGATCATAAAGTGGAGGTTTTCTCCCAAGGGGGTGATGGTGTGTTGAGATATCAAAGTAGATTGTGTGAGCCATGTGTTGATGATTTGCAACAATGATTTATGGTGGAAGTTCATGGTTCACGTTATTCTATTCATCTAGGTTCTACCAAGATGTACCACAACTTGCATTAAATCTATTGGTGGAGTGGTATGAAGAAAGACATAGACAAGTTCGTAGCTAAGTATGCAACTTGTCAACAGGTTAAGATAGAGCACCAAACGCCTAGTGGTATTTTGCAAGAGTTTAGTATTTCTACTTAGAAGTGGGAAGAGGTGAATATAGACTTTATAACTAGTTTACCTTATTCGCATCGACAACATGACTCGATTTGGGTTATTATAGGAAGATTGACTAAGTCAGCACATTTATTGCCAGTTCATACATCCCATTCAACTGAAGACTATGCTATGCTATATATTAGGGAGTTAGTCAGATTGCTTGGAGTTTCTTTGTCCATCAGATCGGATAGGGGTACTCAGTTTACCACTCGATTTTGGAAAGCTTTTTAGAAGGGTCTTTGTATCCAAGTTCATCATAGTTCCAATTTTCATCCACAGACCGATAGTCAGGCAGGCAGGACCATCCAGACTTTGAAGGATATGTTGAGGGATTGTGTGCTCAATTTCAAAGGTAGTTGGGATGATCATTTGCCATTGATTGAGTTTTTCTACAACAACAGTTATCATACTAGTATTAAGATGACTCCATTTGAGACTCTTTATGAGCAAAGCTATAGATCACTAGTTGGTTGGTTTGAAGTGAGTGAGGCTGCTTTGATTGGACCAGATATGGTGTTAAAAGCTATGGAGAAAGTACAGTGGATTCAAGAAAGATTGAGAATAGCTCAGAGTCTTCAGAAATTGTATGTGGATGTAAGGAGATGAGATCTTGAGTTTGAGGTCAGTGAATTCATTTATTTTAATGTCTCACCCATGAAAGGGGTGAAGAGATTTGGCAAAAAGGGGAAGATTAGTCCCCGTTATGTAAGTCCCTTCTAGATATTGAGCCGTGTTGGAAAATTGACATACGATCTTGAGTTGCCTACATATTTTTCATCCGTACATCCTGTATACCATGAGTCTCTGTTAAAGAAGTGTATTAGTGATCCAACGGTTGTAGTACCCTTAAAAAGTGAAGAGATTCATGATAGCCTCTCTTATGAGGAGATTCCAGTTGAGATTCTTGACCGCCAGATTCGTAGACTAAGGAACAAAGAAGTTCCTTTGGTAAAAGTCCTTTGGCAAAATCAATCCGTTGAGGGCGCCACTTGGGAAGCAGAAGCGGATATGCAGGCCAAGTACGCTCATCTTTTCGTTACAAATTCAGATTCAATTCATGGTAACAAAATTCCCAGATCATCTCTTTTCATTCCAAGTTTCAACTTTATATAGCCATTCATTCAATAATTCTTGCATTTATTATTAGTTTAGTCATGCTTTCAATTTGCATGCCAGTTATAGTTCCAGTTTTCAGCATCTCAGTTCTATCAGACTCATTTGAGGATGAATTTTCCCAAGGGGGAGATGTTGTAAGACCCCATAAAATCCTCGTCGTCTAAGTCCTTTAAAGCATGCCAAAAGAGGTCTCAGACTTAGAAATTTTTTAGCTAAGTGTTAGGACTTAGTCTTTTCTAAAGCCCTCAAACTTTGAGGAATTTATTTACGACCTTCCTGACCTTCAAAAGTTAGTTTTTAAGATGATTCATGAACGGGGAAGTCAATAGCACATCTCGGGTGAGTTTTGGAATTTTTGGACAAGCGTAAGGGAATGTTTGGTACACAAAAACAGCAGCTCGGGGCAATTTGCCCGCCGCGCCTCGTGCAGTCCGATTCTAAGAGAAGTCCGCAGTGCCTCGCCCAAAGCGGCACTCCAGAGCCCGAGGTACCCTAGACATATAATTTTTTGAAGTCAAGTTTCACATTTTTAAGGGTAATTTTGTCATTCTTCCTTACCCCAATCCGTCTAAACACAAGATTAAAGCCTATTCTAACCATATTAGGCCTATTTTCATCAAAATTTTCTCAATTCAAAAGCCTAAGCTTCACCATTCATCTCCAGAATCCCAAAATTCTACCTTCTTATTCCAAATTAATCTAAAATTCAAAGTTCCCAATTCAACAATTCCAAGAATTATCCTTCAAGAACACATATAGGATCTCCAAAAGCAAGCTTGTTCATCTAGTTCAGCATCCAAGGTATGTGGGGTTTGAACAAGGACAAATCTTTCATCTTGGTTCCCAAAAACTTTAATTTTATTAAAGATTACATTATTTGAAAGTTGGGGTTTATGCCCAAAGTATCTCGTTTTAAGTTTATGAAATTATAAGTGATTTATGCCTTGAATTGCATGTTTATCCCACCTATTTATGCTTTGAATTGAGGGTTTATATCATGAATTGTACATCCCTATTATGAATTGATATTTTCAAGTGTTTCCAAGATAATTGGTGAGAATTAATCTTCATTATGAAATTATGATCATTTAAGTACTTATGCTTTAAACCCAAGTATGAATTTTGATATTTCATGAAAAGTAATATCTTTAGCATGCTTTAACAAGCAAGCATTCAGATTTTAAAGAAAGATTGATCTTCTTATCCTAAGCTAAGATAGAAATCCACATTATTAATGATTTAAAGCAAAGAGAAGTATAATTGGTCTTCATTATAGACCCTTGGGCTAATTTATGGTGGATTTCCTAAAAGTTCTAAGCAATAAGTATTGGAGTAGTATTTAGCACCAAGTTGGGTATGATTCCAAGGTCTCATGCCCTAGAACTACGTGCCACCATAGGTTTCTGATTTTCCCATAGTGGGCTAAGATAGTGATCACTTAAGTTAAGGTTCTATTCTAATGGAAAGGGTAGAACAGATCTCCCCAACGTGGGAAAGACGTTGGACTCCATGTTAACTCATATCGTTTATATCGGTTAGAAGAAACTCCCTTAGTCCCAAAGTTCCAAGACTTCCCAAAGTGTCTAAGTTTAAAAAAAAGACTGAAAAGCTTTTGGAAAACTAACTGTAGAGGCTTACAAGTTTCACTCATATTGTGCTTTACAAAACGGTAATAGTTTCAGATTTCAGATTTAAACGTGAGCTCATATTTTTATTTTAAACTTAGCTAGTATGACTTAAAGAGAAAGTATAAGTACAACCTTTAGAGATAAATGTTATGACTCACTAGATTTATAAAGCTTGATTTGTTACGCATGATTTCAATTATCAGTATTTTATACATTCCAGCTTCGGTGAGCCATTTACATTTAGCATGCATGATTTTAGAAATTATGATGATATTTTCTTATGAACTGCACCCCCATATACTCAGTATATCCTTAAAGTATTGATCCACATATATGTATATGTGCTACATTGTCTTATAATGTAGGTTTAGGTGCTCATTATCAGCAACACGAGTTGTTCGAGCATCTTTATCTATGCTTCCACAGTTGGTGAGTCCTCATTATTTGAGGGCCTACTTCTTTAGATTTTACAGCTTTCGTAGTAATTGACTTATCATTTACAGTTTAGTCTAATTCAGTTGGGGATTTGTCCCAACGGCTCCCAAGTTCTTTATTAATAGAGGCTTGTCGGGCTATTAGTGATTTTATACTTTCAGTATATGACAATTAGATGGTATTTTTAGTTTATTTTTGTTCAAATTTGATTTAATACAGTACTATTGCTTGATTTGTTTATCTTGAAGTAAGCTCCCGATTTAGTAGCAGGCTCAAAGGGTTAACTTTGGGCTACGCGTTGCCTTGAGCACCGTGTGACGTCTTGTGATTAGATTTTGAGGTATTACACCCTATGACCTAATTCCAAACCCAAAACTAGGATAATATCATATCAATATAATGATTTATCCTAATGTCAGAGAAAGGTAATCCTAGCTTCATTCGAAAAATCATCCTGCTTTAAAATCCCTAAACATAGCTACCTGGATATCGATGTAAGCTCCATAAAGTTCACTAAATTGTTGACTTTCCCTTCAGAGAAGCTTTCATATGATGACATGCTGTCAAAATAGTAATCTACTCATAAGAGAACAACGTTATCTATATTGCATTTTTGTCTGGGTCTAAAATCAAGTCAAAATCCCATGTAGGTCCCGCTTACAAAATTACAATTTCAAAATCATTAATACATCCTTCTATGCTTAGAGATTATTTATCCTTAAGAGTGGGTATATTCCAAGCTCAAATGATGCCAAAATCAACTCACAAAGAACTAGAGATTTATGACTAATTTTAGGGAATTAACCCAAGAGTTAAAAAAGAACTTAAAAGGATTTTAACAAGAAAATGGTTATTTCGAGCTAGAAAACACCCCATGATCTCCCAATTATTTGTCTCTTAATTTCCCACAATCTCTAGGATTTTTAGCTCTTGAGACTTGTGATAAATTGGGAGAAGATGGGGCAACAAGGGGATTTAGTCACCTCCCAAGTGCCACTTAAGCGGCTACTTGACCACTTAAGCAGTCACTGCTAAAGCAGCCTAGTACCACTTAAGAAATACCCGACTAGTCTGATCCTTCTGCTAAACCTGGCAAGATGACTTTTAAGAGGTCTCTACTTTAGAAAATTTGCTTCCACTAAAGCAACCCATCTGGAAAGCCTTGGATTCTAAATTGGCCACTGCTAAAGCCACCAATGGTCTACTTTAGCAATGCACTAGCTAAGTTACACCAACTAAAACTTGGAAAATCCAATGTTTCCACCGACCCCTCAGCATTCATTCAGAATCCCATGAATCCAAACAAACTATGTTACCCGACCAAATTTGATATTTCAAACTCAACAACACCACTGAATTTTCCATCTAGGGTCATTTCGATAAAAAGTAGGCCCTATACCTATGCGCCATTTTTATCAATTTCTGACCAATAGTCTAAAGTGAGCCCGAAAGCCTTGAGACCCAAACCATGGTTTCATTAGCCTAAAATCAATGTTTCAAAGTTGAAGAACTATTAGAATTGGCATATGAGGTCGTTAACTTGATGTTTATTCATGATAATGTATCCTTAATAGTGAAGGCTTAAAAGAAGAAAATTGGCTCTAAAAACTAAATAAACTACCTCGGTAACTGAACTGTCAGCTCTAGTAACTCACAAATGACTTGGCAAAGATATAGAAAAGCTCTAAATGGAAAAAATATATGGAAAGGAAAATAACCCGGAGGATCGTTAAAACTTAAGTGGTCATCGCTTAAGTGATGGATGACCGCTAAAGCAATCTAGCCTATTGTGACACCCTAGGTGTTGGCCACTAAAAATTCTAAGTTTTTGAACTCACTATCCTGACTACAACTCACCCTGTGAGTCGTACGGGGTCTTGATGGGTCATAGGACCAAAATCGTAGGTTGTATAGTGAGTTTTACCTAAGTTTTTGCCTTGGTGATGACCTGAGGTAACGAGCTTCTTTTTGTAGCCAAGCCAATGATACCTAAGGTGTTATTTATTGAGTATGACTACAATGTAATGAGTTGTATGGACTCTTTATGAGTCGTATGGTCCTTCCATAACTTGACCAGTGATGATTTACCTTGACATTGTCCAACATATGACTAAAGGCCACGAGTAGTAGGGTGTCCCTACGAGTTGCAAGGTCACCAGTAGAGACTGGGCGATAAGTTTTTATTCTTTTATTTTAGGGGCACTTTGGACATTTCCCTCTTTACCCACTTAGACCCCAAGTCCATAAAACACCTTTGGGGTATTATTTTAACACTTTAACAAATTAAAAAAACCCTTTTTACTCTCTCAATCAAAACAAGCTAGGGTTTCCTCAAGGTTGAGAATCTAGGGGTCAATTCAAGATTTCTTCTCCATAATTGAGAATCCTTCAGGAGTGTTACTCTTCCCCAACAATTACTTCATAAAAGCATGTGTTTTAAATAGTTATCCATGTGGTTTTGATGTTGGTTTTGGAACATGGTTTGAGGGTTTTAAATTTTTGTTTTTGAAATATATTTCCCATGGTTTACATATAATTGTTCATGCGTTATTTATGGTTTTGAACTTGTGGGGTGCATAGGCATGGTGAATAAACTAAGAGATTGTGATTTCCCCCAAATTTTGTGATTATTGACAATTGAATTGGTAATAATAACCCAACCAATTTTGTGAAAGTGGTTTTGAGTTTGAGTATAATTGCATTGAAATACTTTCAGAACAATTGCATGATATAAAGAGGTATTTGAAACACGATGGATTGATTTGATGAACAAAGGGAGTCAGTGTCCCCCCCAACTTGTATTATTGAATAAAAAGAGTTATTTTTCATAAGTTAATAGAAATTGTAATGGAATGATGATGTTACCTTTCAAGTGTATTTGGTATGATGATACCAATAGTGTAGGCCTAAATGTGTATTACTGTTCAATAAATAGGAATGTGTGATAAATGTTTTAATGGGGCTCAAAGAGGGTTGTGTAGCTGGGCCGTTAAAGTGGAGGTCCCAATGGACCAATACTAGAAACCACATTTATAAGCATAGGGGTCTAAATAGCTTAGGGTTCGAGTCTCCTTTCTTATTAACGAGTGGTTCGAGCCCCCCATGTTAAATACCCTGGGGTTTGAGTCTCCTTTCTTATTAACGAGTGGTTCGAGTCCCCCATGTTACATTAAATGATCGGGTGCTTAAGTCACATTAGTATATGATTGGGAAGTTCGACTCCCTCATGTATATATATAAGATTATTCTTCGATTCATGCGGCTATATGTACAGGGGCCCGATTAGGGGTGAGAGCTAGGTCCCATATAGCCCATGGGTACTATTATGATGGTTACATTACACAACCCAGGTTAAGAATTTAAAAGTGCATGCTAAGCCTTGTTCCCTGTCCCAATATGTTATATAAGTGTATATATATATATATATATATATGCATACATATATGTGAACATGTATATTGAGTTCAACTGGATTTTGAATTGTCAATACTTTATCCTTATCCCTGAGTTACATGCTAGTGGTCAACCCACTAACCGTCTTTGAATGCTATATCTCCATGCGATATAGGGTCTGAAGGCTATCCTACTTTTCCTGTGCAGTTTTAGATGGATCGACTCAATTCGTCAGTCATTTGTGGTGAAGTGGTGAACTTTCATTTTCTGAAAGACTTGATCATTCCATTGGTTTCCTTTCATTAACTAGAATTAAAAAGTTCAGATTAACATTATCATTGTCATTGTCATTGTCATTGTCAGGGTTAGGGGCATGTCCCGACTTAGATTGTTCTCGGATTAGTAGAGACTTTGTGGATATTACTGTGGATTGGGTATTGTTATTGACATTCTTAGATTTCTTTGAGTTTATTACCTTACTATCTTGAGATATGTTCAGATTTCAGCGACTGTTAGGGGTTTTATATCTCATTTAGCTAGGAAAAAGGGGTGGTCTCTGATCCTCAGTGGATTGAGATACCCGGAACATCCAGGTCCTGCTTTAGTTGTGACACCTATGTCGAAAGGCCACTAAAACAGTTCCTTTTTCTACTGAAGTGGAACTTTCTAAAGCATTCAACTTCCTACTTATCCCGTAGGGTAAGCGGCCACCGCTAAAGCGATACTTTGGCCGCTAAATCAATTACACCAAATTCAACTACACTAGCAACTTTGATAAGTTGTAACATTGTTGGTCAACCCCTAGGGATTTGTTAGGAATCTCATAAATGCAAATGATACTGCTAGGCTAATTTTGATATTCCAGATTCAGTGGTGATTCTGATTTAAAAAAAAATTATTTTTACAAAATTAAACTCGAAACCCACTTCTTACTATTTCCAAATAAAGGGTTGAAATGAGATATAAGTATCCTAAAATCAAACCAACCATACTACTAACCAAAATTTAACATTTTGAATCTACTGACGCAGTCTCTTTTGACATTTGACACTTGAACAACAAATATTGATCAAAGTCAACTATATGTCTTCTCAATTATCTAAAACCATAAGCTCTCACAAATCATTCTCAATCGTATAAAAAATCGTGCCAATCATCCTCGAATCTTAAAATCAACATATAGCAACTAAGGGGAAAGGCAAATAGTCCAAACATATAAAATGGAAAATTCATAAATTTAGATCATTATAAATTAGGATACTTGGTTAAGAAATCTAAAATGTCCTTTTTTCATGCCATTCCACCAATAGACTTCCCATAGATCATGATACATCTCTTTGGCACCTTAATGAATAGAACAACAAGACACGTAAGCTTTTATCAATATCTAATGCCCTAAATTAGCCATATTTGGAACATATAATCAACCCTAGTTACAAACCATACCATATCCTCTTTTGGGCAAAACCTCTACTTTCTGCTAGGGGATAACGTCTTTTAGCTGATGTAAGTAGGATCATTGTTGTGCTTCTTCTTTGCTTTATCCACTAGTGAAGACTCTCACCCATTCAAAACTATAATACCACCATCATCTGAATCCATAAGGCGAACCCCTAAGCGATAAAGTCTATGGACATCTTTGTCCCAACCTAAAACCAAGAGTCATGATGGCACTTGTCACGAGAAGCCTTGACAAGTAATCTTATCACACAAACTGGTACAAAAAGGGAAAATAATAACCATGACCTAAAGTAAGGATTCTAGAATAAAGCTGAACCACACAATATAATAAAAATGGAAGAATATAACTAATGATATCATACCATAATCCCCGAACCTAGTGTCACAGTTTAAGAACATCACTAGCACAACTCGAGATCAAAATACATAAGGTATCCAAAACAGGAATAACTCTGTCTCTGAATGCAAAATAAAGGCATAGCTAAATAAAGAAAGGTAGTAGTTGACTCAAGAATCAAGAATCCAAACCACTACCTTGAATAGCTTTAAAGTATTGCCCGAAGTCAACCACCGTGAGGTGCACTCAAATCAGGATCTCCACTATGAGGGGTTAGTATGGTCCACTTGTACTCAGTAGGTATCATAGGCTGACTGAGGAAGAAATAAAATAAAGTATACAAAATACACAATAAGGATATGTCACCTGCAATCGGAAAATGTCCTAAACGATAGCCCACGCAGTCTCTACTAACAATTTTATAATATTTACATACACCATAATAATACAAAAGAGAAGTACTAGTATACATGTATCACACATATAAATATAAAGGAAGAAATACACATAGAAGGTATCAAATTAAGGAAAATAATACATCATAGAAATATAGAAAGTAAATACAAATGCGATGGAGATGATGATGATAATTCTAATGATGATGATGAAGAAGATGCCCGAGGTTGTCGCACAACTTTCATATATACCTATAAAGCTAAAACTTCCTGATGTAGGATCCATGAGGGGTTCATTAACTTGTACAAAACCAATATCCAATACCAATATCCATAACTCCTCTCCGGTACATCCTTCAGCAGAGAGTTTTAAATATCACATTTTCTGTTAAAAAAAGTCAATGGTTCCAGTATTTCAATGGTAATGGCAATGTTTCATGAATGTATATGATATGAAAATATTATTCTCAAAATTAACAAAAATAAGTATTGCCATATCCAACCAATACACCGACCAAGTGAGCCAATATTCCACTCAACCATTCAAGAATTCCAACATAAACCATATGCCAAAAGAGTAGAATACAATTAAATTACACCATTGATACCACATTAGGCTTTTTCATTAACAGGATACAATTGATTTCATGTATACAAGGCCAACAACATCATATAAGACCCCACATAGTCACATATAACGAATAATGTTCCAAAAATCACCAAATACATCAGTATATAGGCCACCACATGAGCACGACACAATAATTATAACCATTTTCATGATTAGTTCCTACACCCTTAACATGTTTTTGTATCAACATTAACTACCCAATCCAACATAAATAAATTTAAGCCATAACCTACCCTAAATACCAAAACCAGTCCAAAAGTTTTCAATCCAAAGCCTTACTAATCACAAATGGACCCAAAATCCACTAAATCATACAAATTTAGAATCTATGCATCAAAAGAAAGACGTCAATACCCATATTTTCTATTTTTGTATTGGGGTCAAAAAAGACCCCTAAAATAGGTTTTGAAAAAGAAGGGTAAATTGTAATTTTATTTTTAAAACATGGTCCCCATATTTATAGTAGTTTCAAATTAAAAAAACCAAGCAAAAATGAGTTAAAAATAAAGTCCTAATTGAATAAAATCATGATTATACTTTACCAACAGAAATCCTCAAAATTCATTTTAAAATAAAAAATAAAGTTGTTTTGAAGATGAAACCAAAAGAAAGTGATAGTTATATGATTAGAAACCATCCAAGTGAAAACGAGTAGAAATCAGGGTTTGGATCGAAGAATTACAATTTTTTGGCCTTACAAGCCAAAATCCCCAATTTCTACCTTTTTAATTTGCGTTTGAACAAGAATTACATAATAAAATTTGGAGAAAATGGTTGAAATAGGTGTTATGGAGCATACCCAAACTTAAAAATTGAATAAATTGCTCAAAATCACGAAACCCAAAGCTCTAACTCTTAAAATGGTGAAAATAGCGAACATGGTATATAAGGGACCCAAACATCGCATACGCAATCACCGGGTCACTTAAGCAGTACCTGGCCTGAGGCTAACTATCACATATGCAAACCTATCATCGCATATGTGAGTCCCATGATCGCGACAAAGATATAGCATATGCGACACTTACGTCTTGTCAGGTGAGTCCGTAAGTGACTAACCCACTGCGTTTGTGGGTACACCCACACTATTTGGAGGCTTGGAGTATTCTATGTCTTTGTGGATACTCGAGATTCATCCAGAATCTCATGAACCTAAATGTACTATGATACCCTATCAAATTCGACGATTTAGCCTTAATGGCTATATCAGATATTTGAAAAAAAGTAATGTATTTGTTGGAACCCTTGAGTGTTGCACTACATAGTGAGGGAACGGGTCCCTTAAATTCAAACATAAGGAAAAATACTATAAATCAACCAGGAATAAAAAGAATTACAGGAAGAGTAAAAATACACATATTTTAATATGGAAACTCCTTTGCTCAAAGAAGGAAAAACCATGGATTTCCCTAACAAGCACCTTAGAAACCCACTATAACCAACCTTTTGATTAAAGAATCGATTTTAGCCTAGGTAGCTCCTTCTTGTAGTAACTCTACAACTGCCTTGGAAACTCTACCAATACTTCCTCAACACTGGTTAACTCAAACTAGTTTTGGACTTAGGTAACTCTACCTAAGCATTATCACACAAGAAGAAAATTCATTACTCTTATACTCTGAATAATTCATTTTCAAATCAGAACTCACTCAAGTCACTCTCTAATGTAGCACACAAAAATAAGAACTTGATCTAAACATGAGTTTTTGCCTTTTTTCTCTCTTCAGTACTCTTTTTGTATTTGCAAAAAACCGTTTGAAGAAAAATCATATTTTTATTTTATAGAGGAGTGATGATTAGGGCTGAAATTTCATTGGACTAGGTGTCATAATAAGTACGAGAAACACCTGCCAGTTATTACATAAACAAACACAGCTCTAAAGACGCGTGCCAGCTGTACTATTTCCTTGAACATCCTGGGACTTGGTCCCTTGTAGTCATCTACTCATTATCAAAACTACGTATATCAACTTCCCTATTTTTGATGATGACAAACCAACGACAAAGCTTTGAGCATCAGTGCATATATAGGGACCTAGGACTTAGTCCCTATCATCATGCTTCCACCATTATGTAACATAGGGACCTAGGACCTAGTCCCTTGTTGTAATTTTGCAGCAGAAACTCTGATCTCATGAACATAATTACTTTGCTGCTTCCCCCTGTCATTACCACAATAATTTATCTTGTGTATTTGCATACTTTTTTTTGTCATTGTACCTGCATACCTTCACTGTAGCTTATTAAATCCTTCCTTCCCCCTGTCAATATCCAAATATATCTACAAAACAATTTATTCTAGTTCCTCCCTTGATATCCCTTCCTCTACATGAGATCAGTATTCCTCCTTTTGACATCATTGAAAAGTGAAAATAGTAAACCATAAGTAATAGTAAGCACAAGTTAGTTAACTCATGGCTAGTGGGACAACACTAACATGAAGAATATTTTTACAGTAGAAAAAGATAAAGAGAACAAAAGCAAGAACTCATTCATAGTCATTAGATTATGTATCATTGCAGTGCAAGATTTACATTTCACATTCCATAGAAAAATCCAGAGAAGTTAGAGGAGTTAAAAAGCTAAAAGATTTTGGAAGAAGGTTTGGAGAAGTAAAATCATATGATAGCGCAACTGTCAAGATTTAGTAGTAACAATTATGTTGTAGTATTCACGCTCAAAACCTCATCAGATAGAGTTGTAACCTTCTTCTTGATTGCATTATTTCTCACTTCTAAGTTTTGCAAAGACATGTGGATCATCTTTTAAAAATTTCTGACTTTGCACCAGCTATCACCCAACTTCTGTATTTCTATCATTCGTCTTTTGGTTTTTGAGACCATCCAAACTTCCTTTTGGTTTGATAATAGCCCAAGGATCACAAGTCAACATACTATTTAAGAGGTAATGTGTTTTCAGGGATAGATTTTCATTAAAAAGGTAAGTGAAGAAAGGGTTTGGCTTTGAATAGTTAAGATAGTTGAGTTGGACAGGGTCCATGAACTTAATGGAAAAATGATTTTGATCTCAACTTTACATAGGAAAACTTTTCTAACATAGAGAGAGAGAGAGCATGCAACCTTTTTTATTAGAATATAAACATGCATATTTATGATACTAACCTGAGAGATAGGACTAGGTCCCTCTATTTTTTGAGTGATTTCTCAAATTTATGCCTACTTTACCTATTTTCTTCCGAAGTTGTTCCATGGGTGTATACCTAAAAAGGTATGATACTGAGTTAGACTAAAAAGTACTTACTTTACCAAGGATACCTGTCTCCTAATCATATCCAATTTTGTGGAAAATACTAATTAACATGGTAGGTTAGGTCATTTTGATTAGTCCTAACTTCAACCTGTTCTTCACAAATTTTTCTTTGTGAAGTTCCTTATGAAGGATATCTACTATCTGATCCTCAGTCTTGCAGAACTTTATGCAGATTGCTCCTTTCTCAACTTGTCTCTTAGGAAGTGATGCCTCACATCAATATGCTTAGTCCTCTTGTGCTGCACTAGATTCTTGGCCATTTTTAGAGAACTTGTGTTTTCACACATTAGAGGGATAGGGTTTGAGACAATACTAAAATCTTTCAATTATTGCTTGATCCAAAATAGTTGTGCACAATAAGAAGCAACAACAACATATTCAGCCTCAATAGTAGATAGAGCAACTGAGTTTTGCTTCTTAGATCCCCCAAGAGATTAAGGATAAGCTAAGAAAATGTGCCATTCCTAAAGTGATTTTTTTATTTTCCTAATATCCAGCATAGTCAGCATCAACATAACTTACTAAGTCAAAACTATCTCCTGATGGAGAATATAGGACCAGGTCCCTTGTCCCCTTTAGATACTTAAGAACTCTTTTTACATCTTCAAAATGGGACTCCATTGGTTATGCTTGAAATCTGGCACATATTCCTACACTAAAAACAATTTCAGGCCTACTTACAGTGAGACATAGAAAGGATCCAATAATCCCTATATACATTGTCCCATTCACTAAAGGACCTAAATAATCATTGTCCATTTTTGAGCTGGTTCCAATTGGGGTGTCAATTGTCTTAATATCTCCCATGTTATACTTCTTCTGTAGCTCCTTGATGTACTTCTCTTGATAAATCACTGTCCCTTCAAAAGTTTGATTAATCTATAGGACTAGGAAGAAGTTCAATTCACCCATCACACTCATCTCGAATTCACTTCCTATTAGCTTAGAGAATTCTTCACATAGGAATTCAAAAATATATCCAAGGATTATATCATCAACATATATTTGGACAATCAATAGGCTGCTACCTCTGGTCATTAAGAATAGAGTATTATCTTTCTTTACTCTTTTGAAGCCATTTTCTAGGAGAAAATTTGAGAGTATCTCATACCATGCCCCTGTTGCTTGCTTCAAACCATAAAGAGCTTTATCCAATTTAAGTACATGATGAGGAAAAATTGCATCTTCACAACCTAAAGGTTGTTTCACATAGACTTTTTCCTTTAGGTTTTCATTCTGGAAGGCACTTTTGACATCTATTTGAAATAGTTTGAATCCCATGTATGCAACAAATGCAACAAGAATTCTGATTACTTCTATTCTTGCTACAGAGGCAAAGGTCTCATCATAGTCAATTCCTTCTTCCTGGTTATAACCTTGACCAACTAGCCTTACTTTATTTATATGGATAGTGTCATTCTTATCTTGCTTATCTTTGTGCACTCTTTTGGTCCCAATAATTTTTCTATCAGCAGGCCTGGGGACAAGATGCCAGATTTTGCTTCTTTCAAATTGATGGAGTTCTTCCTATATTGCATTGATCCAATCAGCATCTTTTAAGTCTTTTTTCATATTTTTAGGTTCAATTTTTTACAAAAGGCTAAAAATGGCAAATATTTCTAGCATGAGACCTGGTTTGGACACCTGCTTCCAAAGGTGTAGTCAGGTTCTCAAGGGGATGAGAGGATTTATGCCTCCAGTTTTGTCTTATGAGATTGATACCACTAGGACTAGGTCTCTATGAATTTTGACTAGTTTTCTATGGTTATTCTTCTGCTGGAACTCGAATTTGTGACTGAGATTTTGGATCATCATCACTGTTATCACTCTCATCTACATTATTTATTCCATGATAATTATCTTCAATATTTTCATCCCTTTGAATAGGAATGAGTTCTTCAACTTCTGAATCTTCATAATCTCCTGAGTTCATTTGATTACTTGACTCACTAAAGATCACATGAACACTTTCTTCAACACACAAAGTTCTTTTATTGAATACTCTATAACCCTTGCTGGTTGAGGAGTTGCCTACAAATACTTCTTCATCACTGTTGGAATCAAATTTTCCCAATTCTCTCTTCCCATTGTTTAGCACAAAACATTTGTATCCAAATAGTTTGAAAAAGTTTAGCTTAGTATTTGTATTGAATACCAGCTCTTATATAGTCTTATTTAGAAGTGATCTAATCAAACACCTATTAATCACATAACAAGAAATATTTACTGCTTTATCCTAGAAAATAGAAGACCACTATCAATTAGCGTGGTCCTGGAAATCTCTGTAAGTGTTCCTTTCAATAACTCCATTTTGGTATGAGGTTCTAGGAGTAGAAAGTTGTGACTTATTCTATGCTCAGCACATAATTGATCAACTTAAGATTTATCAAATTTAGTTCCATGATCAGAACTGAATTCAATTATTTTTGTAATTTAGCTTCACTTGGATTTTCTTGGTAAAAGCCACAAGAACCCCATATGTTTTATCCTTGGTTCTTAAAAACATTGTCCAGGTGAACCTGGAATAGTTATCTAAAATAACCGTCCCATATTTCTTCACTCCTCTACTTTGAACTTTAATAGGTCCACATAAATCCATGTGTCGTATTTCAAGAGGTCTGGAGGTGTTTACTTGTTTCTTCCATTTGAAGGAGGATCTGGTCTATTTACCTTTAACACAAGCATCACAAACTTTATTTTCTGGAAATTTCAGCTTTGGCAAACCACGGACCAGGTCCCTTGAATTTTAACATAGAGGAACTTACATGTCCCAGTCTTCTGTGCCATAAATTTGCATCTTCTCTTTGATCTCTTAAATAAGTCAATTCCCCATCAACAATTGACTCCAGATCAACTACATACATGTTTTTTTATCCTATTGGCTTTGAGAATAATTCGTCCAGATTTCATGCATGATATAGTACATCCATCAGTTGAGAATTTTACCTTATTCCCTTTGTCCTAGATTTGAGATACACTTAGAAGATTGTACTTAAGACCATTCATATAATACACATCTTCTATTACATGGTGAGGTGATTTTCCAATCCTTCCAACACTTTGGATTACCCTTTTTTAGCATTTCCAAAAGGCACACCTTCCCCTTGAAGTGTCTTAAGGGTAAGAAAGCAATCGGCCCTTCCAGTCATATATCTTGAGAAACCACTATCCATAAACCAGTTTTGGGTGAAATCCCCCCTTTCTACTCCATTTTCTTCTTTATCTTCAGTAGTTTCCATTAGAGAACACCATAAATCTAAGATTATTTTACTATCATCCTTTTTTTATCATGAAACCATCTCTATAATATTTGTCTTTCTCAGATTTATTTTCCAAATCTTCGCATGCATCCAATACCTTCTTAACTACACAACTACCTGCATCCTTCCTTCATGACTTCTCAAGATTCTGGTCCTTCTCTTGTATTGGGTAGTTCCTCATGAATTCTTCAGAGCTACCACCTTTTTTCATTTCTCTAACAATCCTTGTTGCCAGAAATGAAACCTCAATGTCATCTTCACCTGAGTCAAACTCTAAAGCCTTTGCTTTACTTTCCCAGGACTTTGGACTAAATCTTAGGATTGTTCTCATTTCTTTGCACAAGGGAACCTTTTATCCTATTTTCATATTCAGTGAGGCAACGATGATGACAAAAACACTCTAGGTATGGACCTTTTAGAGTGAACCCTTTTTTTTATACCAATTATTGGAACCCTTGGGGGTTGTACCACACAGTGAGGGATCAGGTACCTCAAAGTCAAACATAGGGAAAAACACTGTAAAGCAACAAAGAAAAAAAGAAAGTGTGCAGGACGAGTAAGAACACACGATTTTAACGTGGGAAACCCTTGCTCAAGGAAGGAAAAACCATGTCTTTCCCTCACAAGCAGATCAAAAATCCACTATAATCAACCTCAAGATTATAGACTCTATTTCAGCCTAACTCTAGGTATCTCTTGCTTGTAGTAACTCTTCTACAGCTTAACCTTGGAAACTCTACCAAGACTCCCCTAACACTAGTTAACTCTAACCAGTTTAGACTAAGGTAACTCTACCTAAGCCTTCTCACACGAGAAGAAAAGTTCATTACTATTATACACTGAGTAATTCATTTATAAATTAGAACTCACTTCAGTCACTCTCTAGTTTAGCACACAAAATTAAGAGCATGAGCTAAACTTAGGTTTTTGCTTTTTCTCTATCTTTAACACTCTTTTTGTACTTGTAAGAAATCATTTGATGAAGAAGCATCTTTTTTATTTTATAGAGAAGTAATGACTAGGGATGAAATATCATTAGACCAGGTTTCCTAATCAGTACGAGCAACACCTTCCAGTTTGTTACACAAACAGACAAAGCTATGTAGATGCGTGCTAGTTATACTATTGCCTTGAATATCCAGAGAGCTGGTCCCTTGTAATCATCTGCTTATCATAAAAACCATATATAGCAGTATTCACAAAGTTGACCCCGAAACCCAATTTCACAACTTCTTGAACTGAGGGTCGAAATGAAATATAAAATTCATAAAACCACACCAACCATGCTACCAACCTAAAACTGATGTTCCAAATATACTGACATAGTCCAATTTATCATCCGACATATAGATCAATGACTGTTGGCCAAAGTCAACTATAAGACTTTTCAAGACACCAAAAAACCATAATTTCATTTAAATCACACCAAAATATAATGGGAGCCATGCCAAACACCCCAATACCTTAGAAATACCCCCACGTAACCACTGAAAGGGGTTAAATAGTCAAATCATAGATAAATGAATTTTTCATGTAAATCATGAAAAATTAGATTGTTACATCATCCACTATTAAAAATCTTATTTGTCCTCGAGCTAAAGGTAAGGGAAAATAACTGAATCAACAAAACACTGTGGATAAGAACTACGCATAGTAGACTTGACCTCCCAAGTGTACACATCAACTTAACCAATGGAATATCTCTAGAATGCAATCGTAAAACTTCCCTATCCAAGATGGAGACAAGATCCTCAACAAAAGACAACCTCTCATCTAAATAAATCGAATCCCAATGAATGACATGAGACTCATCTAGAATATAATGGCGAAGCATGGAAACATGAAAAACTAAATGAACAACTGATAAATCAAGGGGCAAAGCCAACTCATAAGCTACATCACTAATAGTCTAAAGAATATCAAATGGCCTAATACACCCGTGGATAAGCTTTCCCCTCTTCCCAAACCACATCACACCTTTCAGGGGTGAAACTCAAAGAAAAACACGATCACCCACACCAAAACTCATGGCACAAAGTCTATGATCTGCATAGCACTTCTACCCACTCTGAGTCGCTCGAAGTCTATCCTAAATAATGTGAACTCTATCCAATGAATCACAAAGCAGGTCTATATCTGAAGGTCTAATGTTAGAAAACTTAAACCAACCAACTGAAGAGCGGCAACATCTACCATACAAGGCCTTAAAAAGAGCCATATCAATACTAGAATGGAAGCTATTATTATACGCATATTCTGCAAAAGCTAGATGTTTCTGCCATTTGACACCAAAGTCCATCACATAAGTGTGGAGTACATCCTCCATTACTTGAATAATCTTCTCTGATTGACCATCATTTTGGTGGTGAAATACCATGTTAAAATAAACTCGAGTACCTAATTCAGCCTAAAAAGTGTTTCAAAAGTGAGATTTTAACACTAAATCTCGATCTGAGATGATAGACACTGGCTGTCATAACCTGAACTAGGGCTTAGTCATGATAGGTATCTCAAGTCTGCCGAGGATCGAACACCACTCTCTTATCCTAGCCAATTAGAACAGAATAAATAGTGTGACAACAAAGGCAATCCAAAATAGGTATAAGAAAGATAAGTAACCCAAGACAAGGTTTTAACAAATTGAAAAAATATCCGAATCCACAATTATCCACAAAGAATCTAATTTTGAAAGAACAACTTAAGTTGGGACATGCCCCTGATTGTAGCCAAAAAGGGGATCCAAAGTAGTCTAGACATAAATAAAACCATGAGGTAATAAGCCTTTTGGAATAAAGAGGCTCATTACTCCAAGCTGACTCATGAACAATCCAAGAATCACCTATCACTATGCAAGGTAATAGAAGTATCTCCGAACCTGCATCGCATAAGGATACAACGTCTAAGGATAGTTTACGCGGTGAGTGCTAGTGTAATACCCTGTATTTTCCTAGCTTAATTTAACTCTCAATGCATGAGTTATCCTATATAAATTTTTAAAATACTCAGTATTTTTTAGTTTAGAGCTTACCTTTGCATAGGAAATTCAGTCACCTTTCCAACGATATAAAATTTGCCCAAATCCAATAACCGGGTGAAGAGTTAGAGCCATTTTTGTAAGATAGTATACCACCTAGGACATCAACGCGCCACGGAGGCATGCCAAATGGCAATTGTCACTTTCCAATGTTCCATCGCAATCATGGCGCATCACACCAAGTAACATTTTCATAATTGTCCATCTCCAGTGAAGCTCCGTAGTTCCACTGCATCGCGCTGAGTCCAAAATTCAAAATAAGTGGTGTACCATGGTTGTAACACGTTACGCCAAGCCCTCAGTTCCCAATTGTCAATTTCTAGTGACACGGCGTGATAGCGCCGCATCGCGCTAGGGCCTAAAATTGGGTTTTTCTAGTGACAATTTCTAAATTATTCCCAAGGGTAATTGGGTATTTTTTTCATGACCCAAGTCAGTCCTAAATACAAAATTTAACCCTAAAGGAGCACTAATTGCTCATTATTTCATTATTCACTCACGAAACAAAACATTCCCTCAGAAAGGGCAAAATTGCAGCTTCCAAAAATCAAGAACAAAATCAAGAATTTCTTCAACAATCTTCAAGAATCAATATTCCCAGGTATGTTAGGCGTTCATCTATGGGTTTCTTTCACTCATAGAGTCCAAGAATCCATTTTTAAACTACAATACGATTGATTCATGATCTACATGCTTGAAATTGGATTATATTCATATTCATGATATTAATTGAGTTTCAATCCATGATAAATTATAGATTCCATGAAATTGAAATAGCATGTATATTGAATTGTAAGTTCCCATGTTATAATCCTTGAATTTGCAAATTTGGGTATTGTAGTTACAATGTTTACATGGTGCCCATGATTATATGCATTAAGTTGACCTCTCCATGTGTTTAATGGAATGTCAATGTGAATTAAATGGTGAAATTATGACATGCTAGCATATGTACGAGTTTATGCCCTACCAGTGTTTGATAAAATGTCTTTATGAATGAATTATGAACAAGTGGACAATGTTGTGCTTTTCAAGATCGTGATATGCTTTACTTTCATACTATCGAGTCCTCGAGGTATTTAATACCTAAAAATCTAGCTGTTTACCTAGATCCATAGTAGTTACAGAATAGTCTCAATCATAACACAAAATAGTAGTACTTAGTCAATTACAGAACTTAGTAAACTCAGTCAGTTACAGTACTTAGTATTAGTCTAGTTCAACTCAGTTTAGTTAGTTTAGTGTCTAGTCGATTAGGAGTAGGATTCAGAATCGAGTGAACCCAAGGATGGGGGATCACCTGCTAGTAAAGGGTGTGATCCTTAGAAACAGTCCTTACATTCTATAACTACATAATCAAAGTAGGTTGAGACATCAACCTGCCAGTTGAGGGTTGATAAGGTGTTTTAACCTGCCAGTTGAGGGTACCACCATTCTTATTAGAGTACCTGCTAGATGAGGGTAACTCTTCAGTTTTCTTTACCTGTGTCACGATATGCCTCCCTTCCAACTGGGGTTATAGGTTGGACCTCAGTTATCTTATTTGGAGCATGTCAGTTAGATGATTACTTCCCACAGTTTAAGTTTTAATCTCAATATAAAACTCAGTTCAATTCTACAAAATCAGGACTATCAGATACAGTAAATCAGTATCAGTAACTCAGTTATCAGAAATCTCATATATAAATTATTCAATTATTAGAACTTAGCACTCAGATTCAGTAAAAGCTCAGTTATAGTATACACATATATGCACAGTCTTGAATACTCAGTATTTATAAAAGTTCCAGTTGTCCATGTACTCTCATACTCAGTTACTCTATATCATTCAGTCAGTTATTGATCATGCATATGAACCCTTACATTCAGCCTTACCTCATCTAGCATACCAGTGCATTCCACGTACTGATGCATACTCTTTATTTTCTCTATGATGTCTCATATTATAGGTTTGGATCCTCAGGTTCTTGACCGCACATAAATAGATTCAAGTTCAGCCAGCATTGTCAGATTTAGTAGTGAGTCCTCATCTATCGAGGATATGCATTTATTTTAGTATTTTTAGTAGCTTCAGTATTTTAATAGTCAGAGTTAGTTGGGGGCTTATCCCATCAACTCCACTTTTAGACAGATCAGTTAGAGGTTTTTTAGACTAGATTATCAGACAGTATTTAATTTTGTAGATTAGTATTATAGTAGATATTCTTTATCAGTATTCAGATTTTGAACCTTATGGCATTTTTGCCTATTTCCACATTTTTTAGTATTATTATTCAGTTCTCATAGAAGATATCAATCGTGGGTTAGCTTGTGGTTCTTCGGGGTCGTAAGCACCATGTAGCATCCAGGGTACAGATTTGAGGTGTTAAAAACTTGGTATCAGAGCCTAAGGTTCAATAGAGTCCTAGGGAGTCTAAAAGCCACATCAAGTAGAGTCTTGTACATAGTTGTATAGCGCGCCACACTTATGGACAGGAGGCTATGAGATGTTTAGGAAAGTTTCCCTTCTTTCAGTATTCATGTCGTGCGAGCGAGCATGAGCTCAAGAAAAATTCTCAATCTAATCATTTTCTTCTTTTCGATTATAGAACATACCTCCAAAGAAGCCTAATGGAATAATAACTGGAAATCAATTAGCACCTCATCTCGTTCAGGAAGATCCCATGGATGAGCATGTCTCTCAAGCAGAATTCAGAGTTGCATTCACTACTCTAGACAATGCCATAGTATCTTAGAATGAACGACCAACTGTTGTGCAGTCCAACCCATTGGCCAATACTGTTGTAGCAAGGATTCGGGAATTCACCTAAATGAAACCTCCCCTATTCTCAGGATCTAATTCAAAAGAGGATCCACAGGAGTTCCTCGATCAGGTTCAGAAAGTCACAAATATCTTGGGAGTGACTTATAGTAAGAGTGCTGAGTTAGATGCCTATCAACTACAAGATGTAGATCATACGTGGCTTAAGTAGTGCAAGGTATATAGGGGAACAGATACAGAGCCCATAGAGTGGGAAGAGTTTTCTACTACTTTTCTAGCTAGATTCTTTCCCTTAGAGTTGAGAGAAGCCAAGGTGTTAGAGTTCATCAATCTCAAGTAGGGAAGTATGAGTATGAAAGAGTATTCCCTCAAGTTTACTCAGTTATCCAGGTATGCTCCCTATGTAGTAGCAGACAGTAGGTCCAGAATGACAAAGTTTGTGTCAGGGGTATCAGAAAGTGTTGTTAATGAGTGCAGAACAACGATGCTAATTAAGGAGATGGATATATCCATGCTCATGGTCCATGCTCAGTAGATATAAGAATCTAATAATAAAAGGAGAAAGAGGAATAACAAGAGAGCTAGAATAGGTAGTTTTAATTTCACTCAGCCTAAGTTAGAAGGCGATAATCGTTCATAGTTTCATCCAAAATCTTTAGTTCCAGCTCCATCTTCATCTAGTCCGCCAATACCAAAGTTTAGGAATAATAGTTGGGATAGGACATCAGGCTCTCAAATCTAGGGTAGAGTGAGTAGTGATCGTATCCATCCACTTTACGAGAATGTGGTAAGAATCATAAGGGTATGTGTAGGGCTGGCAGTGACGTATGTTTTGGGTGTGAAAAGCTAGGCCATAGAGTCAGAGATTGTCCTCAGTTAGGTTCATAGGTCAGTAAAATTATCCTTCATCTTAGTCCAGTAACCCGAATCAGCAGGGTGCCACTTCCAGTGCGACCAATGGGCAACGCCTAAATAGGCTTTATGCACATTAGTCCAGACAAGATCAGGAAAGTTCTCCTGATGTGGTCACTAGTATGTTATAGATCTTCTATTTACATATTTATGCCTTATCAGATCTAGGGGCTTCTTTTTCTCTTGTAACACCTTCCATAGCAGTCAACTTCAAAGTTAGACTAGAAATCTTAACAAAACCTTTCTTAGTGCCTACTTTGGTAGATAAATCTATTCCATCCAGATGAGTATACATAAATTACTCAGTCATAGTAATTCAGAAAATCCCTTTAGTTGATTTCAGTAATAGAGTCATTCCATTTCAGTTTCCTGGTGGGTCAATCATTGAATGAAGGGGTAGTACCTCAGTTTCAGTTGATTTAAGCTTAATTTTAATTAGATTGAACTAGTAGAAAAAAGAGTTGAGAATTCTAAGTTAGTTAGTGTTGAGGTTGCTATGTGATAATTTTTTGGGCAATAGAAAGCTAAGAATCGTGTATCAGAAGAAAGTAATAGCAGTGGACCTTACATTATCAGGTGTAGTCCTTCAAAATAAAATTAGTCTTCATAAGTATTGTTATATCTCAGACTCTAGAGTAAAGTGTTTTCAATTCAATTTGGAGTTTATTAAGTTACTCACAGACTTAGAATAACTGCTTTAAGATAAGGGGGAGATGGTAGAACAATTAACTAAGCCAGGCTTTCAAATTTTTGTAGTAATGTCAGCATGTGTAGTAAAGCATCGGGAGAGGATGATTCCCAACCCATCCTTACCTCAGTGCAAAGTTTTGCACTTCATCTATCATGATATCTACTCATTCCTTACATGTCATCTTTATGATTATAGCTCATATTCGTGCATATTATTGAAAATCATGTACGCTTGCCATTCTTACTATTAGGAGTTCAAGTTTACTCAGTGTTATAAATCATGTCCTATAAATATAGAAACTCCAAACTCAGGTCATGCAGCTCATGACTCATGTACTCATGTTATGCTTTACAACATGCTCAGTTTCCATGACTAATGCTACACTCCTAATGATAAGATAAATTCAGTTTATGTCATGTATATCTGATAATGCTCAACTTACACGTCAATTAAGTACAAGGCGATCATCGTCAATATATTTATCCAACTTCAGAGTCGGGGTCGAATACACGAGGAACAATGTGAGTGGAGATTAAGTTAATTTTAAACTATAGCTATAATTTAAATTCAAACAATTGATACAAAAAGATAAAATGAGGATTTTTGATGATCAAACAAATCTTAAAGTTTTAACTTGCTTCAGAGCTCAAAACTTAAATTTTAATGGTTCAAATCAATGATAGAGAGGAACTAGGGTTGTGATCACTATGATTATTAGTCCCCATTAAATAATAACTATATCATTGGGTTCTCATGACTTGTGGGAAATACCAAATTATCAGTTTTGGTAGTCCATCTAAGTGTTTCTCAACCTACTTAGATGATGAACTCCCTAATTGTCTCGAACTTAGGAAATCATTCTATTCATACTGATTTTATCTCAAGTTGATCAATTTTGTTACAACATTAATCATTAGATGAGAACTTAACCTTCCCAAATCCTCGTTGATAATTCACTACCTCAAGTTTATTTCTCAGTTTGAGCAAATCAACATAAGGTGAGATCTATTGTTTGCAACTATCAGAAAATAATTAATACAAAAGAATTATCAAGATGTTCCCACAATCACTGGAACCCTAACCAACTATTAAGACAATATAGGAGTAATCATAGATCTCACAACCCTAGTTGTGGGTTTTAGTTCCATACTAAAGAGAAAGCGATAACAATAACTGAATTCATAATTCAAAGTGATTAAACTTAGAAAAGATGTAGTAAAAAATTGATTTGCTTCCTAAATTCAAGAAGAATATCCCACAGCTAAATCAAAGAATTGAAAATTGAATTCTAAGTTTTGAGCCCCAAAAAAAAGTGTCTTTGCCTTTTGAATAAGTTCAAGATGTTCCGCCCCTCTATTAGAAAATCCTAACATATGCTTTAAATACTTCATCCTAATTATGAAAAAAAAATCACAGATTACAGTACTTTCTAAGACATATGATGACATGTGTGACGGCTTATTAGGAGTTTGATGACTTATTAAGAATGTCGTTAGCTCCTTTTCACGTTTGAACAAGTCCTGTCTTCAGCAGATTATGAAGCCTGACGACTTATCAGACATGTGACGACTTATCAGAATTGTCGTTGCTTCTTCACTTCAAGTCCCATTCCCTACCTAAGCCTAACGACGAGCCTAGCGGCTTATAACTGGTCTTCGTTACTTCTTCCAGCTAAATCCCATTCTCTATGTAAGGCTGATGGCAACTCTGATAGATTTTTACAAGGCTGACGACTTATCAGATTGGTCATCAGCAATACTTCCCTCTCTACTTTCTCAGAAATCAACTCTTTTACTTCCATTATTGTTGGTTCTCTTGCATCTTGACTTTTACTGCAATATCAAAGAGAAAACGATCAAAAATGACAAAATTTGCTTAACACTTTGCAATTATTCTCAGTTAAAAGCCTCAAATGTGTTAGCATTTACTCACACATCAACACCCTCAACTTAAAACAATTGTTTGTCCTCAAGCAACTAAAACATAACTAAGAGGATACAAAGCACATTCGGTAGTCAATCATCCATTTTAGCTCAAAACATCTTCACCATCTCCAAGGTCAATTAATTTAAAAACAATTGTGCATATTATTAAAGAAAAACAATGCGACACACAGGAATCAAGATATGGCATCAATTCAGAAACAACAACCATGTATGTACCAAGATTACACTATCCAAACCAGTTAGCAACTAGCAATGTAACCAGTGTGCCCTAACAACAAAGAGGTCCCTCCTCACTCATATGTGAACTCAATCATGTCAATGTGGGAACGGTCAAGAGACACTCACTCTTAGAAATAAGTTCCATTCAATGTATGCCAAATACCATAAGCTTCCCCATATTTTCATTACCAAAGCTTTTAGAAAGTTAAGTTAGGATCACTATAGGACCTTTCTCTAGCTTGTAATGTAGGCTTGGGGCTGGTACGATACACAACGATATTTAAAATAACTAAGCCTCCTTGGCACTACATTATTTTTGGGGTCTCACTTATCAACCTTTACCTTATCCCTTTCTTGATTAAAGCACATTCAAGCTGGGTGCAGTTTTTATTCATTCATTTTTTTTTTCACAACTTTTCTTTTCTCATTCTTTTTCTACCACACCCATCCTTCCATATTTTTTATTACCCTTCTTCATACTCACTTTATATCACACACCCCTATGATAGCTACCCTCAACTTAGGATATTTGCCTAAGTTAAAGTACATAATGTCCAAGGAGGACCAGGGCCAAAACAAGTTCATTATGATACAAATGGGAAGGTGATAGGTATAATAAAAAGAATAGGCATTTAGGCTCAAAATCAGGATCAAGGGATATTATTCACATATGGAAGGTCATTTAGGCTAAAAGTGAACTAATATCAACAACGGCCTATGATCCTTTCCTAACCACTGTCCTACGACCAAGGCAAGACCAACCGGGCAAGTTCTGAATTTAACACACAACTGGAACTAGGTAGTATCTCACACACACATGGCACAAAGGTACATCACAAGCTACTACCCATTCAGTTCATGCAATTGGTTAGCAATGTTTATCATGTCACTAGTACTAATGCCATAACAAGATGCACAGTGGTCACACATAAATGCATATCACAAAGTTATAAAATAGACCATTGGAGAGGTGTTCAATAATCAACAAAAATATGTTAACTACCTAAGTTACTTGTATTTCTCCTAGTCAACTACACTATTTTACAACAAATTACAATATATTTAAACATGCCGGCTCTACTTGGAACAAGACTCTGGGGACAAAAGGCACGACAACAAAAATCCCAAGAGGACGTCAACACCCACAAGTAGCCCCACCCTCAACTTAAAATCATGCAATGTCCCCAATGCATCAAACCAAAATAAGAGAGTTAGAAACATACATGTGTCACCATGGGTGTGAATCTCTGATGTCAATCACATAATACGAATACAAACAACAAAATACCTTGGGTTGCCTCCCAAGCAGCGCCTAATTTAGTGTCGCGACACGAACCAACTTAGTTTTTTCCTCCACCTTGAGGATATGAATTTCACCCCCAACTTAGAGTCCATCTTCTTGCCTTGCTCATAGGGGGGTGGTACAAAAATTAAGAAGTTGAGTAATGGATTGAGCGTGGTAAAACCCTTGGCCTTAAGGTGAGGTGTGTTTTTATGTTTCTTGTCTAATGTAAAATCAATAATATAGGATTCTTGTTCTCCATCTTCACACTCTTCTACTATTTTAAACGACTCCACAGACAAGATATCATCTAAACATAATATATAAAAGTGCTTTGAATGAGGCCCAATCGATCCTACTTCAAAATTTACACTATATACTACACATTTACTTTTATTCACCTTCTCGATATCTTCAATTCAAATTGGGCTAGAGTCTTTATTAGAGATTTTCTTTGTTTCTTCTTTACCTTTAGAACTATGTCCTCTATCTTGGCATCATCTCTCATAGTTGGTCCGGTTAGTTGGGAAATCACTAAGGATTGCTCAACATCAAGCTCAACATCAATATAGGGTTCTTGCTCCTCATCTTCACACTCTTCCATTATTTTATATGATTCCACAGACAAGATATCATCTAAACATAATATAGAAGAATGCTTTGAATGATTGACCTCTATATCCATCTCTTCATGAATGATTGGCTTTTTCATGTCTTGACACATATCACATATGATATCATACATTTCTTTCTAGAGATCTAACATTCGTTGAAACATAACTTCAATGCCACTTTTCCCGGTGCTTCATTCTTCCTTTTCTTGATGATAAGATCTATCAAACTTATAAAAAGAACTAGAATTTGGGTTAGCACAATAGGGGGAGGGGGCATTTAGGCAATATCTCCAATGTCCATCTTGACCACCACATAAAGAATAATCATACTCCTAGTAGGATGGAGATGGTGCACACATTTCTCTCCAGGGAGCATATCTACAATCTTGCCAAAAGGGTGGTCCATCATAATATGGACATGGATCATCAAGATAATATTTCCAACCACTAAGATCATGTTCATTCCACGATGTCATAGTAATAACTAAACTAAAATAAAAATCTACCTAACACAAGGAATAAAAAAAAAACTAAAAATAAATAGTTACAAGTTTGAATTCAAGAAAGTAGGCTAAAATTCCAAACCAACTCAATACGCTAAATTGTTCCCCGACAACGGTGCAATTTTGATAACGCTCAACTTACACGTCAATTTAGTGCAAGGTGGTCGTCGTTAATATATTTACCCAACTTTGGAGTCGGGTACGAATCCACAAGGAACAATGTGAGTGACGATTAAACTAATTTGAAATTATTTCTATAAGTTGAATTCAAACAAATGTACGAAAAGATAAAATGGGGGTTTTTGATGAGCAAACAAATGTTAAAGTTCTAACTTGCTTCAGAGCTCAAAAGTAAAATTTCAATGGTTCAAATCAATGATAGAGAGGAACTAGGGTTATGATCACAATAATTATTAATCTCCATTAAATAATAACTGTAGTATTGGGTTCTCATGACTTGTGGAAAACAACAAATTAGTCCATCTAAGTGTTTCTTAACCTACTTTGATGTTGATCTCCCTAATTCTCTTGAACTTAGGAAATCATTTTATTCATACTGATTTTTCCTCAAGTTGATCAATCTTGTTACAGTATTAATCATTAGATGGGAACTTAACCTTCCCAAATCCTCGTTGATAATTCACTACCTTTAGTTTATTTCTCAGTTCGAGCAAATCAACATAAGGTGAGATTTATTGTTTGCAACCAACAGAAAATAATTAATACAAAAGAATTATCAAGATGTTTCCACAATCACTCAAACATTAACCAACTATTAAGACAATACAAGAGTAATTATAGATCCCATAACCCTAGTTGTGGGTTTTAGTTTCACACAAAAGAGAAAGAGATAACAATAACTAAATTCATAATTCAAAGTGATTAAACTTACAAAAGATGTAGTCAAAAATTGATTCTCTTCCCAAATTCAAAAAGAATATCTCACAACTAAATCAAAGAATTGAAAATTGAATTCAAAGTTTTAAGCCCCAAAAAGAGGTGACTTTTTCTTTTGAATAAGTTCAAGATGTCCTACGTCTCTATTAGAAAACCCTAACATATGCTTTAAATACTTCATCTTAATTATGGAAACAAAATCACAGATCACAGTATTTTCTCGGACAGATGATGACGTGTGTGATGGCTTATTAGGAGTCTGATGCATTATCAAGAATGTCGTCAACTCCTCTTCACATTTGAGCAAGTTATATATTCAGCTGACGATGAAGCCTGACGACTTATCAGACATGAGACGACTTATTAGAATTGTCATCGCTTCTTCACTTCAAGTCCCATTCCCTGCCAAAGCTTAACGATGAGCCTGATGGCTTAGCATAGGTCGTTGTTACTTCTTTCAACTGAATCCTATTCTCTGTCTAAGGCTGTCGGCAACTCTGATAGCTTATCAAAAGGCTGCCGATTTATCAGACAAGTCGTCATCTATACTTCCCTCTCTACTTGCTCAGAAATCATCTCATTTACTTCCGTTATTGCTGGTTCTCTTGCATCTTGACTTTTACTGTAATATCAAAGAGAAAACAATAAAAAATGACAAAAGTTGCTTAAGAATTTACAGTTATTCTCAGTTAAAAGCCTCAAATATGTTAGCATCTGGTCATACATCAATATCCTCAGTTTAGACCTCTTGATATATTCATGAGGTTGATATTCTATTCCTCAGGCCTCATTTAAGTGTCAAGTTCTGTATAGTGTCCATTCATGCTTCAGGTCCTCATGTTTTAACCTTCCGTAAACTCTACTTATGAAATAATATAGTGATGAGCAATTTCTTGGATGGGAGAGAGTAACCTTCAGTGAACCCTCCTTATACTCAGTTACTCTATATCATTCAGTCAGTTATTGTTCATGCATATGAACCCTTGCATTCAGCCTTACCTCATCTAGCATACCAGTATATTCCCCGTACTGACGCGTACTCTTTCTTTGAACTATGATGTCTCATATCATAGGTTCAGATGCTCAGGTTCCTGACCGTGTATAGACAGATTCAGATTCATCCAGCAGTGTCTGATTCAGTAGTGAATGAACCCTCATCTATCGAGGATATGCATTTATTTCAGTATTTTCAGTAGCTTTATTATTTCAGTAGTTAGAGTTAGCTGGGGGCTTATCCTATAAACTCCACTTTCAGAAAGATCATTTAGAGGCTTTTTAGACTAGATTATTAGATAGTATTCAGTTTTGCAGATTATTATTAAAGTTGATATTCTTTATCAGTATTCAGATTTTGAACCTTATGGCATTTTAGCCTATTTTTCACATTATTTTCAGTACTATTATTCAATGCTTACGACAAATATCAGTCATGGGTTAGCTTGTGGTCCTTCAGGGTCATAAGCACCGTGTAGCATTCAGGGTACAAACTTGGGGTGTCACAGCTAGCATGTAACTCAGGGAAGGATAAAATAATCCCATGATCAATAAGCCCAAAATCATTCCAAACCATATGCACACAATCATATATATATATATATATATATATATATATATATACACACACAATAAGCTGAGATAGGGAATAAGGTTTTGCATAAGCGTAAAAACATTAACCTGGACTATGTAGATCAAACCATCATCTATATCCACAGGATATATAGGTCCAACTCTCACCTTTCTAAAAGTGTCCCAGTGCATGTTAGCTGTAAGAACTGGGGTATCGAGGAAGGTCGGGAAATCCATGACCCTATGCCTATCCAGTATACAAATATATAAAGTATGACACTAGCGCACGGTCTTCAAGACCAACCCTCACACCGACAAATATGGGTTTCTAGTATCAGTCCCTTCGGACCTACCTTCGTGGAGTAGCTACAAAACCCTATTTTAAGCCCAATTAAAATATTTACACATCCCAGTTCATTAAATGAAGGACCATACATTAAGGTACATATCATTGGTACATCATACCAATTATACTTGCAAGCTAAAATCATTATGCCATTTTCATTGACCATCAACTTATGACCCCATGGTCCAATTAAAATCAAGTCATGGCCATAAAGTCCTTTCAAAGCCATTTGTACTCCATTAGATTTTATGTAATGCAATATTTCAAATTTGGTTTCAATATCCATATATCCATGTTTTAAAGCTAATTTCATAAGGTTGGGTTGTGGTCTTACCAATTAAATTATCAAAATCCATAAAGGTGGTGGAATACACGACCTACGTAAGTTTATCAAATAAATTTAGGAGAATCCACCATACCCATTCCAATCCCTATACACATGCACCCAATTAGTTTAAAAACTATCAATTCAAAGCATGAATAATCAATAGAAAACACAAACAAAAAGCAATTCAACCATTAAAATCTAAAAGTCCTCAACCCAAATCAAAGCCAACAATTAATCACATTGATAACAAGTTGAAACACATGTTTTTCACAAAATAAGTTTTAGGGAAAAGATAAATGCCTTAATTAAAGAGAAACCCTGTGAAAATATCAAAGAAAGAAGCCCCAAACTTGCACCCTAACCTTACGGCCTTTCAACCTTAGTTTTTGAATGAAGAATGACTCTTTTTGAGAGAATACAAAAGTTTTAATGCTTAGAAATAGGTTATATAGAGATTGGATAAGTTATAGGACGTAAAAAGACCAAAATAACCTTAATACATTTTTAAAACGAGCTCCCATTGATGAAATATGGGAGGTTTACAGCATAAAGCCCAAGGCAAACACCCAAATTTGTGGCGCAAAGCTAATAGAAAAGCACTAACATTGCCTCGTGCTGTCCGTTGCGCATCCTGGACAGTGACTCACTAAAATGCCTATAACTTTTGATTTTGAACTCAGACTAACAAATGGTCAGAGGCATTCGAAAGAGGGCCCAAAGGGATTTAATTTGATATATAGTAAGCCACATAACTCATTATATTCTAGGAGTAATAGTTGGTAGAAATTGACCCAAGTAAAATCGTATACTAAAACTCAATAGGTGAAAGTCCTCAAATGAACCTCGAGCTACGATATTATTGTGACTCCAATTAATATTCAAACTTGCTGACACACTAATAGTTGATCATCACACTTATATTTAGATAGAAATCATTGGGTTTAGGTTTATAGACGTAGGAAGGATGGGTTTGAATTCTAGTTCGAAAAATACAGGGTGTTACATTATCTCCCCCTGGAATCATTCGTCCTCGAATGAGGGATAAGAACTTTTTGAATCTCTAAAAGTATGGAATAAAGGATGTAACTTCACATTAAGAGTTCCCCCTAACCAAACATACATAGGAATCAAAAGAACTTTATGGCAACACTAAGTAAATCGTGTAAGCACGAATCATGAGATAACGAGATTTAGCATAGACAAGATATTGGCCATGAGTCTATGGAACATGATTAATCCAAAGTGTGGTATCAATTTTTCAGAAATCATTAGCTCGATTAAGATTGATACAATACATAAGATAAGATTCTCGCGGAACATAAAAATAGTACTAAAATATATCAATACTTCTCAACTTTTAATTAAGATAAAAATACCATGCTTCACTATTTTAGTCTTATAATTCCCCGCAAAACACATAACTATAAAATCTTAAGTCTAACTACATATTGTTTCCATGTTGAAGTCTAACCAGGAGTTAAAAGGTGTTTGCTTAAGATATGGGACCGTATACTCTACACTCCTCCAAGAATACTACTCCATCTCATCACCATAATCAAATAACTACATGTCTTAACCAAGGAGTACTAGCCAAATAACCGTATAGTTTGTGTATCTATCAATCACAACCTTCAACCCTATCTTTACTATACCTACTTTATAGTTCTCCTCACCAAACACCTAACAACTTCATTCACTTTCACAAAACTTTTTGCCATATATCCCCATCCTAACTATTTCACATAAAGAAAGTTTATCTCGCTTTTGCATCTTTATTTATAACCTTAGCTTGTGTAATCACAAAAAAAATTTCACAATCAAAAACATCTACTCCCTTATCTAAAGAATTACTATTCTTCTATAATCACCATTATCCTAACATAAATAGGGTAATTGAGGAACTAAAGTACAAGAACTAGGAAAGGGAAGTGACACTATTTAATCCCTCTGATAATCCAATAGTATAGTACCATGATACCCATTTGAGCCACTGTTACCCCTCTAGTACTGGAAGTGAGAATATAAGTGGGAATGTTGTCACTAGAATGGACCACATAAATAGAGGATGACTTATATTCGCTACACTACCCAAGGTGGGGAATGTGATGTAAGATACGATACAATAGGTACGAAGTGCTTCACATATCAAACATCTAGATCATAAATAGAGGGTCGAAATATGGACATAGTTTGCATAGAGAACTCAAACCTTAGGCATAGGAACAATTTGAATAATTAAGATATTGGTAGAATGCCCTCTTTAATCGAAGTAGGATAGATTTTCTAGAATAAGAGTAGATTTACCATGATTCTTTCTTGAAAATCACTATCATGAGAAGATTTAAGATTCAACTTAGTTAACCATCTCCCCCTTAGCTCAAGGTCACTATCCTAAACCTATAAACATATCCTCTCATTCAAATTATATAAACAACACTCAACACTAAGGGGGCATACCTATACATATGAATTCTAGGGTCGCCCTAATACATTATTATAGGGAAAAGTACTAACTTTTTGCTATGACATTCCTCCTAGGGGAATTAATCTTAACTTTCTTTAGTCTTCAAGCTTTACCTCTAGTTGTAAAGCTCTCAAGATGAGTTTTGAAGAAAAAATAACCCCTTTCAATTGATTAAGGAAGATTGAAGAACTAGGAGCGGGTTAAATGAAGATAGGATTGTTTATAGGACATAAAAAAACTAAAATAACCTTAAAGTACATTTAAAAAAGTCCCATTATAGGGAGGAGAGGGGTTCATGATGCAAAGCCCAAGGTAAAACCCCAGGTCTGCGACGCGATGCTCAACGCAAAGCAGTAGCTCCGCGGTGTGAATCCTAATGTGAAAATGAGGTAGTGAGCCTTCGCAGGCTACCTTACGGCGCGAAGCCAAAGAAACACACCCTTTCGCGATGTACGACCTCTTTTTTTGGTCCCAAACCTTCCCCAATGCACCCAAAATCTTTTTGAAGTGTTTTACACTCAAGATAGGGGTTATGTAGCCTCATTTAAGCTAGTTTTTTGGGACCCCATAACACTTTGGATTTTACAACACATTGCTCCACACTAGTCCTCATATACATATATATATCATAATTACCCACTCCAATATTACATAAGTCAACAACCTAATCTCTTTCACATATCCCATCAAGCCTACTAATCTATTCCTACAAATCTAGCATTAGTGTCCTTGAGCTAACATTCTTATCAGCACCATCAACATCTAAGGTTCAAACTTAGGGTGTAGCAATAATCATGCACCACTAATGAAATATCCCGTATAATATACTAGTATATCCAATAGAGAAATCAACCTAAAATTCCTTATTTAACTTAGCCATGGCCCACAAGCACATTCTTCTTCATAACAACCTTATTTGATTACCGATAGCCTATAAACATCCAAAAAAACCCATCTATCTCACATGAAAAAAGGACAGGAGCATCCAACAGAGACACACTAGGGCGGATAAAACCTTTTTAACTTTTCCTTACGCTTCTTTAACTCAGTCGGAGCCATTCTATGGGGAGGAATAGATGTAGGATGGGTGTCCGATAGAATATTAATCCCAAGGTCTATTTCCCTATAAGAAGGAATACCGGGAAGATCATCAAGAAATAATTTGGGACATTTCTTAACCAAAGGGAAAAAATGCAAAGAAGGACTTTCAGAATCAAAATCCTTAACGTGAACTAAATGGTATAGACACCCTTTGAAAATCAAATTTTGGGCTTTAAGATATGAAATAAACCTTCTCTTAGGAACTAGAGAACTACCTTCCCACTCAATCACTGGTTTACTTGGGAATCAGAAACTAACCCTTCGGGTCTTACAATCGAAAAAAACATAGCACGAGTGTAGCCAATCCATCCTAAAGAATACATCAAAATCTATCATATCTAGCTTTCTTAGGTCCACTAGGGTTTCCCTATGAAAGATAGGCACCACAAAACCCATATAAACTTTTCTAGCCATAACAGAGTCACCCTTTGGAATAGACATAGAAAAGGGGACAAAACTACTCCCGACACCTAAACCAAAATGAACAACCACATAAGGGGTCACATAGAAAAGGGGTAAGAGCTGCATCAAGCAACCATACACATCACAATAGAAAGGTTGTAATGTACCAATAACAATATGAGGAGATGCCTTAGATTAATAGTGGCTCAAAAGAGCATAAAGATGATTTCAACCAATGAAGGTACTAGAGGTAGCGCCCTTTGGTGCAGGAGCTGAAGAACTAGCAACCAAAACCTTATTAGCTCCAGTAGCACCATTGGCTAAAGGATAGTTCCTAAGGATATGACTAGGCTGGCCACAATTGAAGCACAAGCTTTTCCCCTTAACGTAATATTCATAGTAAACCCTTTCACTGAGTCTATATGAAGGATAAAATGGGGCTCACTGGGCTTCATTAGTCTGAGACTAGGAACCTTGTGCCTTAAACCCACTATTAGCGTAAAAGCGATGATCACCAGAAGACTTAGGAAAAAGAGCACTAATAGTCGCATGGGAACTCCCCTAATTTCTCTTCTTAGTCCACTGTTCCCCATTTCTACCCTTATTTTGCTGACCCCCACCCTGCTCAGAATATTTGACCTTTTTTTTCTACCTCTTTTCTATCTTTGCCTATTTCTTCCATCCACTAACAGGACTAGATTGGCATAATAGAGAGGTTACTATCTGGGTCAACATATGACTTGAACGTTGGAACTCAGCATTAGACACGTCACCCTGAGGCATTGGGGCATGAGTATTATCATTCCAAAAAACCCAGAACTCCACAAGGGAGAAGTACACTCAGGAGCAGGGACCCTAGACGAGTCCATACTCCATAGATAAGATGAGTTCCATCCACACAGTCCTCAAGTGGGATAGAAGAGTTTATATGAGCATTGAATACTTGAGGAGGTATGGTTTGAAATGATATTAATTGTAAGTTAGAGAGTTTTCAAGACCTTAGACTCTATAACCCAAAATAGAACACAAGAAAGAAAAATATTCCTAAATTCCTCGTAGCCTCTCCCTTTTAAGTATGGCATACTACACGCCCCATAAAAATGCTCTACTTGACATGCCTTTAAGGACACCTAATGACCAAGAATCGTGCCCTGATATCAAGCTTGTCACAATATGAACTAGGTCCTAATTGTGATGGGTATCTTAAGTCCGCCGAGGACCAGAGACCAACCTTTTGCCTCCAATTAGAACATAATAAATAGTATGACATCAGAAGCAATACAAAATAGATATAAGAAAGATAATTAACCCAAGACAATTTTCTAAAGATCCAAACAAACATCCCAATCCATAGTTATCCATAAAGCCTCTAATATTAAAAGAACAACCTAAGTTAGGAAATGCCCCAACTGTAGACGAAAAGAGGATCCAAAATATTCTAGACATAAATAAAACCATGAAGTGATAGGCCTGCTGAAAGAAGGAGGATCACTGCTTCAAGCAAACTCATGAACAATCCAGAAATCAGCTATCACTGCGCAAGGAAATAAATGTGTCTCTAAACACTGCATCGCATGGGGATACAGTGTCCGAGGACGGTTAGTGGGGTGAGCTCTAGAATGTAAATTAGAGAAGAGATAAAATAATGCCATGATTAATCATCCCAAAATCATACCAAACCATATTTATTCAATCATATACATGAAAGTAAAAATATTAACCTTGAGTATGTAGCTTAAACCATTATGTATACCTACCTTTTATAAGGGTCTAGCTCTCACCCTTCTAAAAGGGTCCTAGTGTGTGTTAGACGCATAAACTAGGGTATCGAGGAACGCCAGGGAATCCATGACCTTACGCCAATCCAGGATATAAATATATAAAGTGTGACATAAGCACATGATCGTCAAGACCAAAAAATCACGCCGACAAATATGGGTTTCCAGTTTCAGTCCCTTGGGACCTCCACCTTCTCAACTTAGCTACTCAATACCCCTTTAAGCTTAATTAAAAAATTTACATATTTTCCTTCATTAAACCAAGGGCCATCCATTATTGCATATACCATTGGTATCGTCATACCAATTAAGCTTGCAAACTAATATCATTATGCCATTTCCATTAACTATCAACTTATGACCCCCATGGTCTAATTAAAATCAAGTCATGGCCATAAAGGACTTTCAAAGCCATTTGTACTCCATTAGCCTTTTATGCAATGCAATAGTTCAAATTTGGTTTCAATAATCATATATCCATATTTTAAAGCCAATTTCATAAGGTTGGATTGAGGTCATTGCCATTTCAATTACCAAAATCCTTAAAGGTGGGGAAATCTATGAGCCCCGTAAGTTTATCAAATCAATTTGGGTAATCCACGACCCCCATTCCAATCACCATACCCATACCCCTAATTAGCCTTAAAACTATCAATTCAAAGTATGAATGATCAATAGAAACCATGGAAAAAGCAATTGAACCATTAACATCCAAAAGTCCTCAACCCAAAATCAAAACTAATAATTAATCACATGGATACAAGTTTAAACACATGCTTTTAGCAAAACAATTTTTAGGGAAGAGATACATGCCTTAATTAAAGAGAAACCCTATGAAAATATAAAGAAAAGAAGCCCCAAGCTTGAATCCTAACCTTACTGCCTTTCAATCTTTATTTTGGAATGAAGAATGGCCTTTTTTGAGAGAATATGGAAGTTTTAATGCTTAGAAATAGGTTATATAGAGATTGGACAAGTTATAGGATGTAAAAGGACACAAATAACCTTGATGCACTTTTAAAATGAGCTCTCATCGATGAATAAAGAGAGGTTTGTGGAACAAAGCCCAAGGCATACCCCCAACTTTGTAGAATAAAGCCTAGAACAAAGCACCAACATTGCCTCATGCTACCCATCGCACACCCTCGATAGTGCCTCACTAAAATGCCTATAACTTTTGACACGAACTCAGATTGACGAACAGTCAGAGGCTTTGGTAAAAGGACTCAAAGGGATTTAATTTGAAATATAGTAGGGCACATAACTTATTAAATTCTAGGAGTAATAATCATTAGAAGTTGACCTAAGTAAAATCTTGTATTAATTATATGTTGGAAAGTCCTCAACTCAACCTTGAGCTAGTAGATTTTTATAACTCCAGTTAATATCCAAACGTGCTCCCACACTAATAATGGATCATCCCACTTATATTTAGATAGAAATCATAGAGTTTGGGTCTATACACGTACGAATGACGAGTTTGAATATTAATCCAAAAAAATGTGGGGTATTATAATGGCACACCATGAAGACGCACAATATCATGAATATAGATATAGGTCAACCTCTTAATACTAAAAAGACAAAAACCAAAATGAAATAAGAAAATTTGCTCAATTAATCCATGATGACCCAAACACTATCAGAACCATATGAAGTACGAGACAATCCAATCAGGTCCATAGTAATATAGTCCTATTTCCACTCGAGAATATGTAACCTCTAAAGCAATCCACCTGGCCTCAAATGCTTGGACTTCACCTGTTGGTAACATAGACAATGAGCTACAAAATTAGCTATATCTATCCCCATACCACCCTACCAGTAATGATGTACCCTACTAGCAATGCTGCCTCAAATCACGATACATCTTAGTCATTCTCGAATAATGGAATACCTGGAACAATGGGCTTTTTCCAAAATATATCTAATCTAATTACCTACTCTCGGTACATAAACTCGGCCTCTAATCCACAAAACCCAAGTAGAATTAAGTGGGGATTCCTTATCCTCACCACTCAACACCTTATCTTGAATCAATCTCAACTCCAACCATCAAACTAATGAGCTCAAAAATGATCCATCAAAGAAAACCTAGCCTCCATGAGTTTCAAAACACCCTAGGTGTCAAAATATCAAGCCTAACTATCTAGTTAGGTAAAGATTGAACCTCTAAGGCCAAAGGCCTCTCTTGGGTCAAAAGATGCACCAAGATATCCATGCTAGTTAAATTTTAGATCAAGGAATCCACAACTACATTAGCCTTACCTGAATGATAGAAAATAGTAAGATCATAATTTTTAAGCAAATGAAGCCAACAATGCTGCCTCATATTAAGATCTCACAGGGTGAAGAAATACTGAAGGCTATGATGATCCGATAAAATCTCACAATGGACTTCATACAAGTAGTACCTCCACAACTTCAAAGTAAAAACAACTGCGCACAACTCCAAATCATGGGTAGGATAATTCTTCTCATGGGTCTTAAAATGACGAGAAACATATGCAATCATCTTACCCTCTTACATCAACACAACACCTAAAGCATCATAAAAAATAAAAAAAAACTATGTCCTACTTGGTCAAGGTCAAGATAAGAGTAGATGTCAATATATCTTTGACCTTTTGAAAGCTCACCTCACAAGCATCAAACCACTGAAATGAATTATATTTCTGAGTCAACTTGGTCAACGGAGATGCAATAGATGAGAAACCCTTAACAAAACATTTATAGTAACCTGTAAAACCAATAAAACTCTGATTCTCGTTGGGTAAAGTAGGCATAGCCCAATCACGAATCACTTTAATCTTGGTTGAATCGACCATAATACCATCCTTGGTCACCACATGACCCAAGAATGAGATAGACTCTAATAATTACTCACACTTAGAGAACCTAGCATACAACCTCTCATCCCACAATCCCTAAAGCACAATCCATGAATTACTTCTCATGATTGGCCTCACTCTTGGAATAAACTAAGATAACTTCTATAAATACAATAATAAAAGAGTTGAGTTACAGTTGAAACACTCAGTTTGTCAACTCCATAAAAGTGGTCAGGGCATTATTCAACCCAAAGGACATGAGCATGAACTCATAATGACCGAATTGAGATAAAAAAGCTATCTTTAAATTATTTAAAGCTCTAATCCTTAACTAGTCATACCCGAGTCTCAAATTAATCTTTGAAAACACGAAAACACTTTAAAGCTGGTCAAAAAAATTATCAATATGAGGATAAGGATACTTATTCTTTCCCATCACCTTGTTCAACTAGCGATATTCAATACACATATGCATAGACGCATCTTTTTTTTGCAAACAAGATAGGTGCACCCTAAGGTGATAGATTAGGTTCGTTAAATACCTTATCTAATAACTCCTACAACTAATCCTTCAATTCTTTAAACTCGGTTGGATCCATCCTATAGGGAGGACAGAAATAGGCTTTGTGCCCGGCTCAACATCAACGACAAAGTCAATATCATGATTCAGAGGCCTACCAGGAAAATCTATGGGGAAGACATCCATAAATTTGCAAACCACACAAAAAGAATCCAAAAAGGAGGTGAAACGACACAAGTATCACAAATATGATCCAAATAAGACAAACATCTCCTCTAAAATAAATAATGAGCTAGAAGAATAGATATAACTCACTTGGGACCCCAATGAAGTATACCCTTCTAAGCTACCCTTGGTATGCCCGGTGAAGCTAACGTCATGATCTTAGTATAACAGTCTAGGTCAACATGGTAAAAAGCCAACCATTCCATACCCAAGATAACATCGAAGCCAACAATATCTAAGACAAGAAAGTCTACCCAATTCTCACATCTGAAAAAGTCACAATACAAGATTGGCACACCCAGTCCACCACTAAAGAGTCTCATATACGGGTAAATACATGAATAGTCATATTAAGAGGCTCACAAACTGAATCAAAACCCAAAGCAAAGTATGCAGACACATAGGAGAAAGTCAATCCTATATCAAATAATATAGATACATATCTAAAATAATCAGGGATGATACCTGCAGTGATAGCATTGGAGGCCTCTGCCTCTAGTCTGGCGGGTATAGCATAACACTTTCCACAACCTCAGCCTCATGCACCTCTGGTAGAACCTCTACCTCACACAAATGAAATAGAAGTAGCGGTGAACACACAATAAGGATAAACCTTGGCTAAATAGCCAGTCTCTCACACACATAGGAATCTTTATGACCTGACTCAGTAGAAAAAGGTACAACTTGATGATGTGCTATGGTTTTATAGCATTTCTTATGCTTAAAATAATGAAAATATTCATGTTACTTAGGTCATTTTGTTAGATATGATTTTTTTGTGCTGTGTCTTGTAGAAAAACATGTTTTGGAGCTAAAAAGGAGAAAAAAATAAGAAAATTGATGATTTTGGACTACCTATGTAGGTACCTATGCTCCGTAGGTACTACCTATGTGGAGCAGGTGGGAGAATAAGTGCCAAAAATTTGAAATTCATAGATTCAGAAGTTGAAGATTTTAGACTATAACCTATGCCAGACTAGCTATGGGTCGTAGGTAGTACATACGCCTTGTAGGTGTCAGAAAAGTTAAAGTTTAGAGAGTTCTCAAATGTTTTTGTCTCTGGTCACCTATGATAGGACCACCTACACCTCGTAGGTGCCAGCTACTCCCCATTGGTGTCCCCATAGGTAGTCGCTGACTTTGATTTTCCTTTTTTTATTTAGGATTAGTTTCCTAGAGTTTCCTTATACTCGATAAATACCCTTTTGACATTTTTAGTTATTTTATAAACTCTAACTACTTTCTAACATATATTTGATTTTGAGATTCGATGTTGATCTTGGGATTACTATGTTCTTGATTTTGGTTGATTATTTAATTTGAGACTCTAGGTTTTAATCATCTATTATTGCAATATTGATTCTATGCTTTCTTCATCGAATTCTATAGATTATCTTGGAACAATGAGTGTCCAAAGCCCCTAGCTAGGGTTTTGGGAACCTTGATAGATTAATAAAGTAGGTGAAGTAGAACGTTGTCTTGAACCATTCTTGCATGTATTATGATCATCTTTAATTAAATAGATTTCATAGAGGTTGTAAACATTAAGATCCCGCCTATATTCACTACTTACTTCACAAGATAGGTGGAGTGTAGGAAAAAAAGATCACAACAATAATTTGTAGTTGATTATTAAAATAAGCTAAGCATCTTCATCTACTTAAGATAATTATCTTTATATAATAACTTGAGACTCAGAAAGTAATAGTTAATCTAGGATCTAGGATAAGGGTTAGTAAAACGACACTCTGAGACTCAAAAAGTAAAGAGTGAAATTCACCAGTGAGTCCACAAGACTATTGGTGATACATAACTTATTAGATTTTGCATATAAGATATTGGGTTGTTTCAACAGAGCATGATAAACCTATAGAGTTGAGAAGCCAAGGGGAACATTGTCCTAGCATTTATTTCAGATTGATTACAATAAAATCTTTCCACAGTCTGTTACTTTTCATAGTTTACTACTGCAATCTTCTAATTTACTTTCCTGTACTACTCGTTGATTTCAGTAAGTTTGAAAGATAGTTCATGTATTCCCTGGGGGTTCAATCCTAACTTGAGTTGGGTCACTATATTTTTCATCAATCATTTTAACTTCAATTTAAGGTGTAGCTTTGGGCGATATTAAAATTTTAGCACCGTTGCTGGGGGTGATTATTGATCAATGTTTTTGAATTTTTTGGGTTTTTAGTTGGGTGTACGTCAGTGTATATATAACACAAGGAGTAGAGGAAATCCCTTAGTCCTACTTAATCTTGAACCAAATAGAATCCTACAGCCGACTAGTAGAAAGACAAAACACATTCGAGAAGGTGATCTTAAAATGGTTTGGAATAACCCGAATGATATGCCTCTACCTTATGTTGGAGTTGTGTAAAACATTATTAATCAAAAAACTAAGAATTTATTAGCTAAAGCTGCTACCTAGAGGAGGGAAGAAAATCCTCAGGAGGAAAAGCTAGGAAGGTAGACACAAGAAACAAATAATTGAGCAACACTTATTGGAAATCGAGATAGAGTTAAAGGTGGTAAAGCTCAACTACTTCCAGCCTATCAGTAATTATCTCTATATGATAATCTAGAGGAGGACTTGGGGTACGTTAATCCTAACGAGATAGGAGCTATTATTCCTCCTGTTTTTCCACCAGGTGTGAAGTTTGACATTACTTGTTTTATGATCCAGCTCTTGATTATGAAAGGTCTATTTGCAGGCTTGTCAACAGATGATGTAAAAATGCACCTTACAAACTTTATTGGAATTTGCACTTTATACACTATACATGGGGTAAATCAGGAGAAACTTAGACTTAGGGTGGTACCATTTTCTTTGTCTGGTGAAGCTACATTGTGGTTTGGGGATCTTCCTCAAGGTTCAATCACTACTTAGAATGAGTTGTGGTGGAACTTTTCCAATTGTTTCTTTCCACCATCCAGAATGCTTTAGTTGAAGGACAAGATATATAATTTCAGGCAGTTACTGTCATTACTCAAACCAGGGCCTGGCCATGATGGGTATCTCAAGTCACACATGGACCGGAGATCACCCACTTCACCTAACTGAACTAACACAACATCCCCAAATGATGGATGAATTTTGAACATGTAACAAGATACCACATAATAACACTAATGATAATTCATGATATGTTTAACCTCTACAAACCGAGGGTTAATAAAATGTTGGGGTATGTCCTCGACAACAGACAAAACCAATATCCAAAAGATAGTCAAAACATAAAAAGGAAACCATAATAAGAACTAGTGTCTCCCAAATTATGGAAGCTCACCACTTCAATCTGACTCGCTAGCTGATCCCGAATCTAAATCACTGATCGGGAGATGTGAAAGTATGGCCAGTTCCTGTATCGCGTGGGGATACAGTGCCTGAAAATGGTTAGTGGTTGGAGCACTAGCATATAACTCAGGGATAGAGGAATAAAATAATTCCATGATAACAGTTCAAGCCAATACAACATTCAATAAATAATATCATACATAATACAAATACAAATATAATAACACATGCTGGGGTAGGGAGCGAGGCTTAGCATGAACTTTGAAAACCTTAACCTGGGTTGTATAGCATAGCTGTCATAAAACAAGGTGCCCATGGCTATATGGGCCCAACTCTTCCCTAGATAGAAGGCCCCCAGTGCGTGTAGCCACACGAACTAGAGAATATCCATATCCGTAAATACATTTATAGGGGATTCAAACCTCCCAGAAGAGTCTAGGTGAATCAAGCACCAATATATATAGTATGAGAGACTCAAACCACCCATTAATATAACAAATACAGGGGAGTCAAACCTCCGGGTCATTTTCTAGTGTTAGTCCTTCAGGACATCTTATTTTATGTCCTAGCTACACATCCCTCTTTAAAGCCCAATTTAAACATTTATTTCACAATGATAATCATCAATTTAGATACTTACCAAAGGCATCCCACTAGTATCGTCATACCAACCCCACTTGCAAGCGTACAATATGCTAAGACAATTATTAAATTAGTTTGGGACTCAAACCCAATGTTCAAATTACACATAAATCAATCCGGTACTTTGGGACTTGAACCCCTGAGCTAACAAAACTCGTAAGGTTTCAATTCAATTAAATTTATGTCCATCAAGGCTCTTACAAAGTTATCCATCAATCATTATCATGGTTATGCTAAAGACTTAGTTCAAAAACACAATTCAACTTGTGACGATATCATTCTCATTATTAATTTTACGAACAGGTTGAGGGCATGCCATTATCAAAGCTAATATCATCAAATTTGGGGTTCAACCATGACCCCTAAATTAAATCACCATCTCCATGCACCCAGCTATGCAAAACCATAATGTAAACATCCACAATCATAATTTAAACCATTGAAAACAATATTCAATGATATGCATTCAAACCCCTCAACCTTGGTTTCAAAATTACCATTAATGATTCATTAAAAATGCCTTAAACATAAGATTTTAGTAAATTAACAATGAGGGAAGAGTATATGCCTGAATTATGAAAATTCACGGAGAAAAATTATCTCTTGAACCCTTAGATGACCAAATGGGTGAACCCCTAGCTGGACTTGCTTGAGAAGGTTTAAAGAGGGTAAAGAGGATATTTAATCTTGTAAGGTGTAGGATGCATGACCAAAAAGTGTCATATGGATGTGGGGTCTTAAGTGTTTTACGTGGGAAATGTCCAAAGCCAGCTTAAAGTTGTCAAAAGCGGTCCTTGGTTACGAGTCGACCCAATGACTTATCACCACATCATACAACTCATAGCAATAAGTTGTATCCTAAATAGTGAGTTGGACACCCATATATTATCCATCTTACAACTCTATTATCCCACTCGTGATCTGACTAAATGACTTAACCCTACCAGTCGCAACATGGTCTTACAACTCATACTATGAGTAGAACATAGCCAATTCCATTCTGGTTTGGTTACGACTTGGGTCCCTAGACTCGTAACCTCACCATACGACTCACATGATGAGTCATCAACAACGCAGTGAACTCTATGAACAAGGAATTTTCAAGGGCCAAAAATCCAAGGTGTTTCAATTCTCCCCCACTTAGATCATTCATCCTCAAATGATAGGACAAGGCACTTGCTAGCACGATTTGACTCTATATTCCCCTAATCTTAACTTTAAAAATCTCAGAAAATAAAGAAATCAATATCTCCATTAACAAAGTCAAAAAACAAAGGTGTTACAAATAACACATACCTTACGCATGATCATTCAGAGCGGAAAACAAGAATGGATAATTGGACTTCATGTCCTCTTCAGCTTTCTAAGTAGCCTTTTCAACCTTGTGGTTCTTTCATAGAACCTTTACCAAAGATACATCCATCATCCGTAATCAACAGACTTGCTGGTCCAAAATCTTAATTGGAGACCTCTTCATATGATAGAGAATCTGAAATACCAATATCCTTGATAGTAACAATCAATGATGGATCACCCATACACTTCCTCAACATGGACACATAGAACACTAGAAGAATAGAGTTCAAACTAGGATGCAAATCCAACTCATAGCAATATTACCAACCCTCTTCAAAACCAAGTATGGGCCAACATACCGGGGACTGAGCTCCCTCTTCTTCCCAAACCGCATTACTTCCTTCATGGGAGACATCTTTAAGAACACCTTGTCACTAACCTAAAACTCCAACACCCTACGCCTCACATCTACATAGGACTTTTGGCAACTTTTGGCAGCTTTAAGTCTAGACCAAATATCTCTGCCTCACCAACCTTGAACCACCCAATAGGAGACCTACACCTCCTACCATACAACACTTCAAATGGAGCCATCCCAATACTAGAGTGGTAGCTATAATTATACGTAATCTGTATAAGAGGTAAATGATCAACCAAATTACAACCATAGTTAATCACACAAGCCCGAAACATATCAGAGTCTCAATAGTTCTTTCCACTTTCCTATCCGCCTGTGGGTGAAAGGTGATGCTAAGGCTCACTTTTATTCCCAAACCACGCTGAAAAGAGCACAAAAAATGTAATGAAAACTGAGTACCACAATCCAAACTGATCGAGAAAGGTGCACCATGCAACTTTATGACCTCCTGAAGGAACAACTTTGCATAGTCCTCGGTAGAATAATTAGTCCCTACTGGCAAAAAGTGGCAGACTTAGTCATTCTGTCCACGATGACCCAAATGGAGTAACACTAATTATGGGACCACAGAAGGCTGATAATGAAATTGATATTAATTATCTCCCATTTCCATAGAGACAGTTCAATCTCTTGGATTAGCCCAGAATGCCTCATACGCTACATATTTACTTGTTGGCATACCATACACTTAGCCACAAAGCTGGCTATATCCTATTTCATGTTGTTCCACTAATTTATATCCTTGAGATCATGATACATCTTTGTTGAATAGGGATGAATCGTATACCATAATTCATGGGCCTCGGCCAAAATCCTACCTTACAATCTATCGATATCAGGCACACACAACCTCCCATAGTACCTCAAGAGACCATCACTACTGATCTCGAAATTCATCACCTTCTGCTTACCTACATCATCCTTGATCTTCATTAAGAGAGGGTCTAATACCTGCTTCTCTATTATTTTAGGCCTAAGATATGATTGCGCCACCTATTGCAAAAACACACTACTATCCTCAATATCTAAGAGACAAACTCCAAGGTTAGACAAACAGTGAATAACCTTCACTAATTCCCTCTTATCCTTATCCATATGTGACAAACTACCCATCTACAACCTACTAAGAGAATCAACAACCACATTATCCTTACCTGGATGGTTGTAAACACTTATATCATAGTCCTTCAATAACTTAAGCCACCTTCTTTGCTTGAGATTAAGCTCTTTTCAAGTAAACACATACTAAAGGTTCTAATAATAAAAAAAGATACCAACTTGGACCCCATATAAATAGTGATGCAAGATTTTCAACGGAAACACTATGGCTAACAACTCCTACTCATGAGTCAGATATTTCTACACATAAATTTTTAACTGTCTAGAGGCATAAGTAACCACCTTGCCATGCTGCATCGAAATACAACCCAAACCAACCCGATATGCATCACAATAGACAAAGAAACCCTCAATGTCTTCAAGCAGAGTCAAGATCAAAACTAAAGTCAACTTATATTTCATCTTCTCAAAACTACCCTCACAAGTATCAGACCATAAGAACTTTACCTTCTTTTGAGTCAACTTGGTCAATAGGGAAGCAATGGAAGAGAAATTTTTCATAAATATTCTATAGTAATCGGTTAAATCCAAGAAGATCCAAATATTGGTTTGATTCATAGGTCTAAGCCACTTCTTAATCACCACAACATTCTGAGGATACACCATGATCCCATCACTAGAAATAACATAACCTAGAAAGTCATAACATGCAACCAAAACTCACACTTAGTGAACTTAGAATACAAACACTGATCCTTTAGGGTCTATAACAAAAGACGGAGGTGATCAGCATGATCCTCCTTACTCTTAGAGTACACTAAGATGTCATCAATGAAGACAATCAGAAACAAATTTAGAAACTAATGGAAGACCCTAATCATCAAGCCCATAAATGTCATAGGGAATTATTCAAGTTGAACAACCTTACCAATAACTCAAAATGCCCGTACTGGGTACAAAAAGCTGTCTTAGGGATATCCACCTCCCTAATCTTTAATTGATAATACCTGGACTAAAGGTCGATCTTGGAGAAAAACTTAGCACGCTGAAGTTGATCAAATAAATGATCTATCCTCTAAAGAAGGTACTTATTCTTTGTTGGTACCTTATTCAATTGCCGGTAATCAATACATATCCAAAGGGAACCATCATTTTTATGCACGAACAACACCGGTGCACCCCATAGGGACACACTAGGATAGATGAAACCCTTGTCCAAAAGATCTTTTAATTACTCCTTAAGCTCTTTTAACTCAGCTGGAGCCATTCTATATGGGGGGACTAGAGATACGATGAGTATTTGTCACAAGATCAATCCCAAAATCAATCTCCCTATCAGGAAGGATACCCAAAAGACCATTAAGGAAAACCTTAAGAAATTCATTCACCATCGGGACAAAATGTAAAGAAGGACCCTCCGAGTTAGAATCTTTAACCCAGACTAGGTATTATATACACCCCTTGGAGATTAATCTCTGGGATCTAAGATATGATATGAACCTTCTCTTGGGTGATAGAGAACCACTCTTCTATTTTATAATTAGCTCATTAGGAAATTTGAACATGACCTTACAAGTCCGACAATCCAAGGAAGCATAGCATGAGTGCAACCAATCCATCCCTAATATGACATCAAAATCAACCAAGTATAACTCTATCAAGTCCACCAGAGTCTCCCGGCCACCCACAACTACTACATAACCCCTATAGACTCTTTTAGCAACCACAGAGCCACCCGTCAGGGTGGAAATAGAAAAAGGGTTAATATACACTCATGACCAAAACTAATATACATAGCCACAAATTGTTTCATAAAAAAGGTGGACCCTTGATCAAGTAAATTGTACATATCATGGGAAAAGAGTTACAAAATACCAGTAATAACATCCAAAGATGACTCGGACTCCTGACAAGTAGTGAGAGAATAAAGATGGTTCCGACTAATGCTAGAGCCAGAAAGGGCACCCTTTGGTGTAGAAGCTAATAAAGAGGCAACATGAACCTTTTTTACCTCAGAAACAACTCTAGAGGGACAATCCCACTACATATGTCTGATCTAACTACACATAAAACACTGGTTCCTCCACTTCTTGCGCTGACCATGGTGGTGATGAGCACATAATCTACAAAAATGGTAAGATGGTGTTAATTAGGCCCCACTAGCTTGAGATTGGGTACCCTATGCCCTTGAAGCATCACCACCCTAAAAACTTTAGTCACCAAATGACTTTCTGTAAATAGCACTAGCCATTGAATAGGAGTTAGAACCCACCAGCTCTTATTCTTAAACCACTTTCCACCTTGCAGCTGGCCTTCAGCCTATTCTGAAAACTGGAATTTCTTACTTTACCTCTAACCAATCTTATCTTGCTTTATTTTGTCTTCTTTGACCTACTGCATATACATAACAGATCTAGATATCCCTGTCCTTGTTCAGCAAGGAAACCTTACTATTAAGAATCAACTCATGGAAAAATCCAAAAGAAAAATTACGCATTCTAGACCTCATGCTAGACACCAACTCAGGAACATACCTAGACAACTTATGAAATTTCAAGGCATACTCCTTAACTGTCATTCTCCCTTGTTTTAAGTTAACAAACTCTTTCATTTTCATCTCTCTCAACTCTTTGAAAAAAATTGGTCCAGAAAAGTACTAGAAAAATCATCTCACTGGGCTAACTCAGCATCGTCACCCCTAGACAGTTCTCATTTGTCATATAATTGGTATGCTTATCCTTCAGTTGATAGGTAGCAAATTCTACACCCTCTACATTAGTAGTATACATAGTATGAAATATCTTCTCTATCTCATTAATAAAAACTTAAGGATCTTCCTCAACCTTAACACCAGTGAACACATTAGGGATAAACCTCATAAAGTGGACAACCCTTATGGTCTTAGAAGATGGAGTAATTGAAGCTATACACTCAGACTGAGAAGCCACCAATTGATCTATCATATGAATAGACTAATGAAATTCCACATTCAACACATCAGCCTGAGGAACTCGGGGAGAACTATAAGGGACCGACAAAACTCCTAAAAAGCAATCAAGAACTGGATCCTTAGACTAGATTTATACCTTAAAAGTTGGGCATGTCCCATCGGCATTGTCCTCAACTAGGATAGAGGAGTTACCATGAGCTTCAGATTGTCTGGGAGGCATGATCTGAAAAGCGAACAAATGAGAATTAGATAGATTCAATACCTTAGAATCTATAGCTTGAAATAGAACAACAAGAAAAAGGAAACATTCCTCAATATCTCATAGCCTCTTACTTGTAAGTGTGGTGCACTACATACCCATAAAAGAGACTCTATTTGATACATCTTTGTGGATACCCAATTGAAAATGAACCTAGGCTATGATACCACCTTTTTTATGATCCAAACTAGGGCCTAGCCGTGATAGGTATCACAAGACCCACATGGATCGGAGATCGCCCCTACACCTAAACAAACCAACAAAACATCCCCAAATGTCGAATGAATTTCAAAAAAATTACAAGATAGAAATAATAAAACTAATAATAATTCATGATATATCTATGCTAATCTAACTCACTAGCTCATCTTGAATCAAAGTCATTGAGTAGGAGATGTAAAAGTATGGCTAGTTCCTGCATCGCGCGAGGATATAGAGACTAAAGTTGGTTAGTGGTTGGAGCGCTAGCATATAACTCACGAATAGAGGAATAAAATAATTATACAATAATAGTTCAAACCAATACAACATTCAATACATAATATCATATGAAATACATATATATATATAATACCACATGTTGGGGTAGGGAGTGAGGCTTAACATGAACTTCAAAAACCTTAACTTGGACTATGTAGCATAGCATAAAACAAGGTTCCCACGAGCTATGTGGGCCAAACTTTCCCCAAGATGCAAGGACCCCAATGCATGTATCTGCACAAACCAAAGAATATCTATAACCATAAACACCTTTATGGGGGACTCGAACCTTCCAGCCTAGTCAAGGTGACATAAGCACCAATGTATACAATACGGGAGACTAAAACCTACCTTTTATATAACTAATACAAGGGACTCGAATCTCCCATTCATTTAAAACCCTGCATTGTCTAGTGCGGTTTCTAGTGTTAGTCCTTCAAGACCTCTATTTTCATGGCCCAGCTACACGTCTTGCTTTAAAGCCCAGTAAACATTTACTTCACAATCATAATAATAAATTCAATTACTTACCAAAGGTATCCCATTGGTATCATCATACTAACCCTACTTGCAAGCGTACAATATGCCAAGACAATTATTTCATCATTTTAGGACTCGAACCTAATTTTCAAAAAAAAAAACATAAATCAATCTGGCAATTTGGGACTTGAACCCCTGATCTAACAAAACTCATAAGGTTTCAATTCAATTTAACTTTTGGCCATTAAGTCCTTTACAAAGTTTTCCATCAATCATTATCATGGTTATGCCAAAGCCTTAGTTCAAAAACATAATTCAACTTGGGACAATATCATTCTTATAAATAATTTTATGAATAGGTTAAGGGCATGCCATTATCAAAGTCAAAATCATCAAATTTGGGGTTAAACCATGACACCTCCATTAAATCACTATCCCTATGCACCCACATATGCAAAACCATAATTAAAATATGCATAATCATAATTTAAATCATAGAAATCAAAATTCAATTATATGCACTAAAACCCCTCAACCTTGGTTTCAAAACTACCATTAATTATTTATGAACAATGTCTTAAACTTATTCTTATAGTAAACTAATAATGAGGGAAGAGTCACATGCCTGAATTATGAACATTCACCAAGAGAAATTGACTCTTGAACCCTTAGATGACCAAATAGGTGAAACCCTTAGTTTCCTTGCCTGAGAAGGTTTAGAGAGGATAAAAAGGATGTTTAATCTTGTAAAGTGTAGAATGAATGACCAAAAAGTGTTATATGGATGTGGGGTCTTAGGGGTTTTAAGTGTGAAATGTCCAGAGTGCCCCCAACTTAAAGTTGTAATAAGCCATCCTTGGTTACAAATTGACATTGTGACTCGTCACCATATTATAGACTCATATCCATGAGTCATATCCTAAATAATGAGTTAGACACCCATACACTATCCATCTTACGACCCCATTATCCCACTTTTGACCTGACCAAATAACTCGTATGGTCTAGTCGTATCAAAGATAGAACCCAGTGGGATTAAAAACTGGACAACTTGTGACTCAACTGTACCACTCGTAACATGGCCTTACGACTCGCAGTGAGCCACTCCTACTCCGAGCAGAACTTATCCAATTATAGACAAGTTTGGTTAAAAATTGGATCCCTAGACCTGTAACCATACCATATGACTCACATGATGAGTTGTAAATAGGGTAGTGAGCTTAAAGTGCAAGGAATTTTAAAGGGTCAAAAATTTGAGGTGTTTCAGTTACACTCTGAATCAATGATTGAGTCATGGTTTTGATTAAAAAAGAAGTTGATGATGGTGCCTAACCATAGGATTTTAGGCTAGAGCTTGCTTGAGATTTTATATCAAGCCCTTAACACCAATTCAAGAGCAATGGAATATATTATTATTGGTGGAGCATTCATGATTATTCGCTAGGTGACAGCATCAGACATATTAGATCAGATCTTTCTCACCAATTAAGGATGGCATGCTCAAGAATTAGAGAGAGTCACTGGCACATATACTATTGGGGCTTCCAGCTAGCACAGAGTTATTGATAATATAGTGGAGCAAGAGGTCGCTTAGCTAAGGACAGATATTGGATTATTGACAAAGCAGTTTGCACCGATGAATTTTGAGAAGGTGAATGAAGTTGACTAATAGGGTAAGGCCTCTAAATCACATGATTCTAATTTAAAAGAAGAGGCAAAATACATAGATCAATAGTTGGTAAGATTTTTAGGCAAGGGGAAAGGAAACTAAGGTCGAAACTATTATGGAATAATACAAAGATAGGAGCACAGAGCAAGAAAGTGACTGGATATACAAGGATTATTACAAGGAAAAAGGTGGTATGTATGTTCCACAAAGAAGTTGTGACACTGAGTCGAGGATAGAGGCGATATTATCCAAGCTAGTCAAGGGTTAGGAAAATCAAGAAAATTCCCTTGAGGATATTAAGGTAGATATCTCAGGATTGACCCATAAGGTAGAGGAGCATGCGACTGTGACAAAGAAATTAGAGCATCAGTTTGGACAAATGTCTACAATTTTTAATCAGAGGCAGTTGGGCACCATTTTGAGCAACATAGTTTAGAATCCTAAGAATGACAATTATTGTCTAGCCATTACCACTTGGAGTGGTAAGGAAACCTTTGATCCCTCATTTCCAACTGTTGCTGAGCCAAATAATGATAGTGATATGGTTGATAAGACACCTAAAGTAGAGTTAGAAAAAGCTACAGGTTTTGATTATGATACTGAGAAAGAGCTAGGGTAAAGGTCGATGAATCTTAGTGAAGTAATTTCCACAACCTTCCCCACCTTTTTCTCAAAGATTAAAACAAAAGACGAAAGACGAAAACTTCAAAAAGTTCATTTCCATGATAAAAGAGTTGCACTTAAACATCCCTCTTGTTAAGGCTTTTGAGCAGATGTCTAGATACGTCATGTTTATAAAGGAGTTGGTGATGAAGAAGAGAGTTGTTAGTTTTGGGGATTTTGGTGGATTGCACCACTGTAGTTCAGTTACTTCTATCTCTCTGGTTCAAAATAAGGGTGATCCCAGAGCATTCATGATCCCATGCACCATTGGGACATCCAGGTTTGCTAGAGTATTATGTGACTTAGGAGATAGCATTAATCTGGTACTACTGGTATTGTTCAAACAATTGGGCTTGATCCTTCCAAAACCTACTACCTACTACTATGAAGTTTTTAATGATAGACCATGCATTAAGGAACCCCATCATCATATTTTTTGATGTTTTGGTAAGGGTTGAAAACTTTATTTTTTCAGCTAACTTTGTTATCTTTGATTGTTAAGTTGACTTTGAGATGCCAATATCTTGGGAAGACTGTTCATGGACACGAAATGATGAAAATTTATATTCAAAATCCACAAAACTATGAAGTAACCGACCAATATGAGGGTGGTGTTGGTTATATATTTTGTTGATGACCTAGCAGGCCACTCCTTTTGTTACCTTAATGAATTTTGACTAGGTACGCACATCATGCTGCGATGTTAAATATCGCATTGCATGGAAGTAACCCATGGTCTTATTGGTGAAGTCTAAATTACCAACATAGACACCTCATGTCGTGACATTAAATCAAGTGTTGGGTGGGAGGAAATAACTTATTTTAGTGTTCACATTGTTTTTTTGTTGGTCCATAGTAAGAGGAACAACTTGGAACGTGGTAAATCATTGATAAATTTAGAAAATTCCAAATAAGAGGACTTATTGACCCACTCATGGTGTTCATAAGTCCCGCTCAGACCAGGTAAGTTGTGCATTGAATGTCAAAAAGAAATTTTGAGGATTTTTGGGGATTTCAGAACTATAACCTACTAACCTACTTACAGTGTCATAGAGAGAAGGAAAAGGTCAAAAAAATGGGGCACCTAAGAGCCGTAGGTGCCACCTATGCCCTGTAGCTAGTGCCGTAAGAGGACAAATTTTGGGCCCAATATTTTTCAAAAAATTAGGCCTAACTCGAACCTAATTGACCCAAAACTGACCCTTCTGGTTAGTTAAACACCCCAACCAAGCGCCTAAACCCGATTTAACTCAAAATCTCTAAATCCTTCACAAATTCAAACCCTTCAACTTCCTCTACACTTTATATAAGGCAAGAACTCTAATTTTTTTGGTACCAATGCATCCAATTGTGCCTTTATACATTCAAGTTATGGTTTCTCTTTATTTTTTCATATTTCACTTTTGGTTCATCGAATCGAAGGTAAAAGTCTTGGATACAAATAGTGTTATCTTAGGCTAAACTAAAACTAAGTAAGTTGGTGTGTTTAAATTCTTGCAAAATACATAGAAATTAACAAACTTGTGTGTGAGCCTAAAATCAGCCTAAAATCTAAAAGTGGTGCATTTTTCTTTAATAGTTTCTTCGTGATCATGCACCAAACAGAAGTAAAAGTTGAAACGGTTGAGGAAATCCAAATGTATTACATGCCACATGTGTGTTTGAACTTTGATTCTAGTTATATGTGAAAATATTAGAATTACTTAGGCTGAGTACAGATTATCGTGATGAAAAATTTAGGAAAAATTTGAAGTCTTATAATTTGAGATTTTCTTTAAATTTTGTAGTCCCTTACTCTTTTTTGGGAACTAATATTTGTTTTTATAGGTACAATGACACCAAAGATAGAAGGACCATGGAGGCAATGGGATGAATCCCCCGAATGCAGTGGCTCAGTGAAGGAATACCGAATTTCCCCAACCAGAATAGTTTGCCCACGTACTTAGGCTCCGAGTCATGCTACAGTCGAGACTATTTGTAGATCCACATTAGAAATCCATTTCCCAGCACAAACACATTGTATTAGGGGGCTTACTTCTACTCAGGATAGGGCCCAGCCATAGGCCATACAACCAATTCTCAAGGAGAGGATGAGGTTGGCCAGGATGTCACCACCTCACTCTCCCTAGTGTAAGGAGGGAGAGAGAGAGGAGAAGGAGGATATGGAGTTAGAGCCACTAGTAGAGGACCCCTAGTTTAAGGATGGGTCACAAGATGAGTCTGTTGTAGCATTTCCTACTCTAGTACCCTAGTATAAGGGGGTTATAGGCCAAATATTTAATCAAGTATCAGCACTAGACAAAGAGCCACCATATCAGTCTGACCAGACATCTGACCCTACTCACATCTCAATTGAGCTTATTACTAAGCTGAACTCGAGGTAGTGTGTATAGGGGTTACAAATGATTTATGAAATAAAAATCATTATGACTAAGATAGACCAACCTAAGACGTCTATCTGTGAAGAGATACAGATTGAGTTATCTGGCATGGTTGGAGCATAACTTTTGAAGGCTAGATTTGATCATTACCAGCTGAGATGGATTATTAGACATCAGGGTTCATATAGTTAGGAATTGGTTTTGGAGTTTAATGCCTCCTACTACGCTACAGTATCTTTGACCACTCCTATTAGTGGTAGGAATGCAGAGCAGCCCAAGTTAGAGAAGACACTGGTGAAGGTATCATGGATAATATTTTAGCGATAGCCATTTGTCGAGCTCTCATTGGCCCTAATTATACATATCTAATATCTACTATAAAGTGTAATTTTAGATTTTCATTTTCTCGAGATAGATATACTATGTGGGATGCTGAGCATAGGAGATAGAGGATAAAGTTAGTGAGATAGATCACCCATTATATTTCAAACCTTAATGAGGCAGCCCCCTACATTGAAGGGTAAGGAGTGATTAAGAAGGCAACTCTGAATTTTTCTACAAAGTTTTAATGGATGGTAGTTTGCTATCAATTATGTTCGAATGTTGCAGAAAACTTTCGTACATGGGATGGTGTTGCATTAATTGTGAGTCTGATGGTTAGTCATGATATTGTAACGACCCAGGACTATCCCCTAGTCGTCACACGGTGCTTACAGTCCCGAGGGACCACAAGCTAACCCATGAGTTGGTACCTGCGATAAGAGCTGGATAACATGATCATAAATACAGAAGAATACTAACATTCCATAAGGTTTTAATAACTTAATTTAAAACTGAAATAAGAGTCTATGGAAATAACTGACCGAATCTGATAAAATAATGATAAAATGACTTGTCAACTAAAAATTTGAATACTAGATAACTAACTCTAATGTTTGAAAAGCCTCTAAAACTGACTGACTGAATATGAGTTGATGGGACAGGCCCCAACGAACTACTAACTGATAAATGAAATAAAGTAAGACTGTTCTCGAAGTATGAGGACTCACCACTGCTACTGTTGAGGATCTGATAAGTCTAATTACGAGATGAGAACTGAGCATAAGAACCTACGATATAATACATCATAGCGAAAAAGAAAAGTATGCGATCAGTACTTTGAATGTACTGATATGCTAAATGAGGTAGGCTGATATACATGGTTTCATGAACAGAAGTAATAATTAACTGGACATTCTTGTAAAGCATGGAGTACTAAATAGAGAGCATGGAATCTGTAGATACTAAAAATGCATGAAAATCTATAAACACTAAGGATGCATGACCAAGCATATAACATGAACTGAGTAAAATTTGTAAACTGAAATACTAAAATAAATGAAATTTGTATGCTTTGGTCAAATAATAGTAAGACTGAATGACTGAGCTAGCACTGTAATTGAGACTATTTCTGAGACTGTGGCAGGTATCATCTAACTAACATTCCCCAATTTGAGCTAACCAGGGTCCAACCTATAACCCTAGTTGGAAGGGTGTTAATACCCTGCCACGGATACTAACGATAGCTTTGTGGCACCACTAAAATGATATAATGTCCAAAGGACTAAGGGTGTTAAGCCTGGATTTACGAGTGACCCCTGCAGGATAGTCAAGCTTAATATGATGGGTGACTTCTCATATCCTATGCTGGCTATGTATTTCTGGAGTATAGGGACTTCTACTAACGAATCTGCCTATCTAACGGAGAAGCCCCCATCCCTATACTCGCTCGGTGATAAATCCTACTCCTAACTAAAGAACAGTAAAATACTACACTATTCTAAGTTTATCTGACTGGTAATTGACTGTTCTGATAATGCTCATAGAATGTTCTGATGATTATTCTATAATGTACTGATACTAGACTAAGTAAACAGCAATTGATTTCAGGTATTCAATACCCCCAGGACTCATAACAATAATAGTAAAATGACATTAAAGCTTGAAAGACAAAACATGAAGACTTTTATTTAAATCAATCACTCTTATAGGCATTTTATCAAACACTTGTAGTTCATGGTTTAAAACAATCATAGGAATATCATGGGACTTGTAGTAATAGCATGAATTAATCATAATAGCATTATTCATGGTTTGATTCAATATGTAATAATTTTAAAACATGGAGGATTGAATAATAACAATAATTTCATGGTAGTATGATATAAAATCCATAGTGAGTGGAGATTCATGGATGAAATCATAATTTACAACACAATAACTTGAAAAGATTATAACTTGGATATTAAAATGGGTTACTTGGGCTCCATGGATGAACATCAACATACCTGGTATAATGAATTTCTTGAAGTTCTGGGTGAGTTAGTGAGGATTGACCTTGAAGTTGAAATCTAGGGTTCTTAATTTCTTGAGAGAGAATTACCATTTGATTTTGGGGAAAAGTGAATAATAAAGGTTTTAAACATTTTTAAGGCGTAAATCCCACATCTGGGTGAAATAAAATCATGAAAACAGATTGTTTTAACCCTGGGCACAACTTTAATTTTTCATGAAATTTTCTCAATCTGGACCACTAGCGCGACACGCCACTATCGTACCAGGCCACTGGAAAATAACAACTGGGACTTGGAAAACACCGTGATACAGAGATATCATGTTAAACCTTTGGATTCTAATTTGGCCACCTCCGCAATGTGCCAACATCACAGAGGCCTATTGGTAATTGCCAAATGGGAAATTTTCCATCTCCGCGATACGCCATGATCGCGGAGTCACACTGGAAAATGACAATTGTCATTTGGACTATCTCCGCGATGCACTAAGGGTTAGAATGATGGGGTCTAATGATTGAAATTTAAAATTACAATAACATCTTATGCGGTTATTGGATTTCGGAGAATTTTATTTCGTTGGAAATCTAATTGAGTTTCCTACGTAATGGCAGGTTCTAAACTAAAAACTATTTAGTGTTTCAAAAATTGTATATATGAATACTAATGCACTGTGACTTAGATTATGCTAGGGAAATATGGGACCTTACAATATCTCCCCCTTGGGATCATTCATCTTCGAATGAAACTGGTTAAGCTGAGGAAACTGATGGACTAACCTTACACACTGAACATGCATATCTAATGCATGGAATGCATAACTGAACTGATTCATGAATGCATGACTGACATAAACATGATATGCAACTGAAACTGAGCATGATAGAGGAAAAATCTTAAGAGGATTTGGTACCTTTTACTGAATTTAGATTCGTGGAGAAAAGATAAGGGTACTTGGTTTGCATAACTTTCTCTGCTTCCCAAGTGGCTCCCTCAATGGAATGATTCGGCCAAAGAACTTTGAATAGTGGAACTTTTTTGTTCCTTAGTCTACGAACTTGATGATCAAGAATTTCGACTGGAACTTCCTCAAAGGAAAGATTGTTCTGAATTTCTACGCTTTCTAAGGGAACAACTACCGTTGGATCACCAATACACTTTTTCAACAATGAGACATGGAACACTGGGTGTACTAAGGCTAGATCTGAAGGCAACTCAATCTCATAATCTACCTTTCTGAAAGGACTGAGAATTTTGAAGGGACTGGTATATCGGGGACTGAGTTTCCCTTTCTTCCCAAATATCTTCACTCCTTTCATAGAAGAGATTTTCAAGTACACATGATCACCGACTTAAAATTCGAGGTCCTTTGTTCTCATATCTGCATATGATTTTTGTCGGCTCTAGGCAGCCCTAAGACTTTCTCTAATCAACTGAACCTTCTCTAACGCATCAAACACCAAGTTAGGCCCTACTACTGTGGCCTCACCTACTTCAAACCAACCAATAGGAGATATAAATCTCTTACCATAGAAAGATTTATAAGAAGCCATCTGGATACTAGAATAGTAGCTATTATTGTATGCAAACTCAATCAAAGGCAAGTGGTCATCCCAACTACCCTTGAAATCAACAACGTATGCTCTCAGCATATCTTCAAGAGTCTGAATGGTCCTTTCTTCTTGACTGGATTTTTTAGGGTGAAAAGTTGTACTAAGGTGTACTTGGGTACCAAGACCCTTTTGGAATGCTTTCTAGAAGTGAGAGGTAAACTGGGTACCTCTATCAGAGATAATAGACAATGGGACTCTGTGTAACCTGACCAACTCTCTGATATAGAGTTTGGCGTAGTCCTAGGCTGAATAAGAGGTATGGAATCGAAAGAAATAGGATAATTTGGTCATCTTATCTACTATGACCCAAATAGAATCATGTTGATGATGGGTACGAGGCAAAGCTATCACAAAATCCATGTTCACTTGCTCTCACTTCCAAGTGGGAATACTGAACTCCTGCATGGACCCACTGGGTTTCTGGTGCTCAATCTTAACTTGATGACATATAGAGATTTAGCTACATACTCTGTAATAGCTCTCTTCATTCCACTCCACCAATAGATCTCCCATAAATTGCGGTACATCTTAGTAGCCCCTAGATGAATGGAGCAACGAGCACCATTTTCTTCCGCAAGAATTTGTTGCCTTAAATCATCTACACCAGGCACACACAATCTACCTTGACTACGCAAAACACTATCTACCCCATTGGAGAAAACCTCTAATTTTTTGATATCTGACTGATTCTTTCAACTTAACTAGATTAGGATCTCTCTATTTTTCCTTCACCTCAGAAAATAGAAATGATTCTGAGCTACTCTGCACCCATACACTACCTTATATTGAGTCGACTAAGTGGACACATAGTTGGAAAAGCTTATGAACTTCCTAAGCTAACTTTTTCTTACCATCATCAACATGATCAACATTACCAATAGACAATCTACTAAGAGCATTAACCACTATATTGGCCTTGCCCGGATGATACAAACCACTTATGTCATAATCCCTTAATAACTCTAACCGCCTTCTCTGATGCAGATTAAAATATTTTTGAGAGAACACATACTGAAGGCTTTTATGATCTATCAATGTATCTACATGCACCCCATACAAGTAATGCCTCTAAATTTTTAAGGCAAACACTACAGCTGCTAACTCAAGATTATGAGTAGGGTAATTCTTCTCATGGGGTTTAAGCTGCCGAGAGGTATAGGCTATGACCTTTCCTCTATGCTTAAGGTTACAACCCAAACCTACTTTGGATGCATCACATTACACAACAAACCCATCTGAACCATCTGGTAGAATCAAGACTAAGGTTGAGGTAAGTTGAGTCTTCAACTCCTAAAAACTCTTCTCGCATAAATTTGACCACTGAAACTTAACTTTCTTCTAAGTCAATCTGGACATGGGGAATGCAATAGAAGAAAATCCTTCAAAAAAATGATGGTAATAGCCAGCTAAACCCAAGAAACTCCAGATGTCTGATGGATAGATGGGTCTGGGATAGTTTCTCACCGCTTTGGTCTTTTGAGAATCAACTCTAGTGCGATCATCGGAAATGATATGGCCAAGGAAAGCTATTGATCTTAGCTAGAATTCACACTTACAGAATTTAATGAATAACTGATGAGCTCTAAGAGTCTGAAGAACTATTTTGGGGTGGTCTACATGATCAGTTTCGCTACGAGAGTAAACATGAATGTCATCAATGAAGACTATGACAAACATATACAAGAACTATTTGAACACTCGGTTCATTAGGTCCATAAAGGCTGCTGGGTCATTGGTAAGACCAAAGAATATAACTAGAAATTTAAAGTGACCATACCGAGTTTGAAAAGCTATTTTCAGAATGTCACATTCTCTGACCCTGAGATGATGATAGCCTGATCTGAGGTCTATCTTTGAAATATAGTTGGCATTCTGAAGTTGATCAAATAAGTCATCAATTCTAAGAAGTGGATATTTATTCTTGACAGTGACCTTGTTCAACTGATGGTAGTTAATACACATTCTGAGAGAACCGTATTTCTTATATACGAATAGGACTGGTGTGTCCCACGGGGAGATGCTGGTTCTGATGAATCCCTTATCGAAGAGACCCTTTAATTGTTATTTCAATTCTTTGAGTTCAGCTGGAGCCATTCTATATGGCGGAAAAGATATAGGCTGCGTATCGGGGAGAAGGCCTATTCTGAAGTCAATTTCCCTTTCAGGAGGAACTCTAAGAAGAACTTCAGGGAACACATCTAGAAATGCCCTGACTACTGAAACTGACTCTAGGGTTGAATTTTATGAGTTAGAGTCTTTGACTAGAACAAAATAGTAAATACACCTCTTCGATATCATCTTTCTCGCTCTAAGGTATAAAATCAACTAACCCCTAAGAGTTGTAGTACTACCCCTCCATTCAAGGACTAGTTCATTTGGGAACTGAAAATGAACTATTTTGTTTCTACAATCAACTAAGGCATAGCATGAGTGGATCCAATCCATGCCGAGAATGATGTCAAAATCCATCATCTCTAACTCTACGAGATCAACTAAGGTAACTTTCTGAGATATTGTGATCGAACAGTTCCTATATACCTTTCTGGCTACAATGGATACGCCTACTTGGGTAGACACTGAAAAAGGCTCTACTAGAGTTTTGAGACTGACTCCGAAGTTGATGGTTGTATATGGAGTTATAAAAGAAAGAGAAGCTCCAGGGACTAGTAAAGCATAAACATGTAAGTAAAAGACCTATAACATACCAGTAACTATGTCAGAAGAATTTTCCTGATCTAGGCCGAACTGAAGAGCATATAATCTTTTTGGATGCTGACCACTGATAGCACTGGAAGCGGTACCTTGTTGAGTTGGGCGATCGGATGGAACTGATGACTGATGGGACTGACCCTATTGGAACACATCCCTACCTTTCTGAGAAAATACTTGACACTCCCGAATCCGATGGCCTGGCTTTCCACACCCAAAGAATACGTCACTACCCTCTCTACACTCATCCTGATGGTGTCTGCCATATTTCTGGCATAGAGTATTTGTATGAGCACTGTTAACACTGACCTAGGATTTAGAGCTTGGGGCCCTATCCCTATTATCATTTCTAAATTTAGGTACTGGGGCACTGACTGAAGAGGGTGCTGGGGCTAAATACCTTTCATGAAACTGAGGACGGTACCACCTTCTAACTTTGGCTGATTGACATTAAAACTATCCGTCCTAGCTCTCTTATTTTTTCTCTCTCTCTCCTTAATCTTCTGCTTCTCTATTTGCTGATAATGGACCATCAGCCTAGACAAATCCATCCCACTAATTAGCATTTTAGTTCTACATTCCTTGACCACACTATCATAAATGCCAGACACAAACTTACTCATGTTGGACCTATTATCAGCTACCACATGAGGAGCATATCAAGCTAACTAAGTAAACTTAAGGGAATACTCCTTCACGCTCATGCTTACCTACCTTAAATTAATAAACTCTAACACCTTGGCCTCCCTCAACTCCAATGGGAAGAATCTATCTAAGAAAGTTGTGGCAAACTCTTCCTATTCTACAGGCCCTGCATCTACACCCCTATCAATCTTCCACTGCTTAAAACAAGTATGGGCTACATCCTACAGCTGGAATGTAGCTAAATCAGCACTCTGAGTAGATTTTACCCCCATAGCATCCATTACCTTTTGCAGCATATCTAAGAATTCCTGTGGATCCTCTTCAGACTTGATCCCGTGAAAGAAGGAGGATTTATTCGGGTGAAATCCCAAATTCTAGTTGTAGTAGTATTAGTCACTAGGTTGGCTGGAATAGCAATTGGCCGTTCAATTTGTGCTACTACAGAATTTGCTAGAGTAGTGAACGCAACCCTGAATTCTGCGTGAGAGACATGCTCATCCAAAAGATCTGACTGGATGGGCTGAAGGGCTGGCTGGTTTCCTGTTCTTCTTTTGTTCTTCTTGGGAGCCATGTTCTATAAATAGAAGGAAGAAATAGATTAGACAGAGAGTTTAACTTGAGCTTATGCTGACTCGCACGACATAAATACTAAAAGAAGGGAAACTCTTCCTAATCGCCTCGAAGCCTCTCATCCATAAGTATGGTGTGCTATATACCAATGCACAAGAATCTACTTGACGTGGCTTTTAGACTTCCTAGGACACTTTAAAACCTAGGTTCTAATACTAAGCTTGTAATGACTCGGGACTACCCCCTAGTCGTCACACGGTGCTTATAGTCCTAAGGGACCACAAGCTAACCCATAAGCTGGTACATAATGTGAGAACTGGATAACATGATCATAAATGTAAAAGAATACTGACATGCCATAAGGTTTTAATAACTGAATTTAAAAATGGAATATGAGTCAATGGAAATAACTAACTAAACCTGATAAAATATTGATAAACTGACATGTCAACTGAAAATCTGAATAATGGATAACTAACTCTAATGTCTGAAAAGCCTCTAAAACTGACTGATTGAATATGAGTTGATGTGACAGGCACCAACTAACTCCAACTAACTACTAACTGAGACATAAAATAAAGTAAGCCTTTCCTCAAAGTATAAGGACTCACCACTGCTACTGCTGAGGATCTAATAAGTCTAATTGCAAGACAAGAACTGGGCGTAAGAGCTTATGATATAATACGTCATAGAGCAAAAGAAAGGTATGCAATCAATACTTTGAATGTACTGGTATGCTAAATGGTTAGGATGATATACATGGTTTCATGAACAGAATTAAAAATTAACTGGATATGCATGTAAAACATGGAGTACTGAATATAGAGCATGGAATCTGTAGGTACAGAAAATGCATAAAAATCTGTAAATACTGAGGATGCATGACCAAGCATATAACATAAACTGAGTAAAATTTGTAAACTGAAATACTAAAATAACTAAAATCTATATGCTTTAGTCAAACAACACTAAGACTTAATAACTGAGTTGGGACTGTAACGAAGACTATATCTGAGACTGTGGGAGGTATCATCTAATCGACATTCCCTATTTTGAGAAAATCGGTATCCAACCTATAAACCCAGTTGAAAGGGTATTAATATTGTGCCACGGGTAGTAACGATAGCTGTGTGGATCCACTAAACTGATATAATGTCCAAAGGACTAAGGGTGTCAAGCTTGGACTGACGGGTAACCCCTGCGAGATAGTCAAGCCTAATCTGATGGGTGACTTATCATATCCTATGCTGGCTAGATAGTTCTGGAGTATAGGGACTACTACTACTGACTCTGCCTATCTGACGGGGAATCCGCTATCCCTACACTTACTCGGTGCTAAATCCTACTCCCAACTGAAGGACACTGAAATACTAGACTATTTTAAGTTCATCTGACTGGTAATTGACTGTTCTAATAAAGCTCATAGTATGTTCTAAACACTATTCTATAATGTACTGCTACTAGACTAAGTAAACAACTATCGATTTCGATTATTCAATACCCCCAGGACTCAAAATAATAATAATAAAATGACACTAACGCTTGAAGGACAAAAGACGAAGGCTTTTATTTAAATAATCACTCTTGTAGGCATCTTATCAAACATTTGTAGTTCATGGTTTAAAACAATCATAGGAATGCATGCGACTTGGAGTAATAGCATGAATTCATCATAATAGTATTAATTCATGGTTTAAGTTAATAAGTAATAATGTTAAAACATGGAGTATTGAATAATAACTATAATTTCATGGTAGCATGATATAAAATCAGTAGTGCATGGAGATTCATGGATGAAATCATAATTTAAAACATAATAACTTGAAAAGTTTATAACTTGGTAATTAAAATGGGTTACTTGGGCCCCATGGATGAAAGGAATCCATGGATGAACATCTAACATACCTGGAATAATAAATTTTTTGAAGTTCTTAGTGAGTTCGTGATTGACCTTGAACTTGAAAGGTAGGGTTCTTGATTTCTTGAGAGAGAATTACCGTTTGATTTTGGGGAAAAGTGAATAATGAAGGACTTAACATTTTTAGGGCTTAAATCCCACATCTGGGTAAAATAAAATCATGGAAAAAGGTTGTTTTAACCCTGGGCGCAACTTTAATTTTTCATGAAATTTTCTCGATCAGGACCACTAGCGCGATACGCCACTATCGCGCCAAGCCACTGGAAAATTAAAACTGGGACTTGTACAAACACCGTAATGCGGAGCTATCATGGTAAATATTTGGATATAATTTTGGCCACCTCCGTGATGCGCCAACATCACGGAGGCCTACTGGAAATTGCCAAACGGGAAATTGACCTGCTCTGCGATGCATCATGATCGTAAAGTCACACTGGAAATTGACAAATGTCATTTGCACTGTCTCCGCGATGCGTTAAGGGTTAAAATAATGGGGTATAATGACTGAAACTTAAAATTGTCATAACTTCTTACCCAGTTATCGGATTTGATTGAATTTCCTACAAAATGGTAGACTCTAAACTAAAAAATAATGAGTGTTTCAAAAATTTTATATGTGAATACTCATGTACTGGGACTTAGATAATGCTTGGGAAATACGGGGCATTACAGATATAGACTTTGCAACCATTATCAGGTATGAGAGTCATGAGCGAGCTTTTAGTGAGTTGACTACACTACCCTTTCCTTGCCTTTTCCATTACTTATGCGATGAGGCTCGTGTACCTGAGGTTCCAGGTATTGATCGAAGAGTTGAGGCTATGGGTGTGGACCTTATGAGTTTGATCAAGGATACGACAAACCCGATTCTTTCATAGAGGACCTATAGACATCCTTCAGTGATTTTGGCCTAGTCTGAGAGCCCATCAGTTCCTGTGGAGTGATCCTGCCCAAACACACAAGCAAGTGTTCATGGTCTCGCTAAGTAATATAGTGGCCTTAAATAAATTCGAATATCGATACCTCAGAGACTTGTTTAAACAACTATTTAATTAAAGTTTAACTATAGAGATTAAATTAGTGCAATCATAACCAAAAGAGTTTTAAGAGTTCTAAACTAAAAGTATAGTAATCTAATGCACGAAAGTAAAGACTTTGGACAATCAATGGATGAAAGCCAGGGGCTAAATTACTATAAACAATCATACTATGCTATTGAAATACATCTATTAAGTTACTTATGCTGGTCGTTGATTCACTGGGTTTATCGTGTGATGATGGTCTCCCAACCTCTAATGTTCTACCTAACTGGACATTATAAGTACATCACTGAGCGGAGATGTAATAATCCATTTAGATGCATTAATATGTCATCCTACATGTGAACCAAACAAAGATTCTAGGTATATCCCTATATTAGTCACTAATTCAAATTCCTTATTTCATAAGAGAATAAGAACCTCACTCTAGTTATCCCCATTTTCTATCTTTCTATTCCCCCTCCCGAGTTCACAAGGTCAACAAAATATGTATTCTAAGGGTTGAAAAATCCTTAAAATAGTGATAAAAAGGATAAAAAACTCAACCAAATATGATAATAAATCCTTGAAAACTCAATTCAAAGCAATCATAAACATATTCTTTATTTTAACCCCGAAGAGGGGGCGTTTAGCCACTAATAGACATATTCGTAATCCAAATAAATGAATACATGACATAATACATTAAAAATCTAGAGTAAAGAGATAAAACCCTAAAATAATATTTTATTTGTCCCTATACAAATCTCCAAGTCTTCCAAGCTGTCGAACAACTAGTACACGAGTCCTATTTATAAGCAAAAGCGTTTGGCCATGTGTGGAATATAGGTCGCAGCGCGTTGGGAAGGATCTTGGGGATGGGGTCACAATGAGAGACTTGTAAAGTTGGAGTGGATGTCGTGAAACAAGGCCTATAAATATGGAGTGGAGGTCGTGATGCGAGCTCAACACGAGGCTTCACTGGAATTTCACTTTTGACGTCCAACTTCACTTTGTGCATTTGTCCTCTATCCCAAGCCTTGTGGTGTTGTTTCCACTTCATTTACAGCTTGTATATGCTTAATATATCATAAATATTAACTCACCAAGAATCCTAAATCACCATAAACCGCGTATTAGAGCTCAAAACAACACTATATCAAGAACGGTGAACTAGAACTCGAGCTAAGACTAGGCTTGTCCATGTTGATCTTTGACTTATTGTGTTGACTCTTTGCTTGATTCAATTGACCCTTGATCATTATAAAAATGTTTTTACACACATAATTACACAATAATACCATTAGGAACTCATTAAACCCATTAGAATCCATCGAGATCAACTAGACAAACACCTAGCTCAAACTACTAATACTAGTTTTCTCGTTTGAACTCTAAGTGACTCAATTTAAGTACAAACTTTTTTGGAAAACACCTTGAACATTGTAATCATATACTTAAACACTTAGATTCTCAATTATATCCTTATAAACACATTAATCACACAAGTTTCCCTAAAAGTAAATCTAAATAAACTAGGATAACAACACTAAGATGCATAAATCCACCTCAGATCACCACCCCACTTAAAGCCTTGTTCATCCTCGAACTACTCTTTAAGCTAAGAATCATAAGTTGAGGTGACTCAATACTTCTACTACAATAAAAACACTCAAGTTTGTACTATAATGACTACACAGAATGCAAGTTTCTACACTAATCATGTTATATACACAATTGAAAGTTCAAGAATACTACTCCAAAACATCCTAGCCTCAAGAATTGATTCACCTAGTTAGCGAACTTATGCATATTGTTCAATCACAGATGTCATATAACTCACCCAAATATCATCAAAAAATTTCCCTCACAACAAGAAAGTTACCCATGAGCACTCACATAGATATAATTTATCAGAAAATGGGTACAAGAATCAAATTATGCTCACTCTCACAAGAAATTCACTTGTTACACAATATAAACCACATTCTTGACCTTAGTGTAGAAGTCAACTAAATATCAAAATGTTGAAGATTAGAATCAAATAGGTCTTTAAGGGTTGTAATGTAGGCTAAGGGACGGATAGGAACTATTTTAGCCAAGAATAGTGACTATCCTCCCTAAGTTCTTTAATACATCACATTATACAATCAACTCACCTTCAACAATGCATTTACACTACTTCTATCTACCCACATCTTTTTTTTGCCCCATCTCATTAAGCTCATTCATATGACCATGGTGGTAGAATTGTCTATACACAACATATTCAATTTGAACAAATTTTATTCTTTTCATTACTCCACTCCCAACTACAACACATATTATTTTTTCTAAACACCAATGGCTATCACTTAGGGGATTTAATTTCACCTTTTCCTTCTTGAATTTCCTACTCCTTAACTTAATTAGATTTCCAATAAAGCATTTAGGAGATTTGGATCAAAGTATGGTCAATTAAAAAGGCGATTAGGCTACACATGAGTCTTCCAAAGAAAATAGGCTAAAGGCTTAACGAGGGTTAACTAGGATTATGCACAAGGGTAAGTAAAAAAAGGTATAAAACATGGCTTTCTATGAAATGCCTGTATCGTGTCCTAAACCCACACTCTTTATTTCGCTTTGCACATGTCAGGCAAGTTCTACACATCACATGCAATAATAAATATACAAACACCTCACACGTATATGGCATATGCTCAACTCAAGTAAGATCATCATAGACTCTTAACCAGACAATCGCATGAATTCAACTTTAAGCCAATAAGTACAAGAGTCATAATTATAAGCCTAGGAGTCTAAAAACTAGTAATTCACACAATCGACATACTTTTTACGACCAAAACACTTGCATCATGAAATCATACATAGCACAAACAAGAATATCCCATATTTATTCCTAACATAATAAATTTTAAATTACTCCTAAAACCAGGAATTCCCCCACCCCACACTTACAAATGTACTTTATCCCTAAAGTATACTTAAAAGAAGAAATAGAAATACTCCCTGAGGCCTTTAGGCCTAGCTAGTAGAATCTTTATGCATAAACGGTTTCTGAGAACCCCAGACTTAGTCTTTGTCTTTCTTCTTAGCTCAGGCAGTATTCAGACTTCCCATCAACCTGTGACTCACAAAAAAACAAAAATAGTGAAGTAAGAACTAAAAATACTAAAAATAAAATACCTTAACATGGGTTGCCTCCCAATCAGTGCATGATTTAGTGTCGCGACAAAACCCAGTCACCGACTTATCCGTATTCCTTCAACCTCTTTATCACACTCTGACGCCATCTTCTTATAACCTCTTGAGTGTGAACTCTTAAGGTTGACAACTTTCTCAGCAATAGCCTTTTCGAGCTCATCAATTTGAATCATTTTGGACTTAAGTGTTAGAGTTTTGGGCTACTCAATGAGGAAGTCCAAAGAGGTCTTCTGCAGAATAGACTCTACCACCCCACACTTATCCCCTTCAATGACTATAATCATGCATAAATCTTTTTACTGGGATAGCATGTTGAGCAGTTTGTACACTTTGAAAACTGCCTCTTTATCATCCAACCTTATTGTGAGTGTGCCCTCTCTAACATCTATCAATGCTCCTTCTATCACCAAAAATAGGCATCCCAATATAATTAGCACTCTTTAATCTACCTTAAAATCCAAAACAATAAAGTCAGTAAGAATAATAAACTTACCAACCTTAATGAGAATATCCTATGTAATTCCTTTGAGATGGGCTATTGTCTGGTTTGCCAATTGAAGTAGCGGAGTGCTCGATCTCGGCTTTCCCAGTCCCAACTTATTAAACAAAGATAGGGTAATCAAGTTGATACTCTCCCCTAAATTACTCAGTGTATGGACCACCTTACTGTTGCCAATTAGAATAAAGAGGGTGAATTTCTCTGGATTTTTAAGATTTTGAGGCATCTTATGCATCGCTATAGAGGTGCACTCTTTAGTTAGTGATATTGTCTCGACATCCTGTAGCTTAAATTTTTTAGTGATCATATCCTTCAAGTACTTACCATACTTAGGCCTTCTCTGCAAAATATCTAAACGAGGAAGGTTAATATGAAGCTCTCTGAATGTGGCAAAGAACTTCTTGAAGAATGCATCCTCCTTCACTTTTCTAAGCCTTTGTGGTAAAGGTGGTAGTAGTCTCTGCTTCTCCTATTCAGCAACATTGGTTTTTGAGTACTCATACTTTCTCAAATTTTCAGAAACTTTTTTGGTTACCTGTAGGGAAATCAATTCTGCATCTACCTCCTTAATTGTCTTTGGAGGTTCTTCATTCAGCTCCTTTTTACTCCTCAAAGTGATTTCCATTATTTGTTTAGGATTCTTCGTATCACTTGGCAAACCACCTTGAGGCCTGATATTCTGCGTTGCTGCTATCTGACCTATCTGCAACTCCAAGCTCCTTGTAGCTGCTTGATGTCTCTTCATATATACTTGATAGCTCTTTATATTTGCTGATAATTTCACTTAAGTAGATAAAATTTGTTTTAATGTCTCTTCCATATTGCTAGTGGTCTGATTCCCTTGTGCCTATGGTTGTTAAAACTGTTGTTGTTGGCTGTTCCATGATTGATTTGGTGGTTGAGTCTGCCTCTTCAGGTTATAGGTATTCCCATAGTTTGACCTGTGAACATTTCCCACGAACATCACTGACTCATGATTAGCAGCACACATAACCACAGAATGACCATTGTTACGACAAACCTCACACCAACCTACAATTTGTTGAATTGTATTAACTATGACCGCTGACTGCGTAACCCCTAATTTCATATTTCTGAATTAAGTTGCTAACTAATTCTATAACGCAGCAATCTGAGCGGATATGGTTGTATACTTGTCTACCTCCAATAGGCCTGCAATCTTCTTTGTAGCATTTCTTGAGTTAGAATTCCACTCAAGATTTCCTTGTGCAATCTGGTTCAACAAGGTATATAACTCATCATATGTCAATTCCAAAGCTTGACCACCTGCAGCTGATTCTAGTAAAATTTTATGTTATGGTCAAGTTCCTCAACAAAAGTGTGAGCTAGTACCTCATTGGACTGTAGTTGATGTGGATAGTCCAAAAGAAGAGCTTTGAACCTCTCCCAAGCATGGTATAAATTCTCATTTAGCTTTTGTTTGAAGCACATAATCTCACTATGCAGTCTCGCAACCTTTCTAGATAAAATGAATCAGACGAGGAATTTTTAGGCTAAGTCATCCTAGGTAGTGATTAAACGTGCCAACGCAGCATTCAACTACTTCTTAGCTTCCCTTAATAGTGAAAAGGGGCATAGTGTCAACATAACATAATTAGTTGATGCACCTGTAGGGATGAATGTGTCACTGATCTCTAGAAAGTTTCACAGATGGACTTGTGGATCTTTATGTGAAAGCCTAGTAAACTGCCCATTGCTGAACAAAAGCTACATCATGTTCTTTTTAAGCTCAAAGTTACCTCCAACAACCAGTTTCTAAAAAGAGGAAGTCAAATTTATCTGAAGTGAGATTGTCATATCTTGAACTGTCCTACGGGTTGGTTGATCTTTAGCTATTAGAGCAGGATTGTCTTGTTCCTCTTAAAATTGGTGGATAAGAGGGAGAATGATTTCTTCTCTCCTTCATTGATGAAAGCAATGCTGGGATTCGGGGCTTGGTTCAATTGATTCCCTATCCCTTGCCAGCTTATTAGCCAGTAAGACCTGTTCCTTGTAAATTCAATACCAAGACCAAGTGTAAAGAACCAAAGAAATCTAAAATATAAAACTAAAAATAAAATAGTTGCCAAATTATAAATCCCCAACAATGGTGCCAAAAACTTGATCACACACACGCAGGTGTATGTGGTCTTACCAAGTAATATAGTGGCCATAAATAAATTCAAATAACGATCCCTGAGAGAATAATTTTTAACAACTATTCAATTCAAGTATAACTATTGAGATGAAATTAGTGTAATCATAACCAAAAGAGTATGAAGAGTTGTAAACTAAAAGAAAAGTAAACTAATGTGAGAAATTAAGGACTTTGGACAATCAATGGATGAAATCCCGGGGCTAAAGCACTATAATAAATCATACTATGCTATTGAATTCCATCGGTTAAGTTACTTATCTTGTTTGTTGATTTGTTAGGTTTATCGTATGATGATGGTCTCTCAACCTCTAACCTTCTACCTAACTGTACATTACAACTACATCATTGAGCTAGGATGTAATAATACATTTAGATATATTAAGATGTCATCCTAGATGTGAACCAATAAAAAATTCTAGGTATATCCCTATCCTAGTCACTAATTCAAATTCCTTATTTCATAAAAGAATAAGAACCTCACTCTATTTATCCTCACATTCTATATTCTTATTCCTTCTCCCGAGTTCATAAGGTTGAAAATATATGTATTATAAGTGTCGCAAATCCTTAATATAGTGATAAAAAGGATAAAAAAGCAACAAAATATGATAAAGAAATCCAAACAAACTCAATTCAAAGAAACCGTAAACATGTTCTTAGCTTTAACCACATAAAGGGGCGTTTAGCCACTAATAGACATAACTGTAATCAAAATCAATTAATACATGATGTAATCCATTAAAAAGTAAAATTAAATGGATATAAAACCTAAAATAAGTGTTTAGAATCCACTATCCAAAGCTCCAAGGCATCCAAGGTGTCCAACAACTTGTACACGCGTTCTATTTATAAGCAAATGCGTTTAGCTGTGTGTGGAATATGGGTAGAGGCATGTTGAGCAGGCTCTTGGGGATGGATTATTAATGAGTGCCTTGGAAAGGTGGATTTTATGTCACAATAGGAGTCCTATAAAGGTGGAGTGGAGGTCGGGATGCAAGCGCAACGTGAGGTTTTATTAGAATTTCACTTTTGACGTCCAACTTCACTTTGTTCATTTGTCCTCCATCCCAATCCTTGTGGTGTTTTTTCCACTTCATGTAATGATTTTATATCCTTTTTACATCATAAAATCAACTCATCAAGAATCCTAAATCATCATACACCATGTATTAGAGCTCAAAAGAACACAATATCAGAAACGGTTAACTAGAAACTCGAGTTAAGACTAGGCTTGCCCACGTTGATCTTTAACTTATTATTTTGACTCTTGGCGTGATTAAATTGACCCTTTAACATTATAAAAAAAAATTTACACATATAATTGCACAATAATACTATTAGGAACTCATTAAACATATTTGAATCCATCGAGATCAACTAAACAAACACCTAGCTCAAGATAGTAACACTTGTTTTCTCGTTTAAATTCAAAGTGACTCAATTTAAGTACAAAATTGTTTGGTAAAAAAATTAAACATTGTAATCACATACTTAAACCTTTATACGCTCAATTATATCATTATCAACACATTAAGCACACAAGTTTCCCTCAAAATAAAGCTAAATTAGCTAGGATAATAACACTAAGATGCATAAATCCACCTCAGATCATATAGCCTAGTGATTGATAGGGTATTGATGTGGAGTTGGGTATGAATTGTAAGATGGTTACGTATAGAGAGACAACCACGTCTACTTTATCCTTGGCCTCCACTTCTGAGCTGGTTGGAGTATCTTTTAGGCCACCTCACCCCACTACCACTTCAATAGCTCTAAGATTTATTGCAGTGCTTTAAGATTTCTTACAGTTCCTACTATAAAGGTAGGATGAGACCACAACCCATTTGAATAAGGTAGAGTCTGAGATTTCCAGATTATATGAGAAGATTCAGCCTTAAGTTTGAATGACTTTGGAGAGTGTAGATGTTCAAATTTGGATTGTTGTAAGAGCTGAGATAGCATAAATAAGGGTTGAGTTGTATGGCCATATTGATGCTTTCTAGAGGAGAGTACACATATTATTTACAAATATTAAGGCACTAGATCTAGCTGGGATTAGGGAGAAGGTTGATGCATTATTTGCCGAGGTATGCTCTCCTACCAAGAGTCTTAATACAAAATCTTTTTTTGAGATCCCCATAATTTCCCAACCAACTCCACCACACTAACATAGGTATTTGGATTTGTTTGATGAGGAGCCAATCCCCAGAGTCGGGACCAATAGAGTGAGAGTAGAGGATCTACAAAACCCCGACATACCATATAATCATGCCCTAAAAGGGGCCACCCATGAGTCGACGGAGTATGTAGCTATTGATAAGCAGAGGCATGCTAAGATAGCTATAGTTACATCTTCTAGTAGTGCACCCCCACCTCCACTGCCTCTGCCAGTCAAGATACCCCTCAAAGGCGCTAAGAATGACACAGACCCATAACTCCAACTGACACTAGGACCTTCAAGAGTTTGGTATAGGAGTTTTATGGATAGTTTCCCCTCTATTGCTGCTCTGTTAATAAATCTAACTTAGAATAAGGTTAAGTTCTTGTGGTCCAATACTTGTAAGGGTAGTTATTTGAAGGATAAGTTGACTTCTGTTCTAGTTTTGACCCTACCCGGGGGTACTTATGGGTTTGTTGTGTATTGTGATATATCTCGTATGGAATTGAGCTGTGTTTTGATACAACACGGTAAAGTCATAACCTATTCTTCCAGGAAGCATAAAGTTCATGAGAGGAATTACCCAAATCATGAATTAGAGTTGGCATTTGCGGTTATTGCTTTAAAGATTAGGCATCATTATTTGTGTGGAGTGCATGTGGATATTTATTTTGAACATTAGATCTTGCAGTAGGTGTTTATGTAAAAGGAGTTGAATCTCAGATGAGGCAGTGGCTCAAGCTACTTAAGGATTATGACATAAGTTTCAACTACCATCCAGGTAAAGTTAATGTTGTTCCTGATGCTCTTAGTAGGTTTTACATAAGGACTCTATCTCATGTTGATGAGTATAAAAGAGGGTTGGTGAAGGATTTTCGCAGGTTGGATAACTTAGGAGTTCATCTCTTGAACTCCAAGGATGGGGAAGTTATTATTTGAGAAATGGTTAAATCATCCCTTGGTGCTGAGTTAAAGAAGAAGCAGGCTTTGTGTCCCATACTTATGTAAATTAAGAATGATGTTGGTTAGTAAAAGGTTATGACATTCAAGATTGGGGAGATGGAATCTTGAGGTATCAAGGAAGGTTTTATTTTCCTGATGTTCATGGGCTGCAGGAAAGGATTTTGGTAGAGGCTCATAAGTATAGATACATAGTTCAGTTAGGTTTAACTAAGATGTACCATGACTTGAAGGAAACCTACTAGTGGAATAATATGAAGAGGGATATGGCAGATTTTGTTGCTAAGTGTATGGTTTATTAACAAGTCAAGGTTGAGCACTTGAGGCTAGGTGGTATGTCTCATAAGATACAGTTACCTATTTAGAAGTAGGAGATGATCAATATGGATTTCATTATGGCCTTCTGTGGTCTTGCAATTAGTATGATTCTATTTTAGTTATTGTGGATAGAATGACTAAGTCTGCTCACTTCTTGTATGTGAGGACTAACTACTCAAGACAGGATTATTCTAAGTTGCTAATTCAACAGATAGTCAAGTTTCATGGAGTACCTGTGTACATTATTTCAGACCGAGGTACGCAGTTTTCTTCTAACTTTTCGCATTTATTTCTGAAAGGTTTAGGTACTCAGGTGAACCTTAACATCATTTTCCATCCTCAAACAGATGAAAAATAGAGTGCACTATTTAGACTTTAGAGGATAAGCTAAGGTCCTATGTGATTTAGTTTAAGGGAAGTTGGGTGTATCATTTACCTCTTATTGAGTTTGTGTATAATAATAATTACTATTCCAGCATTTAGATGGCTCTTTTTGAGGCTTTTTATAGTAGAAGGTGTGGTTTCTTATTGGGTGGTTTGAGGTAGGTGAGACTAGGTTATTTGATCTAACTTGGTTCACCAAGCCATGGATGAGGTGAAAGTGATTAGAGAAAGACTTAAGACTGCTTAAAGTCACAAAAAGTCTTATGTAGATGTGAGGCGAAGGGAGTTGGAATTTGTAGTAAGTGATTGAATATTCTTAAAGGTATCTCTTATGGAAGGAATATGAGTTTTGGGAAGAAAGGGAAGCTTATTCCACATTATGTTAGTCTGTACCAGATTGCAACAAGGATTGGGAATATCGCATATGAGTTAGAGTTACCAGCAAGTTTGGCTTCTGTTCACCCTATTTTCCATGTGTTTATGCTGAAAAGGTGTGTGGGTGATCCTTCCTTCATAGTATCAGTTGAGGATGTTGGTGTTACGAATTCCTTTTCCTCTGAGGAGGTACCGGTTTTGATATTGGATAGGCATGTTCGTAGATTGAGGACAAAGGATGTAGCTTCGGTGAAAGTCCTTTGGAGAAATCAAAAGGTGGAAGAAGCTACATGAAATCTGAGGAAGATATGAATGCAAAATACCTATTCTTGTTACCCGTGTTGGATGAGAGTTCTTGAGGTATGAGTTTCATTTTCCTCTTGTCGTATTTTGAAATTTTTCACTTGATTCTGATGTGTTTTTGCTAATGTCGTACTAAAAGTAGCCTAAATCCTCATTCAAGATGAATATTCCTAAAGGGGGAAGGGGTAATATAAGACCCCTCAAAATTTTAACAACTCTATTTTTGACCCTCCCACATTCATAATGTGAAGTTTTTTACTTGAATTATGTTTAGGGATGTCAAAAGGGTAATTTGGGAAAGTTTTACAATTCTTGTAAGGGGTCATTTTGGGATCCTAAGGCAATGAGGGTCCATGATATTGGCGTACCATTGAGGTTAGTCTCCGCAATATTGGTGTATCACAAAGGCTACCCTCTGTGATAATGGCGCTCCATGCCGATATTTTAATTTCATCCAGTTTTTATTTTATTCCTTACTTGGGATGAGGGTCTTTTGGTCTTTTTTAAGTTTTCAAAGATCAAATTATTCTCTTTCTCTCTCAAACTCAAAACCCAATAATATTCAAGGGTTTTATTATGTATTCATCATCCGAGCTCCAAACTTTGAATTGACTTCAATTTCTTGTGTATTTTAGGCATGTATATCATTCCCAAACTTTAATTTACATTATGCAACTTATTTAATCACTATCAATGTGTTTTAAATTGATGGGTTTGAAATTGGGTTGAGGGGTTTTGATTGGTATCAAGTGGTCTAATGTTTCCATGATTTAAATTGATGTTTAATGCTTTTAATTTATAGTTTTTGGACTGAATAGTGCATTGTTATGGGAATTGGAATGGGGAACATGGGTTTCCCCAAGTTGATGACTTTTTGGTTTGGTAATGATATTAACCCCAACCCACTTTGTAAATTGGGATTTTGAACAAGGATAATTGCATAATTCAACTTATTTATGAACTCATTGCATTGGATTAATAGATAATTGGTTTAAATTGATTTAAAAGGGCCTTGGTGGCCATGGTTTGGGATTTTAAAATGGAACTTGGGATTCGAATGGTTATATGGATTTTTGACATGTTTAAATGAGCTTGCAAGCATAATTGGTATGACGATACTAAGTGGTAAATGCCTTAATATAAGAATCTTGGGTTAGTGGTTGGGAATATGTGCAAACTATTTTAAATAGGGCTTAAAGGGAACTGTGTAGATCATAGTAAAGGTACAGCCCTGGCGTGACTAATAGTAAAAACCACATTTGTCAGCGTGGGATTCTATATGACCATTTGCTTGGTTCACATATTAGATTTTGGAATGGCTAGAGCCTTGGTGTCTTTAGCCATTCATTCGGATTCCTTTATTTATGCGACTAACATACACTTGTCCCTTTTAGTTGGGAGAGCTGAACCTATATAGCCCTTGGGTACCTTTAGGATGGAGCGAGCTACATAGTCCAGGTTGATGGTTTAAACTTGCATGTTCATAACCCTTGTTCCTATCCGAGTATCCTATATATGTATGTCTAATTGTTGTTCATATATTTTTGACTGGATTATAGCAATTGCATTATTTTATCACTGTCCCTAAGTTACATGCCAGTGCTTATCCCACCAATCATCCCTGGACACTACATCGTTTCATGATGTAGGGTTCGAAGGATTTTCTATTGCTTATGTGCAACGTTAGGTGGCTTAGTACTCCTATGGATTTGCTATGAAGTGGTGAGATTCCACTTTTTTGAAGGCCTGTTCATTTCACTAGTTTCATTACTGGTCTAGTATTTTGGATTTTCTTTTTGGTTATAGTTTGGGGCATGTCCCGACTCAGTTGATATTCTAATTTTAGAGGCTTGTGTGGACAAGTGTGGCTTGGATTATTGGTTTTAATTCTTTGAACTTTCATTTGACTTATTTATCTTTTATTGCTATCTTGGTTAGCTTTGGCTGTCTTATTTTATTGTGTTTTGGATGTTAGGCTAAGGGGGTAGTCTCTGGCTCATGGTTTAGATCATGACACTTGGACTATGCCCTGGTTTAGATCATGACACTTGGAATACTATACTCGAATGTTGGTGTGGAAGGAGGAATAACACTCGGAGTCTGTGGAGTACTGAAAAAAGTAGTAGGTACCCCTGGAGGATCCATACTCGAGGATAGATGAACACCAGGCGCAGTCAAAGGAGCACCCTCCAAACGGGTCAACAAGCAAACTAATAACCCCTTCATGATTCGGGTAGAAGAACTCGATAGAACCAAAGTAGGACTCACACTTCCAACATGGTCAACCCGAGGCTTAGGGGAGAGTCCCCTAGCACTACTCCTAGATAGAGCGGATCCACGTACCCATCGACTACCTTAATCCCGTCCATGAATCACAACTCTCCCTCTAGACTGGGCTCTCTCCTAGAATAAAGGCTCTGCATCTCTAACATCATAAGACCTCATCATCACCATATACATGGAGAAGAGTGAAATATGACTTAGAACATAAGGTATGAAGGAAATCCTTATGATTAGAAACAAAATGTGGGAAATTTCCTTAAGACATCTTTTAATGTCTCAAAGATAGATATGAACGTCTATGTATCGATCTATGAGACTCTATTAGATATTCTGTTCTTACACCATTAAGACCAAATGAACCTGGCTACACTAATACCAATTTGTAATGACCTAAAAACCAAGGGTCATGATGGCACTCATCGTGGCAAGCCTAAACAAGTAAGCCTATCATACAAACTGATACAAAAAGGGAAAATAATATAATGACCCAAAGTAAGGCTTCTAAAATGAAGTTAAACCATACATTGTAATAAAAGCGAAAGAACATATCAAAATATATCATACCATAATCCCAAAACGTGGTGTCATAGTGTAAAAATATCACTAGTACAACTCGAGATCAAAATGTATAAGCTATCCTAAATAGGAACAACTCTGTCTTTGAATGAAAATTAAAGACATAGTCTAAATAAAGAAAGGTGGTAGTCAACTCCAGAAGCAAGAATCTAATCACTACCTTGAATAGCTCAAAAGTATTGCCCGAATTCAACCACCGTGAGGTGCACTCGGACTAGGATATTTACTGAAAGGGTGCAGTAGGGGTGCATATAGTCTACTTGTACTCAGTAGGTATCATAGGCTGACTGAGCAAGGCATAAAATAAAGCATAAAAAATACACATTAAGGGCACATCACTTGCAACCAAATAATGCCCCACATGGTAGCCCACACCGTCTCTACTACTAGTTCTATAATATTCACATACACCATAACAATATGAAAGATAAGTACAAGTATACAGGTATCACACATAGAAATATGAAGGAAGAAATACACATAGACAGGTCTCACATCAAGGAAATTATTACATCACAAAAATGTACAAAGTAAATATAAATGCAATAAAGATGATGATAATAATGCTAATGATGATGATGCCCTAGGTTTTCGCACAACCTCTGTATACATCTACAAAGATAAAGCTTCCAAACATAGGACCCATGAGGGTTTGTCAACCCATATACAACAAATATCCAATACCAATATCCATAACTTCTCTTCGACAAATCCTTTGGTAAAGGGATTTTAAGATGTCACATTTTCCATCAGAAAAAGCTAGTGTTTTCAGTATTTCCATGGTGGTACCAATGTTTCATGAATGTATATGATATGAGGATGTAATTCTCACAATCAACCAGAATGAGTATTTCCATATCCAACCAATATACCGACCAAGTGAGACAATAATCCACTTAATATTTTCAACTATCCATGAATTACAACATAAACCATTTGGCAAGAGAGTAGAGTAAAATTAAATTGAACAATTGATACCACATTAGGATTTTTCATAATAATGCTAATGATGATGATGCCCTAGGTTTTTGCACAACCTCTGTATACATCTACAAAGATAAAGCTTCCAAACGTAGGACCCATGAGGGTTTGTCAACCCGTATACAACAAATATCCAATACCAATATCCATAACTTCTCTTCGACAAATCCTTTGGTAAAGGGATTTTAAGATGTCACATTTTCTATCAGAAAAAGCCAGTGTTTTCAGTATTTCCATGGTGGTACCAATGTTTCATGATGTATATGATATGAGGATGTAATTCTCACAACCAACCAGAATGAGTATTTCTATGTCCAACCAATATACCGACCAAGTGAGACAATAATCCACTTAATATTTTCAACTATCCATGAATTACAACATAAACCATTTGGCCAGAGAGTAGAGTAAAATTAAATTGAAAAATTGATACCACATTAGGATTTTTCATTAATGAGATACAATTAATTTCTCATATACAAGTCTACCAACATCATACAAAACCCCACACAATTACATAAAACAAACAATGTTCTAAAAACCACCAAATATATTAGTATATAAGCCCCAACACGGGCATGACACAATAATTATAGCTATTTTCAGACTATTTCCCACACCCTTAACATGATTTTCTATCAACATTAACTATACAACTAGCTTGAAGAAAGTTCAGTCATAACCTACCTTAAATGTCGAAAACCAATCTGAAAGTCTTTACTTTGAATCCTTACTCTTCATGAACGGACTTAGAATCTACTAAATCATACAAATATAAAATCTATGCATCAAAAAAAAGCCAACAATACTCATATTTCCTATTTTTGTGTTGGGGTCAAAATGGACCCCCAAAATGCATTTTTGAAAAAGAAGGGTAAAATCTTAATTTTCTTTTTGAAACATGTTCCCCCATATTTATAGCAGTTTACAAATAAAAACCCAAGCAAAAAAAGTTTAAAATGATGTTCTAATTGAAGAAACCATGCTTAAGCTTTATATGCAAAACTCCTCGAAATTTATTTTAAAATAAGAATTAAAGTTGTTTTGAAGATGAAATTAAAATAAAAGTGATAATTATAAGATTAGAAACTCACCCAAGTGAAAATGGGTTGAAATTGGGGTTTAAATCGGAGAATTATAATTTTTAGGCCTTACAAGCCAAAATCCTCAATTTTTACCTTTTTAATTCGCATTTGAGCAAGAATTACATGATAAATTTTGGAGAAAATGATTGAAAAAGGTGTTAGAGAGCTTACCCAAGATTAAAAATAAAAGAAATTTCTCAAAATAATGAAACCCTAAGCTCCAAGTCTCAAAAATGGTAAAAAAAAATGGAGAAATAGGATATATAAAGGATCCAGGCATCGCACATGTTATCAGTAGGTCGCGTACGTAGTACCTGGACTGAGGGCAGGTATTGTATATGCGAACTTGTCATTGGATATATGAGTCCCGCAATGGTGACAAAGATGTCACGTATGCAAAACTTGTGTCTGATCAGCTAAATCGTGTATGTGATTGTCCCATCGCATTTACGGGTGCACCAGCTCCAATTGAAAACTTGGGGAATTTCAAGTCTCTGTGGGCCCCTTGTGATTCATCTAGAATCCGATGAACACAAACCGAGTATGCTACCCTATCAAACTTGATGCTCCGAACTTAATGGCGATATCAAATTTTTGAAAAATGATGTTTTCACAAAGTTGACCCTCAAAACCTAATTGACAACTTTTCAAACTAAAGATCAAAATGAGATATAAAATCCATAAAATCACACCAACTATGTTACCAACTTAAAATTAATGTTTTGAATCAGCTGGGTAGTTCATTTTTCCATTCAACACACAGATCAATGAATGTTTACCAACATCAACTATAAGGCTTTTCAAGCCACCAAAAAACTATAATTTCAAATAAATCACACAAAAATACATTGGAATACATGCCAAGAACCCCCACACCCTAGAAATACCACAATGCAACCACAAGAATGGGTAAAATCTTCAATCACACAAAAATGAATATTTCACATAAAAAATCAAAATTTAGGTCATTGTAATCTTTATTCAAATCCTTCTCTTTTTCCTCAACATGGGCCACACTACCCATGGATAATGTTCCATGAGAAACAATCACTATATTAACCTTACCTGAATAGTAATGTAAACTCATGTCATAATCCTTACAAATGTTAATCCATCTCCCTCTGTCGAAGATTTAACTCATTCTGGGTGAATATATATTGTAGGCTTTTATAATCCATGAACACATCTACATGGATACCATACAAGTAGTGAATCTAAATTTTTTAGGAAAACCTTAAAACTCAATATCTTCATAAGTTGTCAAGAGGCATAAGCAATAACCTTACTATTTTGCATCACAACATAACCAAGTCCAACTCTAGAAGTGTCACAATAGACTACAAAACTATATGTACCTTCTAGCAGGGTCAAAACTAGAGCATAAGTAAATTGAACTTTTAACTCCTAAAATTACTTCTCACAAGCCTCGAACTAATAAAAATTAACTTTTTTGAGTTATCCTATTTAATGGGGAAGCAATAGACAAGAACTGCTCAACAAGCCTTTTGTAATAACCAGCCAAGCCTTAAAGCTCCTAATATTTGATGGAGAAGTAGGTCTAGGCTAGTTCTTTATTGCCCAATCACAGTAAATTGCATTGGGAACCATGCCAATCATCCCACACTTTAGAAATACCATAAAGAAACCATGGGGAAGGGTAAAATGGTCAAATCACATAGAAATAAATAATTTACAAAAATTAGCAAAAATTAAGTTATTACATCATTCACTACTAAAAATCTAGTTCGACCTTGAACTATAGGTAAGGGAAATACCCAAATCAATAAAAAGTTAGGGATAAATACCACACATATTAAACTCGACCTCTCAAGTAGCTTCATCTATAGGTTGGTGTCTCCTATGGACCTTAACCGTTGAAATATATCTAGAATGTAACCGTCTGAATGGTGATGGGCTATTCAACAAAGGACAACCTCTCATCTAACTGCACAAAATCCTAATGAATGATGTGAGACTCGTCTAAAGTATAATACCAAAGCATGAAGACATAGAAATCTATATGAATAGCTAATAAATCTGGAGGAAATACTAACTAATAAGTCACATCCCCAATAGTCTAAAAATCTAGGGGTAATGCTAACTTATAAGCCATATCCCCAACAGTCCAAAAAATCTTAAATGGTCCAATATACTTGGGGCAAAGCTTGCACCTCTTCCTAAACCTCATTATGCCTTTCATGGGAAATTCATGAAGGAAGACTAAATCACCAAAACAAAACCTCATGGAATGAAGTCTATCCTAAATGACCCAAACTCTATTCGAAGACTCACAAAGCAAGTCTACCTGAAGATCTCATCTCAAAAACCTCAAACCAACCAACTGAATAGTGATGACACCTACCATACAAATCCTTAAAATGAGCTAATAAAATACTAGAATGGTAGCTACTATTATAAGCAAACTCTGCCAAATTTAGATATTATACTCACTGACCTCCAAAGTCTATGACACAAACACTGAGCATATCCTCTAAAACTTGAATAGTCTTCTTCATTTGACCATCTATATGGGTGTGAAAAGTTGTGCTAAGATCAACCCTGATACCCAACTTCTCCTAAAAGGTCTTCCATAAGTGAGATATGAACACCGAACCTCTATCTGAGATAATAAACACTAGCACACCATGCATACAAACTATCACATGAATATAGATACATGTTGTAAGATCTTGTAAGGCTTTAATGATTTTATTCTTGACCCTTCTACAATTTTTATATCAATTTTTTACTTGAACTATCTTCAGAAATATTAAAAGGGTATATAGGAAAAGTTTCATAATTTCCACAAGGGGTTCAATGCTTTTTTAAAACTCTGAGGTAGTGAGGCTCAGTGATATTAGCATGTCATAGAGGTTAGCCTCCATGATAAGGGTGTGGCATGTAGTCTACCCTCCATGATAGCACTGTGCCACACTTTTATTTTAATTTTAATTAATTTTTATTTTATTCACTTAGGGTGAGGGACTTTTGGTATTTTTACCTCTTGTACAAACTTGTAACATAAAATAACCCTTCCCTTTCAATTTTAAAATATAAAAATACTATTTATTCTCTCTTTAACTCAAAACCCAAGAACATTGAAGGGTTTTATAGGTAATTAATTATCCTGGCTCCAAACTTTAAATTGTCTTCAATTCCTTGTGTATTTTAGGCATTCATCAAACTTTAATTTTCCTGGCTCCAAACTTCAAATTGTCTTATTTTCTAACTTTAATTTTACATTGTGGAACTTATTTAATCATTATCCATGTGTTTTGATTGATGGGTTTGAAATTGAGTTGATGTGTTTTAATTAGAATTACTTAAATTACTTTACCCATGTTTTAAATTGATGATTTATGCTTTAAATTTATGGTTTTAGAAATAATGGGTACATTGTTATGGTAATTGTAATGGGGAACATGAATTTCCCCTAATTGATTACATTTCGGCTTGGTAACAGCATTAAATCCTATGCACTTTGTAAATTTTGTTTTTAAACATGGATAATTGCATAATGTATAAACTAATGCATTGCAATAATGAATAGTTGGTTAAAATGGATTTGAAAAGTTGTTGGTGGTCATGGTTGGGATTTTAAAATAGAATTTGGGAGTCAAATGGATACATGGATTAATTGGGCATGATTATATGATCTTGTAAGAATAATTACTATGATGAAACTAATTGGAAAATGCCTTATTAAATGACTCCTGGGTTAACGGTTGGTTTAATGTGTAAACTATTTTAAATTGGGCTTAAAGGGAATTGCGTAGCTCATCATGAAGGTGTAGTCCTGAGGGGAGGTATATGTGACCGTATGTTTGGTTCGCACATTATATGTTGGGATAGATAGAGCCTTAGTGAATTTATCCCTTCTTTAGAATTCTTCAGTTCATGCGACTAACGCGTACAGAGGCCCTTTCTATAGGGGGAGCTTAACCAGTATAGTTTGTGGGTGACTTTAGGATAGAGAGAGCTATATAATTTAAGTTAATGGGTTAAGCCCTTACGTTCATGACCCTTGTCCCTATCCTGGCATCCTATATATGTATATATAATTATTGTGGATATGGTTTTGACTAGTTTATGGCATTGGTATTATTGTATCACTTTCCCTAAGTTATATGCTAGTGCTTATCTCATATACCATACCTGGATGCTACATCATTTCATGATGTAGGGTCTGAAAGGTTTTTTTTGCGCCTATGCAGCATTAGGTTACTCATTATTCCTATAAATCTATTGTGAAGTAGTCTGCCTCCATCCTTTTGGAAGACCCTATTAGTTTGCTTGTTTTTTTATTTATGTGATATTTCTATTTAGATTCTTTTATCATAGTTGGGTGCATGTCTCGACTTAGTTAATATTCTAGATTTAGAGGCTCTCATGGATAAGTGTGGGTTAGATGTTGGTTTTGATTCATAGAGATTACATTTGAATATCTATCCTTCTTATTAGTATTGGTTGGCTTCTGTTGTATTCTTTTATTATTTTTTGGATGTTAAGCTAAGTTGGTGGTCTTTGTCTCATGGTGGGCTTGAGATACCCATCACGACTAGGCCCTAGTTTGGGTAGTGACAAGCTTGGTATTAGAGAGTGGTTCAGGGTTATCGAGTGTCCATAAAGCTGTGTCGAGTAGAGTCCCTTTTATGGGTATGTAGCACGCCATACTTATAAGGGGAAGGCTATGACGCATTTAGGAATATTTCCTTTTTTGTGTTCTATTTTGGGCTATAGATTCAAGGTGTCTTTAAACTTTACTAACACCTAGCTTACTCGTGTTTCAGATCATGCTTCCCTGAAGATCTAGCATACATAGAGACTCTACCAGAAAATTTGTCCCACCTGAGTAAAATATGGAGGGGACTCATCCTATTTTTTATGTGCAGACCCGGTCTAGGATCTCTGCTCCTCACTATATTACTCTATAGGGGATCCTTTCCCTACTAGTCCTCCTCGGACATCATGGGTTGGTGTTACTTATACTCAGTCACCTCAAGGATATATATATCTAATATGGAGTTTCGTTGGTCTATTCACATGTTAAACTAGTTGGAAGCATCGTAGTCTCATCAGTCTAATTATATTAGTTTTGTTTCTCATTCATTTGAGGTCATTCAAGTTGGTCAATTTATGGGGTTGAATCCCCCATCCTTTACAAGCTCTACGGTTAGGGAGAATCCTCAAGGTTTTATTGATGAGATGGAGAAGAATTTTAGGGTGATGCACACTACAAATTTTAAAGGTATAGAGTTTGTTGTGAATCAATTGAAGGATACAGATTATCAGTGGTATGAGGAGTGGGAATAGGTAAGAGGTGAGGGCAGTATAGAATGAGTTTTTAGGGGCATTTCTTGATCACTTCTTTCCTTAAAATTTTAGGAAAGCTAAGGTGAATGAGTTAGTGAACTTGTAGCATGGGAAGAAGAGTGTGAAGGAATGTGCTCTAAAATTTCAGCAATTCTCCCATTATGCTTTGGAGTTAGTGGCTAACATGAGATCCAAAATACAGAAGTTTACTTCTGGGTTGTTCTATGATTTGGTATAGGAGTGTAAGCTATGATGGTAAATAATGACATGGACATTTCCAGGATTATGGTTTATATGTAGCAGGTAGAGGTTAAAAAAAAGAAGCAGGCAAAGATAGGAGAGAGGTAAAGTAAGCAATTCAGATTATTCAGAGTAGGATGTAGGTCAGCAAAACAGTGGGATAAATAGTAAATAGTGGACTAAGAAGAAGAATTAGGGAAGTTCTTATTTGACAGCTAGTGCTCGTTATCCTAAACCATCTAGTGATTGTCATTTTCAAGCTAGCAATGGTCCTAAGGGACAAGGTGCCCAGTTTCAGGTTAGTGGAACTCAGTTAGACCCACTTTATCCTCCTTATCAATTTTGTGGACAACTTTACCATGGTTATTAAGGAAGGGAGGAACTTATGTTTCAATTGTGGTTATCCTAGTCATCTACAGAGGAATTTTCCTATAGATAAAGTTTCCACTGGAGCTAATAGGGTTCTGGTCGCCACTTTTTAAGCTCTGACACGTAAGGGCACAATTTTTTGTACCGACACTAGCCAAAATCATCTCTATGCACTTGTTACTACTCCTCAAGAATTTGAGGCATCTCTGGATGTTATTACCGGTATGTTATAACTTTTTTCTTAAGATCGTATTATTTTCTTGATACGAGTTCTACCCTATCTTATGTGACCTCTTATGTGGTTGTACACTTTGGTTTTGGTCCTAAAAGTATTTTTGACCCTTTTTCTGCATCTACTTCGATGGGTGATTCTATTGTTGCTATAAAAATCTATAGGGTTAGTGTGGTGTCCATTCATCATAAGGAGACATTCGTTCATGCTATGCTTCTCTAGATTGTAGGACCCAAAAGTTCAGCTTTCATTTCCCTAACAAACTAGTAATTAAATAGGAGAGGAGTCATTTGTACCTAAAGGAAGTTTTTTTTCCTATCTTAGTGCTCAGAAGTTGATTTCCAAAGGATGTTTGTATAATCCAGTTTGGGTTAAGGATCCTAATTCTGAAAGTCCTTCTTTGGAATTTGTCCCTATGGTTAATGAATTTCCTAAAGTGTTTCCTAATGATTTTCCTGGGATTCCTTCTGATAGGGAAATAGATTTGGGAATTTATCTTCTACCAGATACCTATCCCATTTCCATTTCTCCTTATAGGATGGCTCCAGCTAAACTAAAGAAGCTTAAGGATAAATTAAAAGATCTTCTTGACAAGGGTTCCATTTGTCCTAGTGTTTCTCTGTGGTGTGCTCTGGTGTTTTTTGTTTGAAAGAAAGATAGGTCTCTTTAGATATGTATAGATTATCGTCAGTATAAGATAACAGTGAAAAATAAGTATCCTCTTCCTAGGATTGATGATCTTTTTTATCAGCTTCAAAGTGCTAGGTATTTTTCTAAGATTGATCTTCATTCAAGCTAATATTAGTTTAAAATTTAGGAGGTTGATATACCTAAGACTACTTTCCAAATGCAGTATGGCCATTATGAGTTCCTAGATATGTTATTTGGGTTGACTAATGCCCCGATTACTTTCATGGAACTTAAGAATCGGGTGTTTAGATGATTTTCAAACTTGTTTGTGATAGTTTTCATTGATGACATCTTGGTGTACTCAAAAGTGAGGAGGATAATGTAAATCACCTCCGAATTAGGTTGCAAGCTCTTAAGGACTAGAAAGTGTATGCAAAGTTTTCTAAGTGTGAATTTTGGTTAAGAGTTGTGACCTTTCTTAGGGTTTCTAGTTAGGGGATCAAGGTATAACCACAGAAAGTGGAGGCAGTTATGAAATGGCCTAGATCTAAAAATCCAACTGATATTAGGATCTTCTTAGGTTTGGTTAGGTATTATAGAAGGGTTTGTGGAGAGTTTCTTATCTATTGCTGCTCCATTGATGAAATTGACTCAGAAAAAGGTTAAGTTTTTATGGTCTAATTCTTTCAAGGGTAGTTTTGAGAAACTGAAGGATAAGTTGACTTCTTCGCCAAATTTGACCCTGCCCAAGGGTACTAATGGTTTTGTTGTGTTTTATGATGCGTCCCATGTGGGAATGGGTTATGTTTTGATGCAGCATGGTAAGGTTATATCTTATTCTTACATGCAACTTAAAATTCATGAGAGGAATTACCCGACTCATGATCTTGAGTTGGCAAATATGGTTTTCTCTTTGAAGTTTTAGTGCCATAATCTGTACGGGGTACATGTGGATATATATTCAGATCATAAGATCTTACAGTATATCTTTACTCAAAAAGAGTTGAATCTCAAGCAAAGGAGGTGTCTTGAATTTCTTAAGGATTATGAAATGAGTTTGCACTACCATACAGGTAAAGATAATTTGTTATCAATGCTCTTAGAAGGTTGTCTACAAAAATCTTATCTCATATTGATGAGGAGGAAAGAGGGTTGGTGAAAGATATTCATAGGCTGGCTAACTTGGGGGTCTGTCTCTTGGACTCTGAGGATGGGGGGGAGATTGTTCAAGAAGTGGTTTAATCATCTCTTGGTGCTGAGGTGAAGGAGAAATAGGTTTCGAATTCCATACTTATGAAGATTAAGGATGATATAGGTCAGTAAAAGATTATGGCTTTCTAGATTAGAGAGATAGCATCATGAGGGTTCAAGGGAGGTTGTGTAATCCTAATGTCGATGGGCTACAAGAAAAAAATTTAACTGGGGCTCATGATTCTAGGTATATAATTCATTTGGGTTCAACTATAACGTATCATGATGTGAAGAAAATTTATTGGTGGAATAATATTAAGAGAGATATTGCAAATTTTGTTTCCAAATGGATGGTTTGTCATCAAGTTAAGATTGAACATTTGAGGCCCAGTGGAATGTCTCAAGAGATAGAGTTTCCCATGTGGAAGTGGGAGATGATTATTATGTATTTCATTACAGGTTTTCTATTGTCTCAAAATTAGTATGATTCTATTTGGTTCATTATGGCTAGAATGACTAATTCTACTCACTTCATGCCTTTGAGAACTAATTACTCAGGAGAGGATTATGCTAAGTTATTCGTATATGAGATACTCAAGTTGCATGAAGCACCTGTGTCCATCATTTCAAATTAGGTACGCAGTTCTCTTCTCATTTCTGTATTTATTTAAGAAAGGTTTGGGTGCTCAGGTGAGCCTTAGCACCGGTTTCCACTCTCAAATGGATAGAAAAGCAGAGTAGACTATTCATAGTTTGAAGGATATGCTAAAGGACTGTGTGATTAACGTTAAGGGTTTTTGGGTTGACCATTTTCCTCTTATTGAGTTTGTGTATAATAAAACCTACCATATTAGCATCCAAAAGGCTCCTTTGGAGGCTCTTTATAGTAGGAGGTGCAGATCTCCTATTGGGTAGTTTGAGTTTGGTAAGATTAGATTGTTTGGTCCTGACTTGGTTCACAGGCAATGAATAAGTTGATGGTGATTAGATAAAGACTTAAGACTGCTCAAACTCGCCAAAAGTCTTATGCGGATGTGAGACGAAGGGAATTGGATTTTGAAGTAAGTGATTGGGTATTTTGAAAGTGTCTCCTATGAAAAGAGTCATGAGAGTTGGGAAGAAGGGGTAGCTTAGTCCATATTATGTTGGTTCATACAGATTCTGAGGGGGATTGGAAGTGTCGCATATGAGTTAGAATTTCCAACGAATTTGGCATCTATTCATCATATTTTCAATGTGCATCTATTCATCATATTTTCCATGTGTCTATGCTGAAAAAGTGTTTAATGATCCTTCCTTGAGAGTGTTGGTTGAGGAAGTTGGTTTTATGGATTCTTTGTCTGATGAGAAAGTCCCAGTTGAAATATTGGATTGACAAGTTCTTAAATTGAGGACAAAGGACATAGCTTCGGTGAAGGTTCTTTGGAGGAATCAAGAGATGGAAGATGTTACAAGGGAAGATGAAGAAGATATGAGAGCCAAGTACACGTTCTTACTCGCCATGTTAGACAAAAGTGCTTAAGGTACGATATTCATTCCCTTTTGAATTTTTCATTTGTTTCTGATGGATTCTTACTATTATCATGCTGAAAATGGCCTAACACCTCATTTAGGGACTAATGATCCTAAAGGGGGATAATGTAAGACCCCGTAAAAATTCAACGATTTTATTCTTGACCCACCCGTATTTGTAACATCGATTTTTCAATTTAATTATGTTTAAGGATGTTAAAAGGGTGTTTTGTGAAAGTATTAGAATTTTTCAAAGGGGTTTGGGGCTATTTTGGAACTTTGAGGAAGTGAGCCTCCACGATATCGTCATGTCATGGAGGTTAGCCTCTACGATTAGGGCGTGGAACGAAGGGTACCTACCACGATAGCAGCATTCCATGTTGTTGTTTTAGTTTCATCGATTTTGTTTTATTCACTTGGGGTGAGGGAGTTTTGATATTTTTACCCCTTACATGACCTTGTAGCATAAAATTACCCTTCCTTTTATGTTTTTAAAAATCAAAACACTGTTCATTCTCTCTTAAGCTAAAAACTCAAGAACATTCAAGGGTTTTATAGAGAATTCATTATCTAGGCTCCAAACTTCAAATTATCTTCAATTTCTTGTGTATTTCTGGCATGTATCTCATTCCCTCTTTAATTTTACATTGTGGCACTTATTTAATCATTATCCATGTGTTTTGATTGATGTGTTTGATATTGAATTGAGGTGTTTTGATTGGAATTACTTGAATTACTTTTCTTATGTTTTAAATTGATGATTTATGCTTTAAATTTGTGGTTTTCTAATTGAATGGGTGCATTGTTATGGGAATTGGAATAGGGAATATGGGTTTCCCCACATTGATGACTTTTTGGCTTGGTAATGGCACTAACCCTAATTCACTTTGTGAATTTGGTTATTGAACATGGATAATTGCATGATGTAACTTGTCTTTTGGAAACTGATGTATTACATTAATGGATAATTGGTTAAAACGGATTTGAAAGGAGCTTGGAAGCCATGGTAGGGATTTTAAAATAGAAATTGGGAGTCAAACGGATATGGATTGGTTTGGCATGATTATATGAGCTTTCAAGAAAAATTGATATGACGATACAAAGTGGTAAATGCCTTATTAAATAAATCATGAGTTAATGGTACGGTTTATGTGCAAATTATTTTAAATTAGGTTTAAAGGGCATTGTGTAGCTCACCTTGAAGGTGTAGTGTCAGGGTAATAACAATAGAAACCACGTTTGGTATGGGGTATATATGATCATGTGCTTGGTTCACACATTATATATTGGGATGGCTAGAGCTTCGATGCGTTAGCTCTTCCTTTGGATTCCACGACTCCTATGGCTAACACGTACTGGGGCACTTTCAGTAGGGGAAGCTGAACCCATATAGACTGTGGGTTCTTTTAGGATGGAGCGAGATATATAGTTCATGTTAATGGTTTAAACTCCCATATTCTTAACCCTTATCCCTATCCCGGCATCCTATATATGTATATATAATTGTTGTGCATATGGTTTTCACTATTTTATGGCATCATTATTTTATCACTTTCCCTGAGTTACATACCAGTGCTTATCCCGCTGTCTATCCCTGGACGCTACATCATTTTATGATCTAGGGTTCGAATGGTTTTCTATTGCTCTTGTGCAGTGTTAGCTGACTCAGTATTCCGGTGGATCTGCTGTGAAGTGGTGAGCTTCTATTCTTTTGGAGGGCCCTGTCAATTCGCTAGTTTCTTTATTCACTTAGTATTTCTTTTTGGATACTTTTTTCATAGTCGAGGGCATGTCCCGACTTAGTTGATATTCTGTTTTTAGAGGTTCTCGTGGATAAGTGTAGGTTGGATGTTGGTTTGGATTCATAGAGGTTACATTTGACTATCTATCCTTCTTATTACTATTTGGTTGGCTTTCGTTGTGTTCTGGATGTTCGGCTAAGGGGGTTGTCTCCAGCTTATGGTGGGCTTGAGATACCCATCACAACTAGTCCTTGGTTTGAGTCATGACACGTGCCAATCTCGCTACACTGAAAAACATGAACCGAAATGTAATGAGCATATTTGGTCAATCGATCTACGATGACCCAAACACTATTAGAACCACGAGAAGTATGAGAAAACCCAGTCACAAAGTCTTTAGTTATTTGTTCCTATTTCCACTCGAGAATGGGTAAGCTCTGAAGCAAACCACCAGGCCTCGATTGCTTGGCCTTCACCTGCTAGCAACAAATGCAACAAGATATAAAATCTACTACATCCTTCCTCATACCACCCTACCAGTAGTATTGTCTTAAATTATGATACATCTCAGTCACTCCTGGAAAAATGGAATTCCTGGAACAATGAGCCTCTTCCAAAATCAAACTAATCCAATCACCCACTCTCGACACACAAATTCAGAATCCAATCCTCAAAAAACCATCCAAATCAAGTGAGGCTTCCTCAGCCTCACTACTTAATATTATATTGAATCATTCTCAAACCAACATCATTAAACTGATGAGCCCAAATCTGCTCTATCAAGGCAGACCTAGCCTCTAGAAATGCCAAAACACATCCAGGTGTCAAAATATCAAGCCTAACTATTTGGTTAGCCAAAGAATAAACCTCTAAGGCTAGAGGCCTCTCTTGGGTCTAAAGATGCACTAAGCTACCCAGGCTAATCGACATTCGGCTCAAGGCATCCTCAACCACATTAAACTTACCCAGATTATAGAGAATAGTAAAGGTCATAGTCCTTAAGCTACTTAAGCTGACAATGCTGCATCATATTAAGATCTCGTTGGCTGAAGAAATATTGAAGTCTATGACAATCAAAGAAATCCTTACAATGGACTCCATACAAATAGTGCCTCCACAACTTCAAAGCAAAAAAAATCGCGCACAACTCTATGATATTGGTAAGCTTATTCCTCTCATGGGGCTTCAACTGATGAGAAACATATTACCTTACCTTCCTACATTAAAACAACACCTAACCCAACACCTGAAGCATCACAAAAGACGGTAAACCAAAGCCCTTCTTGGAAAAATCCTTGAGCTTTTGAAAGTTGTCCTCACAAGTATCGGAGCACTGAAAGAAAATCTCCTTCTGGGTCAACTTGGTCAATGGAGCCTCAATAGACGAAAAACCCTCAACAAAGCATCGTTATTAACCTGCTAAACCAACAATACTCTGAATCCCAATAGGAGAAGTAGGCTCAGCCCAATCACGAACAGCTGTAATCTTGGTCGAATCCGCCATAATACCATTCTTGGTCACCACATGACCCAAGAAAGAACCATACTCCAACCAAAACTCACAATTGGAAAATTTATCATACAACTTCTCATCTCTCAATCTCTAAAGCACAATCTGCAAATGCTTCTCATGGTCAGCCTCACTCTTAGAGTAAATCGGGATACATCTATAAATACAATGACAAAAGAGTCAAGATATGATTGACATATTTAGTTCATCAACTCCATGAATGCAACTGGGGTATTGGTCAACCCCAAGGACATGATCAAGAACTCACAATAACCATACCGAGCTCAAAAAGCTATCTTCAGAATATCTAAAGCTCTAATCCTCAATTGGTGATACCCGAACCTCAAATCAATCTTCAAAATCATTAAAGCACCCTGAAGCTGATCGAAAAAATCATCAATATGAGGAAGAGGTTAATTATTCTTAACTGTCACCTTGTTCAACTACCGATAATCAATATCCATATGCATAGACCCATCCTTATCCAACAACTCCTACAATTGATCCTTGAATTCCTCCAACTCTATGGGGGCCACCCTATGAGAAAAAATAGAGATAGGCTTGGTTCCTAGCTCAACATCAAAAGCAAAGTCAATATCACGATTCAAAGGAATACCAGGCAAATCTATAGGAAAAACATCCATAAACTCACAAAAAATATGATCAGAATCAAAAGAAGGAGGTAAAGCAACACTAGTATCTGGAATATGAGCCAAATAAGACCAACATCCCTTCTCAACTAATTGATGAGCCTGAAGAAAAGATATAACTCTCTTGTAACCATATCTAGGATAATCAGAACTATCCAAGTCTCATGCCCAAAAAAGGTCACAACACAAGATTGATTCATCAGATCCATCACTAAAGAGTCTCCTACAGGGGTAGATACACAATAGGCATAGCAAGAGGACCACTAGCAGAATCAAAAGCCAAAGAAAAATATATAGATATATAGGAGAAAATCAACTCCTAATAAAATAATACAAATGTAGATCAGAAACAAATAGGGATGATACGAGTAATAACAGTGTCGGAAGCCTCTGCCTCTAGTCTGGCAGGTATAGCATAGAACTGTCCATGACCATCACTTGACTGAGTAACTTCACAACCACCACCACGAGCACCACTACCTCTGCCTCACACACTTTTAGTAAAACCTAAACCTCTCACCACCAATATAATAGTAGGCTTGAAAACACAATGGAGATAGTCATTGGCCAAATGGTCAGCCTCACCACACACAAAGCAAACTCTGCAACCTAACTCAATAGAAAGAGGTATGACTGAGCAAGAATGACCAGCTGAAGCAGCTAAAACAAAAGACCCAATACCTGAACCCTGTAAGGCTGCTTGAATGGGTCTGATACCTACAAAAACCTCTAGAATTTCTTCCTTAAGGAGTATGACCTCTAAACTTTGCCTGATAATACACCCTTTTGGTACCTCCCTGAGATGCTCGAAGAATAGACTTAGTCATCTTAGAATGATCTACTATACTCTAAAATGATGCCCCTAACATTACCATCTGGGCAGTAGCTAGCTGAAGTGAAACATCCAACCCTTTTATGAACTTTTGAGTCTTCTCAAACTCGGTGGAAATATTGGAATAAGAATATCTAGACAAAGCATGGATATGTTCCTCATACTCTGCAATAGTCACAGTGCCCTGCTCTAAGTAATCAAACTCATCTCTTATCTGATACCTTAAATTGAAAGGCACAAACCTATGCAAAAAGCCCTCAAAAAATTGATTCTAAGTCATCTGTAGGAAACCAAAAGGTCTACAACTAACAAGTGGTCTCCATTTTAATCCCTAGCAGCATGCTTCAACTGATGGGTAGTGTAAGTTACCCCTTGTGACTCAAGTGATCCAAGGTTATGAAACTTCTTACGATAATCAGTCAAGAACTCATAAGTATCCTCGCCTACAACACCACTAAACTTGGGTGGACACAAATGAGTGAATCTCTCAAACCTCTTTTGATCCTTGGAAGATATAACTATACTCATAATAATAGGAGGCATAGTGAAACTATGTGCAATCAAAGTAGAATCCTTTAAATGAGTCAGCAGCTGAATCAACAACCCCTCTAAGTCTGGGGTAGAAGAAATCTATAGGACCTGAGTAGGCCCCTATCTCTAGTATTCTCACCCTAAGGCTCAAGGGATAGCCCCTTAGTACTACCTCTAAAAGAGGCAGATCCTTATTCCCATCCACTACCTCGGGCCATCCACGAATCCCACTCGCCCTCTAAAATAATCTCTCTCCTTGGATGATAGCTCAGCATCTCTAGCCCAATGGGATATAGTCCATACCATCAATGTAAAAAGGACTAAAATACTATTTAGAACATAAGGTATGAAAGAATCTACACGATAAGAAATAAAATAAGAGGAGTTTTCTAAATATATCTTATAGCCTCTCAAAGATAGATATGGATATAAACATACCGATCCACGAGACTCTACTAGACATATTATTCTTACATTGATGAGACCAATGAACCTGGTTGCTCTAATATCAATTTATCATAACCTAAAAACTAAGGGTTATTATGGCACTTATTGCGGCAAGCCTTGATAAGTAAGCCTATCTCCCAAACTGATATAAAAAAGGAACAACAATTCCAAAACCCAAGGTAAGGCTTCTTAAGCAAAGTTGAACTGCACATATACATAAATAGCATAAAATAAATAATAAAGATACCATAAATCTTCAAAAAAACCAGTTTCATAGTGTAAGAACCAACTAAATACATCTCAAAGTCAAAATATAAAATTGATATCCCAAAGGAATAAAATTTGTCTCTGAATACACAAAGAAATAGGATCGAAACAAGATGAGGTTGTAGATCAACTCTTAAAGCACAAGCCAACCGTTACATCATAAATACTCCAAACACTACTCGAATCAGTTACTTTACAACACACTCATACCTATATTTTCATCAAAAGAGCACAGTAGGAGTAAGTATGGTCCACTTGTACTCAGTAGGTATCCTAGGCCGATTGAGCAATATCGTAAATAAAGCACATAAAATACACACTATGGGCATGTTACCTGCAGTTAAAAAATTTATCAAATGGTAGCCCACACCACTAATAGTTCTCCAATATACACATATACAAAATACAAGAACAAGAAGGAGGCACAAGTAGATAGTTATCAAATCAAGAACGAAATACAACACAAAATATCCACAATGTATAATAATGCCATGAAGATATTGATGATATGATTCATGAGGTTATCTTATAAACTCCATATACATCTACCGATTTGTGCTCCTAATGTAAAACCCATAGGGGGTTTGTCAACCCATATACAATCTAATATCCAATACCAATCCAATAGCTATAACTCTTCTCTGGCACATACATCGGCAGAGGATTTTTAAAGATGTCACATTTGCAGTTAGAAAAAACAATATTTCCATGGTGGTACCAATGTTTTAAGAATATATATGATATGAGGATGTAATACTTACAACCAACCAAAATGGGAATTTCCAATTCCAACCAATATACCAAGCATGTAAGCCAAAGGTTCACTTAATAAGTTAAACATCCATGATCCAATGTAATCCATATACCAATAGAGATGATATATCATAATATGCAATTTTATACAACATAATTCCCAATTTAGAAAATTTCCACCAAGAAGAATAAAAACAATTACATTAAATACCAGCCTAGTAACATCACATAAGACCTCACACGATCATATAGAGAAAATAATATCATACAATCACTAAATAAATACAACATAGGACCCTACTCGTATGAAAAACAGTAATAAATTCATTTTCATGATTAGCTCCCACACCCATAACATGTTTTTATATCAATATAACTACTCAACCCATTCTAAGGAAAGTGAAGCCATAACCTAACTTGAATGTAGAAAACCGAGTATAAAATCATTCAACACAGAGCCACTTCTTATGAACAAACTCAAAATTAACAAACAAATTCAAATATAGAATCTCCGCGTCAAAAGAAAGGCAATGATACTCATATTGACCTTTTTGGATCGGGGTCAAAATGAACCCCTAAAATAGAAAATAAGGGTTACATTAAATTTTAGTTTAAATATATTTATCCATTATTAAAGGAAGACATAGAAGAAAACCAAGTAAAAATAGGCTGAAATAAGGGTTTCATTGAAAAATTACTAATTTAGGCCTTACGAGCCAAAATTCCCAAATTCCACTTTTGAAATTTAGATTTAAAAGCTTTAAATGACAAGAATCGATGCAAAATAAATTAAGTAGGGATTTGGAGCTTACCCAATCTTGTAAATGGAAGAAAGAGCCCAAAAACACAAAAACCCAAGCTCAAAATATCCAAAATGATGAAAGAAATTGCGAACATTGTATATATAGTACCCCAAGTGTCCCATAAGCAGACATTAGGTCGCTTAAGCAGCCAAGTGACACTTTAGCGACCCTCCGCCCCATCTACATGGATCACTTAAGCGAGCTGGTCATCACTTAAGAGACATTCAGTTGGTTAAGCTAGGTTGCTTAAGCAGCCATCTATCCGCTTAAGCAACCCAAGTGTCACTTTAGTGGACACACCAATTGAGTGGTGCATTAGCTGGAAACATGGAGAATTTCAAGTCTCTGCAAACTCAAACAAGCTAAGCTATCCTAACAAATTTGATGCTCCGAACACAATGACGATATCAAATTTTTTAAAAAATATCATTTTCATAAAATTGACCTCCGAGACCTAATTTCACAACCTTCCGAAAAAAGGTCAAAATGAGATTTAAAAAAATTATGAAAACTACACCAACCATGTTACCAACCTTAAATTAATGTTTTGAATCTACAATTTATTTTTCCATCCAATATATTAAAAAAAATTATTTACCTAAGTCAATTATAAAGCCATTTTAACAAATAAAAATCATAAACACATATGAATCGCACTAAATTACATTGGAAACCATGTTAATTATTGTAATACCCTGAGTTTGTACCTTAGACACTACACGGTGCTTATGACCCTAAAGGACCACAAGCTAACCCATGAATGATATCTGCTATGAGCACTGAAACATGATACTATAATAAATATGAAAAATAGGCTGAAATACCACAAGATTCAAAATCTGTAAATCTGATTTATTGATACTAGTTGACTGTATCTGACCGTCCTAATTCTGTAAAACTAAATTGAGTTCTATTCGGAAGATTGAAACAGAGATTGTGAGAGGTAATCATCTAACCGGCATGCCCCAAATAAGATAAGATAACTAAGTTAGGGGCCAACCCGTGACCCCAGTTATAAGGGTGTCAGTACCGTGCCACAAGTAAACACACTGAAGTATTACCCTCATCTGGTAGGTACTCTAATAAGAACAGTGGAACCCTCATCTGATAGGTTAAAACACCTCATCAACACTCAACTGGCAAGTTTGATGTCTCAACCTACATTGGTTATATAGTTCTGGAACACAAGGATTGTTTCTAGATATCATACCCTCTACTGGATGGTGAGCACCCATCCATAGGTTCACTTGGTGTTGAATCCTACTCCCAACTGAAAGATACTGAACTGAGTATACTAAATTGGACTGGACTGATACTGAGCTCACTAAGTTTTCCTAAGTTTCGTAACTGACTGAGTTCTACTGAGTTCTGTAACTGACTGAGAGTACTACTGATCATGACATGACTGAGATTGTATAACTTATACTGTCTCTAGGCACACAGCAAATTGTCAGGTATTAAATACCCCAGGACTCGATAGCATAATATACTCTTGAAAATTATAACAATGTATACTTGTCCATAGTTCACTCATAGAGGCATTTAATCAAACACTTGTAATCCATCTACTTATACATGAATAGGGAATACATGCTATCATGTTATAATGGAACTATTTCATTCACATAGACATTTTATAAAACACATTGGGAGCATGCTTAGGTTATACAATAATCAAAATATATAGTCATCATAGCTACATTAATCAACTTGCAAATTGAAAGGTTTATCATGAAGATCATGTAATTCAACACATACAACGATTTATTTGATAAAAACATATAATTTAACCATGGACTAAAACCCAACAATAACAAGAATATGAATTCAATTCAATTCAAGCATGAAAGTTCATAATTCAACATCTTGTATTTTGAAAATGGATTCGTGGACTCTATGGGTTAAAGAAACTCATAGATGAACACCTAACATACCTTAATTTGTTAATTCTTGAAGGTTTTTAGAGAGACTCTTGATTTTTTCTCTTATTTCTTGAAGCTAGGGTTTAGCCCCTTTTGAGAGGGAATGACTTAATCTTCGAAAAAAGTGAATAAATGATGAGGTAATGGGTTATTTAAGGGTAAATTTTGTGTGTAGACTAATTAGGTCCATGGAAAAATACCCAATTACCCCTGAGAATGACTTAAAAATTCATTCTGAAAAACTCAATTTTGGGCCCTGGCGTAACGCATCGCTATTATGCCAAGCCACTGGAAAATGACAACTGGGAATATGGTTGGCGGTGTGACGTGGTGGAATCGTGTTGCAATATTAGATGGGACCTGGAAGCTCGGCACGACGCGGTACTATCGTGTTGGCTCACTGGAAATTGACAAATATGAAAATGAGCTTTGGCGCGACTCGCCGTTATCGCGGTACCTCACTAGAAACTTACAATTGCCATTTTCTCTTACTCCGCGATATGCTACTGGCCTGAACTTTAGTGTTTTACAACTGAAACTTAAAATAGCCATAACTTCTTACCCGATTATCAGATTTAGATGAATTTTATATCATTAGAAAGATGATTCAATTTCCTACGCAATGGTAGGTTCTGAACTGAAAAATAATAAGCATTTCAAAAATTTTATATTGGATAACTCATGAACTGAGAGTTAAGTTAATCTTTCAAAATATAGGGTATTACAATATCTCTCCTTGGGAATATTCGTCCTCGAATGAAACTGATTAAGATGATACATTGATAGAATGAGTTTACATACTGAACATGCATATCTGATGCATGAGTACATGACTAAACTACTGACAAACTGAGCTCTTTCACTGAACATGCATATCTGATGCATGGAATTTATGACTGAAGCTACTGACAAGCTGGGTTTTTATATTGAACATGCATATCTGATGCATAAGTACATGAATGAACTAATTCATAAATGCATGACTAAATATGAAATGGTAATGGATACCAAGTTATAATTATAGCTGAACCTGGAATTGAGTAAAGCTAAGGAAGATTGTTACCTTAAGCTAGATCTGAGGTTGTGGAGAAAGGGTGAGGATACTTGGTCTGTGTATCTGCTTCTGATTCCCAAGTAGCTCCCTCTATGGACTGGTTCTGCCAAAGAACATTGACTAAGGAAACTTCTTTGTTCCTCAGTCTATGAATCTGATGATCATGGATCTGGACTGGAACCTCATCGAAAGAGAGGTCGTTCTGAATATTTATGTCCTCTAAAGGAACTATGACTATTGGGTCACCAATGCATTTATTTAGCAAGGAGACGTGGAATACTAGATACACTGAGGCTAGATCTGAAGGCAACTCAAGGTCATAAGCTACCTTTCCAAAACGGCTGAGAATTCTATAAGGACCAATATATCGGGGACTAGCTTTCCCTTCTGGCTAAACCTCTTTCCTCCTTTCAAGGGAAAAATTTTCAGGAATACAAATTCACCGATCTTAAATTGAGATCCTTTGTCCTCACATCTACATATGATTTTTGTCTACTCTGGGCAGCCCTAAGTCTTTCTATGATTAACTGAACCTTTTCTAAAGCATCGAACACTAGGTCGGGCCCTATTACTATGGCATCACCTACCTCGAACCAACCAATCGAAGATCTGTATCTCCTACTACAGAGAGCTTCAAACGGATCCATTTGAATACTGGAATGACAGTTGTTATTGTATGCAAACTCGATCAAAGGAAAGTAGTCATCCCAACTACCCTTAAAGACGATAACATATTCTCTCATCATATCTTCTAGAGTCTGAATGGTCCTTTCTGCTTAACCATCTGTCTGAGGGTGGAAGGTTGTACTAAGATAAACTTGGGTACCAATACCCTTTTAGAATGATTTCCAGTAATGAAAGGAAAACTGGGTACCTCAATTCTTTGATATAGAATTTGGCATAGTCCTTAGCTGAATAGGAAGTATGAACTGGTAAGAAATAAGCTGATTTGGTCATCCTATCTATGATAACCCATATAGAATCATGTTGATGACGAGTACGAGGCAAACCCATCACAAAGTCCATGTTTATTTCTTCCCATTTCCATGTGGGAATACTGAACTCGTGCATAGAACCACTAGGTTTCTGGTGCTGAATCTTAACTTGTTGATATGTAGAGCATTTAGCTACAAATTCTGTAATATCCCACTTTATCCCACTCTACAAATGGATCTCCCATAAATTATGGTACATCTTAGTAGCCCCTAGATAAATTGAGTAACACATACCATGAGCTTCAGTAAGGATTCGCTGCCTTAAGTCGACTACTCCTGGCACACATACCAACCTTGGCAACGTGACACACCATCTTCCCCTTAGGAAACAACCTGTAATTTATGATCTATGACTAACTCTTTTAACTTAATAAGACTGGGATCTCTATCCTACTTTTCCTTCACCTCAGAGACTAGAGAAGATTCGAAACTATTTTGAACCCATACACTACCTTCTACCGAATTGGCTAAGAGGATACCTAGTCGGGTAAGATGATGAACTTCCTAAACTAACTTCTTCTTGTGGTCCTCAACATGAGCAACACTACCTATAGATAGTCTACTGAGAGCATCATCCACTATATTGGCTTTGCTCGGATGATAAAGAATAGTCATGTCATAATCTTTTAATAATTCTAAACACCTTTCTTGACACAAATTCAAATATTTTTGAGAGAACACATACTGAAGGCTTTTGTGATCTGTGAACACATCTACATGCACCCCATACAAATAATGCCTCCAAAACTTTAAGGTAAATACTATAGCTGCTAACTCAAGATCATGAGTCAGATAATTTATCTCATGGGGCTTAAGTTGTCTGAGGCATAGGCTATGATCTTTTCTCTCTGCATGAGGACATAACCCAAACCTACTCTAGATGCATCACAGTACATAGCAAACCCGTTTGAACCATCTGGTAGAGTCAAAACTGGGGCTGAGGTGAGTCGAGTCTTCAGCTTCTAAAAACTCTTCTCGCAGGAATCTGACCATTGAAACTGGACTTTCTTCTAGGTGAATCTAGATATGGGGGACTGAATAGACAAAAACCCTTCAAAAAACCAATGGTAATATCCAGGTAAACCCAATAAACTCTTGATATCTGATGGAGAGATGGGTCAAGGCTAGTTTCTCACCATTTTGGTCTTTTGAGGATCAACTCTAATGCCATCACCAGAAATAATATGACCAAGGAATAATACTGACCTTAGCTAAAATTTACACTTAGTGAATTTGGAAAATAACTGATGAGTTCTAAGTGTCTTAAGTATGATTCTGAGGTGATCTACATGATCATTCTCGCTACGAGAATAGACAACAATATCATCAATGAAGACTATAACGAACATGTCTAAGTACTACTTAAATATACGGTTCATTAAGTCCATAAAAGTTGTTAGGACATTAGTAAGACCAAAGGACATGACTAGAAACTCAAAGTGACCATACCGGGTTCTGAAAGCTATTTTTAGAATGCACATTCTTTGACTCTAAGCTGATGATAGCCTGATCTGAGGTCGATCTTAGAAAAGTAACTAGCACCCTTAAGTTGGTCAAATAAGTCATTAATTCTGGGAAGTGGATATTTATTCTTTATTGTGAATCTGCTCAAATGATGATAGTCAATACAAATTCTAAGAGAACAGTCTTTCTTATCCACAAATAGGACTAGTACGCCCCGCGAGGAGATGTTGAGTCTGATGAATCCCTTATCTAGGAGATCCTTCAATTGTTCTTTTAAATCTCTGAGTTATGTTAGTGCCATTCTGTATGATGGAATAGATATAGGTTGAGTATCTAGAAGAAGGTCTATTTTGAAGTCTATTTCTCTAATGGGAGGAACTACAGAAAGATCTTCGAGAAACACATCTGAGAATTCATTTACTACTGCAACTGACTCAAGAGTTAGAGTTTCTGAGTTAGAGTCTTTAACTCACCCAAGTTGGTAGATACATCCCTTGGATATCATTTTCCTCGCTCTAAGGTATGAAATCAACTGACCCTTAAGGGTTATGGTATTACCCCTCCATTCAAGGACTGGATCATTTGGAAGTTGAAAATGAACTATTTTATTTATACAATCAACTGAGGCATAGCATGAGTGGAGCTAATCCATGTCGAGAATAACGTCAACATTTGTCATCTCTAACTCTACAAGATCAACTGAAGTAGCTTTCTAAGATATTATAATCCGGTAGTTCCTGTATACCTGCCTGGCTATAACAGAAACACCAACTGGGGTAGACACTGAAAAGGGCTCTGATAGAGTGTTGGGACTGACTCCAAAATTGATGGCTATATATGGAGTTACAAAAAAAAGAGAAGCTCCAGGGTCTAGTAAAGCATAAACATGTAAATGAAAGATCTATAATGTACAGTGACCACATCAGGAGAATTTTTCTGATCTTGTCTAGACTGAAGTGCAGAAAGCCTGTTTGGGCGTTGCCTACTGGTGGCACTAGAAGTGGCACCCTGCTGATTCAGGTGACCTAAATAAGCTGAAGAATAAGTATGCTAGCCCAAAGAACCTGAATGAGGACAATCTCTGACTCTGCGGCCTGGCTTGCCACACCCAAAACAAATATCACTGTCAGCTCTGCAGACACCCTTGTGGTTTCTGCCACATGTTTGACAAAGAGGATTTGTTCGAGCACTGTTGACACTACCCTGAGATTTAGAGCCTGGCTCTATATCATTTTTACCATTTCTGAACTTAAGTACTGGAGCCCTAGCTGAGGACGGATCTAGAACTGAAGATTTTGGATGAAACTTGGAATGTTTACCACTCTTTGACCTAGGATGATTAAAATTAAAGCTACCTATTCTAGCTCTCTTTTTCTACCTCTCTCTCTCTCTCTCTGATCTTATCCTTTTCTATCTATTGAGCATGGATCATGAGCCTGGATATGTCTATTTCCTTAATCAACATCATTGTTCTGCACTCTTTAACCATACTATCTGATAACCGAGATACAAACTTGCTCATTCTGGACCTACTATCTGGTACTATATAGGGAGCATACTTGGATAACTGAGTAAACTTAAGAGAATACTTTTTCACACTCATACTGCCCTGCCTGAGGTTGATAAACTCTAACACCTTAGCTTCTCTCAGCTCTAAGGGAAAGAATCTCTCCAAGAAAGCAGTAGCAAACTCTTCCCATTCCATGGGCTCTACATTTGTGCCCCTGTCTACCTTCCACTACTTAAACCACGTATGAGCCACGTCTTGTAACTGATAGGCGGCTAACTCAACACTCTTACTGGAATTCACTCCCATAATATCTGTGACTCTTTGAACCTGATCGAGGAACTCCTGTGGATCCTCTTCTAGCTTAGATCCTGAGAATAGGGGAGGATTCATACAGGTGAAGTCCCGAATCCTGGTTACATCAATATTGGCTACTTGATTGGCCGGAACAGTAGTTGGCTATTCATTCTAAGTTGCTACGGAGTTAGCTATAGTAGTGAATACAGCTCTGAATTCTGAATGGGGGACATACTAGTCCAGGGGATCTACTTGAACGAGCTGAGGTGCTGACTAATTTCTGATTCACCTTTCGTTAGTCTTTTTGGGAGGCATGTTTGGAAAATGAAAAGGAGGAAAAAAATTAGAATGAGAGTTTAACTTGAGCTCATGCTCACTCACAAGACATGAATATTGAAAGAAGAAAAACTATTTCCTAAAATATCTCATTGCCTCTTCTCCATAAGTGTGGCGTGCCACACACCCATGCATAAGACTCTAATAGATGTAGTTTTCAGACTTTCTAGGACAGTGCTGAACCTTAGTCTCTAATACAAAGTTTGTAACACCCCGAGTCTGTAAACGAACACTACACGGTGCTTACGACCCTGAAGGACCATAAGCTAACCCATGACTAATATCTACTGTGCCCTGAAACATGATACTGTAATAAATTTAGAAAATAGGCTGAAATGCCATAAGGTTCAAAATATATAAATACTGCTAAAGTGTATTAACTAAAATAACAACTTGTAAAATTGAACACTGTCTGAAAACTAGTCTGAAAAGCCTCTAACTAAACTGTCTGAAAGTGTAGTTGATGGGATAATTCCTCAACTAACCCCATCTACTAAAATACTAAAATAAAAGAATATCCTCAAATGATGAGGGCTCACTGCTAATCTACAGTGTTTGGCAGAATTTGAGTCTATATATGCACGGTCGGGAACCTGAGCGTATGAACCTATGATATGAGACATCATAGCGCAAAGAAAGAGTATGCATCAGAATGTGGAATGTACTAGTATGCTAGATGAGGTAAGGCTGAATGCAAGGGTTCATATGCATGAACAATAATTGACTGTGTGATATAGAGTAACTGAACATAAGAGTACATGAATAACTGCTACTGCTTTAAACACTGAGTATGTACTAATGTGCATATAAATAAATACTTGAACTAAGCTTGTCTGAAGCTAAGTCCTAGATTCTAATACTGAGTAACTGATATCTGAAGTTATTGATAACTGATTTACTGATACTGGTTGACTGTATCTGACAGTCCTAAATCTGTAGAATTAAACTGAGTTCTATTCTGAAGACTAAAATTAAGACTGTGGGAGGTAATCATCTAACCGATATGCCCCAAATAAGATAAGATAACTGAGTTGGGGTCCAATCTATGACCTAAGTTTGAAGGGTGTCAGTACTGTGCCACGGGTAAAGACACTGAAGAGTTACCCTCATCTGGTAGGTACTCTAATGAGAATGGTGGAACCCTTATCTAATAGGCCAAAACACCTTATCAACCCTTAATTAGCAGGTTTTATATCTCAACCTACGATGGCTACGTAGTTCTGGAATGCAAGGATTGCTTCTAGAGATCACACCCTCTACTGGTAGGTGAGTCCCCATCCTTGGGTTCACTCGGTGCTGAATCCCACTCCCAACTGAAAGACACTGAACTGAGTATACCGAACTGTAGTAGACTGATACTGAGCTTACTGAGTTTTCCTGAGTTCAATAACTGACTGAGTTCTACTAAGTTCTGTAACTGACTGAGAGTACTACTGATCGTGACATGACTGAGATTCTATAACTGATACTGGCTCTAGGCACACAGCTAAATTGTTGGTTATTAAATACCCCAGGACTCGATGGCATGAAAAATAAATCATAATATACCCTTGAAAATCATAAAAATGTATACTTATCCATAGTTCACTCATAGAGACATTTAATCAAACACTTGTAATCCATCTACTTATACATGAATGGGGAAAATATATGTTATCATGTTATAATGGCACTATTTTATTCACATAGTCATTTTATCAAACACATGGGGAGAATGCTTAGGTTATAAAATAATCAAAACATATAGTTATCATAGCTACATCAATCAACTTGCAAATTAAAGAGTTTATCATGAAGACCATGGAATTCAACACATACAATGATTTATTTCATAAAAACATGTAATTTAATCATGGACTAAAATCCAACAATAACATGAACATGAATTCATTCAATTCAATTAAAGCATAAAATTTCATAATTCAACAATCTTGTATTTTAAAAATGGATTCATGGGCTCTATGGGTCAAAGGAACGCATAGATGAACAGCTAACATACCTTAATTTGTTAATTCTTAAAGGTTCTTGGTGAAATTCTTCATTTTTGCTCTAGCTTCTCCTTATGAGAGAGAATAACTTAATCTTTGAATAAAGTAAATAAATGATGAGGTAATTGATTGTTTAGGGGTAAATTTCATGTTTAGACTGATTAGAGCCCTGAAAAAATACCCATTTACCCCTGAGAAAGACTTAAAAATTCATACTGAAAACCCCAATTTTGGGCCCTAGCGCGACGCGTCACTATTGCGCCAAGTCACTGTCGCACCAAGTCACTAGAAAATGACAACTGAGAATGTGGCTGGTGTCGCAATGTGGTGGAATCGCGTTGCAATACTGGATAGGACCTGGAAGCTCGGCGTGACGCAGTACAATCGCGTTGGATCACTAGAAATTGACAAATGTGAAAATGAGCTTTGGCGCGATGTGCCGGTATCGCGGTACCTCACTGAAAAATGACAATTGTCATTTTGTCTTACTCCGTGATGCGCTACTAGCCTGAATTTCGGTGTTTAATGACTGAAACTTAAAATAGCCATAACTTCTTACCCGATTATCAGATTTAGGCAAATTTTATATCGTTGGAAAGCTGATTCAATTTCCTATGCAATGACAGGCTCTAATGTGAAAAATAATCAGCATTTCAAAAATTTTATATTGGATAACTCATTAACTGATAGTTAAGTTAAGCTTGCGAAATACGGGGTATTATATATATTTCCACACTCAATAAATACCATAAAGCAACTACGAAAAGGAATAAAATAGTCAAATCACATAGAAATGAATAATTCAAAAAAATTACCAAAAATCAAGTCATTACAGAGGAACATTTGGCTCTAGTTGAATTTTTTTATAATCGAGTTAATCATAATACTATTGGTATCACATATTTTAAGTTGTGCATGGTTTTAATATACTAATCCACTTAGATCTCACCCTCTTTCTCAAGATATTATGTTGAGATTATATTGAAGGAAAAAGGTAAAAGGTATAAGGAAGCTATATAAAAAGGTGAGGCTTCACCTTAAATAGAATCAAGATATGGCCGAGAAGGAAAACAAAGGTCATAATAAAATTGTGCTTGAACCGAGTGAATAGGTGTGGCTGAATTTTTGTGAGAATGGTTTCCCACTCATAGGAGGACCAAATTAATGCCAAAAGGTGATGAGTCATTTCAAGTACTTGAAATGATCAACGATAATGCCTACAAGATTGACCTCCCATCGAAGTATCAAGTTCACAGTACCTTTAATATTTTTAATCTCTCACCCATTGATACTCTTGATGATGATTTCTCAAATTTAATGTCAAATTATTTTCATGGAGGATAGGATGATGCAACCCATATTCCTTTAAGTCCTTTCACCCGAAGCTAAACTCAAGATCTTCAAAGGATACAAAGATTATTATAAAGATAGAGGTTCTTGCCACTACAAGAAAAAACCTCAATATAGAAGGAAAAAGTTGTCCTTAAAAGTAAGATTATGGTCCCTAAAGAACAATAGCAACCAAAAAAACTGGTTGCCACCCCGCCCCTATAGGATCTGGCATTAATGGTCTATAAGGACAAGACTACCACCTGCTCTTGGGACCTACTTTTATTGGTCCTTCGAATACTCTTAGAGACCATATTTGTAATTCAATTTGAAGATCTTGGGGATCATACTTATGATCATTGATTAGTTTTTGCGACTAGTTATATAGTTCATTTTAGCGACCATTCTCCTAGACTTAAGAACCAATGGTATAGTTCTGAAAGAAGTTCCTAAATCAAATCCTATTTATAACTTATAAATATGGTAGCTCAAAAGAAAAAATTAAATATAAATTAATACGATGTTGCTTATATACAAAAAGCTATTAGAAATCATGATCAACATCAATTAGTGGGACTGTACTATGTACAACAATGACAAAAATTTAATCATAACATTTTGTATATAATCCCTTAGAAAAAACCTATATCGCTAATATTCATGGATGGTAATTCAAAAAATATCTGACGCTCCTTGCAAAATAATAAACAAACTATTTGTAATCAAAAAATTCCTTCTCGTACACTTTAACTTCCATACCTATAATAATATTTCAGATTCCATTTAGAAAAGACTAAAATATCCAACTGAAAAGTTGATTAAGGAACATACATCAAGTACATGAATAATACAAACAACAATAAACCCAATGTAATCCCATATTCTGAGTTATGATCTAAATCTAAGAGCAAAGTGTACAAACTAGAGGCCATTGATTGCATAATCGATTAAAGGTCTTATTCTTATTCTGCGAATATGTGCAAGTGCTTCTGTTATGTAGCATAAACATTGTATTCCTAGTTTCCTTTAGAAATTAACATCTATTTAAACCCAAAGAAACAACACAAGTTGACTAAATATTAGATTTCACAGGTCACGACTATTCAGATTAGCATATGCATTTAGGATTTGCAGTGATAGTTTTACTTATGTATTCTCAAGAGACAACACATAAGTAACTAAGCAAGATACAAACCAACATTCACTCACTTACCAAACACAAGGTAGGAAAGTAATAACCCAATTCAACTTTTGATGGTTCGTTTGCCACCTATATCCTATACTTTATCATTACAAAGAAGGGTGGAGCATTTATTAACTATGTTGCATAGAATCATCACTCGCTATGATGCACCCACGTCGAATTCTCCAAAAATATACTACATTTGAATAAACGAACATGCACCAAACATTTTATAAGAGTCCGAGCAACATAGTTTATTGATAGAAATCTAAGTAAATCAAACTTACCTTCTTCCTGTCCTTCATGAAATCTCTCCAATTAGACACCTCATGATGAAAAAGAAAAAAAATATAGATATCAGAATGAAAACTTCATAGATATAGATTATACCTCAAAAAAGCATTTAAATATAATGTTGTTATTTCTATAAGCACGCCAATAATAACTAAGGATACACTATTCGTATCTTCTTTAAATTATGTAAACCTGGAAACTTTTACAACAACAACAATAAAGCAAATACTTTTGCTGACAAGCAAGATAAGCAATTAGCAACTAAGAAATTCATCAACTGCAAGTTATATATAAAAAGGAGGAATGGCCTAGAAACCCCTGTACTTGTTCAGGTTTGTCATCTCAGTCCACAAAATTCCATATTACACCAAATAAAATCAATTTAAAACCAATAGTAACCTAGAAAACATAATTATTTTTCAATCAAAATAGTGATTGGGCTAGCTTTCTCTCACACAACTAATCCAGGGGATAAATTGCTACTGGTACCCACAGGCACGGATCAACTTTACCACCACGGCATACATGTTAATATTGAGAGGTCCAGTTAAGATCCCAACTTGTAATTACCAATTTTCCTCTTCTATGCATCAAATAGCCAGGCAACAGTTTAAAACCCCCATAAGAAACAATCATTAAGAGCATAAAAAACAATAGATAAAACAAGCCTTACAAGATAACTTTAGGGTCAATTAGTACAACAACAGGCAGGCTTCATTCCTCTCAGAGGTTATAACCAAAATTATGTGGTAATACACTTAAAACACTCATAAACATTTACACCTATACACCATTAAAAGAAAAAAAGAAGATATAATTCAATTTAAAGTGATTGAACCAAATAATAGTTGAAAAGGAGATAGTATCTAGATATTTTCTTATCAAATAATGCCATAAGATCTACGATCCTAGGCCTAAGGGGACCATACTTTTCAGTAGGTAACAATTACCAAAATTACCATAAATTGAAAAAATAACATAATAGTCATCTAGAAGTTGTAGTTAGGGGTCAAGGTGACCGAAAGTATATTGTGCATCCTATATGTGTATATCAATAATTTATATGGGATGATTATACAAAAGTTTAATGCAAATTGCCTATAAATTTATTCATTTTCTCAAAATAGGGAGTATGCTCATACTTCAAATATTGATCAAACAACATATATATTGCTTAGAAAATTTGAAAATTTAGGTAAGTCGATACTAACTTGGTATCATCAAAGGAAAAGTCATTCTCATAGTAGTCTAATGCTAGAACTTCTAAATTGGAGTACGAAGCTAAAACCCAATCTTTTAATTACTTTATTTCGCTCATCTCATTTTCCACATTAGACAAATTATTCTTCAAAGATTGATTTTCTTCACGAGTTGAATGTAGCTCCCAGGCCATAATTCAACCTTTGAGGTAATACCACATTTTAAATATTTTGCCTTTAGTAAAGACATTATTAAAGACAATCTACTAACAAAAAAATGATGTATCAAAATTTGTAAAATTAATATGTTAATGCATAAAGAGATACTTCACCTCGGTTATTCTTTCACTATTTTGAATAGAATTTAAACTACACTCAAACCATACAAAATATAGCACAAATAACCTATATTTGTGTTTGGTATATCAAACTACCTCCCCTTGAGGTCTACCTATTTTCTTACATATACTCTTTCTTTTAACGGACTATCATTAGTCTTTTTAATGGACTAGTGGTAGTACATTAAAAGGGAGGGTATATGTGAGCGCGTAGTTAGGTTAAAGGGATAGTTTTGATACTAATAACAAACAAAGGGTATAAAAGAGCTTATGGGAAAGTTTGTTTTGATACCAATAACAAACGAAAGGTATATGTTCTCTATTTTGCATAGTTTGAGGATTGTTTTGGCCCTTTTCTATTAAAAATGCAGTAACAGTTGTATAAAAAAGAAAGTAGAAAATAACAATTAATTAAAATTGCCACTTCAAACACCAAATTGAAAGCAAATAGTAGAGTATACAACACATACTTCTAAAAGAGAGTTCTTGAGATCACTTATCTTTAATTTAATAAAGAACATAGTGAATTTATCTAAAGGTAAGAAAAAACAAATTTATAAGCAATCATAATTCAATAACCCTCAATGTTTTAGAACAAAAAAGGCAAGCAAAATGAAAGAAAATTGTATTTCAAATGACTCATCTTATCCAAATATATTATTGCATTTATAAATATACAAATGTTCTGATAGTTTAATCAGAAGTGTGCTGGTACCAATTATAAACTCACTGATTGTTATGCCTTACAACAACTAAAACTTATAATAGTGAATCTTAGAAAAATCAGTGATTGTACAGAAGATAGTTTGCTATTCAGCAAGCTCTAATACCAATATAACAACATTATCTTTATACTTACCAAACCTAATCATAACATTATCGTCAATACCTGAAAAAAGCATCAAATATTCGAAAGAACACTAACAAAGGGAAAAAAATAATATGAATTCACCTTTAAAAAAATAAATTATCAACTGCAAGAACTTATTTAGGTCCATTAATAAAACAAGCAACAAGTTTTATACTAACAATTCAAGAACATACCATTTGAACAATACAAACATAACTTAAAGGAAAATCAAGAATGAAGTTACTACTTAAACCAGACAAACCCTTCTCAATAAACCTCAAAACAAAAGGCTATACTAATATTTTTTTTTGAAATCATCCTTTTTCGAATATTGAAGTGACTGTTAAAGACAATCTAAAAATACCCATAAACGAAACAAGAAAAATTCACAAAACTTCAAAAACTTACCAAATTCTTATGAAAAATAGATAATCAATTAACATTTTAAACTAATTTCACCAAAATGTTCAAAAATAAAGGACTTGCAGAATACAAAGAACGCATATACCTTCGTGAAATTATCGAAAATTGTAGATCTAAATAGAATCTTAAAAACTCCATATATATGTAAATAAAATCTGTAAAATAATTGAGAAGAATAATTCAATCACAAAAATTTGACCAGAGAGGAAGAGAGAATAAAAGAAATAAAATTTTAATTTCAATTAAACAGATAAGGGAGGACAAATTTACTCTTCGAGAATGAGCCATAAGCAGCGAGTTGTGAGCAATAAGAGTGAGCATGAAACAGATGAGAGATTTATTAAGTGATGAAATTTAGGGATTTTACCTTTAGAGAGAGTGAGTGAGATGAAGCAACAGGATTTTAGAGAGATATTAATATATTTTAGTGAGTTTTTAAGTGTTTTCACTTGCTTCATTTGTGCGCCTCTAACTCCCGTTCATTATTTTGGGATGAAATAATATTTTTGTCCATGAACTAGATTTAGTTTCTATGAATGAATATAAAGAAGACAGTAAATAATATCAGCCTTAAAAGTGTACTTTTAGGGATCATATTAACAACTTATCCCTAAATCATGGTCTCTAATAAGACTTTTTATTGTAGTGTTGATCATGTGTTGATGACAAAAAGAGGATTTTCTGCCTTGAAGATCACTGGGAGTGATAGAAAAGGGCAATAGAAGAAGTTGAACCAAGTAAGCTTGTCAAAGTAGACATTGGATCACCAATGCTGCCATTGACTATCCAAAGTGAGCCTTAGCTTGCCAAACATTATAGAACTTGACCAAGAGTTTGGCGATAGAGATGTGAGTTTGGCGTAACATCAATGAGTTTGCCGATAGGATCATCAGCTTGCCAAACACAACCACGGGTCTATCTTTTATGAGACACTTTTGGACCTTATGTATTAATTAGCCTAAAACTATAAATAGCTAGTTTAGGTCTTTATTTTTCTTATATTTTGTTGAATATTGTTAATATTGTTGAACATATATTGACATAGTATGAACTTGGTACAAGAGTTTGGTTGATAATTTCCTTAGAATTGGTTGTAGAGTGAATTTGATTCCCTCGAGGTCATCGTAAAAAGTTAGTTCTTTTGTTGGATTAATTCATTTGAGGTTCATAGGTTTGACATACATATGAGTTGCATTCGATTTTCTCTTTTATGTTAATTTAGTTGTTCTTACTTTCTTGTTTTCAATTTTCATAGTTTTTTCTTATTCGTGTGTTGATTTCTATCAGCGTGTATCCAATATCAATTTCACCAATGTATCCAAATATCAATTCATCTAATGTATTTGACATGAATTTCATACAGTGTATTGGGTATAAAAAAAACATCATTATGAGGGCACCAAATTTTCTAGAATAACATAGATCCATTCTGTTAGATCTGGAGGGGAGAGGAGAGATGAGAAAAAGGGAAGAGAGTATGGGGAGGAGAGAGCTCGAAGAATAGAGAAGTTTTGGGAGATCAGAGAAAAATAGGTATTCCTTTCCTTTCTTCTTCACCTCACACCGCTCAAACATAACCGACGTAGTCATCGTCGTCATAAGGGTATTAAATTCATCAAAAACGTAGATTAGAAAGTCCCTGTCATCATGAGGCACCGAATTAGCCATGAAATGTATATTCGGGCAGTCGAATTTGGAGAGAAGATGAGATATAAGAGTAAGGAAAATAAAAGATAAAGGGAAGGAAACAGAGAGAGAAGAGATAAAAAAAGTGGGGAGGGAGAGAGGAAAGAAAAAAACTTTTGGGATTTTATAGATACACCAAATCTGGTAGGAAAACATTAAGTGGTGTGATTATATAATTGTTTTAAGTATAAAGAGATTTAATAGATTTGATAATGATGTGTTTGATTATATGTATTTTTTTCATAAAAGAATCTGGTTCTTGATAGCACCCTTCAATTCCGAATTACTCCTTTATTTTTAGACCCGTAAAATAGGACTGGCTCGGCCTAGCCTAAAATTTGATAGGTCTGTGTTACAATTTTTACGACCCGTTTCAGAACAGAATTTGTTAGTTTGGCACGAATAAGCTTGTTGTCTTGTGGGGCTTGAGCAATATGAATTGGATTGGCACGTGGGCCAAGTAAAAAATTATCAAAAAAATAAAATAGAGTACTAAGAAAAAAAAGAGTCTGAACTCGAAGTCTATTTGGACCATCATAGATATTTAACTATTAGTTATGTTTTTAAAATATATAAATAAGTAAAATAAAAAATGCTAAATTATTTAAGGAATCAAATATGTTTGATGAACATGGTGTGGCGATATTGAACACGCCATAAGAGCCCTGAGAGTATTTTTAGGAGTTCATTTTCACTTTTAATGTACTAAATATTGACATTTTTTTGTTTTTTATTATGACCAATTAAAATAAAATTAGATTAATATTGCTATTTAGCTAGTTATATTATTACTCATCAATGGTTTCATTTGTTTTTCAACATCACTATTTGGTTTGAATTTGGTGTCAAAAGTTATTTAGTTTCATAGATAATTAGGATTTTTTTGTAAATTTGAGATTTGATTAACAAGTAGTAACTTGAGAAAATTGAAGGAAAGGTGTTTTTTAAGTCTTAAATGAAGGATTGGTGACATTGACCAACAGAAAGGGTCAACCATCATTAGGAAACTTGATCAAGTTAATTGTGGACTTGATTAATATTTTCAAAAATTTCTAATCTTTTCAAAAATATAAATCAACCCAACCCACTCCCCTCTTCAATCCAAATCAACCACTCTCCCCTCTCTCTCAACAGCTTCTCTCAACTCTCTCTCAACCAATAGTTCTATAAAATTTCTCCCTTCAACCCCCGACGACTTCTACCTCCGACAACAAATAGTTTGGCTTCAAGTTCCCCTCTTTAATTCAATCAACCTGTCTCTCATCCCTCTCTCGACAACTTTTCTCAACTTTCTCACAACCAACTATTCAGCAAATTTCTCATTTCAATCCTCAGCGACTTCAATATTCGACTACAAATAGTTGGGATTCGAGTTCCTTTTCGAATTTAACCTTCAATCGACGTGACAGCCTTGCTCTCCTGCCAAAACAACTTCAAATTCTTCATCATTCCTTTTCTTCTTTCACAGGTAAAAATTTATGGACTTTTTAGTTTTGAAGAAAACGAGGAACTTGAACCAACTTATTTTATAGTATTGGTTAACAATTTCAATATTTGTTGCACTAATTTGAAATATGGTCTGAATAAAACCCTAATTTCTGGTATTTTTCTCTTCTTTTTTCGAAGTAAATTATGATATTTTGTTGCCTGTTACATTTTTTTGAATCTTGATTTTTATTATTTGTGTTTATAAAGACAAAATGACAATTTAGTTTGATTTGTTCTGTTCTTGTTCTTGGTAAAAATGGTGAAATTATTGTTTTTCGTTAAACAAAATCGTGCTACTATTTTTTGTTTTCTCCGATAGATTACTCATCTAGTGAAACATATTAACCATCTGATGCAATAGATTTATCATATGATGTAATAGATCAACCATCTGATGCACCAGAGAAACCATCAGAATATAATTCTGATGTAATAGAGTAATAATCTGATGCAACATATTACTATCTGATGCAACAGCTTTACCATATATTGCAAGAGAGTAAGCATCGGGTAAAAAATCTGATGCAACTAATTAACCATCTGGGGCAATGGAAGAACCATCAGATTAATGATCTGATGCAACAGATGAACCTCCTGTGGGATAAAATCCTATCAACTCTTCCTACAGAAAATGCCCAAGACTTGATTTTTCCAACTGATCATTCATCTATTGCGATAGACGATCCTATGTTAGAATAAATCTAAACAATATTAACCGTTGATAACTATTCCAATAGATCACTCATGTGTTGCAACAGATGTGTGACCTATTGTACAAACCATTCATCTTTCTCAACAGATGAGTGATATGTTTTGTATTGTTGCAACTAGATTGATGTAGGTACTATTATTAATCATAACATTAAGTTAATGAGGAGCTCATTCTTTCATCCCTAGTTCCTCCTGAATCAATTGCAATGAAATCTGTTGAAACAAACAACTGAGTTATTGGAGAATTTAGAATAAATAACAATATCTGTTGCAATAGATAACATTTCTTATTTAATTATCAAATAGACATTTGCATCTGTTATGATGGATGACTGAGATATTGGAAATTTTCAAATAGATATTAATATCTATTGTAACAGATGACGTTTCTGATTTAGTTATGAAATGACATTTTCATCTGTTATCACAGATGACTGAGCTGTTGGGATTTCTCAAACAGATGTTTAAATTTATTGCAACAGACGACATATCTATTTGAAAATCTTTTTTCCTTTTAATTTTAAAGCAAGCTACTGTCCGAGTCGATAAAGTAGTAGTACTACTAAAGACAGTAAAAAATGTTTCTTGGATAACTCAAAAATCTCATTGAGTAGTCTTGTCCTGTCTTTTCAATGTCACCCGTTTTCTTTCTTGTTCCCCTAAAATTATTAGTGAATATTCATTAATGAATATTAAAACCCCTAATATTTCTTCCGTTTCATATTGACTTGGCACTCCCATTAAGAAAATATTAATTAGGGGTTTATTTTACTATACCAAATTAGCTTTATTAATTTTGCTTTGAAAATATAAATTTGAAAAAATACACTTGGTTTAGTCATTTAATATTAAGGGTAGTACATCTAGAAATTAGAATTATCTCATCTCTTCTCTCCTCTCCTTCAGTCCTAAATCTCTCATCTTTTTTTCTTTCTATCCTCTTTAGGATTATCACAGCCTTTTTTTTCTCTCCTCTTTCTCATAAATTTTCATTCGGATCCAAACCGATCAGTATCCATGTTTTAGATTCCTCGACTGAAATTGTTGTTTTGACCCCCTTTTGACATTAAGGTATGATATGATTCACTATTACTCTTTTATTCTCGTCTTCTTTTTGCAAGTTATCTACATATTTTTTTATTTAATTACCTTTTTCGCATATCATATTTATTTAAAAATTTGAAGGAACATTTAATTGTTGAATAAACAATCCGAGAATTTCTATTATAAGATGCGAAAAAAAGTCATCTGTTGGGAGAAGTTTAAAGCCTTGTTGGCAGTATCATTTTTTTTTATGTATTCTATTTGTTTATTTATTGTTGATGATGTTAATGATATTGTTGGTGGGGTTGGCATTGTTGAAACTTGTGGTGTGATGTTGTTGACAGTGATGGATCCAGGTTTTTTAGATGGTGGGTGCTTCTTAGCTTAAAAATAGTGGAGTCCAAACAATCAACACAAGGAGTAAGGGAGAAAAAAATAACAGAAAGTTTCAAGTGAATAAGAAGAGAAGAGTTGGTTACCAAAATTAAAAAAATATGTGCTGAGTGGCAATTGAACTCAAGACCAAAAGAAATAAATAGCCTTAAGCACCCATAAACAACAGCTAGGCTAACCAAACAACTCTTACTATGGGTGCTCGCTGATTAGATTATGTATATTTTTTTTATTTCCATATACATATATAAAGTTTGATATGAGTTCAGTCTATGCTCGCTCACTCGGAGGACTCCATGTGGGTCCGTCCCTTGTTGTTGATGGTGTTAGAACATAGGATGTATGCTTCTTTATTGTTGATGATGTTGTTAGAACAAATGTTATTGTTTTCTTTGTTGTTGATATTTTTTATTTGTTGTTTGTAGTTTATGTTGTTGTTGATGTTGCAATAGATGGAGCAACTGATGGAATAAATCAAACTACCAGCAAGGCTGCTATGTATTCCAACAGACTCCATATCTGTTGCACCAGACTCCACATATGACGCAACAGACTCCACATCTGATGCAACATACTCTACATTTGTTGCAACAAAAGGATAATTTTCTTTCTATGACATAAATTTTTTCCTTCTTATTTGTAGATACAAAAGGAAATGAAAGTTGATCAATTTTTTCCTGACGATCACAAGAGGCTGCAGTAAAGATAGGTTCAAAGGAATAAGCTGCATGCAGATGGAATCACTTCATATGTGGGAGGTATGTATTATTAATAATGTTATCGTGGAAACACACATAGAGTACACTGATTTTGTAAATGCTGTTTTAACGATTAGTCATAGATCCTTCAAACAAGATATTTGCAATTTTATAGTTGCGTTTGGTAGGTCCAAACTGATAATGCTGAGGGACCATGAATATGGTTCTGATACCTTTTTAAGATTTAATGTCGGATGTTGCTCATGTTTATTTGTCATGCCTTCTACAGACTTTCGCTGTGGCAAGCATTTCTGGCGATGGTGTAAACTTTTCCATGATGGATATGTTGTCCTCTATATGGTAAAAGAATGATCAATCTTGTACCTTCTTGCTTTCTTGTTCATGCAAATGTGAAGAGTGCAAGGCAAAACATGATAGTGTGATTAATAGTGTTAATGCATTAACTGTTGATGTAAAGAAATGGATATCTAACAGTAGTGTCACTCGATCAAAGAGGATTTTATTTTTATTCACTCTATTAGAGTTTAAGGCTAAGTGAAGAAAGAAAGTAATTTCCAAGGCATTATCAAGTATCCGAAAAAAGAAAAATTTTGGATCTGACAAAGGTGAGAAGATAAAAAGGGGAGATGAATAGAAAGGAAAAATTGAATGCTAGATTTAGTTCATCTTGTTTCGTTATGTAGAGATACTCCATCTAATTTTGAGTGCTTTTTCTATTCAGGATAGTGAGGAAGGGAGAATCTCCCCATCATTAGCTAATACCGGAAACAAGACACCAGATATTACTGAACCACCAGACTGCTTAGTCAACAGATTAAACAATCTCAATCACTTGATTTTCTGCTGATCAATATTCTTCATAGAAGACATGATATCAACAGAACTGCTTGACACAGTGAAAGCTAATATCGATAGATTATTGATTATGTCTTCTCAAGACTTTCTTCTACCAAAAAACTATTCTGCATTGAGTGTTGCACTATCCATATATGCTGCAGCACAGGATTTATCATCCAAGAGAGCATTTGCCTTGGAAAAACTCAAAGAAAACCTTCCATACTTCTCATTTACTTTGCGTAGAGCTAAGAAGGACCAGGAGGAGTATTATAAGAAAGCCACCAAGAAAGAAAGTGAGTGAGTAGTCCTCATTGACAAACTCACAAAAGATCAAGAGCTCTATACTGAGCTTAACGACCACAATGACAAAATGATTGAATTGGAAGTGGTGGTGACTTAACTTAGTCAAATAAAAAGGCATGACTATTCATATCCCTTAATTAAATAAAACTGGTGACTTTCCGAATATGTAAATTAAAAAAAATAGATCTAAATACAACATTTTATTCCTGTCAGATAAGTTACAACATATGGACAATATGTTGCAATAGATGGATATATCAGTTTGTTTTCCCATCAGTTGTGGCGTCTGTTGCAACTTGCTAGTCATCTGTTTATTCAATTTCATTGAGAGCAATAGATTTTCTAAACACTTCTTGGCCAAACTCAATTTTTACTCTTGGATTGCTTCTCTTTTTTTCTTTGCATCCTTCAATCTGGCCTCCAAATTCAATTTTCGCCCTCAATCTAATAGCAAACATTTAGTTTGGTTGAAGGGTTCAAAGAAAAAAAATCCAAGAGCAAAAATTGAGTTTGTCCAAGAAGTGTTTAGAAATATCGATTACTCTCTTTGAAATTGAATAAACAGATGACTAGCAAGTTCAACAGACGCCACAACTAATGGAAAATAAAACTGATATATCTATCTGTTGCAACAGATTGTCTATATGTTGTGGAAAATAAAACTGATATATCTATTTGTTGCAACAGATTGTCTATATGTTGTAAGTTATCTGACAGGTGGAATATATTTTACAACAGATTACCAATCTATATTTTTTGAAAATACAACAAAAAGATAAAATGTTGTATTTAGATCCATTTTTTTTATTTACATATTAATAAAGTCACCAGTTTTATTTAATTAACACATAAATCCCAGATAGTTTTAGTAATATTACATAAAATCCCGGATAGTTTGCTAATTACATCTTATTCCAAAATTTTGAATTGTGATACATATGTAAAGGAGTGATACATATGGACTAGTGATACATATGTATATGTATCACTACTATATACATATGTATACAGTAGTGATACATATAGCATATGTATCACTAGTAAATGTGAATCTCGGATTTTATGTAATTGTTTTAAAACATTAAGAGATATTGTGTAATATGGTGTCTTAAATATGGGATTTGTGTAATTTTTTACTTTTAAGGGGTATGACCTGTCGTCGATATTTGTTTGACTAAGTCCAGTCCCTTCCAATTCAATCATTTTATAAATAGGTTTCCCCGGCCTCCTCTCACTCTCACACTCACTCTCACTCCTCACTCACTCACTCTCATTCATTCTACTATACTTACAATACTAATATGTCAGATCCAGATTCGTACAACAAGGTTCATATCGAGTCCTTGTAGGAACTTTAAAGGCACTTTGATGAACTCCAGAGGGATTTGGCCGACTTCGAAGCAAGGCTGAGAAGGGCCCAGCTGCTGCCGAATGAAAATTGTCAGGTTGACAATAGTAATAATAATAATAATTATTATTATTATGTTATCCTTATTCTTTCTTTTAGCGTATGTATTTTCCTTTTTTATATCCGATCTACCTATAAGGGATTCAAAAAAATCCATGTATATGTTTGGTTTGATTTGGTTTGGTCGATTTTGAATTTTTAATTCTTATTCAATATTTAATTATCATTCTATTTATTCCTATTCTCAAAATGTCAGCGATTGGAGTTAGGGATACTGTCATGATGAGAAATTCTCCTAAAAATGGTTTGTTAATAAATAATAAGGAATTAATGATATTATAATCGTAAAATAAAGATTATTTAATTTTAAAAAAATCACAACATTGGATTAATTTAATTAAGATATATGATGATATGATTTTTAAGAAAAAATTTAATGAATAGTCGTGACTGTGAATTTTGTCTAAACACATTCAACAAATAAAAACAAAAAACGCTTTTGATGCATCAAATTCCTCATCTATTGCGACTGATGAATCATTTAGAAGAAATCAAAAAAAATCCTTAAACAGATGGTCGATTTATAGCAATAGATGGTATATCTATTGAAACAGATGGGTTATTTAATGCAACAAATATACAATCTGTTGTCATAACTCAATTAATAAAAATGGTTATTAAATAAACGAAACGGTTATTGAAAACCAGGTGTATTCGATTTTAAAATTGAGAAAAAGGTTATTTAAATTTAATAAGCTGAAAAGTCATGACTTGTCACAATAATAAAAAACTCACCACCATCTTGATTTAATTAAGTCATTTCTTTTTACAGAAAAGAATAAGAAAATAAATGATAAACACAATTTAAACCGTAAAAAACTCACCAGAAATATTCTTGTTTTTAAATCTTCTTTATTAATTTCTATAATTAAAAAGTCAAAAAATTTGGATGTCATGAAGATATTATTTTTTTTAAAAGATATATATATTATATGTTGCAACAGATATATTCTTTGTTGCAACATGTTAACTATTTGTTGCAACGGATGATATATCTATTGTAATAGATGATTTAACTGATGCAACAGATATCTACTCTGTTATCCAACTCAGGATGTGTTTGGTATGAAGGAAAATGTTTTCCATGGAAAATATTTTCCTAGAAAATGTTTTCTTGGAAAATAAGTTGGTTTCATACTTCTTTTCTTATGTTTGATTGGTGGATGGAAAATATTTTCTGAAAAATGTTTTCTAGTGTTTGGTTGGTGAATGAAAAAATATTTTTCAGAAAATACATTTTAATGTTTAGTTAAATCGTAAAAATACGTTTTAGAAAATTATTTTTGACCCTGAAAAATACTTTTTTTAGGGTGTGTTCGATATGAAGAAGAGAAAATGTTTTCTAAAAAAATAAGTTGTTTATCACGCATAGTCTTGTGTTCGTTATGCAAATTGGGTAAGTATATATATTTTCTAAAAGTATTTGTATATGTTTAACAGAAACAATGAGAATGAATAAGATAAGAACGGTGAGATTAAAAAAGATATGAATATTTTAAAAAAATAAATTAAAAAATTAATTTTTTTGGGGGAGGGGGTTGGTAGGTGGGGGCTGAGGTTGTCAAAATAGATAGTAAGGGCAGGGGTAAGAAAAAAATTAGTTTTAAAAATAAATTATTATTTTTTAAGAGGCCGGGAGGTCTAGTAGGGGGTGGGTGTCGGGCGGGATAAGGAAAAACTAATTTTTTTAATGGGTGGGGTGGGTGGGTGAGGGATCGGGTAATGGAGGAAAAGAAAAAAATTTGAATTTTAAAAAAAAAAATTAAAAATTTCTTTTGAAGGGAGTAGGGATTTGAGTTTCGAGTTAAGGGATGACGTAAGAAAAAATTTGAAATAGTAATTTTTTTGAATGGGGGGAGGGTAAGGGGTAGGGGTCGAGGTAGGGGAGCGAGGGTGGGTTTAGAAAAAATTTAAACATTTTCAAAAAATAATTTTTAAAAATTTAATTTTTTGTTTTAGGGAGAGAGGTTTGGTAGGGTGGGGGTTCGGGTAGGTGGCTAAGAAAAAGTTTGATTTTTTTAAAAAAAAATTAAATATTTTTTTTGGAAGGGGTGTAGGAGAGGGGGAGTAGGGGTTTGGATTTTGGGTAGGGGGATGAGATAAGAAAACAATTCAAAATATTTTCTTTTGATGGGATAGTAGGGGGTGGGGTGGGGTGGGGTAGGGGATTAGGGGTCGGAATAGGGATGGGTGATTTTGAGAGTTCTATAAATATTTCATCTTAAGAGTGAGATTGAAAGAGAGTTTTGGAAAATTTTTTCCTTACTTTTTGAAGGGAAGTCATTTTCCTTAGATTTGAGAAAAATAAGTTAATTTGAAAAATATTTTTCAAAACCTTTAAGCCAACCAAACATAAGAAAATTGAAAAACATTTTCCAGAAAATGTTTTCCTTCATACCAAACACACCCTCAGTGTAAAAAAAAAAAATAGTTGCTGGAAAAAACTAATTATTTTAATAATTATAAAGCTTCAAGCTGAAAAGTCATGACTTATTACAATATTGCTTAATTTAATTGAGTCATAACTTTTTACAGTAATCAAGAATGTCATTAATAAATGGAGATGAACAGTTGTGCCTTTAAATCTGCTTTATTAATTTATATAATTAAAAAGTCAGAAAATTTAGATGTCATGAAGATAATTTGTTTTTTTAAAAAAATATATATATTATATGTTGCAACGGATATATTATCTTATGCAACAGATTATCTATTTCTTGCAACGAATGATATATTTGTTGTAACAAATGATTTTTCTGATGCAACAGATATATAATCTGTTGTCCAACTCAATGTAAATAAAAAACAGTTCCTGCAAAGAATTAATTATTTTAATAATAATAAATCTGAAAAGTCATGACTTATCACAATATTGTTTAATTTAATTACGTCATAACTTCTTGCAGTAATCAAGAATATCATTAATAAATGGAGATGAACAGTTGTGCCTTTAAATCTGCTTTATTAATTAATATAATTAAAAAGTCAGAAAATTTAGATGTCATGAAGATAATTTATTTTTTTAAAAATATATATATATTATATGTTGCAACAGATATATTATCTTATGCAACACGTTATCTATTCGTCGCAAATGATGATATATTTGTTGTAACAAATGATTTATCTGATGCAACAGATATATTATCTGTTGTCCAACTTAGTGTAAAAAAAATGATTCCTGGAAAAGAACTAATTATTAATAATAATAAAGCTGAAAAGTCATAACTTATCATAATATTGATTAATTTAATTAAGTCATAACTTTTTACAGTAATCAAGAATGTCATTAATAAATGGAGGTGAACAGTTGAGATTTTTTGCCTAACTCATTCAAGTTCAATCCTCTATAAATAAGTCCCTCCTTACTCAATCGTTCGTTCTACTACACATTATTTATTCCTTGCTCTTGTTATACCTTCAACTACTTTCTTTTCAAGAACGTGATAACTTTTTCCTATCTCTGGTAAATTTTTTTCTTGATTTTTGTGTAAATATACATTGTATTACATTATATTCGAATTCTTTCTTTTCTTTACTTTTGTTTTTACGTGTGTGCTTTGTCAACTTATGCATTTTTTAGATATGGCTGATCTTGTGTGTGATATCGCTATTTTACGAGATGCCATGAGGGAACTGCAGAAGGAGGTTCATGACCTGCATTGGGAGTTGGCCGCCGTCAGAGTAAGGATGCTGCGGGAGATCCGCAGGCTGCGGAGGGCACTGCTGCCTGTTGAACATTGACCGACTGGCCATACAAATAATAATGATGTTAATAATGATGATAATAATAATTAAGCTTTTTTTTTTCTTTTATCTATGTATTTTTTTTTGTTTGTTTTATAAAAAAATATGTTTGATGCACTTGACTTTTTATTTCTTATTTAGTTTTCGTGTTGTCTATTTCTATTTTTTAACAAATGGCATGTCTACAATTAAGTAATAATTTGATTCCAGTATCAATAGCAAGAACATATGAGTTATCTATTAGGTTTTGTGTGTGACAGGAGATGTATTTTGTTGTTCGAAACGTATTAGTAATCTGACGAAACAGATTATTTATCTGTTGAAACAAATTACTAATCTAGTGTAACAGAATACCCATATATTCGATTCATATTACGGGCACCTAGAACCCTTAAACATGAATCCAACATGAGTCTACTGTTACAACAGAACATTTATCTGTTGCCGCAGATAATGGATCTGTTTAAACAGATTGCTCTTGTATTGCATTCATGTTCGCGTGCAAGCTATTGTTGAAAAAACAACACAGCAGCAGTTACCCAGATTCAACTAAAAAGCATAATCTGACTTACTAAAGTCTCCTCTCAAGTAAATTCCATAGTTTAAAGTGATTTACGAAATAAAATTTAACATAAGAATTTGGTTAAAGAGCAGCAGCTGGGGTAACAACAACAATGGTTAACAAGAAGAATATGAAGATGATAATGAAGTATAAGATGATGATAATGAATTAGAAGATGATGAATAAAGCAACAACAATAATGAACAACAAATATCGCGAAGAGAGAGAAAAAAACAATGGATGAGAAGAGAGAAAAGACGTCTTTTTTCCCTTCGTTCTCCGTTATATATTAACTACCATTTGGATCAAAGTATAAATTTAAAAACTTATGGGTTATTTTAAAAATTTCGAAACTTTATTACACCATAATTAAGTAATTGTCACCTCTACTCAATTATTAAGACTTATTTCACCTACAGCTCATTTTAAAACTCTTTTGTCACCTGTGGCCCAAACCCCCTATTAATTTCATGTAATATTATGTTGTAAATACTTATGTAATTAACATTTTAAAATTTAAAATAAGATTATAAAAATAATATATTTTAAATAGTGGATTAGCTCGTGAAGGCCCGCAGCCCACAGTGTGATGGGTTGAACTTGCTATTTTCTAATCTGTCATGTTGATGGGTCAATTCGGCCTGACCCGTCAAACTACAAAGCCCGTATCGAATAGCTCGAATGAAGTGGACCGGCCGTATTTACAACTTTATCTATTTATAGGGTAGAATTTCGGAATGCTCAAGCCCTTATTTTTTAGGAAACCACAATAGGTTTGCTGCTTTTCGGGTGGGACAAAATAAAAATGATTTAAGTTGTGTAAACTAATGTTGCGATTCTTTTAATATTATAAGCAAGTTTTAACATTTAATAATAGTTCATATTTTTTTTACAAATATAAAATAGAATAAAAATATTTATTAATAAATTTACATATTACTATATATAATAAGAGGGAGTTAACATGATGAAGCAGCAGTAGGTCGACATTTTTCTTTGTGTTGTCTGCTTCAGCTGTTTCAATCGTAGTTTTATTATATCATCCCAAATTAATTATTATAAGTTATTTGCGTATTAGAAAATTAATACTATTTAATAAAAAAATAAAATAAATATTTATAACATGTCTTCTTCAACTGTTTCAAGTGTAATTTTACTATATCACCCCTAATTAATTATTATAAGTCATCTAAATATTAAATAATTAATAATATTTTTTTAAAAAAAATGATAAATTAACTCTTGATGTTTTAAATTAATTTGAGGTCTTATATGGTCCACTTAATTTTTTTCACAAGTATTTTTATCGTAATTTTGCTATTCCACTTCTAATTAGTTAAATAAGTCATTTGAGACATTTCTGCTTCGTTGCTTCAATCGTGATTTTACTAGATCACCCCTAATTAATTATTATAACTATCTAAGCATTATGTCACTTAAACTGGATTAGAAGAAAAAGTATTATAAATTACAATAATTAAAAACTTACAGTATTTAAAATATATAATTGACTATCAATCCCATAAAAATTTAGACTAAGAGAGTAACATATATTATTTAAAAATTAAATAAAAAGTATTATAAATTATAATAGTTAACTTGAAATATCTAAAAAAATTAATTTGTTATATATTTCAAATTAATACGTAAAAAAAAACTATAAATCACAATAATTAACAATTGAAAAAGTTTAAAGGTCAACCTGCCTACGTTGACACAACTTCATTGGTCTTTTCCCTTGCCTCCATTTTTTTCTGTTTTAAATCATTTATCTTATTTTTTAATCTATTATATATTTCAAAAAATCCATAAAAAAAAACTATCAATCACAATAATTAACAACTTAAAAAATTTAAAAGATATAAAATATTTGAACACTTAAATTGAAATAGAAGAAAATGTATTACAAATTACAATAATTAAAAATTTAAATTATTTTTAAAATATAACTGACTATCAATGTCATAAAATTTTGGACAAAGAGAGCAACATATATTATGTGAAAAGGTATAATAAATTACAATGTTAACAACTTAAAATATCTATAAAGAAAATTAATCTATTATATATTTCAAAAAATACGTAAAGATTAAATAAATCACAATAATTAACAACTTAAAAATTTAAAAGATATAAAATATTTGGTTGACCCTCGAAATTATATCAGTGTTACTTAAATTGAAATAAAAGAAAAAGTACTATAAATCTGAATAATCTAAAACTTAAATTATTTTAAGAGTATAATTGTCTATTAACTCCACAAAAATTTGATCAAGGAGAGTAACATATACTCCTATTATTTAAAATTACATAAAAAGTATTATAAATTACATATTTAACAGCTTAAAATATCTAAAAACATATTAAAAATATGATTAATTATCTAAATTTTATTTGTGTCATATAAATTGAGATAAAAAAAATAACATTCGTACTAGCACAGACCCCTCAATATCTAGTAATTATATTATAATTGCATAAATATTAAATTTTATAAATAACTTCTTCTAACAATATACATAAAACTGGAGAGTCGTTGTAATTTATAAAAATACTCAACTGATAGTGACTACCAACAGAAACACCTACCAACTAAATTCACCCAAAAAGTTACGTCTCATTAAGACAAAGCTACCACGTATATGCTTATACTTAACTGCTTTAATATATTAATCCTAATAAAATAACCACTCCTAAGTACCAAAACCTTTTGAAAAAAGAAGGAAAGAAATAAGAACAATACTAAACTACTTGCCTTTCTTTAATTAGCTAGATGATGTAAGCCCATGTTAGCACGAGTTCAATATTATATTGTTAGCCTTCTATATTTATGTTCTATATTTTAATAATGACAAATTAATTAGTAAATATTTGCAGGATAATAAAGATCTCTAATGATTGAAGGAAAATAAATTGAAGATACACCAAAGATGCAGAAGAGATTCCAGAATCTCTAAGGAATCAACTCAAGATATCCAAGAATATCTTGCAAAAGAAGCAAGCATCCAACAATATGATGGTCGGCGCTAAACTTGGAACAATATCAATCATACCGAATCAATTCAAGATTTCTAAGAAAATCTCGCAAAGGAAAGTAAGCATCCAATAGTAGCCTAACCGGAGCAAAACTTGAGAAAAGAGCATCAATCACCATAGGAGCAAAAGGAAAGAAGATCACGGACGTACCTGATACAGACGTGTATAAAGTACCGTGTATGAACATAGCTGATATGGACATACTATACGGTAATATTCTTATATCAAGGAATCAATTCAAATCCTTAATTGGGACGAAATCTCTTACATTTTCTTACAAAGAAAAGTAGCTCAAGAATATAAAGAGAGGACTGAAGATCAAAACACTCACACAACTTCAAGGAAGAATCTCAAAGTGTCTCAATCTTAGTCTCACAAAGCTTTGTACTTCTTAGTTTACAATAGTTATACAAAGAGTAAGATCAAGTCAACTTTGCAATACCAACTAAAGTTGTGTCAAAAGATCTGAAGATCAGAATAAGTTTTCAGAACTTGTTTCTCATCATTATACGGGAGCCCAACTTTAAAAGATCTAAGAAAACGTTGAAACCCAAGGGGACTGAAAGTAGGCACCACATTGGTGTTCTGAACCAGGATAAATCTTCGTGTCTTTACTTTAAAGTTGACTATTTACCTGTCCATTTATTTAACTCTAATCTGTTTTGTGAAGTATACGGATTTGCAGGCAAGTCGATTGTGAAGAGTCAATAGTCGAATCACAGAAATTTTTCAATTCACTCCTCAGCCTCTTGAATTTCAAGTGGTATCAGAGCAGGTCTCGCCAACAGTGTTATTTAACTGCACGTAAGCAAAGATCAAATAACAAATTATCAAATTTTCGGTGCTCTTCTTCAAGATGGTCATTCCTCCACAAGACCACCATACTTTAATGGACAACACTAATTTTATTGGAAGAATAGATTCAGTATCTTTGTCCAATCAAACAACTTTCAAGCCTGGGCTGTCATTAAGAAGGGACCAAAGCCAATTCCAGGACTCAAGGAGAAACAAAAGGACAAAGATTAAAAAATTGGGCAGTACCGATATAAAAGACCTTGAAAGCTTCGAGGTCACCAAACAACAACAAAAGGTAATCCAAACTAATGCATGAGCTACAAGTTTACTTCTTTGTGCAGTTAGTGGAGGAGAATACAACAAGATATCAATCTGTAAGACTACAAAAGAGATATGGAACAAATTGGAGGTAACCTATAAAGGAACCACCAAAGTCAAAAAGTCAAAGATTGTTGTCCTAGTCAATAATTACGAGCTGTTCAAAGTGGGAAAAAATGAAAACAATGAAACTACGTTTGCCAGATTCAGCAAAATTCTATGTGAGCTGAAATCATTAGGGATGATCTAACCACATGGCCTACAAGTCCAAAATCTAGTCAAAAGTCTCCCAAAAGTTTGGGAAACCAAGGTTGTCATTCTGGAAGACGGATATCTTCACAACATGGCATACGATGAACTATGAGGCAATCTCATTACATATGAATAAAATTATATCAAGAGGTATCACAATAAGGGAAAGAAAAAACCAATAGCCTTCAATGCCTCAATGTTGCACCAACTGAAGAAGAGGATATTCTAGAAAAACCCAACAGTGAAGAATGGCTCTCATAAATCGTGGAGTAAGGCAGATCATGAGACAGAGATAACAAAGATCCCAAGGAGCCTAAAATAATGATTCCACTAAAAACGATGATCGTTGTTATCATTGTGGAAGGACTGGACAGTTCAAACAAAACTGTCTAGAATTAAGACGAAGATCGTCTAAAAAGAATCAAATTTTTTGAGCTTGGAGTGATGAAGGTAAAACTGAAGAAGAAACAGAAGAAACCAACATGTGTTTCATGGAAAAAAGAGAATCTAGGGAAGTAAGACCACACAACTATCATAATTGTAGTATTCATGAATCTAATTTAGATATGCTAACCGACAACAACAACATACCCAGTGTATTCCCATATAGTAGGGTCTAGAAGGGTAAAGTGTAAGCAGACCATACCACTACCTCAGGTAAAGTAAAAAGGTTATTTTCGATAGTCCTCCAACTTAGAACCGATAACAGTATACCAATCACAAAACATAAATGTGTTTAGACTAGTATAGTAAGCAAAATAAACTAACACCACTATCCACAAGATAATACTACAGCCATAAGATAATACTAAAAACTATCTATTCAAAATCATAGACATCACTCAACACCACAAACAAAAAACTTCAAACACATAAAGAATGCTCCCCTACTGTAACTGACACACTCCCAACCCCTAAACATCTACCCTAATCTGCGTCATACATATCTTTCTATCAAAGTTCATGTCCTCTATAAGCTGTAATTGCTCCATATCATGCCTAATTACCTCTCTTCAATATTTCTTTATCCTACCTCTACCCCACCTAAAACCATCCATAGCCAATGTCTCACACTTCTACACTCGAGTAGAGCCCCTCCTCATCATGCGCCCGAACTAATGTAACTACACTTCTCGCATATTGCCCTCCACTGAAGCCACCCCGACCTTCTCTCAAATAATCTCATTCCTCATTCTATATTTCCTGGTATGACCATACATCCATCACAACATACTCATCTCCGCTACCTTCAACTTTTGAATCTGGGAGTTCTTAACTGGATAATACTCTGCTCTATACAATATAGTTAGTTGAACTGGCACTCTATAGAACTTACCTTTAAGATTCGGGGGCACCTTCTTATCACATAAAACTCCTGAAGCGAGCCTTCATTTCAACCACCCTTCCCTAATATAATGTGCGATATCCTTGTCAATCTCACTTTTAACTTGAATCATAGACCTCATATACTTAAAACTCTCCCTCCTCTGAATGACCTGAGAGTCTAGCTTCACAACCACGTCAGCCTCCTGATACACATCACTAAACTTACACTCTAAGTAATCCATCTTCATCCTGCTCAATCGAAATCCTTTAGACTCATGGGTCTATCTCCAAATCTCTAACTTATCATTAAATCCTCCTCGATTCTCATCAATTGGTACCACATCATCAACAAATAACATATACCAAGGCACCACCCCTTGAATATGTCACATGAAAACATCCACCACCAAGGTAAATAAAAAAAGTTTAAGAGTCAATCCCTAGTGCAAACCTATCAAAACTAAAATGTGCTCCTAATCACTACCTACCATTATCACACAAGTCTTTACACCATCATATATGTCCTGAATTGACCTATTTTACGCCACGGTCACCACTTTAGACTCCAAGAACCTTCACAGAATCTCTGTCATATGTCTTCTCAAGATTAATAAACACAATGTGCAAGTCTTTTTTTCTCTCCTAAAATTGCTCTACTAATATCCTTACAACGTGAATGGGCACCATAGTCGAGCAACCTGGCATGAAACCGAACTGATTCTCAGAGATAGTCATGATCCTTCTAAGCCTCAACTCTACCACCCATTCCCAGACCTTCATAGTATGACTAAACAACTTGCCGAGTTCCAAAAAATTATAAATAAATATAATAAACTAGCCTAAGAGAAGAAAAGTTGGGAAGCTTGACTTAAATGAAAACTCGAATAGGAACAAAGAAATTGTCAAGTAAAAATTGAAGCATGTCAAATAGAATTTGACTTACTTCAAGAAGCTATTAATGATGTAAAAATGCAATTGAATAGCATTAAGAAATCACCAAGTCACGGTTTTGTGATATTGAATTCTTTTAAAACCAACTCAAGTTCCTCATAAAAAGCATTTAAACCAACCAAGACCTCTTTTTCCTCTAAAGGATCTATCTGTTATATTTGTGGATTGAAAGGGCACAAATCTTACAGCTGTAGGCATAAGCGTAAAAGTGTGTGGGTTTGAAAGACTAAAGGGAGCACATCTAACCTGTAAGGACCCAAGACCACTTGGTTACCTAAACAAAATTAATTTTTTTATTTTGCAGGAACATACCCACAAGAGCTGAAAGAAGGAAATGTGGGTCATTGATAACGAATGTTCCAGACACATTACTAAAAAAAAAAATTTTATGCTCTAAAGAAAATAGATAGGGGATCAATCAAATTCAGTGAAAACACTAGAGGCAACATCATCGGAGTCGGCTCAGAAAAGCTTAGCTCCTCATGTGAATTTGCTGAAGAGTATATAGTAGATGACCTCAAACATAACTTGCTTAGCATCAGTCAACTATATGACGCCGGATTTGGAGCCTCCTTTACAGCTGAAAGTTGCTCCATTAAACACGATAAAAGAGACATCTCTATCATTGGTGAACGCATTGATAATATTTATGTCTTAAATAGTCCTGACTTTGCTACTTTAACCTGGCTCACTATGCAAACCAATGATATTTGGTTGCCATATAAAACTTAGGCATGCTAGTATGCATATCATTGAGAAGAGGTAATGTATCAAAACCCCCCTAAACTTTTCACTCCAACTCACTTTAGCACTTAAACTTAACACACATTTATTTACCCCCCTTAATATCTTTAGAGTGAATTAATTTCACCCCTAATGTTGATGTGGCATTTAAAAAAAATGGGCGATTTTTTTTAAAAGAAAAAACCTATATATATATTAAAAAAAATCCCTCCTTTTCTTCTAACCCCCACCCTCATTACACCCTACCTTAATTCTCTTCCTAACCCATCATCCCCCCTCCCCACAATCCACCACCAGCAGCCCCCCTCCCTCAACCTTAACCCCAATTACTCCTTCAATTACCAAATTTGTTACCCTCGCCTCCAATGTTTTCTCCTTCAACAACTTAGATCAATAAAAAAAAGAACGAAATTGATTTTGAAAATTAAAAAATTAACATGATTTGGATATTTGGTTGTTGATTTTAGAGAATTTATTATTGATTTTGATAGAATTTTTAAGGTGGGTTGGATTTTTAGTCACTGATTTATGTTGTTAAAGTTAACAATTGAAAAATCTCCGATTCTTCAATCTTATTTTCCTTTTACAAAATAAAATTATGTATTTGATTCAAATTTTGATGGGTGGAGAAATTGGTGGTGATGGGTATATATATATTCTATGGTAGTGGTGAGGTGATGTGGTGGTGTGGTTGGTGGATGGAGGGGAAGGGGTGGCGGCAGTTTTAATATACTAGAGTGGGGGTGTTTGCAGGGGTTTGGGGAGGGAAGAGGATGGGTGGTTGTGAAGAAAATGGAAAATGGGAGGTGGGGGTAATTTTCTTATTTTAATTTTATATATATTTAAATATATATATATATATATTATGTGGTGGTGTTGAGGTGATGTGGTGGTGTGGTTGGTGGACGGCAGGAGAGGATTGGCGGGAGTTTTTATATACGGGTGTAGGGGTGTTTGCAGGGATTAGGAGGGAGAGGATAGGTGGTTGTAAAGAAGATGAAAAATGGGAAGGTGGGGGTAATTTTCTGAATTTAATTATATATATATATTTAAAAATGTGTGTGTGTATATATATATATATATATATTTATATATATATATATATAATATTTAAAAAATACTTTATTTACGTGGCACCGACGTGTCAGCGAGTGTGATGCACTCTCCCCCATAAGAGTGGTATTATATATTAAGGGGTGAAATTAATTCACTTTAAAGATGTTAAGGGGGGTAAATAAATAGAAGGTTAGTTTAAGTGCTAAAGTAAGTTGTCAGGACAAGTTTAGGGGGGTTTTGATGTATTATCTCCATTGAGAAACTATCCAGACTGAAACTAGTGAGAGGTTTGCCAAAACTTAAGTTTGAAAAATATCATATCTGTGATGCCTGCCAATTGGGTGAATAGACTCGAACATCAATCAAAGTCAAAGACAATGTGTCTGCTTCAAAACCCCTTCAAACAATCCACATGGATCTATTTAGCCCCACAAAGACCGCAAGTATTGGTGAAAAAATATATGGCTTTGTCATCGTTGATGACTATTCTCATTTTACTTGGGTAATATTTGCTGCTTATAAACATGAGACTTCCAAAAAATTTGAGATATTTTATAAAAAAGTACAGAGAGAAGATGGACACCTTATCACCTATGTTTACAGGGATCATGGAGGAGAATTTGAAAATAAGACTTTTAAGGAATATTGTGCTCAAAATAGATACTCTCAGAACTTCTCATCACCACGGTCTCCTCAACAAAATGGTGTGGTAGAGCAAAAGAATCGATCTCTCCAGGGATCATGGAGGAGAATTTGGAAATAAGACTTATGAACTATGGAGAAGGATGAAGCCAAACATTAGCTACTTTCATCCATTTTGATGCAAATATTTTATCCACGACAATGGTAAGAATAACTTGGGAAAATTCAATCCACGAAGTGACGAAGGTATTTTTCTTGGGTAATCTCCTACCAGTTATGCTCATAGATCTTATAATAAATGAACATTATGTGTTGAAGAATATATGGATATTGTATTTGATGAAACTAATCACCTTCCTATGATTTTGAGTATTAATGAAGAATAGGTGAGTGATCTACAATATTAAGCCAATGCTAGCATAACCTATGATCCATCACAAAACTGGTAGACTATACCCCCTACAGAGTTGACTACCATAGTAGAAATATTCAAAACGAGAGTTCCAAGAGAATGGAAACACAATGATAGCTAACCAAATAAATTTCTCATCGAAAATCCAGGTGGTAGGATGAAGACAAGAGCATCAATGAGAAAGCAAATGTATGTTGCCCTTGTATCTCAAATTAAACCAAAAAAAACCGATGAGGCTCTCAAAGATTAATCCTGGGTCAAAGCCATGACGGAAGAATTAGACCAGCTTGAACGAAATTAAGTTTGGACTTTGGTTGAAAGACCTAAGAACTGCTCAGTAATTGAAACTAGATGGGTCTACAAAAATAAATTGAATTAAGAAGGTAAGTCTATCAGAAATAAAGCCAGAATTGCAGCTCAAGGATACTCCCAACAAGAAGGTATTGATTATGATGAAACCTTTGCCCCTGTGACAAGGTTAGAATCAATTCGAATTTTATTAGCTTTTGTTGCTTTCAAACGCTTTAAGTTATATCAGATGTACATTAAAAACTTCTTATTAAATGCATTTATTCATGAAGAAGTTTTTGTAAAATAACTTTCCAGTTTTGAAAGTCCATCTCATCCAAATCATGTTTTCAAATTGTCAAAAGCACTCTACGATCTCAAACAAGATCTAAAGGCTTGGTATGAGAGATTGAGTACTTTCTTACAAAATAATGATTTTCAAAGAGGTAAAATTGATACAACTCTGTTCATATAGAAGTTTGATTCAAATCTTCTTATTTTGCAAATTTATGTTGATGATATCATTTTTGGTAGTCATAACATTTCTCTCTGTGAGAATTTTGTAAATCTGATGAAAAAAGAATTTGAAATGAGCCTCATGGGAGAGATCGCATTCTTCTTGGGATTACAAATAAAACAAACTCCCAAAGGTACCTTCATCAGTCAATATAAGTACACAAAGGAACTCATCAAAAAGTTTGGTATGGAAAAAGAAAAGGCCTATAGAACTCTGATGAGTCCTTCCACAAGTCTTGATTAAGATTCATCTGGAAAGAATGTTGATGAAAAGATGTATAGAGGAATAATTGGATCATAATTCTATTTGACCGTTAGTCGACCAGATATCATGTTTAGTGTATGAAGTGTGCCAGGTTCCAGTCGACTCCCAAAGAGTCTCATCTGACTGCCATCAAAAGAATTATCTGATATCTCATAGGAGCTCAAGACATTGGACTATGGTATCCTTATTCTTCCCATTTTAGTTTAATTTGATATTCAAATGATGACTTTGCAGGTGATAAAAATGAGAGAAAAAACACTAGTGGAACGTGTTAAATTCTTGGTGATTCCCTGATTTCATGGCACAACAATAAGAATACTTCATTTGCTCTTTCAACAACTGAAGTTGAATACATAGCCGTTTGAAGTTGTGGTACTCAAATTTTATGGATTATGTATCAACTACTTGATTTTAATTTGTCTTTTGAATTTGTTCCCATAATGTGTGATAACACCCATGCTATTAGTTTGTCTAAATATATTGTGCATCATTCTAGGATCAAACACATTGATATTAACCATCATTTTGTTCGAGATCATGTAGAAAATGTAGACTTTTATTTAACATTTGTTGACTTTGAAAATTAACTAGCAAATATTTTTACGAAACCCTTGTTAGAAGAAAGGTATTGTTACCTTAGAAAAATACTTAGTATTCTTAGTATTAATGACCTATGAGTTTTATTTTTGGACAAAAAATCTTTTTACTTGTTCCGATTTTCTCCTCAGTTTTTAACCAAAAATTATTTTTCAAAAAGGGGAGTCATCTTTATTTTCAACAGTATTCATGGAATCGCTGCCACTTCTGCACCTTTTTACCTTCCCAACACACCTTATTTTGTTGTTCTTTTACTTCCATCAGTCACCTTTTCACTTCAGACCTCTTCGTCTTCCCCTCTATTCTCTTTCCCACCAGTCACCTACATCTCTTCTCTCTCCTTCTGCTCACTTACCCATTTTTTCTTCTCCCTCTTTGTCCCTTTAAACTCCAATTCCACTCCTCTCCCATGAACAGAAATCACTCCATGGCCGGTGTTTCCACTTTCCTTCCTAAAGCTCTCTCTGACGGCCCTATTCTTCTCTCTGAGTCCTCTGATAAATCCTCATCAGAATCTCAATAGTCTACTCTCATCAAAAGACATCGTACCTCTTCCATCCCAACCTTCTCTTCCTAGAAACCTCAAACCACCACTCTAAAATCCTTTGCTTATGAGAACATGCACAAGTTCTGGACATGCTCTCAGAAAGAAAGAAAAATTGCCTTGAAAAACTGCTCCATTGTATCCGGTTGCATAATCAATAGTTGTCAATTAAAAGACCCCTTCTATAATGTCAGTCACTTTTTTAAGTTTCAAGATTTTTCCCTAGTCTTCCATCTATGTGGACTTGTGGTTTATGAGGATCCCATCCACATGTTCTATGAGAATCTATGCCCTCTCATGATAGTGGTGAACTTAATACTCTTGTGCTTGGTACAAGAATCATCCTGAATGATTTTCTGTTCGAGAAGATTTTTTATACAAATGTTTTTGGTATGATTTCTTTCATGGATGGTACTTGGCCTGAAGATTTTAAGGTAAGTTTTGAAAAAGCAAAGAGGATCCTTTCTGACCCGAACACAACATCATCTACTTTTGGTCCTTTGTCCCTGTGTTTCAAGTATTGCATCATAGCCCACATAATCGCTACCCCACTGATTATAAAAAAGGAATCCTCAACAACATTACCTATCGTGCTGTATTGATTTTGTATTGTCTAGTTAAGAAACACAAAATCAATTGGGCAACCTGAATTCGTGAGTATATGATAGAGAGTACAATAGATATTCATGCCCCCGCCAATTTACCATATGACATGCTAATTACGCTTATTCTCTTGTATCACTATATTGATCTCTCTACTTACCCCCCGATGGAAGTCATTGCCACTTATGATTCCAAAACTTTTACCTGTATGGGTTATGTTTTGTTTGATAATGGGTGGTGCAAAAAGGATTCTACTCAAGAAAAATCTGAACTCCCCAAAGAAAGCGAGTCTGTTTCTAACCCCATGATTACTATGTTGAAGGAACTTGAGGAAATCAAAGATTGCTTCAAAGCTATTGAGAAAGGTGTCATGCTACTGCAGGAGTTGACTTCCAAACTTTTGAACCTTGGGAATAGCACCAACATAGACATAAGCGTGGTCCGATTGGCTCTCAACGAGTTCAAACAAGAGGGTGTCAAGTTGTTTATTCGAGTGTTAACTCGCATGGACTCCCTCAAGTCCCAAGTTTATTTATCCAATGATGATCTTGTTATTTACATTTAGAATTCCTACTTGTAAGACCCTATAAAGTTCCCTCATAGTTCGAGCCTTAGAGCGTGTTAAGTGAAGTGTAATTCCAGCCCTAAAAGATTGAGAAGAGACTTCCCAAGTTATTAGTGTTTAAACCATATAGAATTTTCTTAAATTTGACTTTTTTCATGTAGATAATTGAATTAGCTTTTCAACTATACCAATTTCGTCCAAATCCGGCATCGGGGTGAGAAGTTATGGCCGTTTTACTGAGAGTTGTCGGAACCGCCCAGGTGCAACGGACGATCCGATGGACCGTCAAGTCTATGATGGACCGTTTCTCGGTCCATCTCAATTAAGGTAGCAACTCCCTTTTCTGTCCCAAGTGCGACGTCCAGAACGACGAACAGTCGATTCTACGATGGACTGTCACTAAGACCGTCACCATTGAGGCAGTCTGGCCTCATCCTAGCCAATGTGTGATGGAAGATCTAACAGACCATTGAGTTTGCGATAGACCATCGCTAAGACCACCGCATTAAGGCAGTGTGTTCTTTTTCTAACCGACGTGCGACGGATGATTCGATGGACCATCAGGCTAGAGATGGACCATTGCAACCCCTCTTTAGTATTTTTAAGTTATTTTTAAAAGGGCTTTTCGGTCTTTTTCACTTTTTTATCAACTAAATATATTCCAAGCAAAGTAAATGACTTCATTCATCACCCAAAACACAAGAGAGCTAGGTTCTCCCTTAAAATCAAATCTAAAATTTTTCTACAAAAAATCTCAGAACTCACCATAGATTCTACAAATTGAGTTGAGATTTAAGTTTCCCAAGTTCAAGGGTTGTAAGAATCCTCTCTCAAGAGTAAGAAGAAGAGTTTGAAGCAAGTTTATTCATCCAATTTCATAATCTAAGGTATGTGGGGTTTTGAACAAGGGTAATCCTTTCACCGTTGTGCCCAAAGGCTTATTTAAACTATAATTTTCTGCAATCTATGAGATTTTACATGAAATTGAATTGGGGGTTTTCACCCATTGTTATTGGTTGCAAGCTTTTGATGTTTCCCATGAATTGAGAGTCTAATGGCATGATTTTTACATGTTTTCTTGAGAAATTACAACTGGGTCTATACCCCATGATTTTAATCCTTGAGAAGTCAATAGTTGAAATATTTGAGATATTGAAGTATATAAGTATGTTGAGATTATAAGCTAAATTTCTATAAATTCTAAATTTCTATATGACTTATGAATCTATATGCTATCTAATATGCATTTTCATGAGTTTTAACTTGAGATTGAATTATGGGTCATTAAGCCCTACTTGAGACTTGCAATTTTATGAACTCTTGTACTATAAGCACCCATGATTTGAGTATTTTGAGATTATTGACAAATGTTTTGACCTAATGGTCATAGAGTTTTGAAATCCACTCTACCACATGAGATAACAGATTTGATTGTTGGGTTCTTATGAACCATGAGATTATTTTGAAAGTGGATTTCCATGAGATGGGCGATATAAACTAAAGGGAGTAGTATTTAGCACCGAGTTGGGTAATTTACTACAATTTCTTACCCCAGAACTATGTGACACCGTAGGTTTGAGATTTTGGTCCAAAACCGAGATAAGTAATCACTGAGTTGAGGTTATACTCCTTGGCAAGAGTATAACGCCTCTCCCCAACATGAGGTGTCTTTCTTGGGAGGATAAGACGCTGGACTCCATGTAGCTTGCATGTTTTATGTTGGTTAAGAGAACCTCCCTAAACTAAAGTATTTTTCATTGAGGTAGAATATTTTTCCTAAAGCTTTGAGAAGAGATATTTTCTAAAGTAAGCCAATTGCTTTTGAGTATTTTCCAAAGAAGAAAGTAGTTTTCTCTACTAATAAGAGTTGATCATCAGTTTTTAAACCAAAGTCATATGATTCCGAGTTTCAAGTGTTTTAGTTCAAAAGAGTTATAAGTTCTTGAGCAATAAAGAAGTCTTACTCCCCATGAGATATATGCATGAGTTGAAAGTATTGTTTAAAGCTTTCTTCATCCTATGAGTAATTAGAATAAGAGGAAAGCACAAATTTTAAAGCCAAAGTATAATGACTCACGAGATTTGTGTTATATGCTTCATTCTACATGATTTATGAGCTTTACATGTTAGACTTATTCAAGCCATGTGAGTCATTCCTATTTGCATGTATGATTTGATTAAAGAGTATTGATATTATTTTATGTAAATGCATACACCCCCATATACTCAGTACATTCCCAAGTGCTGATCCACATATACGTCTATGTGCTACATTGTCTTATAATGTAGGTTCAGGTGCTCAGTTCCAACCTCGTCAGTGATTTCTGAGTACCTTTTATCTATATTTCTCCAGTGGTGAGTCCTTATGGTTCGAGGGCCTATCTTCAGATATTTCAATACTTGAGTGTTTATGTCATTACTTTCAGTTCAGTTTAAGTCATTTGGGGATCTGTCCCAACAACTCTCTAGTTCATGGAGTTGTAGAGGCTTTGTCTGACTAGTTATCAGACTGTAGTTATGTTGAGATTTCCAGTATTGTGGTCGTTTGGACCGAGTTTTATCTTTATATTTCCTTTCATTTGATATGACAGTGCCAGTGTTTTGTATATTCCCTCTTAAATGAGTTATTATGAGAAGTGATAGGCTAAAAAGGTTAGCTTGGAGCTACTTGTATCCCTAAGCATCGTGTGACGTCCCAGGAGGTGATTTTGGGTCGTTACACTACTTCCCCTTCTTAAAAAATGTTGAAAAATCATATGACAGTTTCTGTCATAATATGCACAATACCCTAACATACTTTCTGGCTAAGCGGTAAATGATGACTTTTTATTTAAAAGGGGGTCCTGTCCCTTGTTTTTGTTGGGTTGTAAGATGATTTTTAATACACTATCTGCCACGCTTTTTGTTTGTTGCCTAGTACTTGATAATTAATTAGATTAATTCTCTGCTATATGTCTACTGTTTTTTGTTACTCTATGATTTTTTTTATTATGCCGAAAAGAGGAGAAAGATAGGAACATCAGAAATGCTTAAAAGTCAGGGGGAACAAGTCGACTATCAATGAATAATAGTCGACTGGTACTCAAGAAATAGATGGATATCGAAAATGTTTAAAAGTCAGGGGAAGCAAGCCAACTACTGTAACAGACAGCGAAGTCAACTGATGTTTAATGCTTGTTTGTCATTATAAAAAAGGGATAGATTGTCAGTCTCCTATACTTACGTTCTATATTTTAATAATGAAAAATTAATGAGTAAACATTTGCAGGATATTGAAGATCTCAAATGATGAAAGGAGAAATATTGAAGATACACCAAAGATGCAAAAGAGATTTCAGAATCTCTAACGAATCAACTCAAAATATCCAAGAATATCTCGCAAAAGAAAGCAAGCATCCAACAGCATGATGGTTGGCGCTAAACTTGGAACAATATCAATCATACGAAATCAATTCAAGATTTTCAAGAAAATCTCGCAAAGGAAAGTAAGCATCCAACAGCAGCCTAATCGGTGCAAAACTTGGTAAAAGAGCATCAATCATCATATAAGCAAAACAAAAAAAGATCACGGATGTATCTGATACGGATGTGTATAAAGTACCGTGTATGGATATATCTAATATGGGCATACTATATGGTAACATTCCCCAATCAAGGAATCAATTCAAATCCTTGATTGAAATGAAATCTCTTGGATTTTCTTACAAAGAAAAGCAACTGAGGAATATAAAAAGAGGACAGAAGATCGAAGCACTCACGCAACTTTAAGGAAAAATCTCTAAGTGTCTCAATCTTAGTCTCACAAAGCTTTGTACTTCTTAGTTTACAATAGTTATATAAAGAGTAGGATCGAGTTAACTTTGTAATACCAACTGAAGCTATGCCACAAGATCTGAAGAACAGAATAAGTCTTCAAAACTTATTTCTCATCATTGTACTCGTGCCCGACTTTGAAAGATATAAGGAAACATTGAAACCTAAGGGGACTGGAAGTAGGCACTACATTAGTGTTTCGAACCAGGATAAATCTTCATGTCTTTATTTTAAAGTTGATTGTTTACCTGTTCATTTATTTAAACCTAATCTACTTTGTGAAGTGTACTGATTTGCAGACAAATCGACTGTGAAAAGTCAATAGTCAACTCACAAAAAAATTTCAATTCAACCTCCCTCTCTTGAATTTCATATACAAATTAAAGATGCTATGTTTTAAGTATAAAATTACAGGAAATAGAAATTCATTATTATTAAAACAATATTTTACATACATTTTGAAAAGAAATGCGGTATGCATATTTTATTCTGGAAAATATGAATGTTTGGCAATTTATACTCTATATCAAAAATATGTCCAGATACAGATTTAACTACGTGAGTGATTTTATGAAAGTATTTTGTAGGAAATAACCCTGTATGTAGCTAAGATCTGCTCCTTGTCAAGTTTATTTACAAAAAATAAATAAAATAAATATATTAAAAGTAATCTAATTATATATATGTACTGTGCACATATTGATAGAATGTAAATGCAATCATTATGATGTGTGCGCTCTCTTTTCTTGTCGGGTCTTTGACAAATTAAAATAGATATCCTAACATATAATATACATAATCAGAGTGTATATATTTTGTGTGTTTTGATTATATTGGTAAATAAGTTTTCCTAAATGATCACATCACCTCAAAATGATGAGATAAAACATACCTTTCTGAGCACAGTCTCTCACCAACATATGATTATATTTATTCTTCTATTGAAACTGTTTTCTGCTCTTTTCTCGCATTCAAAAATTTGCGTACCTTTTCTTGATCTGAAACCTACTTTCGTTAGAGGAATGAACAATGAAATCTGTAATCAGTCTAAAATAAAGGATATGCACTTTTTAAATAAAGCATATAATTGTCATTTTTCTTCCACAATGAAGTAAAAACACACCCACCATATAAATGTAAAGGGTAAGAAAATTTTAAAGAATAAATATCCACAGAAAGAAAGGCTGAAACACATTTGGACTATATCTTTTTTTTTAGAAATTCCTAAAAAAGAATTAGAGCTTAACCTACTGCTGATGCAGAAGTTAGAGAGGAGGGGCTCACTTCTCATCATTGTGCAGCAAGACAGTCAGTATTTGGATTATTAGGAAATAGAATATTATTTCTTCTAGAAGATGTAACAAAAAACACAATGAATGACCGTTGCGGATTCCATTATCATCAAATAAATAGATAAAGTGCTTTGAAGAAGAAAGCTTACACATGAGCATGTTAATAGATTATTACCGCAAACACATCTTTCGACTTTGTTCTGAGCACTTTAGAGAATAACTTCATACTCCCTTAATTTTAAAAAGTGATCTATTTTGGTTTAATACGAAATTTAAAAAAATAAAAATATTTTTAAATTTTATGATCTTAGATTAAAATTATATCAAAAGTATCAAAATATCATTTAATATTATGATCTTAAACATGTCATGTGGAAAGTTGAAATTAAAATATTATTAAAAAAATTATTCTTTTTGAAACAGATTAAAAAAAAAATAAGTTATTCTTTTTGAAGGTGAGTATTACATTTTACTTGCGAATGTATTGTTAGGGTTTTTGCCCTGATTTTCTTATCAAAATTAGGTTTTTACTTTTTCTTAGAAGGAAAATAAAAGTAACCATAAATACTTTAATTTTTCTTGAAAAAAAAAAATATAAAACTTTTTTATATTTGACAAACTTCTTTCTTAGAGAAAGGTTTTGAAACTCTATAAATCTGCGATCAAAATTGTACACAAATTATTTACTCGTATTTGTATCTTTCAAAGGTCCAAACATAAGCTGTCTTTTGAGTCATCTGCAATCAAAATTATTCACTAACATGTAGTTAAGAAAAAAAACTATATATTCTTTTGGCTATCAAGACCTTGCACATGATCAATATAGCGTAGATGTATGTTTATAGCAAACTAAATCTGTAAATCAACTTACTACATGGCTGTGACCAATTAACACTTCTTTCATGTTGCATTAAGCAGCAAATTCAAGAAACTATATGATACACTCAATGATAGCAAATTATTGGTGCATTTTATTATTAAAATAAATTAAAGTGCATGACATTAGTAGATATAAAGTGGAGATAGTGGTATCTTTATTCTTGTAACTCACCACATTATCTTTTTGTGTTGATGAGTATGAATTGTGGTAAAAAATGACCATTAGTTCTTGTAACTCATACGACCATTAGTTCTTGTAACTCTCAAGGTTATTAGTTCTTGTAACTCCATGGCCATTAGTTTCACGTAACTTATGTAACATCAAGACAATTCATCTATCCACATTCCTACCCCTCATTCGTCCTATTCATTACATGAAAAAATTCTACACCTATAACTATATCATTATACAAAAGAGAGTAATTATATTAGTGAAAGAAAAAGTTTAGACATAGAAAATATTCTAAGTCTAACTATATTCACTATACAAAGAAAGTAAATATATGTTAAAGGAAGGTGTTCATATGATAGAGCTTTGAACTCTTCAACTAATTCGAAGTTGTTTGAGTTGTACATCGTTAAAGGGCTGTTGTCAAGAAATTACTGCTGTATTGGTGTAGATTATACCTCAGCGGGCTTGAATCTCCTTAAAGAAAGCGAGATATCTGTGCCTCAGCTAAGAAGAAGATTATCTAATTTTTCTTCATTTTATTATTTCAACTGTAATTATTATAATTTATGATATATTACACCAATACAAATAATTTGACGTGCATCAACATAAGGGGATATATGGTTGTTTATGTTATAAAAAGATACACGTTTTTAAGGAAGAATATTTAAATTGGTAGATAAATTAATTTGTGAATCGACGTAATCATTATGTGAGATTGAAGAAAAATTTATATTGTCATAGTAGAATTAGAAGCACATAAATAAAGGATAATACAATACACAAACTTAAATATAGAGTAAACAAAAAAGCAAAGCAGTTAATGGTGAGATGAGATAAAAATCAGAAAAATTATTAATGGTGAGATGAGATAAAAATCAGAAAAAATATCACAATTAATCAAGCTTAAATTGATGAACAAATTCTATTCAAGATTTTTCAATTGTTAAAATAACAGGGTTTTAGGAAAAAGAGATGGTGGGTACGGGGAAGAAGAAAACACAAAAGCTAAAGTGATTAAAATGATGTGTGTCTATTCAATTCTAAGGTAAGGCCACGTTGCAACTGTCAAAAGATTAGCATATCTTCAAATGCAATTTTAAAGATAAAAAATTGTTATATTTTTTTTTTCCCACACGATGTCCGATATTCGCGTTAGAGCCCTAATTGCACATTGCATAACTCAGAGGATGACGTTCCTAACAAGATTTTCTCTATATTCAGGTTCAAATTCAAAATCTCTAATTAAGAACATAATAATTCCACCACTACACCACAACCCATATTAGTAAAAAAAAATTGTTAATACCACTTTCTTTCTCACATTCCTACCATAGTTGAAAATTTAGAGTGCAGTTAAAGCAGAGGAAAATATTCTTTTCAATTTCTGTTCATCTTTTGTTAATAAAATATTTTAGAAATTTCTTTTCTCTAGAAAATAGACTTCATAAAAATAAGAAATGACTTTTGTAGCAAAAGTATTGGGCAAAAAATTTTATAATAATATTTTACATTGATCGTCTACCATCCTCATAATATTTGCTTAAATTACAGACAAATATTTCTTAAATAATATATTTTTTTGTATTGTTTTTGATGGTTAGTTTAAATTTTATATTTTTTTATTATTATTTTAATTTTTTCTTAGCAACAACAATACCATATTCCGTTTATTTCCACAAAATAGAGTTTAAAGAGGGTAAAGTATATATAGTCCACACCACTATCTCAAATGAAGTAGAGAGAGGTGTTACACATAGACCACGACTCAGGACAGATAACAATATAAAAAATAAAAAATATAAAAACAAACAATAAAATGGTAACATACCACTAGATAATAAAAGAAACAAGACACCCACATATTAATGCTATAAACTATTTATCCGAAATCATAAATATCACCAAAACACCACGAACGAGAAACTACTAGATACCCTAGTACTACAAGCACAACTACACATAAAACTCTCCTTCCAACTAGTAAGGACGCACTCCTACCCACTAATTCTCTACCCTAATTCGTATTCTTGACACCTCCTATGAAAGGTCATGTCCTCTATAAGCTGTAACTGCTCCATGTCATGCCTATCACCTCTCTCTAATATTGCTTCGGCTATAACCAACCTCTCACACCTCTATATTGGAGCATCTGTGCACCTACATACCATCTCAATCCCACTTCTCACATCTTTTCTTTCACCGAAGTCACTCTCACCTTCTCTAGAATAATTTATTTTTAACCCTATCTCTCTTAGTAAGTCCATATATCCATCTCAACATCCTCATCTCCGCCACTTTAATTTTTAAATATGAGAATTTTAACTGGACAACACTACTCTCCATACAACATAGTCGGTCGGATTGCCACTCTGTAGAACTTACCTTAAATCTTATTATAACGTATCATCAAATTCACAGTTAGCTAGGTTAAAAATGAAGATCTTCATTTTGCGTAACAACTAATTTTGTGTGATCGAGTCACTATCATGTATTTTTTATCTCATTTTGTCTTTACTCTTAAGTCCCTCTGTTCATTTTTTATTTGTCACTTATTTCTAAAATAGACTTTAATTTTTACTTATTAATTTTGATATATCAAAAAAAAAATCAAAAAAAAAAATTCTCAAATGAACATTAACATTAATTAATTATTTTTCAAATGATTTTTCAAGACTTAATATTAAACATTAGTTAATAGGGGTAGTGAGGTAAATAGGCATGCCAATCATTATTTTCTTAATGAACGTTCCAAGTCAAAATGTGTCAAATAAAAATAAATGGAGGGAGTACTTAATAACATTACTACACTACTTTTATACAATAGATCTATTTCATTGTAGACATCGAATTTTTGTAGGACTCTACAAGATGCGCCCAATCATATTAGGATATTTGGAGGTTACTCAACTATTATTCCTAGTTTGGAGGCTAATCTATCTATTACTAAATTATGTCTATTTAAGGATATCATATTCATTTGAAGAGACATATCGGATGTATCATAAAATCCTAGGATATTCACAAGCAGAATACTTTCTCTTCTTAATAATTAAATACTTCAGGAAGATCTACAAATTTTTCATTTCATGGAGATAAAAAATCTTCCTATATTCAAGAAATACACTATTAATGATCTTCGAATTACAGTAAAAATTCAGAGAGAAAAATCAAGGGAGGAACATAACTGTACTCACAATATCTATTAATAAAATATTTTTGTTTCTTTAGAATTTATTTATAATTGCATTTATTTTCTTTCACATTAAAATTTATTGCAAACAAATTGACACGCTTAGTGGAATTAAATTTTCCCTTTATCTCTTCTCTTCTAAATCAGATTTACAATCTAAAGCTACAAAATAGCAAAGATGAAGTACTTTAAATCTCTTCTTTGAGTTTCATCAAGTCTATAATCCGGCAAATTTTAAAGTAGGAAATATTTGTAGACATTGAATTTTATGGAACTCTTAATGACGTTCAAGAAACACCTCCTTTTAGATGATGGTACGGTCGCTGTTAAGATATTGTAACCCAACTAAGGTTGGAGTCGAATCCCAAATGAACACGTGTTTTGACAGATCTCAGTGGTTACAGTCTAAGGGAAAAATAGATAAGTAAATGTGGGGATTTTTTTGTAGTAGTCTCAAACATAGAACGATATTAACTTAGTCGAAAATCAGTCATAAGTGAACACTAGGATCGTGCGTTTCCCTGGCATCTCAATTTTGTAGGTTTATGTACGTTGTTGAACCAACTCAATACTCTGCATGTAGAATCAATTAGTTATGTACCTCCTACAGTCTTTTGGACAAGCGGGAGGATTTCACCCTTAACCTATTGAGTCACAAGATATCACGTTACTAACCCTTACCTTGGTACCAGTTAACTATAACCTTTTGAGTCTCAAGTTATTAGATGAAGGCTAATAGTCATTTGTATATACTGCTGTGATGCAACGAATCGGCTATTAACTCCGCAAATTATTGTTGTCTTTATATTTTCCTAGTTACTACCCCTTTGTTAGAGCAAGTAGTAATATCTAGGAGGGATCCTAATGTGTGCACCTATTAAGAAATCAATAATATTGAAGATAAAGCAATACATGCCATAGGTATTGGTTTTCCGTCAACAATCGCACTTTTCCTGCTTCATCAATCTATCAGGGTTTCCATAACCCTAGCTATGGGTTTTAGCCACTTATGATTGTGAAGAGATCAACAACATTCATATTGGAAAGCAAAGATGAAATCACAATGATAAGATGAAAGAAACCTACAACTATAAACTGAATAATCAAGCAAAGGCAATACAATGAAATCTCAAGATCAAAGATGGATTTTGAAATAAAAAATATGTTTCTAAGTGTTAAAAGTGGACAACCTCTAATAAAAAGTACATAAAGGGTATTTATAGTACTAAAGAAAACCCTAAAAACTAAACCCAAAATGAAATAGGTGAAATCAGTGTCGGTGGCCACCCGCTCCTTGTACCTATGGTTTGGTCCTGACCGCGGGTTGTACCTGCAGTCTGCCCTGGGCGTAGGTAACAACCACAGGTACCAGATGGGAATTTTCCTACAAGTTGACTCTCGGGTTTTTAGACTTTTTGGTACCCATTTTGTCTACCTGTGGCCCATAGGTAAACATATAGTCCGTAGGTTGACTTAGTAGGTGCTTGGAGTTAGTTTTTCAGCTCTACTTTGAATCTCGAACATGCATTGATCATGATCAAGATGGAAAACATCCCAATCATCCATAATCGCTCCAAAAGTGGCCAAAATACCCTTTTTTTTACCATTTTCACGAACTTATCATTCAAATAATGATTTTATGCAAAACATACCCAAAATGGATCATATCTAAAAAGAAGGCCTCAGAAACTTGCATATTTTCTTTGTTTTAAGCATCAAAAGTGCTATATTTCTATAATATATCAACTCTACAAAATGGGCCAAATAACGTTAGGGTTCGTAGAGGCTACTCAACCCTAAACCTTAAGTTATATCTATTTGAAGAATATCATATTCCTATGAAGAGGCATCTTGAATACACCATAAATGTAACACCCCGTATTTTGTGTGTACTTATTATACTTATATGGACTTGTGATATAGGTAATGGACTAGATTTGTTATGCAAGTATTGATGGTGTAAATGGGTTTCTAGATATTGCCCATACAATTTAATGTTACATGGCCAAGTTAACGTCGATACAACTATTTAACTTGGGACCGTAAGCTAGTATTTGAATCTAAAGTTTAAAGTGACCAAGTGTACACAAGTTGTAAGTTAGATTAAAGGGATTAAGAACTAAAATTAAAATAAAATATTGAGGTGCTTTTTTGACTTAATTAAGCTAGTAGGTGAGTCACCTACTTGAGCTATATAGACCAAGTTAATGGACCCAAGGCTATGGATCAGATTTGGGCCTATTATAATGTACTTATTTCGGTCCAAATCAAGTAAAAGAGAAAAAAATAAAGAAAAGGCCCAACACTCAAATCTACCAGAGCCTAATTTAATTGATCCCAACAAAGAATCAAGTAAGTAGGTCTACTATCTACTTTGATCTATTGATTTTCTTGAACTCCTTAAGTAGGTGCATTACCTACTTGGACCAATTTAATTAATTTGAGGTCAAAAATGCAGCTAAAGAGAGAGCCAAAATAGGGCCTTTGTAAGTCCAAGTTATTGGTGATTTCCTTCAATCCAAAGTCACAAAAAAGGTTCATATTTCTTAAGTTTTCTCTAATTTTCTCTAGAACAACAAGGAGAAACCCTAATTCTCATTCCAGGATTCTTGAAAAAACCCTCATCTTTGCAAGCCAAGGTAAGTGAAAACACTTATGGTTTAGCTTAATTATCCCATGAAAGATTAGAAAAACATGTTATTCATGCTTAATTATAAATACAAGGAAGAATATAAAACAAGCTAACTGCTCACTTTTCTTTGTTATTAAGAGACTTCTCTTTTCTTATTTGATTTTAAGTGTGAATGAAAGTTCAAGTTCTTAAAGAATTCAAGTTAAAAAGATAAGCTATAGAAAATTGATGTAAGTTGACTACCCTATTTTATCCTCCTTATGTATGAGTTTGGGGAAAGAATTATGAATGTGTTATTATTAAGAACTTAAGGAATGATGAGTTCAATATTTGGTTTCTATGATAAAGGAAATTTGGAGTTGTTTTATGGACTATTTTATATGTATATGTTGGGGACTATCGGATTGATGTTACGAAAGATATGAGAGTTTGTATTGAAATATAAAAGAAGGGGTGTAGTGGTATACCACCAAATTAAATGTTGTATATGTCTACTGCCTGTTCCACTTTGTACATTGTTTTGAGAGTGTAATAAAACCAAAGTTGTTTCATGGGATATTATAAGAATATGTATGGTATGTGGATGTAATTGGAGGAGAATAGGGTTAAAAGAACACCCTTGATTTGATAAATTATGGACTTACTACCCGGCAATTGTTTGGGTATAATTAAGTAGCCCAAATGTGTTGTTTAGTTACTAATACTAATATTACCATATACTTTGTTGTAGATAAGTAATCCAAAAGGAAGGATGTTAATTTAGGTTAATAACGAAGTTGTATTACAAGGTATGTAAGGCATACTCTATTATTGTGGGTGAAGGCTACGGGACATTTAGGGGTTGTCTTTTTTTATTCGTATCCTAGATCGTGCAATAAAGACAAAGTTGTAGGTGGAGTTATTTTTAATTATTGGATCTATTTTTTCACTATAGTAAAGATGTCAGTTACAAGAAGAACTAAGAATATAGGTAAGCAAGTAGATGGGGTGTTGGAGAAGGGACCATCAAGTCACCACCTAAACAAGCTAATAAAAGTAAGACTCAAGCTAAATTTGTATCACAAACTTCTTCTACTCCTCCATTTACACAAGAGCTAAAGGGGAGAGCAAAGCCCTCAGAATCACCTAATTCTACTGAGAAAGATTTAAGGAATGTGATACAATTATTGATTATTGAAATATTGGGGGGGGGGGGGTTGCTCCACACTATGAGGCACCAGGTCCCTTAGAGTTAGAGTAAGGCAATCAAACCAAAAGGTAGTAAGAAAATAAAACTTTACGGGAAATTAAAGAACACAAAGATTTAATGTGGAAACCTCCTTGCTCAAGGAATAAAAAACCACGACTTGCGCTCACGATCACTTAACAATCCACTATAATCAAAATCTTGATTACAGACTCAATTGGAACCTAAATCTAAGCTCAACCTATTTGTAACAACTCTATTACAAACCTACCTTGACAAGTCTGCCAAGAACTCACCTCGATATTGATTAACTCTAACCACTATCAACTCAGGTAACTCTACCTAAGCACTCTCAAGAACACAAGAAAAGCATTACTCTTATAAAATGAGTAATTCAATTACAGACCAATACTTGACTCAAGAAAACACACACTGTCAATACTTACAAGATTAGGACTTGAGCTATATTTTAGTTTTTGACTATCTCTCTTTTTAAAGAATCTGATTGCAAAAACTAATGAATTGAGGAGAATTCTTTTCTATTTATAGCAGAATAATGATTAGGGTAGAAATACAATTGAGATAGGTATCCTGATAGGTACAAACTCTCCTGCACATTTTGTTACTCTAACAGAAAAAACTGCACAAGACAGTGACAGCTGTACTGAATTCATAAAGACCTAGGGACCTGGTCTCTTATTGTCAATTGATCATCATCAAAACAAGATATAGCAATTTCCCCCCTTTTTATGATGACAAACCAACTATTGATTTTTTAACATCAATGTTCATTCATCCCATTCAATCAGAGTGATCACCACTACTGTCGATGAATGTTCCTCCTATCATTATGGACCATACTTCCTCCTATTAATATGCCATCATGCTTTACCAGTATTTTTCCTCTTGTCACTATGCTATCCTTCAAATATTCTTTTCCTTGTCAATATGCCATTATACTTCACCAACATTAAACGCATATGCACCTGGTACCTGGTCCTTAACACATCATGCAACACACACCTGGTCCCTACCATAACCACATGAATTTAGTATTCTCACTTTTGGCATCATTGAAAAGTGATAACAGTTAACGCAAGAGCAAAATAAGAACAAGTTAGTTAACTCATAGCCACTGGGGCAGTGCTATCATGAAGAACAACTTTAAAGTAAAGAAGACACAAATAAGACCAAAAACAAAGATTCATTCATATGTAAAAGGTAAGTATCATCCCAGTACATAATTTAAATGTTCCAGAGTAAAAGCCACAGGAATCTAGAACATTTAAATAGGTGAAAGACTTAGGAAGAGGGTGTAGAGATGTAAAGCCATGTTATTGTTTTCTGTAGCATGACTATGTAACAATTCCTTGGTTAGATACATTATCTCTTCATTCAAGCTAAGAAACTCATCAGTTAGAGTTGAAACTCTCTTCTTTTGTTCAATATTCCCAGTTCTAAGCTCTTCAGAGACACTTGGATCCTTATTAGAAACATACTGAATTGTCATTTGCAACTTGATAATCTCTGCATCCTTAGCAGCTGAGTTGAGTTTCAATTCCTCTATTTCTTTTCAAGACTTAATATTAAACATTAGTTAACAAGGGTAGTGAGATAAATAGGCATGTTAATCATTATTTTCTTAATAAACGTGCCAATTCTAAATGTGACAAATAAAAATAAATAGAGGGAGTACTTAATAATATTACTACACTACTTTTATATAATAGCTCTATTTCATTATAGACATCGAATTTTTGTAGGACTCTACAAGATGCGCCCAATCATATTAGGATATTTTGAGATTACTCAACCACTATCAATAGGTTGGAGGCTAATCTATCTACTACTAAATTATGTCTATTTAAGGATATCATATTCATTTAAAGAAACATATCGAATATACCATTAAATCCTAGGATATTCACAAAGAGAAGACTTTCTCTTCTTAATAATTAAATACTTCAGGAAGATCTAAAAGATCTTCATTTCATGAAGATAAAAAATCTTCCTACATTCAAGAAATACACTATTAACGATCTTTGAATTACGATAAAAATTTAGAGAGAAAAATCAAGGGAGGAACAGAATCGTACTCACAATATCTATTAATAAAATATTTTTATTTTTTTAGAATTTATTTATAATTGCATTTATTTTCTTTCACATTAAAATTTATTGCAAACAAATTGGCACGCTAAGTGGAATTAAATTCTCCCTTTATCTCTTCTCTACTAAATCAGATTTACAATCTGAAGCAACAAAATTGCAAAGATGTAATACTTTAAATCCCTTCTTTGAGTTTCATCAAGTCTATACTCTAGCTAGGTTTATAGTAGGGGGCATTTGTAGACATTAAATTTTATAGGACTCTTAATGACGTCTAAGCAACATCTCCTTTTAGATGATGGTACGGTTGCAATCAAGATTTAGTAACCCAACTAAGGTTGGGGATGAATCCTAAAGGAAGACGTGGTTTGACAGATCTCAGTGGTTACAGTCTAAGGGAAAAACTTAAAAGTAAATGGAGGGATTTGTTTATAGCAGTCTCGAACACAGAATGGTATTAACTTGGTTGAAAATTAGTCATAAATGAGCACTAGAATTGTGTGTTCCCTTGTCATCTCAACTTCGTAGGTTTATATGTGTTGTTGAACGAAATTAATACCCTACATATAGAACCGATAAGTTATGTACCTCCTACAGTCTATTGGAAGAATGAGAGAATTTCACCCTTTATCTATTGAGTCTCAGGAAGTCGCATTACTAACCCTTACCCTGGTCCTAGTTAACTATCACCTTTTCAGTATCAAGTTATAAGATGAAGGATAATATTCATCCACCGTATGTACCGTTGTGCTACAACAGATAGGCTATTTACTCCCCAAATTACTGTTGTCTTTATCTTCCTAGTTACTACCCCTTTGTTAGAGCAAGTTGTAATATCTAGGCGGGATCCTAATGTGTGAAACCATTAAGAAATCAATCATATCGAAGATAAAACAATGCATGCCATAGGTATTGGTTTCTCGTCAGCAATCACACTTTCTATACTTCATCAATATCCCAGGGTTTCCACAACTCTAGATATAGATTTTAGCCGTTCAGGATTATGAAGAGATAAATAACATTCATATTGGAAAGAAAAGATGAAATCACAATGATAAGATGAAAGAAACCCACAACTATAAACTGAATAATTAAGCAAAGTGAATACAACACAATATCAAGATCAAAGATGGATCTTGAAATCAAAAGTGGTTAATCTCTAATAAAAAGTACATAAATGGTATTTTTAGTACAAAATAAAACCCTAAAAACTAAACTCGAATGAATAGGAGAAATCAGGGTCAGTGGCTACTCGTTCCTTATACCTGCGGTTTGGTCCTGACCGCGGGTTGTACCTGTGGTTTAACCTGGGCGCAAGTACCAACTGCAGGTATTAAATGCGAATTTTCCTACAAGTTGTCTCTCGGGTTTTTTAACTTTATGGTACCCTCTTTGTCTACCTGCTCTCCTTAGGTCAACATGTGGTCCATAGGTTGAATTAGTACGTACCTGGAGTCAACGTTTCTACTCTATTTTGACTCTCGAACATGCATTGATCACGATCAAGCTAAAAAACATCTCAATCATTCATAATCGCTCCAAAATGGCCAAAAACACCTTTTTTCACCATTTTCACAAACTTATCGTTCAAATTATGGTTTTATGCAAAACATACTCAAAACATATCATATCTAAAAAAATGCCTCAAATACTTGCATATTTTCTTTATTTTAAGCATTGAAAGTGCTATATTTCTGTAGCGCATCAACACCCTCAACTTAGAATGTTTGCATGTCCTTAAGCAACAAAAACACAACAAAACTAAAATGACACTTAACTAAGAGAATTTAAGATATTCAAGGCAATTAACCATCACATTTAGTTTAAATCACGACATCCCCTCCTATTCATTCGAGTTTAGTTTAAAAAGTACATGCATATTAAATAACATAGGCTTGACCTTATTTTCTTTACCTTTGCATTCGGATAGTCAAGTCAGTATTACTATAGGACTTTATTCATCTTGTAATGTCAGCTTGGGGGCTGGTGTGATAGATATGGGCATTTAGAGTGACTAGGACCTCTTAGCACTACACTAACTTTGGGGTCTCACTTACTAGCTAATTTTTTTTATTCCACCTTTATTTCTCCCATTTTCTTTTTTTATTGCATATTTAAGTTGGGTGTGGTCTTTTATTTTTTTTTTTCTCTCATACCTAGCCCTACTAATTTTTTTCCTCTTATTTTATCCTTTGTTCATACCCATTTTACACTATGCACCCCTATGATAGCCACCCTCAACTTAGTCTTATTTCCTAATCTAAGGTTCACAATATCCAAGGAGGACCAGGACCAAGATAGGTTTATTGTAATACAAATGGGAAAGTGAATAGGTGAAATAAGAAAAATAGGCTATAAGGCTTAAAAATAGGGATCAAGGGATAAAATTGACACATGAAAGGTCACTTAGGCTAAAAGTAGACTAAAATAAAAAAAAGGCCTATGATCCTTTCCTAACCGAATCTTCTTCAACCTAGGCAAGACTAACCATGCAAGTTTTGAATTTAACATACAAAGGAATCTAGGATGCATTTCACTCTCACATAACACAAAGTCAATATCACCAACTACTGCCTATTCAGTTCATGCAGTTGTTAGAAAATAGTTATCATGTCCCTATTACTAATTCCATAACAAGATCCACAAAGTTCACACATATGTACATCAACACACAATTCTAAAACACACAATTTTGGAGGGTTATTAAAAATCAGTCAAAATCTGACTACTGCCCTAAATACTCAAAATCTTTTAATAACACAAAAATAACATAATATGAAGAAAAATATGATACGACACATAATTATCCTAGATATGTTTGTCCTACAATCATACCGCAACCAACAAGAAAAGAAGCATGATAAAAAAAACTACGGTAACATGGCATCCCCACCCCTAACTAATAACTATGCACTGTACTTAATGCGCTAAAACAAAAAAAACATAGGGAAGTGAGAATGTACCTGGGATGGACTAAGTGCCCAAGTCAGAAGCCTCCTTAAATAGGGGTATAAAAACTGGTGGAGGTAACAGTGATGGCGGTGTACTGTTGAATGATGCACCCACTGCTATAGTATTAAATCTCTACCTATCTATGAATACAGTCTCTAAAGAATCATGTCTGGCCTTTTTAAGGACCTCCTCCCCAGTCATACTAAGATCCTGCTAATTGTGCAAGTGAAGTCTCTTGGTTTCAATTGTTGGGATCTTCTTATCATTCTTCGCGAAAAAGTCAAATTATCTTGACGCACGCGGAGATGATGTCTGGACTACAGGAGGTATCATAGATAGAGTAGCTGCTACACGACTCTCTATAAGAGATCGTACCTCTACACGTAGGATATTAAAATCCTTCCTCATCTGAATCAAATATGGGTCACCCTTCTCCATAAATCAGGATGTAATCCGTCTCTATAGCTCATAAATCAATGTTTGAGTGTCAACACATAGCTCTGATAGTGTAGCTCTTTGAGCAACCTCCCATTTAGCCTCAGCCTGCTAAAATCTAGTCCTGATCCCTGATCTTATTTTCCTAAAGATTGTAGTATCTCAGTATCAACAAACTTTTAATTGAGCGATTGTATCTCTCTGGATATCAATTAGGCTTTGCAAAAAATTAGTTGATATAATAATCATACATGTCATGGGAGCTGTAGTAGATGGGTGAGTAGGTTTTGTAGATAAACCAACCGGCTCTGAGGTTGAAGCCGAGGCTGAAGAAGAAGTAACCTATATCCCCTCCCTTTAAGTACTAAAATCTGGAGCAACTCTCTACTCCTCTATCTCAATATTTATACCAACACCCGTATCATCTTTGAGTGCCTAATCAGGTGCTGTGGAAACTGTTGAGCCCTCAGTCTGGGTCTGTGGTGCTGCTATCTGCTATCTAGATCTCCTAGATGTTCCTGAACCTATCAGACCCTTTAGGTTTCTTGTCTATACAGTAGCAGTAATAGTCACCCTCTTATCAATAACTGGTAACTCAAGTACACCTACCTCATCGCATAACCTTTGGATCATACGAAGAAATGGTAAGTTAGTCAAGTTTCCAAAATATCTCTCATATAGATCATACCTAAGGATGACAGCAAAATTAATATCATAACCAAGCATCAAGCAGGAAGCCAATGCATCTCTTTCCAACATTAATGCATTATCTAAAACCATGGGAATCAAGCAATAGCTAATCAACAGCCACCAAAATCTAGCCTCTAGTGTCAACAGGCCCTTCTTAATTATAGTTGGCCCCTCGATCCATGAGACCTCATCACCCTGTGGTGAAATATAACCAGCTATCCACCTATCCATCACAAGCCTCTCAGCCCTGTGCTCAGCATCCCACATAAGACGATGATCCCGCATGATCCTCAGTTTGTGGTCACACTCTACTATAGATACGGGTGTAATATAATCTGGGAAAAATATGACTTTGTTGATAGTCTCCTCTCTGATATCAATTTTGAATCCTCCGACTAGCGTGTTATCAAGTTGCAGCTGTCGTGCAAGTTTGATAAAGTCTGGATGATGGTGCATAATAAAGACTATTATGGCTCTGTAAGATACATAAAACTCATGCACCATAGCTAGGCTATAGGAATCGAGTAGCCTAGTTATCCACCCAAGCTGATGCCTGTCAAATATTGACTTCAGCTGTGGTAACCTCTGCAGCCCCGATAAGTCGATCCTTCACTTCTCATAGATATATCGTGCAGTTCCTCCTAGCTCCCAAATAGTACGATCACATTCATAAATGTTTCACATCCCTTCTACACACTATCTTAAGTGTCCCTTCTCGAGAGGTGCATCTGCAGTATGTGCAGGTATAGATGCCTTCTGTACAATATGAGACACATATGTTGTACCCTCTTCAGACTAGGGTACCTCTGTCTACAGTGTATGAGTGACGGTACCTTCCTCAGAGTGGGGACCATCGATAATTTCTCCTGCTTAAACTCTTCAGAAGAATCCTAGGAACCTTCCTCCTTTTCTACATCATCATCATCATTAGGTGAAAGAGTATATGGTAGTGATATCCTCGTGGACTTAATTTTCGACCTAGTTACGACTGTCTAAGCATCTTGGCGAGTCTGTCCTCATGTGAATCTGTGAGTATATACAACTGTAACATTGACATAATGCTATCTTGGATACTTCTCCACCAAACCACTAAGCTAAAGAGACTCTGCTCGTCTTTTCAAAGTACCAGTTGCTTTCTTCTTTGCTGCTTTTGGTTCCATGTATACCTGAAATATAAAACATTAGTTTCAACAAAAGTGAGGGATGTGAAAGGTGAAAAAAACTCAAAATTTGAAAAATTTAATTTTTTTCCTTAATTTTTACACCCCTATAACCTATTTGAAACCCCAATAAGTCTAATGTATACACACTAATAAAAAAAATAAAAAAATCATGACTTTCAAACCAAACAAACAAGTTTAAATCATGGAATTACTTTCGTTAATTCAAGTTCAACTTCTAGTTAGAGCCTAACCTTAGAATTTTAATTCGAAACAAGGACCTACATATGATTTTAGGTTATTTCAAGGAACCCTCATACACACATGATAGTTTCAATCTATTTAGCAATACATTACATATAACAACTTGTTTCAACAATAGATAAAGCATTATCTTACCTTTAAGAGCCAAGAAAGTTAGGTCTTATATGAAAATCCGAAAGAGAATAATGAAGAACTCAAGCAAAACAAAAGTTGAAACTTATTTAGGACAAGTTGGTATCTCAAACAAGTAACAATCTCACCTTTTCTTAAGTGTGGGGTTAGTTTATGTTTAAGGTAGAAAGTTTAAATTTTATGAGAAAATTAAAGTTTTGAGGATTAGAATGAGTTAGAATGAGGGTTAAGATGTTTTTATATAGGTGGCGGGGGGGGGGGGGTGCTGTAGGTCATATTTAAATATTGATGGGCCTTAAATTTAGTTAAAAAGTGGGCCTAATTTTTGACCTAGATGCGGCACCTACCCGCGCCCTATACCCGTGGTCGTGTCCTGGGTACAGGTAGCACCTATAGACAGTAGGTGCAAAGCAAACATTTTGGCTCACTTTTCTGCAATTCGAACTTGGCATGGCGATAGTTTTCCAAATACTAATGGTCCCGCAACCTAAGTTTTAGTTCCCAAAAGTAAAATTAGGTTCCAAAGTCCACAACTTAACATTTTTTGTCCTCAAAATTTCAACTTTTCAATTTTATTCTCAACTTACCACGTGAAACTTGAAACCATGATGGGATGATCACACAATCCCCTTACTTGGAAATTGATGAAGGTAGCAACGATTACTATATTCCATGTAAGGTCCAAAAGTTAAGAACCTACAAAAACAAAAATGTAAACACTAAAATATAGTGGTTGCCTCTCACTCAACGCTTGATTTAACGTCACGGAACGACGTAACTATGTTGGTTACTCATACTTTACCAACAAGCGCATGGGTTTCCTGATGATAGGCGAATTTACACGCCTATAGCACTAGAATTTGCCCATATTTTAGCCAAGTTTTGAGAACAAATTATATATTTCATGCACTTTTAGTCCTTTTTCCTGTAAGTGAGCTAACGAACATGATTAGCAAAGTTTCAGGTATAAATGATGCAGAATTCAACATTTTATGGATTACTTGACGCCAAAGAAAGTTTCACGAAGGGAGAAAAGGAAGCTTGGACGCCTAAGGACCAAAAGTGATGCATGGGAAACATGTCCCGGGCTAAAACAGCAATTCTGAAGACTTTGGGGACTAGCAGTAATTTATTAGGATTAGGATAATGATACATTAACCTAGTACAATTGGGTTAAGTATTTCATTAGCTTAGTAGGATTTGGTTAAATATTTCATTAGCTTAGTAGGATTTGGTTAAGTATTTCATTAGCTTAGTAGGAATAGGATATGGGTATTATAAATACCCTATTTTGCTAGAGATTTTATATCTTCTTTCCATTTTTTTAATATACATTGACTACTACTTCTAATTCTTCCATTAATTCTACTTTTTATTCTTCTTCTATTCTTCTATTCATCTATTTTTCCACAACAAGAGAAACGTTACTTGCTAGGGAAGTTCACGCCTAACGCCTACCACACCATTATTACACGAAATCTTTCTTGTGGTATAATAATAATGTCAATTATGATTTCCTTTGCACTCATGGGTAACTAAACCTCTTTGTTGGGGTTATGGAAGCCGTATGAGATACTATCTATTACTATGAGTTTGTGAGTTCGTGACACGTATGCTGCTTATATCATTATTCTCTTCATCTTGACCTAAATTCTTTATGGTTGCAAACGAAAGAATACGCCAGTATAACATTTAACTTGTTCGAAAGAAAGGTTATTTGTCTGGAAAAAAGATAATGTCAAGGTAGTAGGGTCCCATCCCCTATTAAAAAGTTAGTGCCGTAACTGGATTAACCTCTTGGAGAATTTGTACCGTTAGATACGCTTTAAGCTCGAAAGAGTTAAAGTGAAATAGTCCTTGTTTAGGTCGAAAGACGCTTGGATTTACCATCGAATACAATTCACTATAAGCACATACATGTCTGAATTCCGCACAACTCATAGCCAATAGAGACGTACAACTCATAAGGTGGACATAACCCCAACTCTTCAATTCTCACTGTTTTACAACCTGCTAAACATTCTTTCTGTTTACTTTGCTATTTTTAGTTTTTACTTTAATATATTGGTTACACATTATAATCCCCCCTTTTTACCAGACTTGCACTAAAAGTCTAGTAATCGTTGCTTACTTGTTGACTAAGCTATTCCCTGTGGGATCGATACCCAACCCAGTTGGGTTCTATATTTGCTAACGACCGCTTTACACTCCTACAAGAGCTGTAGATTGAGCGTTATCAAAAATTGGCGCCGTTGCCGGGGAATACGAGTGTCAATTAAGTTTGTGATAATTACTAGACCCTTTGGTCAAAGATTCTCGTACTTTTACTTTTAATTTTTGTTTTTATTTTCTGCAGGTTTTTATTTAGTGCATGCCCCATACTCGAAGTTCTGGTCAACCGTTATTACCTATCAATCCTGAACCACAACGTATTGGCAGAATGGAAGCACAAGCAGAAATCGAAAGGATGGCTGATCAAGAAGAACAGGCGAGATTAGCTGCTCTTGCCGCCGCCTAAGTACACCAACAAAACATTGATAACCCTGGGCGAGCAACAAATCCTGACGATGAGGATTTAGGTGATGACGAGTTATTAAACCCAAGGCGTGATGCTGAAATCGCAACACCTGCCAACAGAAGAGGTCGTCAAGCTCAGTTTAGGTATGATCGCCAACCCATGCAACCAGCTTTTGACGACGATGATGATGATCTTGATGGAGCCGGAGCCACTGGAGCCATAATTCCTCCACCATTAGCGCCCGAAGCCAAGTTCAACATCACAAGCACCATGATTCAGTTATTGCAACTCAAGGGATTATTTGGTGGACTAGCAGGCGATGATCCTAATATGTATCTCATCAACTTTATCTCTACATGCAAGTCGTTTGACAATCCTGGTGTTGGTCAGAATGCAATTCGATTACGTCTATTTCCATTTTCTCTGTCTGGGGTGGCAACTCTATGGTTGAATGGGCTGACTCCTGATTCTATTACAAATTGGAGGCAATTGAGAGACGCTTTCCTAGAAAGATTCTTTCCGCCATCCAAAAGAGCACAATTGAGAGATGAAATCAGCAACTTTTGTCAGCTTCCAACTGAAGCTCTTCATGAAACATGGGAGATGTTCAAGACAAAGCTAGCGAGATGCCCAAACCATCACATGACTAATGTTCACCTAATGGAGATATTATACAGAGCCTTGAAGTCAATAACTAAACCAGTGGTGGATAATGCAGCTGGAGGATCTTTTATGGACCTCACCTTTGGTCAAGCAGGCAATATGCTAGATCGTATGATGAAGCAAAGAGAGCTTGGCATACCAGGGATTCTGAGGTAGCAAGCCCCACTTTATCTATTGGCATGACTGCAGACCAAAGAAGAAGAGAAGAAGAATGTGATCAAGATATGGCGCACATGAAAACACAAGTGGATCTTCTTACAAATCATTTATTATCAGGGAAGACCAAACAAGTCAAAGCTATTGCGTCAAAAGGAAGAGACGAATCTGATTCGGAAGAAGAGGCCAACTACTTGAACAATCAGGGGGGTTTCCGAGGGAATATCCAAGGAAACCAAGGTCGGAACTACTATGATAAATCTGGAAACAAAGACCAAGGTAGTTGGAAGAACAAGAATGAAAAAAGTGGTTTGTACGTTCCCCCTGGAAGACGTGACGCCACCACATCTAGTTCTGGAAGTATGGATGACATGATGGCCAAAATATTGAAAGGAGTGGAAGCAACAAGGACTGCAGTAACGGAGGTAGTTAATGATTTGTCCTCTATGAAACAAATAGTTGATTCTCATTCCACTTCAATAAAGCGAATAGAGCAGCAATTGAGCCAACTTTCAGCAGTACTCAATCAAAGAAAGGCTGGCACTTTACCTAGCGATACTGTGCAAACCCAAGGAATGATGGGTCATGCATGGCCATCACTACCCAAAGTGGTAAGGTGCTGGAAACTTCAGCAAAAAGCAAGCAAGTGGATGACAAAGTAGTGGACATTGATGATAAGGCGAAAGGAGAAGAATCCGCAGAAAAAGGGCACAACATCCATGACGTTAATCCCAATGAATTGCAACCTGAAAAATCTGAAAAACGGAAGCAAGAGAAGAAGAAATCTGTGGAGAGAACAATTCCATACCCACCACCACCTTTCCCTCAAAGATTGAAGAAGGTGGCGGATGATACAAAGTTCAGCAAATTCATGACTATGTTAAAGCAGCTGACCATTAATGTTCCATTGGTGGAGGCACTTGAACAAATGCCTGGGTATGCGAAATTTATGAAGGATATTTTGACAAAGAAGCGGGCAGCAAGTTATGAGTTCAAAGATGATGTTCATCACTGCAGCGCAATTGCTACCCGATTAATAGTTCAGAAGAAGGCTGACCCCGGTGCTTTCACTATTCCTTGCACCGTTGGATCTTTGAATTTTGCCAAAGCATTATGTGACTTAGGAGCCAGCATCAATTTGATGCCATTATCTATCTATGAGAAGTTGGGGTTGGGTGATCCTACTCCAACCAACATGAGGCTCGTAATGGCGGATAGGTCGGTAAAATGACCTGTTGGTATTCTATGTGATGTCTTGGTAAAGGTTTCTTCATTTATATTTCTGGCAGACTTTGTTATTTTGGATTATGAGGCAGACTCAGAAGTTCCCATAATCTTGGGGCGCCCTTTCCTTGCTATGGGAAGCGTACTTATTGATTTGAGATCTAATGAGCTTTCGTTCTGAATAAATGACGAAGTAGTTCGCTTTGATGTTTGCAAATCAATGAAGTAACCCAAAGATCTGAGTGTATTCTCGGTGGCTGATGTTTACTTTGATGATGAGAAAGAGTTACTTGAAGAAGAGCAACTTATTGATGACCCTTTGGCGGTTGTGCTCATGAATGGAGAGAATGAGGATGCTGAAGATTGTGAAGAAGTTATTGGTTCTCTATCAGGATTAGGGACATATCGCTATGCTCCCAAGAAGCTGGACCTTGATCTCAAGAATCGACCCACACCACCAGCTAAGCCATCTATTGAAGAGCCACCCACATTAGAATTGAAGGAGCTGCCAAGACATTTAAAGTATGCATTCTTAGGAAGCGGAAACACACTTCCAGTCATTGTTGCAGCAGATTTGGGTGAGCAACAAGTTGCAGCTCTCATTTCTATTCTATGGAAGTACATTAGAGCCATTGGATGGACCATTGCGGATATTATTGGTATTCCACCTTGGATTTGTACATATAAAATTCATCTTGAAGAGAATTGCACACCCACCATTGAGCATCAAAGACGTCTAAACCCACCTATGCAAGAAGTGGTGAAGAAAGAAATTATCAAGTGGTTAGACGCGGGGGTTGTGTATCCAATCTCTGATAGTACATGGGTAAGCCCGGTACAATGTGTTCCCAAGAAAGGAGGCATGACGGTGGTTGCAAATGCGAAGAATAAGCTTATTCCACTCAGACCTGTCACTGGATGGAGAGTATGCATGGACTACCGAAAGTTGAATTCATGGACACTCAAAGATCACTTCCCAATGCCATTTATGGACCAAATGCTAGATCGATTAGCGGGGAAAGGATGGTTTTTCTTCTTAGACGGTTATTCAGGCTATAATCAGATTTGTATTGCACCCGAAGACCAATAGAAGACAACATTTACATGCCCATATGGTACGTTTGCCTTCAAACGTATGCCATTCGGGTTATGTAACGTACCAGCCACCTATCAACGCTGTATGATGTCTATTTTTTCTGATATGGTTGAAGACACTTTGGAGGTATTTATGGACGACTTTTCAGTTGTTGGTGAGACTTTTGAAGCGTGCTTGGAAAACTTGAGCATGGCATTACAAAGATGTGTAGAATTCAACCTAGTGCTGAATTGGGAGAAGTGCCACTTCATGGTAAAAGAAGGAATCGTTCTTGGGCACAAAATCTTCGAAAGAGGAATTGAGGTTGATCGAGCGAAAATCGAAGTCATTAAGAAGCTACCGCCTCCAATTTCGATGAAGGGAGTTCGTAGTTTTCTCGGCCATGGAGGTTTCTATCGTTGGTTCATCAAAGACTTCTCCAAAATTGCTTGTCCATTGTGCAAACTCTTGGAGAAAGATGTGAAGTTTGACTTCAATGAAGATTGCTTAAAGGCATTTGAATGCCTCAAAGGAAAACTCATTGAAACCCCTATCATGGTAGCACCAGATTGGTCTCTCCCGTTCGAAGTCATGTGTGATGCTAGTGGTGTAGCCGTTGGAGCTGTGCTTAGACAAAGAAAGGAGAAGCTATTTCATCCTATCTACTATGCGAGTAAGGTCCTAAATGAAGCCCAAAGGAACTACACTGTGACAGAACAAGAACTCCTAGCGGTTCTGTATGCGTTTGAGAAGTTTCGTGCCTATCTATAGGGTACTAAGGTGATCGTTCATACAGACCTTGCAGCTCTTAGGTATCTAATGACAAAGAAGGATGCAAAACCAAGATTAATTTGATGGGTATTGCTGCTGCAAGAGTTTGATTTCGAAGTTAAAGATAGAAGAGGTTGTGAGAACCAAATGGCCGACTATCTATCTAGACTCGAGAACGAGCATGTGGCGCAGCCTGATATCGAAATTGATGATGCATTCCCTGACGAGGAGATCCTAGCGACGATAACAGAAAAGTTACCATGGTATGCCGACTTTGCAAATTTTGTGGTGAGTAATGTAAAACCTGCCAATTTATCATACCATCAAAAGAGGAAGTTTATGCATGACGTACAACACTACTATTGGGATGAGCCATATTTGTTTCGACAATGTGCGGATGGTATTATTCGACGATGTATATCCCATGTAGAGGTGCCTACCATATTGGAAGCATGCCACACTTCTCAAGTTGGAGGACATCACGCAGGCAATCGGACGGAAAGAAAAGTATTGCAAAGTGGATATTATTGGCCTTTGATATTTAGAGATGCCTATGACTTTGTTAGAAGATGCGAACAATGCCAAAGAAAAGGTGCTATTTCGAAACAGCATGAGATTTCCATGTCAAAAATTCTTGAGGTAGAACTCTTTGATGTGTGGGGCATTGATTTCATGGGTCCATTCGTGAATTCGTTTGGAATGAAGTACATCTTAGTTGCTGTAGATTATGTCTCGAAATGGGTTGAAGCTGTAGCATTGGCCGACAACGAGGGAAAGCGTGTTGTAGCATTTTTGAAGAGAAATATCTTCTCTCGCTTTGGAGTACCACGTACTATCATAAGCGATGGAGGATTTCACTTTTCAAACAAGCTATTCAAATCCGTGTTGGCCAAGTATGGTGTCAAGCAACATAAGGTAGCCACGCCTTATCACCCACAAATGAGTGGACAAGTAGAGGTTTCTAATCGGGAGATCAAGCAAATCCTTGAGAAAATGGTAAATGCTAATAGGAAGGATTGGTCTCGGAAGCTAGATGATGCACTATGGGCGTATAGGACTGCATTTAAAACACCCATCGGCATGTCCCCTTATCAACTAGTTTATGGGAAGGCTTGTCATTTACCAATTGAGCTCGAACATAAGGCATTGTGGGCGTTGAAGCAATTGAATTTGAATTTGGATGATGCGATGAATCTGAGGTTGGAACAGCTGAACGAATTAGATGAGTTCCGTCTCCATGCATATGAGAGATCGGACTTATACAAAGAGCGGATGAAGAAGTATCATGATCAGCGGATTGTTCGACGAAACTTTCAAAAGGATGATATGGTGCTTCTCTTCAACTCTAGGATAAAGCTGTTCCCAGGTAAGTTAAAGTCTAAGTAGTCTGGTCCATACAAAGTTATCCAAGTCTACTCATCTGGAGTAGTTGAGTTGGAAGACACCAATGGTGTTATCTTCAAAGTGAATGGCCAACGAGTTAAACCCTATATCGGTCCTCTTGATTCGATAAATTATATGGCCATCACTTATCTCGACGAAGTCTAAGTACTCGAGGTAACTATGTCGAGCCACGACAATAAATAAAGCGCTAGATGGGAGGCAACCCATCGTTTATCGTTCTTCATCTTTTTAGTATGTGTTTGCTTTTGATAAATGAAAATCCAAAAATAAGAGTCGTGACACGACCAAAACTAAGGCGCTAGATGGGAGGCAACCCATCGTACTAATTGTTTTCATTAGTTTTGAGCAAATGTAGGTGCAAGAGGTATTCAATGAGGAGATTGGTTTCAAATGACGATTTGGACGTAGTGTATGGTAAAGGTGGTAAGTTTGGAATTAAGATTCACAAGCCTATGAATTGAGCACTGCTCATGACAAAATAGGCATCGAGCAAGGCTAGGCCTAGGTAAAACTAGGCCACGAACTAGGCAACGCCTATACTATAGCCTAAGGTCTCAGAATCTATTGTGCAAAAGCATAGGCGCCGCCCATGCTCAAGTATGCTATAGCATAGGCGCCGCCTATGCTAAAGTATTTGGTCTCGGAATCTCATATGCCATGCTAAAGGCGCCGCCTATGGTCACTTTGGGCATTGCACTAGGCGCCGCCTATGCTAGCAAATGCTTTGCATTAGGCGCCGCCTATACCATGCATAGGCAAAGCTAAAGGCGCCGCCTATGGTCACTTTTTGTCTCCAAAACTGATTTTAAATGGGTCAAAACCCGACCCATTCTTTTCCTATATAAAGGGGACTTAGTCTTGAAACATAAACACATTGTAATGTTGACCTAGGCGCCGCACATAGCATCCAAAACATCTCAAAATTTTTTTTTTTGCTCTCCCACTTCACAAGAACATCTCCAAAGGCTTCAATCACGTAAGTACTCTTTTATTCTTCATCTATTTTTCGTAAGTACTACGTTGCTACATCTATTATGAATTGCTACATCTTGAAGAAATATTGGTGATGTTAATGTGTTTGAATTTATTGATACAAAACCATGTGAGTGAACATATACATTAGGATTATCTTAAACTATTTCTGACTTGAATTTGATTTTGATGCATGGTTATACTAATTGCGGAATTACTATAGTCATGAACATTGCATAATCTTCTCACTTGAATACCTACATGTTAGAAGATCCCGTTCATCGGGATAAGACTTATAGTTTCCTACCGACATAGGAGGTTGTGATTATTAATAGAAACTATACCATGATGTCATCCCTATGTAGTAGTATTGTTATACCTAACTTGAAAGTATTGCAAAGGTTTTAAGAAGTGATACCTCTCTGATTTTCTTGTCGGAATATAGCTCCTAAAACGTATGTCGACGAAGTCTAAGTAATCGACTACTTTCACTTCACTAATTTGTATCAACAACCTAAGTGTAGGGTGGTACCCCTATTGCTTGTGTATAGATTGTATCCATTGAGATGATGCTAACATGAACATTGTTCTAAGTCTCAGGTAGAATGGCACCCAAAGAAAGACAAGATAAGGATACCACTTCCCAAAAGGGCAAGAAAAGAGGTCACAAGGACCAAGGAGAATCATCCTTAATGCAATTACCACGCCGCATGTTTGGAATAAAATGGGTTCTTAAGGAGGAAGCCAAGGAATGGTATAGGAACACCAAGGAAGGAAAATACGTTCATGTCGACTTGATCAACAAGGACAGCCTAGCGAAGAAGGAGCCACGCATGTTGGCGAAAATCATGGAACTAAATCTGGATTTCATGTTCCGCAACATAGGAGAATGTAATATTGATTTAACAAGGGAATTTTATGCCAATTGGTCGCCGAAAACCACAGGCAATGAAGTTAAGATTCGGGGCCAAGTTCTACAACTCAATGCGGATTTGATCAACTCCTTTCTTGGCTTGCCTTAAGTCGACCCAGCACCATTCAAAGAGCTGTACAGCAGCCCTCCTTATAGAGAAATTCGACACACACTTTGTGGAAGTAGATCCATGGCAAGGTGGAGCAGACAAAAAGACACCGGACGACACAACACCTTTCCCTATGCTCCTTTGAATAGGGAAGCAAGAATATGGTTGTGTATTGTCAACTCTTGTCTCATTCCTGGGACCTAGTACACCAAAATAACAAGAGATAGAGTGTGTTTGGTCTACGCTTTGATGACGAATGTCCCTATCAACATTGGGGCAATCATTCGTTCTACAATACGGAAGGCTAGACTACACAAGCGGTCCCACTTCACTTTTGGCAATCTGTTGACAGCAATCTTGCGGAAGGAGGACATCGAAGAGGAACCAGATGATCACAAACTCCCACATAACCCGAAGAAGGTTGACCTCACAAAGGTAAAAGATGCTGAAACAACACGTGGCGTCAGCCTTACTACTGTGGAGAGACATGCTCGAGATGAGAGTTTCTTCCGTCATCTTTATAGCATGACACGGTCCACCATGATGAGCGGAGGTCGTGTTCCAACTGCTGCAGAGCTCCAACAGCTGGACCATGACTATCCAATGAATATGCATGTGAGGGAGATGTGTGGAGTAGGTACATACTTTGAGGAACCTCTTGATGATGATGTGCCGACCGATGATGATCGACGCATGCCAGACTCCGACGTGGAGGAGAATTCTGAAGATGACTCCTATGATGATTCCGACGAAGGGGGTATGACCCCTGACATAGAGGAGGAGTCCGACTGACCAGGTTCTTCGCATTTATTTTCCACTGAGGGCAGTGTCCCGTTTAAGTGTGGGGTGGTGGTATTTGCATGCTTTACTTCTCTATCCGCATTTGCATTTATTTATTTATGTTTGTTTGTTTGAGTTTTTTTGTTTTTTTTGTAGTTAATCATTTTTTTTAGTTAAATTTTTCTTATTTAGCTTCACATGAAATCATTCTAATAGGCAGCATGAGATTATAACAAGAGTTTGTGCTAACATCATGACTATTGAGATGTTTAGGCTCTAATTGTGACTCACTATGTGATATTGTGTGGTTCAATTCCTTCATCTGTTGGGGCAAGAGTCTATACTACCATGTGCCTTGTGTGTGTGAGATAATAGTATATTCTATGTTTGTGGCTGATGCTAGAACTTGCCTGGTATGTATGTAAAGCGAAATTAAAGAGTGCAAGTTTAGGAGATGATTTAGGCATTTCTTTGACAACCTATAATTGTTTACCCTCATTCTAACCTACCCATGGACATTATCTTAGTTAACCCCTTTTGAGCCTTTAGCCTATTTTCTTTGACAACCTCATATGTAAGCCTAATCCATTTTTTCAAGACCATAATTTGATCCAAATTCCTAAGTGCTTTAAAGTGTAAAGTCATGTGACAAAATAAGAGGAAATTGGGTGAGTATGATGCTTTAAGAATGTATTGGTGCTTGAATTTGTTATGAAAAAGAATAGCTATCATAAGAGGTATGTTATGAGAAGAAAAAGGAAAGGAAAGCTGAAAAGTTGCTTAAAATTGAAAAACAAAAGAGGAGAAAAAGGGTGGTAGAATAAAAGAAAGTAGAAAGGTTGTTTGAAAGAAAAAGTGTTAATGATATAATGTGATGTATTAAAGCGCTTAGGAACATAGTCACTATTTCTGGCCAAAATAGTCCTACCTATCCCTTAGCCTACATTACAACCTGTAGAAGACCTATTTGATCCTAAGCTTAGCATTCTGACATTTAGTGGAGCATTACACTAAGGGCAAGCCTATGGTCATCAGTTGCTGCATATGAATTCTTTGTGAGAGCGAGAGAAAGGATACTTTTATACCCATGTTTGAAAAAGATGCTATACTTGTGAGTGATTATGGGTAAGATATTGTGAGACACACATGGTTGATGAGTTTTGGATAGTTGTGTATGATTCTTTGTACTTTAACTTTTGAATATGAGTTGACCACCATCACGTCTATGTTGGGGGTTGAATTGTTTCTACTAATGATTGAAAAACTACTCTTTGTGGGAAATTGTTGTGCTTGTATTGACGAATATTTTGTGTTGTTGTTGTGAAACCTAAAGTAATGTTTAGAGGGACATGATATTTTGTTCGAGGACGAACAAAACTTTAAGTGTGGGGTGTTGATGATAGGCGAATTTACACGCCTATAGCACTAGATTTTGCCCATATTTTAGCCAAGTTTTGAGAACAAATTATATATTTCATGCACTTTTAGTCCTTTTTCCTGTAAGTGAGCTAACGAACATGATTAGCAAAGTTTCAGGTATAAATGATGCAGAATTCAACATTTTATGGATTACTTGATGCCAAAGAAAGCTTCACGAAGGGAGAAAAGGAAGCTTGGACGCCTAAGGACCAAAAGTGATGCATGGGAAACATGTCCCGGGATAAAACAACAATTCTGAAGACTTTGGGGACTAGCAGTAATTTATTAGGATTAGGATAATGATTTACTAACCTAGTACAATTGGGTTAAGTATTTCATTAGCTTAGTAGGATTAGGTTAAATATTTCATTAGCTTAGTAGGATTTGGTTAAGTATTTCATTAGCTTAGTAGGAATAGGATATGGGTATTATAAATACCCTATTTTGCTAGAGATTTTATATCTTCTTTCCATCTTTTTAATATACATTGACTACTACTTCTAATTCTTCCATTAATTCTACTTTTTATTCTTCTTCTATTCTTCTATTCATCTATTTTTCCACAACAAGAGAAACGTTACTTGCTAGGGAAGTTCACGCCTAACGCCTACCACTCCATTATTACACGAAATCTTTCTTGTGGTATAATAACAATGTCAATTATGATTTCCTTTCCACAGGCTTCTTCACTGTGCAGTCTGCCATCACTAGCCGTATCAAAGTTGGTTCTGAAGGGTTCAAGCCTTTTTGCTTGAAGATGGACAGTGGCATAAAATTAATGTTGGGCCCTAAATCAGACAAGGCTCGGGAAAACCTTGATAACCCAATAGTACATGGTATAGTGAATGCTTCAGGATCACCCTTTTTCTATGCCAAGGACCTATTCTTAACTCCACTGCAATGGTGCACACCCTCAGTATACTCAAAAGTTACTCCTTTCTTTCTTGTGACTAACTTTTTTGTGAACCTGGCAAATCTAGGTATCTACTCTAATGCCTGAAGAAGAGGTATGTTTAAGCTCAATTATTTCAATATCTCTATAAATTGCTTGAACTTACCTTCCTTTTTTTTACATCATTCGTGGAGGAAAAGGTTAAGGTGGTCTCAAAATTTTTCTTACCTCTGGCTAAATGACCGGACCCTTACCTTTATCTTTAGAAATTGTATCCCTATCTTGTGTTACCTTCTCGAACTCAACAACATATGTTTTATTATCATGAACTTCTGTAGTAGGTAGCAGGGAATCCATAATAGTGATACCACTCGTAGTGGTAATATCAAGTATGTGACTTCATTTTAAGGATTCTAAATAGTGTTGCTCGGAAGCATACCTGGCTGCCTCTGATTCAAGGTTAATGACATCTGCCCAAACTGGTGCTCCAATTGCTTGATAGCAATGGCATATGACTCGACCTTCTGGGTCAATCTTAAAATATCAGCTTTAATAACTTTAAGGTTGATCTATTGATTTTCCTAACCCTTCACCAATTTAGCAAGAAACTCTTCTATTCTAGATTTTGCATCGTGTCTACCAGGTGGAATGTATCCATATCCCATCCCTCTACAATTATCTTTCTTCCTCAAATCACCATCTCACTTTCTGCTATAATTTTTTTACCTATCATAATGACCTTGGTTCCCTTTCCCCTGGGATCATAAATTCGCTATATAATGATCCAAGTAGTTATCTTTCTCTTTCAATTCTGACTCATATACTTTGGAAGCTGACCCCTGTGTTGCTACTACATTCACTTTCTTAGAAATGGTCACTACAAACTGCTTTGTTAGCACCTCTAAATCAGTCCTTAGTAACATAATTTCTTGTGCTATTGTATCATTAGATGCTCTCTGGTCGCAGAAAACACCAATAGCATATGTACCAGATCCTCTCTCAGCCTCTTGAGTTGCCACCCTCGGTTAGTGGTTGAGATTTGTTCTAACATCTCCGAAGCTGCCTCCTAGAATAGTCTTATAAAATATCCTCCATAGATAGTGTCTGCTATGGCTCTGGAGATGATGTTCAGGGCTCTGTATAATATCTCCGATAAGTTTTTCCTGAATACTGATGATTGGGCACCAAGTTCAGTTTCTTCTTAAACCTAAACCAAGCCTTGTACATAGATTCAGACTACAACTTCCTAAAATAATAAATCTCGTCCTTAACTTCAACATCCTTGATGGAGGGAAGAACCTATTTAAAAGTTGGCTATGCAACTGGTTCTAAGTTATGATAGAGCCTCTTGGCAATTCCCTTAACCATAAAGATGCTTCTCCTTTAAGTGAGAAAGGGAAAGCCTCTAACTGAGTGCTTCATTATTTACCCCTAGATTGGTATATGAGTTACAGGTCCCAAGAAATTTTCAAGGTATAAATTTTCATTATCGGTAGGCAATCCTACAAACACACCCTTCCGATTTAGAAGTTGAATCATGGCACTCAACAATAACAAATTTGATGCCTGGGGTAAAATAGGAGGTATTACGGCTCCATGCTCTATCAACTCAACATATCCCATATCTTCCTCATCAACTATATATGGCTGCACATAATGATTTGTTGTGATAATTTGAACACGATCACTTCTAGCTATTCTCTGATTCCCAGAGAGTGTTGCTTGGTGGTCTGTTGTTGTCTCTTCTCAGCTAGATCTCTATTCCCAAATATCCTCTGAGATTCTTCCTCTGCTCTTATTTTGACTTCCACTTGAGCTAAAAGCTTACTTGTCTGATGATCAATAATATCTTGTACCCCATCGATAAGAGGTACATTATCACGAACCCCTTCTGGATTGTAACCTTTTTTTGGCTCAGATATCCTACCAGGTGTTTATAAGATTCTCTTTTGATTTGGATTCACCTAGAGTAAGGGATTATCTCTACTCTGTGTGCTAGGCATACACCAATGTATTCCTAACTATGAACAAAATGAAAAATTAAAAACCCCAAAATAGCAATAACCTCAATCTACAAATCAATACTATGTTCCCCGACAACGACGCTAATTTCTTGATGAAGCCAAGAAACACCTCATTTTAGATGATTGTATGGTCAATGTCAAGATATAGTAACCACACTAAGGTTGGAGTCGAATTGCAAAGAAACACGTGGTTTGACAAATTTTAGTAGTTACAGTCTAAGGGCAAAAGAGGAAAATAAATGGGGGGATTTGTTTGTAATAGTCACAAACATAGAATGGTATTAACTTGGTTGAAAATCAGTCGTAAGTTAACACTAGGATCGTGTGTTGCCTTGGCATCTCAACTCCGTAGGTTTATGTGCGTTGTTAAACTAAATTAATACCCTGCATGTAGAACCAATAAGTTATGTACCTCCTACAGTCATTTGGACCAGCGGAAGGATTTCACCCTTTACCTATTGAGTCTCAGGATGTCGCTTTACTAACCCTTACATTGGTACCAGTTAACTATGACCTTTTGAGTCTTATGTTATTAGATAAAGGCTAATAGTCATTTGTATATACCATTGTGATGTAATATATCAGCTATTAACACCCTAAATTATTGTTGTCTTTATTTTTTACTAGTTACTACCCATTTGTTTTAGTAAGTAGCAATATTTATGTGGGATCCTAATGTGTACACCCATTAAGAAATTAATCATATCCAAGATAAATTAAAGTATTTATAGGTACTGGTTTCCCATCAACAATCACATTTTCCCTACTTCGTCAATCTGCCAGGGGTTACCCAACCCTAGCTATGGGTTTTAGTTGCTCATGATTATGAAGAGATCAGTAACATTCATATTGAAAAGCAAAGATAAAATCAAAATGATTAGATGAAAGAAACCTACAACTATAAACGGAATAATCAAGCAAAGTCTTAACACTGAAATTCTAAGATCAAAGATGGATCTTGAAATCAAAAATATGTTTCTAGGTGTTAAAAGTGGCCAACCTCTAATAAAAAGTACATAAAGGGTATTTATAGTACAAGAGAAAGCACTAATAACTAAACCCAAATAGAATAGGAGAAATAAGTGTCGGTGGCCACCCGCTCCCTGTACCAGCGGTTTGGTTCTGACCGCAGGTTGTGCCTTTGGCACAAGTACCAACCGCAGGTAGTAAATAGGAATTTTCTACAAGTTGACTCTCCAGTTTTTTGACTTTATGGTACCCATTTTGTCTACCTGTGGTCCATAAGTCAACATGAGGTCCGTATTTGACTTAGTAGGTGCTTGAAATAAATTTTCACGACCAAGCTGAAAAATATGCCAATCATCCATAATCGCTCTAAAAGTGGCCAAAAACACATTGTTCACCATTTTCACGAACTTATCATTCAAATCATAGTTTTCTGCAAAACATACACAAAATGGATCATATCTAACAAAATGGTCTCAGAAACTTACATATTTTCTTTATTTTAAGCATCGAAAATTCTATATTTCTATAGCACATCAACTCTACAAAATAGACCAAATAATTTTGGGGTTCGTAAAGGCTACACAACCCTAAAGTTTAAGTTGTGTCTATTTAATGAATATCATATTCTTGTGAAGAAGCATCATGAATATACCTGATAGCGCTCAACTTACATGTTAATTTAGTGCAAGGCGGTCATCGTCAATATATTTACACAACTTTTGGAGTCGGGGTCGAATTCACAGGGAACAAAGTAAGTGGCGATTAAACTATGGGTTTTGGTACTTGACAGATGCTAATAGTGATGTAAGATTCTAACGATAGGTAGGAATAACATATTGTCTTTATTGAAGTTATGCCTAAATGTCTCTCGACCTAATTAAGCATTTAATTACCTAATCCTCTCGAACTTAGGGAATTTATATTCACTAACCAGACTTCACCTCAAGTTAATTAACCTTGTTACAACATCAATTATTAAATGGAAGGTTGGTAGCTTCCAAGTCCCTGTCAATAATTCACTTCCTACTATAGTTGATTTCTTATCTCAAGCAAATTAAAGCAGGTGCTATCTATCATTTGTAACCAATAGACAATAATTAAAACCTCGAAATTATCAAGGAGTCCTATAACCTTTAGAATCTTGAACACTTAGTAACTTACCAAGACCTAACCCATTGATCCCATAATTCGGGTTAAAGGGATTTATCCACGTGTAATGTAATAATCGATACAACAAGTTGAATTCATAATATGAATGATGAACTTACAGCAAGATGAATAGCAATGAGTGTTTCTCAGATTTGATCAAAGTAGAAATCCCTAAATATTGATGATAATCTCTTCAAAGTTTATTGTAAACTTGTATAAAAAACTAGAGAGTAGACACGTGAAGTTTAAGTCCAAAATGTCGAGTACCAACCGATATATATATCCTCCCGATATGTTCAGCCTTCTTTTATAATTAGAAAACCCTAACATATGCTTTAAATACTTCATCCTAATTATGAAAACAAAATCACAAAGTTCAGTAATTTCTCAGATAGGTGACGACATTTTGTAATGCCTTATAATAGTCTGATGAAGTATTATAGATGTCGTCAGCTCCTCTTTGCTTTTAAAATTCGCTGCCTTAGGCTGATGATGAAGCATGATGGCTTATCATATCTTTGATGACTTATCATAGATGTCGTCGATGATTTACTTCAGCTCTTATGTTCTGCCGTGGGCCAAAGACGATATTGATGGCTTATCACATGTCATCATCACTTTTCCCAGCTGAATCTCATTCTTTGTTTAAGGCTGATGATGAATCTGATAACTTATCAGAGTGCTGAAGACTTATCAGGGATGTCGTCAGCCTCACTTCTCTTCTATTTTCTTCATATTTCAACTCTTTTACTTCCATCAATGTTGGTTCTCTTGCATCTTGACTTCCACTGCAAAATCAAAGATAAAATAATCAAAAATGACAAAAGTTGCTTAAGACTTTACAATTATTCTTAGTTAACAGCCTCAAATGTGTTAGAATCTACTCATACATCAATACCCTCAACTTAAAACAATTGGTTGTCCTCAAGCAACTAAAATACAACCAAGAGGATACATTTGGCAGTCAATCATCTATATTTTCTCAAAACCATCTTTACCTTCTCCAAGGTCAATTAATTCCAAATCAACTATGTATGCTACTGAAGAACAACAATGGGACACACAAGAATCAAGATATGGCTTCAATTCAGCAACAAAAACCATACATGTATCAAGCTTACACTATCTAAACAAGTTAGCAATAGTGTTCCCTTACTAAAAAGAAGTCCCACTTCACTTATATCAGACATTACATATGTAACCATGGGGACAATCACCATACACTCACTCTCAGAATGAATTTCCAATCAATGTATGTCGAATACCATAGGCTTTCACTTATCTTCATTACCAAGACTTTCAGACAGGTCAACTAGGATCACTATAGGTCTTCTCTTAGGCTTGTAATGTAGGCTAGGGGATGGTATGATACTCTATGATATTTAAAGTGACTAAGCCTCTTTGACACTACACTAGCTTTTGGGGTTTTACTCATTAGCCTTTTTATGTTCTTCTTTTTTCTTGATCACACTTATTCAGGATGGGTATTGTTCTTTTCTACAATCACTTCTTTGTTTTCACAACTTTTCCTTTCTTGCTCTTTTCCACCGCACCCATCTTTTTATTATTTTTTTATTCTACTTTTCTTTATACTCATTTTACATAATACACCCCTATGGTAGCCTCCCTCAACTTAGTCTATTTGCCTAAGTTAAAGTGCACAGTGTCCAAAGAGGACCAGGGCCAAAACAGGTTCATTGTGATACAAATGGGAAGGTGATAGGTATAATAAAAAGAATAGGCATTCAGGCTCAAAATCAGGATCAAGGTATATTATTTACACATGAAAGGTCATTTAGGATAAAAGTGGACTAATATCAACAATGGCCTATGATCCCTTCCTAACCGCTATCCTACAACCAAGGCAAGACCAACTGGGCAAGTTCTGGATTTAACACACAACGGGAACTAGGTAGTATCTCACACACATGGCACAAAGGTACATCACAAGCTACTACCCATTCGGTTCATGCAATTGTTTAGCAATGGTTATCATGTTACTAGTACTAATTCCATAACAAGATGCACAGTGGTCACACATATATGCATATCATACAGTTATAAAATAGACCATTGGAGAGGTGTTAAAAAATCAACAAAAACATGTTAGCTGCCTAAGGTACTTGTATTTCTCCTAGTCAACTACAACATTTTACATCAAATCATAATACGCCTAAACATGCCGGCTCTACTAGGAATAAGACTCTGAGGAAAAGAGGCACGACAACAAAAAACCCAAGAGGACATCAACACCCACAAGTAGCTCCACCCTCAACTTAAAATCATGCAATGTCCCCAATGCGTCAAACCAAAACAAGAGAGTTAGAAACATACCTTTGGCACCACGGGTGCGAAGATCTGATGCCAATCACATAATACGAATACAAACAAAAAAATACCTTAGGTTACCTCACAAAAAATGCCTAATTTAATGTCTGGCATAACCCAACTCAGCTTTTTCCTCTACCTTGAGGATATGAATATCACCCCCGACTTAGAGTCCATCTTCTTGCCTATATCATAAGGGGTGGTACAAAAATTAAGAAGTCGAGTAATGGATTGAATGTGGTAAACCACTCGGCCTTAAAGTGAGGTATATGTTGCTTATTAAGTGTAAAATAATGAATATAGGATTCTTGTTCCTCATCTTCACACTCTTCCACTATTTTAGATGGTTCTACAGACAAGTATCATCTAAACATAATGTGGAAAAATGATTCGAGTGAGGCCCAACTAATTCTAATTTAAAATTTACACTATCTACTACACAATCACTTTTATTCACCTTCTCAATGTCAGTCTAAAAATCAAGATAACAATTGAGTGATTGCGATTCTTGAGTTTTCACCTCAAATTGGCTAATGTCCTCCTCATATTCTTCTTTTTTAGCTACTGTAAACATGGTGAGAGTTTTAACTCCTTTAGCTCTTCACACAACTGTTCTTGATTCTCCAAAATTTGTTTCATCGATTTTGTTTGCTTGAATCGTGACATGACACATATTTTCAGTATGATCACTTTGACCACAAGCCAAACACCAAGTTACAGTAAGTAGGACAGTATCCACATCATATTGTGAAGGTCCAGTCTATGCACTTCCATGTAAATCTGGACAGCAAGCCTCAAAATAAGGTCCCCCATAATAATAACAATAATCATCACAAGAATCATAATCACTCAAAAAACTATCTATCCAGTATGACATCTCAAGCAAGGTGTGATAAAAATAAAAGAAAATAAAAAATAAACTAAACAAATATTTACAAGTTTGAATTCAAGCAAGTAAAATAAAATTTCAAACCAACTCAATACGCCAAATTGTTCCCTGGCAACGGCGCCATTTTTTATAACGCTCAACTTACACATTAATTTAGTGCAAGACGGTCGTCAATATATATTTACCTAACTTTTAGAGTTGGGGTCAAATCCACAGGGAATAATGTGAGTGGCGATTAAACTAATTTGAAACTATAGCTACAAGTTGAATTCAAACAATTAGGACGAAAAGATAAAATAAGGGTTTTAGAGATTAGCAAATAATTGTTGGTCTCTTTAGTTTCAGTGTCTGTAATCAAGAGTTTATGGAAAATCAGAATTATGTTCACTATGGGTTTTGATACTTGACAGATGCTAATAGTGATTCAAGATTCTCATGATATGTAGGAACAACAAATTGTATTTATCGAAGTTATGCCTAAATGTCTCTCGACCTACTTAAGCATTTAATTACCTAATCCTTTCGGACTTAAGGAATTTATATTCATTGACCAGACTTCACCTCAAGTTAATTAACCTTGTTATAACATCAATTATTAAACAGAAGGTTAGTAGCTTCCAAGTCTCTATCAATAATTCACTTCCTACTATAGTTGATTTCTTATCTTAAGCAAATCAAAACAGGTGCTATCTATCATTTGCAACCAATAGACAATAATTAAAACCTCAAAATTATCAAGGATTTCTATTACTTTTAGAATCTTGAATACTTAGCAACTTACCAAGACCTAACCCAAAGATCCCATAATTCGAGCTAAAGGGATTTAGCCACTCATAATGTAATAATCGATACAATAAGTTGAATTCATAATTTGAAAGATGAACTTATTGGAAGATGAATAGCAACGAGTGTTTCTCACATTAGATCAAATTAGAAATCCCAAAATATTAATGATAATCTCTTCAAAGTTAATTGTAAACTTGTACCTAAAACTAGAGAGCAAACACGTGAAGTTCAAGTCCATAATGTCGAGTACCAGCCGATATATATCTCCTTCCGATATGTTCAGCCTTCTTTTATAATTAGAAAACCCTAACATATGCTTTAAATAATTTATCCTGATTATGGAAAAAAATCACAGAGTTTAGTAATTTCTCAGATGTATGACGATATATCACAAATGTCGTCAGCTCCTCTTTGTTTTTGACATTTGCTGCCTTAGGCTGATGATGAAGGGTGATGGCTTATTAGATCCTTGATAACTTATCACAGATGTCATTGATGATTTACTTCAGCTCTCATGTTCTGCCGTAGGCTAACGACGATCTTGACGGCTTATCACAACTCTAAAATCTTATCACATGTCGTCGACACTTCTTCCAGCTGAATCCCATTCACTGTTTAAGGCTGATGATGAAGCTGATAACTTATCAGAGTGCTGACGACTTATTAGGAATGTCGTCTGCCACACTTCTCTTCTATTTGATTCAGATTTCAACTCTTTTACTTCCATCATTGTTGGTTCTCTTGTATCTTGACTTCCACTGCAAAATCAAAGATAAAACAATCAAAAATGAAAAAAGTTGCTTAAGACCTTGTAATTATTCTCAGTTAAAAGCCTCAAATATTTTAGCATCTGCTCACACATCAATACCATAAATGTAACACCCTGCATTTTGTGTGTATTTGTTATACTTATATAAACCTTGATATAGAATTGTGATATAGGTAATGACCTAGATTTGTTTTGAAGGTATTGATGGTGTAAATGGGTTTCTAGATACTACCCGTATGATTTAATGTTACATAACCAAGTTAATGTCGATACAACTACTTAACTTGAGATCCTAAGATTGTGTTTGAATCTAAAGTTTAAAGTGACCAAGCGCATACAAGTTGTAAGCTAGATTAAAGGGATTAAGAAATAAAATTGGAATAAATTATTGAGGTGCTTGCCTGACTTAATTAAGCTAGAAGGTAAGTCACCTACTTGATCTATATAGACCAAGTTAATGGACCCAAGGCTATGGATCTGATATGGGCCTTTTATAATGTACTCATTTGGGCCCAAATTTTGTAAAAGAGAAAAAAAATGAAGAAAGGGCCCAACACTTAAATCTACTAGAGCTTAATTTAATTAATCCCAAAAAAGAATCAATAAGTAGGTGTATCATCTACTTTGAGCTTTTGAGTAGCTTGAACTCCTTAAATAGGTACATTTCCTACTTAGACCAACTTAATCAATTTGAGGTCCAAAATGCAACTAAAGATATAACCAAAATAGGGACATTATAAGGCCAAGTTTTGGGTCATTTCCCACAATCCAAAGTCACCAAAAAGGATCATATTCCATAAGTTCTCTCTACTTTTCTCTAGAAGAACAAGGAGCAACCTAATTCTTCTTCTAGGATTCTTTAAAAAACCTTATCTTTGCAAGCCAAGGTAAGTGAAAACACTTATGGTGTAGCTTAATTCTCCCTAGAAGATTATAATAACATGTTGTTCATGCTTAATTATGAATACAAGGCAGAATATAAAACAAGCTAACTGCTCACTTTTCTTTGTTATTAAGAGACTTCTCTTTTCTTCTTTGGTTTTAAGTGTGAAAGAAAGTTTAAGTTTGTAAAGAGTTCAAGTTAAAAGGATAAGTTATAGAAATTTGAGGTAAGGTGACTGCCCTATTTTATCCTCCTTATGTATGAGTTTGGGTAAAGAATTATGGATGTGTTATTATTAAGAACTCAAGGAATGATGAGTTCAATTTTTGGTTGCTACGATAAAGGAAATTTGGGGTTATTTTATGGACTATTTTATGTGTATATGTTGGGGACTGTCGAGCTGATATTGGGAATGACATGAGTAGTTTATATTGAAATATAGAACAAGGGGTGTAGTGGTAAGCCACCAAATTAAATGTTATATGTTTTTACTGCCTATTCCACTTTGTACATTATTTTAAGAGTGTAATGAAGCCAAAGTTGTTTCAGGGGATATTATAAGAATATGTATGGTATGTGGATGTAATTGGATGAGAATAGAGTTAAAGGAACACCCTTGATTTGATAAATTATACACTTACTGCCCGACTGCTATTTTGGTAAAGTTAAGAAGCCCAAATATGTTGGTTAGTTAATAATACTAGTATTACCATATACTTTATTGTAGATAAGTAACCCAAAAGGCAGGACGTTAATTTAGGTTAATATCAAAGTTGTAGGTGGAGTCATTTTTAATTATTGGATCAGGTTTTTTTCATTATAGTAAGGATGTTTGTTACAAGAAGAACTAAGAATATAGGTAAGCAAGTAGATGGGGCATCGGAGAAGGGAGCATCAAGTCACCACCTAAACAAGCTAATCAAAGTGAGGCTCAAGCTAAATTTGTATTACAAAGTTTTTCTACTCCTCCATCTCAAAAAGAGTTAAGGGGGAGAGCAAAACCCTCAGAATCCCCTAATGCCACTGAGCAAGATTTAAGGAATATAGTACAATTGTTGATTATTGAAATATGGAGGGGGGGAGGGGTTCGCACTACACTATGAGGGACCAGGTCTCTTAGAGTCAGACATACGCAATCAAATAGTCAAACAGTAAGGAAACTAAACATTACAGGAAATTAAAGAACACAAAGATTTAATGTGGAAACGTCCTTTCTTAAGGAAGGAAAAACCACAACTTACCCTCACACACACTCAACAATCCACTATAGTAAAAATCTTGATTACAGACTCTATTGGAACCTAACTCTAGGCTCAACCAGTTTTTAACAACTCTATTACAAACCTACCTTGACAACTCTGCCTAGAACTCACCTCGATATTGATTAACTCTAACCAATATCAACTCAGGTAACTCTAACTAAGCACTCTAAAAAACACAAGAAAAGAATTACTTGTATAACATGAGTAATTCAATTACCGAACAATAGATGACTCAAGAACACACACACTCTCAGCACACACAAAATTGGGACTTCAGCAATATTTGAATTTTTGGCAATTTTTTTTTGAACAATCTAATTGTAAGAACTAATAAATTGAGGATAATTCTTTTCTATTAATAGTTGAATAATGATTAGGGTAGATATATGATTAGACCAGGTATCCTAATAGGTACAAGCACACCTACATAGTTTGTTACACCAACAAATAAAACTACTCAGGATAATGACAACTGTACTGAATTCATGAAGACCTAGGGACCTAGTCCCTTGTTATCAGTTGATCATCATCAAAACAAGATGTAGCAATTTCCCCCCTTTTTGACAATGACAAACCAACCATAAATTTTGAGAATTAATGTTCATTCATCTCATTCAATCTGAGTGATCACCACTATTGTCGATGAATGTCCCCCTATCATTATGCACCATGCTCCCCCTATTAATATGTTATCATGCTTTACCAACATTCTCCCCCCTGTCACTATGCCATACTTCTAATACTTTTCCCTTGTCAATATGCCATCATACTTCACCAATATTCAACACATATGCACCTGGTACATGGTCCCTAACACCTCATGCAACACTCATCTGGTCTCTACTACAACCACATGAATTCAGTATTCCCTCTTTTGGCATCATTAAAAAGTGATAAAAGTAAACCAAAAGAAAAATAAGTAAAAGTTAGTTAACTCATGGCCACTGGGGCAGCGGTATCATGAAGAAAAACTTTAAAGTAAAGAAGAGATAGATGAGATGCACAAATAAAGATTCATTCATATGTAAAAGGTAAGTATCATTCTAGTGCATAATTTAAATATTTTTGAGAAAAAGCCACAAAAATCAAGAAAATTTAAACAGGTGAAGGACTTGTAAAAAGTATGTTGAGATATAGATCCATGTTATTGTTTTTTGTAGCATGACAGTGTAAAAATTCCTTGTTTAGATACCTTATGGTTGAAACTCTCTTCTTTTCTTTAGTATTGTTGGTTCTATACTCTTCAAAGACACTTGGATCCTTATTGGAAATATGTTGAATTGCCATTTGCAATTTGATAATCTCTACATCCTTAGTAGCTAAGTTGAGTTTCAATTTCCCTATTTCTTTGCTGAGCTCTTCTTGGGAGATATTACCCAATTTTTTTTCAACACATTCAGTTTTGATCAGAGTCTTCATACTAAACAATTGTATCACAGTTCCAGGAGTTCCATTTTCACAGGAAATACTAGAATGATCAAACACTCTATTCAACTAATATCCATAAGGAATGCCATGTTTTCTATTTTCTCATGAACAACTTTATGTATTTGCTCCATCATTAAAGCAGGTAAACTAATGAACTCAAAATTACTAAGACACTCCATTGCACACAAATTAGCAGCTGAAGCAATCTTCTTCTTTTGTGATCTAGGTAGAATCACTTTGTTACCAAAATCAAATATTAATTATATCTGACTTTTGAATGATTTCCTATTTACTGTAACCACATATTTTTCTTTTACCTTTGATACATTTTCCATAAAATCTATTGATAGCTGTTCCTTTTAGATAGTCCTTTCATCACTGATAGGAACATCCAAAATTTTCCCAAGTAATTTAGCATCAAGATTCAGCTTCCTCCCTTGAACTAGAGCAGTCATCTTCAGTTTGTCTTTAGAAAAATCTAGTGTGGAATAGAATTCTTTGACTACCTTATCAAAGATTGTGGGAATGGTTCCTTTCATAAGATGGATCCATCCTTTATGTTTAACAAACTCAACTAATTCCATCATACCTGGTTTTGTTAATACACCCGAGTCAAAGATCCTCCTAGTTAGTACCTTTTTATTTCTCAAGAACCTTTTTCACACTTCTTTAGACACAAACTTTCCTTCCTTCTCTATTTTTCCTTATATATAAATAATGATAGGTTCTCTTTCAGTCATTTTCCTCTTTTTAGGACTAGGTCCTTCAGAAGTCTGCTGCTTCGGTAGAACTTCTAGACTTCTCTCTTGGATTTTTGGTTATCTTACTAGCATTTTGTTCCTTAGGACCAACCACGCTCTTTCTTAGGCTATTTGATAGAAAGATAAGATTTTTAGCAACCTAGGCATCATCTATCAATATACTACCAGAAAGGTTATAAAGCTTCAAGGATGAATCGTCATCAATGAGTTAAGTGAAGAATGAGTTTAGTTTTGGAAAAGTAGGAGAAAAATGTATTTTTCAAGAAGGTTTGAGAGAGGATTTTTATCTATGCTAAGTTTAGAGTACTTTTAGAGACATGAGAATGAGAAATTAGCAGCCATTTGGAAATCCTTGTCACAAGAAGGCTATTTGTGGCTAGACTTTTTATTTTGACAATAGAAGGTTTGGGGATAGAAAGATTTTAGGGAACAAATAAGCACAAGGAAGGTATTTTTCAAACAATAAGATATGATCAATTTCAATTTTTGGGTAACTCATCATTTCTTTTAGGATAACACAAATTTCTGACATAGAGAGAGAGAAGACAGTTTTTTCTAATAGAGTAAAAAAATACACATTCATGATACTAACCTAAGAGATGGGACCAGGTCCCTCTATTTCTTGAGTGAATCCTCAACTTTGTGCATGTCACACTTGTCCTCCTCCCATGGGTGTATACCTGCAAAGTTTTGATAATGAGATAGACCAGCAAGGACATACTTTACCAAGGATACCTGTTTCCTGATCATAGCTATTTTTAAGGAGAAAAACGAATTCATCTACTAGGTTATGTTATTTTGATCAACCCCAGCCTCAACCTGTTCTTCAGAAATTATTGCTTGTGAAGATCCTTAGTGAAGATATCTGCTATTTGATCTTTAGTCTTGCAAAACTTCATACAAACAACTTTCTTCTCAATATTGTCTCTCAAAAAGTGATGTCTCACATCAATACACTTGGTCCTCTTATGCTGCACTAGATTATTGGCCATGTTGAGAGCACTTATGTTGTCACACATCAGAGGGATTGTGTCAAAGACAATCCTAAAGTCTTTTAGTTGTTGTTTGATACATAAAAATTAAGTACAACAAAAAACTACAACCATATAATTAACTTCAATAGTAGATAAAGTAACTGAATTCTACTTCTTAGAACCCCAAGAGATTAATATAGAACCTAGAAAATAAGCCATTCCTGAGGTACTTTTTCTATCCACCAGATATCCAGTATAATCAGTACCAGCATATGCTACAACATCAGAACTATCTCTAGAAGGATAGTATAGGATCAGGTCCCCTGTACCTTTCAGATACCTGAGAATTCTTTTTGCAGCTTTTAAATGAGACTCCTTAGGACAGGCCTAAAATCTTTCACATATTCCCACACTAAACACAATATCTGACTTGCTTGTAGTGAGATATAGTAAGGATCCAATAATCCCCCTATACATGTTCTTACTAATTAAGGGACCAAGTTCATCATTATCCATCTTGGAACTGGTTCCAATTGGAGTTTCAATTGGCTTGACATCTCCCACGTTGTATTTCTTTAGTATCTCCTTGATGCACTTCTCTTGGTAGATCATTGTCCCTTGAGAAGTTTGCTTGATATGCTGACTTAGAAAGAAACTCAGTTCACCCATTATGATCATTTCCAATTTACCCCTCATTAGATTTGCAAACTCTTCACATAGAGATTCAGAAGTAGCTCTAAGGATTATATCATTAACATATATCTAAATAGTCAGTAAGTTGCTACCTCTGGACTTTAAAAAGAGAGTATTTTCAATTTTTCATCTTTTAAAGACAGTTTCCAACAGAAAGTTTGAAAGTTTCTCATACCAAGCCTTAGGTGCTTGCTTAAACCCATAGAAAGATTTGTCTAATTTAAGTACATGATGATGAAAATCTGTATCTTTAAAAATTATAGGTTGTTTGACATAGCCTTCTTCCTTTAATTTTTCAATTAGAAAAGAACTTTTGACATCTATTTAGAAGATTTTGAACCCCATATAGGCAGGAAAAGCAATAAGAATCCTGATATCCTCTATCGTTACTATAGGGGCAAATGTCTCATCATAATTAATTCCTTCCTCCTGGTTATAGCCTTGAATAACCAACCTTTCTTTGTTTATGTTGATAGTTCCTTGTTCATCCTACTTGTTTCTGTAAACCCATTTTGTCCCAATAATTATTCTATCAATAGGTCTGGGGACCAGGTGCCAAACTTTACTTCTCTTAAATTTTTGAAGCTCTTCCAACATTGCATTGATCCAATCAGCATCATTCAGAGTTTTTTTCACATTTTTAGGAACAATTTAGGACAAAAATACTGAGAGTTCCATGAAATTTCTAGCTTGAGCTCTTATTTGAACTCCAGATTCCAAAGATGTAGTCAGATTCTTAAGTGGATGAGAAGATTTGTGCCTCCAATTTGACCTTCTGAGACTAGTTCTACTAGGACTAGGTCTTTGTGAATTTTGACTAGAACCTTCTTGTTGTTCTTCTTTTGGAGCTGGGGTCTGTGACTGTGATCCTATATCACCATCACTTTCATCATTCTTATCTGCATCATTTAGTCCTTGACCATCTTCTTCAATAATGTCATCCCTTTGAACCAGAATGAGTTCTTCTATTTTTGAATCTTCACCATCACTTGGATTCATTAACTTTCCTGACTCATCAAAGACCACATGCACACTTTCTTTATCATACATAGTTCTTTTGTTGAAAACTCTACATGCTTTTCTTGTTGAGGAATAGCCCCCAAATACTGCTTCATCACTTTTGGAGTCGGACATTCTTAGATTATTCTTCCCATTATTTAGGACAAAGCTTCCACACTAAAAAGGTCTGAAGTAGTAAAGCTTAGGATTTTTATTGAACACAATCTCATATGGGGTCTTGTTCAAGAGTGATCTGATGGAGCACCTATTTGTCACATAGGAGGAAGTATTTATAGTTTCAGCCCAAAAGTTCTTTGGAAGCCCACTATCAATTAGCATGGTCTTGACAATCTCTATGAGGGTTCTGTTTTTTCTTTTAACAACTTTATTTCCTGAGGAGTCCTTGGAGCAGAGAAGTTATGAATGATAACATTTTCAGCATAGAATCCTACAATTTGGGAGTTCTCAAATTCAGTTCCATGATCAGATCTGAATTTAGCAATCTTTCAATTTAGCTTCATTTGAATTTGCTTGGCAAAAATAACCAAAACCTCATAGGTTTCATCCTTGGTTCTAAAAAACATTGTCCAGGTGAACCTGGAGTAGTCATTCATAATGACAAATACATACTTCTTTCCTCCTGTACTTTTGACTTTAATAGGTCCACATAGATCCATATGCAACATCTCAAGGGGTCTAGAAGTACTCACCTGCTTCTTCAGCTTAAAGGAAGACCTGGATTGTTTTCTCTTAAAATAAGTATAACAAACCTTGTTTTCTAAAAAATTTATCTTTAGCATGCCACGAACCAGGACTTTTAAAATCAACTTGTTCAGCAAAGAGAAACTTACATGTCCTAGCCTTCTATGCCATACATAAACATCTTCATTTTGAACACTTAAGCAAGTTAATTCTCCATCAGCCACAGACTCTAAATCATCCATATATATATTTTTGATCCTTTTGGCCTTCAAAATAACTCTCCTAAATTTCTAGCTTGAAATAGTACACCCATCAGCTGAGAATTTGAGCTCATTACCTTTGTAACAGATTTAAAAAAACACCTTAGAAAACTGTACTTGAGGCAATTCACATAGTATGGATCTTCTATTGCTTGATCTGGAGATCTTCCAATCTCTTCCACACCATGAATATTGCCCTTTTTACCATGTCAAAAAGAGACACCCCAATCTTGAAGTGTCTTCAGAGAAAGAAAGCAGTCAGTCCTCTTTGTCATATGCTTTGAAAATCCACTCTCCATAAACCAGTTCTAACTGGATTCTCCTTCTCCTACCTACAAACATAGTCATTTGTTAGATTTGGGAATCCACTTGAGTTTGAGTTCCCAATAGAAAGACAAAGGTGTGATCAAATGTTTCTTGGCCCATCTAGGTGGAGAGTTTCTCTTCTTCATATTTTTCAAGGGCATAAAACCCTTAGGATAATAGTTCTCCTACTGGATGTATTTAGTACTGCTCATTCTAGATCTAACCCAATTCTAATATTTTTTCTTTAAGTGTCCATCTATTCCACAATGAGTACACAGAGGTTTGTGGACCCTATTTCTAATACCATGGATAGATTTTCCATGAGACCCAAGTGATTGGGATTTGTACTGATAGCCAATCCCTTTACCATTATTGATACTCTGACCAGTTAAATTAGAAAGCATTTAAGAAGATGTGGTCCATGTTAGTAATTTGTTATGTTTTTCCCTTAAATGGACTAGGTCCTTTTCGAATTATTCATTCTTATAAAGTGTAGTCATAAGATGCTTCTGAGAATTCCTCAACCTTTATTCAAGCTTAATTTGAAGCCTTGAAGTTTGTTTCATCCATTTACCATCAGAATAATTTACTTTTTCCAATTGACTCACTAAATTTGGATTCTAAGATTTCAACTTTGTGAATAATTCTTCTATTTTAGATATTCATAGCGCTCAAAATACACCTCCAATTGATGGGTGAAGTAGTCGTTGTAAAATGTAGTAAAACAACAAAGCTTGGGGTCAAATCTCAAGGGAATAAGCCAGAAATCTATCTTGAATTTTTTGAAATCACCGGGCAGTGCGGAAAAGAAAAAAAGGGGGGTTTTGTAGTACCTAGCTAAAAGTAACAATGCTTGGTTGCTTTTGGTTGTAAATAATATAAGACGAACACTAGGATTATGTTCCCCCTGGCTTCTAAACTCAACAAACTTATTGTTCATTGTCGAACTATTCCAATATCTTGCATGCAGAATAGATAAGTGATGTACCATCAATAGTTTTTTAGATGAGCTGACAGATTTCACCATTTACCTTTTGAGGCTTAGGATGTCGCCTTACTAACCCTTATCTTGATCCCAGTTAACTATTACTTTTTGAGACTCAAGTTATTAGATGAAAGCTAATGGTCATCTGCTATATTCAATTATGCGCAATGGATCAACAATTAACTCTCAAATTAATGTTGTGGTTCTTTTCTTGTCACCACCCCTCTTTTGGAGTAAGTATCAATAATCTAGGTAGGATATTAACGTTGGCCACATGTTAGGTGTAACGCCCCAAAATCTCATTCTGAGATGTCATACGGTGCTTAAGGCTACAAGTAGCCCTAAAGCTAACCCTTTGAGCCTGTTACTACTTCTAACACTTACTTTTAAGATGTGTAAAGCAAAACAATGGCACTTTCATAACATATCTCAACTGAAATAACAAAAGAATACTATCTGAATAGCAACATGCTGAAAAGTCTAAAACACCACTGATAGTCTAGTCTGACAAAGCCTCTACTACTCAAGAACTAGAGAGCCATTGGGATAGATCCCCAACTGACTCATACTCAACTAAAAATAAATAAACCAACTACTATAAAGACTGAAATCAGGGAAAACGGGTCCTCGGACCATTAGGAATCACAAACTATGGAGGTGTAGATCAAGGTATTCAAAGATCACCGACACTGCTGAGATTGAGCACCTGAACCTATATTACGAGACAATGTAGCACACAGACGTATATGTGGATCAATACTTTAAGGATGTACTAGGTATATTGGGGTGTATGCGATACACAAAATAATAATATCATCAATCTTTACAGAAAACATGAATGCTAATATAACTGACTCACATAGCTCGAATAATCTCAAAATGTATATCTCATAAATTATGATTAATGGAAACACATAGTATAAATCTAATCTCAAGGAACATACTTTACTTTATAAACTGATTACTTACTCTTACTAATAGGGAACACTACTTTCTTCTAGGGAAAATTTTACTTTAAGAAACTACTCTGAAAAATCTTGCTATTAGGGAGGTTCTCTTAACCAACATACACCATGTGAGCTACATGGAATTCAATGTCTTGTCCTCCTAAGGAAGAAACCTCACATTGGGGAGAGGCATCATACTCTTGCCAGGGAGTATAACCTCAACTCAGTGATCACTATCTCGGCCTCGAGCCCATAAATCTCAATCCTATAGTGGCACGTAGTTCTGGGGTATGAAACCGTAGTAACTTACCTAACTCGGTGCTAAATACTACTCCCTTTAGTTAGCTAAGCGCATCACATGGAAATCCACTTTAAAATAATCTTGTGGTTCATAAGGAATCCAACTATAAAATCTGTTATCTCATTTAGAAAAGTGGATTTCAAAGCTACTATGACTATTAAGGTCAAAACTTTCTCAATAATCTCAAAATACTCAAATCATGGGTGCTTATAGCACAAAAGTTCTTAAAATTACAATCTCAAATAGGGATTAATGACCCATATGTTAATATCACGTTAAGATGTATTAAAATTCATACTCGATATCATAAAGATTCATAAATCATATAGAAATATGCAAATATTTAGTAATATGCATTATAATCTCAACATACTCATGTACTTCAATTTCTAAAACATTGAAACCATCATAATCTCAAGAAATAATAACATAGGGTATAAACCCATACTTTAGTTTCATAAGAAAATATGTAAAACCATATATCTTTGTAATTAAAATAACTTTTGGGCATAAGGACGAAAGGAGTGTCCTTGTTCAAATCCCATATACCTTAGATTATGACTTGTAGATGAACAAACTTGCTTGAGACTCTTTTTCATACTCTTGAGTGAGGGTTCTTGAAGTTTTTGACTTGGGAACTTTGAATCTTAACTCAATTTGTAGAAATTATGGTGGAATATTAAGGTTCTTAGAGTAAGATTTGGATTTGCTCTTAAGGGTTAATCTTGAGAGAAAACCCTAGTTCTTAGTGCATTGGATGATTCTGAAGTTCTATATTTCATTTTGATATATCCAGGTGTTAAAAAGTGTGAAAAAAGACAAAAAAAGCCCTTTTAAAAATGGCTTTAAAATGCTGAACATGATCTGCGATGGCTTGTGCGATGGTCTATTGTTGGATTGACGGTCCGTCGGTCCGACCTTCGCACTTGGACTAGAATAGGGGCTCGCTGCCTTAGTAGCGACAGCTTGAGTGATGGTCCATCGCAAACTGGACGGTCCGTCGGCCTGACCATCGCACTTGGCCAGTGGATAGGCTTACTTCCTTGGTTACGACGGCTCGAGCGGCGGTCCGTCGCAAGCTCGACGGTTCGTCAACCTGCACGTTGCACCTGGGCAATTATGATAGCTCTCAATAAAATGGCCCTAAATTCTAACTTCGATACTGGATTTGGATGAAATCAGTATTGTTGGAATGCTAATTAAATTTCCCACACGATAAAAAGTTAAAATTAGGAAAACTCTATCTGATTTAAACACTACTCACTTTGGAAGTTATTTCTTAATTTTATAGAGATATAATTTAGACTTAAGGAAAGTTCAGGGTATTACATTAGTAAATTAATAGGATTAAAGAAAACCCAATACATGCAACAATATTTACCTAGAATGACTTGAAACTTTCTCTACTTCGTTAATCTGTCAGGGTTCCTACAACCCTAGCTACGGGAATTAGGTGCTCATAGTTATGAGATCAATCATGGAATCCACAAACAAAATTAAAAAATCAAACTCACAATAATGAAATAATAAATCCCAAAGTTTTAAATTGAACAACAAACACAAAGAACAACAAGATGTTTGAGAACTTGGCACCCAAGGGGCCTCCTTCTGGATCAATCAATATGTGAATGTATATGTCTGAATAATGTCAATGAATAGAATAAAATAAACAAATCCAAAGGGTATTTATAGATTACAAGAAACCCTAGAGTTCAAATCCTAAATAAAATAGGAAAACTTAATTATCCATACATAATAGGACTTAAAAGCCTCTTAAGAGTGTAATTGGCATACATGGAAGCCCTAGAACCAAATCCTAAATAAAATAGGAGAAAAGTGGTTTGGGATGTACAATCCAATTGATAGATTACTGAATTAGCTTTCCAACAATACCAATTTTCCCTTAATCCAATTGAGGGGTGAAAAGTTATGGCCAAAAGCACTGTCAGTTGTCGGGATGAACAGACGGTCTGTACCTGCGCTCTGACCTTGAGCGAAGGTAGTACGTGTAGTACTGGTACTGGAAGAAGGTATAGGTCAATGGTAGCGGTGGAAAATATCCTGCAAGATTAGCTTTTGGTATTTTTGACTTCTAGCACTTTCTTTGCCTACGTGCGGTCTATAGGTCCTATTTGCGGTCCATATGTTGACTTAGTAAGTGCTGGGAGTCACCTTTTTAGACTTTCTTCAATTCTCAACATTCTTTGATCAAGAACAAGTTGTAAATTATCCCGAACATCCATAAATGCACCAAAAATAAGCCAAAATATCATTTTTATCTTTTTCTCTATTTAGCATCCAAAACACTCTAACAACTCCTCAAATCCAACAAAATAGACTTAAGTACATGTATATTGTCATAGTTTTAAGCATTGTAAGTGCTATATATTCATAGCACATCAAAACCCTTAACTTAGAATGTTGCATGTCCTCAGGCAACAAAACATAACAAAACAATACGTCAATTCATAACCAAGTGAAACCAAAGATACCTATGGTAGTAAATCTTCAATTTTAGCTCAAAATCCTTACCCTCTCAAAGTTTAATACTATAAAACCCAACAGTGTGTATTAATAAAGCACGACAATGTGACACAAAGTAATCAAGATATGGAATTACATTAGCAACAAACAACCATCCATATATACAAGTTACGCTACCCAAACAAGTAAGCAGCTAGCAATACAACCCATGTGCCCTCACAGTAAAGAAGTCCCACTCACTCATATATGAAATCAAGTATGTCGGTGCAGGGACGGTCATAAGACACTCACACTCACAAAAGTTCTAATTAATGCATGTCAAATACCATAGGCTTTCCCTTATTTTCTTTACCTTAGCTTTCAGACAGTCAAGTTAGGATCTCTATAAGACTTTTCTCGGCTTGTATTGTAGGCTTGGGGATAGTATGATACATATGGACTTTTAAAGTGACTAAGCCTCCTTGGCACTACACTAACTTTGCGGTCACATTTATTAACCAATTTCCTTTTATACCAACCTTATTTCTCTATTTCTATTATTTATGCACATTAAGGTTGGGTGTGGTTTCTTTGTTCTTTTTTTCACAATTTTCTTTTGTTTGTGTTTTTTTTGCTTTCACACCCAAACCTACTTTTTTCGCTTATTTTACCCTTTTTCACACCCAATTTACAATACGTACCCCTATGATAGCCACCCTCAACTTAAGCGATTTGCCTCAGTTGAGGTGCACTATGTCTGAGGAAGGACCAGGGCCAAAATACGTTCATTGTAACACAAATGGGATGGTGAAAGGTGTAACAAGAAAAATAGGCATTCAGGCTCAAAATTGGGATCAAGGGATATAATTCACACATGGAAGGTCATTTAGCTAAAAGTGGACTAAAATCAAAACGACCTATGATCCTGTCCTAACTGAATAAGCTTCAACCTAGGCAAGACTAACCAGTCAAGTTCTGAATTCAACATACAATGGAAACTAAGTAGTTTCGCAAACATATGGAACAGAGTTACATCACAAGCTACTACCTATCCAATTTATGCTATTGTTAGCAATGATTATCATATTCCTAGTTCTAATGCCATAACAAGATTCACAATAGTCACATACATATATATATGCACACAATTAAAAATATGTTATTGGAGAGGTATTATTATTTATCTCAAAAATAAACAAAAATAAGTCAACTTCCTTAGATACTTATTTTTCTCCTAGTTAACCATAAAATATAAAAATAAAACACAATACACCTAAACATGACGACTCTACTAGGAACAATACTCCAGGGAAAAGAAGAACTATAACAAAAATCCCAAGAGGACATCAAGACCCATAAGCAGCCCTATCCCCAACTTAAAATCATGCATTGTCCCCAATGCATCAAACCACTACAAAATAAGAGAATTAGTAACATACCTGTGGCACCATAGGTGCAGAGTTCTGTTGTCAATCATGTAACACGAATACAAACAACCAAATATCTTGGGTTTTCTCTCAAGAAGTTCCTGATTTCACATCGTAGCATGATGGGACTTGGTTAGGTACTTGGACTTTCCCAACAAGCCCATGGGTACCTTGATTACCCAGACTTTATCAAGGTAGCCCAAAATTTTTCATATAATTTTCTCTTTCCACTTTGAACTTATAATCAACACCCCTAATTGTTTTTCTGATTTTCTATAATGCTCACGGGGCGGAGGTAGAAAAATAAAGGACCCAAGAAAAAGATGTGGAATATTGTACTTCTTGGACTTTATGTGAGGAATGTAATTCTTTGATTCTGGCATATGAAATTCAAGAATATAGACATATGTTTCCTCTATCTAGCACTCTTCTTTAGGCTTGGATGGCTCGATCAAGATCTGAGTATCCAAACACAGTATGGAAAAATGCTTTGAATGAGGTACAATATGCCCCAACTCAGGAATTGCATCCTATTTTACATCCCTACATAATTCTAGTATCCTTTTCTTAAGCGTGACACTACTCATAAGAGCATGAGTAATTTCAGACTCCTCCAATTTTAGCTCTTCAAGTTTTCTTTTAAGAATTCTTTTAGTATCCTATCAACCATAACTAATATTTTTGGCATTCCATGCAGCAGCATTTGCATTCAACTTCATTTGTAAGTATTAAATATCATAACTAAACCAATCGACCTTTTGAATAAGCTTATGATTATTGTGGAAAAGGAGTGTTATTTTTTCCAATAGGCTATTCTTATGTGCACACACTATATTTTCTACACTCCTACAATAATGCACCCTCTCAAAAGGAAAAGGATCACTAAATAAAGAATCATCATCACTCAATACTTTCTCTGGCCAGGTTGTCATCTCAAGAAGAGTAGGTCACAAAATAAAAAAAACAATAGAAAATAAAACTCGATAACTCCAACAACTTCAATAAAAAATTTTGAGACTGTCACCATATTCCCCGACAACGATGCCAAAATTTGACAATGCTCAAAATATACCTCCAATTAAAGGGTGAAGCCGCCGCTGTCAAATATAGTAACCCAATGAGGGTTGGGGTCAAATCCAAAGGGATTAGGAAAAAAGTTTGTCTCAAATTTTTTGAAATCACAAGGAAGCACTGAAAAGTAAAAAGGGGGGATTTGTAGTAACTAACTAAAAGTAACGAGGTTTGGTTACTTTTGGTTGTAAACAATCTAAGCCAAATACTAGGTTTGTGTTCCCCAAGGCTTCTCAACTCAGTAGACTTATCGTGCACTGTCAAACTATTCCAATGTCTTGCATGCATAATCGATAAGTTATGTACTATCAACAGTCTTTTGTTATGCTGATAGATTTCATCCTTTACGTTTTAAGTCTTAGGTTGTCTGTTTACTAACCCTTATCTTGATCCCAGTTAAATATTACCTTTTTAGTCTATTTTTATTAGATAAAAGCTAACGGTAATTCACTATATTCCATTTTCTAAAATGGATCGACAATTAACTCTCAAATCACTATTGTTATCTTATTTTCCTAGTCACCAATCCTCTTTTGGAGTAAGTAGCAATAATCTAGGAGGGATCTTAACATTGGCCACCATCTAGTAAATTAATAAGAACAAAGAAAACCCAATACATGAAAAAATCTTTATCTAGAATGACTTGATACTTTCTCTACTTCATTAATCCTCCAGGGTTCCCACAACCTAGTCAAGGGAATTAGTCGCTCATAGTTATGAGATCAATCATGGAATCCACAGAAAAAATTACAAAATTAATCTCACAATAATAAAGAATAATTATCAAAGTGTTAAATTCAATAACAAACCAAGAACAACAATATGTTTGAGGACTTGGTCCCAAATGGCCCTCCTTCTTAACCAATCAATATGTGAACATATATGTCTGAATAATGTCAATAAATAGATCAAAATAAGTAAAGCCAAAGGGTAATAATAGATTACAAGAAACTCTAGAGTTCAAATCCTAAATAAAATATGAAAACTTAATTACCCATACATAATAGGACTTAAAAGCCTTATAGGAGTGTAATTAGGATACATGGAAACCCTAAAATCAAATCCCAAATGAAACAGAAGAAATATGGTTTGGTAAGTCCACTCCAATAGATATATAATTGAATTAACTTTCCAATGATACCAATTTTTCCTTAATCCAATATCGGGGTGAAAATTTATGGCCAAATTACTGAAGCACTTTCAGTTGTCGGGATACACTTTCGGTCTTTACCTGCGCTCTGACCTTGGGCGCAGGTAGTACTTGTGGTCCTGGCCCTAGGCACCGGTATAGAGTACAGGTAGCCGGTGAAAATATCCTGCAAGTTCAGCTCTTGAGATTTTGGACTTTTGCACTTGCTTTGCCTAAATACGGTCCGTAGGTCCTATTTGCGGTCCATATATTGACTTAGTAAGTGTCAAGAGTCATCTTTTTTGCTCTTCGTCAATTATCGAACATGATTTGACCAAAAACAAGCTGTAAATTATCCCAAACATTCATAATTGCACCAAAAAGTATCCAAAAACATCACATTTCATCTTTTTCTCGAATTTAGCATCCAAACCTACTTTCCTGCAAAACACTCCAAAAATGCCTCAAATCCAACAAAATAGACTTAAGTGCATGCATATTCTCATAGTTTTAAGTATTATAAGTGCTATATATTCATAGCATATCAACACCTTGAACTTAGAATATTGCATGTCCTCAGGAAACAAAACATAACAAAATAATACGATGATGCTTAACCAAGAGAAACCTAAGATACCTATGGCAGTCAATCATCACTTTTAGCTTAAAATATTTACCCTCTCCAAGTTTAATACTTTAAAACCCAGCTGTGTGTATCAATGATGCACAACAATCTAACACAAAGGAATGAAGCTATGGCATTACATTAACTACAAACAACCATACATATATACAAGTTACACTACCCAAACAAATAAGCAGCTAGCAATACAACCCACGTTCCTTCACAATAAAAAAGTCCCACTCACTCATATATGAAATCAAGAAGGTCGATGTAGGGAAAATCATGAGACACTCATACTCACAAAATAAGTTTCAATTAATTTATGTCAAATACCATAGACTTGCCCTTATTTTCTTTACCTCATCTTTCAGAAAAACAAGTTAGGATCTCTATAGGACTTTTCTAGTCTTGTAATGTAGGCTTGGGGATGGTATGATGCATATGGACTTTTTAAGTGACTAAGCCTCCTTGGCACTACACTAAATTTGGGGTCTCACTTATTAACCAATTTTCTTTTATTTCACCCTTATTTATCCCTTTTTATTCTTTATGAACATTTAGGTTGGGTGTGGTTTCTTTATTATTTATTTTTCATAATTTTTCTTTTCTTTTTCTTTTTCTTTTCTTTTCTTCTACACCCAACCCTAATTTTTTTTTCTCTTGTTTTACCTTTCTTCACACCAACTTTACATTGCATACCCCTATGATATCCACCCAAAACTTAAGTAATTTGCGTCAGTTGAAGTGCCCAGTGTCCAAGAAGGACCAGGGCCAAAACAGGTTCATTATAACATAAATGGGAAGGTGAAAGGTGTAACAAGAAAAATAGGTATTCAGACTCAAAATCGGGATCAAGGGATATAATTCACACTTGGAAGGTCATTTAGGCTAAAAGTGGACTAAAATCAAAATGGTCTATGCTCCTGTCCTAATTAAATATCGTTCAACCTAGGCAAGGTTTACTAGGCAAGTTATGAATTCAACATACAAAAGGAACTAAGTAGTATATCACAAACATATAGAACCTAGTTACATCACAAGCTACTACCTATTAGGTTTATGCAATTGTTAGCAATAATTATCATGTTTCTAATTCTAATACCATGACAAGATTCACAATAGTCACATATATGTACATGAACAAAATTCAAAAGCAGACAATTGGAGAGGTATAATCATGTATCTCAAAAATCAACAAAAATATGTCACCTTCCCTAGATAATTATTTTCTTCTAGCTAACAATAAACAATCATGAAACAAAATATAATACACCAAAACATGTCGGATCTACTAGTAACAAGAATCTAGGGAAAAAAGGCACGACAACAAAAAACCCAAAAGGACATTAAGACCCACAAGAAGCCCCACCCCCAGCTTAATATCATGCATTATCCCCAATTCATCAAACCACTACTAAACAAGAGATTTAGGAACATACTTGTGGAATCATAGGTGCGGAGATCTGATGTCAAGCACGTAACACAAATACAAATAACAAAATACCTTAGATTGCCTTCCATGAAGAGCCTGATTTTACGTCGTGGCGTAACGGGACTTGGTTGGGTACTCAAACTTTCCCAACAAGCCCATAGGTACCTTGATTGATCAAACTTCATCAAGGTAGCCTAAAAGTTTGCCTCCTATTTTCTCTTTCCACTTTGAACTTATAAACTACACCTATAAATTTTTTTCCGATCTCCTATTATGCTCATGGGGAAGAGGTAGAAAAATAAAGGACCCAATAAATAGATGTGACATGTTAAACGTTTTGGCCCTTATGTGAGGAATGTAATTCTTTGATTCGGGAATAGAAAATTCAAGAATATAGATATATGTTTCCTCCTTATTATCGAAACACAATGTGGAAAAATGCTTCGAATAATGTCCCATATGCCCCAACTCAGGAATTCCATCCCTTTTTACATTTCCACATAATTCTAGTACACTCTCCTTAAGTGTGACACTATCCATAAGAGCATGATTAATTTCAGACTCCTTTAGTTTTAGCTACTCAAGTTGGATTTTTAGAATTCTTTCTGTCTCACAACCCATAACTAAGTTGTTGGGCGTTCCAAGCAGCATAATTTGCATTCAACTCTTCTAGTGGTAGTAAACATCTAAGCCAAACCTGTCATCTTCTTTAATAAGCTTATGATTATTGGACTTCTGGCACTTGCTTTGCCTACGTGTGGTCCGTAGGTCCTATGTGCGGTCCATATGTTGACTTAGTAAGTGTTGAGAGTCATCTTTTTAGCTCTTAATTCAATTCTCGAACATGATTTGGTCACGAACAAGTTGGAGATTTTCCTAAACATCAACAATTCCACCAAAGAGAAGCCAAAAACATCACTTTTCATCTTTTTCTTGAATTTAGCATCCAGAACCTAAAATCCTGCAAAACACTCCAAAAACTCCTGAAATCCAAAAAAATAGCCTTAAGTACATGCATATTCTGATATTTTTAGGCATCATAAGTGCTATATATTCATAAAACATTAGATATCTGAAGAGTTAACACAATCAATTCTAGCTCTTGATTTTCTATGTTCTCTTCTAGAGTATTTTTCTCAGCAGTCAGTTCACATACAGAATCAATGAACACATTTGCTAGCTTTTTTATCTTTCTAGCAGAGCAGTTATCTAAATTTTTCATAATGTCATAGAGAGTTACCTCACTTTCTTCTTCATATTCAGTGTTTACCATGAGAACAAACAAGGAATCATAGGTAACTTCACACTCCTCTTCAGCCAGCATAGAAACAACTTTATTCTTTTCAGTTTTATCAGATTTATTTGAGAAATCTCCCCAAAATGCTAGGTCCAGCTTTACTGCATAGTTAGCTGTAGCCTTTCTTTTTGATTTTACAGGGACTTTATCCCTGTTCTTTGCTTTGTCACCTTCAGTCTTGAGATATTCATTGTAATCTATTTTGTGCATTGGACAGTCCTTAATGAAATCCTCAGAACTTCCATATTTGTGACAAACTTCAACAGTGCCTCCTTTTTTTATGCCACTTCATCTTCTTTGAAAAGTGGTCAACAGTGCCTCCTTTTTTGCTGCTACTTTATCTTCTTTGAAACTGACCACTTTTCTTCATAGCTCAAACAATATTTTATGCCAAATAGGCAACATCACTATCTTTTTCACTCAAATCAAATTTTGAAGCCTTTAATGCCAGAGATTTTCCCTTTTTTCTTCTTTTTTCTCTTGTCCTTGTTGCTTATTGAGCTTATAAGTCTTTAGATTACCAATGATTTCATCCATAATGAGAGTATTCAAGTTATTCGCCTCAGTAATAACATCCACTTTTCTTTCCCAGGACTTAGGAAGGACACCTATGATTTTTCTCACTTGCTTATACAAGGGAATCACTTCTTCTAAGCAGTGTAGCTCATTTTTGATAGAAGTGAATGTATGCATTTCTTGAATTATCTCTCCTTCCTTCACAAAAAAAGTTTCATACTAAGTAGTTAGCTTGTTAACTTTGGAATCATTCACATCAGTTATTCCTTCATGAGCTATCTTCAGGAAATCCTAAATTTTCTTAGCATTTTCACAAGCATAAATCCTATTATACTCATAAGTTCTATACCATAGAAAAGAAATTTTTTTGCCTTGTAATTCTTCTCAACTTTTTTCTATCTTTATCATCAAACTCTCTCTATTTTTGACAACCATCCTTCTTATGTATCCTTCTTTGACATCTCTAACAGGTACATGAGGACCATCAAGTATTATATCCATCAGCTCACTATCATCAGCCATAATAAAGTTATATATCCTAGTTTTCCACCACCCATAGTACTGCCTATTAAAATAGGGTGGTTCAGTGGTAGATTACACTTCTTTTAGATTAGATGGAGAAGCCATTATCAATAAATCTCTGTAGGTAGGAATCTTTTAGAGTGTCCTTGCTCTAATACCAATTGTTTAAATGCGGGGGAGAGGGGCTTGCACCACGCTATGAAGGGCCAGGTCCCTTAGATTCAGACACAGGCAGTCAAACAGTAATGCAGAAATAAAACCTTGCAGGAAATTAAAAAACACAAAGATTTAATGTAGAAACCTCTTTTCTTAAGGGAGGTAAAACCACAGCTAGCCCTCATAAGCACTCAATAATCCACTATAATCAAACTTTTGATTACAGACTTAATTGGAACCTAACTCTAGGCTCAACCAGTTTGTAACAACTTTATTACAATCTTACCTTGACAACTCTGCCATAAGCTCGCCTCGATATTGATTAATTATAGCTAGATTAACTTAGGTAACTCTACCTAAGCACTCTAGAAAACACAATAAAAAATTACTCTTATAACAGTAGTAATTCAATTACAGACAAATAATTGACTCAAGAATGCACTCTTTCTTAGCATACACAAGGTTGGGACTTGAGCAATATTTGAGTTTTCACCTATTTCTCTCTCTGAACACTGTGATTAAAAAAACTAATGAATTAAGGAGCATTACTTTCTATTTATTGATGGATAATGATTAGGGTATAAATACAATTGGTCCAGGTGTCCTGATAAGTACAAGCTCACCTGCACAGTTTGTTACACTAAATGACAAAATTGCGCAAGATAGTGACAATTGTACTGAATTCATGAAGACCGAGGGACCTGGTCCTTGTTCTCAGCTAATCATCATTAAAACAAGATATATCATTGAATCATACAGTTGCTGGAAATGCTCAAGGATAGGCTATTCCAACTATAGGTTCTAGTGGTGTAGATAGGGTCGCTAGTCTTTGGATGCAGAATTTTCTTAAATTAGATTATCCCACATTCATTGAATTAGATCTTAATAAAGATCTACAAGACTTTGCTTTGGATATCAAGCATATATTTTTTAAAGAGAAAAATCAGCTAGTAGCATATAGATTAAAAGGAGAGGCTATATCATGGTATAAAGACTGGAAATGTTCTAGGGTTATCGACACACCTTCGACGACTTGGAAAGAGTTCAAAGAGGCATTTCTTTATCATTAACTTTCATTTGAGATTTGAGTGGCCAGTACAGATTAGTTATTAAATCTTCACCAAGGGAATATGAGCACGAGAAAGTCCAACCTCTAATTTAACTCTTTGGATGGGTGTGCATTCGATGTAGTAGCTAACATTAATAATAGAATTCATCGATATATCAATAGATTTGATCTGTATCTAGTTAGATATTATACTATTATTCATGTGAACAAAGACATGAATATAGCTAGGATACAAGCTTTTCCATAAAAAATAGAGGATCAAAGGCAAAGACAAAGAACCCAAGAATAAAAAGTAGGGCATTCCAAGAGGGACAGATCTATGGGCAGTTTATGGCATCCCAAGGAGAGTTTAGGCCTTGGTTTTTTATTAGACCGCCTAGGCCATCATCATTATATTCTGCAACTAGTGCTCCACCATGGTTTCAAGGGTCCAAGGGCAATCAATTTGTGAAAGAAAGTGATAGTTAAAGTTCACGAATAATGAGGTATCAAGAACAAGGGTATATGAACAAATTAAGACCATTTCGGCAGCCATGTAAACAATGTGGAAAGATTCATTTAGGTACATTTGTTTTGGGACAAATGTTTGCTTTGGTGTGGTATATCAGGGAATATGATGACAAAATGCCCATAAAGGGGCATAGGTGGTATGTCATGGCCTACTGGATCAACCATTGCATCGTTATCATTGGTGCCTTTGTTAGGTAGGTGTATACGGCCTATTGATCAACACCTAAACAACACTTAAAATAGAAGATAAGTGGTCACTCTCAAGTAAAGTAATCCAACTAAAGTTGGGGTCGAACCCACAAGGAATATGTGGACTTGTCTCTTTAGTTTGTTGGAATAAACGGGAAGTACTAAAAGTAAATAGAGGGTTTGTAGTAGTAACCTCAAACAAGTAACCAAAATCAAAAGCTTTGGTTGTAAAGAGTCAGAAATGAACACTAGTCTTGTGTTCCCCTGGCTTCTAACTCAGTAGGCTTCTCGTGCACAATCTAACTATCAAATTGTTGCACATGGAATCTGGTAAGTTAGGTATCACCAACCACCTCTCAGTATACTTTATGAATTTCACTCATATCCTCTTGGTCTTAGAGCATCACCTTACCAACCCTTAACTTGGACCCTAGTTTTAACTATCTCCTCTTGATCTCAGTTGATTAGATATAAGTTGATCGTCTAAAGTAGATAATTCAGGTAAAATTATTTCGGTAATTAGCCCCAAATCACTATTGAGATCTTCTTTTCCCAATATCTACCTCTTTCTCAGGTTCATAGTGAATACAGGTTGGATCCTAACATTTGCAACCGTTAAAAAATAAATAAGTACAAAGAAAACCACTATGCATACAACAACTAACTAGAAAGATTAAACACTTCCTTTACTTTGTTATTCAGCTAGGGTTCCCAAAAACCTAGCTAAGGGAAGTAGATACTCATGTTTGTAATATGATTAAAGGAATTCATAATTGAAGACATTCAAACAATATCACAAAAATCAATGAATAAAACCCAAAGTCTTTAACTAAATAAAAAACCAAAATCAATACTAAGCCATCCCAAGATCAAAAGTTTGTTTGTAAGTATATAGAGTGCGTAAACTAATTAAAACATCAAAAGGGTATATATAGGTTACAAGGAAACCCTAGGAAATAACTCCTAAACAAAGAAGGAAAATTAAGGTCGACGGCCACTTATTGGGCCACCTACAGGCCTTAGGTGGAACCTACGGACTGTAGGTGGTCCCACGTTGGTGCACTGGTCTTCAAACACTATATAAACTCTTTAAAGTTTACTTTTATAGAACCTACTTTTTCACCTATGGTCTGTAGGTCGAACCCATGGGCCGTAGGTGTCCTTCGTAACTGACAAGGTCTTCTTTTCTACACTTTTGAGTCTCTGGATCTTAATTTTTGACACCTACTTTGGTACCTATGGATCGTAGGTACCACATATGGGTCGTAGGTACCCACTTCTTTAGTCCAAAACTTTGATTTTCACTTCTTTATTCCAAAATAATCCCAAAACCTAGTTTTTCTACAACAACCTTAGTAACTTGCTTATTTTCATCATTTTAAGCATTGAAAGTGCTATGAACCCATAGCACATCAATGCCCTCAACTTAGAAGGTTTGTATGTAGAACCTTATTCGTCCTCAAACATTTGCAGTCAACACTATACCCAATTAAGCTTAACATCACAACCTAGGTGAAATTCTTATGTTGGGCACTAACAAAGCTAATAATGACTTTGTAGCTCAAAATATATCAATTGAACTCTAAAATAAAAATGGGATTATTCCCTTCAAACATCTTAACCTCAAAAGTCAACTTCAAATTTATTTGCAAACTCAATCCAAAAACATTATAAGTCACTCGACTATCATCCACATGTACCCTCATGACAAGAAAGTTTCCCATATTCACTCACAATATTATAGTATACAATGGAATAGGAATATCATAATTAAATCACTCATTCTCAACAAAGAATTCTTACATGATAGATAATGAACCATAAGCTTGCCCTTAGTGTACTACTATACTAATAGTTAAATATTGGGGTGAAGGATCAACTAGATCTTTCATGGTTTCAATGTAGGCTAAGGGACGAGTAGGAACTCTTTAGGAAATAGTGGCTAATCTCCCTAATAACTTTAATATATCACTTTATACAATTAAGATCAATCTTTAAGAACCACTTTTACTTTTACTACCTTCACACATCTTTTGTTTTTCCCCATCTCATTAATATACAATATGGTGGAAGTATTTTCTATTAATTCATGATCCAATTTCGAGCACAAAGTTTCTTTTTCACTCCTAACTACAATACATCAACTTTTCACACCAATAATCATTACTTTGGCACTTCCCTATCACCTTAAGATTAATCAAAGAAGGGATTAGGATATGTATAATGCTACCAAAGAAACCAGTTATAGGCTCAACGGGGCTAACTAGGGATACACATAAGGGTAGGTAAACAAGGTCTAAAACTTCGGCTATTAACAAAAGTGCCTATATTATTTTCTATACCCAACATTCTTTATTTTGCATTGTAAGCACATCGGGCAAGTTCTATACATCACTTTACATGTAGGATGACTAAAACAAATCGCTCGCTCTTGGTGTATGCTAGATTCAAGTAGGATCCTTATGGTTTCCGATCTCAGACTTCTAGATCAAATTCAAATTTTAAGCCAACAAACCAAAAATTACACCTATTAAGATTAAGTATATAAAAATAGCTTCCCTTTTTAGTCTATCACATTCTTTTGTTTCAAGCCAACAATGTTTCAAGTTATTGTCCCAATGGCCCAACACAAAGCATTTCTCCTTAAGTTGTTATTCGGTTCTCATCACTTCTAAATTTCCTATGATCAACTCCCCTTAAGACGGTCGCCATCCATCCATCATAGGGGTGGGCACCTAACTATGATGACTTATTAAGAATTGCCTTAAGGGCAAAACTAGAATTTGTGACTATTAAGCAACATAACTACTATAGTCCCTTCAATACTAACTATTACTGACCATATCATTTCAAATAGTTAAAATGAATCCAAAACAAAAAAAGAATAAAAACCATCCAAATAAAAATACCCAAAAAAATAAAAACAAATTACCAGGAATGAGAGTGAGATGTCAGATACCACCACCCATACTTAATCTGAAGCACTATCCCAATTCTTATAAGAAGACCTGGCGTACAACTCCCTGATCAGGACTCGTCCATGTTATCATCATCTACATCATCATCTGGACCATGCTCCTTAGCTTCTATATTGGGATGGTCTTCATCCTTGGAATCAATGTCTAAATCTTGCAACTACCTCTGCTTATAAATGAGCACATCATCATCAATAATCTCAACAAAGTCTAGACCTATCCTTAATAAAGTTCTGGCATGGTGACCCAGTGGGTAATCCAGATCCACTACATAAATTTCCTGGTCCATTACTGGTCTGTCCTTTACTCATAGCTGTTGCATCTGCAGTCCATACATCCTAGCTGTAATATCATCATTTTGATCCTATCTCTCAGGCATAGTGAGTACCGACCTATGAGCCGCAGCTAAACTTCTCACTCTCATCATATCAAAAGGGCGTGTATCCATAATAGGCTTGTAATCCAGGTCTTTTTCCTCAACCCTGTGCTTTCTAAAAAATCTGGTAAGTAGTCCACCAAACTCATATTGGTGTCCCTCATGGTATCACGCCTTTTTCATTGTAGAAAAATGACAGCACCTATATTGATATCAATGTCATCACACGTAAGAGCATCAATTAAATGTAACCATCACCCATAAGAGCATAAATTAGACATACTCTATCACGTATGATGTTAGTCATATATTTGTCTTGAAAAAAGAAATGGTAGACAATATTCCCCTACATGCGCACCTCCCTATTTATTTGAGGATAAGGAATGTTTGAATGGAGATCAGTGCCTCATTGCTAAGTCCACCTAGCAGCAGATGTAGTACCATACAATAGGTGTCAGAGGTGGGCATATAGATGAGTAATATTCAGCTGCCCCAAAGGCTCTACATTAGCTTTGGGAACACCTAACAAATCATTCAAGTCCTTGGCAATAAAGGTGACCACTTTCCCATGAATCTTCACCTCATGGTATGGGTATCTGGGTCCCAATTGGTATAAAATTCCCTGATGAGGTGCAGGTTACACTCCATGGGCTAATCGAACATAAAGTTCATATGCAATTGCTTCAACCGGCAAACCCTACTTGGATACTCACGCTGCAAGCTTTTCTTGTTGATAAACACTTTTGAGATGTACTAGGTTTCAATGTGTTTCAAGTACCATTTCTTGCCATCTTTGATGACCCACCTATATCTATATCCCTATGCCTGACCCTGAGGAACAACTGGAGATCTTGGAACCCTGTCAGTCTGCCTGTTCATTTTCTTTGAGGGCTCAAATGGCCCAGCCTTAGCTTTCCCTTTTCAACAAACTAGTAAGACATGATCCCTTAATGTACTAGCTTTTACTAAATGCAGACAAGTATGAAAGACTCCCCACACTTAGTTGCTAGCACAAGTGCACACATATATGAACGGGGTACTCAGACTTCCCTTTGTTCAACAATTATATCTTTTCAATATAAGCACCTCACAACTACAATAAACCAAAGACATGTGACTTTACTCGACTTTTAGGTACTCATCTACTCAAATTTAGTTCAATAATGTTCAGGCACAATTAATTTCAGAAGTGAAGCACACTGTACTTCATGTCACATAAATCACTTGAGATAGCGGTCCAGGAAACACCCCATTAAAAAGATTTAACATATTATATGCATCATTATCTATTCACATACTCACTTACAAAGGTAAGGCAGCAAGAACGTAGTACCATCACATATCGGGATCACCCCATACTTCGTCGCTAACTAAGGTATGCATCATTTCAAACAAAGGTACTCAAACTTTCCTTCCTTGTGATGTATACCCCTTATCTAGGCAAGTTGGAACAGTGAATGCAAAATTTTTCCCATAAATCAATTCTTCTTTTATTTTTGATAACAATTCAACATTTACCCTAAAGAATACTCAATAGTCTAGTTCACTCATTGGTAAATTAATGAAACACCTACGTCAAGGAATGCCTAACAACGCAAAAACCATTTACACATATATTCGATGCATAACAATATATATCAAATAATTCACACATTTAACCCAATTATCATAACAATTACAATATGTCACCAAAATAAGGAGCATAGACAAGAAATGATGTAAAGTACATACTTGATCTAAATTGAAAGAGGGATAGGATCGTTATGTTCCAAGCTTTGATGCCCAAGAATTAAGAGTAAACTTATTTAAGGAGAAGGGAGAGGTGGCGCACTAGGGTTAAAAAGGGATGATTTGGGGCGAATTGGGGGTATTTATAAAGTGGATAATCAAATAGGGATGAGTCAGGTTAAACCCGATATTTTGAATAATTTTTTCTTAAAAATTACTCTCACCGCATCATAACCTTAATTTTCTATGTCAAACCCCACGACGCAGGCATATCGCAGGGACTTACTGGAAATCCCATATTCACTTATTTAGCCTCATTGCGATTCGAGGCTAGTTTTATGTGATGTGATCTTATCATAGTAAGCCACTGGAATCCCACATTTTCTTATTTAACCTTACTGTGATACAGGGCTAGTTTTCTGCATCTAGATCCGTCACGTGGTCTAATAATGGTAAGACACTGGAATTCCCTTCTTTGGTGTAGTCTATCCACCTGATTGCTTTACTTCACATAAAATTCACTTTCTTTTAATTCTCCATCATTTGTCCTTAAAGTATCTCATTCCTGCACACTACACAAAAACAATCAAAAAATGTAAGAAAAAATAGGTTGCCTCTCACTCAGTACCTTAGTTTTGGTCGTGGCATGATGCATCTTTTTGTATTTTTTTGCTTTCTTTCTATTTTTTTTACTTTTTCTTTCAAAAGCTAAGAAACAAACTATGCTATTACATTATATTCATAGGTTACCTCCGACGCAGTGCCTTACTTAATGTCATGGCACAACCCAACTCAATTCATTCATCTACAAATGTGATGGATGTATTATACTAATCCCTATGATCTGCCCAATAATTCTTCACTCTTTATCCCTTCACCATAAATTTTTTAGTCTTCTCCTTGTTCCACAGCTCTACAGTTCCATGAGATGTCATTCTCCCTACTTCAAATAGCCTAGACTAGTTGAATCTTAGCTTACATGGAAACAACTTCAATCTTAAATTAAATAGCAAAACAAGTTGTCCAGGTTCAAAAGCTCGATTTAGAATTTGATTATCATGCCATTGCTTGGCCTTTTATTTCTATAATTTAGCATTATCATAAGCATGGACATGAAACTCATTAATTTCATGCAGTTTCAACCTCTTCTCACTAACAGCTTTCATATCGAGATTTAATTTCTTACCCGCCCAATAAGCTTGATGCTTAAGATCCACAAGAAAGTGGAATACTTTCCCATAGACCAAGTGATATGGAGAGGTCCAAATGGGTGTCTTATAGGCTGTCCTATATGCCCACAGTGTGTCATCTAGATTTTCTAACCAATTCTTATATTGACCATTAACCATCTTCTGTAATATCTTTTTGATTTCTCAATTAGATACCTCTACTTGTCCAATGGTTTGTGGGAGGTACGCTGTGAAAACTTTGTTCCTAACACTATATTTAGCCAACAGATTTTTAAACCAAGTATTAACAAAATGCGTACCTCCATCGCTGATAATAGTTATGGTTGTGCAAAAATGAGAGAAGATATGCTTCTTTACAAACTTCATCAGAACTCTCGCGTCATTCATAGGGAAGGTAGTAGATTTTACCCACATAGAACGTAATCGACTGCCACTAGGATATACAAATTGCCATATGATGGTGGAGATGGTCCCATAAAATCTATCCCCCTAATATCGAATAACTCAACCTCAAGAATGTTGTTCAAGGGAATCTCATGGCACTTTCATATTGTGCCTAATAACTGACACTAATCACACCTTCTTACAAAGGTAACAATATCTTTGAACTATGTTGGCCAAAAGAAGCCTGATTGTAACACCTTTCTAGTCATTTGCTCACCCCCATGATAGCCTCCATAAGGAGGAATGACACTTTTACAGCACTTCTATAGATTTAGCTTCATACATATATCTATGTATAATTTCATCAGCAACCTATCTAAAGAGATATGACTCATCCTATATGTATGCATAAGAATCATGTAACAGTTTCTTCCTCTGTTGACTAGTATCTTTGGGAGGGTAAAACCCACACACTAATAATAAATTTATAATGTTTGCATACCAAGAAATCTCACACACATCAGGCACTAATAATTTCTCATCTGGAAACTCTTCCTGAATGCAAAGTGTATCATTAGTAATGTGATCATGATTCTCTAGCCTCAATAGATGATCCGCCACTTAATTTTCATCTCCTTTTTTGTCATGCACTTTTGAATCAAATTCTTGAAGCAATAGAATCCACCTGATCAATCATAGTTTTACATCTTTTTTAACAGATATCTAATGGTAGAATGGTGTGTGTGAACAATCACCTTGGTACCCACCAAGTATGATCTGAATTTTTCAAATACATAGATTATTACTAGCATCTTCTTTTCTGTGACTGTGTAATTCATATGGGCATCATTCAAGACTCTACTTGAATAATAAATTGAATGAAATACCTTTTCTTTTCTCTACCCCAAAACTTCTCTAACCTCCACATCGCTAGTATCGCACATTAACTCGAATGGTAATGCCTAATTAGGAAAAATCAAGATTTGTACTTATGTCAGTCTTTTCTTCAGGCCCTCAAAAGCTTCCTGATACTCAGACCTAAAATCAAATTTAGCTTCTTTTCTAACAACTTACACATAGTACTTGCAATCTTTAAAATGTCTTTGATAAACCACCTATAAAATTTTACATGCCCAAGAAAACTTCTCATTCCCTTCACTAACACAAGATATGGTAGCTTTTTAATGACTTCAACTTTGGCTCTGTTTACTTCAATTCCTTTACATTAAACCTTATGACCAAGGACTATTCCTTCCTTGACCAAAAAGTTGCATTTTTTCCATTTTAGTACATGGTTTGTCTTCTCATAATGAGCTAAGACTCAATCCAGATTCTACAAGAACACATCAAATGAGTTACCATAAATAGAGAATTCATCCATAAATACCTCGACAAATTCATCCCCATGTCATATAAAATTTCTATCATACATCTCTGGAATATTACATGTGTAGTGCAAAGGCCAAAAGGCATCCATCTAAATGCATATGTGCCATATGGACAGGTAAAAATGATCTTTTCCTGATCTTCTGGTGCTATTGTGATCTGATTATAACTTGAGTATCCGTCCATAAATCAATAGTATTCCTTCCCTACCAACCTATCTAGCATTTAATCAATGAATGGGATAGGATAATGATCCTTTTTGGTGGCTTCATTTAGCTTTCAGTAATCAATGCAAATCCTCCAACCAGTCCCCATGCAAGTGGGAATCAACTCATTAGCTTTGTTGGTCACCACAACCATCCCACCTTTCTTTGGGACGTAGTGTACCGGGCTAATGTATTTGCTTTCGGGTATGGGATATACAATCCTAACATCAAGCCACTTGCATGGGATAGATAATCTTTATTACAGGATTCAATCTTCATTATTGATGCACACTTGATTTGTATCCCTCTTCCATATATATATATATATATATATATATATATATATATATATATATTATGCATACAAAAAACTGGATTGATCCCTATGATATCCGATATCTGCCATCCAGTTGTTTTTTCCTTCTTTTAAAATTGCCAACGTTTCTCTTACTTGCACATCAGACAAATCAACAAACAAAATAATATGCAAAGTATCATTGTCACTAAGGAAGACATATTTTAAATAAGGAGAAAGAGCCTTAAGTTCTAGTTTTGATGCTTCATCAATAGATGCCTTGGGAGTGGGCTAATTGGTTTGTTCAACTGCTCAAAAGAGACCACTCTAGTATCAATTACTGCCAAATCCATGAATTGAACTAATTTGAGCGCTTTTACATTACCATAGAGATCATGTCTCATTAAATTTTGCTCGAGTAGGTCATCAGGCAATAAGAGATGGAGCTCAGACTCTAGGTCTATAACTGATATAGAAGACAATTCTTCATATATAACAGGAAACTTCATTACCTTGTACACATCCAAGACCCTCATGGTCATCTTTCCTGTAGCTATATCAGTAAGTGACTGCCCTATTTCTAGGAATGGGCGTCCAAAAATAAATGGAATTATTGGATCAGCTTCAAAATCAAGAATAAAATTCAATAGGAAGATAAGTGATCCTACTTGTACCAATACGTCTTCAATGATCCTATCAGGCCTAGCAAGGGATCTATCAGCTAACTGCAAAACAATGGTAGTGGGTTTGGGATTACTAATACCCACCTTTCGAAACCAAGATGTGTGCTTGCCCCTTAAGTCATATAAACCCCGAGTATTGATGGCTTGCCCGATGGTGATCTGCAAAGTAAAACAACTTGGATCTTTCAGCTTTGTGGGCAACTTGTTCTAAATCTTAGAGGTGTACTCCTCAGTAAGTGAAACTGTAGCATATTCTATCAAATGATTCTTCTTTGCCACTGTCTTTCACATAATTTGTATACTTCAGCACACTTTGCAAAATATCTACAAAAGGGAGATTAACATAAACCTACTTTAAAAGTTCCAAAATCTTCTTATAAATGGTCTTCTCTTGGTGCTTTCGAAGCCTTTGAGGAAAGGGTAGAGGCAGAGTCTTTTTTCCACTTTTGTTTCATTACCTACCGCTTTTTCTTTAACCACTTTCTCCTTAATCTTTATAGTATCATCATCAGTAGCCGCTGGACTTACATGCTCAGTTTTCTGCTCCTTTAGCTGCAAACCACTCCTAGTAGTGACTATATTTACCTATTATGGATTCGCCTCAGTATCACTAGGTAGACCTCCCTGAGGTCTAGGGTTTTATGCTCTTATAATCTGACCAATTTGTAGCTCCAGATTCTTCATAATCAACTGTTGATTCTTCATATCTACTGCCAACTATGCATAAGACGCTAGAAGTTGCTTTATTATATCCTCTAAGTTTCTCATTTGAGGTGTAGCCTTATTACTTTGAACTTGATATTGATTTTATTGCAACAGCCCCTTATACTAATTATTGTTCTGTGCCTGATTTTCACCCTATGAGAAATTAGGATGGTTCCTCCAATTTGGATTATAGGCGTTACCAAAGTTTGGTTGTCCTTGATGATTAGCATTTCCCATATAACTAATAGAATATGGATTAACCGCACATGAATCTGTTGCATTGTCACTACTACCATAAACTTTACACCATGAATTTGCCTACTGAACTGGATTAGTTATTGTTGTCAGTTGTACAACCCCTAATTTCATGTTGTTGAACTGATTAGTAATTTGATTTTGCAGTGCAGCAAGTTGAGATAATAACGCAGTGAACTAATCTACTTCTAATACACCTGCAAACTTCTTTGGATCACTCCTCAAGTCAGCATACCATTCAGGATTTCTTTGCAAAATCTGATTTAGCAGTGTGTATAAATCATCATATGGTTTCGTAAGAGCTTTCCCCTCAGCTGCTAAACCTAAAAGAATCCTGGTATTTGATCCAACCCCTCTATGAAAGTATGAACAAGAACATCATTAGACTAATGATAGTGAGGGCAATTTCTTAGCATTCCCTTAAACTTCTCCCAAGCTTGGTAGAGATTTTTTCCTTTTTTCTACCTGAAACTCAGAATATCAATTTTCAAACATGCATTCTTCCCTGATGGAAAGAATCAAATTAGGAACTTTTAAGCTAAATTGTCCAAGAAAGTGATGGAGAGTGGTGGTTTATCATGCAACAACCTTTTTGCTTCCCCAATTAAAGAAAAGAGGAAGAGATCCAGTCTGACTTAATTAGTAGAAACCCCTATAGGTATGTAGGTGTCGCTAATTTCTGAGAAAGTTTGTATGTGCCGTTGTGGGTCTTTATGAGAAAATACAGCAAATTGTCTAGACGAATTCAGCAATTGCACCACATTTTGCTTTAATTCAAATCGACCACCTGGATCTGGCTTGCGGATGCTATTAGGATCATGGTTCGTGAGTGGGATTTCCACTTCATGAACAGGTATGGCACCTACTTGAGGAAGAGTAACTGGAATTACCGAAGCTGGAACATGTTCGGTATTTGGACCAATTAGATCAACGAGATTAGGATTTCTTTGTTTCGCCATTTGAACCTGCTTAATTGAATAATAAGCTCTTCGCCTTTGTTGAAATACTAGTTTTGGTTTTGAATAAGGCTCTACCAACTCTCTATATCTCACCTGTCCTATATTTAACTAATCCTTCAAAAGTCATCCTCTTAAGATCAAGGCGTTAATACTTAAACTAATTATTAAAAACTAAAAATTTATAAAATTACTAATTATAATAGTCCCCGGCAACGGCACCAAAAACTTATTGCGGTCTAATGCACACACAAATGCATGCGATCATACAAGTAATAAAGTGACTTGAATAGTCGGATATTGCACACACGAGGACTATGTAACTAACAATTCAACCAATCTTTAGTTTTATGACAAAAATGTATTGAGTATTCAAAGTATCAAGATGATTGTAAAGTTTTATATAAAAAAATTTAAATGAATAGGAAATAATAATATGCGACAATAGCAATGTAAGAAGGGGTTGTAAATAATATTGATGAGAATTCCAAGGTTGAGACACTTTTGACAATCTTACAAGTCTTTATTCTTATGTAGTTTAGTCGATTATCGGGTCATTAATTCGCAGGGTTTATAGTATGATCATGGTCTCCTGGTCTATAATCTTATACCTAAATTTAATATTAAAACAACATCGTTGAGCGAGGATGCAATAATCCAACTAGATGCATGAAGCTATTTTCGTACAAGTGAACCAAACAAGGCTTCTAAGTATATCCCTATCCTAGATGCTAATTCACATCCCTTATCTTATAAGAGAATAAGAACCTTACTCCTTAATCTCTTTGTTCTATCCCATGATTCTCCTCCTGAATTAACATAGGAATGTAGGTTTATTCTAATGGTGTCCACTCATCAAAATAGTAAGCATAAGAGACTAAGAACAACCCATATGATAATGCAACAATAAACTATGATAAAGAATATCAAAGTGCAATCATGTTCTTGGTCTCAACCCCAGAACAAGAATATTTAGCCACTTATGTTTGAATTCAACATCAAAATTGAATAATTAATCCTACCAAGTAATAATCTCAAAATAGTGAAGTCAAAAGAACCCTAAGAGAGAAATTGTAGTGTTTTTCTGCCTTTGCTTACGTCTCCAAAGTGTTTCTAATTGAATTGAATTGTTCTTTTTATAGTTACATAGTATTTCCCAATTTTTGCACCTCACCGCGATGCGAAGCTAGTTTTCTATGTCTAGCTCCATGATGCGGCCTTGTCGTGGTGAGCTATTCGAATTCGATATCTAAGAAAATCCCTTCACCATGATGCGGGGCTAGTTTTCCACATCTAGCTCTATGATGCAGTATAATCGCAATGAGTCACTGGATTTTGCCATTTGTCTTATTATTCCTTTGTTTCATTCTTCACTTTCAAGACAAATTCTAGTCTCCTTATCTCAGCGAATTAATCCCATTGCTCCATTCATCATCAACTTCTTGTTCATGCATCCAGTTTCATCCAATTTCATCACAATTCATCCTTACATAGACTAATTATGTCCTTTAGATACGGCTGCAATTAAAGCTCAAATACAACAATAATAACACATTTTAGACCATCGAACAAGTCTTAGTATAGGTGAATATTTGTGATTAGTCATATAAATACACCCAAGAACAGCATGTCCCAAGTCAATACAACAAAACAAAACAACGACGCTTAACTAGGATAACTCTAAGCCATCTAAGGAATCAATAAACACTTTTAGTTCAGAAACATTACCCACTCCTATTATAACAATTCAAAACTAAATGTGTATATACACGATGTGAAACAATATGATAAAAGGAAATCAACATATGGCATTACATTTGCAATAGACCACCATACATATATATAATTTAAATTACTTAGACAAGTAAGCAGTTAGCAATACAACTCATATGCCCTGACAACAAAGAAGTCCCACTCACTCATATCAAATATTGCATGTCAATGCATGGACGGTCAAGAGAAACTCAAGCAAAAAAGAGAAGTTCCACCAATGGGCATCAAATACTATAGGCTTACCGTTGCTTTCTTTACCTAAGTTTCAAACAGTCAAGTTGTGATTACTATTTGGCTTGTGATGTAGGCTTAGGAGTTGGAATGGTACATGTGAATATATTTAGTGATTAAGCCTCCTTGGCACTACACTTACTTTGGGGTCCACTCAAGAACGAATTTTCTTTTTATTTCACCCTTATTTCTCCCTTTTTACTCTTTTATTACACGTTTAGGTTAGGTGTGGTTTCTTTTCTTCACTCTTTTTTCTTTTTTTTTTCCATTTTTCTTTTTTTTTATTTTTCTACCACACCCAACCCAACCCTACTTTCATTTTTATTATTCTACCCTTAATCATACCCACTTTAACTTACACACCCTTATGATAGCCACCCTCAACTTAGACGATTTGCCTAAGTTGGGGTGCACAGAGTCCAAGGAGGACCAGGGCTAAAATAGGTTCATTGTAACACAAATGGGAAGGTGAAAGGTGTACCAACAAAAATAGGCTCTTAGGCTAAAAAATTAGGATCAAGGAATACTTATTCACACATGGAAGGTTATTTAGGCTAAAAGTGGACTAATATAAAAAATGGCCTATGATCCTTTCCTAACCGACTATCCTACAACCTAGGCAAGACTAAGTGGGAATACACAGAGGGAATGAAGTAGTATCTCACACACACATGGCACAGGGTTACATCCTAAGCTACTACCTATATGGTTCATGTAATTGTTATCTATGATTATCATGTCCCTAATCCTAATGCTATAACAAGATCCACAATGGTCACACATATATACATTCACACAAAAATAAAACAAATTTTGGAGGTGTATCAACTTTATTCAAAAATCAACAACAAAAACATATCAACTGCCGTAGATACTATATAATCTCCCAATGACACAAAAATACAACACAATACAAAATAAAGAACAATATGACACAAAATTAACCTAGACATGCCAGTTCTATAACAATACCACAGCCGACAATAAGAGAAGCACAACAATAAAAACCCATGATGGCTATTTTATACTCTACCCCTAACTAAAAGACTGTACATTATCCCCAGTGCATGTAAACAATATAAATCATGGGAAGGGGGACATACCTGGAATGCATTAGGTGTCCATGTCATGACAACAAAAATCACTATATACCTTGGGTTCCCTCCCAAGAAGTGCCTAATTTAAAGTTATAGCACAACTTAGTTACCTCAGCTACTCAGACTTTGCCAAGGTTGGCCTCATCAATTGACTTCACTTCTTCAAGATTACCTAAATAGTGCTTCACACGCTACCCATTCACTTTGAACGGGGCTTCACCATCTCTTTTCAGCTCTACATCACCATGAGGGAATGCCTTAACCACGGTGAATGGTCTAGACCACCTAGACTTCAATTTTCAATGAAACAAGTGAAGTCTTGAATTATAAAAGAAGACCAAACCACCATGTTTAAATACCTTTTATTGATCTTCCAATCATGATACAACTTCATTCTTTCTTTGAATATAGCATAGCTCTCATAAGCACGAAGTTAGAATTCATCAAAATCATTTAACTTGCTCAATCTCATCTTAGTTGCATCATGCCACTCAAAATTCATCTTTTTCAATGCCCATAGTGCCTTATACTCAAGTTCTACGGAAAAGTGACATGCCTTACCATATATAAGTTGATATGGAGAATCACCTATGAGGATCTTAAAAGCTGTTCGGTAGGCCCACAAAGCATCATCTAGCTTTCTTGACTAGTCAGTTTTGTTGGCATTCATACTCTTTGCCAATATGGACTTGACTCTCTATTGGATACCTCAACCTACTCGTTTGTCTGAGCATGATAAGGTGTTTCCACCATCTTCTTTACACCATATTTGTCTAGTAGGTCCTTAATGATACGGTTGTAGAAGTGGGAACAACCATTACTGATAATAACAAGTGGAGTACCAAATCGAGAAAATATGTTTTTCTTCAAAAAGGTAGTGACACTTCTACCTTCATTGTTTGGAAGCGCAACTGCCTCTATCCATTTTAAAATATAGTCATCCGCTACCAAAATATATTTTTTCCATAGGAGCTCATGAATGGGCCCGTGAAATCAATCCCCCATACATTAAATAACTCCAACTCTAAAATAAGTGTCATGAGGAGTTCATGGCGTGAAATATTGCGTTGACACTAACACTAGTCATAGGCTTGTACAAAATTATAATCATCCTTGTTTATTGTAGGACAATAAAACCCACATTGTTGAATTTTTTGGGTTGTGCGGGTACCACCATGATGACCCCCAACTAGTGATGAATGATAAGACTCAAGAATGATGATTATCTTTACCTTAGGGATACATCTATGAATCACACCATCCGTACAAATTTGAAAAAGGTAAGGATCATACTAGAAAAATTCCTCACCTCATGCATAAACCTCTAGCAATGCTGGAAGGATAGGTCTTCTAGGATAAGATCACTTGCCAAATAGTTGGAAAAATAAGCAACAAAGGGATTAAGTCTTGAGATTCCGCTAAGACCCATTCATCTGGAAAAGTATCATCTATTTCAAGATCATTCCCTAATTTTTGCATTGCCTCCTCCTCAATCCTATACAAGTAATCTGCAACTTGGTTTTCAGTGCATTTCTGATCCTTCACTTCAAATTCAAACTCTTACAATAAGAGAACCCAATGAATCAATCTCAATTTGGCCTATTTTTTCGACATCAAATACCTCAAGGCTTTATGGCCTGTGTGAATTATGACTTTGATCCCAATCAAATAGGATGTGAATTTTTCAAAGGCAAAAGCCACTACAAGCAACTCTTGCTCTGTAGCTGTATAGTTCTTCTATGCCGGGTTTAATATGTTGTTGTCATAATATATTAAATGAAGGATATTCTCTCTTATTTGGCCTAGGAAAACACTTATGACCACTCCACTCACATCATACATAACCTCAAATAGTGCAGACCAATCAAGGGACACAATGATAGAAGCCAAAGTCAACCGCTCCTTAAGGCACTTGAAGGCTTTGAGGTATGCATCATCGAATAAAAATTTTACCTCATTCTTTAAAGGCTTGCATAGAGAATTTGCAATTTTTAAGAAGTCCTTAAAGAACCTCCAATAAATGGCTACATGGCCCAAAAAGCTCTGTATATATATTTAACTGAGACTAGTGGTGGAAACTTTTGAGTTACCTCAATCTTTTCTCTATCCATGTCTATACCCTATTTTGAGATCTTGTGCCGGAGAAAAATACATTCCTTGACCATAAAATGGCACTTCTCCATATTTATCACCAAGTTGCACTGTAACACCCCATATTTTTTTTGCTAGAAATTGATCCATTATTCCCACGTGTGAAACCTATGATCTTGTAATTCATATTTAAGTACATGAATTATAATGAGTATCCTAGTGAGAAGAGAGTTTATGATGTGTTAAACATGTTCATAAGAGTCACTTAATGTATTGAAATCTAAGAGCTTTTGAACCCATCAAGTGTTAGTGTTTGATTTCACAAGGGTCATCTTTGAACTAGTATAGCTTGGTGTATATGTGGTGTTTTGGCAGATTTAGACCCACCAAATTGTAACAAATCAAATTAGTTTTCCAACGATACTAATTTTTTCCAAATCCAATAATCGAGCAAAAAGTTATGACTTTTCAAAGCGGAGGACGTCGCCTAGCAAATTGCCTAGAGCTACTAGAAGGTTTGTGCCATGCGAAATGCATTGCCCAGCCCATTTTAAGAGATAGGAAATACAACGCCCAGCCCATTTTGGGAGATAGGCAATGTGTGGCACTGCCTAGTTTATGCCATAAGCAATGTGGCGCATACCCTATTACCCAAGCGACATAAACACTTTATTTTTGAGTTATTTTGAGGGAAACTAAGTCTTTTGACACTCCTTACATGTTCCTAAACTTAACCTTACAAAATTAATAGGTCCTAATCATATTATAACCCTATTAACATCTGAAGTTCATCAACTAAGAGCGTAATAAGAGGAAAACAACTAGGGTTTTAATTCAAGATTCAATTCTCAAGAAATTCACCGTCAATCCTCTCCAAATCAAGAACCAAGGTATGGTAGATGTTGATTCATGGGTTTCTTCCACCCATGAAGCTTAAGAATCCTTTTTGAATTATAAATATTGTGTATTTATGATTTTCATGATTATGATTGAATTGAAGTTCATGTTTATGTTGTCGTTGGGACATAATTCATGTTCTAGATTACAAGTTGCAAGCTTTGATCCTAGTATGTGATGACTTACATGATAGTCATGATAAACTCCTTCAAATTGTATCTTGATTGATGTATCCATGTTATTTAAATGTAATATGTATTGTAAAACCAAAGTATGCTCCCCATATGTTTGATTAAATGCCTAGGTGAATGAAGTAGTGACATTATAGCATGTTAATATGAAATCCCCATTTGTGTACAAGTTGATGTATGTTAAGTGTTTGTTGAAAGTTTTGGGTGAATTAATAATGAGACATTAGTATGCATGCCCATATGTCTACAAGTTTATGACTGCAAATATTTGAAAAGATGCTTTAATGATTGTATTGTGAATGATAGACAATTGACATGTTATTTAAGAATCATTATGCTTTACTTTATGCTATAGAGTCCTGGGGTATTTAATACCCGACAATTTAGTTGTGTACCTAGAGCCAGTGTCAATTATAGTACTCTCAGTCATGTAATGATCAGTAGTATTCTCAGTCAGTTACAGTATTCAGTAGAACCCAGTTAGCATCATGACTTAGGAAAACTTAATAATCTCATTATCAGTTCAACTCAGCTCAGTAATTAATTCAGAACTCTGTAGTATTCAGCTAGTCAACAGAATTTAGTAGTTTTTCATCAGTCTATGGAACTCATTAACTCAGTTTAGTTTAGTTAAATAGTATGATTAGTAACAGCTCAGTCAGGCCTAGTCTGAATTAGCAAATCAGTTTAGTGTCATTCAGGTGGGAGTAGGACTCAGCACCGAGCGAGTGTAGGGATGGTGGATCACCCGTTAGATAGGAATGAGATCCCTAGAATCAATCCCTAAGTTCCAAAACTATATAGCCAGCACAGGTTATGAGATGTCACCTATAAGATAGGACTAGAATACTCAGGGATCACCTGATAGTTAGGATTGATCTCACGGGTCACCTGCTAGATTAGGAATGACTCCACAATAATTGTCTTAACCCATGGCATGGTACTGACACCTTTCCATCTTGGGTTACAGGTTGGACCCTACTAGTTAAGATTTGGGGCATGTCGGTTCGATAACTACTTCCCACAGTCTTAGTTTTAGTCTCAATCTTTAGAATAAAACTCAGATCAATATTATGGAAATTAGGACTGTCAGATACAGTCACTCAGATCAATAAAGAACTTAGATAGTTCCATAAATCCATAGATCACCTACTAGATAAGACTGATCTCAGATTAAGATAATTATTTTCATTATAAGCAGATTTAGTGATCAGCTGCTAGATAGGACTGATCTCAATTTCAGTCAATCAGATATCAGTATTAGTAGACTCAGACATAAGAAATCTAGTTATTAGAATTTATATTCAGTGTTACTATGATTTTAGTTATAATTTATGAATTCATGTATGTATCTTCATTCAGTAGTCTCATGATATTTAGTCTGTATTATTCATGCATGTAAACCCTTGTATTCAGTCTTACCTTATCTAGCATACCAGTACATTCTCACGTACTGACATATATTTTTTCCTTAAATTATGGTGTCTTATACCATAGGTTCAGAAGCATGGGATCAAGAGCACCCTTAGCTGTTCAAATTCAGCCAGCAGCAGTAGACTTAGTAGTGAGTCCTCATCATTCAAGGATGTTCCTTATTTTATTATTGCATTAGATTTAGCATTTTAGTAGATGGAGTTAGTTGGGGTATTGTCCCATCAACTCCTTATTCAAAAAGTTTAGAGCCTTTTTAGATGAGTATTTCTAGAAAATTGTATTAGTTTTGATATTATTATACTTTATTTAGTATTATTTAAGTATTGATCCTTATGGTAAGTTTTCACCAGTTTTCTAAAATTTTATAGTATATTATTCAGTGCTCAGTTATAGATATCAGTCATGGGTTAGCTTGTCTCCCTTCGGAGTCATAAGCATCGTGTAGCATCCGGGTTTCATAATATGGGGTGTTACAAACTTGGTATTAGAGCCTAAGGTTCAACAGTGTTCTACGAATTCTGAAAAACCACATCTAGTAGAGTCTTGTGTATGAGTATGTTGCATGCCACATTTATGTACAGGAGGCTATGAGATGTTTTAGGAAAAGTTTCCTTTCTTTTATTTCTTAAATCGTGCAATAGAAAGGCTCTCTTGAAAACCTATGTAGATTCTCAATATGCTCTATTTATGTCAACTCCACCTTAATTTCAAGGTAACAGAAGAAATAAAGCTCGAAGTCCTATAGATAGAGATTTCTCAGACAGTTGTCGTAGATAGTTTTGGGCTAGTGTTATCAAATATTTGAGAATTTTTTTTTCATGGGGTTAGTTGTAGGAAAGGTGAATCAGTAGGCTTGAAACAGTGTATGCAAGAATTTAAGTTTAGTAATTTAGAGTTATAATTGTTGTTGATGTAGGTATAGTGGTAATTCTCTTGTTGTGGGGAAAATATAAGTTTAGACATATGACATTTGAAGACTAGGATGAGGGTTTTATGGTTATTGAAGATTTGTGACTATTTATGTTATGTTTTAGAAACTAAGTTTGAATCTTTGAAGGTTGACCTAATGTAAAGAAGAGTTGAAAATTCAAAGTATGTCATGTATAGACCCCTTGATAAACTCATGATGTTGATATTCGATTCCTCAAGCTTTAGTCAAGTGCCAAGCTCAGTATAGTATCCTTTCATGCTTCAGGTCCCCATGTTTTAACCTTTCAGTGAACCCTCCTTAGTGATGGGTAGTTTGTTAGATAGGAAAACGTAACTGTGTCATGTTAAGGAAAGATTGTTGCATGTTTATCTTTCACAAGGCTTTAGTCATGAAGATAGGCTTGGATGTTATGTTGATGTGTAAGTGTCTAGATATATTTTGGTAATTTGAGTAGGCTTGAACATAACAGAAGAAGTTAGTTTAACTCAGACCTCAGTAAGTAGTGTTATCAACACCCATACTATAGAATTCTTGCCATATTGTGGTTTTCTATTCAAATGTCTTATCCAAACCATGCCTAAATTTCCTTTATCCCTCAATTCCTTAGGTTTTTAAAGAAGGAATGTCAAAGAAAGGCTCAAATTGAGCTTAAGTGTCAGCATGAGTTTGTCAGTAAAGCCAACAATTCAGTTTAGCAGTCAACCAGTCAAATTCATATGGCGTGTTTTTCCCATCTTTCCATCTAATAGCATTGTCAAAAATCTCAGGAATGTAACGATTCCAAGATAGAACATCCTAGTAGTTATGAGCTTAGCTCAGTTCATGGATCATGCATTATTTTCAAATCCTAGTTATTCCATCATGATTTAGTTCGTAGGTGCCCTGTGCATCGCCCCAGTATATCAGTGAAGTAAGCATTTTTAGAGGAACATAGTATCCCAAGTGGGAGATACACTATGATTCCCTGATGCTTTCATGTCCTTAAATCCATTCAGTTTCATGCTTGAATTTTTCATACAAACTTAGTATAAGTTATCATTGCATATTCAGTCATGCATTCACGAGTCAGTTCAGTCAAGTATTCATGCATCAAATATGTATGTTCAGTATGAAATTTCAGTATATTAGAAGTTCCAGTCATATAGTCATGTTTTAGATGTTCATGACCAGTAAGTAAGGTCAGTCTATCAGTAATCTCATCTTGTCAGTCTCATTCGAGAACGAATGATTCTAAGGGGGAAATAATGTAACACCCCATATTTTTGTAGCTAGAAATCGATCCATTGTTCCTACGTGTGAAACCTCTAATCTTGTAGTTCATATTTAAGTACATGACCTATAATTAGTATCCTGATTAGACGAGATCTTATGATGTGTTAAACATGTTCATAAGAGTAACTTAAAGTAATGCAAGCTAAGAGCTTTTAAACCCATCAAGTTTTAGTATTTGATTTCATAAGGGTCATCTTTAAACGAGCATAAATTTGTGTATATGTGCTGTTTTGGCAGATTTAGATCCTACAAATTGTAGAAAATCGAATTATCATTCCAACAATACCAATTTTTCCCAAATCCAATAACCGAGCAAAAAGTTATGACTTTGCAACGTGGAGTGTGTTCCCTAGCAAATTGCCTAGAGCTACTGGAAGGGTTGTGCCATGGGAAATGCGCTGCCCATCCATTTTGGGCGATGGGCAATGCGATACCCAGCCCATTTTGTGTGATGGGCAATGTGTGGCATTGCCTAGTTTATGTCATAAGCAATGCGGCGTATACCGTATGTCCTAAGCGATGTAAACACACTATTTTTGAGTTATTTTGAGGGCAACTAAGTCTTCTGAAATTCCTTACACGTCCCTAAACTTAACTTATAAAATTATATCTCCTAATCACATTATAACCCTATTAACATCTAAAGTTCATTAACTAAGAGTACAATAGGAGAAAAATAACTAGGGTTTTAATTCAAGATTCAATTCTCAAGAAATTCACCATCAATCCTCTCCAAATCAAGAACCAAGGTATGTTAGATGTTGATTCATGGGTTCCTTCCACCCATGAAGCTCAAGAATCTTTTTTGAATTATAAAGATTGTGTATTTATTATTTCCATGATTATGATGGAATTAAAGTTCATGTTTATGTTGTTGTTGGGATATAATTCATGTTCTAGATTACAACTTGCAAGCTTTGATCCTAGTATGTGATAACTTACATGACATTCATGATAAACTCCTTCAAATAGCATGTTAATTGATGTAGCTATGTTATTTAGATGTAATGTGTGTTGTCTAACCAAAGAATGCTCCCTATATATTTGATTAGATACCTATGTGAATGAAGTAGTGCTAGTACAGAATGTTAATACGAAATTCCCATTTGTGTACAAGTTAATATATGTTAAGTGTTTGTTGAAAGGCTTAGGTGAATGAATAATGAGATATTAGTATGCATGCCCATACATCTACAAGTTTATTACTGCAAATATTTGAAAAGATGCTTCAGTGATTGTATTGCGAATGATAGACTATTGACACATTATTTAATAATTGTTATGCTTTACTTTATGCTATCGAGTCCTGGGGGTATTTAATACCCTACAATTTAGTTGTGTACCTAGATCCAGTGTCAGTTATAATACTCTCAGTCACATCATGATCAGTAGTTTTCTCAGTCAGTTACAGTATTCGGTAGAACTTAGTCAGCTTCATAACTTAGGAAAACTCAATAATCTCATTAGCAGACCAACTCATCTCAATAATTAATTTAGAACTCAGTAGTATTCAGTTAGTTAACAGAATTCATTAGTTCTTTGTCAGTCTACGAAACTCAGTAACTTAGTTTATTTTAGTTAAATAGTATGATTAGTAATAGCTCAGTCAGTTCAGTGTCATTTAGTTTAGAGTAGGACTCAGCATCGAGTGAGCCTAGGGATGGCGGCTCACCCGTTATATAAGACTGAGATTCCTTGAAGTAATCCCTAAGTTCCAGAACTATGTCACCTACGTAGGTTACTAGATGTCACCCATTATATAGGACTGGCATACTCAGGGATCACCCCCTAGTACAAGACTTATCTCAAGGGTCACACACTAGATTAGGATTGACTCCACAGTAGTTATCTTTACTCGTGGCATGGTACTGACACCCTTCCAGCTGGGGTTATAGGTTGGACCATACTAGTTAAGATTCAGGGCATATCGGTTAGATGACTACTTCCCACAGTCTCAATTTTAGTATCTGTCTTCAAAATAAAACTCAGATTATTATTATGGAAATTAAGACTATCAGATACAATCACTCAGATCAGTAAAGAACTTAGTAGTTCCATAGATCTAGAGATCAGCTGCTAGATAGGACTGATCTCAGATTTAGTTAATCATTTTCATTATAATAAAATTCAGAGATCACCCGCTAGATAGGACTGATCTCAGCTTCAGTCAATCAGATATCAGTATTAGTAGACTCAAGAATCAGAAATCTAATTATTAGGATTCAATATTCAGTGTTACTATGATTCCAGTTATAGTTTATGCACTCATGGATGTATCCTTATTCAGTAATCTCATGATATTTAGTTATTATTGTTCATGCATGTAAACCCTTGCATTCAGCCTTACCTCATCTAGCATACCAGTACCTTCTCACATAGTAACATATACTTTTCTCTTGCACTATGGTGTCTTACACTATAGGTTCAAAAGCATGGGCTCTAGAGCACCCTTAGTTGTTCAGATTCAGCCAGTAGCAGTCCTCATCATTCAAGGATGTTCCTTATTTTATTATTGTATTTTATTTAGCATTTCAGTAGATAGAGTTAGTTGGGAGATTGTCCCATCAATTCCTTATTCAAATAGTTTAGAGGCTTTTTCAAACTAGAGTATTTCCAGAGAGTTATTTTAGTTTTGATATTATTATACTTTATTTAGTTTTATTTAATTATTGAACCTTATGGCAAGTTTCGTCCAGTTTTCTGAAATTTTACAGTATATTATTCAGTGCTCAGTTACAGATATCAATCATGGGTTAGTTTGTGGCCCTTTGAGTTCATAAGCATCGTGTAGTGTTAGGGGTTTAGAATTTAGGGCTTTACAAACTAGGTATTAGATACTAAGGTTCAACAGTGTCCTAAGAATTTTTAAAAGCCACATCTAGTAGAGTCTTATGCACGCGTGTATTGCACGCCACATTTATGTACAGGAGGCTATGGGATATTTTTTTCAAAAGTTTCCCTTATTTCATATCTCAGATCGTGCTATAGAAAGTCCCTCTAAGAAAACTATGTAGATTCTCATTATTCTCCACTCATGTCAACTCCACCTTAATTTTAAGGCAGTGAAGCTCAAAGTCCTACAAATAGAGCTTTCTCAGACAGTCCCCGCAGTTAGTTATGGGATAGTGTTGTCAAAAATTTGAGCAGATTTTGTTTCATGGAGTTATTTGTATGAAAGATGAATCGGTAGGCTTAAAATAGTGTATGCAAGAATTTAATTTTAGTAATTCAAAGTTATATATGTTGTTGATGTAGGAATAGTGGTAACTCTCTTGTTGTGGGGAAAACATAAGCTTAGAGATATGACATTTGAAGAATAGGATGAGGTTTGTGTGGTTATTAAAGATTTGCAGATATTTATGTTATGTTTTAGAAACTATGTTTGAATCATTAAAGGTTGAGCTAATGTAAAGAAGAGTTGAAAATTCAGAGTATGTCATGTATAGACCCTTGATAAACTTATGATGTTGATATTCTATTCCTCAAGGTTCAGTCAAGTTCCAAGCTTAGTATAGTGTCCTTTCATGCTTCAGGTCCCAATGTTATAACCTTTCAGTGAACCCTCCTTAGTGATGGGTATTTGCTTATATGGGAAAGAGTAAATGCTTCATATTAAGGAAAGATTATTGCATTCTTATCTTACACAAGGCTTTAGTCATGAAGATAGGCTTGGATGTTATGTTGATATGTAAATGGCTAGATATATTTTGGGAATTTGAGTAGGCTTAAACTTAATGGGAGAAGTTTGTTCAGCTCATACCTCAGTAAGTAGAGTTATCAGTGCCCATACTACAAAATTCTAGCCATGTTGTGGTTTCCTATTCAGATGTCTTATTTAGATCATGTCCAGATTTCCTTGCTCCCTCAAGTCTTGAGAACTTTTTAGCAGGAATATCAAAGAAAGGCTCCAATTGAGCTTAAGTTTCAGCATGAATTAGTCAGTAAAGCCAACAATTCAGTTTAGTAGTCAAGCAGTCAAATTCCTATGGCTTGTTTTTCCCATCTTTCTATCTAATAGCATTGTAAGAAATCTCAAGAATGTAATGATTCCAATATATTACATCCTAGTAGTTGTGAGTTCAGCTCAGTTCATAGATCATTCAGTAGTTTCAGATCCCATATATTCAATCATGATTTAGTTCGTAGGTGCCCTGTGCATCACCCCAGTATATCAGTGAAGTAAGCATTCTTAGAGGGATATAGTGCCACAAGGGGGAGATACCCTATGATTCCCCGATGCTGTCATGTCCTTAAATCCATTCAGTTTCATGATCAGATTTTTCTTACAATCTTAGTATCAATTACCTTTGCATATTCAGTCATGTATTCACGAGATAGTTCAATCAAGTATTCATGCATTAGATATGCATGTTCAATATGAAATTTCAGTATATCAGAAGTTTCAGTCATATAGTCATGTTTCAGATGTTCATGTCTAGTAAGTAAGGTCAGTCTATCAGTAATCTCATCTTAGTCAGTGTCATTCGAGAACGAATGATTCTAAGGGGGAAATAATGTAACACCCCATATTTTTGTAGCTAGAAATCGATCCATTGTTCCTACTTGTGAAAACTCTAATATTGTAATTCATATTTGAGTAAATGACTGACAATGAGTATCCTAGTCAGAAGAGAGCTTATGATGTGTTAAACATGTTCACAAGTCACTTGAAGTAATGCAAGCTAAGATCTTTTGAACCCATCAAGTTTTAGTGTTTGATTTTGCAACGGTCATCTTTGAACGAGTATAACTTGGTGTATATGTGGTGTTTTTAATAATTTAGATCCACCAAATTGTAGAAAATTGAATTAACTTTCCAAAAATACTAATTTTGCTTAAATTCAATAACCGAGCAAAAAGTTATGACTTTGCAAAGTGGAGTGCATCACCTAGCAAATCGCCTAGAGCTACTAGAAGGGTTGTGCCAGAGGCAATGTGTCGCCCAGCCTATATTGGGCGATGGGAAACATGATGCCCATCCCATTTTGCACGATGAGCAATGCGTGGCACTGCCTAGTTTATGCCATAAGTAATGCGGCACATACCCTATTGCCCAAGCGATGTAAACACTCCATTTTTGAGTTATTTTGAGGGCAACTAAGTCTTTTGACACTCCTTATATGTCCCTAAACTTAACCTTATGAAATTAATGGCTCCTAATCACATTATAACCCTATTAACATCTGAAATTCATAAACTAAGATCATAATAGGAGAAAAATAACAAAGGTTTTAAACGATTCAATTCTCAAGAAATTCACCATCACTCCTCTCAAAATCAAGAACCAAGGTATGTAAGATGTTGATTCATGGGTTCCTTCCACCCATGAAGCTCAAGAATTCTTTTTGAATTATAAAGATTGTGTATTTATGATTTCCATGATTATGTTTGAATTGAAGTTCATGTTTATGTTGTTGTTGGGATATAATTCATGTTCTAGATTACAAGTTGCAAGCTTTGATCCTAGTATGTGATGACTTACATGATAGTCATGATAAAATCCTTCAAATTGTATGTTGATTGATGTATCCATGTTATTTAAATGTAATATGTATTGTAAAACCAAAGTATGCTCCCCATATGTTTGATCAAATGCCTAGGTGAATAAAGTAGTGCCATTATAGCATGTTAATATGAAATCCCCATTTGTGTACAAGTTATTGTATGTTAAGTGTTTTTTGATAGTCTTGGGTGAATGAATAATGAGACATTAGTATGCATGCCCATATGTCTACAAGTTTATGACTGCAAATATTTGAAAATATGCTTCAGTGATTGTATTGCTAATGATAAACGATTGACATATTATTAAAGAATCGGTATGCTTTACTTTATGCTATCGAGTCCTGGGGGTATTTCATAGCCAAAAATTTAGTTGTTTGCGTAGAGCCAGTGCAGTTATAGTACTCTCAGTCATGTAATGATCAGTAGTATTCTCAGTCAGTTACAATATTCAGTAAAACTCAGTCAGCTTCATGACTTAGGAAAACTCAGTAATCTCATTATCAGTCCAACTCAACTCAGTAATTAATTCAGAACTCAGTAGTATTCATCCAGTTAACAGAATTTAGTAGTTTTCCATCAGTCTACGGAACTAAGTAACTCAATTTAGTTTAGTTAAATAGTATGATCAGTAATAGCTCAGTCAGGCCTAGTATGAATTAGCAAATCAGTTCAGTGTCATTCAGTTGGGAGTAGGACTCAGCACCGAGCAATCCTAGGGATGGAGGCTAACCCGTTAAATAGGACTAAGATCCCTAGAAGAAATCCCTAAGTTCAGAAACTAAGTAGCCATCATAATTTATGAGATGTGACCCATTAGATAGGACTGGCATACTCAAGGATTACTCGCTAGTACAGGACTGATCTCAGGAGTCACCCGCTACATTAGGAATGACTTCACAGCAGTTGTCTTTACCCGTGGCACGGTACTGACACCCTTCCAGCTTGAGTTACCGGTTGGACCCCACTAGTTAAGATTCGGGGAATGTCGGTTAGATGTTTACTTCCTACAATTTTAGTTTCAATCTCAGTCTTCAGAATTGAACTCAGTTCAGTATTACGGAAATTAAGACTGTCAGATACAGTCACTCAGATCATTAAAGAACTTAGATAGTTCCATAGATCTAGAGATCACCTGCTAGATAGGACTGATCAAAGATTAAGTCAATTATTTTTATTATAAGCAGATTCAGAGATCAACCACTAGATAGGACTAATCTAAGCTTCAGTCAATCTGATATCAATATTAGTAGACTTAGACATCAGAAATCCAGTTATTAGGATTCAGTATTCAGTGTTACTAGGATTTCAGTTATTTTTTACACACTCATGCATGTATCCTCATTCAGTAGTCTCATGATATTTAGTCAGTATTGTTCATGCACGTAAACCCTTGCATTCAGCCTTCTCTCATCTAGCGTGCCAGTACATTCTCACGTACTGATGCATATTTTTCTCTTGTGTTATGGTGTTTTATACCATAGGTTCAAAAACACGAGATCCAGAGAACCCTTAGAAGTTCATATTTGGCCAGCAGCAGTAGACTTAACAGTGAGTCCTCATCATTTAAGGATGTTCCTTATTTTATTATTGCATTATATTTAGCATTTGTAACAACCCAATTTTCTAGAACTGGAATGTCACACAGTGCTCATGATCCTAAAGGGCCACAAGCTAACCCTCTACTCATATTTATACCTGGACACTGCATAATATAGATAATAAATGCGAAAACTGGCCATAAGGTTCAAAACATCTAGAAATACTCAAAATTAAATACTGATACATTTGTCCAAAAAACCTTTAAATTGTCTGAGCTGTGGAGTAGATGGGACATGTCCCCAACTTACTCCGTCTACTAAAAATAAACAAAATCTAATGCAATAATGATAAAAGGATCATCCTCGAATGAATAGGACTCACTGCTATGTCTACTGCTGCTGACTGGGACTGAGTTGTTAAGGGTACTCTGGATCTCGTGCCTTTGAACCTATGGTGTCAAAAAAACACCATAGTGAAAATACGTCAATACGGGAATGTGCTGAGTATGTAGATGAGGTAAGGCTAAATGCAAGGTCTTATGCATGAATAATTACTTAACTGAATAGTTATGAGAGTACTGAATGAGAACACATGTATGAATACACAAACCATAATCACAATCATCACGACTCTGAGTACTGAAACTCGGGTACTACATTACTGATATCTGAACTCACTACTAATACTGAGATACTGAACAACTGAATCATCTAATACTGATAAATGAGTACTAAGGTGAGATCATTCTTATCTAGCAAGTGATCTTAGAATCTGAGGATACTGAAGCTGATTAACTGAATATACTCATATCAAGGACTTAATTCAGAGCTTTCTACTCTCAACTAACTTCATCGAAGATCAAACCTCTCTAACAGATGATTCTAGAGTCTACTATCAATGATAAGAAATGATCATGTCTGAATCTGACAACAAAAACACTCAACCGAATCTAAGACTGAGATCAAACCTATCTGACAGGTGATCTCTAAATCTGATAACAAAAATACTCAACTGAATCTGAGATTGAGATCAAGCCTATCTGACGGTTGATCTCTAAATCTAATAACAAGAATACTCAATTGAATCTGAGACTAGGATTAAGACTATCTGATGGGTGATCTCTAGATCTGATAACAAGAATACTCAACTGAATCTGAGACTGAGATCAAGCCTATCTGATGGGTGATCTCTAGATCTGATAACTAAAATACTCAACTAAATCTGAGACTAAGATAAAGCCTATCTAATGGGCGATCTCTATATCTGATAACAAGAATACTTAACTAAATCTAAGATTGAGATTAAGCCTATCTGACAGATGATCTCTAGATCTGATAACAAGAATAACTTTATATGATACCAAGCCTATCTGACGGGTGGTCCAAGAATCAATGGAACTATCTGAGTTCCTCACTGAAATAGATGGCTGTATCTGATAGTCCTGATTTCTGAAGATTAATACTGAAACTATAACTGTGGGAAGTAGTTACTTCACCGACATACCTCGAATCTAAACTGGTGGGGTCCAACTTGAAACCCTAGATAGAAGGGTATCAATATTGTGCCACGGGTAAAGACCTCTCTGGTCAAGCCTATCTGACGGTGACCCTTGCAGGAAGTCAAGCCTAAGGCAATATAATATTCAAGCCTATTTGACGGGTGACTAGCCTTTCCTGATGGGTGAATCCGACATCCTGGGCTGACTATGCAGTTTTGTAGTTCAGTAATTGCTCCTAACGACTCCGCCTCTCTCGCAGGGAGCCGCCATCCTTGCCCTTACTCGGTGCTAGCTCCTACTCCCAATTGAAAGACTCTAAACTGATTCTTAACTAAACAGAAACTAAGTTGAATCTGAAACTGATCATATTTCTCGAATGATCTAACTGAGTTAAGCAGAATTCAATTAGTTCCGTATCTGACAAAATACTACCGAATCTCATTATCTGACTAAACGACACTGAGCTTTGAATATAGTACTTGATTACTACAGTTGTCAGAACTGAACACATGAATACTACTAGATCTGATTTGGGTACAGAACTGAGGCTAGATTACTAGCGATACTAAGATTACGACAATTACAGAGTTTACTGAGATTTCTTAAGTTCTATATCTGTGTAAGAATACAGAGTTCTATAACTTGCTGAGTTCTGAGAATCATGGCTCGACTGGAATTATCGTTAAAACTGACACGGGCTCTAAACAACAGCTAAATTATCGGGTATAAATATCCCTAGGACTCAATAACATAAAAGTAAAACATAACCATTCTTGAAAAATCAAGACTATGGACATTCATTCACCATCACAATCACTAAAGCATCTCTTCAAGTATTTAGAAATCATAAACATGTAATAACATAGGGGGATATGCTATTGGATCATACTACATTCAATAAGGCGTTGAATCAAGCACTTCACACATATTTAAGTCTTGGCATGTACCGGAGAACACATGATTGGGGAACTTCATGTTATCATGTTACAATTCATTTATCAAACACATAGCATGTACGGGGTTTGCGACGATTGAAGTAATGGTCGGTTGCTCAGTCTGACGGTCCATCTGATCATTCATCGCACAATGGTTAGAAAAAAACACAATGTCGTGATGTGATGATCTCAGCGATGGTCCATCGCAAACCTGACGGTCTGTTAGATCATCCGTCGCACGTTGGCCAGGATGAGGCCACACTTCCTTAGTATGATGGTCCCAGCGACGATCCATCGTAGCCTCGACGGACCATCGTCCTGGCCATCACACTTGGTCCTAAAAAGGGAGTCACTGACTTAGTTACAATGGTTTGGGTGATGGTCCATCACAAGCTCAACGCTCCATCAACCTGGCCATCGCACCTGGGTGGTTCAGACTACTTTCAGTAAAACGGCCATAACTTCCTTGTCCGATGCTAGATTTTGAAAAAATTAGTATCGATGGAAATATTATTCAATTCTCTATATGAAAAAAAGTTGATATTAGGGAAATTCTACGTGGTTCAATATATTTATCACTTGGGAAGACACTTCTCAACCTTTTTGGATCGGATTTATGCTTCACTTGACACGCTCTAAAGCACAGGCTACGAGGGAAATTTGTGGGGTCTTATAGCATTTCAGTAGATGAAGTTAGTTGATAGATTGTCCCATCAACTCCTTATTCAGATAGTTTAGAGGCTTTTTCAAACCAGAGTATTTCCAGACAGTTATTTTAGTTTTGATATTATTATACTTTATTTAGTTTTATTTAAGTATTGAACCTTATGAAAAGTTTCCTCAAATTTTTTGAAATTTTACAGTATATTATTCAGTGCTCAGTTACAGATATTAGTCATGGGTTAGCTTGTAGCCCTTCGGGGTCATAAGCATCGTGTAGCATCCGAGAATCATAATCCGGGGCGTTACATGCACTCTTCATATCTCTACAGTGCTTTGGCCAGATGGACCAAACTATTATCAAAAGAGTCCCCAACTACCGAAAAATCCTCCATGAAGACGTCAATCGTGTCCTCCACCATGTTAGAAAATATAGACATCATGCATCGCAGAAAGGTGGTAGGAGCATTGCATAATCCAAATGGCATTATCTTGAACGCAAAAGTCCCGGAAGTATAAGTAAATATCATCTTTTCTTGGTCCTTGATAAAAATAGTAATGTGATTGTAACCCAATTACCCATCAATAAAATAATATCAACCCCGTCCTTCTAGTCTATCTAGCCTTTGATCCATAAAAGGCATAGGGAAATGGTGCTTTTGTGTCCAAGTATTTAGATTCCTATAATACATGCAAACTCTCTAACCGATCACTGGTTTCATGGGTACAAGTTCACTCTTCTTAATAGGAACTACTATAATTCCACCCTTCTTCCGCACACACTAAACCGGGAAACCCACTTATTGTTTGCAATTGGGTAAATCACTCCAGCATCTAGCTACTTGCTAATATCTCTCTTCACAACCTCCTGTATAGGAGGGTTCAATCTATGATGATGCTCAATATTGGGAACATATTTTGGCTCAAGTAGTATTTTGTGAGTACAAATACCTAGAAATTCCTATGATATCAACTATAGTCAACCCAATGGATCTTTTGAACCTCTACAATACAGATATTAATGCTTCAACCTATGACTCTTTTGAATCTGTAGTAATTATCACCAGTAAGGTATACTGCAAGTGAGATAGGAGGGCCTTTAATTCCAAAATTGGTGGCTCTTCAATGGATGGTTTACAGGAGGTGTGGTTCTATTTTTTAGTACAAAATCTAGCCTTTTTGGAGCGTAAATATAAGAACCTCTACCATGAAATACGTTAAATGTATCATCATATTCTTTGATACCATCGCTCTAGAAATTCATGATTATCACTGCTAATACTTTGACCCCATGTCTTTCTTCAATGGGCAAAAACCCTGCATCAATATCATCGTTAATAGTGTCTAGCACCGACACTTCCCTTATATCATCTAGATGTTGCACTAACTAATGCACATAAAAAATCACTTGCTTATCATTCAATCTGAATGTTATCTACTTAAACTCCATATCAATCAATGCCCTACCCATGACTAGAAAGGGTCGACCCAATATAATAGGGGATTGAAAGTCCACCACACTGTCAAGAATTATAAAATCAACTGAGAACATAAAGGATTCCACCCTTACTACTATATCATACAACACACCCATTGGTTTCTTCACAGATAAGTCGGCCATCAGCAGCTTCATGGATGTAGGTTTGAGTGCCCCCATCCTGAACAACTTATATATAACTAGTGGCATTAAATTGATCCAATTCCCAGGTCACACAAAGTCTATCTGACATTGAAGGGCCCCATAGAACATAAAATAGTGAATGCTCTGGGGTCTTTTTTCTTCTTTACTAAGGGTAAGAAATAAATTATACTACAATAGTGCATATTATCATTGGGCTCATTGACCCTGCCTTTATAGTTATTACTCTCAGAATTAACATCATTTTTGTCAACTTCTCAAACTCTACCTCAGTTGTCTCATTAATCATAACACTATTATTCCTCGACTCCTTAATTGTAGCATAGGAAGATCAAAATTAGTAATACCACTCCTAGTGGTGATGGATAGAAAATGAACGATAGTTGTGGGATTCTGAACTGTGAGGCTTGGAAAGGTACCCGACTATCTCTAAAGTATGGAAGCTCACCATTTCAATCTGACTTACTAGTTGATCTCATATCCAAGTCACTGAGTAGGAGATGTCTAAGTATGGCCAGTTACTGCATCACGTGGGGATACATCATCCTAAGATGGTCAGCGATTGGAGAACTAGCATAAAACTCAGGGATAGAGGAATAAAATAATATCATGATAACAGTTCAAATCTAGTACAACATCCAAGGCATCATATCATATGAGGCACATATATGTACACAAAATATCACATGATGGGGTAGGGAGAAAGGCTTAGTATGAACTTTGAAAACCTTAACCTTGGTTGTAAAGCATTACCATCATAATCCACTCATGGGCTATATGGGTCCAATGTTATCCCTTGGATGGGCCCCAATACATGATAGCTGCATGAACCAAAGATATCATAGATGGCCCGAGATTCCCTTATACCCTTTACCATCCATGATACATATATATATGCACTAGGGGGATTTCCTTGCACCCCACAAGCACTTGGTCATCATGACCAACTATCATGTCGGCAAACAGGAGTTTCCAATATTAGTCCTTCAGACTCACACCTTCACGGCTAGCTAGCACAACCCCTATTATTACCCAATTTAAAAATTTTAACATATAACCCAACTACCAATTCTAGGATTCAATTATTAAGGCATTATTAAGTGGTATCATCATACCGACTATAGCTTATAAGCAATGTCATTAAGCCAATACGTAGGGATTCCCATGTACCCCGAAGACTTCATTTTAAAAGTCACTTAAGGGATTCCTGTGTACCCCTCAAGGTTTTCAAAACCATTGCTATCCAATTAACCAATTATTCCATGCATTAATGTAAAGAAATAAATCAAACCACATGATAATGCATATTCTAAAACCAATTATGCAAATGGGTTGGGGTTGTTGCAAATTTCCATACCAAACCAATTAATTTGGGGATTCTTTTGTACCCCTATGCCCATGATTTATCAATTTAGGGATTCCATTGTACTCATGTTCATCCACCATTAACATTCACCCTAAAGTATTTACCAACCATCAATTTAAGCAGAACCATTTTATAAATATCATAGAAGAAGTATTTAAATAGTTTATCTTCAAAACCCCCAACCCATAGTTCAAAACCAAACATCAAAACAATGTAAACATTATCCAGTCATGCCATTAGGAAAATAATAGTATAGGGGAAGAGTAACATGCCTCAAATACAAGAAAATTTAGGGAAGAAAGCACCCTTGGAACCCTAGATGACCACCTCTCTTAGAATCCTAGCTTTAACTTGAATGGAGAATTTTATAGAGTATTTGGAAATATTTGATAGAGAATAGAAGGCTAATAAAGTCCCAAAGATGGTTTTAAGTCATGGGGTCTAAAGGGTTAAAGTGGGAAATATCCAAGGTGCCCTCAGCTTAAAAGCTGAAAAAGTGTCTCCATTGGCTACAAGTCACCATCGACTCATAACCACACCTTATGAATCATCACCATGAGTCATAACCAAAATAGTCTCCAGGACCCACCACCTACTATTATCACGATGACTCAAATAACTAACTTATCACGTGACCCTATGACTCATAGGGTTAAAGTCGTAGTTAGAGCAGAACCCAATTGGGTGAACACTGGACATCCTTCCATTTGATCATTATGAGTATTTATGACTTTTAACTTCAAGTAGTAATGAAGACAATGCCTTAGGCCAAACTTACTGGACACCTTATGACTAGGTTAACCTGACCCATCAAAACACCTTACGACTTGTAGGGTGAGTCGTTACTAAAGAGTGAGCTCAAATCTCAAGAATTTTTCAAGGGATAAAACCCAAGGTGTTTCATAATCTATCCTCTAGGAAGTTACCCCAAGCACAAAAAAGCTTATCCAATCAATGAAAAAGGAAATAACCTCAATCTGAGTGCTTCCTGATCTACCCCCAAAATAGTATAAGAAGTGTAGATCCTAATAAAATTAGAAAGATGCATATTTGTATCGTCTATAGTCAATCTTACAAACACACTTTTCAAGTTCAAAAGTTCGACATGGTACTGGTAATGTCAAATTTCACATTAGGGGTAGTGCAGAAGGAATGATAGCTTTTGTTTTAGTCGGCTCAACATATCCTATATCCTCATCATCATTGTATGGCTTGAAGTACTGGTATGCTGGGATCATTTGAGGTTGACCACCTCAAATTCTATCTCAATTACCATAAGTAATACTCGATTATGAACTACGGGTCTTATCCTAGCTATCTCTTCCTGCTGAGCTTAAGTTGGGCCTCTTCATCCCTTCTTCGATTAGCGCTGCATCTGGTAACAACATCTCTATTTGCCGAACAACAAATATTTTTAGGATCATCTCAAACCCTATAAAGATGGCCTACACGTACATGTTCTGTCATCGTACGATTAGGTTGCAAGATTCTTCTTGGGTTAGGATTCAATGGGAGTAAAGGATTGTCTTGACTCCTGGTATTTAGCATACAACGGTGTATACCAAACTAAAAATAGAAAACAAAAACACAAAAACTTTAGCAACTTCAATTAACAATTCAACTCCATATCCTCGACAATGGCACAAAAATTTTAATAAATACCCAAATAACACTTCCAATAGAAGATAAAGCAGTTGCTATCAAGTAAATTAACCCAAATCAGGTTGGGGTCAAACCCACAGGGAATATGTGGAATTGCCTTCCTAGCTTTCTAGAATCAATGAGAAGTACTAAAAGTAAATGGGGGTTTATAGTAGTAATCTCAAACAAGTAACCAAACTTAAAAGATTTGGTTGTAAACAGATATAAATGAACACAAGGCTTGCGTTCCCCCTGGCTTCTAACTCAGTAGACTTATCATGGTCAATCTAACTATCAAACTACTATGTAAAATCTGGTAAGTTAGGTATCACCAATTGCCTCTCAGCATACTTTAATGAATTTCATTCATCTCCCCCCGGTCTTAGAGCGTCGCATTACTAACCCTTACCTTGGACCCCAATTTCAACTATATCCTCTAGATTTCAAGTTGATTAGATGTAAGTTAATCATATTAAGTATATAATATTGGAAACCTTATTTGGGAAATTAACCCCAAATTACTATTATGATCTGCTTTTCCTAATATCTATCTATCTCTTAGGTTTGTAGTTAATACAGGCTAGATTCTAACATTTCCAACCATTAAAAAAGAAATTAGTATGAAGAAAACCATAATGCATGTAGCAACAACTATCTAGAAAGATTGAACACATCCCATACTTCATAATTTAGCCATGGTTCCCACAACCCTAGCTAAGGGAATTAGCCCCTCATGTTTGTAAAACAATAAAAGGAGTTCATAATCAAAGACATTCAAATAATATCACAATAATCAATGAATAAAACCTAAAGTATTTAACTAAATAAACAACTAAACTTAATACAAATCAATCCCAAGATAAAAATTAAAATCCTGGAATCAAATATATATTTTTAAGTATATAGAGTGTGTAAACTAATTAAAAGCATCCAAAGGGTATATATAGGCTACAAAGAAACCCTAAGAAACAACTCTAAACAACAAAGGAAAATCAAGGTCAGTGGCCACTTATTGGGCCACCTATAGGTTGTAGGTGGCACCTACGCACTGTAGGTGGTCCCATGTAGGTTCCCTATTCTTCAAACACTACAGAAAATCTCTGTACTTTGTTTTTTTGGAACCTACTTTGTCACCTACGGACCGTAGGTGGAACCTCCAGGTTGTAGGTGCCCTCTATAAGTGACAGAGTCTTCTTTTATGCACTTTTGAGTCTCTGGATCTCAATTTATGACACCAACTTTGGAACCTACAGACCATAGGTAGAACATACGGGTCGTAGGTGCCTACTTTTGTTGTCCAAAACTTTGGTTTTCACTTTTTTCTTTGAGAATAATCCCCAAACCTAGTTTCCTACAAAACATAATAGAAAACCCATCATATCAAACAAAACATCCTAAGTTACTTGCATATTTTCATCATTTTGAGCATCAAAAGTGTTATGAATCCATAGAACATCACCTATATGTTATGGTGTGTTAAAAGAGCAGTTAGTTCTAGTGGATTTTAGAATTATACATATGCACTAGTGGATTGACAAAATTTGAAGACTTCTCTTGATATGGTTATAGGTACATTATCCATATTTTCACATAATGTATATGCATTATTTGATTTGTGTTCTTTGTTATCATATGTCACTCCATTGTTGCTGGAAATTTTAATAGAATACCAAAATTACTATTTAAGCCATTTGAAGTATCTACGTTGGTTGGTGAATCTACTATAGCTAGAAGAGTGTATTAAAATTGTATAATAACTATTTGTGATTGTGATACAATGGCTGACCTTTTTGAGCTAGAAATGGTAGATTTTGATGTTATAATGGATATAGATTGGTTGGTTTCTTGTTATGCCATAGTAGATTGCCGAACTAAGAGGGTGTATTTATATTTTCTAAGAGATCCAGTTCTTGAATAAAGGGGTAATATTGGTGTGCCAAGAGGTAAATTTATTTCTTATCTAAAGTAAATAAGGATGATTTCCAAAGCTTACATATCTCATCTAGTTGGAGTGAAAGATATATATGCAGAGCCACCAATTCTTCAAACTATTCCAGTGGTAAATGAATTTTTTGATGTATATTCTGAAGATCTTCTAGGCTCGCCTCTATAACAAAAAGTAGAGTTTGGTCTTGATGTGATTTCAGGTTCTCAACCAATCTCAATTCTTTGGTATAGAATGGCTCTGGCTGAATTATGAAAGTTGAGGAGCAACTAAAATACTTTCTAGAAAAAAGATTCATAAGGCCTAGTATATCCCCTTGGGTGCACCAGTATTTATCAAAGATTGACTTGAGGTCGGGTTACCACCAAGTGAGAGTCAAAGAGAAATATATACCCAAGATATCTTTTCAAACACGGTATGGTCAATACGAGTTTCTAGTCATATCCTTTTGGATAACTAACGCAACAACAACCTTTATGGATTTGATGTATATGGTGTTCAAGCCATTCTTAGATGTATTTGTGATAATTCTTATAGATGATATTCTAGTTTATTCAAGATCAAAATAGGACTATGCTAGTCACTTACTACAGGTGTTACAAATTCTTCATGATCATAAGTTATATGCAAAGCTCTCTAAATGTGATATTTGGTTGAGATATGTGGGCTTCATAGGTCATATTATATCTAATAAAAGAATAAAGGTTGATTCTGAAAAGATAGAAGTGGTGAAAATTTGGCCAAGACCTACAATGCCTACAAAGGTTCGTAGTTTCCTTTGGTAGGCAAGTTATTATAAAAGGTTTGTTGAATGATTTTCATTAATTTTTACACCTTTAACAAATCTAACACATAAGGCATCCAAGTTTCAATAGAATAATGCGTGCGAAAGAAGTTTTCAAGATCTGAAGAATAAGTTGACTTCTACACCCGTATTAGTACTTCTAGAAGGCACAGAAGGGTATGCAGTGTATTGTGATTCTTCAAGAATTAGCTTAGGATATGTATTGATTCAGCATGTTAAAGTAATAGCTTATGTCTCAAGACAATTATGGCCACATGAGAAGAATTATCCAATACATGATCTTGAGCTAGCAACAGTTATATTTGTTTTAAGGATATAGAGCCCTTACTTGTATGGAATTCATGTTGTCAGATATGCTGAAAATAAGAGTTTATGATGTATCTTTAGCCAAAAGGTCCTAAATTTGTGGCAGCAAAAGTAGCTTGAGCTATTAAAAGACTATGATGCTGATATCTTGTATCATTCGAGGAAAGAAAATATGGTAGCTAAGACTTTGATTTATAAGATAATGGCAAGCATTTATGGGAAGTAAATAGAAAGACAAGGAATATCTAAGGATCTACACCAATAGATAATTTGGGGGTTCGCCTTCTTGAAACTCTAAATGAAGGGGTTATTGTGCATAAGGCAGCAGAATCTTCATTAGTAGCTGAAGTAAAAGAGAACCAATATACAGATCCTACTTTATTATAGCTTAAGGAGAATGTGCAATATGGTATGACAAAGGCATTTGAGCTTAGACAAGAGGGAGTACTTTGCTGCCAAAACTAATTATGTATACTTAATGTAAATGGGATAAGAATGATGATTATGACAGAGGCACATCATTCAAGGTATTCTATCCATCTGGAATCAACTATGATGTATCATGATTTGAAAGAAATATATTTTCTGGGGTGATATGAAGAAGAACATTGCAGAATTTATAGCCCAATGTCCAAATTGTCAAAGAGTTAAAGTAGAGCACCAAAAGCCCGGGGGTTATATGCATTGTATAGATCTTCCAATCTGAAAGTGGGACATGATCAACATGGATTTTGTCACTGGTTTGCCTCATACTTTTTGAAATTTTGATTCCATATGGGTAATAGTTGATAGACTTACCAAATCAGCATATTTCCTACCGGTTAAGACCACTTACATACTTGAAGAGTATGCAAGCTTATATATTAAAAAGATAGTTTTGCTATACGGAGTACCAATCTCTATTATATCATATAGGGGAGCTCAATTTACTGCACTATTTTGGAAGTCTTTTTAGAGAAATTTGGGAACACAAGTAAATATAAGTACAACTTTTCACCCTCAAAAAAGATGGACAAGTAAAATGTACCATTTAAATACTTGAAGATATACTACGATCTTGTGTATTAGAATTTAAAGGTAGTTGGGATGACAATTTACCTCTTATCAAGTTCTCCTACAACAATAGCTATAATTCGAGTGTAGAAATGGCACCAAATGAAGCTTTATATAGAAGAAAGTGTAGATCACCAATTGGATGGTTTGAAGTGGGCAAAGCTTCCTTGTTTGGGTCAGATCTTATTCATCAATCTACAAAAAAGGTTAACATGATCAAACAGTGGTTAGAAACAGCCCAAAGTCGACACAAATCATATGAAGATATTAGAAAAAGAGGCCAAGAGTTCATATAGGAAGTTGAGGAAGCAATGAAATCTAAGGACCCCCATTTATGCGAATCCCAAGAAAGAGCCCAAGATGTTGAATTGGAGCAATGACAAGTAAGTATAATATATTAGTATAATATGGTATTATATGGTATTAAACTAAGTTTTGAACTTGTTTGGGTTGGATAATTATGCTAACATTTAAGGACGGATGCTCTTAAGAAAGAGGAGGATGTAAACCCCCTCTTTTGTGTGTACTTGTTATACTTATATGGACCGTGATATAACCTTGTGACTGTGTTCCCCCTATCTTCCTAACTCTGTAGGCTTATTATGCTATATAGAACTAACTGAATATATTGCATGCCGAATCTAACCGTCTTGTGAATGCCTTAAGTGAATTTCACTCTTTACCTTTTGAGTCTCAGAGTGCCACCTTACTAACCTTTATCCAAGATCCTAGATTAACTTTTACCTTGTGGGTATCAAGTTAATTAGATGAGATGATGCAATGATTGGATGGGGTAATGAATCTCAAATTGCTATCGCGATTTTCTTTTCTAATCTTAACCTCTCTTTTGAAGTAAGTAGTGAATAAATGTGGGTACTTAACGATTGTAACCATTAAGAAAACAACTAAAGCAAAGGAAATCACAATACTTGGAAGGATATTGGTTTGGAACAATGTTGCACTTCCCCTACCTTGTTGTTCAGCTAGTGTTCCCACAACCCTAGCAAAGGGAATTAGCTGCTCATAGTTATGAAATAATTCATGAAATTCAATGAAGAAGACATAGAATCAATCTTATAATAATAGATGAAGAAAAACTAAAGTCTCAAATCAATATCAACAAAAAACCAAGAACAAGGGAATCCCAAGACCAAAAGTCAATCTTGGAATCAAAATATGTTTCTCAATAGTATGAGTCTATAAACTTCACTAAGGAATGTCAAAAGAGTATTTATAGATTACATGGAAACCCTAGGAATCCCTTCCAAAACAATAGAGGAAAACTTTAGTTGGTGGCCACCTACGATCTCACTTACGGGTTGTAGGTAGCCCACGTAGGTGAAAAGGTCCTCCACTTTGTAGTATATCTTCGAATCTTCAACTTATAGCACTTAATCTAGTACCTGTGGAACGTAGGTGCCCCAATATAGGTAGCAGGGCCAAAATCTCAACTTCTGATTCTCTGAACTTCAAACTTTTGACACGTACTCTATTACCTACACCATGTAGCTGGACCTTACACCATGTAAGTGCCATCTTTAGTGGTCTAAAATGCAGTCCTTAACTTTTTTTCTTCATTTTAACTCCCAAAACCTGGTTTCCTATAAAACAAGTCACAAAACACATCATACCAAAAAAAAATAACCTAAGTAACTGCATATTTTCTTAGTTTTAAGCATTGAAAGTGCTATGAAACCATAGCACATCAACACCATCAACTTAGAACGTTCTCATGTCATCAGGCAATAAAACATAATAAAATAAATTAACGATGCTTAATCAAGAGAAATCTAAGATATTTCTGGTAATCAATTTCAATTTAAGCTCAAGAACATTACCCCCTCTAATTTTATCACTTCAAAACCAACTATGTGTATCAATGTAGAATAATAATGTGATACAAAGGAATCAATATATGGTTTTACATTAGCAACAAACAATCATTCATATGTACAAGTTACACTATCCAAACAAATAAGCAGCTAACAACACAACCAATGTACCTCACAACAAAGAACTCCCACTTATTCAATAGCATCATGCATGTTAATGTAGGGATGATCACGAGACATTCAGACTCACAAAAAAGTTCCAACATAGTGCATAGAATACCATAGGCTTGCCTCAATTTTCTTTACCTTAGTCTTCAGACAGTTGGGTTAGGATAACTATAGGACTTTTCTCGAATTGTAATGTAGGCTTGGGGGATGGTATGGTACATTTGGGAATTTAGTGACTAAGCCCCCTTAGCACTATAATTACGTGAGGGGGTCCACTTATCAACTAACTTTTCTTTTATTCCACCCATATTTCTCTCTTTTTATTCTTTTACAACTTATTCAAGTTAGGTGTAGTTTCTTTTATTCTTTTTATTTTTCTTTTCTTTATCTATATTATTTTTTTCTTTTTTCTACCACGCCCAACCCTACTTTCTTTTTCACTTATATAGACCCTTCTTCATACCCACTTCTAATCACGCACCCCTATGATAGGCACCCTCAACTTAGGAGATTTGCCTTAGTTGAGGTGCAGAATTTACAAGATGGACCAAGGCTAAAATAGGTTCATTGTAACTAAAATAGGAAGGTGAAAGGTGATACAATAAAAAAATAGTTTATATAGGCTCAAAATTAGGGATCAGGGGATACTTATTCAGATTTGAAGGTCGTTTAGACTAAAAGTGAACTAATTTCAAGAACGGCCTAGGATCCTTTCTTAACTGACTATCCTAAATCTTTGGAAAGACTAATCAGGCAAGTTTTGGATTCAGCACATAAAGGGAACAAATTCAGCATCTCAAACATACATGGCATGGGATTGTATCACAAACTACTCTCTATCCAATTCATACAAATGTTATGTATGGTTATGTCTCTAATCCTAATTCCATAATGAGATTCACAATGGTCACATATATATACATCACACAGTTCTAAAATAAATTTTTTGGAGGGGTATCATTTTTATCAAAAATCAAACAAAGTACATCAACTGCCTTAGATACTCATTTTTATCCTAGTTAAAAAAACCACAACATAATATAAAACAAAACACAATACGATAAGATATTTCCTAGACATGTCGATTCTACAATCATACCGCAACCGAAAGGAAAAGAATCCCGACAACAAAAACCCATGGAAACTATGGTATACCCCACCACCAATTAAAATACAATGTACTATCCCCAGTGCATGATAGTAACATAAATCAAGGGAATGAGGACATACCAAGGATTATCTAGGTGTCCAAAACTAACACAGATACAAAAATAACAAGATACCTTAGGTTGCCTCCTAAGCAGCACCTGATTTAATATCGCGGTACGACTTGGTTACTCAAACTTCACTGAGTCTTACATCAACAACTACCTTTACCTCATCAAGATTACCCAAATAGTGCTTCACACGCTACCCGTTCATCTTAAACGAGGCTTCACCATCTATTTTTAGCTCTATAGCACCATAAGGGAATATCCTAACCATGGTGAATGTTCCAAACCACCTAAACTTCAACTTTCCAAGAAACAAATGAAGTCTTTAATTATACAATGGGACCAAATAACTAGGCCCAAATACTCTTTTCTCAATTTACTTATATCGAGTAGAACTCTCATAAGCCTAGAGCAGAAATTCATCCAACTCATTCACCTTACTCAACCTCAAATCATTCACCTTGCTCAACCTCAACTTAGTTGCATCATGCCACTCTAAATTAATCTTTTTAAATGCCCATAATGCCTTGTTCTCAAGTTTAAACGACAAGTGGCATGCCTTTCTATATACAGGATAATATGGAGAGGCACCTGTGGAGGTCTTAAAAGTTGTTTAGTAGGCTCATAATGCATCATCCAACTTCCTTGACTAATCAGTCCTATTGTTATTCACAGTCTTTGCCAATATGGACTTGATATCTTTATTAGACTTCAACCTACCCACTCATCTAAGGATGGTAAGGTGTTGCCACCTAATACTTCACACCATACTTTTCGAGCAGGCCCATAAAAAGGTAGTTACAAAAGTGTGACCCATAATTACTAATAATAGCACAAGAAGTACCAAATTAAAAAAATATGTTCTTTATCAAAATTATAGTGACATTTCAACCCTCATTGTTGGGAAGCACAACCATCTCATACCACTTTCAAACATAGTCCACTGCCGCTAGAATGTACTTCATCCCATAAAATCTCATAATGGACACACAAAGTCAATTCCCCATACATCAAATAAATACAACTCCATGATAGGTGTCATAGAGAGTTCATGTCTCTGTGAAATATTACCTTGATGCTGACATTGGTCACAAGTATGGGCATAGTCATGAGCATCCTTAAAGATAGTTGGTCAATAATACCTACATTATAGAATATTATGGGTTATGTGGGTTCTACCATGATGGCCCCTAATTGGTGAGAAATGACAAATAATCAAGGATAATCATCATCTTCACCTCAGGAATACACCTACAAATTATTGCATCCATATAAATTTGAATAAAATAAGGCTCATCCTAAAAAAAATTCTCTCCTTATGTATAAACTACATTCTCTACTAAAATGACAAATCTTCCAAAACAAGATCACTTGCCAAAAAATTAGCAAACCAGGGGATTAAGTCTTGAGATGCTACCAAGACCTGCTTATTTGGAAAGTATCATCTATGTAAAGCTCATCCCATAATTTTTGCATTGCCTCCTCCTCAAAGCGAGACAAGTGATCAGCAACCTGGTTCTCAGTGTCTTTTTGATCCTTCAACTCAAAGTCAAATTATTACAGCAAGAGGACCCAATGTATCAACTTTGGTTTAGAATTCTTCTTTGATATTAGATACCTAAAGGATGCATGATCTTCTATGAACTATGACTTTACTACCAATGAAATAAGATTAGAACTTCTCAAAGGCAAAAACCACCGCAAGCAACTCCTACTCAGTGACTATGCAGTTCTTCTATTTGGGATTTAATAACTCGCTGGAAAAATAGATCAAGTGAAGGATTTTCTTATATCTTTGTCCTAGGATAGCACCCAAGGCCACTCCATTAGCATCACACCTAACCTCAAATGCTAAAGAATAATCAGGGGACACAATAATGAGAGTCAAGATAAATCACTCCTTTAGGAATGCAGAGGCCTTGATACATCCCTTATGAAATACAATTTTTACCTGTTTCTATAAAATCTTGTGATCTGAAGTGGATTTATACACCTCAGTATTGCTATCTAGGCTTAATTAGTCTTGTTTTTAGGATTTCTCTTATGCTTAATGAGTAATTCTTTGTATACCAAATAAGATAAGTGTTATGTAATTTAAATTTTATGTCCATAGAGTGTTCATAGTGAACTTAGAGTAAAAACACCAAGTTAATGACCAAGGGACAAAAGCTAGTACTCTTAGCTTGAGCTATAGTCTTTACTAGTTTGTTACCTTGTAATGTAGGTGGTTGTGTGCTCTAATATGTGATGTTTGATGTTGTAGAAAGCTTGGGAGTTAATAATTATGAAAAATATATGTAAAAAATATGTAAAACAAGTGTAAAAAGCACCATAATGCATGGACTTATAGGACAAAAGCAATGGACAAGGCTTGATTGAAGTCTGGTGATTTAGTGTGCTTGGCGTGCCATGCTTCCTAGGTGTCGTGATATGGCCATGGACACACTTGGAAAATTCTATTGTCTTGTCACATTATTGTTATTCCATGCTTCCTCATGATGTGATATTGGTGTGGAACGCAAATAGGTTAAAATCGGCAATTCATGTCCTACTATATATGGGATACTTAAACACTTGTGTAGGCACCTTGGACGACTTTGGGACTTTAAGGGAGGATGGAGAACAATTATCCTAGGGTTTTTATTCCATTAATTTGGTTTTTTATGGATTTTAACATGTATTCATTCATTGTGATTACGATTACGTCCAAGAGCCGCTAAACACCGTTTTCCAGGTTAAGGCCAAGAACCTGATTTCTATTGTTATCAATTGATTTGGTTATGGTTTTTTATCATTTTTGGTTGTTTATTTATCCTTTTTATCATTATTTTAAGGCTTCATGGCCCTTAGAATACATATATAATCATCTTTTGAACCTAAAATAAGGAACAAGAGGATAGAACGTGGGATAGATAGAATAGAATTGTAATCTTCTAATAGAATGAAGATATAATTTGCATTTAGGATAGGAATATACCTATGTGATCTATTTGGTTCAAGTACGAGATGAAATATGAACATATTTAACTTAGTTCTCAAATACCCACTCAACGATGTAGATGTGGGGCTAAGTTAGATAATTGACTAAAGGTTCAGAAGGATATAGTCATAGTATGAAGCCCGTGAACCAACAACCAAGATAATCAACCTAACCAACAAAGTTTATAGCTTAGTATGATTGTTTGCAGTGCCTTAACCCTAGGTTTCTCTCCATTGATTATTCAAACCTTTAATTTATTGCATTGTTAAGTTTACTCTTAGTTTACTCTCAAACAATCTTATGTTTATGTTAGCACTGAGTTAATCTTAATAGTTGGACTAGTCTAGTATAGTTGTTAACACAAGTCTCTGAGGGATCGATACTTTTCTTGTAAAAGGCCATTATATTACTTGGTGAGACCATCTATACTTGCATGTGCACTTTGGCATAATAGTTTGCATAGAGGATTATAAATTATAGAGAAGTCCTTAATAAACCTCCTATAAAAGCCAGTATGACCCAAAAATCTTTGGATACCTTTAACCGTGATCAGACGAGGTAATTTTTCAATTATCTCAATCTTTACTCTATCCACCTCAATACCCCATTTTGAAATTTTATGACCGAGAACAATACCTTGTTTTACCATAAAATTGCATTTCTCACAATTCAGCACCATATTGCACTCCTCACATCTTTGGAGTGCATTAGGAAAATGGGATAAACAATCATAAAAGGAGTCCCCAACTACCAAAAAGTCATCCATGAATACCTCTATAGTGTCTTCCACCATATAAAAAAATACAGACAACATACATCTTTGAAAAGTGGCGGGAGAATTACATAATCTGAATGGTATCCTCTTGAATGCAAAAGTTCCATAAGGGCAAGTAAAATTCATCTTTTAATTATCCTTTAGAGAAAAAGAAATCTGATTGTATCTCAAGTACCTATTAAGAAAATAATACCAAGCCCTGCCTATTAGTCGGTCAAGCATCTGATCAATGAAAAGCATATGAGAATGGTCTTTTTAAGTCCAAGTATTCATCTTCTTATAATCCATGCGTACTCTCTATCCAGTGAATGGTATCGTGGGCACCAATTCATTCTTCTCATTTGAGACAAGAATGATCCCACCCTTCTTTGGAACACATTCAACTAAGCTGACCCACTTGCTTTCTGCAATAGGCTAAATTGCTACAGCATCTAACCACTTTATGATTTATTTTTCACCACCTCCTATATAGGAGGATTCAATCGATGTCGATGTTCAATGATAGGAATTCAATCTGGTTCAAGCTGTATTTTATGAGTACAAATATTGGGTGAAATCCCCATAATGTCTACAATAGTATATCTAATGGCCCTCTTGAACCTCTACAACACTGATACTAATGCTTCAACCTATGCCTTTATTAAATCTTAAAAAATAATGACCAGTAAGGTATTGTATGCCCCAAAGAATACATATCGCAAGTGAGATAGGAGGGCCTTCAATTCCAAAATTAATGACTCCTCAATAGATGGTTGAGCAAAGGGAGTAGTTCTATTCTTCAAATCATGATCTAGATTTTTCAAAGCATAATTATAAGAACATATGCTATACAATGCATTCACTATCTCATCATATTCATCAATGCCAATGTTGTCAAAGTTCATGATCACAGTTGTTAATACATGGACCCTAAGTCTCTCTTTATTTGGAATAGTCTTTGCATCATCATTAATAGTATCAATCACAAACACTACTCTCATATCCTTCTTATCTCATAAACTGACAGACATTAAAGGTGACTTGCTTATTATTGAGTATGAACTTCATCAGCCACATCTCCATGTTAACCAAGGCCCTACCTATGGCTAGGATGGGTCATCCCAAGATAATGTGGACTTTGAAGTCCATCTCACAGCAAAGGATCACAAAATCAACAGGGAATATAAATTATTCCACCCTCACCAGAATATCAGACAGAATACCAATTGGTTCTTCACAGTCCATCAGCCATCAGTAACCTCATAGATGTAGGTTTGGGCATTCCCAACTCCAACTTCTTGAATACTACCAATGGTATCAGATTGATACTAGATCCCAAATCATATAGAACTCACAAGAATTTAAAGGACCTATGGTACATGGAATAGTAAATGCTCTATGGTCCTTCTTCTCAACCAACAATCGAAAAGCAACAGCACTACAATGATGAACATTATCAGCTGGGTCAAAACTCGCCATCTTCTTTCTAGTAGCCAAATCCTTTATGAAATTAGTGTAACCAGGCATATACTCTACTAATTCTACAAGAAAAATATTAACACACAGTTCTTTCAACATCGATAAGAACTTTGGATACTTTTCTTCAACTTTTTTCTTCCTTATTCTCTGAGAAAAAGGTAGGGGCCATGGAATAATCTTCACTATTAGTTCATCAACTTTTCCTTTACTTTTATCCTTCTCAGAACTATGATCAATAATTATTTATAGTTGTGATGACTCTATAATAATCACCAACTTATCTAACTTCACTTCAGGTGTCTCATCAATATCAATACTATCATTCCTTGTCTTAACTGTGGGCATAAAGGGATCAATAGTAGACTTATAATTTCAAGTGGTAATGGCCAAAAAGTAACTTTTGTTCTTAGAATTTGGCATTATGTTGCTCGGAAGGGTTCCTGGCTGCTCCTAGTTCAAGGTGGTTGACATTTGTCCAAACTACTGTTCCAATAGCTTGATCACAGTAGTATGTAATTCTACCTTCTAGGTCAACCCTAAAATATTTTCCCTAATCTCTTTAAGGTAATTTTCTCGACCCTTTACTATTTTGGACAACATAGCCTTCATCCTTGATTTACTGTCACAGATGCCTGGTGGAATATATGCACCACCCTTCACTTTATAATCATCCTTGCATATCTACCAACTATCCCTCTCTCTCTGCTTCAATCTCTGTACCTATCCCTTTAGTAGTTCTAGCCTTGGTTCCCTTTCTTAGAGTTTCAATTATCATAAGCAGATGATTGGACTTTGTCTTAAAAACCCGTCAAATCTCTATCTAGGTATTTTGCCACTTCATCTGCATCTAAATCAAATGATCTAGAGTCCTTACCTTAAGTACCACTACATTTACCTTCTCATAATTTATCATCATTATCTTTTTTATTAATAACCCAAACTCTTTTCTTAGGTGAGAAACCTCTTATGCCACTGTGTCATCACTGACTCTGTGCTTACTCTAATAGCATAATTGTAACCACCTCTCTCTTTCTTATAAGTATGCCACCCTCAGTTGGTGAGAGATATCTAATCTGATATCTTTGATGTTGTCTCCTAACACGGGCACATGAATTCTCTACCAGTAATAGTGTCTTTCATAGCTTTTGAACTGGTGTTCAAGGCTTCACAGAATATTTTAAGAAAGTTTCTTTCCATAATTCTATGATTCGGCACCATCATCAACTTCTTTTAAAATCAAAATCGTGCCTCACACATTGATTTTGAATACAATTTCCTAAAATTATATATCTCATTTTTCAACTATAGCATTCTGGATAAAGGTAAGAAATAATATAAAAATTGCCTCTACAACTCATTCCAAGTAGTAATGGGTGCACGAAAAATTTCCCTTAACCATAAAGTTGCTTTACCAATTAGAGAAAATGGGAATAGCCTGAGTTTGAGAGCTTCTTAATCTACCCTAGGTATAGTGTATGCCATTCAAATCCCAATAAAATTTATAAGGTGCATGTTTGCATCATTCGTCGGCAAACCCACAAACATACCTTTCAGATTTAATAACTGGATTATAGCACTAGTAAAATCAAACTTGACACCTGGTGCAAAGCAGGAGGAATGATACCTCCTATCTCGGTAGGCTCACTTTATCCTAAGTCCTCCTCTAGATCATCATAAAGTGGTAATTACTAGTAGGCTGGGAGTACTTGAGCTCTACCCCTTCTACCTGTATCTTAGTTTTCATTGAGTTTCTCTTGATGATTAGCTATCGGTATCTGTCTTTCTCTCTTTAACTCTTGAGATACATTCTAGATAGCCCCATTATCTCTCATCTATTATTTCTCTACTAGTAACCATGTAATGGTTTACTCAACTATTTCCTGAGGAGTTAGGGGAGGCTTATGATGAGCTTTAGGATCATCCTGTGACATCCTACAATTCTATTATAAGATTCATTTTTGTAATCCCCTGGGTTTTTGGTCCTTGAAATTTTTTGAGTTTTAAGCTATTTTCCTTTACTAAGACTCTCCTTATGAGTCGTAAGGTGTCTTGACAGGTTAAGTGACCCTAGTCATATGGTGTTTAAAAAATGTTGTTGAAGTTACTTTCTTGGGTACAACTTGAGGGTACTGGTCGCAAAGACCCATGGCGAATCGATAGGACAAGTTGTAACAAAATTAAGTAAGCTTGTGGAAAGTCTCTTCTCTGAGTACAAGTGGATCACTAAGATCCATAAGGATTTGTTATGAGTCATGGGGTGTAAATTGTAGGGTGTCCAGTATATACCCCAAATGGGCTTTGTGTTGATTACGACCAGGACCTAAGAGTTGTAGAGTCCCATTATAATTATTTTGGATGAGTCATAACGTCAGTAGTATAGGTTACCTTAGTAGTACTGCCTTGGTCACAACTTCTGGTGATGAGTTATAAGGAGTGGCTATGAGTCAAGGGTCGACCCATAGTCAAAGATTTCACTTATTCAGCTTTTAAGTTAAGGGCATTCTATACATATTCTCTCTTACCTAAATTAAAACCCACATCTTATAACCCCTTTAAGGTGTCATTAACTCTCAAAAACCAATCCAAGTAACTTCTCAAACACTCCAAAGGCTCTCTAAGTTCCCTCAAGCAAGCCAAGGTAGGATTTCATCAAGTTGGTCACCTAAGGGCTCAAGGGTCAAATTTTCTCCAAATTTCTTGGTGTTTAAGGTATGTTACTCTTACCTCATTATTAATATTGTAAAATCACATGATTTAAAGTATTTTTCATGAGATGTTTATGATGGTTTTGAAATAAAGGTTGGGAGTTTTGAATATTTATAAATTAAAGAATGTTTTTCATGATTTATATATGATTTTCATGCTTTAATTATTGTTTTGAACTTGTGGGTGCTTGGATATGGTAAATAAACTAGGAAATTAAGAATAACCCAAACTTGTGACTTTTGATGTTGTTATGACCCAAACCCCATAATGTAAAATTGGTTTTTAATTATGAGAAAAAAGGGAATTTGTGAAATTAAACAAGTCATGAATTATTGTATGATATAAAGAGGTATTTGAAACACAATGGTCTGATTTAATGAACAAAGAGAAAAGGTGTTCCTCACCTTGTATTAATGAACAAAGGGAGTTATTCTCTCTAAGTTAATGAAAATTGTTTTGGCATGATGTATTACCTTGAAAGTGTGGTTGGTATGACAATACAAACAATGTATGACTTAAAGTGAAATACCGTTCAATGAATGGGAATGTGTGATACTTGTTTTAAAGTGTCTCTAATGAGGGTTGTGTAACTGAGTTGTGAAAGTGGAGGTCTGAGTGACCGATACTGAAAACTGCATTTGCTGATGTGGGGGTCAAAGTGACCAGGGGGTCGAGTCCCCCTCATTATTATTTCATGATTAGGGAGGTTCAAGTCCCTTATAAATCATTTCATGATCAGGTACTTAAGTCACCTTAGTATATGTTGGAAGGTTTAAGTCTCCCAAGAGCATATATATGTGATTATTATCTAATTTGTGCGACTTCACGCACTGGAGCCCAACCAAGGGGTGAGAGTTGAGGGCCATATATCCCGTAGGTACTATTATATGATAGTTGAGCTACACAACCCAGGCTAAATTTTTAAGTGTATGTTAAACCTTGTTCCCTATCCCAACATGTGAAGTATATATGTATATGCATTTGATTATGTGCATTGGTTTTGAATGATTTTAACCAGTTGATCATGACCTTATGTTATCGTTATCCCTGAGTTACATGCTTGCATTCACCCCACTAACCATCTTTGAATGTTGTACACCCATGCGATGTAGGAATTAGTCTTACTTCTACTCCTCCTGCTAAGTGATTAGGATCTGGGATCAGCTCGTGAGTTGACATTGAAGTGGCGAGTTTCCATACATTAAAAGTCTACATTTCATCTTTTGTTCTATTACTTCTTAGACTATTCAGACTTATTTTGGCTATAGTTGGGAGAATATCCCGACACTTTAATGATATTCAGTTTTGGTTCTTTTTAGAAGGTTTATTTTGGACTACTGTGGTTATTAGGCGGTGTCGATTAGTCATTTGGCCAATCGTTGGTGGTTTTTCATGGATATATATTGAAATTTTTTAAGCTATTACATGTTATCTTGTTATATATTCCAAATTCATCCGACTTTGGGGTGTGTCATGTTTGGGTTAGTTAGAAGTAGGGGGTGATCTCTGATCCATATGGGACTTGAGATACCCGTCATGGCCAGGCCCTTGTTCAGGTCATAACAAAGATGGTATCAAGGCCTATGTTTAGTGTCACTGTGTGTCCACCGAATTCTTGTTGCTCATAGGTGTGTTTTATTCCACACTTATAAAGGAGAAGCTACGAGGCATTTAGGAATGTTTCCCTTTATTGTTGTTCTATTTTCAAACTATAGAGTCTAAGGTATTGGATCTCTCTAATCCCCATTTGTTCGCTTTTCATATCATACCTCCAAAAAAATTTGATAACCGTGGAACCTTTTCTGTCCAATCTAAAGATAACATGGACAGAGGTTGTCCTACTCTAAGAGGTAAGACTCAGTCTAGGGTTGCTACTTTTGATTGCTCTAATAGAGATCCACTGGCTCCCCCTATTAATTCTCAACCAGCTTGAGAGTATGTGTCTAATTTGCATTTCTCCAGTCAATTCACTTGCTTACTCAGTTGCTCGCCTCTCAAATGAAGAGGATTGTTTTTCTTGCTTAATCAGTTAAGACCACTAGAGTGGGCCAATTCATGATATTGATTCCTTCTATTTTCACTGTCTCTAAAGTTAAGGAAGATCCCCAACATTTTATTAATGAGATGGTAAAGATATTTTGTTTGATGTATGCCACTGGCGTGGAGGGCGTGGAGTTTGCCTCCTACCAATTAAACGATGTAGCATATCAGCAGTACGAGAAATGGGACCATTCTAGAGGCAATGATGATGAGTCAACTTTATTAGATGATTTCTCTAGTACTTTTTTGGACCACATCTTTCCTAAGGAGTTGAGGGAGGCAAAGGCGGAAGAGTTTATTAACCTGAAGAAAAGCAAGATGTCAGTCAAGGAATATGCCTTGAAGTATGATTAACTATCTCGATATTCTCTGAAGTTGGAGACTAGCATGAGGTCTATGATGAGGAAGCTCACTTTTGGGTTATCTCGAGACTTGATTCTTGAAAGTAACACTGCCTTGTTAAATAAGGATATGGATATTTCTCAACTTCTGGTTTATATGCAGCAAGTTGAATAAGAGAAGAAAAACTAGGCTGAATTTAGGGAGAGTAAAAGTAAGAAGTTTTGCTACTCAAATCAGGGTAGAAGTTAGCAGAAAAGTGGTAAGATAGAGAAAAATAGTCTAAGAAGAAGTGGGCAATTCTGGTTCCTACTCTACAGCTAGTACACCCTACCCAAAGCCGTCAGGTAACTACTATTTGTAGAGTGGTGATGGTTTTAGTGCACAGGGTGCCCAGTCCCAGCTAGTGGGGCTCAGCCAGCTCCATCATATCCTACTTGTAGATTTTGTGGTCAAATGCATCGTGGGTTTTGTAAAGAAAAAAGGAACAGGTGCTTCAAATATAGTTAGATTGGTAATATGCAAAGAGATTTTCTTTCTATGATTACTTCTAGGGAAAACAAGATACCAATTGTTGTTGCATCAGCTCCTGCATTTAAAGGTGCTACATTTATTTCTGGCTATAGCACTGCTCGGAACTGTCTTTATGCCCTTACTAGCCGTTAGGAGTTTAAGGCATTCTTTGATCTCGTTATTGGTATGTTTAAACTCTTTTATCGTTAGGCATATTGTTTGCTTGATCTAGGATCCACTCCCTCCTATGTGACCTCATTTGTGGCTGCGTATTTTGGTTTGGGTCCTGCGTATATTTTGGACCCCTTTTCTATTTCCACCCTGGTAAAAGACTATGGTTGCTACAAGAGTCTATAGGATTTGTGTGGTATCTGTTGGTAGTAGAGAAGCTCTGGTAGATCTGATAGAGTTAGACATGGTGAATTTTGATGACATATTGGGAATGGATTGGTTACATTCATGCTATGCTTCTTTCGATTGTCGTACCCATAAGGTCATCTTCAATTTTCCTTTAAAGTAATGATGATAATCTCTTTAAAGTAATTGCTTGTTTAAGTCAAGAAACTAAAGAGAGAAAATATCAAAATACCTGTCTTCAAAAGATGTTCAGAACTCCTAAGAAAACCCTAAATAAGACTTTAAATAGTTCAGCCTAAATAAGGAAACAAAATCACAGAGTTTAATAACCTCTCGAATTAGGTGACGACATTCGTGACAACCTATTAGGAGGCTGATGACTTATCACAAATGTCGTCAGCTCCTCTTTGCTTTTGATACTCGCTGCTTTAGGCTGACGACAAGCTGTGACATCCTATCAACTTCTTGACGACATATTACGAATGTCGTCAAGTCTCTACCTCAGTTCTCATATTCTACCTTAGGCTGACAATCATTTTGATGACCTATCAGCTCCTTAATGGCTTATTACCAAATGTCGTTACAACTCTCAACTCAGGTGCATTCTCTGTCTGAGACTGATGATGAAGCTGATAACTTGTCACAAGGCTGACGACTTATTAAAAATGTCGTCAGCTACACTTTTCTTTGAATTACTTTAGATTTCAACTCCTTTTCTTCCATCCTTGTTGGTTCTCTTGTATCATAGCTTCTACTACAAAATCAAACATAAAACAATCAAAAACGATAAAAGTTGCTTAAGACTTTGCAATCATTCTTAGCTAAAAGCCTTAAATGTGTTAGCATTAGCTCATACATCAATAGGATAGCTCTAGCTAATTTGAAAGAGCTCAAAGAGCAGTTAAAGGATCTTCTAGACAAGGGTTTTATCCGTCCTAGTGTGTCCCCATGGGGTGCACCTATTTTGTTCTTGTGTAAGAATATTGGTTCCCTTCAAATGTGTATTGATTATTGGAATTTGAATAAGGTGACCGTAAAGAATAAGTATCCACTTCCAAATATTGATGACCTATTTGATCAGCTTAAGTGTAATACCCTGGGAAATTTTTCATTGAAATTTTATGCATAAACGTGTTGGGTTCTATCTTCTAGAATGAATTATAAATTTTTAGAGTGAAATATCTTAGATTATGACCCACCATTGCGTAGATTAACTAATAATCTTTCCAACGATATGTGGATCATCCAAAATGGACACCCGAGTGACGAGTTAGGAATATTCTGATCGAACTGTGAATAGTAGTGAACAGTAAAACATGTAGGAAAAAGTACTGAGGCCTGGCGTATTTTTGTACCAACTTTAAATGATCATAACTCCTTGTACATAATGATCTGGGTGATCTACTATATATCAACGGAAAGCTCTGCGAATCCTCTTTCCAATAAAATTAGTTTCATCCAATTTGTCTATCGGAGCAAAAAGTTATGATCATTCTACTTTAGCCTATCAAAAGTAAATTTTTGGGTCAACTTCAAACGATCATAACTCCTCATACACAATGATATGGGTGAGATACTATATATCAACGAAAATATATGAGAGTCCTCTTTCTAATGAAATTTTTTTCATCCAATTTGGAAATCGGAGTAAAACATTATGGTTGATCTACTTCAGACTATCAAAACAGTCCACCAAAGGACAGATTCGAGAATTATTTGATTTTTAGGGGCGTTTTGGTCATTCCACCTCACCCAAAATCCATCCAAACCCTATATTAAATCCTATTAGAAGTATTATATGTTATATTTCATCAAATTCCCTTAAAAAGAAAACCCTAAGCTCCTACATCCAACTTCAAGAACCTCCAAAGTTCACCATTAATTCGGCAAATTTATTCAAGATTCCAAGTTCCTAGTTCAAGAACTCCAAGAACCATCATTCAAAGGCATGATTAATATCTCAAAAATGAGTATCGATCTAAATTTCATCATTCAAGGTATGTTGGGTTTTTCAACAAGAACTCTCTTTCGTTCTTGTGCCCAAAAGTAATTTTCTTTACAAAGGCATGATTTTTATTTGATTTTTATGAATTTGATGCATGAACCCATATCTTATGATGATTATTATGAAATCTTGATGTTTATGATTTTGAAATATGAATTTACATGTGTGGAGATATAAAGCATAAATCTTTAATGATATTTATCATGATTTTGATATTTGGGTCGTGAATCCCCATTGGAAATTGTGTTTTTTTAGAAAGTGTGTGTTATAAGCATGTTGATGTTGAATATTTGAGATATTTTGAATGATTTGACCTTTTGGTCTTAATGGAGTTGTTTTGAACTCAAGTGTAAAAGAAATCCACAACGTGGTTGATTTTGATAGATGGAAAGCATGATGGCTCCCAATATATATTTATATATTACTGAAATTGTTTTTTTGTGGATTGTCTTGTTAATGATCTGAGCTAAGTCCGGGAGAAATCTTTAGCACCGAGTGGGAGGTATAAAGCGACCTTACTTCCCTAGAACTACATGCCCCCGTAGGAGTGAGTCTGAGGCTGATTTATATAGTGATCACTAGTTTGTGTTGATTTGATATCGATAGTCCTACTCCGATGGGAAGGATAGGACGGCTCTCCCCAACATGGGTTATACGTTGGACTCCATGTAGCTCACATGGTTTATGTCGGTTATAGGATCTCCCAGTGTGTGTGTTTCCTTGTGTCTATGGTGAATGGTGAGTGATTTGAAAGTGGAATTCCGAAAGTTATTCTTTCAAAAGATTTAAATGATATTTACATTATGAGAATTGATATTCTTGATGAACTGAAAGTGATTGACAAATTATATGATGACTCACATGTGTTATTGTACATATTTCATCCTCTCATAATTATGATGATTTTCTTCGGGCTATGTGAGTCTTTCATACATCTTGCATATTTCTTATAAATATTTATGATGATGACATTTACACAACTGCATACACCCCCATATACTCGGTTTCTTTCTATGGTACTGACCCATATCTTCGAATGTGGGCTACATTTTCTCAGAATATAGGTTTAGGTGCTCAATTCTAGGTTCAACAGTGATTCTTCGGGCACGTTGTTCTACATCCTCTATTGTGGTGGTTCCTCATGTTCCAAGGACGTGATGTCTGATGTTGGTTTCACGGAATTATTTAAATTTGATAACTGAGTATGAGTTAGTTGGGGTATGTCTAAATGGCTCGCTGCTTTTATTGAGTTTCTTAGAGGCTTGTCAAACTAGTATAGATGTTGGGAGTTGACTAATAAGTCATATTTTGTTATCTTTCTTAAATTCTTTTATTCTTTGATGATGATTACTCTGTTGATATCTGAGGGTTATTTATGAAAACCCCGCTGATTTGTGTTGAACTGAATGAAAATGGCTCAAAGGGTAAGCTTGGGGCTACTCGTAGCCTCAAGCACCGTGTGACACTCCGAGACCTATTTTTTGGGGCGTTACAAACTTGGTATCAGAGCCTAAGTTTTAAGGTGTCCTAGGGAGTCTGACAAGCCACGTTAAGTAGAGTCTTAATCATTGATGTGTAGCGCGCCACATCTATAAGCAAGAGACTATAAGACATTTTAGGAAAAAGTATGATTCTTTCTTTCAGAAGTCTATCGTGCTTAAAGTGTCTCTCTCTGGAATTGATTCTTGCTCTCCTCTTTTAGAAATATGCCTCCATGTCGAGCGAGAAGAAATAATGATGGTCAGCAGCCTCAACCTGCTGACCCATTGAATTAAAATATGCCTCATGTTGAATTATGGGCAGCCTTTCAGGTGCTGGCCTAAGCTGTTACTGCAAATGCTCAGGCCAACCTGGCCCCGGCTCCATAGCAATAGGGAGGTGATTCAGCTGCTGCCAGGATCTGTGACTTCATACGAATAAATCCACCGGAATTCTATGGGTCCAAGTCTGATGAGAATCCACGGTTGTTTTTAGAGGAGGTGCGGAAGATTACTCAGGTGATGCATGTTTTTAAGGAACATAGTGTGGAGTTGGCTGCGTATAGGTTGAGAGACCTTGCTTATGAATGGGTTGTTGCTTAGAGGAAAGGTAGAGGTGAGGGAGCTATCCCTATGACTTGGCAAGAGTTCCAGGATGCATTCCTGGATAAGTTTTTCCCTTTGGAGATGAGGGAGGCGAAGGTGGAAGAGTTTATGAACCTGTGATAGGGCTCTATGACTGTTAGGGAGTACTGTTTAAAGTTCAATCAGTTGGCCAAGTATGCTCCTGACTTGTTGGATCCAGGATCCAGTTTCTCATATGTTACACCTTTAATTGTTGTGAATTTTAAAATGAGTCCTGAGATTATTCCTGAGCCTATCCTAGTTTCTACCCTAGTGGGTGATTCGATTGTTGCCCAAAAAGTGTATAAAAAGTGTCCTGTTACCATTCTTCATAGAGTCTTGTTGGCTGATCTGATTGAGTTAGACATGGTAGATTTTGATGTGATTCTGGGTATGGACTGGCTGTATTATTCTTATGCCTCTATTGATTGTCTGACCCAAATGGTCAAGTTTTAGTTTCCGAGTGCATCTGTGTTTGAGTTGTTTGGGAATTCAGTGTCACCAAAGAGTAATTTTATCTCTTACCTCAAAGCTAGAAAGCTTATTTCCAAGGGGTGTATTTACTATTTGGCTAGAGTCAAATACACTAAGTTTGAGACTCCAACTCTCCAATCTGTTAACGTCGTCAATGAGTTTTCTGATGTCTTTCCAGATGATCTCCTAGGGATACCTCCTGATAGAGAGATACAGTTCGAGATTGATATTCTTCTCGATACTCAGCCCATTTCTATTTCTCCTTACCGTATGGCCCCTGCAGAACTTAAGAAGTTGAAAGAGCAACTCAAAGATCTACTAGATAAGGGTTTTATAAGTCCTAGTGTTTCTCTTTGGGGTTCTCCTATGTTGTTTGTGAGAAAGAAAGATGGCTCTTTGCGTTTGTGCATTGATTACCCCCAACTGAATAAAGTCACCGTCAAAAATAAGTACCCCCTTCCGAGAATAGATGATTTCTTTGACCAATTGCAAGGTGCAAGTTACTTGTCAAAGATAGACCTTCATTTCGGCTATCATCAACTCAAAGTTAGGGAGTGTGACATCCCAAAAACCGCTTTTCGAACTCGTTATGGCCATTTTAAGTTTCTTGTTATGTCTTTTGAGTTAACTAATGCCCCAGCAGCTTTCATGGACCTTATGAATCGAGTGTTCAGACCATATCTAGATATATTTGTCATAGTGTTCATTGATGGTATACTGGTGTACTCCCGTAGTGAGGATGAATATTCGGTTCATCTCCGAACTGTTTTGTAAACCCTAGAGATCACAAGTTGTTTGCCAAGTTCAGTAAGTGTGAGTTTTGGCTAAGGTCAGTTGCTTTTCTAGGTCATATCATTTCTTCCGAGGGTATTAGAGTTGATCCCCAAAGACCGAAGCTGTTAGAAATTGGCCTAGACCTATTTCTTTGACTAATATCTGAAGTTTCTTGGGTTTACCTGGCTATTACCACCATTTTGTTGAGGGTTTCTCCTTTATATCATCTCCTATGACTCGGTTGACCCAAAAGAAAGTAAAGTTCTTGTGGTCCAAATCTTGTGAGAAAAGTTTTCAGGGGTTGAAGACTCGACTCACTTCAGCCCCTGTTTTGACTTTGCCTGATGGTGTTGATGGTTTTGTGGTGTACTGTGATGCTTCGAGAGTTGGGTTAGGTTGTGTATTTATGCAGAAGGGTAAGGTGATAGCTTATGCTTCTAGACAGTTGAAACCCCATAAGAAAAATTACCCCACCCATGACCTTGAGTTGGCTGCTGTTGTGTTTTCTTTGAAAATTTGGGAGATACTATTGATATGGTGTCTATGTTGATGTTTTCACTGATCATAAAAGTCTACAGTATGTGTTTACTTAGAGAGAATTGAATCTTAGGCAGAGACGATGGTTAGAATTGTTAAAGGACTATGATATGAGTGTGTTGTACCATTCGGGTAAGGCTAATGTTGTGGCAGATACCCTAAGTAGAGTGTCCATGGGTAGTGTTTCGCATGTGGTATAAGGTAAGAAAGAGTTGGCTCGTGATGTACATTGTTTGGCTAGAGTGGGGGTTAGGTTGTTTGACTCTATTGAAGGTAGTATAGGGGTTCGGAGTAGTTATGAATCCTCCTTGGTTTTGGAAGTGAAGGAGAAGCAATACTTAGATGCTAGTTTGGTCAGACTGAAGGAGTCAGTTAAGGACCAAAAAAGTAGAGGTTTTCTCCCAAAAGGGAGATGGTGTGTTGAGATTGCAGGGTAGATTGTGTGTCCTGAATGTTGATGATCTGAGACAGAGAATTATGGCTGAAGCGCATGGGGTGCGATATTCTGTTCATCCTGGTGCCACCAAGATGTACCGAGACTTGCAGAAAATCTATTGGTAGAGTGGCATGAAGAAAGATATAGCAGCATTTGTAGCTAAGTGTGCAACATGCTAACAGGTTAAGGTTGAACACCAAAGACCTGGTGGTATGATGCAACAGTTTAGTATTCCCACCTGGAAGTGGGAAGAGATAAATATGGACTTTGTGATTGGTTTACCTCCTTCCCGACACCATCATGATTCCATTTGGGTTGTGGTTGATAGGTTGACTAAGTCTGCTCATTTCTTGCCTGGTCATACTTCATATACTGCTGAGGATTATGCTAGATTGTATATCCGAGAGCTAGTCAGACTACATGGAGTTCCCTTGTCTATTATTTCGGATAGAGGTACTCAGTCCACTTTGCAATTTTGGAAAGCTTTTCAGAAGGGTCTTGGCACCCAAGTGCTTTTAATTTTTTCTTTTCATCCGCTGACAGATGGTCAGGCTGAGCGGACCATCCAGACCTTAGAGGATATGTTGAGAGCTTGTGCACTTGACTTTAAGGGAAGTTGGGATGATCACTTACCTTTGATAGAGTTTGCTTACAATAATAGATTCCACTCTAGTATTGGCATGGCTCCGTTTGAAGCCTTATATGGGAGGAAGTGTAGATCACCCATAGGTTGGTTCGAGGTGGGTGAAGAGGCTATGAGTGGTCCTGATTTGGTATTTGAGGCTATGGAAAAAGTTAAGTTGATTAGGGAAAGGTTGAAAACTGCTCAGAGTCGTCAGAAGTCATATGCGGATGTTAGAAGGAGAGACCTTGAGTTTGAAGTTGGTGACCTAGTGTATCTGAAAATTTCACCCTTAAGGGGGGTGAAGATATTCAGAATGAAGGGGAAGCTTATTCCCCGTTATGTTGGTCCTTACAAAATTCTTATCCGTGTTGGTAAGGTAGCTTATGAGGTCGAGTTACCTTCCAAGTTGTCCTTTGTTCATCCAATATTCCATGTCTCCATGCTTAGAAAGCATATTAGCGATGCTGTGGTAGTGGATTCCTCTGCGAGTGCTGACATTTAAGAAAATCTTTCTTTTGATGAGATTCCTGTTGAGATTCTTGATTTCAGTGTCCGAAGACTAAGGAACAAAGAAGTTCTCTTGGTCAAGGGGTTGTGGCGAAACCAATCTGTTGAGCATGCAACTTGGGAAGCTGAGGCGGAAATGCGATCCAAGTACCCGTACCTATTTTCCGCGAACTTCGATCAAGCCGAAGGTACCGTTCTTTCCTAAATCATGCACTTTTGATAAAAGTTGCAGCAGTTCAGCTGTCATTTATTATGTGTTCAGCTGTAGTTTCTTGAATTTATGCATTCTATGTTGCATTCGAAGTGAGAAACGATGTGGTGATGAGTCTAACGAATGGTTTCAGCTGTATTCTCTATTACCTATCTAATCTTGGAATGTCGAGCGTCATTCGAGGATGAATGTTTCCAAGGAGGGGATGATGTAATACCCCGGAAAAGTTTTCATTGAAATTTTCTGCGTAAATGTGTTGGGTTCTATCTTCTAGAATGAATTATAAATTTTTCGTGTGGAATGTCTTAGATTATGACCCATAATTTCTTAGAAAACCGAATAATCTTTCCAATGATATGTGGATCATCTAAAACGGACAACCGAGCGACGAGTTATGAACATTTCGATCGAACCGTGAATAGTAGAGAATAGTAAAACGTGCAGGAAAAATTACAGAGGCCTGACGTATTTTTGATCCAACTTTAAACAATCATAACTCCTTGTACATAATGATCTGGGTGATGTACTATATATCAACGGAAATCTCTTCGAGTCTTCTATCCAATGAAATTGAATTCATCCAATTTTTCTAGCGAAGCAAAATGTTATGGTGGATCTACTTCAGCCTACCAAAAGTAAATTTTTGAGTCAACTTCAAACGATCATAACTCCTCGTACACAATGATCTGGGTGAGATACTATATATCAACGGAAATATATGAGAGTCCTCTTTCTAATGAAATTGGTTTCATCCAATTTGGATATCGGAGTAAAACGTTATGGTTGATCTACTTCAGACTATCAAAACAGTCCACCAAAGGACAGATTCGAGAATTATTTAATTTTTAGGGGCGTTTTGGTCATTCATCCTCACCCAAAAACCCTATATTAAATCCTATTAGAAGAACTATATGTTATATTTCATCAAATTCCCTCAAAAAGAAAACCCTAAGCTCCTACATCCAACTTCAAGAACCTCCAAAGTTCACCATTAATTCTGCAAATTTATTCAAGATTCCAAGTTCCTAGTTCAAAAACTCCAAGAACCATCATTCAAAAATGAGTATCGATCTAAAGTTCATCATTCAAGGTATGTGGGATTATTCAACAAGAACTCTCTTTCGTTCTTGTGCCCAAAAGTAATTTTCTTTACAAAGGCATAATTTTTATTTGATTTTTATGAATTTGAAGCATGAACCCATATCTTATGATGATTATTATGAAATCTTGATGTTTATGATTTTCAAATATGAATTTACATGTGTGGAGATATAAAACATGAATTTTGAACAATATTTATCATGACTTTGATATTTGGGTCGTGAATCCCCATTGGAAATTGCGTCTTTTTGAAAAAGTGTGTGTTATAAGTACGTTGATGTTGAATATTTGAGATATTTTGAATGATTTGACCTTTTGGTCTTAATGGAGTTGTTTTGAACTCGAGTGTGAAGGAAATCCACAACGTGGTTGATTTTGATAGATGGGAAGCATGATGGCTCCCAATGTATATTTATATATTACTGAAATTGTTTTGTTGTGGATTGTCTTTGAAATAATTTGAGCTAAGTCCGGGAGAAATCTTTAGCACCGAGTGGGAGGTATAAAGTGACCTTACTTCCCTAGAACTACGTGCCCCCGTAGGAGTGAGCCTGAGGCTAATTTATATAGTGATCACTAGTTTGTGTGGATTTGATGTCGATAGTCCTACTCCGAGGGCAAGGATAGAAAGGCTCTCCCCAAAGTGAGTTGTACGTTAGACTCCATGTAGCTCACATGGTTTATGTCGGTTATAGGATCTCCTAGTGTGTGTGTGTTTTCTTGTGTCTATGGTGAATGGTGAAGTGATTTGGAAGTGGAATTATTAAAGTTATTCTTTTGAAAGATTTACATGATATTTACATTATGAGAATTGATATTCTTGATGAACTGAAAGTGATTGACAAATTATATGATGACTCACATGTGTTATTGTACTTATTTCATCCTCTCATGATTATGATGATTTTCTTCAGGCTATGTGAGTCTTTCATACATCCTGCATATTTCTTATAAAAATTTATGATGATGACGTTTATACAACTGCATACACCCCCATATACTCGGTTCCTTTCCATGGTACTGACCCACATCTTCGGATGTGGACTGCATTTTCTCGGAATGTAGGTTCAGGTGTTCAGCTCCTAGTTCGATAGTGATTCTTTGGGCACGCTGTTCTACATCCTCTGTCGTGGTGAGTCCTCATGTTTCAAGGATGTGATGTATGATGTTGGTTTCACGAAATTATTTACATTTCATAACTGAGTATGAGTCAGTTGGGGCATGTCTCAATGGCTCACTGGTTTTATTGATTTTCTTAGAGGCTTGTCAGACTAGTATAGATATTGGGAGTTGACTAATAAGTCGTTTTTTGTTATCTTTTTGAAATTCTTTTATTCTTGGATGATGATTACTCTGTTGATATTTGAGGGTAATTTATGGAAACCCCGTTGATTTGTGTTAAACTGAATGAAAATGGCTCAACCTTACCATAAGTCACGCATTAACAATCCTTATCTACCACATATTTATACTAAGTAAGATTCATTAACTAATACTTATATTAACTAGCCGCCAAGTGCTACAGTCAGCTAATGGACAACTAGTTACCTCATAGCTTAACTATTAATTAGGAAGAAAAAACATAAGATCATACTTCTTCTAGAATCACATAAGTTAGCGATATAATGATCATGGATATACCAAATCTGTGCAAGCCATCAACAGCATCCAATCAATAAAGTCATAAGCAACATACTGTATTTTCCACCATCTCATACCGGAGAGATATGTATACAAACATATATATGAATCCATAAACTGTAATCATATCCTTTATAATGAATAGCACTTCTCAGCTATACTATCATTACCATGACACGACCGTTGTCCTAATGACATATCCAAAATAATCGCAATATCATAATCATGGCCTTAGGCCCATAAACTTATCCGAAACTCATATAGATAATCATATTTATAAGTCATAGCATATCTCTAACAAACTCACACATTGGAGGCATATCATATATAGGAGGCATAATATCAATAAGTATGTAATTATACTCTCACACAAGAGGCATCTCACATCTGGAAGGCATAATATAGATAGACATGTAATCATCTATAGGATATCTTATATCAAAAGGTCAAACATCATGACTATTAGGAATATCACCTCTCTAGGCCAATTACCTTATCTAAAAGGAACCTCGTCTTTATAGGTCCAATAATCATGACTAAAGGAGTTATCAACTCTATAGGCCAATCATCAAGCCTAAGAGTAAATAGCATCTCTTTAGGCCAATCATCAACTCTAAGAAAAAACAGTCTCAATAGGCCAATCATTAATTTTAAGAGGAAATAGCATCTCTATAGGCCAATCCTTAAGTCTAAGAGAAAATAGCATCTCTATAGGCCACATAACATATCTAAGAGGAATATCATCTCTAAATGCCCAATATCACTTCCACAAGAAGTATCATAACAATAACTCACAAGCCATAATCCAGGAACATCAATAAAAGTTACCAAGTCATGAAGTAACCTTATTCTAAGGTTTACAAGACTCATCTACATTTAACATCTACAACTAAGTCCACAATGCTTAACCCAAATTTAGGCCTAAGTGGGTCGAACAATCCTACTTCTAATCCTCAATTTACACAATTAGGCACGTCATGCCCCAAACTTGGATAAGGTATGTAGTCCAACTTCTAGATGTCAAATAAGCCACATTCAAGCCAGAGATAGCAACTTCAACTAGAAATAAGGGTACTCAAGTTAACTCTACCTAACTTTTGGTTTCAAGACTACCACACTAGGCCAATAAGGTCAAATATACAAATCATGCTTTATATGCTAAAACCTCATCCCAAACATTGGTTTACATCATAACCACACTATAATTAATCTAAACTAGAGAGGAAAAGAAATAGGATTCAAAAGAGGTATAAACATGCTATTTTATGGGTCCCAAGCCCTCATCTAAGTTCGAAACATCAACAATCGTGGCCAAGTTATCCTATTCATAATCAAGCATGACATCCATATACCTACGCAACATATATCACATCATCTATGGAGAAGAGTAGACAGAAGCCTACCTCAAGGCCAAAACTCATAACCTCACTTCATGCACGACATGCTCGCCTTTACTTTACAATCCTCAAAATGTTATCACACTATTAAAACCATAATCTAATCATCAAAACAAGTCTAATGACACCCATATTGCACTATTGTGCCTAGGGTCCAAAAACAGAACCCCAAGTGGGTCTCTCATACAAAAAATGAGTTTCTGAGGCCAACCCAATGTTCATACATAAACAAGGAATCATAACCCTCCAGAAATCGGTAAAAATTAAGCATACTTTGGGCTAAAATCAAGACCTAAGCTAAATTGGGGTTTACGGTACAAACTAAGAAATTAAAGTTTAGATTCAAAGGATTCTTACCTTAAATTTAAAGATAATCGTGATAAAAGATGATAGTCAAGCGCCCAAGTAACCCACCATGACCAATTTGGAGTTATTACACTCATTTTAGCGTTTCTAGGTCTAAATAATGAAGGGGGAATACACCAAATATGCCTTGGGGTCTTTATATAACCCCTATAGGTAAGGAGATATCATTTTCGTGGTCCTATCTGCGATCTCTACACTATTTACTGCGATCGCGGTTTCACCTGATGACAGCAAAATCAAAAATAAGTTTTTGACCCTCCAAAACTCATCCGGAATCCAAAGAGCATGATCCAATAGTAAATTTTGAGTGCAAAACACATTCCAAATCCATTGGAATCTTAATGATTTTCATCCGATACAGTTTAGGCCAAAAGTGGGGCCCATAATTATAGTTTCATTAATTTTCATAAAATCTACTCAATAGCCCAAAATAAGTCTGGGAGCCTTGGGACTTGAACCAAGGATCCCCCTAGCCTAAAATCAACGTTGTGTACGCGGTGGTGAAGTCAGATTTTCAATTCGAGGTTGTTTCGATGAAATGTTGGTCCCACACCCATTCTTTTCAAGTTTCCAACCAATAGGTCAAAAGGAGCTCGGGTGAATTGGGACCCAAACCAAAGGTCTACCTAGATTAAAATTGATATTTTGGATCTGTTGGTGTAGTTAAAATTTGCATCTGATATTGTTTGGCTGAAGTTTTTGCCTGGTGGCCATTTGGAATTAGCAAACACTTTCAAATAAGGAATTGGTTGTAAAAGCCAAATAAATTGTCTGATATCTGAACCGTCAGTCCCAGCAAGTCATAAATGACTTAGGGCAGCTATAGAGAAGCTCAAACGGTGAAGATAAGCATAAATATGAAAAATAACCTGAAGGGTCATCACAATATTTGCTACTAAAAGGACTTTCGTCCTCAAAAGTCAACGGATAGAAAGAATCCCAAAAGCTCAATAGGATAAGGTATTGGGCCCACATACTCCAAGCATGAATTCCCAGGTAACCTCAATAAAGGGAAAACCCTTCTAAGGGATTTTTCCACAAATATCCCTTTTTCAACCAGCACTCTCATTCTCCTTCAAAAATAGCCAAAACGTAACTTAACCGCCAACTGGCAGCAAACTAAACCTAGAAGACTGATGCACACACATCTGAATTGCAATAATGATACCCTCTCTATATTTGCATAAATCAATGAGGGCTCATCCAAGGCATGAACAAACCAAGACATGAGTCATAAAATCGATTCCAAATAAAAAAAATTACCTTCCTTTAACATTTTGCACATTCTATCTACTCCAAACCAGGAGGAATATCACTTGAGTCTCATCCAAGTAGTCTAATCACGGAGAACTCAAAGTACTAAAGCTAACCCAATGAAAGTCCGTAAGGAAAATATGAGATTATACTTATAAGGCACTGTTTGGGCATAAAAATAGAGATAATCAAGAAATGCAATCCATAACAATACTGCAACCAGTCCGAATGAAAATCAAACTGAAATTTTAAAATCCTAGGTATAACTGCTCATTGTTGAATATTCCTCTCCAAGATGTCTCATCCACTGAGATTGAAGCCATACTGAATCCAACTCGAGAATATTACTCCCACTAAGTAAATCATCCAAAATTTCTAAAGAAAACTAAAACTCGAGGATAAAACTGAAGTAACCAATACGGGGCCCATGGGTTTATCATCTGATCATTTATTAACTATGGTCCAATCGAAGTCTAGAAGACCGAATCGGAAACCACAATGTAGGCTCAACCAGCCTATAAATGAAATCTAAACAAGGACAAGTCAAAATAAAGTTGCACGCAAACTCTACATCACCAAGATGAAATCTCAATACCAAGGCCGAATCACTCAGTCTCAAATATCCAAACCAAAACTAAAAATAGGTAGGCATTAATGCTTCTTATCGATCATACTTCCTAATCGCAATTCCAAGGAGTCAAATCCAAAACTGAGCCAATAAGGCTATATCTATGTCAACTATCTCAAATCGATTCTAGTATCCAAATATGACATATAAGAGATAATTCATACCAAGCCATAATCGAGACATATCTAGAGAGAAAAATCACCACATAGATAACCACTGACTGATAACACAAGCAACCAACTCTATATCAGCTGGAGGGAACAAAATATAGTCGCAAAATAGAAATCATACAAAAGGATGAACCACTGGCTGAAAATGTATATAACCTTCTCCATATCTGCAGGAGGGCTTGAACTATCCAAACCTACTCAAAAATTTCCCATGGCTGAAAACCACACAAAAATGGCAAAAGCTCTAGTAACTAAAAAAAATATAACTTAAGCCAGGAACTAACCAATCTAATACTCCATCTAGGCACAGAAATAGCCATAGGTACATATCACCAAGGAGAAGAACTCCACTAAGCCTCACTAGGCCGAACATACACTGAAATGGGGATTTTCAAAATTCGCCCAACAACCACATCATCAAAGAAAAAATACACCAATTGTCAAAACCAAGGTCAAAGTCACAACCACAACCATAAAGTCAACAATTTAAGATAAAGAATTTCTAATTTGCCAACTTAAGAAGTGATCACAAGAAAGGCCACCTTCCTCTAACTTTCCAACTCTACTAGACAAAACTATTTCACAATAATAAAGGAGTATCCATTCTCCACATTAACAATAGGGAAATCCATCCCAAGGGAACAAACCCAATATACCTATAAGATGAATCCATGATATCTCAACATCAACATCAAAATCTCTATCGAAGAAAAAAATAGCGACAAACGAAGAACAGACCTCAAAGTGGTAAATCTCACAAATGGGCTATACCAGAAGAGATAGCTAAAAAAAATCCTTCACAGCCCAGGAGGCAAGTCTAAGGATCTCAAACCCAAAAATAGGCAACATAACTAAATTTCCAACTTAAAAACCACAAGGAACTATAGAAGGTAAACTTACCTTCAATACAACAATGCATACCTGAATCAGTCTAATATAGCAAACCAAGAGGGAACACAATTAACCTCACCGCGCTAGGGGAAATAAATCATCAAATTGGGCTATATCTACTTGAGCCACCAAATAATATCACAAGAAAATAAAAGTATAACTAGATAACACTAGTCTATACAACTACCCAGGGAGGTTCAAATTCATCATATAACAACATCAAGTAATAATATCAAGCAATATCAATAACCTCACGCAGTGGTAGTAATAGCAACAGCAATATCAATATCAACATATTGAACAGGCGGTACCAAAATGAACATCCAGACCATGTACCACTCAAAGGTTATAATAGGGCTAATGTGCCAACATAAATGATACTCAAACCCAAAACCACACCCATAAGGGAAAATATCAACATAGATCTACTCCATCCACTACTAAAAGAAATAAACCACGACATAGTAACACAAATCATGAATTTAATAATAAGTCACATAATGACCGATATAAATTTATCATGGAATACAATCATCAATGGGTATGAAAACTCCAATCCATAGTATAAAAGATAAAGGCGGAAAATAAAAGCACACCAATCGTGGTGACATCTATAATCACATGCCTGATGGGCATAAGGAAAATACATCTGAATGGGTCCAAATTCGAACCGACCGATAGAATCATCAACTGAGGCGCCTAGTGCACCATCTCTAACTAAAGATGTCACAACATCATGAGCTAATCTAAATAAGTTGAAGGACTAGAAATATCATGTCAGGGACACTCTCTAGACTTGTAATTGGTCTCTCTGCAATCAAAGCAAACTTCTAACACACCAATTCAGTGAGACACAAACTAATCCCAAATGGTTGGCAAAATGATGTTGAGAGAAATTCATAAAATTATGTCCATACTCTAAAATCACATCATGTATCAACCCTAGGCTGGCAAGATACATGTTAAATCTAGCTGATCATCTATCTCATACTTGAGTCATTCTCTAAACTAATGTCTTATCATGACATAACCAAAAAAAGTCCTAGAGTACTTCGAGATACTACCCCTCAATATCCAGAATAGCCGTCATGTCTTAAAGAACCAGACTACACTCTGTAAGTCTAACGGGAACTCTGTCCACTATAATCATTATGACGAGTCTGAGAACTACTCATAGTATAGAATACTATCTGCGTAGAGCTGATGGGTTGCAGGTTGAGATGAGCTCTGTCGGAAGAATCCTCACTCTCGAATAAAATACCAATAGCACTATACTAATGGCATTCCTCTTGCCTCCATTTCCATAAGTCTCAATAATTATGCTCTCTATGGTCCTCTCATAATTAACATCCTGATAGAAGGAAGACTCAGCTCTTATCCAGTGCTCTGATGCAAAATATAGTGGCAATACTAACCCTCTAATACATCCATGCACCAATGTCTGGCTTAGAAAGATGTCACATAGGAAAATGCATGGACCATACAAGAAATCCAATCTCGTACTCAAAATATGTAAAGAAACATGATGAAAACCAATAGACCCAAATTTTTTTTGGTTGCCACTAAAGATCTTTGATGTCCATCGCTAACTCTCTAGTCTGACACTACACTAAAACTCTAGAAACATGTGTTAAAGTTTTGCCTGCATCTATCAAAAATGTCACATCATCCTTCAGGGATAGAATAGAGTCAAAGAATGTGTTTGAGGTTTATAGCAATACGGACACATGATAAGGAGTTAAGAAATAAATTTCCTAAAATATCACTGTAGCTTTTCGAAGATAGCTTATAGATATCTCTGCACCAATCTGCAGGACTCTACTAAAACTTAGCTCTTGTACTAACACACCGATAAACCTAGGCTCTGATACAAATTTGTCATGACCCAACTTCTCAGGTTATGATGGCATCTATCATAACCCACCAGTGAGCAAGCCAACTCGTAGTCTGAAATGGCTAGTAAAGGACTAATCAATAATATAAGAAAAAAATGTGGAATATATGAAATAAAGATCAATACATAGAAGAACTCCAAAACCTGGTGGTATTAGTACAAGGGCTTCTAAACATGATAAGAGTACAAAAGTGATGTATCAAAGAGAAATACACTGATATAACTTATCTCTGAATACAACTTAGAAACTATTCTAATACATAAAAGAGAGATAAGTAATAATCCAAACATCAAGAGCTCACTCTACATCTCTAACCAGGACATCTCTGTATGCTGCACACATCAACGACGATAACCCATACTATGATCTGTAGGCTGCAAAAGTATAGTATGAGTACCAAGTGAATGGTACTCAGTAGGTATCAGCCAACTGAGCTCCAAAGATAAAACAGATATACATAGCATATAAACAGAATGAAATTTGCACCCAAGAGTCCAAAAATCATATAACAAGTCAATGAGAATAATAAGGGGCTACTATCCTATTTATGTCCAAAAGTCTAACATAACAAGACTATGGAAGTATCAAGGCAAACTATCCTATTCCAGTTGCATTTAATATACGATAATACTATATGGTATATCCCAGGACAACATATGAATAAAGGGCGAAAAGAATATATATAGTAATATACAAGGTAAGGAAATGACTATACAAAATGAACAACGAAGGGAGGGATATACAATAGTACCATAGCTTCATATAGCTGGAGATATATACAGATAAACATGAGGTCAGCTTAAAGAAGAACCTACATCATCATATCTTCATTCTAAGATCTCATTATAATACTAACATAATTTAAATACTATCATGCTCAAGATTTCTATTCCACACGGCTAGACATGAATAATCATGCATAGTAATGTAATCATAAGATAGAAGAGGTCAAAGACATACCTCAATCCTAATACCAGATCAATGACCAATCTGTCATAGGCTAGCCATAATAATGATCATAACAATGATAATTAGAATATCAATAACGTCGTAAATAACCGGCTACACCAAACAACCAAATACCTAACTGAGCCTATGCATACCCCCACTGCCCCAGACTCGAAGGTTCAATCAGCATATAACAACATAAGGCATATTCTTCACCCATATCTATCCAATCATCTCATATCGACTGATAAATATTAATGCATACTGGTGATAGGCAATGCGCATGCAGAAATGAAGACAAAGCACATAATCATTACTACAACGCATCATAACTGTCCTTATCAGGGCCATCATCTAAAGGTGTCAAACAGGCTGGTTTAACCCGTCCTGACTCGGCCCATGTAAATGGCCCGGCCAGGTTTGACCCAGCCCAGTCATCCCCCGGGCTATAAGGTACCAGGTCTTGGGCTGGGTGAATTTTATTATTATGCCCGGTTAACCCAACCCGTCTCGGATAAGTTTTTTAAAAAAAAATCAGATTTTTGACCGTTGGGCCAAGTAGTCGTTGGTCCCAATGGCTACATGGCCTTTTGGACCCAAAAATGGCTACTTTGACATTTTTAATTAAAAAAAATCATTTAAAATAATTTTTTAAACCCAAAAAAAATTCTATAAATACCCTACACTTACAAATCATTTTCCACACAATTTTTATTCTCTCAAATCTCATTCTCTTAAATCTCAACTCTCAAATATTCTATAGATTTTCTAAAGTGATCAATTTAATTTTTTAATTTTGCGATTATAAAGTACGAGTGAAAGTTTCTAAAGTCGCAACTTTCGGATACTTCCAAATTTTGGTATTATCGTTTCATCTCTTATTTTTAATTTTTAACTAGTGTATTAATTATTGAATATTTAATTTTATTATATTTGTGTATTTTAATTTTTTTTAGTTTGATTTATATTATGGATAAATTAAGAAACCTCGCTAGTAAAAGTGTCAAAAAATTTTATCCCAGAAGTGGTAGTGGTAGTAAAAAGCGAATTACTAGCGGTAAAGGTAGTTCAAGTAGTAGATATACATGTGTACCTCCAGTACCACTTAGTCAACATTTTGAGGAAGAAGTAGGTGTAGGTGCTCACAATATGGATTATGTAGAAACTCAGGAAAATTATGGTATAAAAGAAGAAAATGAAGTAGATGTGGTTGATTTAGATAAAGATGATGAAAATATTGGTAAGTCACCCATAGTAGAAAATGCAAACGTTAGATCTGAATCGGTTAATCATCTTCCCCGTCCTCCCCATGCCCCAAGAGCTCGTAGAACAACTAGTATTGCATGGCAATTTTTTACACATATAGGAGATATTGAGGTGCAATGTAATATTTTTCAATAAGTATATAAGCATAAAAATGGAGGCAAGCAAGGGGATAAGGGTACGTTAATGAGACATATAAATGATAATCATAAAAGAAAGTTAATTATTGCAAAAGGTGGTGAGGCTGTTGGTGGGCCAACATAAACTAGAATGGACCCAGCAACAGGTTAGGTAATTAAGAATTTTAATAAATATAGGGATCGGGAATAAATAGAAAAAATGGTAGTTATGGGTTGTTTGCCTTTCAGTTTTCCTTCTTCGTATGCGTTTATTGATTATATTCAAGTAATTTATAATCCTATGTTTAATGGTATTCCTAGAAGTACTTGTCGGGCCGATATTCTTAGACTTCATTCACAATATATTTTTTATTTATCTACATTGTTAAAAAATATTCAATGTAAATGGCTCTAACTTCTGATCTTGGTCGTGCTGTTAATAAAAATGATTATTTAACCATTACTTGTCACTGGATAGATAGTAATAATGTTATGCAAAAATGTATTCTTGTTTTTTTGTATGATGAAGATCATAGACATACAGAAGAATTTATTGCTGATTCGATTAGTAAAGTTGTAGAATTTTATTGTATTGAAAAAAAAGTCTTATGTATTGCTTTTAATAATGATTCTAACAACAAGACTCCTATTACAAAGATAAAAGCTAACCTTTCTCCACCGTTACCTGAAATATTTCATGTTAAGTTTGCTTGTCATATATATAATTTAATTGTAAGAGATGATCTTAAATTTTTTAAGCTTTATATTGAAAAAAATTGGCTTGTTGTTGGCTTTATTCTAGGAAATAATCAAAGAAAAAGAATTAGAGAATTTAAAGTTAAATGTCAAGAAAATGGACTTAGACCGATATTAATGCCTGAAGAATGTGATACTAGATGGTATGCTAGGTATGATTATTTAGAAACTTGTCATGCTTATAGAGTTCCTATTATACTAACTTTTAACCAACATTGTGGTTCATTTGCTGATTCGATTGAATGTATGCTACATGATTCAGATTGGGCTGTAATTGATGATCTTGTTAAGTTTTTGGAAAAAATTTATATAGCTACGGTTGAATTTTTCGGTGCTTATTATCCTCTTGTTTATAATATTTTAGCATATATAGCTGATATTTCTGCTTTGCTCAAAGAATATAAGAATAAAAAAGGTGACAAAGAAGCTATTGGTGCTATGTTTGCAAAATTTAGAAAATATTTTTTCTCGATTCCCCCTATTTACTTGGTTGGTGATATACTAAATCCATGTATGAAATATACTACTATGTTCCACTTTAGTACTCTTATTTATTCTAACTTAGAGATAAATACTAACAATGCATCTGATGATGAAGAACCAGAACAACCAGATTCGTATACGGCTATGAGTGATTCGAACATTTACATAGATAAATTATATAACCATTATGGTGATTTACTTGATTTAGATGTACCGACAAATATCACTCCAACTGTCGCTCCTCATCCTCTCGAGGAGCCATCATCTTCTAAAAATCTGCACATAGTGGTTTTCCTGATTACATTTATGATTTAAATGTTTGAAACAGTTTTAAGGAGGGAACTTACACAATAAATTCTCGAAAAGAGCTTAAGTATTATCTTCGAACGCCAATAGAGGATCGTAGACGACGGATCAACGCGTTAGATTGGTGGAAGAATAATGAAACACAATATCCTATGATTTTAAGATTATCTAGAGATATATTAAATGTTTTAATGTCAACCGTTGCATCGGAGAACGCTTTTAGTCTAGAGACTACAATAGCTTGGAGACAACCGACACTCATTAGGAGGCAATGCTATGAATGTTCTAGTTTGTCTTAGAGATTGGATTAGAGACGAACGAAGAAATCAAGGAATGAATGTGGAGCCTAAAGACAAACAAAATCATGAATAAATTATGACTTCAAGGGAGAACTCAACACAATCAAGTCCAATGCATGGTTTTTCCCCCATAGATTTTGACTATCTTATGAAAGTTCCCGTTAATATTAACATGGATGAGTTGAAAAAAATGATAAAAACTTTGTAGATTTTTCATTCATGTACATTATAAATTTTGAATCATTTTGCATTTTGCAATCAATAAAATATAACATTCATCCACTCCTTACTTTGTAATTTTTTTCCATTTAATGATTTAAATTGAATTTCTTGTTTAAATTAAATACTTAATTTTAATATATTACTAATTTACTATCAAGTATTATTAATTTATTATATTAAGTAGCATATTTTTTAAAGTAGTACATATATTGAATGGTACGTAAATATGTGTATATATTTTTTATAAACTCTAAAGTAATATATATTTAACGTATACATGTGTAAATATTTTATAAATTAGCATATATATTGTAGTATATATCTTGTATTATATGTTTTAAAGTAGTACATATATTGAATGGTACGTATATATATGTATATATTTTCTATAAACTCTAAAGTAGTATATATTTAACGTATACATGTGTATATGTTTTATAAATTAGTATATAACTATATATATATATATATATAGTGTGTGTATATATTGTAGTATATATATTGTAGTATATGTTTTATTTAAAGTAGTACATATATAATGAATGGTACGTCTATATGTGTATATATATTTTCTATAGACTCTAAAGTAGTATATATTTAATGTATACATGTGTATATGTTTTATAAATTAGTATATATATTGTATTATATATCTTGTAGTATATGTTTTATTTAAAGGAGTATATATATTTAACTAACGTATAGTTGCATACATAATTGCAGGCGTAATTGTGTATATGTGTGTATGTTTTTAAATTCTAATGTAGTATATACTATATATATAGTGTATATATATTGTTTAACGTATTTAAAATGTATATAGGTGGGCATATATAGTGTAAATTGGAGAAAAAACTTTTAATTTTTTTTTGTGGTTTTTACCGAATTTCGGACCGGTTTTGACCAGATTTAGGCGGGTTAGACCGAGTTAGGTGTAGTGGGCCAGTCCCGGATTGTTTCTTGAAAATTTACTATTAGGCCCGGAACTGGACCAGCCCGCTAAACCTGGCCTAGAACCGGATTGGCCCACAACCCGTTTAATTGTGACGGGCCAGTTTTAGGTTGACCCAGCCTAGCCCCGTTAACAGCCCTACCATCATCATCAGTATCAACCTCCGGCCTTACCGAGCATCAATATATCATCAATATATCCTCTGACCCTACCGGGTATCAGCATAATCACAATAATGTCCTTCGACCTTTTCGGGTATCAACATCATCACAATAGTATCCTCCGGCCTTATCGAGTGTCAACATCATAATAGTATTATCCTCCGGCCTTGCTGGGTGTCAACATGATCACAATAGTATCCTTTGGCCTTGTCGGGTATCAATATAATCATGATAGTATCCTCCGGCCTTACCAGGTATCAATATCATCACAACAATCATTACTGAATAACATACACTAAAAAATACTCATAAACATAGTCATATCATCATAGAATATCCATCTAGCCAATAGTTCCCAACTACTCGTTATTAGTTAACCAATGCTTATTATAAATAAACCAATAGTTCACTAATCGTCACACGACTTCTAGTTATTAGCCTAAACATTATCCATATTCACGGGATAGCAACTAACAATTATTTACTAAATAGTCAACATCTAACATTTAGTCAAGGTTCATCACTAGACCGAATCGTAATTTATCCACTATTCATCATTATCAACTAGTCATCCTATACTCATTAATCACTATTAGACAACACATTACTACTTGTCACCTAACTATCTTTTATTAACTGACATTATTCATTAACTAACCATCGTTTACCACTAATCCTTGATTAACTATTTATTTATTAACCATTAAGCAACTATTCATCATTATTAACTAGTCACCTCTTATTACCAACATCTCTTATTATCTAGCCTCATTAATACATAACTCCTCAGCTATTGACTAATCGACGTCACAAACTTAGTGATCAATATCAACTAATCTTCACCTATTCTAGACCCGACTGCACCATAAGTCACGCATTAACCATCGCTAGCTACCACATATTTATACAAATCAAGATTCATTTACTAAGACTTAGATTAACTATCCACCAAGTGTTGTAGAGCTAATGGACAACTAACTACCTCATAGCTTAACCATTACTTAGGCAGAACAATCATAAGATCATACTTCATCTAGAATCACATAAGTTACTGATATAATAATCATGGATGTACCGAATCTATTCATGCCATCAACAGCATCCAATCAATAAAGTCATAAGCAACATACTATATATTCCTCTGTCCCATAGCGAAGTGATGGGTATACAAGCATATATATAAATCCATAGACTATAATTGTATCCTTTATAATGAAAAGAACTTCTCGGTTATCAAATCATTACCTTGACACGACCCTTGTTCCAATAATCTTAACATCATGATTATGACCTTAGGCTCATATACATATTCGAAACTCATATTGATAAACATATTTATAAGTCATAACATATCTCTAACCATCTCACATATAGGAAGCAACTTACATATAGAAAGCATAATATCAATAAGTAAATAATCATTCTCTCACACAAGAGGCATCTCATATCTAGGAGGTATAATATAGATAGACATGTAATCATCTATAGGATATCTTATATCAAAAGGTTAAACATCATGACTATGAGGAGTATCACCTCTCTAGGCCAATTACCTTATCTAAAAGGAACCTCATCTTTATAGGTCCAATAATCTTGACTTTAGTAAATAGAAACTCTATAGGCCAATCATCAAGTCTAAGAGTAAATAGCATCTCTATAGGCCAATCATCAAGTCTAAGAGGAAATAGCATCTTTGTAGGAAAATCGTCAAGTCTAGGAGGAAATAGCATCTCTATAGGCCAATCATTAAGTCTGAGAGGAAATAGCATTTCTATAGGACAATCATCAAGTCTAAAAGAAAATAGTATCTCTATAGGCCACATAATGTATCTAAGAGGATTGTCATCGCTAAATGCCCAATATCACTTTCACAAGAAGTATCATGACTATAACTCAAGAGACACAATCCGAGAACATCAATACAAGTTACCAAGTCAGGAAGTAACCTTATTCTAAGGTTTACTAGCTTCATCTACGTCGAAGATTCGCAACTAAGTGCATAATGCTTAACACACGTTTAGGCCTAAGTGGGTCGAACGATCCTACTTCTAATCCTTAATTTCCATAATTAGGCACCATTCCCCAAACTAGGCTAAGGTATCTAGTCTAACTTCTAGATGTCAAATAAGCCACATTCAAGCCTAAGAAAGCAACTTCAACTAGAAACACGGGTACTCAAGTCAACTCTATCCAACTTACGATTTTAAGACTACCATACTAGCCTAATAAGGTAAAATATACAAATCATGCTTCAAATGCTAAAACCACATCCCAAACATAGGTTTACATCATAACCATGCTACAACTAATATAAACTAGAAAGGGAAAGTAATAGGACTCAAAAGAGGTATAAACATGCCATTTTACGGGTCCCAAGCCCTCATCTAAACTCTAAACATCAATAATCGAGGCCAAGTCATCGTACTTATAATCAATCCTAACATCCATATCTACACGCAACCTATATCACACATCATCTATGGAGAAAAGTACACAGAATCCTACCTCAAGGCCAAACCACAAAGCCTCACTTCATGCACACAACATGCTCGTCTTCACTTTACAATCCTCAAAATGTCATCACACTATCAAAACCATAATCTACTCATCAATATAAGTCTAATGACACCCATATTGCACAATTGTGCCTCAAATCTAAAAATCCACCAAAAATGCAAGTGGGTCCCACATAAGAAAAATGAGTTTTAGAGGCCAAACCAATGTTCACACATGAACAAGGAATCATAACCCTCAAGAAATGGGTGGAAATTAAGTATACTTTGGGCTAAAATCAAGCGCTACGCTAAATTGGGATTTTGGGGTCAAACTAGAAAATTCAAGCATGAATTCAAATGATTCTTACCTTAAATTTAAATATAATCGCGATAAAAGATGATAGCCAAGCTCCCAGTCACCCAGCATGACCAATTTTGAGTTATTACACTCATTTTGGGGTTTATAGGTTTAAATGATATATAGGAAATTTCCAAATGCATCTTGGAGTCTTTATATAGCCCCTACAGGAAAGGAGATATCGTTATCACAGTCTTAAGGGCCACGATCACGGTTGCCCCAGATGACAGCAAAATCAAAAATAAGTTTTTGACCCTTGAAATTCACCCGAAATCCAAAGAATAATATCCAATAGTAAATTTTGAGTGTAAACCATATTCCAAATCCATTGGAATCATCAAAATTTTCATTTGAGATTGTTTAGGTAAAAAGTGGAGCCCACACCAATTGTTTCATCAGTTTTCATAAAATTCGCTCAATAGCTCAAAATAAGTATGGGAGCCTTTAAACCTGAACCAAGGGTCCCCCAGCCTAAAATCGATGTTTTGAACGTAGTGGCAAAGTCGGATTTTCAATCTGAGGTTGTTTCGACTAAATATCGGTACCACACTCATTTTTTTATTTTTAATATTTTGACCAATGGGTCTAAATGTACTCTGCTGCATTGAGACTCAAACCAAAAGTCTAGCTAAACTAAAATCAATATTCCAAATCTACTAGCATAGTCAAAATTTGCATCTGGGATCGTTTGATTGATGTTTTTGACCGGTGTCCATTTGAAACTAGCAAAGACTTCTAAATAGGGAATTGGTTCGAGAAACCAAACGAATTGCTCATTAACCAAACCGTCGGTCCCAATAAGTTATAAATGAATTGGGTAGCTATGGATAAGCTCAAACAATGAAGATAAGAATAAATATGGAAAATGACCTGAAGGGTCATCATAATAGTTGAAGCACTTGTCCTTTCCCTCATCACAGCAACCCCGGTGTAATCAACCATAAAATATGTAGGGAGGATATGATGGAGCTGATTGAACCCCACTAGCCTAAAATTGGGCACCCTATTCCCTAGAGTTGTCTCCATTAAGAAAATGCCTGTCACCCGACGGCTTTGGGTAGGGAGCACTAGCTGTCGAATAAGACCTAGAATTACCCCACTTCTTCTTTGACCACTTTCCACTATCCCTGCCACTCTGCTATTGACCACTACCCTGGTCAAAAAATCTAAACTTCTTATTCTGCCTGTCGCCAGTTTTAGTCTTCTTCTTCTTCTATTTCTCAACCTATTGCATATACATAACCAGTATGGAGATATCCATATCCTTGTTTAATAAAGCAGACTTACTCTCCAAAATCAAGTCTCGAGATAACTCAGAAGTAAACTTCCTCATTCTAGCCCTCATGCTAGAAACCAACTCCGGAGCAGACCACGATAACTGGTGAAACTTCAAGGAATACTCCTTCACAGACATCTTCCCTTACATCAAGTTAAAAAAACTCTTCCGTCTTTGTCTCCTTCAACTCTTGAGTAAATAAGTGGTCCAAAAAAGCATTAAAAAAATCATCCCAGAGGGTTGACTCAGCATCGTCACCCCTTGACTAATATCATTCCTAATACCATTTCTATGTGACATCTTTAAGTTGTTAGGCAGCAAATTCCACACCCTCCATGTTAGTATCATGCATAACATAGAAGATCTTTTCCATCTCATCAATAAAGCCTTGAAGATCCTCCTCAACCTTAACATCAGTGAACACATGAGGGCTTAACCTCATAAACTGGCCAACCCTTGTGGCCTCAGAAGATGGAGTAATAGAAACACCATGTTCAGTCTGGGAAGCCACCAACTGAGCTAACATATGGATGGAATGATGAAACTAACATTCATCACATCAGTCAAAAGAGATCGAGAAGGACTGGAAGGGATCGGTGGAACTCCAAAAAGCAATCAAGAACTGACCCCTAGACCAGTTCTGGACCCCATAAACAGAGTGTATCGCATTAGAATTGTCCCCAAGTGGGACAGAAGAGTTTCCATGAGCTTCAAATCATTTGGGAGGCATGATCTAAAAGACGAACAAATGGGAATTAGAGGAGAATTTAGGACCTTAGACTCTACAGCTCGAAAATAGAACACGAGAAAGAGAAGTATTTATAAATGTCTCGTAGCCTCTCCCTTATAAGTGTGGCACGCTACACACCCTTAAAAAAGACTCTACTTGAAATAGCTTTGTCGGACACCCAATTTGCTATGAACCTAGTGCTCTGATACCAATCTGACATGACCCAAACCTGGGCCTAGTCGTGTTGGGACCAACCAAGATCGGAGACCACCCCTAATACCCCACTATTAACCTCCCTATGCCCCATGTCGAATAAATTCTGAACATATAACAAGATAATACAATGATAATATGAAGAAAATAAATCAAATCTATAACCATAACTAATCAACCCCAACTAAATGTATAACCAGTAACAGTCTTAATGCTAATACCAATACCAAGCCTAACACTAATACCACTCCGCCCATGTCCATATTTGTTCAACAAAAACTGTAACTAGAATCAAAGAACATTCGATCGGGACATGCCCCCGACCATATCCAAAACCAAAACCAAAGAAATAACAAAAGTAAAAAGAAGTCAATAGCATGAAATGGAGTCTTCCAGAGTATGAAAGCTCACCATTTCAATCATACTAAAAGTTGTCCTTGAATCCAAGTCATTGGGTAAGAAGAATGATAGTATGGTCGGTTCCTGCATCACGTAGGGATACAATGCCCGAAGACTGTTAGTGAGGTAAATTTTACATGTAACTCAGGGATAAATATAAGATGATGCTATCAATTTAAAACCAAATCAAATAACCATATGCAATAACATATATACATATATACCGTGTTAGAATAGGGAACAAGGTTTAGTATGCATTTAAAACCTTAACTAGGGTTGTGTAGCTCTGCTATCCTAAAACTACCCACAGGCTATATGATTTCACCTCCCCCTGCTGAAAGGATCCCAGTGCATGTTAGCCACATGACTAGAGAAAAGAACATAGGATGGCTAGTACATCCCCAAAATATAAAGTGTGACATCATTCACACGACCACTAAGGCCACCCTCACATCGACAAGTGTGAGTTTCCAATATCGATCCCCCGAGACCTTTACCTTTCACGGCATTGCTAATCAACCCCTTTAAGCCCAATTAAACCTTTTACACATAACCAAACCATTTACCAAGGATTCTTTTAATTAGGAATTAACCATTACTATCGTCATACCAAACTTAGAGCTTACAAGTCTATTACCTTATGCCATATAAACCATTAGACCATATTAGACTCTACTATTTCCAATAAAACCAAAACCATTTATAATCAAACCATGGACACCAAGGCCTTTCCAAAGTCATGTTAGACCAACCAAAACCATTTCTTATTTCTTTAACCATTTATGTAATATAAACATCCAAGAATTTTCAAACTAAGTGACAAAATCATTCTCATTGACAATTTCACAAACAGATTGAGGGCATGCCATTACCAAAGCCAAAATCATCAATATTTCGGGCTCAACCATGACCCCTCAATAAAATAACCATTCCCATGCTCCCACATGTTGAAAACCATAATTAAAACATAAAGAACCATAATTAAAATCATGAGAAACATTAATCAGCCATGAATATCCAAAACCCCCAACCTTTGTTTCAAAACCATAATAATACCATGAAAATAATACATTAAAACACATGTCACCAGTAAAATAACAATAAGGGAAGAGTTGCATGCCTTAGATACCAAGAAGTACAAAGAGGAACCACCCTTAAAAGCCTTAATTGATTATCTTGATAAAACCCTAACTTTTGCTTAGAGAGAGACTTTGAGAGAGAATTTGAGTGTTATATTGGGAATAGTGGGTTAATAAAGTCCCAAAGGTGTTTTAAGTTTTGGACTCAAAGGGATTTAAAAGGGGAAATGTCCAGAATTCCCCACTTTTAAAATTGTAAAAAATATCGTCGGCGGTTACGAGTCGACCCACGTGGCTCGTGACCACAACAAAAGATTTGTACCCTTGAGTTATCACCAAGAAAATGAGTTGGACACCTATACACTATCCACCATATGACTCCATAATACCACTCGTTAACAGACCACACAACTCACATAGTCCAGTCATACCCAGGATAGAACCCAAGAGATTGGACACTGGACAACATACGACTCAAACTTACCATTTGTAACCTATACTGGTGGATCTTAGTAAGCCATTTATACTCAGAGCCAAGTTTAGTCACTAAGTTACTAATTTGAAAAAAGATTTGACCAAATGACTCGTCACCACCCCTATCGACTTGTACCACCAAACCATAACTATCATAAAACCCCAACAACCATACACTGTACACCTCATGACTAGGGTTACCTGACCCATACCCACACCATACAACTCATATAGTGAGTCGATACAAGGACAGTGAGCTCAAAGCTTGGGAAATTTCCAAGGGCCAAAACGTAGGGTGTTTCACTCACTAAGAGCAGTAAGGATTTGTTACAAGTCATGTGCTGTAAATCTTAGGGTGTACAGTATATACCGTAAATGGGTTATGTGTTAATTACGACTGGGACCTATGATTCATAGGGTCCCATTATAATTTTTATGGCTGAGTTGTAAGGTCAGCAGTATAGAGTTCCTTGGTGGTACTACCTTGGTTAGGACTCGTGGTAATGAGTAGTAAGGATTGGCGATAATCCAAGGATCAAACCATAGTCAAAGGCTGCACTTTTTCAGATTTTAAGTTAATAGCATTTCCCCTCTTACCTAAATTAAAACCCATGTCTTATAACCCCTCTAGGGTGTTATTAATACTAAGAAACCAATCCAAGTAACTTCTTAAACTCTCCAAAGGCTCTCTAAGTTTCCTCAAGCAAGCCAAACTAGGGTTCCTTTAAGTTTGTCACCTAAGGGGTCATGAGTTGAATTCTCTCAAATTTCTTGGTGTTTAAGCCATGTTACTCTTTCCTCATTGTTAATTTTGTAAAAGCACATGATTTAAAGTATTATTTATGAGATGTTTATGATGATTTTGAATCAAATATTGGGGGTTTTTAATATTTATGAAATGAATAATATTTCTCATAGTTTATATATGATTTTCATGCTTTAATTATGATTTTAAACTTGTGGGTGCTTAGGTATGGTGAATGAACTAGGAAATTGTACATTTCCCAAACTTGTAATTTTTGAAGTGGTTATGACCCCAACCCCATAATGTGAAATTAAATTTTAATTATGAGAAATGTGGGAATTTGTGAAATTTAACTAGTCTTGAATTTTTGTATGATATAAAAAGGTAATTGAAACACAATGGTCTGATTTAATGAACAAAGAGAGTCGGTGTTTCCCCACCTTGTACTAATGAAGAAAGAGAGTTATTCTCCCTAAGTTAATGAAAATTATTTTGGCATGATTTATTACCTTGAAAAAGTAGTTGGTATCACGATACCAATAATGTATTCCTTAATGCAGAATATGGTTCAATAAATGGGAATATGTGATACTTGTTTTAATTGGGCTCTAATAAGGGTTGTGTAGCTGAGCCATAAAAATGGAGGTTCGAGTGACCAATACTGAAAATTGCATTTCCTGATGTGGGGGTCAAAGTAATCAGGTAGGTTCGAGTCTCCCTCATTATTATTTCATGATTAGAGAGGTTCGAGTCCCCCATAAATTATTTTATGATCGGGTGATTAAGTCACCTTAGTATATGTTGGGAGGTTGGAGTCCCCCAGGTGTATATATATGAGATTATTCTCTGGTTTGTGTGGCTACACATACTGGGGCCCGACCAGGGGGTGAGACCTAGGGCCCATATAACCCATGGGTACTATTATATAACGGTTGAGCTACACAATTCAGGCAAAAGTTTTAAGTGCATGTTAAACCTTATTTTCTATCCCACCATTTAAAGTATATATGTATATGCATTTGATTATGTGCATTGATTTTGAATGATTTTAAACTGTTGATCATGACCTTATGTTATCCTTATCCCTGAGTTACATGCTAGAGTTTACCCTGTAACCATCTTCAGGCGTTGCATCCCCATGCAATGCAGGAATTGATCATACTTCTACTCCTTCTACTCGGTGATTAAGATTCAGGATCAGCTCATGATTTGACATAAGAGTGATGATATTCCATACATCGGAATTCTACATTTCATGTTTTGTTTTTTTACTTCTCATACTGTTCAGACTTGTTGGATATAGTCGGGGGCATGTCTCGACACTTTATTGATATTCAGTTTTGGTTCTTGTTAGAAGACTTTATTTGGACTACTGTGGTTAGTAGGCAGTGTCATCCGGTCATTTGGATGATCGTCGGTGATTGGTCATGGACATGAATTAAAATTTTCTTAAACTATTGCACGCTATCTTATTATATGTTCGGAATTCATCCGAATTTGAGGTATGTTTTGTTTGGGTTGGTTAGGTGTAGGGGCTGATCTCTGTTCTATGTGAGACTTGAGATACCCATCACAATCAGGCCCTAGTTCAGGTCATGACATTTTTTGTTAGGGATCAAGTAGGAGTAAGGGATTGCCTTAACTCCTCATTCTAGGAATACACCAGCATATGCCCCAAGAAGAATAGAAAAATCAAACTCAAAAACTTTAACAACTTTAATCAATAACTCGCAACCGCATTCTATGACAACGATGCCAAAATTTTGATGTCGCCTAAAACTATACCTCCAAGAAGTATAAAGTGGTCGATGTCAAAATATAGTAAACTAACTAGGTTAGGGTTGAACCCATGGGTAATAGGCTAGAACATCTCTTAAATTTATTGAAACAACCGAGCAGTGCAGAAAATTAAATGGGGGGAAAATTGCATTGATTAGTAGAAAGTAATAAAACTTGAATGCTTTTGGTTGTAAGCGATTTGAAACAAACACTAGGACTATGTTCCCCCTAACTTTCTAACTCTGTTAGTTTATCGTGCTTCATTGAACTAACGTAATAGCTTGCGTGCAGAATATGATAAGTTATGTATCACTAATCATCTTGTGAATGACTTTAGTGAATTTCACTCTCTATCTTTTGAGTCTTAGAGTGTGATTTTACTAACCTTTATCCTAGATCCTAGATTAACTATTACCTTTTGGGTGCCAAGTTAATTAGATGAGATGGCGGGATAATTAGATGGGGTAATGAATCTCAACTTACTGTTGTGATTTTCTTTTCCTAATCTCTACCTCTCTTTTAAAGTAAGTAGTGAATACAGGCGGGTTCTTAACGTTTGCAACCGTTAATAAAGCAACTAAAGCGAAATAAGCCATAATACATGCAAGGATATTAGTTTGGAACAATGTTGCACTTCCCCTACCTTGTTATTCTATCTGGGTTTCCACAATCCTAGCTAAGGGAATTAGCCGATCATAGTTGTGAAACAATCCATGAAATTCATAGAAGAAGAAATAAAATCAATCTCACAATAATAGACGAAGAAAACCCAAAGTCTCAAATTAATAAATCAACTAAAAACCAAGAACAAGATAATCCCAAGATCAAAAGTCAATCTTGGAATCAAAATATGTTTTTCAATAGTATGAGTGTGTAAACTTCACTAAAAATGTCAAAAGAGTATATATACATTACCTAAAAATTCTAAGAATTTTTTCCAAAACAAAAAAGAAAAACTTGAGTCGGTGGCCACCTACAGTCCACTTACGGGCTGTAGGTGGAACCTGAAGGTCGTAGGTGGCCCCACATAGATGACAAGGTCCTCAACTTTGCAATATCTCTTTTAATCTTTAACTCCTGGCATCTACAGGATGTAGGTGCCTCCTCATAGGTAACAGGGCCAAAATCTCAACTTTCGATTCTCTGAACTCCAAACTTCTGACTCCTACTCTGTTACCTACACCATGTAGGCAGAACCTACGCCATGTAGGTGCCATCATAGGTGGTCCAAAATGCAGTATTCAACTTCTTTTATTTAGTTTAGCTCCCAAAACCTGGTTTTCTGCAAATCAAGAGACAAAACATATCATATCTAACAAAATGACATAAGTAGCTCCATATTTTCTTAGTTTTGAGCATCAAAAGTGCTATGAAACCATAGAACATCAAGCCCAACAAAGAATCAAGCAAGTAGGTGCATCACCTACTTTGGCCTTTTAAGTATCTTGAACTCCTTAAGTAGGTGCATCACCTACTTGAAACAATTTGACCAATTTTAGGTTCAAAATGCAGATAAAGAGATAGACAAAAATAGGGCCTTTATAAGGCCAAGTTGTTGGTCATTTCCTTCAATTCTAAGTCATAAAAAGGGATCATATTTCATAAGTTCTCTCTATTTCTCTCTAGAACAACAAGGAGAACCCTAATTCTCTTTCTAGGGTTCTTGAAGAAATCCTCACCTTTGCAAGCTAAGGTAAGTGAAAACACTTATAGTTTAGCTTAATTCTCCTATTGAAGATTAGGAAAACATATTATTCATACTTAATTATAAATACAAGGAAGAATAAAAAAAAATGCTAACTGCTCACTTTTCTTTGTTATTAAGAGACATCTCTTTTCTTCTTTGGTTTAAAGTGTGAAAGAAAGATCAAGTTCTTGAAGAGCACAAGAAAAAAGGATAAGTTATAGAAAATTGAGGTAAGGTGACTACCCTATTTTATCCTCCTTGTGTATGAGTTTGTGTAAAAAATTATGGATGTGCTACTATTAAGAACTCAAGGAATGATGAGTTTAATATTTTATTGATATGATAAAGAAAATTTAGGGTTATTTTGTGGACTATTTTATGTGTATATATTGGGGACTACTGGGTTGATGTTGGGGAAAGGTATGAGTAGTTTGTATTGAAATATAGAAGAAGGGGTATAGTGGTATTCCATCAAATTAAATATTGTATATGTTTATTGCTTGTTCTACTTTGTACATTATTTTGATTGTGTAATGAACCTAAAGTTGTTTCAAGAGATCTTATAAGAATATGTATGGTATGTGGATGTAATTGGGGGAGAAAAGGGTTAAAATAACACCCTTGATTTGATAAATTATGAACTTACTACCCGACTACTATTTCTGTAAGCTTAAGTAGACCAAATGTATGTATTGGTTACTAATACTAGTTTTACCATATACTTTATTGTAGATAAGTAATCCAAAAGGCAGGACGTTAATTTTGGTCAATATCGGAGTTTATAGCAAGGTATGTAAGGTATATTTTATTTCGTATTCTTTGACATGAAATCCAACACTTCTATTATAAAGTAAGCTTCTAAAGTTCTCCTATAGCAAATGATACATAGTGGTAGCACATGATCTTATCGAACGACCTTGTCCCTACTCTTGAATTAGTTAAAACACATCAATACATGCTTATTATGAAGTCTTCATGTCTAATTTCTCTATCAAATTTTAGGAGTTCTCCTTTAAGTCAAATAAGACTCATGTGTTATTTTTAGCTGCTAAACATCTCATTTGTGTATAAACTACTCCCAACCTCATTGTTATTGCATTAAGTGTTTATTCACATGTCTCTTACTGATAGATTATTGTTCCAAAGTACAATAATGTTATGACTACCAAAGTAACAATATCAAAGATTAAATAAACTAAGTAATGCAAATATGAATTGAACGGATTATAGCTCAGGGGAGTAAACCTAGCATGGGCCGACTCCGATACCTTTATATGTGGATGACAGCCTACGGGTGAAATCCTAGCATGGACCGATCTCAATCTGTTTATACATAGGTGACAGATCAGGGGCGTAAGCCTAGCATGGGCCAATCCCAATTTGTGTATTTACCACTGATTAGTTGGTCATTTGTATAATATGGCTTACAAAGATTATAAAGTAAGAAAGATAAAATGAATTAAAAAAATATAATGTACCTGATCTTGCAAGTATATGTAAAGTTGGTCTACTAGCACTATTTATACACCGGTATTTGATTTCAATTGAGCTCGTGTATTATGTGTAATTACTTTCAGCCTTAGATATTTAATATATATTTTCATACTGACATACCCTCACGGGGGACCTAAATTTCATGCTATAGGCACAGGTGCTTCAGCAAATACACCTCTCCAGCAGAAGTACAGGAGATCCAGTAGCTATTGGTGAGCTCTAGGTTGATTCGGGGCTTTCCAAGTCTATTATATATGTTTTGGCATTGTACAATAGTTAAGAGTAAGGCGGGATTTTGTCTCAATCTTAAGTAAGTATATGTATCTTCCAGATGATTTGCAAACGAATGTAAAGTTAAGAATGATAATGTCTTATCTTTTAGATTTTGTGGCCCCAACGGCCAAGTCTTGTATACATAGTTATTTTTGTCGATGCATTATATCTGTATATGACAAAATCTTTGATTATCATAGTTACATGCACGAGAAGTACAAGGTCATAGGTTAGTGCTTTGGGGCCTTTAAGTCTATGGGTGCTTGTCCGCTCTAATAAAATTTAAGGCAGGAGAATAAAATTCTGAGATATTCACAAACAGATCAAGACTCTCTTCTTGATAATCAAATACTTCAAGAAGATCTACAAAAAGAGATCAAGACTCTCTCTTCTTGATAATAAAATACTTTAAGAAGATCTACAAAACTTCTATTTCATGAAGATCAAATTCAAATCTTCCTACATTCAAGAAGTACGCTATTAACGGTCCTCGAATTATATAGTAAATCAAGAAAAAAGAATCAAAGTAATAAACAGAATTGTAACTAAAAAATCTTATCTCTTTATATTTTATTTTATTTGTGATAAGCAATTTTTGTCTATCCATTAAAATTTGTTCCAAGCACTCATATCTAATCTACTTGTGGTCCGACTCTTTTCTAAACTCTGCACTAGGGGGGTACATGGCCGGATTGATTCGAATTTGTTACATATCAAATAAAATCATCCGCATAGGATTTTAAATCTATAAATTAAATCAAATTAATAAATTTGAGCTTTCCAACTTCAGCTTTTTTCGATAAAGTATTGATATAAGTATATAATTAACTTGTGCTACAAATACTTCTTTAGTCCTAACAAGATATAACTATCTTAGGTGTTCCTTACAAAAATTACTAAATAGTAAATAAAAATATAAATTTAAGTTATGTATTTATGCAAAACTAAAGAATAGATATCCAACATTGTTATTCTTAGTATTTAATTTAATATTCTTGTTAGTATTATTATTGAATTGAGCTTTAATATCTATGAGTTGTAAAATTTATTGGACCATTCAAAATTCTAACTTTAAACTTGAAATAATATATGTTGAAAGATAAAAACAATGATTTTTTAAAAAATATTTATAAATTATGTCATAGAAAATATTTTTATGTATTAAATATTTTTATGTATTAAATATTTTTAAAAATTGTACAAATGTAATATCGGATTTGTTCAATTCGATTTGACCTTTTCTATTTAAAATCAAACCAAATCAATTATAATTAGATTTTTTTTCAACACCAAACCAAATCATTAGTCGATTTTTTTTCAATTTGTAGTTTGGTGCTATTTGCAATTTAATTTTCTTCATCCCTACTTTGTACATAGCAAGAGTTTTAGTAGATCGAACTTTCTCTCTTTTTGTTCTCTCATATCCAAAAGAAATTTATCTGGTATCTTACTTTTCTTGTAGGTTAGCTTTCAAATTATTGATACGATTTATCGATATGATCTATTCAAATGTAATGTTTTGTTATTAAAACAACGAAAAAAGCTTAAAAATACCCCTGAATTATCTGAAATAGCTCAAAAATGCCCCTCGTTAGATTTTTGGTTCAAAAATACTCCTCTGTTAAATATTCGACTCAAAAATACCCCTCCCTTTAACAGAATTCGAAAAAAGATCAAAAATATTCCTGAACTATCTGAAATGACTCAAAAATATTCCTCTATTAAATATTTGGCTAAAAAATACCCCTCCCCTTAATGAAATTCCACCAAACATGCCACCTAGATAAAAAAAAAAAACTACGTGAATATGCCACATTACCATCTACATATAAATGTTAGTATTTTTTAATTATATGACGTTCCTTTCTTCTTTATTTTAATTTTTATTTTTATTTAAAAACGTCAGTGAAACGGACAAAACTTACACGGCTTTTTCATTTTTAATCAAAGTAGACAAACGGTGGTTACATAATATTTTTTTTGAAAAAAATTATTAAATGTAACATCGCTATTATCAAATTCCTTTGATCATTTAAAAAATAAGTTTTTTTTCTGTTAATAGGTTTAAAAGTGTGAAACCCAACAAAAGAGTCTTATTAAACTGATAAACCCATTAATTATAGGTCATTATAAAAGTTAAAATTAAGATTTACTCGTAAAACTAATAAATTTCAAACTAAAATTCAAATTAATTACTCAAAAGATATGTTTGGCTTTGCTAGCTTTTACTCAAAATGCTTATGTTAAAATGATTTAATAAATACCTCCTCTAATATAAAATTAATGAATCTTTGAATATGGCACACATCTTCAAAAAGTTAATGAATGACATAATTAAAGAATAATTTATCAATATTAAGTACTCCCTCTGTCCCATTTTACTCGTCCCAAATTTTCTAATTTATTGTCCCATTTTACTTGTCCTTTTTTACTTATCAAGACAAGACAACAAAAATTTCCATTATACCCTTAGTGTAATTGATTCCTCCTTATTATTGACATTCTTGAAAAATGTTGCAAAGAGGAGTACCATTAAGAGTACACCATTAAGAATATAAATGGTGCTTTGGTATTAGTCATCCATCAATATTGGAACTAACAATAAGACACAATTAAGAGGGGCAAAATGGTAAAGTTACATTACCAATCATTGTTTTCTTAATAGCTGTGCCATCCCAATTTGGGACGGGTAAAATGGGACGGAGGGAGTATCATTTTACTTCTTTTCAAACTTGTTCTAAAAATAATAAGATTATTCATCAAAACCGAATTTAGAAAAATGAATTCATTTCGAATGATTAAACAAGTGTTAAAAGAATTCATTTATTTTGAAAATGAATTTGCATGTAGTAAATTCAACTCAATTATTAGTACATCAACATTTGCTAGCTTTAAAGTTAAAATTCTAGCTCCTCCTCCAAGTCAACATCAGATCAAGATCAAGTTGTCCCTCATCCCAAACGACAATAACAAGATGAAATTTAGAACTTTTAAAACACTAATGAAAAGGTGAAATCTAGAACTTTTAAAATACTAATGAAGTAATTAGCAAAAGATTGGTTTTTTGTTTTTTCTGTTTCACTGCTTTGCAAAAAAATAAAAATAAAAATAAAGAAGAAAGGAATGTCATATAATTAAAAAATACTAACATTTTACATATGGATGGTAATGTGGCATAGTCACGTAGTTTTTTTTATGTAGGTGACATGCTTGGGTGGAATTTTATAACGCCCCGATTTTCTGAACCGGAACGCTACACAGTGATCATGACCCCGAAGAAACACAAGCTAACCCATGACTGATATTTGTACCTGCAACTGCATAATATACATATAAAATGTGGAAACATGAACAAAGAGGGCGTAAGGTTCAATCTTGAATAATAAAATATCTGAAATAAGGTGGTATCATAGTACCAAAACAAATCTGAAAATACTAAAGTCTAAATCTGAAAATTCTATAATCGTCTGAAAGCCTCTAAACTGTTTGAATAAGGAGTTGAAGGAAAATGTCTCCAACTAACTCCCTAAACTAAAAATAAATTGAAATACTGGAATAATAAATGTGACGATCATGTCCTCGAAAGATGAGGACTTACTGCTTACTGAACTGCTACTGCTGATCTGGAATCTGCACCTCAGAACCTATGGTGTAACATAAAAAGAAAGCATCATAGCGCAAATGCGTCAGTATAACTAAAGTACTGAGTATACGTGGGGGTAGGCTAAATGTATGAACATGCTGACTAATATGAACGTGAGAAAACATACATACATACATACATACATACGTAACTTCTACTGAACTCGTGGAGATACTGACTACTTGAGTTTGAACTTTGACAACATGAGTTTCGTGATACTGAGATACTGAATGACTGATAACATGGATGAATATATCTAACAGTCCTAATTCTGGGGAAAACTATCTGAGTTCTAAACTGTATCTGAACATCTAAGTCTGAGATCAGTCCTAGCTAACGAGTGATCTCTGAAACTGATAATGAGAATACTTGACTGAATCTGAGATTGAGATCAAGCCTGTCTTCCGGGTGACCTCTAGATCTAATAATAAGCATCTGAATATGGGACCAAGCCTATCTGACGGGATGGCCAGGAATCAATGGAACTATCTGAGTTCCTTACTGAGATCGATGACTGTATCTGACAGTCCTGATTCCTGATTTATACTCTAAAGACTGATACTGAAATTGTAACTGTAACTGTGACTGTAAGAGGTAGTAACCTAACCGACATGCCCCGATACTGTACTGGTGGGGTCCAATCTTTGCCCTGATTGGAAGAGTGTCAATATCGTGCCACGGGTAGAGACCTCTACTAGGGTAAAGTCTCTCTGACGGGTGACCCTGAACAGGAAATCAAGCCTAAGGCAATATAATAGTCAAGTATAGCCTTAATCTGATGGGTGACTCCTGTCCTGCGCTGGCTACGCAGTTCTGGAGTACAGGGATTGCTGCTAACGGATCTGCTTTTATAACGGGAAAAACTGTCATCCCTGCACTCACTCGGTGCTAGTCCCTACTCCCAACGGAAAGACTCTAAAAAGATTAACTGCGCTGAATTGACTAATTGAATTGAACTGATTTATAAACTGATTAACTGAGCTGATAATATTTTCTTAGCTGAACTAAGCTGAACTCACTGAGTTTCGTTGATTGACGAAAAAGCTACTTGATATATGAGGTCTGACTGAGAGTACTGAAACTACTGGGACTATTGAACTACTAAGATTTCTGAGTTTTTTTTAGTTACGTGACTAACTGAAATCTATGGAGCATAGCTTGACTGAGGATGTCTTGAAACATGACACTAGCTCTAGGCACAAAGCTATAGTTTTCGGGTACAAGTACCCCCAGGACTCGATGGAAGGAAACTGACACACATGACTGACTTGATCATAAGAGTAGAGTCCACAATTCACAATATCATAAATAAGGATTTCATAATAAGAATGATTCTCAACAAACTATCACGTGATCAGGAATGCACACAACATGTATATACTTGCATGGCTTCAATAACATGGTCATTCCATATCACAACAATATCATGAGCATCTCATACAACATCTTCAATTCAAGACAATAGCATGGGGATCACGTTGAACATAAACTTAGAACATGGAATAGTCATTTAGGACTTATTATGTCATAAAAGCATGATTTCTATTCCCTTAGGTATTTTCACAAACACCTTACATGCACATCTTAGGCATAGGTGGATTCATCAAGATTACAAATATTCAACCACCAATTTCACATATTTATACATTAAATACCACCATATCCTCACACAAAACATACAAAGATCCCATCTTAGGCATCATCAAACTCCAACCATATGAACATCAACCACCAATAACATAAACATCATAATACATAATTTAGAAGATGGTTCTTGAGCTTCATGGACGAAAGGAGTCCATGAATCAACTCACGCATACCTTAGAAGGAAGATTCTTGATGATTGACGGAGGAATTTCCTTGAAATTGGATCTTCAAGCTTAATTATGCAACCCTAGTTATTTTTCTCTTTTAGTTCTCTTGGATGATGAACTTAAGATGTTAGTAGGGTTGTAATGTAATTAAGAGCTATATATTTCGTAGGGTTAAGTTTAGGGACGTGTAAAGAGTGTTAAAAGACTTAATTACCCTCAAAATAACTCAAAACGGAGTGTTTAAGTCACTTGAAACCATAAGATATGCGCCACATATGATATCACATATATTTACATAGGCGCCGCATATGATATCACCTAAATTTACATAGGCGCCGCATATGATATCGCTTATATCTACATAGGGGCCGCATATGCTATCGCCTATATTTACATAGGCACCGCATATGCTTTCCAGTGGCCATGTGCGATTGGTTAGGCGACACCGATTGATTAGGCGACACACTCTACTTCGCAAAGCCATAACTCCTAGCTCGGGTGTCAGATTTTGATGAAATTAGTATCGTTGGAAAGCTAATTCGATTCTCTATAATTTGGTGGGTAGAAATATGCAGAAATACCACATTAACATCGAGTTATACTCGTTCAAATATGACCCTTACGAAATCGAACACTAAAACTTGATGGATTAAAAAGTCTTAGCTTTTATTACCTTAAGGGACTCATATGAACATGTTTAACGCATCATAAGCTATCTTATCGCTAGGATACTCATTGTAAGTCATGTACTCAAGTATGAATCACAGGATATGAGATTTCATATGTAGGAAAAATGGTTCGTCTCCTAGCTTAGAAATATGTGGGGTATTACAAATTTCGTCAAGGGGAGATGTATTTTTGAGCCAAATATTTAACAGAGGGGTATTTTTGAGCCATTTCAGATAGTTCAAGGGTATTTTTGATCCTTTTTCAAATTCCGTTAGAGGGAGTATTTTTGAGCCAAATATTTAACGAAGGAATATTTTTGAACCAAAAATCTAATGAGAGACATTTTTGAGATATTTCAAATAGTTCAGGAATATTTTTTAACCTTTTCCGTTAAAACAATAAAGTATCATACAATAGAATATAATACATTATGAAATAATTCGCAGCAATCTTCAAACAACGCGTTAATTAACAGATCTCCAAGTATATTAGCAATCTAATAACCCATTATCTTCGTTTCTTCAGGAAGATCCGATAGAAGAAAAACCCATTTATTATCTTCCCTGTAGGTTAAACACTCGTTCAACTGAATTCCACGCGCTCCATTTTCACCTTATAAGGAAACAGTTTCTCCTAATACCTTTCATCTATAAACCCTTTAAAAACTTCCCAGACCTTCCAAACAGAAAGTGACAGCAAAGAGCAATGAAAAATAAATGCCGTTTCTATCTCTCTTCATGGTAAGAAATTATTTCTTCTAAGAATTTTAGCATTAACGATTCTTTGTGTTCAATATACGGTTATTTTTTGACCATTCTTTGGTCGTCTTGTTTCCAGAATTCTCCTTTCCCTTCTACCTGTCCCTCTATTATTCCTTCCTTCTTCTCTACAACCAACATGTTCTCCCAATAGCCCCAATATATATACACACGCACACATCAAAATGCTCACGGCATTGAAAACCCCAGAAATGAATTGGCTTCATTCAGTTACAGTACTTATTTGCATCTTGTTTCTTGGGTTTATGCCTTTTGAGTCTATTGCTATTCGCCCAGTTCTTGATAGGTTATTGGGATATACAGAAGCACCGGATTACAGAAATGGCGTGGGTTGTCCGGCGATGGAAGAACTAGCTGAAACGATGTCGTATTGTGACCCCTCGTTTGTCCACATAACTATGACACTTGACTCGGAGTACCTCCGAGGATCCATGGCGGCTGTACACTCGGTCCTCCGCCACGCGTCCTGTCCAGAACACGTGTTCTTCCATGTCATCGCTGCTGAATTCGACCCGGAAGTTAACCCACGGGTTCTGACCCATCTGGTGAGATCTATTTTCCCTTCACTCAACTTCAAAGTGTACATTTTCAGAGAAGATATAGTAATAAATCTTATCTCTTCTTCGATCAGACAAGCACTCGAAAACCCGTTAAACTACGCCCGGAATTACCTGGGTGATATACTTGACCCGTGTGTGAACCGGGTCATATATTTGGATTCTGACGTGATCCTTGTTGACGATGTTCGTAAGCTATGGAATGTTCAGCTTAGCGGGTCACGGGCAATCGGCGCACCCGAATACTGCCATGCAAATTTCACCAAATACTTCACCGATTCATTTTGGTCTGACCTGGTTTTGTCCCGTGTATTCGGGTCAAGAAACCCGTGTTACTTCAACACGGGTGTAATGTTAATGGACTTGGAGAAATGGAGAGAAGGTAATTACAGGTTAAAGATAGAAAGTTGGATGAAATTACAGAGAAAGAGAAGGATTTATGAGTTAGGGTCATTGCCCCCATTTTTGTTGGTTTTTGGTGGAAATGTTGAACCTATTGACCATAAATGGAACCAACATGGGCTAGGTGGGGATAATGTTAAAGTGTCATGTAGGTCATTGCCTCCTGGTCCAGTGAGCTTGTTGCATTGGAGTGGAAAGGGGAAGCCATGGGTTAGGCTAGATGAAAAGAAACCATGTCCATTGGATTATCTTTGGGAACCTTATGATTTATACAAGCCAATCAGGGTAAGCACAACCAAGTGATGACTTTTGGGTACTCCAATTTTTTGGTTTCATCATTCCTTTTCTGTTATGTGTTATTCATATGAGGGATTCTTTCATAGCCTTGTACAGTTGATTAGTTGGAAAGAGTAGTTTTACAGGGTCATTGGTTGAAATTTTGATGATTTTTTTTTCTGGGGGATAAAATTGTTGGTGGTTCCATGGATGGAGCATTTTTTGGGATTCATTTGAATCTGTACGTACGGACTTAATGAGAAAAACGAATAACAGCTTTGTTGTGCTTTCTTTTGCTCTGTATTACACTTCTAATTGATGCTGTTTAGTGGAAGTAATAGTCGTTAAATATGGTGAAACTCCGGTTAATTAATTAGCATAAATTACATAAAACCAACTATATTACCCGATATCCCTACCTTTTTTAAATTTATATTAAATTCCGGTTTTCAACTGTACTCTTATACATATCAACAAAATTCTAATTCCTATTTTTACTCCATCGTTAACCCATGCATGATATTTTATTTTTCCAAAAGTTATATTTACTAAAATCTCTCCCAAATTATGATCAATTAAAAAATCTTTCTTCCTGATTTTCTTTCTTCCATTAAGCATACATCTATTTTTCCCCATAATTTCCTTCCCTAAAATCTCTCTCAATTTCTTTTTAAATCGATTGATACATATATAAATGGCTTAAGTCTTCAACAATCATTTTAAGTTGTCTCAAAATTTTACTTAAATTCATCAACCAAGACATGTACCTATCAGGTTTCTAACCATCATCCCCTTCGAATTTTGATCCACACAATTTTTTTTTTTTTTTTATCCAAATCTGTCGGATTTCATGCGCGTCTCCAAATGCAACTTGTGTGGATAACTAGTCCACTCAAATGTCTCCACATGTATTAAATAAAGCCACTTTATTTAATAGTAACACATGTCAAGTGACACCAAAAATAATAAATTAAATTATAATACATAGCAAAAGAAAAAAATCATTTATATACCCTACCCGCACTGCAACATACCCAATTCAACCGCTTTCTCTTCGCCTGAAATCTCCATTGCCGGGAGAAAGAAAGAAGAATGTTAACATCTTGTCGTCTCCCTCATTCTCACTATCTTCCTCACACTTCAATCCAAATTCATTGCTATTCTTTTTTCTTCTTGTGTTGTGGATTTTTTAGGGTTTAAATTATTTAATAATTTTAAAAACATTATTTCGAATTCGTATGAATCTTATTAAAAAAAACGGAGACTCATCGGAAAAAAAATAAAGACTCGTCGAAATTTTTTAAAAATGGAGTTTCATTAAAAATTTTGACTCAATTTAATTTTTAAATTTATGATGAATTTCTTTTCTATAGATCCAACAGAAATCTTTGTTATTCAACCCTTTTGATGAAAAGCTTTAATTAATGATTGTTTAATTGGTGTTATTCTAAAAAAGATAACGACAATGATGATATCAGCAATGATGGAGTGATGGTTGAAAGAAAAAACAAAGAAGAAAGAATTAACAATAATAGGAAATGAAAGTAGTGACTAGTGGGGAATGGTGGCCATGAGATTTGAACGGAGAGGATATGCAGGTGGTGTTGAGTTGGAGAAGACAAAGAATTTTTAATTATTTTTTATTATTATTTAAATTTTTGCTCATTTAATGTTGACGCGTTGTTTTCTAATTGGTTGGTAATAAGCCCCCTAAGTTTCACGTGCGTTTTAAATTTATATTACGGTTACAATGTCATGTCAGCGAAAAGTGTTTAATAGGTCATGTTTTGAATAGTTGAAGTGTTCAATAGACATTAGTCTTAGTCGAGGGGTTTAAGTAAAATTTTGGAACAACTTAAAATGATTGTCGATGATTTAAGTCTGTATAAATTTATTTAGTTATGACCAAACCCATCGACAAGTTCCTCAACTTGGCACCATCTTTCACTTTGGCACATCAATTAATCCTTGTACATTTTAAACACTTAAACAACTTAAAATTTATATTTTTGAATAATTAGCTAAAATTATAAATTGTGTATTACACTTGGTGATGTGGCACAATAACCACTTAAAAATGACATGTGGCATTTTGGATCTAAAAAAAGTATTTAAAAAATAAATTATAAAAAGGGTAATAAAAAAATTAACTTTTATTTAAAAAAATAAAAAAGGTTATCTTCTTAACCTATCCTTTCCTCCGCCCAAAATTTTTCCACCATAACCATTGTTCTCTCACTAATAACCATCTTTCACTCCATTTTTTAATCCTTTTTTTTAATTCAAACAAACTTCTTAAGAGAATTCAAAAAAAAGAAGTTAGAAAACGACAAAAAACATCACACTAACAATTGCTAACTAAAAAGTCGTAATTAAAAAAAATGAATGAATAAAATCTGAAAATTAAAAAACAAAAACTGTGGATTTTTGTTTTTGCAAATGGAATGGATTATTAATTCGTATGATTGTTGTCAAAAAAATAAAGTATTTGTCAGAAATTTTTTGAAATCCAGATTCGATTTCTTCTCATTATAAACTTTTTTTTTTTTTTTTTAATTTGTTCTATCTAGTTTTAATTATTAGGTGAATTTTTCAATTGCATTAATATAGTAACATATTAGGATAAAATCTTGAAAGAAAAGCGAAGTTTCATAAGACTTTTTTTTTTGACGATTTTGTTAAGAACTTAAAATTTGTTTTTGATTCTGATTTTACGCAAAAGAAAATGTCACGTGTTTTAAGAGAATGCTAGTGGTCTTATTTTTTTTAATGAACAATTTAATAATGATGGATAATTTGTTAATGGTAGAAAGAGAAGAAGAAGAAAAAGAATAAGAAGAAGAAGAAGAAGAAGAAAAAGAAGAAGACGAAGAGAAAGAAGAAGGGGGAGAAGAAGAAGGGGGAGGAAATAAAAAGAATAAAAAATAAAAAAATATGATTTTTAGGTTGTTCACACGCCTAGTTGAGGTGAAAAACAGACAAGTTGTCAAGTCAGTAAAAAGTGTCAAAATGACACAGTTAGACCTTAGTTTAGGTGTATAAAGTGAACAACATTCACTTGAGGTACTAAAGTAAAAGATGATGTCGAGTTGAGGGGCCAGTCGATGTGTTTAGCCTTTAGTTATTCATATATGTTTATTCTTTAATGGTGATTTATATGAATGATAAATATGATGTCATTATATGGGTATTATGGTTATTCATACGATAGATGCAGTTTGTATGATTTTAATAGGTGATACATATGGTTGTATGGTGATTCATATGGTAAATACAATTATTATTTCAATTATTGGGTGATTCATATGCTATTAATGGGTGATACATTTTGTTCACATTGGAAGAGAATGGAGCAGCCATCCCCATCACCGAAACTCACTATTTCGATAAACCAATGTCGGTCACTAAAAAGCGACTCACTCACCATCGAAAATTCCCAAATAGCCTACCAAAAAAATCACCCCACCGACATCATCAATTATTATGTAATTCATATGCTATTAATGGGTGATACATTTTGTTCGCACTGGAGGAGAACGGAGCAGCCATCTCTATCGCCGTAGCTCACTGTTTCGATAAATAAGTGGTCCACTAAAACATGATCTGCTCACCATCGAAAAATCTCATAATAGCCTATCAAAAAAATCACCCTACCGACATCACCAATAGCCCACCAAAAGTGACCCCTTCACATCAATTTTGTCGAAATTTTCAAATTAAATCTCCGGTGATGTGTGATACTTTAAATTTTGAAATTTGGTCGAGGAAAATTGTAGATTTTCGGTATATCGAAAATCCTGCTTGTAACTGATTGAGCGTGATTTGCTCTGCATAATAAAACAAAATCCATTACTTTCTAAAATAAATATCTAGTCAATTTTAAATATATCACTTTTTATATGTATCACGTTATAACAAATGTATTATAATTTTTAAAAAATATAATATGATATAATTATCCAATAATTAAGATAAAATAAAATAACACTTAAATATTTCGAGATTTATGTAAGTTTTCCAATTAATTATATGAAAAAGTCCAATAATAGGCAAATGGAATTAAGTGGATGGTATTGTCTTATCTGTGTTCTATACACGTTGTACACTAGCATGTCGTTTTCATCCTTTCCTCTAGTTCTTTTTTTTTTTTAAAAAAAATATTATTTTCTTCATCTCATTTTATGTGTCATAATTTCTTTTGATTCATTTCAAAAAAATCATATTTTCTTATTTAATAATTATTTAATGACATCATTTATATTTTATTCTTATTAGATTCCATTTAAAAAATATATTTTGTTTTAATTGTTTCATTTATAAAATTAAAAAAATATTATTATATTCTTTCAATACTATATCTATTATTAATTAACTAAATAATATATATATATATATATATATATATATATATATATATATATATATATAAAATAATTAATAAGATTAATTTAATAAAATAAATTTTTAATAAATTTTTTATTAAAAAATGTCAAGTCAATAAGAATCTAACTATTTTAAAACTAAGAAATATGCGCTATCTTGGAATACTTCACGGGAAAAGCTTATTTTGAGTAATAGTAAAATTATAACATGACTCTTTTAAAGGTGGGTAAAAGTCCTTTAAAGACAAATAATACAAACAGGGGTACTATTTAAGGGTTAACAATTATTACATTATTTTCCTTTTTTCTATTTTAAAAAATATTCAAAAAAGAAAAAAATATACTGCTAAACTATAATAAATGATATGTATATACTCTTTGATATATTTGGGGTATATATATGTTCATACCGTTAATGAAATAGTACGTATATGTCCTTCACACTAACGATAGGGGCATATGTGTACCCAAAGTATAACAGAGGGTATATCCGTACTATTTCTCATAGTTCGAGGGTATATTTATCCCTTTTTCATTTTATTTTTTATTCTAAATAATTAATCTAAATTCACTATTCGATCCAATAAACCCATCGAACCCCATTTCAAACCAAATCTATCTGACCTTTATTTTTTGTTACAAACCCGATACTCCCTATGATTTTTCTCTTAAACATGAACCCGATCAAATTTCATTGATTGATTATTGTGGCTAGTTTATGTTTACTGATTGGAGGGAGTGGAGATTTGGCCGGAGCTAAGGGTGTTTTTTGTTCGATGAAGTCAGTGACTATGTGGTGATGGAATTTCGCTAAAAATTGAAACGTGGGGAGTTCAAGTTATTTGGTGTTGTTTTGGTGTGTTATAGTTTACTGATTTTTTTTAAAAAAATTGATAGTACGTAGTGGTTGTTATCGTATTATTTGTGTATATCGTTATCTAGTTACTTTTTACAGTTTAGTTTCTTTGTGTTATTCTATTTCTTGTGATTATAGTTGTGATTGGCTGCTTTCACTTATTGGAGGATATTGTCGTGTTGTTCTAGCTGCTAGGCCGGATAATGTATTCTGTGTGTGCTTTCTGTTTTCCTACTGTTTCCTTGTTTGTTTGTTTATCGGTTTGGGGTTTTATTTCAGTTTTTGAGTAGTATTTTGGGGGGGGGGGTTGATGGTGGAATAGGGTCATGTCCGAGGGGGTTGGGGCTAGGGGCTATTTTGGAAGGGGGTGAAAAGGGGAGGGCAGGGGTGGGTATGGGGTCTAGGTCAGGTGTTAGGGCAGGTTTGGCGAGGGTGGTAGAGGTAGGCGAGAGGCGAGATAAGATAAGTTGAGGGTAGGGTCTTGGAATATAGGGACCCTTTAGGGTAAGTCCATAGAGTTGGTGAAGATTCTTAAGAAGAGGAGGATTAATATTGCGTGTGTTCAGGAGACTAAGTGGGTTGGGTTTAAGGCCAGGGATGTGGGTAGGTATAGGTTGTGGTACTCAGAGAGTGAGAGGCATCGGAATGAAGCGGGCATCTTAGTGGATCAGGAGCTTAGAGGGAAGGTGGTGTAGGTTAAGATGGCCAGTGATAGGCTGATGATGATTAAGATGGTCATTGAGGGGTTTACGCTGCATGCGTGTAGTGTTTATGTGCCGCAGGTGGGCTTGGAAAAGGAGGTGAAAGCGATTTTTTGGGAGGTTTTGGACAAGGTGGTGAGAAGTGTGCCTAGCTCGGCGAAGATTGTCATAGCAGGGGACTTCAATAGGCACACTGGGGTTTTATTGGGAGGCTATGACGATGTGCATGAAGGATTCGGTTTCGGTGATAGAAATGGTGAGGGAGCTGCTCTATTGGATTTTGAGAGGGCCTTTGGTCTGGTAGTAGTGAATTCGAGCTTTTCGAAGAAGGAGGATCACCTGATTACCTTTCAAAGTGCGATAGCCAAGACTCAGATTGATTTTCTGCTACTTAGGAAGGGGGATAGGGTTTTATGTAAGGACTGTAAATTCATTTTGAGTGAGAATCTTTCGACCCAGCACAGGCTTCTGGTGATGGACTTGATTATCATGATGAGCAAGAAGAGAAGGTCCGAGGAGGGTTGACCATGAATTAAGTGGGCTAGCTTGACGCCAGTTAGTGCGCTGAGATAGGGGAGAAGGTGATGGGAATGAGGGTGTGGGAGTGTATGGTGGACATAGATGTTATGTGGGATAGGGCTGCCAGCTACATCACGGAGACTACTAAAGAAATGTTGGGTGTTTCGAGGGGTCGGACAGGACGGCATAAAGGGGACTGGTGGTGGAATAAAGAAGTTAAGAAGAAAGTGGAGATTAAGAAAGGGGCGTATGATAAGTTGATTGAGAGTAAAGATGAAGATGAGAAACGGGTAAATAGGTAGGTTTACAGAGTATCAAGGAAGAAGGCTAAGTTATCAGTTACGGCTGCTAAGACAATAATATTTGAGAGCTTATAGGCGGGGTTAGAAGAGAATGATGGGGAAAAGAGGTTGTATAGGCTTGCTAAGGCTAGGGAGCAGGAGGGTCGTGAGCTCGATCAAGTGAAGTGCATTAAGGGGGAGGATGATAGAGTTTTAGTGGAGGATTTTCACATTAAGAAGAAATGGAAGGAATATTTTCATAGATTTTTGAACGAGGAGGGGGACAAAGACATTGAGTTAGGAGAGCTGGAGCACTCAGAGGAGAGCTATGATTTCAGTTACTGTAGACGTTTTAAGGTTGAGGAGGTCAGAGAGGCTATTCGTAGGATGCAAAGGGGTAGGGCGACGGGGACTGACGAGATTTCAATGAATTTTTGGAAGTATACTGGTGGGGAAGGTTTAAGGTGGTTGACTGATTTGTTTAACGGTATTTTCAAGACTATGATGATTCTGTTATATAAAAACAAGGGTGACAATCAGAGTTGCAACAACTATAGGGGTATTAAGCTGTTGAGTCACACTATGTAGATTTAGGAGATGGTGGTTGAGTGAAGATTGAGGAGGGTCGTGTTCATTTCGAAGAATTAGTTTGGATTTATGCCTGGTCGCTCGACGAAAGAGGCAATCCACCTGATGAGGAGATTGGTGGAGCAGTATAGGGAAAGAAAGAAGGATTTACACACGGTGTTCATCGACCTGGAGAAGGCGTATGACAAAGTCCCTAGAGAGGTTCTTTGGAGATACTTAGAGGTAAGAGGGGTCCCGGTGACGTACATCAGAGCTATTAAGGACATGTACGATAGAGGGAAGACTTGGGTGAGGACAGCGGGAGGAGACTCTGAGCATTTTTTGGTCAAGACAGGGTTCATCAGGGATCGACTCTTAGTCGGTTCCTATTTGCATTGGTGATGGATGTGTTGACGTAAAATATTCAAGGTGAGGTGTCTTAGTGCATGTTATTTACAGATGATGTAGTTCTGATTGATGAGACGCGCCGGGGGAGGGGGTGTGATTGAATAATTAGAGGTTTGGAGGAAAACCCTTAAATCTAAGGGGTTTAGGTTGAGTAGGTCCAAGATGGAGTATATGGAATGCAAGTTTAGTTACTTGAGGCAGGAGGACGAAGTGGTGGTGTGGTTGGATTCCCAGGATATTTGTAAGAGGAATAGTTTTAAGTATCTTGGGTTTATGATTCAAGGGAATGATGATATTGATGAGGATGTCTCTAAACATATTGGATCGGGTTAGATAAAGTGGAGGCTCACCTCGGAAGCGTTGTGTGATAAGAAGGTGCCCCTTAAGCTTAAAGGCAAATTCTACAGAGTGGCAGTCCGTCCGGCTATGTTGTATAGAGTGGAGTGTTAGCCAGTCAAGAACTTCCACATTTAAAAATTAAAGGTGGAGGAAATGAGTATGTTGCGTTGGATGTGTGGACTTACTATAGGGGATAGAGTTAGGAATGAGATTATTTGAGAGAAGTTGGGAGTGGCTTCAGTGGAGGACAAGATGCGGGAAGAAAGACTGAGATGGTTTGAGCATGTGATGAGGAGGGGCACGGATGCCCTAGTTCGTAGGTGTGAGAGGCTATCTTTAGATGGCTTCGGGAGGAGTAAAGGTAGGCCTAAGAAATACTAGAGGGAGGTGATTAGACATGACATGGAGCAGCTACAGCTTACTGCGTACATGACCCTAGTTAGGAAGGGGTGGAGGTCGCGGATAAGGGTAGAAGGCTAGTGTGAGTGTGTGGGTTGTAGTAAGTAGTTAGGAGAGCTGTTGTGTAGCCGGATTAGTAATACTAGGACTGTGTCCATAGGTAGGAGTCTCTAGTCAGGAGATTTTGGGTATAGTGGGTGTCTTTGGTCCGTGAGTGTATGTTACTCCTAGGTGGGTGTCCTATTTCTTATTTTTTATTTCCTATTTCTTATTTTGTATTGGTCTTATTTCTCTTATTTCGTATTCTCCGATTTCTATTTTTATTATTTTTTATTCCTTATTTCTATTATGCCATCCATCCTGCTTTATGTTTCATTACGACCTTATTTACTATTCTTTATATTGAACCAGGAGTCTATCGAAAACAACCTCTCTACTTCTTCGAAGGTAGCGCTATGGACTGCATACATTTTACCCTCCTAGACCCCACTTTGTGGGAATACACTGGGTTTGTTATTGTTGTTGTTGTAGATAGGAGTCTCTTGATTTTAATTGAGATCGGGCCGAGTAGTGGATTTATTGGATTGAGTAGTGGGTTTGAATTAATTATTTGAAATAGAAAAATTAAAATTAAAAAAGGGACAAATATATCTCCGAACTATGATAAATGGAACGTATATAACCTCTGTCATACTTTGGATACACATATGCTCCAACTGTTAGTGTGAGAGACATATAAGTATCACTTTATTAACAATAAAAGTATATATATACTCAAAATATGATGAAGAATATATACGTATCATTTATTATAATTGTGAGATATATTTGTCCCTTTTTCAAATATTTAATGTGGCTAATGACTTATAATATAGGGAATGAATGATTGGGGTCATTGATTCGGAGAAAAGCAAAAGTAGTAATGGAAGAGAGCATCCAATTCATATATGGTAATGGGTCTCCAAGTTGTTTTCAATCGCTTTTAATTGGCTTCCTTACAAAGGGATATGCTTAAAAATTTTGGGAAAAAGGTCAAAATTTAGCCTTTTATTTTTAAAAATTAATAAAATATACTTTTAATCATATTTTGAAGTTAAATTTATTTTTGTTGTTATATTTTGGGGTTAAATTTATTTTTTACTTTGAAAAATTAGCTAAATATATCCTGGTCATACTTTGAGGTCAAATTTACCTTCGATGTCATACTTTGAAGTCAAATTTACCATCATTATTAAAAAACTTTTCATATGTGCCCTTCCTTTAATAGAAAAATCTTAATCAATGTTACATATCTTTTTTTTTAAGTCAAACACAACCCCAATCTAAGCATCTGACTTGACTCGGGTCACAAAAAAAGCACAACACAAATATATCCCTCTCAATTTTGTTGGTCAAATTTTTTCAACCAGATTAAGCCGCTGGATATTTATCAGTGTATAACTCATGAAAAATGAATTTTCATTAGTGCAAACATAAACAAGTGTATCCCCTCCTTAGTTCATTGATCTGTATCAGTGCAAAACCTACGAAAAATGACACTTAGCGATCAAATTCAACAGATTAGGCCCACTGAATATTCTTTGGATGATTGAGTTAAGAGATCTCCATTTATGTCAATCGTGACATCTCTTCATTCTTATGTTGTTATATACAATTTAAATCAACATAATTTTTTCTATCATGTCAGTTGCTTAGAAAACTTATCCACTAATTCTAAATCTGGATGCACATAAAATTGCATACTGATTTTTGAAAATTGAACATAATTGGATCAAGAGAAGAGTTTGTAATAGACATTTTCTATAGTTTCATGCTTCTGCGTTATGCCATTTCATTTTATTTTTTATTTATTTGTAAACAACCTATCAGCGTTGCACGTTGAAAGAGAAGTATATTTGTTAGTTGGAAAAATTCAACCAACAGAACTAAGGGAGGGGTATATTTGTTTGTGTATTGTTTGTGGGTCCGATAAGACGAGTTAGATTAGATTGTGTTTTATTTTTATAAAAATTAAATATTTAATATTAAGTTAGACTCTTTTGTTAAACAAAGGGTACATGTGAAAAATTTCTTAAAACGAGAGTAAATTTGACCTCAAAGTACGACGAAGGATATATTTAGCCAATTTTCTAAAGATTAATTTGATCTCAAAATATGGCAATGAAGATAAATATGATCTCAATGTATGATGAATATGATATCGAGGGTAAATTTGGCCCAAAGCATGATGAAGGATATATTTAGTCAATTTTCTAAAGATAAATTTGATCTCAAAATATGACAATGAAGATAAATTTGATCTCAATGTATGATGAAAGAACTATTTAATTAATTTTTTAAAGTAAAGGAGGTAAATTGGCACTTTTATATACTTTCCTTGTGCAAGTTGTCTGTAACGCCCCGAGTCTGCACCCCGGACGCCACACGGTGCTCATGACTCTGAAGGATCACAAGCTAACCCTTGACTGGCACCTGATGTGAGCACTGAATAATAATACTAAAATAATGCAGAAAATAAGCTGAAATGACATAAGGTTCATAATCTGAAAACAAATACTGAATATTGATAAATAAATACTGAAAACTGAACATTTGTCTAAAATATTCCAGCCTAAAATCCTCTAACTATCTGAACATGGAGTTGATGGAACAAGTCCCCAACTAACTTTGACTACTGAATATACTGAACTGAAAAACTGAAATGATAACTCTGTCCTCGAACTATGAGGACTAACCACTAAATCTGCTGCTGATAGGCTGGGCTGCTTAGTATGGTCAGGAGCCCGTGCGTCTGAACCTATGATATAAGACATCATAGCGCAAAAGAAAGAGTATGTGTCAGTACTTTGAATGTACTGGTATGCTTAGTGAGGTAGGGTGATATTGTTATGCCTCAAATCCTATTGGGGCGGACTGGCACCCGTAATCGAGGAGGTCCGGGAGAACCAACTCATAACCTTATACTTCCCATGCATACCTCTATGACAACCTAAAATTCGAACAACATCATGTCGCATATAAAAGGAAATAATCACGTGTATAAGCTTAAGAACACACACATATATATATAATACTTGGCCGTTGGAGCCATTATGTCTATTAACAAAACACCACCTTGACTATACATTAGGTCTACAAAGCCTCTATACAATACATAGAGTTTAACTAAGGTCGAGACACACCCCGCCATATAACTAACTTCTATACAATACCAAAAGTGACTGGATATGACATGGAAAGCCCCGAAGCAAACTGTAGCTCACCAAAAGCAGCTGGATATCCTGGCTCCTACTTGTGCGGTGTATGAGCTGAGGTACCTGTACCTGCAGCATGAAATGCAGGTCCCCCGTAGGGGACGTCAGTATGAAATATGTACTGAGTATGTAAAGCTGTAGATAATCACATATGATATAGGAGCTCAATAGAAATCAGAAACAAGTGAATAAATCATAATAGGAGTGGACCACACTTACTAGAACTTGTGACAACCTGTACATTGTATTTATTCAATCACTTTACCTTCATTCTTATCATCTTTGTAATCGTTACTGTACTGTACTATGACCATTAGGCTGCCTCTAGTACATATCAACTGGGATCGATCCATGATAGGCTTATGCCCCTGGGATACCACCCATAAAAACATAAATAGGGATCCCATGATAGGCTTATGCCCCTGGGATACCACCTGATAAGAGAGAACTTCCATCACTTAGTTTAATTAATCTTTGAGATTGTTATTTCGGTCGCCACCGTATTTTTGATACTTTGAAACAATGATACATCAATAAGAGACATATAAATATACCATCAATGTAATAAAGTAAGAACTCATTGGCACATCAATTAAGTGTTTTGGAGTCATCAATGCCATAACAATGAAGTAGGAACTTATTTGTATATCAATGAAACGTTTTGGAGTCACTAATAGCACATGGATCTTATTTGAGTAACTGGATACCTTCTGACATTCATTAGTGCAATAAACATGTAAGATTTGAAAAACAAGTAAGTATTGGAATTTCTTGACATCTTGTAGGGTGGAAACAAGTTCATTGGTAACGTAGGACATCATACAAAACCATTATGGTCACATGTTACTGAATAACTTTGGAAACTTTCTTAATAGAATAGTTGTTCACTTTCATGCCAAAGATATGGTATAGAGTATGCTTTACATACCTGATTGTCAACCTTCAATACTAGTCCCAAATGGACTTCTCGTCTTTTCGGATTACTTATCTACAATGAACATATATAGCAATCTAGTATTAGCAACCAAACATCACAATTCAATTATTTGAATTCACCAAACTAGTGGTTAAGTAGTAATCCTTAATTACACCATAAAGGGTGTCACTTTAACCCTCTTATACTCCAATTACATTCATATGTTATGTATATTCATACAACATCCTCCAATATCAAGTTTGGATTCATTTATCCTTCCAACCAATCCATTAAACCAAATTGAGCCATAGACATAAATAATCATCAATTCAATAGTATATCACCATATCCACCTTCCACAACTCAATTACCATATCCACCTTCCATAAATCAATTACTATTTCCACCTTCCACAATTCAATACAACCAAATCATGCAAAATAGTCCATAGCCCTATTTCCATCACCTTTCAATAACAACCAATACATATAATCCTCTATCACACATATACATATGGAAAAGAACAAAGGCAAACAATATTCATACCTTAGAATTAACCTCTTGATTATGCAATCCTGTTTGCACAAATAATAGGTGCCGTTCGAAGCTCTCGAGATGACAAACGCAGTTATCGGATTACTTTGGAATTTCTACGGTTGAATCAAAAGTAATTTAAAGGTCAAATTTGGCTAGGGTTTGTTCTTCCTCAATGATTGATGATGAAAATGAGTTTTTGAACTCATATACATGTATATATACACATATTCCCATCCATAATATAATAGGAAATGACCAAAATGCCTTTAAAATTTAAATAATGTCAAATCTGTCCTTTGGTGGACTGTTTGGGTAAGCTAAAGTAGATCGACCATAACTCTTTGCTCCGATATCAGATTTAGGTGAAATCGGTATCGTTGGAAGGATAATTGAAAGGGCTTTCATTTCATATAAAGTAGACCACCCAGTCCATCCTGTACAAGGAGTTATGGTTGTTTGAAGTTGACCCTAAAAATCTGTTTTGACAGGCTGGAGTAAAATGAGTATAACTCCTTACTCAGATGTTGGATTTGGATGAAACCAATAGCATTAGAAAGAAGACAGGTCGAAGCTCTCCCCGTTAATTATATTAAGGGAGTTATGATCGTTCAACGTTGATCCAAAAATTTGGCTGGCCTCAGTAGTTTATGTGCAGGAAATTTTCCTGCACATTTACTATTCCCAAATATCCCGGCCACCATTTTATAGTTTCGAATGTGCTCGATTATATCCAAAACCTATCCATTTTTTGAAATCTTTATATTGTTGGAAAGCTTATTCAATAACCTTCGCATGGAACCATCGATGGGCAAATTCCGATATAAATAAAATAAAAAAATTAATTTCATATAAATAAGACCCATACACGTACTTGAATACGCCAATACACGTACTTGAGTATGGGGTGTTACAGATATGCAAGGGTTCATATGCATGAACAATAATAGACTGAGTAACATGAGTGTAAGACCCCGCATAATCCTAATCGTCTGAGTCCTTTAAGGCATGCCAAAAAAGGTCTTAGACTTACAAAATTTTAGCCAAGTGTTAGGACTTAGTCATTTCTAAAGCTCTCAAACTTTGAGGAATTTATTTACGATCTTCCCGACCTTAGAAAGACAGTTTTTAAGTTGATTCATGATCGGAGAAGTCAATAGTACATCTCGGGAGAGTTTTGAAATTTTCGGACAAGCTTAAGAGCGTGTTTAAAACTCCAAAACAGTGACTCAGGCGATTAGCCTGCGACACCCTGCCCAGTCTAGTGCTGGGGTAATCCCACGATACAGACCGTGGCGCCCCACCAAGAGCGGTGCTTCAAATCCCGCAGTGCCCTGGCCATTCCGATCCAGGTAATTTCTGCAATTTTATTCCGCATTTTAAAGGCAAATGAGTCATTTTCCCTTTACCCAATAGCTCCATAACACAGGATTAAAGCCCCAAATAGCATAATTGATCATCCTTTTCACAAAATCCTCTAAAAAACAAGTCCTAGCTTCATCAAGTTCAAGAATCAAGTCTCAAGAACTCACCACAAACTCCAAGAAATTAACAATCAAGTTATGTTAGTTATTGATGATAGGCGAATTTACGTGCCTATATCAATATATTTTGCCTATATTTTAGCCTAGTTTTGAGAACTAATTATCTATTTCATGCACTTTTAGTCCTTTTTCCTATAAATGAGCTAACAAACATGATTAGTAAAGATTCAGGTATAAATGATGCAAAATACAGCATTTTATGGCTTACTTGACGCAAAAGAAAGCTCACGAACGAGATGGAAAGGAGCTGGACGCCTAAAGGATCAAATCTACTGCATGGAAAATCTGTTCCGGGCTAAAACAGCATTTCTGAAGACTTTGGGGACTTACAGACACAAAGCTGGATTTTTACAAAGATACATTAACCTAGTATAATTAGGTTATGTGTTTTACTAGTCTATTTGGATTATGATATTGTAACCTTACCCTAGTACATTTGGGTCAAGGATTTCATTAGTATATTAGGATTTGGTTATTTATTTCATTAGCATAGTAGGAGTAGGATAGGAGTATTATAAATACCCTATCATGCTAGAGATTTTAAGGAAGTCCTCCCTTAGTGGAGATTGATCTTCTAACATTCATTCTTCATTCTTCACTTAATTCAACAATTAATTTTCTTCCATCCTTCTCATCTTCCACCACAAACACTTCTAATCTATTCTTCTATTCTTAAATTCCACAACAAGAGAATCGTTACTTGCTAATAAATCACACCACACGCCTAATCACTTGATCTTCACGCCATCAACCATGCAAATCGTGATATCCTTCGCATTCATGGGTAACTAAACCTGTTAGTTGGGGTTATGGAAGCCGAATGAGTTACGCTCTTCATCTTAATCTACATTCTTTGCGGTTGCAAACGCAAGAATAACGCCAGTCTAACATTTAACTTGTTCGAGAGAAAGGTTATTTGTCTGGAAAAGAGATAATGTCAAGGTAGTAGGACACCCTTTCCTATTAAAAAGCTAGTGCCGTAACTGGACTAACCTCTTGGAGAATTCGTACCATTAGACACACTTTAAGCTCGAGAGAGTTAAAGTGAAATAGTCCTTGTTTAGGTCGAGAGACGCTTGGATTTACCATCGACTACAATTCTCTATAAGCAATTGCATGTCAAGACTCTACACACTCATAGCCAATAGAGACGTATACCTCTGAAGGTGGACATAACCCCAACGCCTCAATTCTCATTGTCTACAACCAACGTGACAATCTTCCTCTTTTTACTTTGCTATTTTCAGCTTTTACTTCATTACTTTGGTTACTTATTACAATTCCCCCCTTTTTACGAGACTTGCACCAAAAGTTTAGTAATTTTGCTTACTTGTTGGACAAGCTATTCCCTGTGGGATCGACACCCAACCCAGGTTGGGTTCTATATTTGCTAACGACCGCTTTACACTCCCACGAGAGCTGTAGATTGAGCGTTATCAAAAATTGGCGCCGTTGCCGGGGAATACGAGTGTCAATCAAGTTCGTGATAATTACTAGACCCTTTGGTCAAAGATTCTCGTACTTTTACGTTTAGTTTTTGTTTTTGTTTATTGCAGGTTTTTCTTTTAGTGCATGCCCCATACTAGAAGTTCAGGTCAACCGTTATTACCAGTCAATCCTGAACCACAACGAATTAGAAGAATGGAAGCACAAGCTGAAATCGACAGGATGGCTGCTCAACACGAGCAAGCAAGATTAGCTGCTCTTGCCGCTGCTCAAGTCCAACAACAAAACATTGATAATCCTGGGCGAGCAACAAATCCTGACGATGAGGATTTAGGAGATGACGAGTTGATAAACCCAAGGCATGTCGCTGAAACGACAACACCTGCCAATCGAAGAGGTCGACAAGCTCGTTACAGATATGATCGCCAACCTTTGCAACCAGCTTTCGACGATGATGATGATGATCTTGATGGTGCCGGAGCCACTGGAGCTATAATTCCACCACCATTAGCGCCCGCAGCCAAGTTCAACATCACTAGCACCATGATTCAGTTATTGCAACTCAAGGGGTTATTTGGTGGACTAGCAGGCGATGATCCAAATATGCATCTCATCAACTTTATTTCTACATGCAAGTCTTTTGACAATCCTGGTGTTGGTCAGAATGCTATTCGTTTATGTCTATTTCCATTGTCTCTTTCTGGGGAGGCAACACTATGGTTGAATGGGCTGACTCCTGATTCAATTACAAATTGGAGGCAATTGAGAGACGCTTTCCTAGAAAGATTCTTTCCGCCATCCAAAAGGGCTCAATTGAGAGATGAAATCAGCAACTTTCGTCAGCTTTCCTCTGAAGCTCTTCATGAAACATGGGAGAGGTTCAAGACAAAGCTAGCGAGATGCCCAAACCATCACATGACTAATGTTCACCTCATGGAGATCTTGTATAGAGCCTTGAATTCAATAACTAAACCAGTGGTGGACAACGCAGCTGGAGGTTCTTTCATGGACCTCACCTTTGGTCAAGCAAGCAATATGCTAGATCGCATGACGAAGCAAAGTAGAGCTTGGCATACCAGGGATTATGAGGTAGCAAGCCCCACTTTATCTATTGGCATGTCTGCAGACCAAAGAAGAAGAGAAGGAGAACGTGATCAAGATATGGCGCACATGAAAACCCAAATGGATCTTCTTACAAAGCATCTATTAGGGAAGACTGAAAAAGTGCAAGCTATTGCGTCAAAAGGAAGAGACGAATCTGATTCGGAAGAGGAGGCCAACTACTTGAACAATCAGGGGGGTTTCCGTGGGAATGCCCAAGGAAACCAAGGTCGGAACTATTATGATAAATCTGTAGGTAAAGACCAAGGTAGTTGGAAGAAAAATAATGAAAATAGTGGTTTGTACGTTCCCCCTGGTAGACGTGATACCACCACATCTAATTCTATGGAAGACATGATGGCTAAGTTATTGAAAGGAGTGGAAGCAACGAGCGCGGGAGTTAAGGAGGTAATTGACGATTTGGCCTCCATGAAGCAACTAGTTGATTCTCATTCCACTTCTATCAAGCAAATAGAGCAGCAATTGAGCCAACTTTCAGCAGCATTCAATCAAAGAAAGGCTGGCACCTTACCTAGCGATACTGTGCAAAACCCAAGGAATGATGGGTCATGCATGGCCATCACTACCAGAAGTGGTAAGGTGCTGGAAACTTCAGAAAAAGGCAAGCAAGTGGTTGACGGAACAGCAAATATGGACGCCACACCTAGTGACGTCACAAGAGAATAAGCCGCAACATCTACTTCCAACGTCAAGGATGTTTCACCTAGTGACGTGCAGCATGAACAAAATAATAAACGGAAGCAAGAGGAGAAGAAAGCCATGGAGAGAACACTTCCATACCCACCACCACCTTTTCCACAAAGATTGAAGAAGGTGGCCAATGACACTAAGTTCAACAAATTTATGACCATGTTGAAGCAGCTGACTATTAATGTCCCATTGGTAGAGGCACTTGAACAAATGCCTGGGTATGCGAAGTTTATGAAAGATCTTTTGACTAAGAAGAGGGCAGCAAGCTATGAGCTGAAAGATGATGTGCATCATTGTAGTGCAATTGCTACTCGATCGATAGTTCAGAAGAAGGCCGACCCCGAAGCTTTCACGATTCCTTGCACCGTCGGATCTTTGGACTTTGCTAAAGCATTGTGTGACTTAGGAGCCAGCATCAACTTGATGCCATTATCGATCTATAAGAAGTTGGGGTTAGGAGATCCTACACCAACTAATATGAGGCTTGTGATGGCGGATAGGTCGGTAAAACGACCGGTTGGTATTCTATGCGATGTCTTGGTAAAGGTATCTTCATTCATATTTCCAGCAGACTTTGTCATCTTGGATTGTGAAGCAGATTCGGAGGTTCCCATAATCTTGGGACGCCCCTTCCTTGCTACGGGAAGTGTGCTCATAGATTTGAGAGCTAATGAGCTTTCATTCCGAATAAATGATGAAGTGGTTCGCTTTGATGTTTGCAAATCAATGAAGCAACCCAAAGATCTAAGTGTATTTTCGGTGGCTGATGTTGTCTTTGATGACGAGAAAGAGTTACTTGCAGAAGAGCACATTCTTGATGATCGTTTGGAGGCTTTGTTCATGAAAGAAGAGGATGATAATGCTGAAATTTCTGAAGATGATATTTGTGCTCTATCGGGATTAGGAACATATCGTTATACTCCTAAGAAGCTGGATCTTGATCTCAAGAATCGACCCACACCTCCAGCTAAGCCATCTATTGAAGAACCACCCACGTTAGAATTGAAGGAGCTGCCAAGCCATTTGAAGTACGCATTCTTAGGAAGCGGAAACACTCTTCTAGTCATAGTAGCAGCCGATTTAGGTGAGCAACAAGTTGCAGCTCTTATTGCGGATATCATTGGTATTCCACCTGGGATTTGCACACATAAAATTCAGCTTCAAGAAAAGTGCACACCCACCATTGAACATCAAAGACGTCTAAACCCACCAATGCAAGAAGTGGTGAAAAAGGAGATTATCAAGTGGTTAGACGCAGGAGTCGTGTATCCTATTTCTGATAGCACATGGGTAAGCCCAGTACAATGTGTTCCCAAGAAAGGAGGTATGACGGTGGTTGCGAATGCAAAGAATGAGCTTATTCCACTCAGGCCCGTTACTGGATGGAGAGTATGTATGGACTACCGCAAGCTGAATTCTTGGACTCTCAAGGATCACTTTCCCATGCCATTTATGGACCAAATGGTAGATCGATTAGCGGGGAAAGGATGGTTTTGCTTCTTGGATGGTTATTCAGGTTACAATCAGATTTGTATTGCCCCCGAAGACCAAGAGAAGACAACGTTTACATGCCCATATGGTACTTTTGCCTTCAAACGCATGCCATTCGGGTTGTGCAACGCACCAGCCACCTTTCAACGTTGTATGATGTCTATTTTCTCTGATATGGTAGAAGACACTTTGGAGGTATTTATGGATGACTTTTCAGTTGTTGGTGAGTCCTTTGACGCATGTTTGGTGAACTTGAGCATGGCATTACAAAGATGTGTAGAGTTCAACCTTGTGCTGAATTGGGAGAAGTGCCACTTCATGGTAAAAGAAGGAATCGTTCTTGGGCACAAGATCTCCGAAAGAGGAATAGAGGTTGATCGCGCCAAAATAGAGGTAATTGAGAAGCTACCACCTCCAATTTTGGTGAAGGGAGTTCGTAGTTTTCTTGGCCACGCTGGGTTTTATCGTAGATTCATAAAAGACTTCTCCAAAATTTCTAGTCCATTGTGCAAACTATTGGAGAAAGATGCGAAGTTTGATTTTAATGATGATTGCTTAAAGGCATTCGAATGCCTTAAAGAAAAACTCATTGAAGCCCCTATCATGGTAGCACCAGATTGGACGCTCCCGTTCGAAGTCATGTGTGATGCTAGTGGTGTAGCCGTTGGTGCTGTTCTTGGACAGAGAAAGGAGAAATTATTTCATCCTATCTACTATGCGAGTAAGGTCCTTAATGAAGCCCAAAGGAACTACACTGTTACTGAACAAGAGCTCCTAGCAGTTGTGTATGCATTCGAGAAGTTTCGTGCCTATCTATTGGGTACTAAGGTGATCGTTCATACAGACCATGCAGCTCTTAGGTATCTAATGACTAAGAAGGATGCAAAACCAAGGTTGATTCGATGGGTATTACTGCTGCAAGAGTTCGATTTTGAGGTCAAAGATAGAAGAGGTTGAGAGAACCAAGTGGCTGATCACCTATCCAGATTTGAGAATGAGTATGTGGCACAACCAGAAAATCAGATTGATGATGCATTCCCTGATGAGGAGATAATAGCGACAACAATGGAGAACTTACCATGGTATGCCGACTTTGCAAATTTCGTGGTGAGTAATGTGTTACCTTCCAATTTATCTTACCACCAGAGGAGGAAGTTTATGCATGACGTTCAGCACTACTATTGGGATGAGCCTTATTTGTTTCGAAGATGCGTGGATGGTATCATTCGACGATGTATATCCCATGAAAAAGTGCCTACTATATTGGAAGCATGCCACACTTCGCAAGTTGGAGGACATCATGCAGGGAATCGAACGGCAAGGAAAGTCTTGCAAAGTGGTTATTATTGGCCTACAATATTCAGAGATGCACACGACTATGTGAGAAGATGTGACCAATGCCAACGTCAAGGTGCTATTTCAAAACACCATGAAATGCCCATGTCCAAAATTCTGGAGGTAGAACTCTTTGATGTGTGGGGTATTGATTTCATGGGACCATTCGTGAATTCATTTGGAATGAAGTACATCTTGGTTGCTGTGGATTATGTGTCAAAATGGGTTGAAGCTGTAGCATTGGCCGACAACGAAGGAAAGCGTGTGGTAGCATTTTTAAAGAAGAATATCTTCTCTCGCTTTGGAGTACCTCGTGCTATCATAAGTGATGGAGGATCTCACTTTTGCAACAAGCTATTCAAATCTGTATTGGCCAAGTATGGAGTCAAGCAACACAAGGTAGCTACGCCTTATCATCCCCAAATTAGTGGACAAGTAGAGGTTTCCAATCGTGAGATTAAGCAAATCCTTGCCAAGACGGTTAATGCGAATCGGAAGGATTGGTCTCGAAAGCTAGATGATGCACTATGGGCGTATAGGACTGCATTTAAGACACCCATTGGCATGTCACCTTATCAGCTAGTTTATGGGAAAGCTTGTCATCTACCCATCGAGCTTGAATACAAAGCATTGTGGGCATTGAAGCACTTGAATCTGAATTGGGATAATGTGAAGAACCTGAGGTTGGAGCAGCTGAACGAACTAGATGATTTCGTCTCCATGCATACGAAAGATCAGATTTATACAAGGAGCGGATGAAGAAGTATCATGATCAGTGGATTGTTCGACGAAACTTCCAAAAAGGTGACATGGTACTACTCTTTAACTCCAGACTCAAGCTCTTCCCAGGTAAGTTAAAATCAAAGTGGTCTGGCCCATTTAAAGTCATTCAAGTCTACTCATCTGGAGTAGTCGAATTGGAAAACAATGAGGGTGTTATCTTCAAAGTGAATGGCCAACGTATCAAGCCATATATCGGTCCTCTTGACTCGATGAATGACATGGCCATCACTTATCTCGACGAAGTCTAAGTACTCGAGATTACTACGTCGAGCCACGACAATAAATAAGGCGCTAGATGGGAGGCAACCCATCGTTTTATTGTTTTATCGTTTTGTCGTTTTATCGTTTTATCATTTTGTCGTTTTAGTATTTTTTTTTTCTTTTTGATAAATGAAAATCCAAAAATAAGAGTCGTGCCACGACCTAAACTAAGGCGCTTGGTGGGAGGCAACCCATCGTACTAATCGTTTTCATTTTGATTTGAGCAAATTAGGTGCAAGAAGTACGCGATGAGAAGATTGATCTCACTCGACGATTTGGACGCATTGTATGGTAAAGTCGGTAAGTTAGGAATGGTGATGCATAAGGCTATGAATTGAGCCTTTCTCACGTCATAATAGGCTTCGAGGAAGGCTAGGCCTTGGTAAAAATAGGCCACGAACGATGCACAACCTATTCTATAGCCTAAGGACTCGGAATCTTGTGTGCTATACACTATGCACCACCTATTCCTAGGTATGCTTTTGACTATGCGCCTCCTATGCTATGGAATTTGAGATACTGAGACCAAATGCCATAGACTATGCGGCGCATATGTCTAGAAATGCCATAGACTATGCGGCGCATATGTCCCATTATGCCATGGACAATGCGCCGCATATGTAAGTGATATGCCGAGGGATATGCGCCGTATATGTGGTGATTTTGTCCCCAAATCCGATTGTAAATGGGTCATAACCCGACCCATACTCTTCCTATATAAAGGGGACTTGGTTTTATAACACAATCACATTAGAAACAACCCTAAAGGCGCCACATATCACTCCAAATCCTCTCAAAATTTTCTTCCTTTGTTCTTCCAATCCACAACAACTTTTCCACAATCTTCAAGCAAGTACGTGCTCTCTTATTCTTCATCTATTTATTGTAAGTACTACGTTGCTATGCTTATTATATTTTGCTAAATCATGTGAGATTGATGGTGATGTTCATGTGTTTGGATAATTGTTGCAAAAACGTGTGAGTGAATATCTACGTAGGGAATTCTTGACTTGTTTCCGACTTGAATTTTACTCCGATAGCATTATTATGATAATTGCTGAATTGACATGGCTATGAATATTGCTTAAGATTGTTGTTTGGATGCTTACATGATAGACCATCCCGGCCATCGGGATAAGGTTATAGTACCTATCGACTTAGGAGGGTGTGCTTGTTGTAAGAATAATGATTCCATGTGGTAACCCCTAGGTTGTAGTATTGCTATATCCACCATGAAAGTAGTCCAATGGCTGCAAATAAGTGATGTAATGCTGATTTTCTTGTCGGAATACACTCCTAAAACGTATGTCGACGAAATCTGAGTACTCGACCACTTTCACTTCACCGATTTGTGTTAACAAGATTAAGTGTGGGGTGGTACCCCTAGTGCTTGCATATAGATTGTATCAAGTAAGATTGTGCTGCAACTAACATTATTTCTAGTCTCAGGTACAATGGCACCCAAAGCAAAGCAAGGCAAGGAGAAGGCTACCACGTCCCAAAAGGACAAGAAGAGAAGTCGAAAAGACCAAGGAGAATCATCTTCAGCACACCTACCACGCAGAATGTTCGAAATCAAATGGGTTCTTGAGGAAGAAGCCAAGGCATGGTACAGCAGCAACAAAGAAAAGAAATATGTGCACGTCGACTTGATCAACAAGGAGACCTTAGCAAAGAAGGAGCCGCAAATGTTGGCTAAAATAATGGCTTTGAAGCTAGATTTCATCTTCCGCGACATGGGAGAGTGTAATCTTGACTTAACAAGAGAGTTTTATGCCAACTGGTCGCCGAACACAACAGGCAATGAAGTAAAAATTCGGGGCCAAGTGTTACAGCTTACAGCGGATTGGATCAACTCTTTTCTTGGCCTACCATCGGTCGACCCTGCACCATACAAAGAGCTGTACAGCAGGCCTCCTTACAGAGCGATAAGACACACACTTTGTGGAAGCAGATCAATGGCAAAATGGGGCAGACATAAGGAAACAGGCCGTCACAACACATTCCCCTATGCTCCACTAAATAGGGAAGCAAGAATCTGGATGCGCATTGTCAACTCATGCCTTATTCCTGGGACACAATACACCAAGATATCAAGAGATAGAGTGTGTTTGGTTTATGCGTTGATGACGAATGTCCCTATCAACTTTGGGGCAATCATTCGATCTACCATGAGGAAGGCCAGACTCCACCGAAGGTCCCATTTCACATTCGGCACCTTGTTGACAGCAATGTTGCGGAAGGAGGATATAGAAGAGGAACCAGCTGACCACAAACTCCAACATAACCCAAAGAAGGTTGACCTCACCAAGGTCAAAGATGCTGAAACAACGCATGGAGTCAACCTTACTACTGCGGAGAGATATGCTCGTGATGAGAGTTTCTTCCGCCATCTCTATGGCATGACACGATTCACTATGATGAGTGGTGGACGTATTCCAACTGCTGAAGAGCTCCAACAGCTGGACCACGACTACCCAATGAACAGGCATGCCCGGGAGATATGTGGAGTGGGCGTATATTTTGAGGAACCTCTTGACGATGACGTGCCAACTGATGATGATAGACGCTTGCCTGATTCTGATGATGAGGAGAACTCTGACGATGACTCTTATGATGATTCAGACGAAGGGGGTATGACCCCCGACATTGATGAGGAGTCCGACTAAACCAGGTTCTTCGCATTTATTTTCCACTGAGGGCAGTGTCCCGTCTAAGTGTGGGGTGGCAGAATCTGCATGCTATACTTCCTTGTTTGCACCTATGTTTGCTTGTTTACTTTGTTTTTGCTTGTTTACTTTACTTTTTTTTATTTTTTTTTGAGTCCATCCATTTTTTTGTTTTTTTCGTTCAAACGTTTTTTTTAGTAGTTAAAATTTTTTCTAGCTACGCATGAAATTATTTTGATAGGCAGCATGAGATTAGAACAAGAGTATGTGCTACAATTGTGACTATTGAGACATTTAGGCTCTAGTTGTGACTTATTATGTGATATTGTGTGATTCAATTCCTTCAATTGTTGGGTCAAGAGTCTATATTACTTCCAATCAAGTCGACCATGTGCCTTGTGTGTGTGAGATAATAGTATATTCTATGTATGTGGCTGATGCTAGAACTTGCCTGGTATGTATGCAAAGCGAAAATAAGGAGTGTAAGTTTAGGATATGATTTAGGCATTTCTTTGGCAACCTATACATGTTTACCTTCAGTTTTTCCTACCCATGTAAATCATCCTAGTTAAACCCTTTTGAGCCTTTAGCCTATTTCTTTGACAACCTTGTATGTAAGCCTAATCCATTTTTTTCAAGACCGTAATTTGATCCAAATTCCTAAGTGCTTTAAAGTGAAAAAGTCATGTGACAACATAAGAGGAAATTGGGTGAGTATGATGCTTTAAATTGTAATGGTGCTTGAATGTGTTATGAAAAAGGAAGAAAGTGCTATCATAAGAGGTATGTTGTGAAAAGAAAAAGGAAAAGAAAGCTGAAAAGTGAGTTGTGCTTAAAATTGAAAAACAAAATAGGAGAACAAGGGTGGTAGAATAAAAGAGTAAAGAAAGGTTGAAAGAAAAAAGTGTCAATGATACAATGTGATGTATTAAAGTGCTTAGGAACCTAGTCACTATTCTTGGCCAAAATAGTCCTACCCGTCCCTTAGCCTACATTACAACCAGCAAAAGACCTACTTGATCCTAATCTTAACATTCCGACATTTAGTAGAGTACTACATTAAAGGCAAGCTTATGGTCATTAGTTGCTACATATGAATTCTTTGTGAGAGTGAGTGCAAGGATACTTTGATACCCATGTTTGAAAAATATGCTATATTTGTGAGTGATTATGGGTACTATATTGTGAGACACACATGGTTGATGAGTTTTGGATAGTTGTATATGATTCTATGTACCTTAACGTTTGCATGCGAGCTGATCACCATCACGAGTCTATGCTTGAGGTTAAATTGTTTCACTTATAATCGAAAAGCTACTCTTTGTTGATAATTGTTGTGCTTGTCTTGACGAATGTTTTGTGTTGTTGCTGTAAAAACCTTAAGTCGATGCTTAGAAGGACATGATATGTTGTTCGAGGACGAACAAAGCTCTAAGTGTGGGGTGTTGATGATAGGCGAATTTACGTGCCTATATCAATATATTTTGCCCATATTTTAGCCTAGTTTTGAGAACTAATTATCTATTTCATGCACTTTTAGTCCTTTTTCCTATAAATGAGCTAACAAACATGATTAGTAAAGATTCAGGTATAAATGATGCAAAATACAGCATTTTATGGCTTACTTGACGCAAAAGAAAGCTCACGAACGAGATGGAAAGGAGCTGGACGCCTAAAGGACCAAATCTGCTGCATGGAAAATCTGTCCCGGGCTAAAACAGCATTTCTGAAGACTTTGGGGACTTACAGACACAAAGCTGGATTTTTACAAAGATACATTAACCTAGTATAATTAGGTTATGTGTTTTACTAGTCTATTTGGATTATGATATTGTAACCTTACCCTAGTACATTTGGGTCAAGGATTTCATTAGTATATTAGGATTTGGTTATTTATTTCATTAGCATAGTAGGAGTAGGATAGGAGTATTATAAATACCCTATCATGCTAGAGATTTTAAGGAAGTCCTCCCTTAGTGGAGATTGATCTTCTAACATTCATTCTTCATTCTTCACTTAATTCAACAATTAATTTTCTTCCATCCTTCTCATCTTCCACCACAAACACTTCTAATCTATTCTTCTATTCTTAAATTCCACAACAAGAGAATCGTTACTTGCTAAGGAATCATACCACACGCCTAATCACTTGATCTTCACGCCATCAACCATGCAAATCGTGATATCCTTCGCATTCATGGGTAACTAAACCTCTTAGTTGGGGTTATGGAAGCCGAATGAGTTACTATCTACTGCTGTGAGTTGTGAGTTCAAGACACGTATATTGCTTATATCATTACGCTCTTCATCTTAATCTACATTCTTTGCGGTTGCAAACGCAAGAATAACGCCAGTCTAACATTTAACTTGTTCGAGAGAAAGGTTATTTGTCTGGAAAAGAGATAATGTCAAGGTAGTAGGACACCCTTTCCTATTAAAAAGCTAGTGCCGTAACTGGACTAACCTCTTGGAGAATTCGTACCATTAGACACGCTTTAAGCTCGAGAGAGTTAAAGTGAAATAGTCCTTGTTTAGGTCGAGAGACGCTTGGATTTACCATCGACTATAATTATCTATAAGCAATTGCATGTCAAGACTCTACACACTCATAGCCAATAGAGACGTATACCTCTGAAGGTGGACATAACCCCAACGCCTCAATTCTCATTGTCTACACCCAACTTGACAATCTTCCTCTTTTTACTTTGCTATTTTCAGCTTTTACTTCATTACTTTGGTTACTTATTACAATTCCCCCCTTTTTACGAGACTTGCACCAAAAGTTTAGTAATTTTGCTTACTTGTTGGACAAGCTATTCCCTGTGGGATCGACACCCAACCCAGGTTGGGTTCTATATTTGCTAACGACCGCTTTACACTCCCACGAGAGCTGTAGATTGAGCGTTATCAGTTATTTATCCTAGGGTTCCCTTCCACCCTTAGAGTTTAAGAACCTCTTTTAAATTATAAGATACCTACATGTTTATTATCATTATGAGCATAAACTAAGCTCCCCAAATGTTTGATAAAATGTTCATGTGGGTTGAATTTAAATAGGGAAATCCTAACATGTTAGCATGTATACAAGTTTCTACCATGTATGTTTGTTAAAATGCCTTAATGATGAATTTTGACAAAGTGGCTAGTTATCATACTTTCAAGATTGTGCTATGTTTTACTTTCAATGCTATCGAGTCCTGGGGGTATTCAATACCCTAAATTTAGCTGTTTACTTAGAATTTCAGTAGCTATAGAATAGGCTCAGTGATGTCACACACAGTAGTACTCAGTCAGTTACAAAACTCAGTGTATTCAGTTAGTTAACAAAACCCAGTGAACTCAGTCTAGTTCAGTCAAGCCTAGTACAATCTAGAAATCAGTTCAGTGTCCTTTCAGTTGGGAGTAGGATTTAGCACCGAGCGAACCCAGGGATGGGGGCATTCCTGCCAGTATAGGATTTGATCATTAGTAGCAATCCCTGCATTACAGAACTACGTGGCCAGCGTAGTTTGTGATGTCCTCCTACCAGATAAGGGTTGACCATTCTCGTATGGGTTTTCCTGCTAGTGAGGGTTGACGAAATGTCTTCCTTCCAGATAAGGTTAACTCATAACTGATGTTAGTATCTCTTGGCAAGGTTCTAACACCCTTCCTACTGGGGTCACATGTTGGACCCTAACTCAGTCATAATCAGGGTATGTTAGTTAGATGAATACCTCCACAGTTATAATTTCAGTTTTAGTTCAGTATAAAACCTCAATTCAATTTCGCAGAACTAGGACTATTAGACACAGTCACCCAACTCAGTACGAAACTACGTTCAGTTTCACAAAATCAGGACTGTCAGAAATAGTTACCCATCTATCAGTAACTCAGTTATCAGTAATTCAGTTACCAACAATCTCAGTTACAGTAAAGTAGATTTACATGTAATATTGGATAGTCAGTATTTACAATAGTTTCAGATATATATATGTACTCTCAATCAGTTATACTCATGTTACTCAACCAGTTATTGTTCATGCATATGAACCCTTGTATATCAGCCTATCTCACTTAGCATACTAGTACATTCAAAGTATTGATACATACTCTTTCTTTTATGCTATGATGTCTTATATCATAGGTTCAGACACACGAGCTCCTGACCGTACTTAGCAACTGTAACACCCTTGAAAACGAGTCTCAGAGCATCACACGGTGCTTGAGGCTATGAGTAGCCCCAAGCTAACCCTATGAACCATTTTTATTCAGTTCAACACAAATCAACGGGGTTTCCATAAATAACCCTCAAATATCAATAGAGTAATCATCATCCAAGAATAAAAGAATTTCAGAAAGATAACAAAATATGACTTATTAGTCAACTCCCAACATCTATACTAGTTTGACAAGTCTCTAAGAAAATCAATAAAACCAATGAGCCATTGAGACATGCCCTAACTGACTCATACTCAGTTATCAAATGTAAAAAATTCCGTGAAACCAACATCATACATCACGTCCTCGGAACATGAGGACTCACCACAATAGAGGATGTAGAACAGCATGCCCAAAGAATCACTGTCGAACCTAGAATTGAGCACCTGAACCTACATTCCGAGAAAATGCAGCCCACATTCGAAGATGTAGGTCAGTACCATGGAAAGGAACTGAGTATATGGGGGTGTATGCAGTTGTATAAACATCATCATCATAAATATTTATAAGAAATATGCAGGATGTATGAAAGACTCACATAGCCCGAAGAAAATCATCATAATCATGAGAGGATGAAATAAGTACAATAACACATGTGAGTCATCATATAATTTGTCAATCACTTTCAATTCATCAAGAATATCAATTCTCATAATGTAAATATCATTTAAATCTTTTGAAATAATAACTTTCAGAATTCCACTTTCAAATCACTTCACCATTCACCATAGACACAAGGAAAAACACACACACTGGGAGATCCTATAACTGACATAAAACATGTGAGCTATATGGAGTCCAATGTACAACCCACATTAGGGAGAGCCGTCCTATCCTTACCGTCGGAGTAGGAGTATCGATATCAAATCCACACAAACTAGTGATCACTATATAAATCGACCTCAGGCTCACTCCTACGGGGGCACGTAGTTCTAGGAAAGAAAGGTCGCTTTATACCTCCCACCCGGTGCTAAAGATTTCTCCTGGACTTAGGTCAGATCATTTCAAAGATAATCCACAACAAAACAATTTCAGTAATATATAAATATACATCGGGAGCCATCATGCTTCCCATCTATTAAAATCAACCACGTTGTGGATTTCTTTCACACTCGAGTTCAAAACAACTCCATTAAGACCAAAAGGTCAAATCATTCAAAATATCTCAAATATTCAACATCAACGTGCTTATAATACACACTTTCTCAAAAAAACACAATTTCCAATGGGGATTCACGACCCAAATATCAAAATCATGATAAATATCATTCAAGATTCATGCTTTATATCTCCACTTATGAAAATTTATCTTTCAAAATTATAAACATCAAGATTTCATAATAATCATCATAAGATATGGGTTCATGCTTCAAATTTGGAAAAATCAAATAATAATCATGCCTTTGTAAAGAAAATTACTTTTGGGCACAAGAACAAAAGAGAGTTCTTGTTGAAAAACCCCACATACCTTGAATGATGAACTTTAGATCGATACTCATTTTTGAGATGTTAATCATGCCTTTGAATAATGGTTCTTGGAGTTCTTGAACTAGGAACTTGGAATCTTGAATAAATTTGCAGAATTAATGGTGAACTTTGGAGGTTCTTGAAGTTGGATATAGGAGCTTAGGGTTTTCTTTTTGAGGGAATTTGATAAAATATAACATATAATGCTTCTAATAGGCTTTAATATAGGGTTTGGATGGATTTTGGGTGAGGAAGAATGACCAAATGCCCCTAAAAATTAAATAATTCTTGAATTTGTCCTTAGATGGACTGTTTTGATAGTCTGAAGTAGATCAACAATAACGTTTTACTCCAACATCCAAATTATTATGAGACCAATTTCATTAGAAAGAGGACTCTCATATATTTTGGTTGATATATAGTATCTCACTCAGATCATTGTGTACGAGGAGTTATGATTTTTTGAAGTTAACCCAAAAATTTACTTTTGGTAGGCTGAAGTAGATCGACCATAACTTTTTGCTCCGATAGACAAATTGGATGAAACCAATTTCATTGGAAGGAGGACTCGTAGAGATTTCCATTGATATATAGTAGATCACCCAGATCATTATGTATGAGGAGTTATGATCATTTAAAGTTGGAGCAAAAATACACCAGGCCTCAGTACTTTTTCCTGCACGTTTTACTATTTACTACTATTCACAGTTCGATCGAAATGTTCATAACTTGTCGCTCGGGTGTCTGTTTTGGATGATCCACATATCGTTGGAAATCTTATTCGATACTCTACGTAATGGTGGGTCATAATCTAAGACATTCCGTATGAAAAATTTATAATTCATTCTTGAAGATAGAACCCAACACGTTTATGCACAAAATTTTAATGAAAAATTTTCTGTGGTATTACAGTAGCCCAGCCTATCAGCAACAGATTTAGTGGTGAGTCCTCATAATTTGAGGATAAAGTTATCATTTTAGTATTCTAGTAGTCAGTATATTCAGTAGACGGAGTTAGTTGGGAACTTGTCCCATCAATTCCATATTCGAACTGTTAGAGGCTTTCAGACTAGATTATTTTAAACAGATGTTCAATTTTCAGTATTTATTTATTAGTATTTGATTATAGTTATGAACATTATGGCATATTTTACCTAATTTCCACATTTATTTTAGTACTATTATTCAGTGATTGCAGCAGGTACTAGTCATGGGTTAGCTTGTGGTCCCTCAAGATTATGAGCACTGTGTGATATCCGGGGTATAAAATTGGGGTGTTACAATCTTGGTATCAGAGACTAAGAGTCAACTGAGTCCTAGGAAGTCTGAAAGCCTCGTCTTGTAGAGTCTTGTGCATGGGTGTGTAGCGCGCCACACTTATGGATGAGAGGCTATAAGGTGTTTTACGAAAAGTTTCCCTTCTTTCAGTATTCATATCGTGCGAGTGAGCATGGGTTCAAATTAAATTCTCTGTCTAATCTAATGTTTCCCTCTATTTAAAAAATATGCCTCCATAAAAGACTAACGGAAGAAGGACTGGAAATCAGCCAGCATCTTCGCTCATTTAGGCAGACCCCCTAGATGAACATGTCTTCCACATAGAATTCAGAGCAGCTTTTACCACTTTGGTTCATTCTGTGCCAGCCTAGAATGAACTCTCGACTGCTGATTAGGCCAACCCAGTGTCCAATACTACTACAGCTAGAATTCAAGACTTCACCTGAATGAATCCTCTATCATTTACAGGGTCTAAGCCTTAGGAGGACCCATAGAAATTCCTTGACATGGTGCAAAAAGTCATGGATATCATGGTGGTGACTTTCAGTGAGAGTGCTGAGTTAGCTACTTATCAATTGCAGGATGTTTCTTATACATGGTTTAAGCAATAAAAGGCAGATATAGGCACAGATATAGGGCCCATAGAATGGAAGGTGTTTGCTACTTCTTTCCTTGATAGGTTCTTTCCACTGGAGTAGAGGGAGGCTAAAGTTTTGGAGTTTATTAATCTAAAATAGGGCAACATGACAGTGAAAGAGTATTCTCTTAAGTTTACTCAGCTATCCACATATGCCCCTCACGTGGTAGCAAATAGTAGATCTAAGATGAGTAAGTTCATGTTAGGTGTGTCTAACAGTATGGTCAAGTAGTGTAGAACCGCAATGATGATTAAGGAGATGGACATATCCAGGCTCATGGTCCATGCTCAGCAGATGGAAGAGGCTAAGAATTAGGAGAAAAAAAGGAAGAATAAGAGAGCAAGAATAGGTAGCTTTAACTTTACCTAGCCTAAGTTAGAGGGTGGTAATCGTCCTCAGTTCTGCCAAAAATCTTCAGTTCTAGCTCCGTCCTCAGCCAATGCTCCAGTGCTAAAATTCAGAGATGGAAATAAAGATAGGTCACCAAGCCCTAAACCTCAGGGTAGTGTTAGCAGTGCCCGAATAGATTTTGTTTGCTAAAAGTGTGGTAGAAACCATCAGGGTGTCTGCTGAGCTGGACGTGATGTATGTTTTGGATGTGGCAAGCTAGGCCATAATGTTAGAGAGGGTCCTCAGGTGGGTTCACAAAGTCAGCATAATCGTCCCTCAGCTTAGCCCGGTTGCCTAAATCAGTAGAGTGCCACTTCTAGTGCCACCAGTAGACAGCGCCCAAAAAGACTATACACTTCAGTCCTGACAGGATTAAGAAAGTTCTCCTAATATGGTCACTGGTACGTTACAAGTTTAACATTTACATGCTTATGCTTTGCTAGATCCAATAGCTTCTTTGTCCTTTGTAACTCCTTATATAGCTGTTGACTTCGGAGTCAGTCCTGAAATCCTAGCAGAGCCCTTCTCGATCTCTACCCCAGTGGGTGAATCTATCATATCCCGATGGGTATACAGGAACTGTCCTGTTATGGTATCTTAGAAAGTTATTTCAGCAGACTTAGTAGACTTAGAGATTACAGATTTTGACGTCATTCTCAACATGGATAAGCTTTATTCATGCTATGCTTTAGTTGACAGCAAAAACAAAATTGTCTATTTTTAGTTTCCGTATAAGCCTGTCCTAAAATAGAGGGGTAGTACTTCAACACTTAGGAGTCAACTTGTTTCCTACCTAAGGGAGAGAAAAATGATATCTAAGGGGTATCTACCATCTTATTCGAGTTAAGGATTCTAGTTTTGAGACTCCCATCCTTGAGTTATTTCTAGCAGTATGTGAATTTCCAGAGGTGTTACTCGAAGATCTTTTGGAGTCCCTCCCAAGCGGGAAATTGACTTTGAAATTGACCTTCCTCTGGATACTCAATCTATCTCTATCCCGCCATACAGAATGGCTTCACCAAAACTTAGGGAATTAAAATAACAATTGAAGGATATCTTAGATAAGGGATTCATCTAGCTTAGTGTCTCTCCTTGGGGCGCACTAATTCTTTTTGTGCGAAAGAAAAATGGTTCTCTCAGAATGTGTATTGACTACCGTCTGTTGAACAAAGTCACAGTCAAGAACAAGTATCTACTTGCCAGAATTGATGACTTATTTGACCAACTTCAAGATGCTGGTTACTTTTCTAAGATAGACCTCAGATCAAGCTACCATCAGCTCAGAGTCAGATAATGTGACATCCCAAAACCAACTTTCAAAGCTCGGAATGGTCTCTTCGAATTCTTAATCATGTCATTTGGTTTTACCAATGCCCCAGCAGCTTTCATGGACTTGATAAACTGCGTGTTCAAGACGTACTTGGACATTTTTGTTATAGTCTTCATTGACGACATTCTTGTCTACTCCTGCAGTGAATCATGTAGACCATCTCAAAATAGTATTACAGATCCTCAGAGTCCATCAGTTGATCGCCAAATTCAGTAAATGCAGATTTTTGCTAAGGTCAGTAGATTTTCTTGGTCATATAGTTTCTGGTGATGGCATTAGAGTTGATCCCCAAAAGACCGAAGTAGTAAGGAACTTGCCTAGACCCATTTCTCTGTCAGATATCAGCAGTTTCTTGGGTTTAGGTTACTATTACTAATAGTTTGTTGAGTGATTTTCATCTATTGCATCCCTCATATCTGGATTGACTCAGAAGAAAATCAAGTTCCAGTGGTCGAACTCTTGTAAGAAGAGCTTTCAGGAGTTGAAGACTCGACTCACTACAACCCAATTTTGACTTTACCCAATGGTTCAGATGGGTTTGTGGTATATTGTGATGCTTTCAGAGTTGGTTTGGGATATGTTTTGATGCAGAGAGGTAAGGTCATTGCCTATTCCTCTAGACAGCTTAAGCCTCATGAAAAGAATTATCCCACTCATGATCTTGAGTTAGCAGTTGTTGTGTTTGCCTTAAAGATTTGGAGGCATTACTTGTATGGACTATATGTTGATATGTTCATAGACCATAAAAACCTGTAGTATGTAGTTTCGCAGAAAGACCTGAACCTGCGTTAGAGAAGGTGGTTAAAGTTGGTAAAAGACTATGACATGAGTGTTCTGTATCATTCGGGAAAAACCAATGTAGTAGCTGATGCTCTCAGTAGATTGTCCATGGGTAGTGTGGCTCACGTTGAGGATGGTAAGAAGAAGTTAGTTCAGGAAGTTCATCAGCTTGCTCGACTAGGTGTCCACTTAGCCGATTCAGCAGAGGGTAGTGTCTGGGTACAGAATAGTTTGGAATCATCCCTGGTTTTTGAAGTAAAAGAAAAGTAGTACAGGGATCCCATTTTAGTTAAAATGAAAGTGTTAGTCAGAGATCAGAGAGTAGAGGTTTTCTCCTAAGGGGGAGATGGTGTATTGTGTTGCCAGGGTCGGTTATGTATGCCACGTTTAGATGGTGTGAGATAGAAGATTCTTGCAGAAGCGCATGGTACGTGCTAATAAATTTACCCAGGGGCCACTAAGATGTACCGTGACTTATGGGAAATCTATTGGTAGAGTAGGATGAAGAGAGATATTGTAGCGTTTATAGCTAAGTGCTCAACATGTCAGCAGGTTAAGATCGAGCATCAAAAGCCTAGTGGTTCTATGCAGGAGTTTAGTATTCCCACTTGGAAGTGAGAGAAAGTGAACATGGATTTTGAGATGGGTCTGCCCATACTCGTCACCAACATGATTCAATTTGGGTCATTGTAGATAGAATGACCAAATCAGCTCATTTCTTACCAGTTCATACCTCTTATTCAGTCAAGGATTATGCCAAGCTCTATGTTAGAGAGTTAGTCAGATTGCATGGAGTTTCGTTGTCCATCATCTCAGAAAGAGGTACGCAGTTCACCTCTTATTTTTGGAAAGCATTCCAAAAGGGTCTTGGTACCCAAGTTTACCTCAGCACAACCTTCCACCCTCAAATAGATGGTCAAGAAGAAAGGACCATTTAGACTCTAGAATATATGTTAAGAGCATGCGTTGTTGATTTTAAAGGTTGTTAGGATGACCACTTGCATTTGATTAAATTCGTATATAACAACAATTATCATTCCAACATTCAGATAGCCCCGTTTGTGGAACTTTATGAGGGGAGATATAGATTTCTATTTAATTGGTTTGAAGGGGGTAAGGCCATAGAGGTAGGGCCTGACTTGGTATTTATTATCTTTAAAATAGTTTAGTTGATCAGGGAAAGGCTTAAGACAACTCAGAGCCCACAGAAATCATATGTAAATGTGTGAAAAAAGATCTAGAGTTTGAGATTGGTGATTATGTGTATTTAAAAATCTCTCCTATGAAAGGAGTGAAGATGTTTGGTAAAAAAGGGAAACTCAGCCCTCAATATGTTGGTCCTTACCGACTTCTCAACCGTTTCAGAAAGGTGGCTTTTGAGCTTGAGTTGCCTTTAGATCTAGCTTCAGTACATCCAGTGTTTCATGTCTCTTTGCTAAAGAAATGTGCAGGTGACCCAACAATTGTAGTTCCTATAGAGGGTATAGGAATTCAAAATAGTCTCTCTTATGAGGAAATCCCAGTTGAAATCCTCGATCATCAGGTTTGTAGATTGAGGAACAAAGAAGTCCCTGTAGTCAAAGTTCTTTGGAAGAATCAGTCTATTGAGGGAGCTACTTGGGAAGCAGAAACAGACATGCGGACCAAGTATCCTTACCTCTTCTGTGAAAACTCAGACTCAGCTTAAGGTAACCGTCTTCCTTGGATTTATTCAGTTCCATGTTCAGAATTTACTTTATGAGTTTAATATTAGTTCAGTTGCATAACATCCTCATATTATGCATAGCTTCATGAAAAAGCTCAGTCATGTGTCATGTCTTCAGAATTCAGTCATGCTTTAGTTGTGCATGTTTGGTATATAAGCTCAGTCTATTAGTATTCTCAGCTTAGTTAGTCTCATTCAAGGATAAATGTTCCCAAGGGTGAGATATTGTAACACCCCACCAAATCCTAATCGTCTGAGTCCTTTATAACATACCAAAAGAGGTCCCAGACTTAGAAAATTTCATCGAAGTATTAGGACTTAGTCATTTCTAAGGCCCTCAAACTTTGAGGAATTTATTTATGACTTTCCCAACCTTAGAAAGTTAGTTTTTAAGTTGATTCATGATCGGGGAAGTCAATCATACATCTTGGGTGTGTTTCAAAATTTTTAGACAAGCTTAAGGGCGTGTTTGAAACTCCAAACCAGTACTCAGGGAGATTAGCCCGCGGCGCCCTGCCAAGTCCAGTGCTGGGGGAAGCCCACGATGCAGACAATCGTGCCCTGCCATGAGCCGCGGTGTCCTGGCCAATCTAGTCCAGGTAATTTCTACAGTTTTGTTCTTCATTTTTAAGGGCAAATGAGTCATTTTCTCTTCACTCAATAGCTCCATAACATAGGATTAAATCCCCAAATAGCATAATTTCTCACCCTTTTCACAAAATCCTCTCAAGAACAAGCCCTAACTTCATCAAGTTCAAGAATCAAGTCTCAAAAACTTACCACAAACTCCATGAAATTAACAATCAAGGTATGTTAGGTGTTCATCCAAGGGTTTCATTCCACCCTTGAAGTTCTAAAGCCTCTTTTAAATTACAAGATAATTGCTTTCATGGATTTCATTTTGAATTTGATTGTATTCATGATTATAATGTTGTTTGGGTTTCTAATCCATGTTTTATGACAAGATTCATGTGAAGTAATTAACCTATGTATAGTCATGTGGAATTATGATAAAAGTCCCTTCAAAATTGTGAGTTTGGATTGTAATCATGATGCCTACATTTTTATTATCATTATGTGCATGAACTATGCTCCCCAAGTGTTTGATAAAATGTTCATGTGGGTTGAATTTAAATAGAGAATTCCTAACATGTTAGCATGTATACAAGTTTCTACCATGTTTTTTTGATAAAAAAATGCCTCAATGGATGAATTATGATAAAGTGGCTAGTTATCATACTTTCAAGATTGTGCTATGTTTTACTTTCAATGCTATCGAGTCTTGGGGGTATTCAATACCCGAAATCTAGCTATTTACTTAGAATTTTAGTAGCTACAGAATAGTCTCAGTGATGTCACATACAGTAGTACTCAGTCAGTTATAGAACTCAGTGTATTAAGTCAGTTAATAGAACCCAGTGAACTCAGTCCAGTTTAGTCAGTTAGCACGATCAGTAACTATTCAGTTAAACCTAGTGTAGTCTAGAAATCAGTTCAGTGTCCTTTCAGTTGGGAGTAGGATTCAGCCCCGAGTGAACCCAGGGATGGGGGCATTCATGACAGTACAGGGTTTGATCCTTAGTAGCAATCCCTGAATTACAAAAGTACGTAGCTAGCATAGGTTGAGATTTCTTCCTGCTAGATAAGGGTTGACCAATATCATAAGGGTTTTTCTGCCAGAGAGGGTTGACGAAATGTCTTACTGCCATATAGGTTTAACTTATAGCCGATGTTAGTATCCCTCGACAAGGTACTAACACCCTTCCAATTGGGGTCACAGGTTGGACCCCAACTCAATTTATAATCGGGGTATGTCAGTTAGATGAACACTCCCAGAGTTACAATTTTAGTTTTATTCTCAGTATAAAACCTCCGTTCAGGTTTGTAGAATTAGGACAGTCAGACACAGTCACCCATCTCAGTACGGAATTAAGTTCAGTTTTACAAAATTAGGACTGTTAGAAATAGTCACCCAGCTATCAGTAACTAAGTTATCAGTAATTTAGTTACCAGCGATCTCAGTTACAATAAAGTAGATTTACATGCAACATTGCAAAGTTAGTATTTATAGAAGTTATATATATATATATATATATATATATTCTCATTCAGTTATACTCAGTTACTCAGCCAGTTCTTGTTCCTACATATGAATCCTTGCATATCAACCTACCTCACTTAGGATACCAGTACATCAAAGTACTGACGCATACTTTTTTGTTTGCGCTATGATGTCTTATATCATAGGTTTAGGCGCACGGGCTCCTGCCGTTCTTAGCAGCCCAGCCTATCAGCAATAAATTTAGTGGTGAGTCCTCATAATACGAGGATAGAGTTATCATTTTAGTCTTTCAATAGTTCAATATATTCAGTAGATGGAGTTAGTTAGGGACTTGTCCTATCAACTCCAGATTCAGACAGTTAGAGGCTTTCAGACTAGACTATTTTAGATAGATGTTCAATTTTTGATATTTATTTATCAGCATTTGATTTTAGTTATGAACCTTATAGCATATTCGACGTAATTTCAACATTTATTTCAGTACTATTATTTAGTAATTGCAGCAGGTACCAGTCATGGGTTAGCTTATGGTCCTTCGGGATTATGAGCATCGTGTGACGTCCGGGGTACAGACTCATGGCGTTATAATTAGTATAACTAAAAGAGGGTACATATATATCTAAAATTGCTGTAAATTCTATTTATGCAATATTGTACATAAATCTACTTTACTGTAACTGAGATCACTGATAAAGTAATTAATGATAATTGAGTTACTAATAATAGGTTTACTGATAACTGGGTGACTATTTATGACAGTACTGATTCTGTTGGACTAAACTGGGTTCTATACTGAGCTGGGTGATTGAGTCTGGTAGTCTTGATTCTGATAACTGATCTGAGGTTTTATACTGAGTCTGAAACTAAAACTCTAATTATGGGAGAGTTCATCTAACCGACATACCCTAATTCTAATTTGAGTTGGGGTCCAACCCGTGACTCTAGTTGGAAGGGTGTTAGCACCTTTCCAAGGGATACTAACAATGTCTATGAGTTAACCCTCTCTGGCAGGAAGACATTTCGTTAACCCTCGTTGGAAGGAAAACTCATACGAGATATATCAACCCTAGTCTGGTAGGAAGATATCTCAAACTACGCTGGCTGCATAGTTCTGTAATGCAGGGATTACTACTAAGGGTCAAACCCTCTGCTGGCAGGAATGCCCCCATCCCTGGGATTGTTCGGTGCTGATTCCTACTCCCAACTGAATAGACACTGAACTAAATTCTAGACCGTACTAAGCTTGACTAAACTGTTACTGATTGTGCTAACTGACTGAACTAGACTGAGTTCACTAAGTTCTATTAACTAATTGAATACACTGTTCGTGATACTAAGCTAAACTGTACTGATACTAAGTTTCACTGAGTTATGTAACTGACTGGGTACTACTGTTCATGACATTATTGAGGCTATTCTGTAACTACTATAGCTATAGGTAAACAACTAGTATTTTGGATATTGAATACCGTCAGGACTCGAAAGCATGGAAAGTAAAACATGAAATGATCTTAAAAAGCATAACAATAAATACTTGTTAACATTACATGAACCTAGGCATTTTGTCAAACACTTGAGATACATGAACTTGTACATGAATGGGTCCACATGATGACAACCATGATTTCACTATTCAATTCACATAGACATTCTATCAAACACTTGGGGAGCATGGTTATTTCACATGAGAATTGTTAAAACATAAACATCATGGATGCAAAAATCAATTGATATTTCAAAGATTTAACATGTAAATCATGTAATTCACCACACATGCTAATTTACTTTCATGAAACTTATAGTAAATCATGAATTAAAACCCAAATAATATCATGAATATGAATACAATCAAGTTTAACATAAAATTCATGAAAGCAATCAACTTGTAGTTTTAAAAGAGGTTCTTGATCTTCGACGGTGGAAGGAAACGCTTGGATGAACACCTAACATACCTTGGTAATCAAATTCATAAAGATTGATGGTGTGTTTATGAAGCTTGAACTTGAAATTGGATGCCCTAGGGTTTTGTTCTTGAGAAAATTTGAGAGAGAATGAGTGATTTAGCCTTTAGGGAGGCTTAATCTTGTGTTTTTCGGACTGATATAAGGTGGGAAAATAACCCAAGTACCCCTTTGGATACGAGTTTTTAATTATTGAAAACGTTCTTAGCGATGCGTATATCATCGCATCGCATTGATGATGGCGATGCGATGGCTGACGTACCACATTGAGTTCGCATTGGGTCACTAGAATTTGCACTGAGTGCTAGGGAAAATATCTATCAACGAAATGGACGACACGATGTGTCGACCCACTATTGTGGTTACCCAAACATGCTTCAAACGATGTCCAAAAAATCTAAAACTCACCCAAAGTGACCTATTGGCACACCTGATCATGTTTCAATCCAAAGATCAATATTTTATGGTCATAAGGTTCATAATCTAAGATCTCCAAATTATGAAGGCTAAAAATAATTCTAAGTATAAACACTTAGCTGAAATTTCTAAGTTTGGGACCTCTTTTGATTTTCTAAAGGACTGAGTTAAGCTAGAATTTTGTGAGGTCTTACAATATCTCCCCCTTGGGAATATTCATCCTCGAATAAGACTGACTAAGCTGAGAATACTAATAGACTGAGTCTACATACTGAACATGTACAACTGATGCATGATTACATGGCTGAAACTATTGATATGCTGAATTTTCATACTGGACATGCATAACTGAGGCATGAATGAATTCTGAAGACATGACACATGACTGTGTTATTTCATGATGGTATGCATGATATGAGGATATTATGCAACTAGAACTGACACAGAGTTTGTAAAGGTAATTTGATCATGGAACTAAGTAATTTTAAGGAAAACTCTTACCTTGAGCTGAGTTTGAATTTGCGAAGAAGAGGTGAGGATACCTAGTATGCATATTTGCTTCTGCTTCCTAAGTATCTCCCTCCATGGACTGATTTTTCCAATGAACTTTGACTAAAGGAACTTTTTTGTTCCTCAGTTTGCAAACCTGATGATCAAGAATTTCGATTAGAGCTTCTTCATAAGAGAGACTGTTCTGAATATCTATACCCTCTATAGGGATTAAAACTGTTGGGTTACCAATGCATTTTTTAATCAAAGAGACGTGAAACATTGGGTGTGTTGAAGCTAAGTCTGAAGGCAACTCAAGATTGTAAGCTACCTTTCTGAAATGGCTAAGAATTCGGCAAGGACCGTTATATCAGGGACTGAGCTTCCCCTTCTTGCGAAACCTCTTCACTCCCTTCATAGGAGAGATTTTCAAATACACATAATCACCAATCTGAAACTCAAGATCCTTTCTTCGTATATCTGCATACTACTTTTGTCGGCTCTAAGCTATCTTAAGCCTTTCCCTGGTCAACTGAATTTTTTCTAAGGTATCAAATACCAAGTTAGGCCCTGCCACTGCGGCTTTACCAATTTCAAATCACCCAATGAGAGATCTAATCTTCTCTTATAGAGCACCTCAAATGGAGCCATCTAAATGCTGGAATGATAGCTGTTGTTATATACGAACTCAATCAAAGTCATGTGCTCATCACAACTACCCTTAAAGTCAATGGCACACGCCCATATGCTATTCTAAACTATTCTAAACCCATACGCTACCCTCTATTGAATTAACTAAGTGGACACGTAGTCAGGCAAGCTGATGAACTTACTGATCTAATTTCTTGTTTCTATACTCTATGTGAGTAATACTACCCATAGATATCCTACTGAGAGCATTAGCCACTACATTAGCGTTGCTTGGATGATACAAAACATACATGTCATAGTCTTTTACCAACTCTAACCACCTTCTCTGACGCAGGTTTAGGTATTTCTGAGAAAACACATACTATAGGTTTTTATGGTCTGTGAACACAATGACATGCACTTCATACAGGTAATGCCTTCAAATTTTTAAGGCAAACACTACCGCTGCTAACTCAAGATCATGAGTGGGATAGTTCCTATCATGGGGCTTAAGCTGTCTAGAGGTATATGCTATGACCTTACCTCTGTGCATCAAAACACACCCCAAACCAACTCTGGAAGCATAGTAATATACCACAAACCTATCTGAACCATCTGGTAAAGTCAAAACTGGGGCTGTAGTGAGTCGAGTCTTCATCTCCTGAAAACTCTTCTCACATGAATCTGACCACTAGAACTAGACTTTATTATGAGTCAATTTGGACATGGGGGACATAATAAATGAAAAATCCCTTAACAAACCATCAATAATAGCCAACCAAACCTAAGAAACTCCTGATATCTGATAGAGAGATGGGTTTGGGCCAGTTTCTCACTGCTTTAGTCTTTTGAGAATCAACTCTAATGCCATCACCGAAAATGATATGACTAAGGAAACCTATTGACCTTAGCTAAAATTTACATTTAGTAAATTTGGCGAACAACTGATAGGCTCTGAGGGTCTGTAATACTATTATGAGATGGTCTGCACGATCATGTTCACTGTGGGAGTAGACAAGAATGTCATCAATGAAGACTATGATAAACATGTCCAAGTACTTCTTGAACACGTGGTTCATCAAGTCCATGAAGCTGCTGGGGCATTGGTATGACCAAATGACATGACTAGGAATTTTAAGTGACCATACCGAGTTCTGAAAACTATTTTTGGAATGTCACATTCTCTGACTCTGAGCTGATGATGGCTTGCTCTGATGTCTATCTTAAAAAACTAACTGGCACCCTGAATTTGGTCAAACAAGCCATTGATTCTGGGAAGTGGATACTTGTTCTTGATTGTGACTTTGTTCAACTGATGGTAGTCAATACATATTTTGAGCGAACCATTTTTCTTATGCATGAATAAGACTGGTACACCCGAAGGGGATACCCAGGTATGATGAATCCCTTATCTAGGAGATCCTTCAGCTGTTCTTTTAGATCTTTGAGTTTAGCTGGTGCCATTCACTATGGCAGAATAGAGATAGGCTGAGTATCGGGAAGAAGGTCTATTTCAAAGACAATTTCCCACTTGGGAGGGACTCTTGGAAGATCTTCGGGAAATATATCTAGAAATTCACATGCTACTGGAACTGACTCAAGACTAGAAGTCTCTAATCTAGAATCCTTAACTCACACAAGATGGTAGACACACCCTTTTGATATCATTTTTCTTGTCGTTAGGTAGGAAACAGGCTGACCCCCAAGTGCTGTAGTACTACCCCTCCATTCAATGATAGGTTTATTTAGAAATTGAAAATAAATAATTTTGTTTCTATAGTCAAATAAAGCATAGCATGAGTGGAGCAAATCCATACCAAGAAGAACATTAAAATCTATCATCTCTAGCTCTACTAAGTCTGCTAATGTAAGATTTTGAGATACCATAATCGGATAGTTCCTATATACCCATTGGGCTATGATAGATTTACCCACTGAGGTAGAGATTGAGGAGGGCTTTAGTAGGATTTTAGGACTTACTCCAAAATCAATAGCTATATAAGGAGTCACAAAGGGCAGAGAAGCTCTTAGATCAAGAAAAGCATAAACATGTAAATGATAAACTTGTAACATACCAGTGACCATATCAGGAGAACTTTCCAGATCCTGTTGGGACTGAAGTGCATAGAGTCTGTTTGGGCATTGCCCACTGGTGGCACTAGAAGCGGTACCTTGTTGATTTGAGTGACCGGGCTAAACTAGGGGATGATTATTCTGACTCTGCGAACCCACCTTAGGACACTTTTTGACCCTATTTTTGAGCTTGCCATATTAAAAATAATACATCACTGCTAGATCTACAGACATCCTGGTGGTTCCTGACACACTTCTGGCAAAGAGGATTTATTCGAGCACTGCTAAAAGTACCCTGGGGCTTAGGGCCTGGTGCCCTGTCTTTATTGTCATCTCTAAATTTCAGCACTAGGGCACTGGCTGAGGACGGAGCTGGAACTAAAGACTTTAGGTAAAACTAAGAATAATTGCCACCCTCTGACTTAGGATGAGTAAAGTTGAAGCAACATGTTATAGATTTTTTGTTCTCCCTCTCCTTCTCCTTATTTTTAGCCTCCTTTATCTGCTGAGCATGGACCATGAACCTGGATATGTCCTTCTTCTTAATCAGTATTGTGTCCTATACTATTTGACCATACTATTAGACACACCTGACATAAACTTGCTCATCTTAGATTTGTTAACTGCTACTACATGAGGAGCATATCTAGCTAACTGAGTAAACTTGAGGGAATACTCTTTCACTATTATGTTGCCTTTTTTCAAATTAATAAAATCTAAAACCTTAGCTTCCCTCAACTCTAATAGGAAGAAACTATCAAGGAAGGCAGTAGCAAACTCTTCCCATTCTATGGGTCCTGCATCAGCGCCCCTATCTGCCTTCCACTATTTAAACCATGTATGAGCCACATCCTGCAATAGATATGCAGCTAACTCAACACTCTCACTGGAAGTCACCTCCATGATATCTGTAACCTTTTGCACCATGTCAAGGAATTCCTATGGGTCTTCCTTAGGCTTAGACTCCATAAATGATGGAGGATTCATTCGGGTAAAGTCTCAATTTCTAGCTACAGTAGTACTGTCCATTGGGTTGGCCTGGACGACAGCTGGGCATTTATTCTGGGCTGCCATAGAACAAGCTAGAATAGTAAAAGTTGCTCTAAATTCTACGTGGAAGACATGCTCATCCAAGGGATCTGCTTGAATGGGCGGAGGTGCGGGCTGGTTTCCTATTCTTTCTCCATTGTTCTTTTTGGGAGACATGTTCTATAAATGGAAGGGGAAAACTGGAATAGACTGAGAGTTTAACTTGAGCTCATGCACACTCGCACGATATGAACACTAAAGGAAGGGAAAATTTTCCTAAAAGTGCCTCATAGGCTCTTGTCCATAAGTGTGGCGTGTACAAACCCATGCACAAGACTCTACTAGAAGCAAATTTTATACTCCCTAGGACTCTATTGAACCTTAGGCTCTGATACCAAATTTGTAATGGCCTAAGTCTGCACCTCAGATGCCACATTGTGCTAATAACCCCGAGGGATCACAAGCTAACCCATGACTGGTACCTACTTTGAGCACTAAATAATAATGCTGGAATAGTGCAGAAAATAGGCTGAAATGCCATAAGGTTTATAATCTAAAAAAATACTGAATACTGATAAATAAATATAGAAAACTAAATATCTATCTGAAATATTCTAGCCTGTCTGAACATAGAGTTGATGGGACATGTCCCTAACTAACTCTGACTATTAAATATACTGAACTAATGAAATACTAAAATGCTAACTCTTTACTTGAACTATGAGGACTCACCACTAAATCTGCTACTAATAGGCTGGGCTGCTAAGTATGATCAGGAGCTCGTGCATCTGAACTTATGACATAAGATATCATAGCACAAAAGAAAGAGTATGCATCAGTACTTTGAATGTACTGGTATGCTAAGTGAGGTAGGATGATATGCAATACTTCATATGCATTAACAATAACTAACTAAGTAACATGAGTATAACTAAAAGAGGGTACATATATATTTGAAACTGCTGTAAATACTGATTATGCAATGTTGTATGTAAATGCAATTTACTGTAACTAAGATCGCTAATAATTAAATTACTGATAACTGAGTTACTGATAATTGGGTAACTATTTCTGACAGTCCTGATTCTGTAGAACTTAACTGAGTTTTATACTGAGCTGGGTGACTATGTCTGACAGTCTTGATTATGATAACTGATCTGAGGTTTATACTGAGTCTGAAACTAAAACTATAACTGTGGGAGTATTTTGATAACGCTCAAACTACAGCTCTCGTAAGAGTGTAAGCGGTCGTTGTCAAATATAGAACCCAACTGGGTTGGGTGTCGAATCCCACAGGGAATACTTGGTCACTAAGTAAGCAAAGATTATTAGACTTTTGGTGAAAGTTTCGTAAAAAAAGGGGGGGATTGTAGCGTGAATTTAAGAGTATCAAAATAGTAACGTAAGAACGGAAAATAGAAGAGTAAAACGGATTGCTTGGTTGGTTTTGATCAATGAGAATTGAGATTTAAGGTTATGTCCACCTTATGAGTTATACGTATCTATTGACTATGAGTTATGCAGAATTCAGACATGCATGCGCTTATAAAGAATCGTATTCTATGGTAAATCCAGGCGTCTTTCGACCATCAAGGATTATTTCACTTTAACTTTTTCGAGCTTAAAGCGTATCTAATGGTACAGATTCTCCAAGAGGTTAATCTAGTTACGACACTAACTTTTTAACAGGGATTGGTGCCCTATTACCTTGACATTATCTCTTTTCCAGACATGTGACTTTTCTTTCGAACAAGTTAATGCTATACTGGCGTATTCTATATGTTTGCAAGCACAAGAATTTAGATTAAGATGAAGAGAATAATGATATAAGCAGCATACATGTCAAGAATTCACAAACTCATAGCAATAGATAGTGTCTCATAAGGCTTCCATAACCCCAACAGAGAAGTTTAGCTACTCATGAGTGCAACGGAAATCACAATAGACATTATTATCATACTAAAATAAGAGTCTAACGTGAAGTATGCTTTGGTAGCGCTTGTGGCGTGAATTCCTTGCAAGTAGCGTTTCTCTTGTTGTGAAAATTTAGAAGTCGATGAAGAGAATGTAATAAGAATTAATTGAAAGAGAATGAATTGAAAGTGTTGAATGAATAATAAAAAGTAATTGATTGAAGAAGTATGAAGTATGAAAAACTTCAGCAAAATAGGGTATTTATAATACCCATATCGTATTCCTACTAGGCTACTGCGTACTTATCCTAATCCTAATAAGTTACTGCCTCATTATCCTAATCCTACTAAGTTACTGCTGATCCCCAAAGTCTTTGGAAATGCTGTTTTTGCCCGGGACAGGTTTTCCATGCGTCACTTTTAGTCCCTAGGCGTCCAAGCTCTGCTTTCCTTCTTTCGTGAAGCTTCCTTTGGCGTCAAGTTATCCAAAAAATGCTGAAATCTTCATCATTTATACCTGAAAACTTGCTAATCACGTTTGTTAGCTCACTTACAGGAAAGAGGACTAAAAGTGCATGGATTATGTATTTTGTCCTCAAAACTTAGCTAAAATATGGGTAAATTAAGGTACTTTAGGCGTGTAAATATGCCTATCATAGTTTTGTAATGCAGGGATTGCTATTAAGGGTCAAACCCTCTACTGGCAGAAATGCCCCCATCCCTGGGTTTGCTCGGTGTTGATCCCTACTCTTAACTAAATAGACATTGAACTAATTTCTAGAATGTACTAGGCTTCACTGAACTATTACTGATCGTACTAATTGACTGAACAGGACTGAGTTCACTGAGTTCTATAAACTGACTGAATACACTATTCGTGATACTAAGCTAAACTGTACTGATACTAAGTTTCACTGAGTTATGTAACTGACTGGGTACTACTGTTCATGACATTATTGAGGCTATTCTGTAACTACTATAGCTATAGGTAAACAACTAGTATTTTGGATATTGAATACCGTCAGGACTCGAAAGCATGGAAAGTAAAACATGAAATGATCTTAAAAAGCATAACAATAAATACTTGTTAACATTACATGAACCTAGGCATTTTGTCAAACACTTGAGATACATGAACTTGTACATGAATGGGTCCACATGATGACAACCATGATTTTACTATTCAATTCACATAGACATTCTATCAAACACTTGGGGAGCATGGTTATTTCACATGAGGATTGTTAAAACATAAACATCATGGATGCAAAAATCAATTGATATTTCAAAGATTTAACATGTAAATCATGTAATTCACCACACATGCTAATTTACTTTCATGAAACTTATAGTAAATCATGGATTAAAACCCAAATAATATCATGAATATGCATACAATCAAGTTTAACATAAAATTCATAAAGGCAATCAACTTGTAGTTTTAAAAGAGGTTCTTGATCTTCGACGGTGGAAGGAAACTCTTGGATGAATACCTAACATACCTTGGTAATCAAATTCATAAAGATTGATGGTGTGTTCTTGAAGCTTGAACTTGAAATTGGATGCCCTAGGGTTTTGTTCTTCAGAAATTTTGAGAGAGAATGAGTGATTTAGCCTTTAGAGAGGCTTAATCTCATGTTTTTGAGACCGATATAAGGTGAGAAAATAACCCAAATACCCCTTTGGAAATGAGTTTTTAATTATTAAAAATACACCCAGCGACACGCATATTGACGTGCTGCGTTGATGGTGGTAAAGCGATGGCTGACGCATTGCATCGAGTTCACATTGGGTCACTAGAATTTGCACTGAGTGTTGGGTAAAATATCCACTGATGCGATGCATCGAGATTGCATCGACCCACTATTTTGGTCACCTAAACATGCTTCAAACGATGTTCGAAAAATATAAAACTTACCCGAAGTAACCTATTGGCCCACCTACTCATGATTCAATCCAAAGATCGACATTTTAAGGTCATAAGGGTCATAAAATAAGATTTCCAAATTACGAAGGCTAAAAATAATTCTAAGTATATACACTTAGCTAAAATTTTTAAGTCTAGGACCTCTTTTCATGCTCTAAAGGACTGAGTTAGTTAGAATTTTGTGGGGTATTACATTGTCTTTCTTGAAATTTAGCCTTAGTGGGCCCTTAAGTACACAAATAACAACAGAAGCTAGAGTAAATTCCAAGTGCAACACGGGTAATTTCTTTGATTAGATGGAGCCTTTATGGGCATTGATAATGACCAACCAATTCAACCATAATGTTGAAACATTTATTCCAGTAAAAAATATTATGACCACCAAATGACAATCAATTTGTGCCAAAAATGATATTTCAACGTGTGTATTCTTTATACGCTGTCAGCATACGCATTCGCATCAACCACTTATTGGTTATTTTTGTCGGTCTTTAAAATAATTCTATTTCATTTTTGGTAGTGTAATGATTGCTTTTGATAAAAATCTCTTATGCATGAGGAAAATGACTTTTAAAACTATTTGGTGGAAAGAGTTCAAATTCAAATGGTAATTTTAAGTCCTTGTGAGAGAATGGTAATGCTGGTGGCAAGAAGAGATGTGAATTGTATGCTTGTAATAATGACTAATTAATAAAGACGGGTTTAAATTAGGGGAAACGACATGGGCTGGTCATTTTAAGAAAAAAGGCCTACAATTTAAAAATGTGGACAATTTAGCCAGTCGGCCCAATTTATTTCTCTTTTTTAGCCATGTGGCCCAATTGGACACATGCAGTCTCTATACTCAATTGATACACTTTTATACCACATGGATACACTTTTATACTACATTGATACACTTTTTAAAAAAGAGAAAGGAAATTTTATGCAAACACATGCAGTCCCTATACCCAATTGATACTCTTTTATACCACATTGATACACTTTTGTAATAAGAGAGTAGGGAAACCTATGCATGCATATGCAGTGTCCATACACCCAATTGATACTCTCTTATACAAGATTGATACACTTATATACCACATCGATACAATATATTTACCACATAAATACACCCTTTACAAAGAAAATCTACGCAAGTATATACAATAATTGCAACTAAATATTGTATAGAATGTATAGAAATCATGTAATTGTCATATTGAATGGGTATGTAACTATAAAATTATAGCACAAAATATATTTTTTATGGTGTATACAACTTATATCATTGTTATATAAAAACATAAAAATAAAATAAATAGCATCATCAACTAGCTAGAAAAGAATAACTACAAACTTCTTTTCGAAACATGTGACTTTTCTTTCGAACAAGTTAATGCTATACTGGCGTATTCTATATGTTTGCAACCACAAGAATTTAGATTAAGATGAAGAGAATAATGATATAAGCAGCATACGTGTCAAGAATTCACAAACTCATAACAATAGATAGTGTCTCATAAGGCTTCCATAACCCCAACAGAGAAGTTTAGCGACTCATGAGTGCAACGGAAATCACAATAGACATTATTATCATACCAAAATAAGAGTCTAACGTGAATTATGCTTTGGTAGCGCTTGTGGCGTGAATTCCTTGCAAGTAGCGTTTCTCTTGTTGTGAAAATTTAGAAGTCGATGAAGAGAAAGTAATAAGAATTAATTGAATGAGAATGAATTGAAAGTGTTGAATGAATAATAAAAAGTAATTGATTGAAGAAGTATGACGTATGAAAAACTTCAGCAAAATAGGGTATTTATAATACCCATATCGTATTCCTACTAGGCTACTGCGTACTTATCCTAATCCTAATAAGTTACTGCATCATTATCCTAATCCTACTAAGTTACTGCTGATCCCCAAAGTCTTTGGAAATGCTGTTTTTACCCGGGACAGGTTTTCCATGCGTCACTTTTAGTCCCTAGGCGTCCAAGCTCTGCTTTCCTTCTTTCGTGAAGCTTTCTTTGGCGTCAAGTTATCCAAAAAATGCTGAAATCCTCATCATTTATACCTGAAAACTTGCTAATCACGTTTGTTAGCTCACTTACAGGAAAGAGGACTAAAAGTGCATGGATTATGTATTTTGTCCTCAAAACTTAGCTAAAATATGGGTAAATTAAGGTACTTTAGGCGTGTAAATACTCCTATCATCAGCACCCCACACTTAAAGCTTTGTTCGTCCTCGAAAAAAATATCATGTCCATATAAACATCTACTTAGGGTTTCAGAGTAACACACAAAATATTCATCGAGACAGGCATAACAATTATTAACAAAGAGTAGTTTTGTAATCACTACTAGAAACAATTCAACCTATAATATAGACTCGTGATGGTGGTTAATTTGTATTCAAGAAGTTAAGGAACAAAGAATCATGCACGACTACCCAAAACTCATCAACCATGTGTTTCTCACACAAGATATTACCCATAATCACTCACAAGTATTGTATATATTTCGAACATGGGTATAAGATTTTCCTTGCTCTCACTCACTCAAAGAATTCATATATTGCAACTAATGACCATAGGCTTGCCCTTAGTGTAATGCTCCACTAAATATCAGAATGCTAAGCTTAGGATGAAATAGGCTTTTACAGGTTGTAATGTAGGCTAAGGGACGGGTAGGACTATTTTGGCTAGAAATAGTGACTATGTTCCTAAGCGCTTTAATACATCACATTATGCCATTAACACGTTCTTTCAAACAACCTTTCTACTTTCTTTTAATCTACCACCCCTTCTCACCTATTTTATTATTCAATTTTGAACAGAATTAACTTTTTATTTTCCTTTTCATTTTTCTTTTTTTTTTAAAACACACCTCTATGATAACCATTCTTTTTCATAACGAATTCAAGTGCCAATTCACTTTAAGGCACTACTCTCACCCAATTTCCTCTTATTTTGTCACATGACTTTGCAATTTAAAGCACTTAGGAATTTGGATCAAATTATGGTCTTGAAAAAAAATGGATTGGGCTTACATATGAGGCTGTCAAAGAAAATAGGCTTAAGGCTTAAAGGGGGTTATCTAGGATGATGTCCATGGGTAGATAAAATGAAGGTAAACAATCATAGGTTGCCAAAGAAATTCCTAAATCATCTTCTAAACTCACACTCTTTATTTCGCTTTACATACATACCAGGTAAGTTCTGGCATCAGCCACAAACACAGAATATACTATTGCCTCACACACACAAGGCACATGGTCGACTTTATTGGGAGTAGTATAGACTCTTGACCCAAAAGATGAAGGAATTGCACCACACAATTATCACACAATGAGTCACATTTAGAGCCTAAACGTCTCAATAGTAATGATTGTATCATAGACTCTTGTCACAATACCATGCTGCCTATCAGAGCAATTTTATGCAAAATTTTAACAACAATTTTGTTTTAAAAAATTTGACTACTAAAAAATAAAACAAATAAACATAAATAAGCAAATACAGGTAAGGAAGTATAGCATACAAATACTAGTACCCCATACTTAGATGGGACACACTGTCCTCAGTGAAAAATAAATAAGAAGAACCTGGATTAGTCGGACTCCTCCTCTATGTCTAGGGTCATACCCCCTTCATCGAAATCATCATCGGAGTCGTCTTCATCCGAATTCTCCTTCACGTCAGAGTCTGGCATTCGGCGATCACCACGGTTGGCACATCGTCATCGAGAGGTTCCTCAAAAAATACACCTACTCCACACATCGCCCTCGCATGCTCATTCATTGGGTAGTCATAATCCATCTATTGGAGCTCTGCAGCAGTTGGAATATGACCCCCACTCATCATGGTAAACCTCGTCATGCCATATAAATGGAGGAAGAAGCTTTCGTCGCGAGCATGTCTTTCTGCAGTGGTAAGGTTGACGCCATGCGTGGATTCAACATCTTTAACTTTTGTGAGGTCAACCTTCTTCGGGTTATGTGGAAGCTTATGATCAGTTGGTTCCTCTTCGATGTCCTCCTTCCTCAATATTGCAGTCAACAGATTGCCAAAGCTGAAGTAGGACCTCTTGTGCAGTCTAGCCTTACGCATTGTAGATCGAATAATTGCCCCAATATTGATAGGGACATTCGTCATCAATGCGTACTCCAAGCACACTCTATCTTATGTTGTCTGTGTGTATTGTGTCCCTGGAATCAGGCAAGAGTTGACTATTCGCAACCATATCCTAGCTTCCCTATTTAAGGAAGCATATGGGATGGTGTTGTGCCGACCGGTGTCCTTGTGTCTGCTCCATCGTGCCATAGATCTTGGTCCACACAATGTGTGTCTAATTGCCCTGTACGGAGGTCTGTTATACAACTCTTTGAGTGGTGATGGATCAATAGATGGCAAACCTAGAAAAGAGTTGAAGAACTCCGCAGTTAGTTGAAGGACTTAACCCCAAATCTTTACTTCACTCCCTGTAGTTTTTGGTGACCAGTTGGCATAGAATTCTTGTGTTAAATCGAGATTGCACTCTCCCATATCTCGGAAGATGAAATCAAGATGTAACGCCATTATCTTGTCCAACATACGGGGTTCTTTCTTTGCTAGGCTCTCCTAGTGTATCAACTCCACATGAACATATTTTTTCTCTTTATTGTTCCTATACCACTCCTTTCCTTCCTCCTTTAGGACCCATTTTATTCCAAACATGCGGCGAGGTATTTGCAGTGAGGAGGATTCTCCTTGCTCTTTTCGTCCCCTTTTCTGGCCTTTTTGTGAAGTGGTTGCTTTTTCTTTTCCTTGTACATGTCAATTTCCTTAGCCATGTCAATTCTGCAAAGGTATGACAATGTATAAGAATTAAATACAATTTGGAAACAATTCAAGAGTATCCTTACGTATCCTTTCACTTACTTAGTTGTATCACAACAAATCAACCACATTCAAATCACCAATCCTACTTAAAGATTTAACAATTTATTATAGGCGTAGTAGTGTAGTAATTAAAGATATATAAGAAGAACAAAGAAGTACTTACTTAATTCATGGCCTTTGGAAGATGTTCTTGCAAAGTAAAAGAGCAAAAAGGTAAATTTTTGAGAGAATTTGGAGAGGTAGGCGGCGCCTAGGTTGAAGTTGCAATGCAATTTTGTGTTAAGACTAAGGTTCTATTTATAGGACAAGCTTGGATCGGGTTTTGACCCATTTGGAATCGAATTTGGAGACCAAAAGTGACCATAGGCGGAGCATAATGCTTTGCCTCTGCTTGGCATAGGCGACGCCTTTTGCAAAGCATTATTGAGCATAGGCGGCGCCTATGCTATGGCATTGGTAGGCATAGGCAGCGCCTATGCCATGGCATACTAGATTCAGAGACAAAAGGCTTTTGCATAGGCAGCGCCTATGCTATGGCATTGTTGAGCATAGGCGGCGCCTATGCCATGGCATTGTTGAATCCGAGAGCTTAGGACATAGCATAGGCCTTGCCTTGTTCGTGGTCTAGATTTACATAGGCCTTGCCTTGGTCTTTGCCTATATTTTCATAGGCAATGCCTAACCCATAGCCTTTTGCTTCTTCATTCCTAACTTACCACCTTCAACATACAATACTTCCAAATTAAAATTTGAAACCAATCTCCTCCTTTATACCTCTTGCACCTACATTTACTCAAAAACAACAAAAACGATTAGAACGATGGGTTGCCTCCCATCAAGCGCCTTAGTTTTGGTCGTGGCTCATTAAAATCCTAGGAAAACAAAACAACAAAAACATTTAAAAACGATGGGTTGCCTCCCATCAAGCGCTTGATTTATTATCGCGGCATGACATAGCTATCTCGATTACTTAGACTTCATCGAGATAGATGGTGGATCGTTTTCTGAATGGATTCAGACAACAATGAGACTTACTTGTAGGCATGCAATCTTCTTTGAGATGACCCTTGTGCATACATATCCCAGGCGGGATACCAATTTTATCATCAATAGTCCAACCCATAGCTCTCTTGTATCTCTTCAGAGCAGAGATGAGAGCCTCTACGTGCTATTCACTTAAATCATCCACCACACTCACAGGAAGTGTATCTCCAGTTCTCAAGAGCACATACCTTAGATAATTGGGGAGCTCTTTCGATTCTAGCACTGGGGGCTCTTCAATGGAAGTCTTTGCTGTTGGTGACGGTTGATTTTTACGATCAAGGTCCGGCTGCTTAGGAGTATGAGAATAGGACCCTATTTCTGTTAGAGCACACATAGTTTCTTCATGTTCTTGAGCCTCCTCACGCTCAAAGTTCAGCAGCTCATCAGATAGTGACTCATCAGTAAGCTGCTTTTCTACAGATAATTCTTTGTCATCCTTATAATTAACTTCAGCTACAGAGAACACATCCATATCTTTGGGCTGCTTCATTGCTTTGCATACATCAAAACGGACCACTTCATCATTCAACTGAAATAAAAGCTCATTAGCTCTCATGTCAATAAGCACACTTTCAGTTGCGAGGAAAGGGCGTCCTAAGATTATGGGAACTTCAAAATTCACCTCGCAATCCAAAATAACAAAGTTTGCAGGAAAGATGAAGGTGGAAACCTTCACCAACACATCATTTAAGATACCAATAGGTCATTTTATCGACCTATCTGCCATCATGATCCGCATATTGGTTGGTGTAGGGTTGCCCAACCCCAACTTTTTGTAGACAGATAGTGGCATCAAATTGATGCTTGCTCCCAAATTGCACAATGCCTTAGCAAAATTCGTAGATTCAACCGTGCAAGGAATAGTGAAAGCACTAGGGTCTGCCTTTTTCTGTACTAAGGACCTTGTGGCAATTGCACTGCAATAATGAAAAACATCTGTCAACTCAACACTTGCTGCCCGCTTCTTTGTTAAAAGATCCTTCATAAATTTTGCGTAGCCAGGCATCTGTTCTAGTGCCTCAACCAATGGAACATTAATGGTCAGCTGTTTTAACATTGACATGAATTTATTGAACTTGGTATCATCAACTCTCTTTTTTAATCTTTGAGGAAAAGGTGGTGGTGGAAGGGGAATAGTTTTCTCCACGACTTTCTTTTCATCTTGCTTCGGATTGGCAATCTTTTCAGGCTGTGGACGCTGAGGGGTGACGTCTTTGACGTCTTCTTCAGCTTCTTCGGTGGCTGCTGCATTATTTGTGGTATCATCGGCCACTTGCTTTCTTTGGGATGTATTTTCCAGCACCTTACCACTCCTGGTAGTAATGGCCATGCCTGTTGCATCATTCCTTGGGTTTTGCACTGTGTCGCTAGGTAAGGTGCCAGCTTTTCTTTGATTTAATATGGCTGAAATTTGACTCAATTGTTGCTCCAGCTGTCTTATTGAAGTGGAATGTGAGTCAACCAATTGCTTCATTGAGGCCAAATCATTTATTACCTCAGTTACTCCCGTGCTGGTTGCCTCCACACCTTTCAACAGTTTAGCCATCATATCTTCCATGGACATATTTCCAGAACCAGATGTAGTGGTGTCACGTCTTCCTGGGGGAACATACAGACCACTCTTGTCAGTCTTGTTCTTCCAACTTCCTTGATCACAGTCCTTGTTTCCAGATTTATCATAATAGTTCCGACCTTGGTTTCCTTGGGCATTGCCTCGGAAACCCCCCTGATTGTTCATGTAGTTGGCTTCTTCCTCAGAATGAGATTCCTCTCTTCCTTTTGACGCAACTGCTTTGACTTTCGGTCTTCCCTGATAATAGATGCTTTGTAAGAAGATCCATCTGTGTTTTCATGTGCGCCATATCTTGATCACGTTCTTCTTCTCTTCTCCTTTGTTCTGCAGTCATACTAATAGATATAGTGGGGCTTGTTACCTCAGAATCCCTGGTATGCCACGCCCTACTTTGCTTTGTCATCCGGTCTAGCATATCGCTTGCCTGAACAAAGGTGAGGTCCATGAATGATCCACCCGCCGCATTATCCACCACTGGTTTAGTTACTGAATTCAAGGATCTGTATAATATCTCCATCAAGTGGACATTGGTCATGTGATGGTTTGGGCACCGCATAATCTTCTTCTTGAATCTCTCCCATGTTTCGTGGAGGGCTTCAGTTGGAAGCTGATGAAAGTTGCTAATTTCGTCTCTCAATTTTGCTCTTTTGGATGGCGGAAAGAATCTTTCTAGGAAAGCATCTTTCAATTTCCTCCAATTTGTAATAGAATCAGGAGTCAACCCGTTCAACCATAGAGTTGCCTCCCCAGATAGAGACAATGGAAATAAGCGCAGCCGAATTGCATTTTGTCCAACGCCTGGATTGTTGAATGACTTGCATGTAGAGATAAAGTTGACCAGATGCATATTTGGATCATCAGCTGTAATTCCACCAAATAATCCCTTGAATTGCAATAACTGAATCATGGTGCTAGTGATGATGAACTTGGCTCCGGGTGCCAATGGCGGGGGAATAATAGCTCCTGTGGCACCAGCTCCATCCAGATTGTCATCATCATCATCAAAGGGAATCTGCATAGCTCGGCATTCAGGCCAAAATCTTGCTTGACGATCTCTTCTGTTTGCCGGTGTCGCCACCTCAGCATCACGCCTAGGGTTTAGTAGCTCATCTTCACCTAAGTCCTCATTATCTGGATCTGCTGCTTGCCCAGGGTTATCGATATTCTGTTGATGTACTTGGGCAGCGGCCAACGCAGCTAGTCTAGACTGCTCGTGTTGAGCAGCCCTTCTCTCAATGTCACGTTGTGCATCCATCCTTCCAATAAGTTGCGGTTCAGGATTTATGGGTAATAATGGTTGTCCCGAACTTCGAGTATGGGGCATGCACTGAACAAAAAAATAACTGCAGAAAACAAAAACAACAACTAAAAGTAAAGTACGAGAATCTTTGACCAAAGGGTCTAGTAATTATCACAAACTTAGTTGACAACCGTATTCCTCGGCAACGACGCCAAAATTTGATAACGCTCAAACTACAGCTCTCGTAAGAGTGTAAGCGGTTGTTGTCAAATATAGAACCCAACTAGGTTGGGTGTCGAATCCCACAGGGAATACTTGGTCACTAAGTAAGCAAAGATTATTAGACTTTTGGTGAAAGTTTCATAAAAAAAAGGGGGGATTGTAGCGTGAATTTAAGAGTATCAAAATAGTAACGTAAGAACGGAAAATAGAAGAGTAAAACGGATTGCTTGGTTGGTTTTGATTAATGAGAATTGAGAGTTAGGGTTATGTCCACCTTATGAGTTATACGTATCTATTGACTATGAGTTATGCGGAATTCTGACATGCATGCGCTTATACAGAATCGTATTCTATGGTAAATCTAGGCATCTTTCGACCATCAAGGATTATTTCACTTTAACTCTTTCGAGCTTAAAGCGTATCTAATGGTACAGATTCTCCAAGAGGTTAATCCAGTTACGACACTAACTTTTTAACAGGGTTTGTTCCCTATTACCTTGACATTATCTCTTTTCCAGACATGTGACTTTTCTTTCGAACAAGTTAATGCTACACTGGCGTATTCTATATGTTTGCAACCACAAGAATTTAGATTAAGATGAAGAGAATAATGATATAAGCAGCATACGTGTCAAGAATTCACAAACTCATAGCAATAGATAGTCTCATAAGGCTTCCATAACCCCAACAGAGAAGTTTAGCTACTCATGAGTGCAACGAAAATCACAATAGACATTATTATCATACCAAAATAAGAGTCTAACGTGAAGTATGCTTTGGTAGCGCTTGTGGCGTGAATTCCTTGCAAGTAGCGTTTCTCTTGTTGTGAAAATTTAGAAGTCGATGAAGAGAAAGTAATAAGAATTAATTGAAAGAGAATGAATTGAAAGTGTTGAATGAATAATAAAAAGTAATTGATTGAAGAAGTATGAAGTATGAAAAACTTCAGCAAAATAGGGTATTTATAATACCCATATCGTATTCCTACTAGGCTACTACGTACTTATCCTAATCCTAATAAGTTACTGCATCATTATCCTAATCCTACTAAGTTACTGCTGATCCCCAAAGTCTTTGGAAATGCTGTTTTTGCCCGGGACAGGTTTTCCATGCGTCACTTTTAGTCCCTAGGCGTCCAAGCTCTGCTTTCCTTCTTTCGTGAAGCTTCCTTTGGCGTCAAGTTATCCAAAAAATGCTGAAATCTTCATCATTTATACCTGAAAACTTGCTAATCACGTTTGTTAGCTCACTTACAGGAAAGAGGACTAAAAGTGCATGAATTATGTATTTTGTCCTCAAAACTTAGCTAAAATATGGGTAAATTAAGGTACTTTAGGCGTGTAAATACGCCTATCATCAACACCCCACACTTAAAGCTTTGTTCGTCCTCGAACAAAATATCATGTCCATATAAACATCTACTTAGGGTTTCAGAGTAACACACAAAATATTCATCAAGACAGGCATAGCAATTACTAACAAATAGTAGTTTTCTAATCACTACTAGAAACAATTCAACCTCTAATATAGACTCGTGATGGTGGTTAATTTGTATTGAAGAAGTTAAGGCACAAAGAATCATACACGACTACCCAAAACTCATCAACCATGTGTGTCTCACACAAGATATTACCCATAATCACTCACAAGTATTGTATATATTTCGAACATGGGTATAAGATTTTCCTTGCTCTCACTCTCACAAAGAATTCATATGTTGCAACTGATGACCATAGGCTTGCCCTTAGTGTAATACTCCACTAAATATCAGAATGCTAAGCTTAGGATCAAATAGGTCTTTTACAGGTTGTAATGTAGGCTAAGGGACGGGTAGGACTATTTTGGCCAGAAATAGTGACTATGTTCCTAAGCGCTTTAATACATCACATTATGCCATTAACACTTTCTTTCAAACAACCTTTCTACTTTCTTTTAATCTACCACCCCTTCTCACCTCTTTTGTTATTCAATTTTGAACAGAATTAACTTTTTAATTTCCTTTTCATTTTTCTCTCTTCTTTTTTTTAAAACACACCTCTATGATAACCATTCTTTTTCATAATGAATTCAAGTACCAATTCACTTTAAGGCACTACTCTCACCCAATTTCCTCTTATTTTGTCACATGACTTTGCAATTTAAAGCACTTAGGAATTTGGATCAAATTATGGTCTTGAAAAAAAAATGGATTGGGCTTACATATGAGGCTATCAAAGAAAATAGGCTTAAGGCTCAAAGGGGGTTATCTAGGATGATGTCCATGGGTAGATAAAATGAAGGTAAACAATCATAGGTTGCCAAAGAAATGCCTAAATCATCTCCTAAACTCACACTCTTTATTTAGCTTTACATACATACCAGGCAAGTTCTAGCATCAGCCACAAACATAGAATATACTATTGCCTCACACACACAAGGCACATGGTCGACTTTATTGGGAGTAGTATAGACTCTTGACCCAAAAGATGAAGGAATTGTACCACACAATTATCACACAATGAGTCACATTTAGAGCCTAAACGTCTCAATAGTAGTGATTGTATCACAGACTCTTATCACAATACCATGCTGCCTATCAGAACAATTTTATGCAAAATTTTAACAACAATTTTTTTTTAAAAAATTTGACTACTAAAAAATAAAACAAATAAACATAAATAAGCAAATGCAGGTAAGGAAGTATAGCATACAAATACCAGTACCCCATACTTAGACGGGACACACTGTCCTCAGTGGAAAATAAATAAGAAGAACCTGGATTAGTCGGACTTCTCCTCTATGTCTAGGGTCATACCCCCTTCATCGGAATCATCATCGGAGTCGTCGTCATCCGAATTCTCCTCCATGTCGGAGTCTGGCATTCAGCGATCACCACGGTTGGCACATCGTCATCGAGAGGTTCCTCAAAAAATACACCTACTCCACACATCGCCCTCGTATGCTCATTCATTGGGTAGTCATAATCCAGCTATTGGAGCTCTGCAACAGTTGGAACATGACCCCCGCTCATCATGGTAAACCTCGTCATGCCATATAAATGGCGGAAGAAGCTTTCGTTGTGAGCATGTCTTTCTGCAGTGGTAAGGTTGACGCCATGTGTGGATTCAACATCTTTAACTTTTGTGAGGTCAACCTTCTTCGGTTTGTGTGGAAGCTTATGATCAGTCGGTTCCTCTTCGATGTCCTCCTTCCTCAATATTGCAGTCAACAGATTGCCAAAGCTGAAGTGGGACCTCTTGTGCAGCCTAGCCTTACGCATTGTAGATCGAATAATTTCCCCAATATTGATAGGGACATTCGTCATCAATGAGTACACCAAGCACACTCTATCTCATGTTATCTTTGTGTATTGTGTCCCTGGAATCAGGCAAGAGTTAACTATTCGCAACCATATCCTAGTTTCCCTATTTAAGGAAGCATATGGGAAGGTGTTGTGCCGACCAGTGTCCTTGTGTCTGCTCTATCGTGCCATAGATCTTGGTCCACACAACGTGTGTCTAATTGCCCTGTACGGAGGTCTGTTATACAACTCTTTGAGTGGTAATGGATCAATAGATGGCAAACCTAGAAAAGAGTTGAAGAACTCCGCATTTAGTTGAAGGACTTAACCCCGAATCTTTACTTCACTCCCTGTAGTTTTTGATGACCAGTTGGCATAGAATTCTCTTGTTAAATTGAGATTGCACTCTCCCATATCTCGAAAGATGAAATCAAGATGTAACACCATTATCTTGGCCAACATACGGGGTTCTTTCTTTGCTAGGCTCTCCTTGTGTATCAACTCCACATGAACATATTTTTTCTCTCTATTGTTCCTATACCACTCCTTTCCTTCCTTCTTTAGGACCCATTTTATTCCGAACATGCGGCGAGGTATTTGCAGCGAGGAGGATTCTCCTTGCTCTTTTCATCCCCTTTTCTGGCCTTTTTGTGAAGTGGTTGCTTTTTCTTTTCCTTGCACATGTCAATTTCCTTGGCCATGTCAATTCTGCAAAGGTATGACAGTGTATAAGAATTAAATACAAGTTGGAAACAATTCAAGAGTATCCTTATGTATCCTTTCACTTACTTAGTTGTATCACAACAAATCAACCACATTCAAAATCAGCAATACTACTTCAAGATTTAACAATTTATTATAGGCGTAGTAGTGTAGTAATTAAATATATATAAGAAGAACAAAGAAGTACTTACTTAATTCATGGCCTTTGGAAGATGCTTTTGCAAAGTAAAAGAGCAAAAAGGAAAATTTTTGAGAGAATTTGGAGAGGTAGGCGGCGCCTATGTTGAAGTTGCAATTCAATTTTGTGTTAAGACTAAGGTTCTATTTATAGGACAAGCTTGGGTCGGGTTTTGACCCATTTGGAATCGAATTTGGAGACCAAAAGTGACCATAGGCGGCGCATAATGCTTTGCCTATGCTTGGCATAGGCGACACCTTTTGGAAAGCATTATTGAGCATAGGCGGCGCCTATGCTATGGCATTGTTAGGCATAGGCGGCGCCTATGCCATGGCATACTAGGTTCAGAGACAAAAGGCTTTTGCATAGGCGGCGCCTATGCTTTGGCATTGTTGAGCATAGGCGGTGCCTATGCCATGGCATTGTTGAATCCGAGAGCTTAGGACATAGCATAGGCCTTGCCTTGTTCGTGGCCTAGATTTACATAGGCCTTGCCTTGGTCTTTGCCTATATTTTCATAGGTAATGCCTAACCCATAGCCTTTTGCTTCTTCATTCCTAACTTACCACCTTCAACATACAATACTTCCAAATCAAAATTTGAAACCAATCTCCTCCTTTATACCTCTTGGACCTACATTTACTCAAAAACAACAAAAACGATTAGAACGATGGGTTGCCTCCCATCAAGTGCCTTAGTTTTGGTCGTGGCTCGATAAAATCCTAGGAAAACAAAACAACAAAAACATTTAAAAACGATGGGTTGCCTCCCATCAAGCGCTTGATTTATCGTCGCGGCATGACATAGCTATCTCAATTACTTAGACTTCATCGAGATAGATGGTGGATCATTTTCTGAATGGATTCAGACAACAATGAGGCTTACTTGTAGGCATGCAATCTTCTTTGAGATGACCCTTGTGCATACATATCCCAGACGGGATACCAATTATATCATCAATAGTCAAACCCATAGCTCTCTTGTATCTCTTCAGAGTAGAGATGAGAGCCTCTACGTGCTATTCACTTAAATCATCCACCACACTCACAGGAAGTGTATCTCCAGTTCTCAAGAACGCATACCTTAGATAATTGGGGAGCTCTTTCGATTCTAGCACTGGGGGCTCTTCAATGGAAGTCTTTGCTGTTGGTGACGGTTGATTCTTACGATCAAGGTCCGGCTGCTTAGGAGTATGAGAATAGGACCCTATTTCTGTTAGAGCACACATAGTTTCTTCATGTTCTTGAGCCTCCTCACGCTCAAAGTTCAGCAGCTCATCAGATAGTGACTCATCAGTAAGCTGCTTTTCTACAAATAATTCTTTGTCATCCTTATAATTAACTTCAGCTACAGAGAACACATCCATATATTCGGGCTTCTTCATTGCTTTGCATACATCAAAACAAACCACTTCGTCATTCAATCGAAATAAAAGCTCATTAGCTCTCATGTCAATAAGCACACTTTCAGTTGCGAGGAAAGGGCGTCCTAAGATTATGGGAACTTCAGAATTGACCTCGTAATCCAAAATAACAAAGTCTGCAGGAATGATGAAGGTGGAAACCTTCACCAACACATCATTTAAGATACCAACAGGTCATTTTATCGACCTATCTGCCATCACGAGCCGCATATTGGTTGGTGTAGGGTCGCCCAACCCCAACTTTCTGTAGACGGATAGTGGCATCAAATTGATGCTTGCTCCCAAATTGCACAATGCCTTAGCAAAATTCATAGATCCAACCGTGCAAGGAATAGTGAAAGCACCAGGGTCTGCCTTTTTCTGTACTAAGGACCTTGTGGCAACTGCACTGCAATGATGAAAAACATCTGTCAACTCAACACTTGCTGCCCGCTTCTTTGTTAAAAGATCCTTCATAAATTTTGCGTAGCCAAGCATCTGTTCTAGTGCCTCAACCAATGGAACATTAATGGTCAGCTGTTTTAACATTGACATAAATTTATTGAACTTGGTATCATCAGCTTTCTTTTTTAATCTTTGAGGAAAAGGTGGTGGTGGAAGGGGAATAGTTTTCTCCACGACTTTCTTTTCATTTTGCTTCGGATTGGCAATCTTTTCGGGCTGTGGACGCTGAGGGGTGACGTCTTTGACGTCTTCTTCAGCTTCTTCGGTGGCTGCTGCATTATTTGTGGTATCATCGGCCACTTGCTTGCTTTGGGATGAATTTTCCAGCACCTTACCACTCCTGGTAGTAATGGCCATGCATGTTCCATCATTCCTTGGGTTTTGCACTGTGTCGCTAGGTAAGGTGCCAGCTTTTCTTTGATATAATATGGCTGAAATTTGACTCAATTGTTGCTCCAGCTGTCTTATTGAAGTGGAATGTGAGTCAACCAATTGCTTCATTGAGGCCAAATCATTTATTACCTCAGTTACTCCCGTGCTGGTTGCCTCCACTCCTTTCAACAGCTTAGCCATCATATCTTCCATGGACATATTTCCAGAACCAGATGTAGTGGTGTCACGTCTTCCTGGGGGAACATACAGACCACTCTTGTCAGTCTTGTTCTTCCAACTTCCTTGATCACGGTCCTTATTTCCAGATTTATCATAATAGTTCCGACCTTGGTTTCCTTGGGCATTGCCTCGGAAACCCCCCTGATTGTTCACGTAGTTGGCTTCTTCCTCAGAATCAGATTCCTCTCTTCCTTTTGACGCAACTGCTTTGACTTTCGGTCTTCCCTGATAATAGATGCTTTGTAAGAAGATCCATCTGTGTTTTCATGTGCAGCATATCTTGATCACGCTCTTCTTCTCTTCTCCTTTGTTCTGCAGTTATAACAATAGATATAGTGGGGCTTGTTACCTCAGAATCCCTGGTATGCCACGCCCTACTTTGCTTTGTCATCCGGTCTAGCATATCGCTTGCCTGAACAAAGGTGAGGTCCATGAATGATCCACCCGCCGCATTATCCACCACTGGTTTAGTTACTGAATTCAAGGATCTGTATAATATCTCCATCAAGTGGACATTGGTCATGTGATGGTTTGGGCACCGCATAATCTTCTTCTTGAATCTCTCCCATGTTTCGTGGAGGGCTTCAGTTGGAAGCTGATGAAAGTTGCTAATTTCATCTCTCAATTGTGCTCTTTTGGATGGCGGAAAGAATCTTTCTAGGAAAGCATCTTTCAATTGCCTCCAATTTGTAATAGAATCAGGAGTCAACCCGTTCAACCATAGAGTTGCCTCCCCAGATAGAGACAATGGAAATAAGCGCAGCCGAATTGCATTCTGTCCATCGCCTAGATTGTCGAATGACTTGCATGTAGAGATAAAGTTGACCAGATGCATATTTGGATCATCACCTGTAAGTCCACCGAATAATCCCTTGAGTTGCAATAACTGAATCATGGTGCTAGTGATGTTGAACTTGGCTCCGGGTGCCAATGGCGGGGGAATAATAGCTCCTGTGGCACCAGCTCCATCCAGATTGTCATCATCATCATCAAAGGGAATCTGCATAGCTCGGCATTCAGGCCAAAATCTTGCTTGACGATCTCTTCTATTTGCCGGTGTCGCCACCTCAGCATCACGCCTAGGGTTTAGTAGCTCATCATCACCTAAATCCTCATTATCAGGATCTGCTGCTCGCCCAGGGTTATTGATATTTTGTTGATGTACTTGGGCAGCGGCCAACGCAGCTAGTCTAGCCTGCTCCTGTTGAGTAGCCCTTCTCTCAATGTCACGTTGTGCATCCATCCTTCTAATAAGTTGCGGTTCAGGATTTATGGGTAATAATGGTTGTCCCAAACTTCGAGTATGGGGCATGCACTGAACAAAAACATAACTGCAGAAAACAAAAACAACAACTAAAAGTAAAGTACGAGAATCTTTGACCAAAGGGTCTAGTAATTATCACAAACTTAGTTGACAACCGTATTCCCCGACAACGGCGCCAAAATTTGATAACGCTCAAACTACAGCTCTCGTAAGAGTGTAAGCGGTCGTTGTCAAATATAGAACCCAACTGGGTTGGGTGTCGAATCCCACAGGGAATACTTGGTTACTAAGTAAGAAAAGATTATTAGACTTTTGGTGAAAGTTTCATAAAAAAAAGGGGGGATTGTAGCGTGAATTTAAGAGTATCAAAATAGTAACGTAAGAACGGAAAATAGAAGAGTAAAACAGATTGCTTGGTTGGTTTTGATTAATGAGAATTGAGAGTTAGAGTTATGTCCACCTTATGAGTTATACGTATCTTTTGACTATGAGTTATGTAGAATTCAGACATGCATGTGCTTATAGAGAATCGTATTCTATGGTAAATCCAGGCGTCTTTCGACCATCAAGGATTATTTCACTTTAACTCTTTCGAGCTTAAAGCGTATCTAATGGTACAGATTCTCCAAGAGGTTAATCCAGTTACGACACTAACTTTTTAACAGGGGTTGGTGCCTTATTACCTTGACATTATCTCTTTTCCAGACATGTGACTTTTCTTTCGAACAAGTTAATGCTATACTGGCGCATTCTATATGTTTGCAACCACAAGAATTTAGATTAAGATGAAGAGAATAATGATATAAGCAGCATACGTGTCAAGAATTCAAAAACTCATAGCAATAGATAGTGTCTCATAAGGCTTCCATAACCCCAACAGAGAAGTTTAGTTACTCATGAGTGCAACGGAAATCACAATAGACATTATTATCATACCAAAATAAGAGTCTAAAGTGAAGTATGCTTTGGTAGCGCTTGTGGCGTGAATTATTAACTGAGTTGGGGTCTAACCTGTGACCCCAGTTGGAAAGGTGTTAGCACCTTTCCAAGGGATACTAATAATGGCTGTGAGTTAACCCTCTCTGGCCGGAAAACTCATACGAGATGTATCAACCCTAGTCTGGCAGGAAGATATCTCAACCTACACTGGCTACATAGTTTTGTAATGCAGGGATTGCTATTAAGGGTCAAACCCTCTACTGGCAGAAATGCCCCCATCCCTAGGTTTGCTCGGTGTTGATACCTACTCTTAACTAAATAGAAATTGAACTAATTTCTAGAATGTACTAGGCTTCACTGAACTATTACTGATCGTACTAATTGACTGAACAGGACTGAGTTCACTGAGTTCTATAAACTGACTGAATACACTATTCGTGATACTAAGCTAAACTGTACTGATACTAAGTTTCACTGAGTTATGTAACTGACTGGGTACTACTGTTCATGACATTATTGAGGCTATTCTGTAACTACTATAGCTATAGGTAAACAACTAGTATTTTGGATATTGAATACCGTCAGGACTCGAAAGCATGGAAAGTAAAACATGAAATGATCTTAAAAAGCATAACAATAAATACTTGTTAACATTACATGAACCTAGGCATTTTGTCAAACACTTGAGATACATGAACTTGTACATGAATGGGTCCACATGATGACAACCATGATTTCACTATTCAATTCACATAGACATTCTATCAAACACTTGGGGAGCATGGTTATTTCACATGAGGATTGTTAAAACATGAACATCATGGATGCAAAAATCAATTGATATTTCAAAGATTTAACATGTAAATCACGTAATTCACCACACATGCTAATTTACTTTCATGAAACTTATAGTAAATCATGGATTAAAACCCAAATAATATCATGAATATGAATACAATCAAGTTTAACATAAAATTCATGAAAGCAATCAACTTGTAGTTTTAAAAGAGGTTCTTGATCTTCGACGGTGGAAGGAAACTCTTGGATGAACACCTAACATACTTGGTAATCAAATTCACAAAGATTGATGGTGTGTTCTTGAAGCTTGAACTTGAAATTGGATGCCCTAGGGTTTTGTTCTTGAGAAATTTTGAGAGAGAATGAGTGATTTAGCCTTTAGAGAGACTTAATCTCATGTTTTGGAGACCGATATAAGGTGAGAAAATGACCCAAATACCCCTTTAGAAATGAGTTTTTAATTATTAAAAATACGCCCAGCGACACGCATATCGACGCGCTGCGTTGATGGTGGTAAAGCGATGGCTGACGCATTGCATCGAGTTCACATTGGGTCACTAGAATTTGCACTGAGTGTTGGGTAAAATATCCATTGATGCGATGCATCGAGATTGCATCGACCCACTATTTTGGTCACCTAAACATGCTTCAAACGATGTTCGAAAAATATAAAACTTACCCGAAGTAACCTATTGGCACACCTACTCATGATTCAATCCAAAGATCGACATTTTAAGGTCATAAGGGTCACAAAATAAGATTTCCAAATTACGAAGGCTAAAAATAATTCTAAGTATATACACTTAGCTACAATTTTTAAGTCTAGGACCTCTTTTCATGCTCTAAAGGACTGAGTTAGTTAGAATTTTGTGGGGTATTACATTGTCTTTCTTGAAATTTAGCCTTAGTGGGCCCTTAAGTACACAAATAACAACAGAAGCTAGAGTAAATTCCAAGTGCAACACGGGTAATTTCTTTGATTAGATGGAGCCTTTATGGGCATTGATAATGACCAACCAATTCAACCATAATGTTGAAACATTTATTCCAGTAAAAAATATTATGACCACCAAATGACAATTAATTTGTGCCAAAAATGATATTTCAACGTGTGTATTCTTTATACGCTGTCAGCATACACATTCGCATCAGCCACTTATTGGTTATTTTTGTCGGTCTTTAAAATAATTCTATTTCATTTTTGGTAGTGTAACGATTGCTTTTGATAAAAATCTCTTATGCACGAGGAAAATGACTTTTAAAACTATTTGGTGGAAAGAGTTCAAATTCAAATGGTAATTTTAAGTCCTTGTGAGAGAATGGTAATGCTGGTGGCAAGAAGAGATGTGAATTGTATGCTTGTAATAATGACTAATTAATAAAGACGGGTTTAAATTAGGGGAAACGACATGGGCTGGTCATTTTAAGAAAAAAGGCCTACAATTTAAAAATGTAGACAATTTAGCCAGTCGGCCCAATTTATTTCTCTTTTTTAGCCATGTGGCCCAATTGGACACATGCAGTCTCTATACTCAATTGATACAGTTTTATACCGCATGGATACACTTTTATACTACATTGATACACTTTTTAAAAAAGAGAAAGGAAATTTTATGCAAACACATGCAGTCCCTATACCCAATTGATATTCTTTTATACCACATTGATACACTTTTGTAATAAGAGAGTAGGGAAACCTATGCATGCATATGCAGTATCCATACACCCAATTGATACTCTCTTATACTAGATTGATACACTTATATACCACATCGATACAATATATTTACCACATAAATACACCCTTTACAAAGAAAATCTACGCAAGTATATACAATAATTGCAACTAAATATTGTATAGAATGTATAGAAATCATGTAATTGTCATATTGAATGGGTATGTAACTATAAAATTATAGCACAAAATATATTTTTTATGGTGTATACAACTTATATCATTGTTATATAAAAACATAAAAATAAAATAAATAGCATCATCAACTAGCTAGAAAAGAATAACTACAAACTTCTTTTCGAAACATGTGACTTTTCTTTCGAACAAGTTAATGCTATACTGGCGTATTCTATATGTTTGCAACCACAAGAATTTAGATTAAGATGAAGAGAATAATGATATAAGCAGCATACGTGTCAAGAATTCACAAACTCATAACAATAGATAGTGTCTCATAAGGCTTCCATAACCCCAACAGAGAAGTTTAGCGACTCATGAGTGCAACGGAAATCACAATAGACATTATTATCATACCAAAATAAGAGTCTAACGTGAATTATGCTTTGGTAGCGCTTGTGGCGTGAATTCCTTGCAAGTAGCGTTTCTCTTGTTGTGAAAATTTAGAAGTCGATGAAGAGAAAGTAATAAGAATTAATTTAATGAGAATGAATTGAAAGTGTTGAATGAATAATAAAAAGTAATTGATTGAAGAAGTATGAAGTATGAAAAACTTCAGCAAAATAGGGTATTTATAATACCCATATCGTATTCCTACTAGGCTACTGCATACTTATCCTAATCCTAATAAGTTACTGCATCATTATCCTAATCCTACTAAGTTACTGCTGATCCCCAAAGTCTTTGGAAATGCTATTTTTACCCGGGACAGGTTTTCCATGCGTCACTTTTAGTCCCTAGGCGTCCAAGCTCTGCTTTCCTTCTTTCGTGAAGCTTTCTTTGGCGTCAAGTTATCCACAAAATGCTGAAATCCTCATCATTTATACTTGAAAACTTGCTAATCACGTTTGTTAGCTCACTTACAGGAAAGAGGACTAAAAGTGCATGGATTATGTATTTTGTCCTCAAAACTTAGCTAAAATATGGGTAAATTAAGGTACTTTAGGCGTGTAAATACTCCTATCATCAGCACCCCACACTTAAAGCTTTGTTCGTCCTTGAAAAAAATATCATGTCCATAGAAACATCTACTTAGGGTTTCAAAGTAACACACAAAATATTCATCGAGACAGGCATAACAATTATTAACAAAGAGTAGTTTTGTAATCACTACTAGAAACAATTCAACCTATAATATAGACTCGTGATGGTGGTTAATTTGTATTCAAGAAGTTAAGGAACAAAGAATCATGCACGACTACCCAAAACTCATCAACCATGTGTTTCTCACACAAGATATTACCCATAATCACTCACAAGTATTGTATATATTTCGAACATGGGTATAAGATTTTCCTTGCTCTCACTCACACAAAGAATTCATATATTGCAACTAATGACCATAGGCTTGCCCTTAGTGTAATGCTCCACTAAATATCAGAATGCTAAGCTTAGGATGAAATAGGCTTTTACAGGTTGTAATGTAGGCTAAGGGACGGGTAGGACTATTTTGGCCAGAAATAGTGACTATGTTCCTAAGCGCTTTAATACATCACATTATGCCATTAACACTTTCTTTCAAACAACCTTTCTACTTTCTTTTAATCTACCACCCCTTCTCACCTCTTTTGTTATTCAATTTTGAACAGAATTAACTTTTTATTTTCCTTTTCCTTTTTCTTTTTTTTTTAAAACACACCTCTATGATAACCATTCTTTTTCATAATGAATTCAAGTGCCAATTCACTTTAAGGCACTACTCTCACCCAATTTTCTCTTATTTTGTCACATGACTTTGCAATTTAAAGCACTTAGGAATTTGGATCAAAATATGGTCTTGAAAAAAAATGGATTGGGCTTACATATGAGGCTGTCAAAGAAAATAGGCTTAAGGCTTAAAGGGGGTTATCTAGGATGATGTCCATGGGTAGATAAAATGAAGGTAAACAATCATAGGTTGCCAAAGAAATTCCTAAATCATCTTCTAAACTCACACTCTTTATTTCGCTTTACATACATACCAGGCAAGTTCTCGCATCAGCCACAAACACAGAATATACTATTGCCTCACACACACAAGGCACATGGTCGACTTTATTGGGAGTAGTATAGACTCTTGACCCAAAAGATGAAGGAATTGCACCACACAATTATCACACAATGAGTCACATTTAGAGCCTAAACGTCTCAATAGTAATGATTGTATCATAGACTCTTGTCACAATACCATGCTGCCTATCAGAGCAATTTTATGCAAAATTTTAACAACAATTTTGTTTTAAAAAATTTGACTACTAAAAAATAAAACAAATAGACATAAATAAGCAAATGCAGGTAAGGAAGTATAGCATACAAATACCAGTACCCCATACTTAGATGGGACACACTGTCCTCAGTGGAAAATAAATAAGAAGAACCTGGATTAGTCGGACTCCTCCTCTATGTCTAGGGTCATACCCCCTTCATCGAAATCATCATCGGAGTCGTCTTCATCCGAATTCTCCTTCACGTCAGAGTCTGGCATTCGGCGATCACCACGGTTGGCACATCGTCATCGAGAGGTTCCTCAAAAAATACACCTACTCCACACATCGCCCTCGCATGCTCATTCATTGGGTAGTCATAATCCATCTATTGGAGCTCTACAGCAGTTGGAATATGACCCCCACTCATCATGGTAAACCTCGTCATGCCATATAAATGGAGGAAGAAGCTTTTGTCGCGAGCATGTCTTTCTGCAGTGGTAAGGTTGACGCCATGCGTGGATTCAACATCTTTAACCTTTGTGAGGTCAACCTTCTTCGGGTTATGTGGAAGCTTATGATCAGTTGGTTCCTCTTCGATGTCCTCCTTCCTCAATATTGCAGTCAACAGATTGCCAAAGCTGAAGTAGGACCTCTTGTGCAGTCTAGCCTTACGCATTGTAGATCGAATAATTGCCCCAATATTGATAGGGACATTCGTCATCAATGCGTACTCCAAGCACACTCTATCTTATGTTGTCTTTGTGTATTGTGTCCCTGGAATCAGGCAAGAGTTGACTATTCGCAACCATATCCTAGCTTCCCTATTTAAGGAAGCATATGGGAAGGTGTTGTGCCGACCGGTGTCCTTGTGTCTGCTCCATCGTGCCATAGATCTTGGTCCACACAATGTGTGTCTAATTGCCCTGTACGGAGGTCTGTTATACAACTCTTTGAGTGGTGATGGATCAATAGATGGCAAACCTAGAAAAGAGTTGAAGAACTCCGCAGTTAGTTGAAGGACTTAACCCCAAATCTTTTCTTCACTCCCTGTAGTTTTTGGTGACCAGTTGGCATAGAATTCTTGTGTTAAATCGAGATTGCACTCTCCCATATCTCGGAAGATGAAATCAAGATGTAACGCCATTATCTTGTCCAACATACGGGGTTCTTTCTTTGCTAGGCTCTCCTAGTGTATCAACTCCACATGAACATATTTTTTCTCTTTATTGTTCCTATACCACTCCTTTCCTTCCTCCTTTAGGACCCATTTTATTCCGAACATGCGGCGAGGTATTTGCAGTGAGGAGGATTCTCCTTGCTCTTTTCGTCCCCTTTTCTGGCCTTTTTGTGAAGTGGTTGCTTTTTCTTTTCCTTGTACATGTCAATTTCCTTAGCCATGTCAATTCTGCAAAGGTATGACAGTGTATAAGAATTAAATACAATTTGGAAACAATTCAAGAGTATCCTTACGTATCCTTTCACTTACTTAGTTGTATCACAACAAATCAACCACATTCAAATCACCAATCCTACTTAAAGATTTAACAATTTATTATAGGCATAGTAGTGTAGTACTTAAAGATATATAAGAAGAACAAAGAAGTACTTACTTAATTCATGGCCTTTGGAAGATGTTCTTGCAAAGTAAAAGAGCAAAAAGGTAAATTTTTGAGAGAATTTGGAGAGGTAGGCGGCGCCTAGGTTGAAGTTACAATGCAATTTTGTGTTAAGACTAAGGTTCTATTTATAGGACAAGCTTGGATCGGGTTTTGACCCATTTGGAATCGAATTTGGAGACCAAAAGTGACCATAGGCGGCGCATAATGCTTTGCCTCTGCTTGGCATAGGCGACGCCTTTTGCAAAGCATTATTGAGCATAGGCGGCGCCTATGCTATGGAATTGTTAGGCATAGGCGGCGCCTATGCCATGGCATACTAGATTCAGAGACAAAAGGCTTTTGCATAGGCAGCGCCTATGCTATGGCATTGTTGAGCATAGGCGGCGCCTATGCCATGGCATTGTTGAATCCGAGAGCTTAGGACATAGCATAGGCCTTGCCTTGTTCGTGGTCTAGATTTACATAGGCCTTGCCTTGGTCTTTGCCTATATTTTCATAGGCAATGCCTAACCCATAGCCTTTTGCTTCTTCATTCCTAACTTACCACTTTCAACATACAATACTTCCAAATTAAAATTTGAAACCAATCTCCTCCTTTATACCTCTTGCACCTACATTTACTCAAAAACAACGAAAATGATTAGAACGATGGGTTGCCTCCCATCAAGCGCCTTAGTTTTGGTCGTGGCTCGTTAAAATCCTAAGAAAACAAAACAACAAAAACATTTAAAAATGATGGGTTGCCTCCCATCAAGCGCTTGATTTATTATCGCGGCACGACATAGCTATCTCGATTACTTAGACTTCATCGAGATAGATGGTGGATCGTTTTCTGAATGGATTCAGACAACAATGAGGCTTACTTGTAGGCATGCAATCTTCTTTGAGATGACCCTTGTGCATACATATCCCAGGCGGGATACCAATTATATCATCAATAGTCCAACCCATAGCTCTCTTGTATCTCTTCAGAGCAGAGATGAGAGCCTCTACGTGCTATTCACTTAAATCATCCACCACACTCACAGGAAGTGTATCTCCAGTTCTCAAGAGCACATACCTTAGATAATTGGGGAGCTCTTTCGATTCTAGCACTGGGGGCTCTTCAATGGAAGTCTTTGCTGTTGGTGACGGTTGATTTTTACGATCAAGGTCCGGCTGCTTAGGAGTATGAGAATAGAACCCTATTTCTGTTAGAGCACACATAGTTTCTTCATGTTCTTGAGCCTCCTCACGCTCAAAGTTCAGCAGCTCATCAGATAGTGACTCATCAGTAAACTGCTTTTCTACAGATAATTCTTTGTCATCCTTATAATTAACTTCAGCTACAGAGAACACATCCATATCTTTGGGCTGCTTCATTGCTTTGCATACATCAAAACGGACCACTTCGTCATTCAACTGAAATAAAAGCTCATTAGCTCTCATGTCAATAAGCACACTTTCAGTTGCGAGGAAAGGGCGTCCTAAGATTATGGGAACTTCAAAATTCACCTCGCAATCCAAAATAACAAAGTTTGCAGGAAAGATGAAGGTGGAAACCTTCACCAACACATCATTTAAGATACCAACAGGTCATTTTATCAACCTATCTGCCATCATGATCCGCATATTGGTTGGTGTAGGGTTGCCCAACCCCAACTTTCTGTAGACGGATAGTGGCATCAAATTGATGCTTGCTCCCAAATTGCACAATGCCTTAGCAAAATTCGTTGATTCAACCGTGCAAGGAATAGTGAAAGCACTAGGGTCTGCCTTTTTCTGTACTAAGGACCTTGTGGCAATTGCACTGCAATAATGAAAAACATCTGTCAACTCAACACTTGCTGCCCGCTTCTTTGTTAAAAGATCCTTCATAAATTTTGCGTAGCCAGGCATCTGTTCTAGTGCCTCAACCAATGGAACATTAATGGTCAGCTGTTTTAACATTGACATGAATTTATTGAACTTGGTATCATCAACTCTCTTTTTTAATCTTTGAGGAAAAGGTGGTGGTGGAAGGGGAATAGTTTTCTCCACGACTTTCTTTTCATCTTGCTTCGGATTGACAATCTTTTCAGGCTGTGGACGCAGAGGGGTGACGTCTTTGACGTCTTCTTCAGCTTCTTCGGCGGCTGCTGCATTATTTGTGGTATCATCGGCCACTTTCTTGCTTTGGGATGAATTTTCCAGCACCTTACCACTCCTAGTAGTAATGGCCATGCCTGTTGCATCATTCCTTGGGTTTTGCATTGTGTCGCTAGGTAAGGTGCCAGCTTTTCTTTGATTTAATATGGCTGAAATTTGACTCAATTGTTGCTCCAGCTGTCTTATTGAAGTGGAATGTGAGTCAACCAATTGCTTTATTGAGGCCAAATCATTTATTACCTCAGTTACTCCCGTGCTGGTTGCCTCCACACCTTCCAACAGTTTAGCCATCATATCTTCCATGGACATATTTCCAGAACCAGATGTAGTGGTGTCACGTCTTCCTGGGGAACATACAGACCACTCTTGTCAGTCTTGTTCTTCCAACTTCCTTGATCACAGTCCTTGTTTCCAGATTTATCATAATAGTTCCGACCTTGGTTTCCTTGGGCATTGCCTCGGAAACCCCCCTGATTGTTCACGTAGTTGGCTTCTTCCTCAGAATGATATTCCTCTCTTCCTTTTGACGCAACTGCTTTGACTTTCGGTCTTCCCTGATAATAGATGCTTTGTAAGAAGATCCATCTGTGTTTTCATGTGCGCCATATCTTGATCACGTTCTTCTTCTCTTCTCCTTTGTTCTGCAGTCATACTAATAGATATAGTGGGGCTTGTTACCTCAGAATCCCTGGTATGCCACGCCCTACTTTGCTTTGTCATCCGGTCTAGCATATCGCTTGCCTGAACAAAGGTGAGGTCCATGAATGATCCACCCGCCGCATTATCCACCACTGGTTTAGTTACTGAATTCAAGGATCTGTATAATATCTCCATCAAGTGGACATTGGTCATGTGATGGTTTGGGCACCGCATAATCTTCTTCTTGAATCTCTCCCATGTTTCGTGGAGGGCTTCAGTTGGAAGCTGATGAAAGTTGCTAATTTCATCTCTCAATTGTGCTCTTTTGGATGGCGGAAAGAATGTTTCTAGGAAAGCGTCTTTCAATTTCCTCCAATTTGTAATAGAATCAGGAGTCAACCCGTTCAACCATAGAGTTGCCTCCCCAGATAGAGACAATGGAAATAAGTGCAGCCGAATTGCATTCTGTCCAACGCCTGGATTGTTGAATGACTTGCATGTAGAGATAAAGTTGACCAGATGCATATTTGGATCATCACCTGTAATTCTACCAAATAATCCCTTGAATTGCAATAACTGAATCATGGTGCTAGTGATGATGAACTTGGCTCCGGGTGCCAATGGCGGGGGAATAATAGCTCCTGTGGCACCAGATCCATCCAGATTGTCATCATCATCATCAAAGGGAATCTGCATAGCTCGGCATTAAGGCCAAAATCTTGCTTGACGATCTCTTCTGTTTGTCGGTGTCGCCACCTCAGCATCACGCCTAGGGTTTAGTAGCTCATCTTCACCTAAGTCCTCATTATCTGGATCTGCTGCTTGCCCAGGGTTATCGATATTCTGTTGATGTACTTGGGCAGCGGCCAACGCAGCTAGTCTATCCTGCTCGTGTTGAGCAGCCCTTCTCTCAATGTTACGTTGTGCATCCATCCTTCCAATAAGTTGCGGTTCAGGATTTATGGGTAATAATGGTTGTCCCGAACTTCGAGTATAGGGCATGCACTGAACAAAAAAATAACTGCAGAAAACAAAAACAACAACTAAAAGTAAAGTACGAGAATCTTTGACCAAAGGGTCTAGTAATTATCACAAACTTAGTTGACAACCGTATTCCTCGGCAACGACGCCAAAATTTGATAACGCTCAAACTACAGCTCTCGTAAGAGTGTAAGCGGTTGTTGTCAAATATAGAACCCAACTGGGTTGGGTGTCGAATCCCACAAGGAATACTTGGTCACTAAGTAAGCAAAGATTATTAGACTTTTGGTGAAAGTTTCATAAAAAAAAGGGGGGATTGTAGCGTGAATTTAAGAGTATCAAAATAGTAACGTAAGAACGGAAAATAGAAGAGTAAAACGGATTGCTTGGTTGGTTTTGATTAATGAGAATTGAGAGTTAGGGTTATGTCCACCTTATGAGTTATACGTATCTATTGACTATGAGTTATGCGGAATTCTGACATGCATGCGCTTATACAGAATCGTATTCTATGGTAAATCTAGGCATCTTTCGACCATCAAGGATTATTTCACTTTAACTCTTTCGAGCTTAAAGCGTATCTAATGGTACAGATTCTCCAAGAGGTTAATCCAGTTACGACACTAACTTTTTAACAGGGTTTGTGCCCTATTACCTTGACATTATCTCTTTTCCAGACATGTGACTTTTCTTTCGAACAAATTAATGCTATACTGGCGTATTCTATATGTTTGCAACCACAAGAATTTAGATTAAGATGAAGAGAATAATGATATAAGCAGCATACGTGTCAAGAATTCACAAACTCATAGCAATAGATAGTCTCATAAGGCTTCCATAACCCCAACAGAGAAGTTTAGCTACTCATGAGTGCAACGAAAATCACAATAGACATTATTATCATACCAAAATAAGAGTCTAACGTGAAGTATGCTTTGGTAGCGCTTGTGGCGTGAATTCCTTGCAAGTAGCGTTTCTCTTGTTGTGAAAATTTAGAAGTCGATGAAGAGAAAGTAATAAGAATTAATTGAAAGAGAATGAATTGAAAGTGTTGAATGAATAATAAAAAGTAATTGATTGAAGAAGTATGAAGTATGAAAAACTTCAGCAAAATAGGGTATTTATAATACCCATATCGTATTCCTACTAGGCTACTACGTACTTATCCTAATCCTAATAAGTTACTGCATCATTATCCTAATCCTACTAAGTTACTGCTGATCCCCAAAGTCTTTGGAAATGCTGTTTTTGCCCGGGACAGGTTTTCCATGCGTCACTTTTAGTCCCTAGGCGTCCAAGCTCTGCTTTCCTTCTTTCGTGAAGCTTCCTTTGGCGTCAAGTTATCCAAAAAATGCTGAAATCTTCATCATTTATACCTGAAAACTTGCTAATCACGTTTGTTAGCTCACTTACAGGAAAGAGGACTAAAAGTGCATGAATTATGTATTTTGTCCTCAAAACTTAGCTAAAATATGGGTAAATTAAGGTACTTTAGGCGTGTAAATACGCCTATCATCAACACCCCACACTTAAAGCTTTGTTCGTCCTCGAACAAAATATTATGTCCATATAAACATCTACTTAGGGTTTCAGAGTAACACACAAAATATTCATCAAGACAGGCATAGCAATTACTAACAAATAGTAGTTTTCTAATCACTACTAGAAACAATTCAACCTCTAATATAGACTCGTGATTGTGGTTAATTTGTATTGAAGAAGTTAAGGCACAAAGAATCATACACGACTACCCAAAACTCATCAACCATGTGTGTCTCACACAAGATATTACCCATAATCACTCACAAGTATTGTATATATTTCGAACATGGGTATAAGATTTTCCTTGCTCTCACTCTCACAAAGAATTCATATGTTGCAACTGATGACCATAGGCTTGCCCTTAGTGTAATACTCCACTAAATATCAGAATGCTAAGCTTAGGATCAAATAGGTCTTTTACAGGTTGTAATGTAGGCTAAGGGACGGGTAGGACTATTTTGGCCAGAAATAGAGACTATGTTCCTAAGCGCTTTAATACATCACATTATGCCATTAACACTTTCTTTCAAACAACCTTTCTACTTTCTTTTAATCTACCACCCCTTCTCACCTCTTTTGTTATTCAATTTTGAACAGAATTAACTTTTTAATTTCCTTTTCATTTTTCTCTCTTCTTTTTTTTAAAACACACCTCTATGATAACCATTCTTTTTCATAATGAATTCAAGTACCAATTCACTTTAAGGCACTACTCTCACCCAATTTCCTCTTATTTTGTCACATGACTTTGCAATTTAAAGCACTTAGGAATTTGGATCAAATTATGGTCTTGAAAAAAAAATGGATTGGGCTTACATATGAGGCTATCAAAGAAAATAGGCTTAAGGCTCAAAGGGGGTTATCTAGGATGATGTCCATGGGTAGATAAAATGAAGGTAAACAATCATAGGTTGCCAAAGAAATGCCTAAATCATCTCCTAAACTCACACTCTTTATTTAGCTTTACATACATACCAGGAAAGTTCTAGCATCAGCCACAAACACAGAATATACTATTGCCTCACACACACAAGGCACATGGTCGACTTTATTGGGAGTAGTATAGACTCTTGACCCAAAAGATGAAGGAATTTCACCACACAATTATCACACAATGAGTCACATTTAGAGCCTAAACGTCTCAATAGTAGTGATTGTATCACAGACTCTTATCACAATACCATGCTGCCTATCAGAACAATTTTATGCAAAATTTTAACAACAATTTTTTTTTAAAAAATTTGACTACTAAAAAATAAAACAAATAAACATAAATAAGCAAATGCAGGTAAGGAAGTATAGCATACAAATACCAGTACCCCATACTTAGACGGGACACACTGTCCTCAGTGGAAAATAAATAAGAAGAACCTGGATTAGTCGGACTCCTCCTCTATGTCTAGGGTCATACCCCCTTCATCGGAATCATCATCGGAGTCGTCGTCATCCGAATTCTCCTCCATGTCGGAGTCTGGCATTCGGCGATCACCACGGTTGGCACATCGTCATCGAGAGGTTCCTCAAAAAATACACCTACTCCACACATCGCCCTCGTATGCTCATTCATTGTGTAGTCATAATCCAGCTATTGGAGCTCTTCAACAGTTGGAACATGACCCCCGCTCATCATGGTAAACCTCGTCATGCCATATAAATGGCGGAAGAAGCTTTCGTCGTGAGCATGTCTTTCTGCAGTGGTAAGGTTGACGCCATGCGTGGATTCAACATCTTTAACTTTTGTGAGGTCAACCTTCTTCGGTTTGTGTGGAAGCTTATGATCAGTCGGTTCCTCTTCGATGTCCTCCTTCCTCAATATTGCAGTCAACAGATTGCCAAAGCTGAAGTGGGACCTCTTGTGCAACCTAGCCTTACGCATTGTAGATCGAATAATTGCCCCAATATTGATAGGGACATTCGTCATCAATGCGTACACCAAGCACACTCTATCTCATGTTATCTTTGTGTATTGTGTCCCTGGAATCAGGCAAGAGTTAACTATTCGCAACCATATCCTAGTTTCCCTATTTAAGGAAGCATATGGGAAGGTGTTGTGCCGACCAGTGTCCTTGTGTCTGCTCTATCATGCCATAGATCTTGGTCCACACAACGTGTGTCTAATTGCCCTGTACGGAGGTTTGTTATACAACTCTTTGAGTGGTAATGGATTAATAGATGGCAAACCTAGAAAAGAGTTGAAGAACTCCGCATTTAGTTGAAGGACTTAACCCCGAATCTTTACTTCACTCCCTGTAGTTTTTGATGACCAGTTGGCATAGAATTCTCTTGTTAAATTGAGATTGCACTCTCCCATATCTCGAAAGATGAAATCAAGATGTAACACCATTATCTTGGCCAACATACGGGGTTCTTTCTTTGCTAGGCTCTCCTTGTGTATCAACTCCACATGAACATATTTTTTCTCTTTATTGTTCCTATACCACTCCTTTCCTTCCTCCTTTAGGACCCATTTTATTCCGAACATGCGGCGAGGTATTTGCAGCGAGGAGGATTCTCCTTGCTCTTTTCATCCCCTTTTCTGGCCTTTTTGTGAAGTGGTTGCTTTTTCTTTTCCTTGCACATGTCAATTTCCTTGGCCATGTCAATTCTGCAAAGGTATGACAGTGTATAAGAATTAAATACAAGTTGGAAACAATTCAAGAGTATCCTTATGTATCCTTTCACTTACTTAGTTGTATCACAACAAATCAACCACATTCAAAATCAGCAATACTACTTCAAGATTTAACAATTTATTATAGGTGTAGTAGTGTAGTAATTAAATATATATAAGAAGAATAAAGAAGTACTTACTTAATTCATGGCCTTTGGAAGATGCTCTTGCAAAGTAAAAGAGCAAAAAGGAAAATTTTTGAGAGAATTTGGAGAGGTAGGCGGCGCCTAGGTTGAAGTTGCAATTCAATTTTGTGTTAAGACTAAGGTTCTATTTATAGGACAAGCTTGGGTCGGGTTTTGACCCATTTGGAATCGAATTTGGAGACCAAAAGTGACCATAGGCGGCGCATAATGCTTTGCCTATGCTTGGCATAGGCGACACCTTTTGGAAAGCATTATTGAGCATAGGCGGCGCCTATGCTATGGCATTGTTAGGCATAGGCGGCGCCTATGCCATGGCATACTAGATTCAGAGACAAAAGGCTTTTGCATAGGCGGCGCCTATGCTTTGGCATTGTTGAGCATAGGCGGCGCCTATGCCATGGCATTGTTGAATCCGAGAGCTTAGGACATAGCATAGGCCTTGCCTTGTTCGTGGCCTAGATTTACATAGGCCTTGCCTTGGTCTTTGCCTATATTTTCATAGGTAATGCCTAACCCATAGCCTTTTGCTTCTTCATTCCTAACTTACCACCTTCAACATACAATACTTCCAAATCAAAATTTGAAACCAATCTCCTCCTTTACACCTCTTGGACCTACATTTACTCAAAAACAACAAAAACGATTAGAACGATGGGTTGCATCCCATCAAGTGCCTTAGTTTTGGTCGTGGCTCGATAAAATCCTAGGAAAACAAAACAACAAAAACATTTAAAAACGATGGGTTGCCTCCCATCAAGCGCTTGATTTATCGTCGCGGCATGACATAGCTATCTCAATTACTTAGACTTCATCGAGATAGATGGTGGATCATTTTCTGAATGGATTCAGACAACAATGAGGCTTACTTGTAGGCATGCAATCTTCTTTGAGATGACCCTTGTGCATACATATCCCAGACGGGATACCAATTATATCATCAATAGTCAAACCCATAGCTCTCTTGTATCTCTTCAGAGTAGAGATGAGAGCCTCTACGTGCTATTCACTTAAATCATCCACCACACTCACAGGAAGTGTATCTCCAGTTCTCAAGAACGCATACCTTAGATAATTGGGGAGCTCTTTCGATTCTAGCACTGGGGGCTCTTCAATGGAAGTCTTTGCTGTTGGTGACGGTTGATTCTTACGATCAAGGTCCGGCTGCTTAGGAGTATGAGAATAGGACCCTATTTCTGTTAGAGAACACATAGTTTCTTCATGTTCTTGAGCCTCCTCACGCTCAAAGTTCAGCAGCTCATCAGATAGTGACTCATCAGTAAGCTGCTTTTCTACAAATAATTCTTTGTCATCCTTATAATTAACTTCAGCTACAGAGAACACATCCATATATTCGGGCTTCTTCATTGCTTTGCATACATCAAAACAGACCACTTCGTCATTCAATCGAAATAAAAGCTCATTAGCTCTCATGTCAATAAGCACACTTTCAGTTGCGAGGAAAGGGCGTCCTAAGATTATGGGAACTTCAGAATTCACCTCGTAATCCAAAATAACAAAGTCTGCAGGAATGATGAAGGTGGAAACCTTCACCAACACATCATTTAAGATACCAACAGGTCGTTTTATCGACCTATCTGCCATCACGAGCCGCATATTGGTTGGTGTAGGGTCGCCCAACCCCAACTTTCTGTAGACGGATAGTGGCATCAAATTGATGCTTGCTCCCAAATTGCACAATGCCTTAGCAAAATTCATAGATCCAACCGTGCAAGGAATAGTGAAAGCACCAGGGTCTGCCTTTTTCTGTACTAAGGACCTTGTGGCAACTGCACTGCAATGATGAAAAACATCTGTCAACTCAACACTTGCTGCCCGCTTCTTTGTTAAAAGATCCTTCATAAATTTTGCGTAGCCAAGCATCTGCTCTAGTGCCTCAACCAATGGAACATTAATGGTCAGCTGTTTTAACATTGACATAAATTTATTGAACTTGGTATCATCAGCTCTCTTTTTTAATCTTTGAGGAAAAGGTGGTGGTGGAAGGGGAATAGTTTTCTCCACGACTTTCTTTTCATTTTGCTTCGGATTGGCAATCTTTTCGGGCTGTGGACGCTGAGGGGTGACGTCTTTGACGTCTTCTTCAGCTTCTTCGGTGGCTGCTGCATTATTTGTGGTATCATCGGCCACTTGCTTGCTTTGGGATGAAGTTTCCAGCACCTTACCACTCCTGGTAGTAATGGCCATGCATGTTCCATCATTCCTTGGGTTTTGCACTGTGTCGCTAGGTAAGGTGCTAGCTTTTCTTTGATATAATATGGCTGAAATTTGACTCAATTGTTGCTCCAGCTGTCTTATTGAAGTGGAATGTGAGTCAACCAATTGCTTCATTGAGGCCAAATCATTTATTACCTCAGTTACTCCCGTGCTGGTTGCCTCCACTCCTTTCAACAGCTTAGCCATCATATCTTCCATGGACATATTTCCAGAACCAGATGTAGTGGTGTCACGTCTTCCTGGGGGAACATACAGACCACTCTTGTCAGTCTTGTTCTTCCAACTTCCTTGATCACGGTCCTTATTTCCAGATTTATCATAATAGTTCCGACCTTGGTTTCCTTGGGCATTGCCTCGGAAACCCCCCTGATTGTTCACGTAGTTGGCTTCTTCCTCAGAATCAGATTCCTCTCTTCCTTTTGACGCAACTGCTTTGACTTTCGGTCTTCCCTGATAATAGATGCTTTGTAAGAAGATCCATCTGTGTTTTCATGTGCGCCATATCTTGATCACGCTCTTCTTCTCTTCTCCTTTGTTCTGCAGTTATAACAATAGATATAGTGGGGCTTGTTACCTCAGAATCCCTGGTATGCCACGCCCTACTTTGCTTTGTCATCCGGTCTAGCATATCGCTTGCCTGAACAAAGGTGAGGTCCATGAATGATCCACCCGCCGCATTATCCACCACTGGTTTAGTTACTGAATTCAAGGATCTGTATAATATCTCCATCAAGTGGACATTGGTCATGTGATGGTTTGGGCACCGCATAATCTTCTTCTTGAATCTCTCCCATGTTTCGTGGAGGGCTTCAGTTGGAAGCTGATAAAAGTTGCTAATTTCATCTCTCAATTGTGCTCTTTTGGATGGCGGAAAGAATCTTTCTAGGAAAGCATCTTTCAATTGCCTCCAATTTGTAATAGAATCAGGAGTCAACCCGTTCAACCATAGAGTTGCCTCCCCAGATAGAGACAATGGAAATAAGCGCAGCCGAATTGCATTCTGTCCATCGCCTAGATTGTCGAATGACTTGCATGTAGAGATAAAGTTGACCAGATGCATATTTGGATCATCACCTGTAAGTCCACCGAATAATCCCTTGAGTTGCAATAACTGAATCATGGTGCTAGTGATGTTGAACTTGGCTCCGGGTGCCAATGGCGGGGGAATAATAGCTCCTGTGGCACCAGCTCCATCCAGATTGTCATCATCATCATCAAAGGGAATCTGCATAGCTCGGCGTTCAGGCCAAAATCTTGCTTGACGATCTCTTCTATTTGCCGGTGTCGCCACCTCAGCATCACGCCTAGGGTTTAGTAGCTCATCATCACCTAAATCCTCATTATCAGGATCTGCTGCTCGCCCAGGGTTATTGATATTTTGTTGATGTACTTGGGCAGCGGCCAACGCAGCTAGTCTAGCCTGCTCCTGTTGAGTAGCCCTTCTCTCAATGTCACGTTGTGCATCCATCCTTCTAATAAGTTGCGGTTCAGGATTTATGGGTAATAATGGTTGTCCCAAACTTCGAGTATGGGGCATGCACTGAACAAAAACATAACTGCAGAAAACAAAAACAACAACTAAAAGTAAAGTACGAGAATCTTTGACCAAAGGGTCTAGTAATTATCACAAACTTAGTTGACAACCGTATTCCCCGACAACGGCGCCAAAATTTGATAACGCTCAAACTACAGCTCTCGTAAGAGTGTAAGCGGTCGTTGTCAAATATAGAACCCAACTGGGTTGGGTGTCGAATCCCACAGGGAATACTTGGTTACTAAGTAAGCAAAGATTATTAGACTTTTGGTGAAAGTTTCATAAAAAAAGGGGGGGATTGTAGCGTGAATTTAAGAGTATCAAAATAGTAACGTAAGAACGGAAAATAGAAGAGTAAAACAGATTGCTTGGTTGGTTTTGATCAATGAGAATTGAGAGTTAGAGTTATGTCCACCTTATGAGTTATACGTATCTATTGACTATGAGTTATGTAGAATTCAGACATGCATGTGCTTATAGAGAATCGTATTCTATGGTAAATCCAGGCGTCTTTCGACCATCAAGGATTATTTCACTTTAACTCTTTCGAGCTTAAAGCGTATCTAATGGTACAGATTCTCCAAGAGGTTAATCCAGTTACGACACTAACTTTTTAACAGGGGTTGGTGCCTTATTACCTTGACATTATCTCTTTTCCAGACATGTGACTTTTCTTTCGAACAAGTTAATACTATACTGGCGTATTCTATATGTTTGCAACCACAAGAATTTAGATTAAGATGAAGAGAATAATGATATAAGCAGCATACGTGTCAAGAATTCAAAAACTCATAGCAATAGATAGTGTCTCATAAGGCTTCCATAACCCCAACAGAGAAGTTTAGCTACTCATGAGTGCAACGGAAATCACAATAGACATTATTATCATACCAAAATAAGAGTCTAAAGTGAAGTATGCTTTGGTAGCGCTTGTGGCGTGAATGATTAACTGAGTTAGGGTCTAACCTGTGACCCCAGTTGGAAAGGTGTTAGCACCTTTCCAAGGGATACTAATAATGGCTGTGAGTTAACCCTCTCTGGCCGGAAAACTCATACGAGATGTATCAACCCTAGTCTGGCAGGAAGATATCTCAACCTATACTGGCTACATAGTTTTGTAATGCAGGGATTGCTATTAAGGGTCAAACCCTCTACTGGCAGAAATGCCCCCATCCCTAGGTTTGCTCGGTGTTGATCCCTACTCTTAACTAAATAGACATTGAACTAATTTCTAGAATGTACTAGGCTTCACTGAACTATTACTGATCGTACTAATTGACTGAACAGGACTGAGTTCACTGAGTTCTATAAACTGACTGAATACACTATTCGTGATACTAAGCTAAACTGTACTGATACTAAGTTTCACTGAGTTATGTAACTGACTGGGTACTACTGTTCATGACATTATTGAGGCTATTCTGTAACTACTATAGCTATAGGTAAACAACTAGTATTTTGGATATTGAATACCGTCAGGACTCGAAAGCATGGAAAGTATAACATGAAATGATCTTAAAAAGCATAACAATAAATACTTGTTAACATTACATGAACCTAGGCATTTTGTCAAACACTTGAGATACATGAACTTGTACATGAATGGGTCCACATGATGACAACCATGATTTCACTATTCAATTCACATAGACATTCTATCAAACACTTGGGGAGCATGGTTATTTCACATGAGGATTGTTAAAACATGAACATCATGGATGCAAAAATCAATTGATATTTCAAAGATTTAACATGTAAATCACGTAATTCACCACACATGCTAATTTACTTTCATGAAACTTATAGTAAATCATGGATTAAAACCCAAATAATATCATGAATATGAATACAATCAAGTTTAACATAAAATTCATGAAAGCAATCAACTTGTAGTTTTAAAAGAGGTTCTTGATCTTCGACGGTGGAAGGAAACTCTTGGATGAACACCTAACATACTTGGTAATCAAATTCACAAAGATTGATGGTGTGTTCTTGAAGCTTGAACTTGAAATTGGATGCCCTAGGGTTTTGTTCTTGAGAAATTTTGAGAGAGAATGAGTGATTTAGCCTTTAGAGAGACTTAATCTCATGTTTTGGAGACCGATATAAGGTGAGAAAATGACCCAAATACCCCTTTAGAAATGAGTTTTTAATTATTAAAAATACGCCCAGCTACACGCATATCGACGCGCTGCGTTGATGGTGGTAAAGCGATGGCTGACGCATTGCATCGAGTTCACATTGGGTCACTAGAATTTGCACTGAGTGTTGGGTAAAATATCCATTGATGCGATGCATCGAGATTGCATCGACCCACTATTTTGGTCACCTAAACATGCTTCAAACGATGTTCGAAAAATATAAAACTTACCCGAAGTAACCTATTGGCACACCTACTCATGATTCAATCCAAAGATCGACATTTTAAGGTCATAAGGGTCATAAAATAAGATTTCCAAATTACGAAGGCTAAAAATAATTCTAAGTATATACACTTAGCTAAAGTTTTTAAGTCTAGGACCTCTTCTCATGCTCTAAAGGACTGAGTTAGTTAGAATTTTGTGGGGTATTACATTGTCTTTCTTGAAATTTAGCCTTAGTGGGCCCTTAAGTACACAAATAACAACAGAAGCTAGAGTAAATTCCAAGTGCAACATGGGTAATTTCTTTGATTAGATGGAGCCTTTATGGGCATTGATAATGACCAACCAATTCAACCATAATGTTGAAACATTTATTCCAGTAAAAAATATTATGACCACCAAATGACAATTAATTTGTGCCAAAAATGATATTTCAACGTGTGTATTCTTTATACGCTGTCAGCATACACATTCGCATCAGCCACTTATTGGTTATTTTTGTCGGTCTTTAAAATAATTCTATTTCATTTTTGGTAGTGTAACGATTGCTTTTGATAAAAATCTCTTATGCACGAGGAAAATGACTTTTAAAACTATTTGGTGGAAAGAGTTCAAATTCAAATGGTAATTTTAAGTCCTTGTGAGAGAATGGTAATGCTGGTGGCAAGAAGAGATGTGAATTGTATGCTTGTAATAATGACTAATTAATAAAGACGGGTTTAAATTAGGGGAAACGACATGGGCTGGTCATTTTAAGAAAAAAGGCCTACAATTTAAAAATGTAGACAATTTAGCCAGTCGGCCCAATTTATTTCTCTTTTTTAGCCATGTGGCCCAATTGGACACATGCAGTCTCTATACTCAATTGATACACTTTTATACCGCATGGATACACTTTTATACTACATTGATACACTTTTTAAAAAAGAGAAAGGAAATTTTATGCAAACACATGCAGTCCCTATACCCAATTGATACTCTTTTATACCACATTGATACACTTTTGTAATAAGAGAGTAGGGAAACCTATGCATGCATATGCAGTGTCCATATACCTAATTGATACTCTCTTATACTAGATTGATACACTTTTATACCACATCGATACAATATATTTACCACATAAATACACCCTTTACAGAGAAAATCTACGCAAGTATATACAATAATTGCAACTAAATATTGTATAGAATGTATAGAAATCATGTAATTGTCATATTGAATGGTTATGTAACTATAAAATTATAGTACAAAATATATTTTTATGGTGTATACAAATTATATCATTGTTATATAAAAACTTAAAAATAAAATAAATAGCATCATCAACTAGCTAGAAAAGAATAACTACAATCTTCTATTTGATTGTTTAAACAATAAAGAGAAAATAATTTTTTTTTGTACTAAACCAGCAGGAAAAAGTAAAATAGAAAAAAAAGCTAAAAAAAGAAATGAAAAGAAGTAAAATGACAATTATAAAAAATAAAAATAAAATGAAGAAGAAGCTTACCAAAGTTCGTCGCTATTTGGTCAACAAATGCGACTATAAATTGAAAATTGAACATTTGACTATTTTTTGAGATTAGTTTCAGCCGGGTTAAGCGTATGGAATGTCTATTTACCGGGTTTTTAGTTATGGGGGAGAGTTTTAGGATATTATTTTAATTTTAGGTGCCATTTTTGTCCTTTCCCCTTTAAATTACTGAGCGTCGCTTACATTTATTGTGTTGCTTCTGGTAGATATATGTTTCAAGACTATGCACTTTAATTAATTTACCAAACGGTTTGTCATACAATTGATAACGCCCAAAGTACATAGTAACGCAGTGTTTACTTGAAAAAATGACAGTTAAATTTATACGAGATTAAGAACACATATTATCTATTTGGCTTGTAAGATAAGATGATTGATAGCTTGACTATGATAAGATTAATGAAAATATGAGTTAAATAAGCTATGGGTCCGAGTTCCGATGAAAGAGTGGGACTTTGTTTTTTTCATCTTCCCAACGACCAAATTCTTCACTTGTGAAACTTTTAATCTGGCTTAATAATGGTAAAACGTAACAAAATATTACGGCCATTTAACATAGGAAATGGAGGTACGATAAATTCGATAAAAAACAATTGTAAATGGACGATCTTGTTGACTTTACGAAAGTAAGCTAGGTTTGCTGCGGAAGAGAAAGCATCCAAAATACATTTGAATTGAAAATGACATAGCATTCCTAATAAAAAATGACTATTCCTTTAGAAAAATAAAGATCCACGTAAGAAAAAGCACTTGCCACGAAACATGGAAAGTTGTCAAAGTGAAGAGAAGATCGGGGCTTTATTAGAGTGTCCTGTAGTGTGTCCGAGGGTGATCCTCTTGATTTCGGTGATGATTCTGAATGAGTAAAGTTAAGAAGAAGCTAAAACTAGATAGGCAAGTCGAAACTTTAGCACCCAAGAATAAAAGTAGTGCTATTGAATTTCTTAAAGATCAAAATATATATCTTTTCAAAGAAAAAGTAAAGGGAGTAAACTATTTATAGGTTAAATGGTCATGAAATTCATTAATGTAAGGCTAAAAGTTATAAATTTTTGCTATTATTTGTCTCACATTTGTTGCTTTAAAGTACCATTTTGTGATTTAGTAGTATGAATTACACTTTAGTTGGTTATATTGATTTGTAGAATGGAAATTGAAGGATTTCAAGAATGATTTGGACATATATGAGCTTTGAAGTCTGAGTAGGATCCAAAGACATTGATTTAGAACAAGTCTGAAGGTGCAAGACCCATACCAGAGGCTTAACAGGAAGAAAAAGCAAAGGAGGCACGAAATTACACTAAGTCAATGCCCGAGGTGTGCCTTAGTTCAAATTGCACCCTCCTAACACCAAGAAAACATTCTGCCTAATTGGCTTATGGTAGGGCCTCGGCTAAAGCTAATTTTGGGCCAATTTGGTTCGAGTTTTAAAGGGAAAGCTCGGGTCCTTTTGGAACTCTATATATACATTCTTAAACACATTTTTATTCATTATTCAAGACTAGGATTGAAAGAGATGTGCAAGAACACAAGTCTTATAGGTTTTTGTAATACCCTGAGTTTGTACCCCGGATGCTACTCGGTTCTTACAACCCCAAAGGACCACAAGCTAACCCATGAGTGATATTTGTTGTGATCACTAAATCATGATACTGTAATAAATGCAGAAAAATAGGCTAAAATGTCATAAGGTTTAAAATCTATAAATACTGATAAAGTGTATCAACTGAAATAACAATTGGTAAACCTAAATACTCTTTGAAAGTCTAGTCTAAAAAGCTTCTAACTGAAACTATCTGAAAGTGGAGTTGATGGGACAATCCCCTAACAAATCCATCTACTAAAATACTAAGTCTACCAAAATAATGAAATAAAAGAATATCCTTGAATGATGAGAACTCACTGCTAATCTACTACTGCTGGCTGAATTTGAATCTATTTATGCATGGTCGGAAACTTGAGCATCTGAACCTATAATATGAGACATCATAGCGCAAAGAAAGAGTATGTGTTAGTACATGGAATGTACTGGTATGCTAGATGAGGTAAGGCAGAACGCAAGGGTTCATATGAATGAATAATAACTGACTGCATGATATAGAGTAATTGATCATGAGAATACATGGATAACTAATACTACTGTAAATACTGAGTATGCACTAATGTGCATATAAATAAATACTGTGACTAAGCTTGTCTGAAGTTATGTCCTGAATTTTGATAATGAGTAGCTGATATTTAAAGTTACTAATAATTGATTTACTGATACTAGTTGACTGTATTTGACAGTCCTAATTCTGTAGAACTGAACTGAGTTCTATTCTAAAGACTGATATTGAGACTGTGTGAGGTAATCATCTAACTGACATGCCCCAAATAAGATAACTGAGTTGGGGTCTAACCTGAGACCCTAGTTGAAAGGGTGTCAGTACCGTGCCACGAGTAAAGACACAGAAGAGTTACCCTCATTTGGCAGGTACTTTAATGAGAATGGTGGAACCCTCATTTGGCAGGTTAAATGTAACGCCCCAAATCTGGTACCGAGAATGCTACATGGTGCTTGTAATCCTGAAAGACCAAAAGCTAACCTATGACTGATATCTATAACTGAGACTTGAATAATAATGGAAATATCGTAAATATGGAAACATGAACTGAAAGGCCATAAGGTTCAATACTGATACATAACTGAAAATATGGTACAATAATACAAAATAAAACTGAAATAACTATCTGTATATGTTGTAGTCTAAAAGCCTCGAAAACTGAACTATCTAAATAAAAAGTTGATAGGACAATCCCCCAATTAACCCCATCTTCTAAAATAAACTAAGTACTGAAATAATGAAATAATGAAATAATAACATCCTCAAATGATGAGGACTCACTGCTGACTCTAACTCCTGAAACTGGAATGCTACTGATACTCTAGAGCGCGTGCTTCTGAACCTATGGTATAAAACACCATAGCGCAATGTGTCAATACAATTGAATATACTGGTATGCAAGTGAGGTAGGATGAATGTAATGGTTTATATGCATGCACAATACTAACTAATTGGATAACATGAACGTGAAAATACATGTATGAATATGTAACTGTATCTGAGATCGTGATAACGCTAACTCATGAATTCTGGTAACGTGGATTTAATGATATCTGGGTACTAATACTGGGACACTAAAAGACTAAGTTTATTGAGTACTGAGGAACAGATATCATATTACTCATAACGGAATGATTGTTTCTGATAGTTCTGATTATGAAGAACTGGTCTGATTGACTGTATCTGAAAGTCTAGAAATTTGAATACTAATAACATAAATTTCGTATAATTAATATACTATTAACTGGGTGACTTTGTCAGACAGTCCTGAATCTGATGGAACTAGCTGAGTTTTGTATTGAGATGAGCGACTATATCTGATAGTCCTGAAACTGAAGAGCTGAACTGAGTTCCATTATTGAGACAGGATCCAAAACTGAGACTGTGGGAGGTAATCATCTAATCTACATGCCCTGAGACTAAACTGGTGGGGTCCAACCTTTAACCCCAGTTGCAAGGGTGTCATTACCGTGCCACGAGTAAAGACAAACTGTGAGTAAACCCTCTTTGATAGGTAGCTCTTCCGTCAACCCCTTCTAGTGGGAAAGACTCAAATGAGGTGTCTAATCCCTAAACTCATTGGGTACATCTCAACCTATGCTAGCTACATAGTTTTGGAATGCAAGGATTGTTTATACGGATCATACCCTCTACTGGCTAACATATGAGTCCCCATCCTTGGGTTCACTCGGTGCTGAATCCTAATCCCGACTGAAAAGACACTAAACTGATTTAAACTGAACTGAACTATTATTGATAGTATCTATTATCTAATTTGAATATATTTCACTAAATTTCATTGACTGTGGAATACTTCTTAAATCAGATAACTGACTGAGATTACTAAGTTTTGCTGTGTCATTTAAATGACTGAATTCTAATGATCATGGCTTGAATGGGAGTATCGTAAAAACTGACACTGTCTCTAGGAACACAACTAAATTGTTGGGTATAAGTACCCCCATGACTCGATAGCATGAAACTGACAAGACTTGACACTTCGTGAGCACATAACAAATATCAACAATTCATAATACAATAAGTTGGAGATTTCATGAAAACACATGGTTGTCATAATGTTGTACATGGATGGAATTGCATATAGATATGTCATACTTTCATTAACCTAATCTCATGAACATTCCATCAAATACTCATAATGCACACAATATTATGAAAGTCAGTCCTGGTCATAAGGGTAAAGCATGCATTTATTATTTGAGTCACAATTGAGCTATAATAGCCATTTTGTCAAACACCCTACATGCACAACTTAGTGCATAGGTGAAATCATCAAATTACACATCATAAACAACTCAATTCATGGGTTTCATATTGCATGCTAACGTAGTTTTATGAAAACACATAAAGATTCCAACTTGGGAATCATACGACAAGATAAACATGGTTATAAACAACCCATAACATAAATATCATATTTTATAATTTGAAAAAGGGTTCTTGGACTTCATGGATGAAAGGAATCCATAAATAAACACTTGACATACCTTAGTTCCTAATTTTACAAAGATTGACGGAGAGATTCTTGAATTTGAGTATTGAATTTGAATCCTTAATTGAAAACCCTAACTTGTTCATGAGAGACATTTGAGTGAAACTATATATTTTGGGAGAAATATGGCTGAATCATGTGTTATTGGGTTTATGATGAGAAATTGACCCATTTTCCCTTAAAAATATGGATATTTAATGACTAAAAATTGGGTGCCGACGCTACAAGCGACGCGATGCATTGATGTCTACGACGCGATACTCGACACGTCACACCATGATCACGTCGAGCCTCAGAAGTTTTAGCTCTGGAAGCCTGTAAAAATGTTGACCAACGCGATTGGTGATGACGCGCGCCATGATTGCGTTGGTCCACTATTTTGGGACCGAACATAATCTAAACATGTTCCAAAAAATCTAAAACTTGTTTGGGAACACCTATTGACCTTCCTAATCATGAATTAATAAAAATATAGACCATTAAAGGACGTTAAGGTGGAAAAATGAGATTGCCAACTTTCAAAGGCCAATAATAGGTTAAGTCTGGGAACCTAGATAGAATTTCTAAGTCTAGGACCCCTTGACAAGCTTAAAGGACTGAATTAAGATTTAGGATTTTATGGGGTTTTACAATATCTCCTTCTTGAGAACATTCATCCTCGAATGAGACTACTTGAGATGGAAAAAAAGATAAACTGACGTACCTACTGAACATGAACAACTGGAACATGATTCCATGACTAACATGACCGATAAACGGAATATATCATACTGAACATGCATATCTGATGCATGGTTTACTGGTTTATGAATGCATGACTAAATATCCAATGGTAATTGATACCAAGTTTATTATGGAAATCTGAGCATAAAACTGGATAAGTTCAAGGGAGACTGTTTCCTTAAATTGAAAATGCCACTGAGCCTGGAATTAATTACTAGATATGCACTAGCAGAAACACGTGAACGTAACTGAGTCTGGAATGTGATACATTAGTTGGATATCATGATATGAACTAGGTACCTTGAATATGCGGCCTACGGCTGAGGTCAAGGTTTAAGGGCCAACTTATAAGTACCCCTTACTCCAAATTGGTCATTACGAGAAGAGATAATGGCAATTTTTATATCATGAGAGTTTAGGGAATTATCGTGTATCTTTTCCTTGGGACACTAGGTCCCTCGAAGAATATTGATTTGGCTGAGGTACTGAGGAAAGCTAGGGCTATGCACAAGGTACCTATGAACTGAATCGTGGCTAGATATTGGGATTTGAAGCTAAGAGAAAGTTATTAGACCTTACACACTGCAACTGAGACTACTAAAAAGATTTACGTGGGTGCTGAGCACGAATGCATAAATATATACTTTATCTGATTAATTGAATAACTTATATCTAAATACTGGGCGTGTAAGACTGAACTGTACTTAATCTAGATAGCTGGACTGAGACTATAGGGTATTATACATAAGAGGTAATGATTTACTGGATAACATGAGGTAACTGAGCATTAGTGAGGGAAAACTGTATTTCCTTAAGAACATAAGACCAAGAATCTCATCATGATTCAGAAATATTCTGTAAACTGAGGTACTGTAATGCTAATAACTGAGTAACTGATGGCCATATGCTATGGTTGGGTAATCTTAAAACTGGTCTGAGTTTTTGATATGACTACTGGACTAGGACTTAGACTGATATTGTAGCTAAGACGATAATTGAGACTGTAACCATAACTAAGACTGTGACTGAGACTGAATGTTGGTTTTTTTATAACTGAGGGTTAGACTGGTATGGGAGTACTAAATTTTGATGGCTAAGTAACTGATAGCTGAAAGCCATGGTCCTGAAGGAATATCAGAGTCCTTTACTAAATATTTATCACTAAACTGACACTGTAACTGAGGCCTACGGGATGGAACATTAACACTACAAATTCACCGAGGCATCTAAACTGAGGTTATACATGGCATAAACTGAGTTTGACTGAACAATAGAAGTGAAGTCATGAATCGTGTGGGCTAAGCATATTGTAAAGCATGACATGAGTGCATGAGTCATGAGCTGCACGAACTGGGTTTGGAATTTCTAAATTCATGGAACATGATCTGCAACATTGGATGAACTTGGAATCCTCATGCAAGGAACTTGAAACACACACTATTCTATGAAAAATGCATGGATATAAGTTGTATTCATAGGACTGAAACGGAAAGCATGCGTAAGTATCATGATGGTTGAAGTACAAAACTTTGCACTAAGATAGGAATGGGTTGGGAATCATCTTTCCTTATGGATTTACTACACATACTGGTATTACTACTGGAACCTGAAGGCCTAACTTTAAGAGATTTCATAACCGGACAATTTCTGTATACCTGTCGGGCTGTGTTATACTGACTCACTAGGGTGGGGACTGTAAAAGGGTCCTGTTAATATTTGGTCTCACCTTAAAGTTTTATTTTATGCTAAGAGTTACAAAAAAAGAAAGCTCCTAAATGTAAAGAAATATGAATATATAAATGAGGGATCTGTAACATACCAGTCGCTGTATTAGGAGGACTTTTCTGATCCTTTTGGGACTGAAGTGCATAGAGTCTATTTGGGCGTTGCCCACTAATAGTGCTGGAATTGGCACCCTGCTGATTCAGGGAACCGAACTGAGCTGAAGGACGACCGTGCTTACTTCTAGGGCCAGGCCTAGGATAATCTCAGACCTTGCGACCTGTCTCGCCATATTCAAAATACACATCACTACCGGCTCTACATATACCCTTAGAATGCTTACCACACTCTTCACAAAGTGGATGAGTAAAACCCCTGCTCTCACTACTCTAAACCTTTAGCTTCTTTCTACTCTAGGGGAATGAATCTACCTAAGAAATCCATAGCAAAATCTTTCCATTCTATGGGCTTTGCATCTGCACCCCTGTCTACCTACCACTACTTAAAACAGGTATAGGCTACATCTTGTAGTTGATAAGCGGATAAAAATGCACTCTCACTGGAAGACACTCCCATGACATCTGTGACTTTCTGAACCTGGTCGAGGAACTTTTGTGGATCCTCTTCAATCTTAGAACTAGAGAATAGGGGAGGATTCATTAGGGTGAAGTCCCAAATCCTGGCTACGGCAAAATTGGCCAATGGGCTAGTCGGAACAATAGCTGGCCGGTCATTTTGATCTATAACTGAATTGGCTAGAGTACTAAACGTAGTTCTGAATTTTGCATGAGAGACATGCTCATCCAAAGGATCTACCTAGATGGGCTGAGGTGCTGACTGATTCTCTGTTCCTCTTTTATTAGCCCTTTTAGGAGGCATGTTCTATAAATAGAAGAAAAAAGGGATTAAACTAAGAGTATGACTGGAGGTCATACTCACTCACACGATATGAAAACTGAAAGAAGGGAAACTATTCCTAAAACATCTTATAGCCTCCTGCACATAAGTGTGGTGCACAACACACCCATGTACAAGACTCTACTAGATATAGCTTTTCAGAATTCATAGGACGCTGTTGAACCTTAGGCTCTGATACCAAGTTTGTTATGCCCCAAATCTAGTACTCGAAATTCTACACGATGCTCGTAATCCCGAAGGACTATAAGCTGACCCATGATTGATATTTCTAGCTGATCCTTGTATAATAATAGTAATATCATAAATACGGAAACATGAACTGAAAGGTCATAAGGTTCAACTGATACATAACTTAAAATTTGTTATTACAATACCAAAAAACAACTGAAATAACTATCTGAACATGCTGTAGTCTGAAAGACTCTAAAACTGAACTATCTGAATAAGGAGTTGATGGGACAATCCCCTAACTAATCCCATCTGCTAAAATTAACTAAGTACTGAAAGAATGAAATAATTAAATAATAACATCCTTGAAAATTAAGGACTCACTACTGAAACTGAAATACTACTGATACTCTGGAGTGCGTGCTTCTGAATCTATGGTATAAAATACCATAGCGCAAATGCGCCAGTACGATTGAATATACTGGTATACATGTGAGGTAGGCTGAATATAATGGTTTATATGCATGAACAATACAAACTAACTGAATAACATGAATGTAAGAATACATGCATGAATACGTAACTATATCTGAGATCGTGATAACACTGACTCATAAATTCTGTTAATATGGATTTACTGATATCTGGTACTAATACTGGGATATTGAAAGGCTAAGTCTATTGAGTACTGAGGAACTAATGTCATATTATTGATAAAGGAATGACTGCTAGTTGACTGTATCTGGAAGTCCTGAAATTTGAAAACTAATAACATAAATTTCATATAATTAATATACTATTAATTGGGTGAGTGTGTTTGACAATCCTGATTCTGATGGAACTAGCGGAGTTCCGTACTGAGCTGAGCGACTATATCTGATAGTCCTGAAACTGTAGAACTGAACTGAGTTCTATTACTGAGACTGGATCCAAAAATTGAGACTGTGGGAGGTAATCATCTAATTGACATGCCCCAAAACTAAACTTGTGGTGTCTAACTTGTAACCCCAGCTAGAAGGGTGTCAGTACTGTGCCACGGGTAAAGACAAATTGTGAGTAAACCCTCTCTGACATGGAGCGCTTTCGTCAACACCTTCAGTGGGAAACAATTAAATGAGGTGTCTAATACCTAAAATCATAGGGTACATCTCAACCTATGCTGGCTACGTAGTTTTGAAATACTAGGATTTCTTCTGAGGATCACACCCTCTACTGGCTAACAGGTGAGTCCCCATCCTTGGGTTCACTCGGTGTTGAATCCTACTCCCAACTAAAGAGACACTGAACTGATTTAAACTTAACTGAACTATTACAGATAGTATCTTTTAGGTTATTTGAATAGAGTTCACTAAATTCTATTGACTGACGGAATACTACTGAGATCGGATAACTGACTGAGATTATTGAGATTACTAAGTTTTCCCGAGTCATGTAACTGACTGAATTCTGATGATCATGGCTTGACATATGTTAGTTCCTGATTTTACAAAGATTGACGGAGAGATTCTTGAATTTGAGTATTGAATTTATATTATTAATTGAAAACCCTAACTTGTTCTTGAGAGAAACTTGAGAGAAACACTATATTTTGGGTGAAATATGGCTGAATTACGTGTTATTCAGTTTATCTAAGGATGGAAAATTGACCCTTTTTCCCTTAAAAAATACGGATATTTAATGACTAAAAACTATGTGCTGATGCTACAAGCGACGCGGTGCGTTGATGGCTACAACGTAATACGTATCGATCCTCAGAAGTTTTGGCTCTGATGGCCTTCGTAAATGTTGACCAACGCGATTGGCGATGCGGCGGATCATGATCGCGTTGGTCCACTATTTTAGGAATCCAAACATGATCTAAACGTGTTCTAAAAAATTTGAAACTTGTCCGGGAACATCTATTGACCTTCTTGATCATGAACTTATAAAAACATGGACTATTAAAGGACGTTAAGGTGGAAAAATGAGATTTCCAACTTTCGAAGGCCAATAATAGGCTAAGTATGGGAACTTAGCTAGAATTTTGTAAGTCTGGGACCCTTTGACAAGCTTAAAGGGCTGAATTAAGTTTTAGGATTTTATGGGGTCTTACATTAAAACACCTCATCAAACCTTAACTAGCAGGTTTGATCTCTCAAACTACGATGGCTATGTAGTTCTGGAATACAAGGACTGCTTCTAAGGATCACACCCTCTATTGGCTGGTGAGCCCCCATCCTTGGGTTTATTCAATGCTGAATCCTACTCCAAATTAAAACACACTGAACTAAGTATACTGAACTGCACTAGACTGATACTGAGTTCACTAAGTTTTCCTGAGTTCTATAATTGACTGAGTTCTACTGAGTTCTGTATATGACTGGATTCTACTGAATGGGACATGACTAATACTATTATTTAATTGACACTGGTTCTAGGTACACAACTAAATTTTCGTGTATTAAATACCCCAGGACTCTATAGCATGAAGGATAAAGTATAACATGATCTTGAGATACACAAAAATGTATACTTGTCCATAAGTCATTCATAAAGGCATTTCATCAAACACTTGTAAGGCATAAGCTTGTACATGATTAGGGAATACATGCTATCATGTTATAATGACACTATTTCATTCACATAGGCATTTTATCAAACACATAGGGATCATGCTTAGGTTATACAATAATCAAAACATATAGTTATCATGGCTACATCAATCAACAAGCAAATTGAAGGGTTTATCTTGAAGATCATGTAATTCAACACATACAATGATTTATTTCATAAAAATATGTAATTTAATCATGGAATAAAACCCAACAATAATATGAACATGAATTCAATTCAATTCAAGTATGGAAGTTCATAATTCAACAATCTTGTATTTTGAAAATGGATTTGTGGACTCTATGGGTGAAAGGAACCCATAGATGAACACCTAACATACCTTGGGTTATTAATTCTTGAAGGTGCTTGAAGAAATTCTTGAGCTTTGACCTTGATTCTTGAAGCTAGGGTTTGCCCTTTCGAGAGAGAATGGTTTGTTTCTTGGGGAAATAGAGAAATAATGAGCAATTTGTGCTCTTATAGGGCTAAATTACATGTCTAGGGGTGAGGGAAAAAGACTTTAGTGACCTCAAAATTAAAACTCGAAACTGACTGAAAATCCTAATTTTGTATGCTAGCGCGACGCACCACTATCGCGCCAAGCCACTGGAAACTGACAACTGGAAAAATGCATGGTGGCGCGATTCGGTGGTATCGCGTTGCCACTTTGGTTGGGACCTAGAGTCTTGGCGTAATGCGGTACAACTGTGTTGCTTTACTGGAAATTGACAACTATGGATTGGGTCCTTGGCGCGATGCACCAATATCGTGGTACCTCACTGGAAAATAGCAATTGCCATTTTGACATACTTCACGACGCACTACTAGCCTGAATAATGGTATTTGATGACTGAAACTTAAAATAGCCATAACTTCTTACCCAGTTATCAAATGTATGTAAATTTTATATCGTTGGAAATCTAATTTAATTTCCTATGCAATGGCAGGCTCTAAGCTAAAAAATACTAAGAGTTTTCAAAAAATTTATATTGGATAACTCATGAACTGAGAGTTAAGTTAAACTTGAGAAATACGGAGTATTACAATTTTATTTTACTTTTTTATTTTGTTCTTTAATCATTGAACCCATCGTTATTCATGAAATCGATTTCTTATAATCAATTCATGCGTAGCTAAAGTCATTGTATCCAGAATTGTAGTTGGATCTAAAAGATTTTTGATAATTGAATTGTTTGATTTCGATTTTCAATATTTAAGTTTTTTTATCTTTCTTGATCTAACTATTGGATTCTTTAGTCAATTATCAACTACAATCTATGATGCCTAGATTGGACTAGGAATAGAGAATTTACATACTTAATAAAAAATAATACGGCTTGGCTGTGAATGTTATAAAATAAAGGAAAAAATTCACTAACATGGATTGGTATATACCCATAGCCTTACCTAGCTGATGCAAAAGAGAAATCACAAGCAATTCACTATCAACCGATGATCATAGGAATATATGAATTAAGAATAGTCAAGTTGGCTTAAATGTGTTGCCAAAAAGCTCAATATAGCAATTATTAACCTACAACTAGTAACTCATGAAAATATTTCAAGCATACGATTGGATAACTCAATCAAATTGTTCCATTACCATGACCCTAAATCTTATCTCTCATCTGGATTTACAAAAAGTTAATCAAATTTAATCTTTGACTTGTTTACTTTTTTCGTAGTCTATATTCAAACAAAACCACTCTCAATTTCATATTACCGACTAAAAATCCAAAATAAAAATTCAAACTAAAACTTTAATTCTACAAATTCCCATGGGTACGATATTAAAACTTATATCCTATTTACTTGTATGACTCTGTGTATTGCATGCACATTTGGACATAATAAGTTATTCGCGTTGTCGCCATATATTTGATTAAATTAGATATACTAGTGTGAGATTATTGTGCTATTCAGATTTCACTTGCTTTTATTATTTTTGTGCATCACAAGTTACAGGTTAGTGTATGCCAAACACTAGGATCCAAGGCAATCCCTTAATGTCCATTGATTTAGAACTTGAATGAACTTTCAAAGAGTTGAGAGTAATAGGAAACAAACCTGAACCCAAACCCAAATCCAGTTGACAGCAAGGTTTCGCTGTCCCTAGCTACTACAACACAACCATACAATCTTGTGTTAAATATTGTGAGGTCGAATCATGGAAATGCCTCCAAGGCTATAGTCAAGCCAACCTCACATGAAACTTCAAGCTTAAAGAGGGCATGATGCGAATGGTGCAGAATATTTTCCTTCATAAGGGTAAACCACATGAAGACCCACACAAGAACTTACAAGAGTTTCTTAACTTAAATGATAACTTTCACTACCAGAATGTATCCGACTAATATGTCAATTTGACACTATTCCCTTGTTAATAATTGGGGAAGCCAAGAAGTGGTTCCAAAATAAGCATGTAGGATTGCTACTACTTAGGTGTTTTATCTAAAGAGTTTCTCAATTGATTTTTCTCATCTAGAAGAACAAAGAAGATTAGAGAAAAAATATTAGGTTTTGTGCAGAAAGATAGTGAATCCCTTCTGTAGAGTTGGAAAAGATACAAGGCGTATCTGAGAGATTGTTTGCATCACCAGCAATAGAAGAATATTATTAGGCATAATTTCATAGAAGGATTGGCGAGACTCAAAATCACTCTTAGATTCTACAACTCAAGAGAAAATTTTGTCCACGAGCTATGATGAATTTGAGACTTTGCTAAACCTAACATCCCCATAGAAAGACTATCATGGACCCAATAGAGTGTCAATTTCTTCTACTTACAAAATGGAAGGAATGTTAGAGTTTGATGATGTGTCAATCATAAGACCAGACCTTGGTCAGCTTTACACATTGGTAAAGTAGTGTTTTGCATTTTCCAAGTGTGAGCCAAGTCCAACAAGTACAATAGGCTCAATAGATTGCCCTATTATGTGATAAGTGCAGAGAAACTCATCCATACTTAGGATGTTTTCTGAATCTTAAATCCATCTAATTTCTGGGGCAAAGGAATTATGGTCAAGGTTTTCATGGGAATAACTATGATCTAACTACATAAACTATTAGCCCCCTCTTTTTATGCAAATATTAATTCCTATAAAAGGGAAAATATGTTTCAGAACTTAAACAAGATGAGAAAATACAGAAAGAAGTTGTTGAATATCCTAATCTTGTGGTTGGAATACCTTTACCACCATTTCTATAGAGATTTCATAAGATAAACCTTGATGCAAGTTTCATAAAGTTTCTTGATATCTCTAAGAAACTTCATATCACTATTGATGCTCTAAGAGATGTTCCAAAACATACCACATATTTTATAGATGTGGTGGTATGCAAGAGGCACCTAGGATAGTTAAAGACCATTTCACTTATTGAGAAGTACATTTCACGGGTCTTCAGTAAGATCTCTCAAATGATTAAGAACCTTAGGAGATTCAGCCTCCTTGTATAGATTGGTGAGAGTGATATGGGCATGCTTTATGTGATTTAGGAACAAGTATTAATACGATGCCCCTAGACGTGTTTATGATACTTGGTTTAGAAGAGATATGCCCCACTCCTATCACTCTACAACTAGCTGATTGGTCATATATTTATCTAAATAGAAATATTCTCACCAAAGTTGGTAAGTTCATAATTCCTATTGATATCACTATTCTTGATTTTAAGATAGATGACGCTAATCATTCTGAGGTTCCCATTCTTATTTACTGGTGGGTCAGTCTTTTATGTTTGAGAAGGTGAGATGAACATGCGAGTGTATGATTTGAGACTTTTCTAAACCTAATATCTACATAGAAAGACGATCATGGACCCAATAGAGTGTTGATTTCTTCTACTTACAAAATGGAAGAAATGTTAGAGTTAGATGATCTGTTGGTCATTAGAGCAGAACTTGGTCAGCTTTACACATTGGTGAAGTAGTGTTTTGTATTTTCCAACTATGAGCCAAGTCCAACAGGTACAATGTACGAATCTAGTACCCAGAATGCTACACGATGATGATGACCCCGAAGGACCATAAGCTAACCCATGATTGATATCTATACCTGTATACAGCATAAAGTACTTTATAATAAGGAAACATAAACTGAAAGGCCATAAGGTTCAATAATGAACATTATTTGAATGATATAACATCTGTGTAGGGTAATAGAATACCCAAAACAAAACTAAACGTACTAAAGTCTGAAACACGATAGTCTAGAAAGCCTCTAACTAACTGAACTGTCTGAGTAAGGAGTTGATGGGATATGTCCCCAACTAACTCCAACTAATAAATTGATTAATGAGATAATAGGTAAATAATCATGTCCTTGAAATATGAGGACTCACTTCTAACTCTATCTATAGATATCTGGAATCTACTATTACTCTAGAGCTCGTGTCTCTAAACCTATGGTATAAGACACTAGAGCACAAATACGTCAGTACTTTGAATGTACTGGTATGCATGTGAGGTAGGCTAAATGCATGGGGTTCATATGAATGAACTATAATAATAACTGACTAACTATCATGAGCGTGAGAATACATGTATGAGATATAGCAACTCACACTAATACTGTGATAACATGATTACTGAATCTAAATATAACTGATAACATGAGTGATTGTATTTGATAGTCCTGAATCTGATGGAACTATCTGAGTTCTGTACTATATCTGAGTTGACTGTATCTGACAGTCCTAAAATCTGAAGAACTATCTGAGTTCTATTACTGAGACTGATTGACTATATCTAACAGTTCTAATTCTATAACATAAAACTGTGGGAAGTAGTTATCTAACCGACATACCCTTGAAACACCATTATGGCTAAGTTGGTGTCAAATCTGTAACCCCAATTGGAAGGGTGTCAATACCGCTCCACTTGTAAGGACAAGTTGTGGGCGACCCTCATCTGATAGTGTCCTCTGTAAGAGAACAATGGGGCCTTTATCTGACTGTGCTTATCCAACTCATCAACACTCATCAATAGTGTTGATGTCCCAACCTATGCTGGCTATATAGTTCTGGAATGCAAGGATGACTGCTAATGATCACACCCTCATCTGATAGTGTGTGTCCTCATCCTTGTGTTCACTCGGTTCTAATTTCTACTCCCATCTGAATAGACACTGAACGTTATTTACTGAACTAAACATAAGCTGAATTTCTGAATTCCATTGAATGACGAAATACTATTGATATCTGACAACTGACAAAATTCATGAGATCATGGAGATTTCCTGAGTCATAAGATTGTCTGAAGTCTAAGGATCATAGCTTGACTGAGAGTATCGTGAAAACATAACATGGCTCTAAGCACACAACTAATGTTTCGGGTACGAGTACCCCTAGGACTCGATGGAAAGAAACTGACCAAGAATAACTTACTCAAATATATAACTAACATCATAATCCATATGATATTTATAGAAGCATTTCATCAAAACATGTGATAGGCATAACTTATACATACATGGGCATTTCATGGTATCGTGCCATTTAGGCACTTTCCTTTATTTAGGCATTTAATCAAACATATTATAGGCATGGTACATGTAAACATCATTGTACAATAATTAAACATCATGATTCAATTATAATTTCATCATTCAAGGGTTTAATTATAGGTTTGCATAAATCTATATCTATATAATGTAACCCACATAGAATTTATCAACCAACATGGAGTAGAATTCAATTTCTCATTAACCACATAAATAAGAGCAGCACAATTGTGAAATTCATAAGAAAGTCCATAAACTATAATTTAGAAAAGGGATTCTTGGGCCTCATGGATGAAAGGAGTCCATGAATGAACACTATGCATACCTTAGTTCGTGATTTCGTAATGAGTAACAGAGAAACTTTCTTGAAATTGGATCTTCTATAAAAACCCTAGCTTGTTCTTGAGAGGTTTTTGAGAGAAGAGAGTGTATTTTGGATGAAAAGTTGCTGAATAACATGTTAAAAATCTTAAATTGGGATGGGAATTTGACCCCTTTAACCCTGGACACATCATTTACTTTCAGTGAAAATTTCCCAATTTGGACCCTTGCCGCGATGCAGCGCTATCGGGCCGTGTCACTGGAATTTGACAACTAGGAAACTGAGGGATGGAGCGATGCGGAGCTATCGTGTTGCCCCTTCTTTTACGACCTGGAACTTTGATGCGACGCAGAGGAAATCGCGCTAAGACACTGGAAAAGAAAATTCTGAATTTGGGTCCTAGTGGGATGTGCCATAATCGCGGACCCCTACTGGAATTTTCCAAATTCCATTTTATCTTGTGGAGCGGCGCGCCACTGACTAATTTGGTGCTGTTTTACAATGGGAACTTGAATTAGTCATAACTTCTGACCCGGTTATCGGATTTGGGTGAATCTTATATTGATGGAAAGCTTATTCTTAAGATTTAATTAGCTAGGAAAAGTATGGGGTATTACAATATCTCCTCCTTGAGAACATTCTTCCTTGAATGAGACTGACTGAGAGGGGAGAAAACACAACTGACGTACATGCTGAACATGAATAACTAGAACACGATCTCATGACTGACATGACTGACAAGCTGATTATATAATAATGAACATGCATATCTGATGCATGTGTAACTGATTCATAAATGCATGACTGAGTGTTCTGAAAAACTAAGTTTCTCACAATGAGAATGCATGTTTGATGCATAATTACATAACTGAACTGATACATGTGTGCATGATGGAATATGCAATGGTACTTGATACCAAGTTTCTAATGGGAACATGAGCATGAAGCTGTATACCATGTTTATGTTGAATACCGAACATGAAATTGAGTAAGCTTAAGGAGAATTATGACCTTGATCTTGATCTGAGTTGGCGAAGAAAAGGTGAGGATACTTGGTAATCATATCTGCCTATGCTTCCCAAGTTGCTCCCTCGACGGACTGATTTCGCCAAAGAACCTTAACTAGAGGGACTTCTTTGCTCCTCAATCTATGAGTCTGATAGTCTAAGATTTTGACTGGAATCTCTTCATAAAAGAGAGTGTTCTGAACATCAATGTTCTGAATAGGTAATACAACTGACGAGTCACCTATGGACTTCTTAAGAAAATAAACATGAAAGACTAGATGAAATGAGCCTAGATCTGAAGGCAATCGAGATCATACGCTATCTTGTCGATTCGACTGAGAATCTTGAAGGGACCGACATATTGGGGACTGAGTTTCCCTTTCTTGCCAAACCTCTTCACTTCCTTCATGGGAGAGATCTTTAGATAGACATAGTCACCAATCTTAAACTCGAGATCTTTTTTTACGAACTCTGCATAAGACTTCTATTGGCTCTGAGCAGCCCAAAGTCTTTCTCTAATCAACTGGACTTTTTTTAAGGCGTCGAATACCAAGTCAAGACCTAAGATTGAGGCCTCACTAAATTTGAACCAACTAGTTGGAGACCTATATCTCCTACCATTGAGGGCTTCGAATGGAGTCATCTGAATACTGGAATAATAGTTATTGTTGTATGCAAACTTAATCAAAGGTAAGTGGTCATCCTAACTTCCCTTGAAATCGACTTCACACACCCTTAGAATATCTTCTAATGTCTGAATGGTCCTTTCTGCTTGACCATCTGTCTGAGGATGAAAGGCTATACTAAGATAAAATTGGGTACCAAGACCCTTTTAAAATACTTTCTAGAAATGAGAGGTGAACTGGGTACCTCTGTCTGAGATAATGGACAACAGAACACTGTGCAATTTGAGCAACTCCCTGATGTAGAGTTTGGCGTAATCCTCAGCTGAATAAGAGGTGTGAACTGAAGGACATGAGCTGATTTGGTCATTCTATCTACAATGACCCAGACTGAATCATGCTAATGATGAGTTCGAGACAAATTCGTCATGAAGTCCATGTTCACAACTTCCCACTTCCAAGTAGGAATACTGAAATCTTGCATGGATCCACTAGGCTTTTGATGCTCTATCTTAATCTACTGTCATGTAGAGCACTTAGCCATAAACTCTACAATGTCTCTCTTTATCCCACTCCACTAATAGATTCTCTGTAAGTCGCGGTACATCTTTGTGGCCCCTGGATGAATAGAGTAGCGCATACCATGCATTTTTGTAAGAAATCACTGCCTTTAGACATCTACACATGAAACATATAGATGACCCTAACAACGCAAAACACCATCTCCCCCTTGGGAGAAAACCTTTACTTTCTGATCCTTGACTGACTCTTTCAACTTGACAAGGCTGGGATCTCTATCTTGCTTTTTCTTTCACCTCGGAAACTAAAGATGATTCTGAACTACTCTGAACCCATATATCACCCTCATCTGTATCGACTAAGCGAACGCCTAGTCTTGCAAGCTGATGGACTTCCTGAGCTAACTTCTTCTTACTATGCTCAACATGAGAAAAACTACCCATGGATAGTCTACTGAGAGCGTCAGCCACTACGTTGGCCTTCTCTGGATGATAAAGGACACTCATGTCATAATCTTTCAAGAGCTCTAACCACCTTCTTTGATGAAGATTGAGATCTTTATAAGAAAATACATACTAAAGACTCTTATGATCTACAAAGACATCTACATAAACTCCGTAGAGATAATGCCTTCAAATCTTCAAGGCAAAGACTACGGCGGCTAACTCAAGATCATGAGTAGGATAATTCCTCTCATGGGGTTTAAGCTGTCTGGAAGCATAGGCTATGACCTTACCATGTTGCATGAGGACACAACCTATACCCACTCTGGATGCATCACAATACATTATAAACCCGTCTGAACTATCTGGGAGAGATAAGACTGGAGCTGAGGTAACTCGAGTCTTCAACTACCAAAAATCTTCTTGCAAGGATATGACCACTGAAACTTGACTTTATTTTGAGTCAATCTAGACATAGGGGATGCAATAGAAGAAAATCCCTCAATAAATCATCTAAAATAGCCAGCCAAATCCAAGAAACTCCTAATATTGGATGGAGAGATAGGGCGAGGTCAGTTTCTTACTGCTTTGATCTTTTGAGGATCTACTGTAATTACGTCACCGAAAATGGTATCACCAAGGAATGCTACTAACCTTAGCCAAAATTTGCACTTACTAAATTTGGCAAACAACTGATGATCTTTGAGACTCAGAAGTACTGTTCTAAGATTGTCTGCATGATCGCGCTCACTGCGAGAATAGACCAGGATATTATCTATGCAGACTATGACAAACAGATCCAAGTACTGCTTGAACACACAGTTCGTCAAGTCCATAAAAGTGGTTGGGGCATTGGTAAGAATAAATGACATGACTAGGAATTCAAAGTGACCATACCGAGTATGAAAAGCTATTTTTAGAATGTCATATTCTCTAACTCTGAGCTGATATTAGCTAGATCTGAGGTCTATCTTAGAGAAATAACTAGCACCCTGAAGTGGGTGAAATAAGTCATCGATTCTAGGAAGAGAATGCTTGTTCTTGACCATGACCTTATTGAGTTGACGATAGTCTACACACATCCTAAGAGAACTATTTTTCTTGCGCACTAATAATACTGGAGTGCCCTACGGGGAAATGCTGGGACTGATGAATCCCTTATCTAAGAGATCCTTCAATTGTCCTTTCAGTTCTCTGAGTTTTACTAGTGCCATTCTGTATGGTGGAATAGATATAGGTTGAGTATCTGGAAGAAGATCAATGCCAAGAATATTCACCTACAACTGGAACTGATTCAAGGCTGGGAGTTTTAGAACTAGTGTTCTTAACTCAAACAAGATGATAGACACATCCTTTAAATATCATTTTCCATGCCCAAAGGTAGGAAACAAGCTGACCTCTAAACATTGAAGTACTACCCTTCCACTCAAGGACGAGTTTATTCAAAAACTAAAACTGCACTATTCTATTTCTACAGTCGACTGTGGCAAAGCATGAATAAATCTAATCCATGCCGAGAATGACATCAAAATCAGTCATCTCTAATTCGACTAAGTCTGCTGAAGTGACTTTCTGAAATATCATAACTGGGAAGCTCCTGTATACCCGCCGGGCTGTGATGGTTTTACCCACTGGGTAGAGATTGAAAAGGCCTCTACTAGGATTTCAGGATTGATTTTGAAATCGCCTGCTATATAGGGGGTAACAAAAGACAAAGAAGATCCTAGATTTAGCAAAGCATAAACATGCACATAAAAGATCTGTAATGTACCAGTAACAACATCAGGGGAATTTTCTTGATCCTACCAAGATTAAAGAGCATATAGATGATTTGGGCATTGCCCACTAACAACACTGGTGGTGTAACCCTACTGATTCGAGTGATCGAAATAAGCTGAGGAGCGAAGATGACTCTGATAACCTAATTGAGGGCAGTCTTTGACTCTGTGGCCTGGCTTACCACAATCGAAACAGACATCGCTACCAGCTCTGCAAGCACCCTTGTGGTTCTTACCATAATTCTGACAAAGGGGATTAGTTCAAGCATTGCTAACACTTTCTTGAGACTTAGAGCCTGGTTCTCTATCTCTGTTACCCTCCCTGAACTTAGGAACTAGAGCACTAGCTGAAGAAGAGGCTGGAATTGATGAATTAGGATAAAATTGGGAATGGTTTCCTCCTTCTAATTTAGGCTGAGTGAAGTTAGAACTACCTATCTTTTCTCTCTTGTTCTGCTTCTCCCTCTTCTTAATCGTCTGATCCTCTATCTGCTGAGCATGAGTTATAAGCCTGGATAAAGTCATGTCACTATTCAGCATGGTAGATCTGCACTTATATACCATGCTATTATTTACCCCTAAAGCAAACTTACTCATCTTGGCTCTGCTGTCTACAATTATATGAGGGGCATATCTGGATAATTGAGTAAACTTAAAAGAATAATCTTTCACTGTCGTATTACCCTGGCTGAGGTTAATGAATTCTAGAACCTTAGCCTCTCTAAGCTCTTAGGGAAAGAATCTGTCTAAGAATACAGTAGCAAAATCTTTCTACTCTACAGGACTTGCATTATCTTACCTCTTTGACTTCTACTATTTGAACCAAGTATGACCCAAATACTGTATCTGATATACAACTAGCTCAGCACTGTCAACAGTAGTCACCCCTATGATGTCTATTACCTTCTGAGCCTGATTAATGAATTCCTGAGAGTCCTCATCTACCTTAGACCCGAGAAAGGATCGAGGATTCATTCGGGTGAAGTCCTGAATCCTCGCTATGGCTGAGTTAGACATTGGGTTGGCTGGAATGACTGTTGGCTAGTTATTTTAAGCAACAACTGACTGAGCAAGAGCAGTGAATACGGCCCTGAAATTCGTATGAGAAACATGATCTCCCAAAGGATCTTTGGGCTGGGGGTTGACTAATTTTTGTTTCTTCTTTTAGGAGGCATGCTCTATAGAAGAAAGAGAGAAATGTATTAGACAAAGAGATTGACATGAGATTATGCTCACTGGTACAACATGAATACTGAAAGAAGGGAAACTATTCCTAAAACATCTTATAGCCTCTTGTACATAAATGTAGCGTGTAACACACCCATGTACAAGACTCTACTAGATGGGGCTTTCAAACGTCCCAGGACTCTATTGAACTTTAGGCTCTGATACCAAGTCTGTAATGCCCCAAATCTAGTACCCAGAATGCTACACCATGCTCATGACCCCGAAGGACCATAAGCTAGCCCTGATATCTGTACCTGTATACTACATAAAATATATTATAATGTGGAAACATAAACTGAAAGGCCATAAGGTTCAATACTGAACATGATCTAAATGATATAATATCTATGTGGGGTAATAGAATACCTAAAACAAAACTGAACATACTGAAGTCTTAAACATGATAGTCTGGAAAGCCTTTACCTGACTGAATTGTCTGAGCAAGGAGTTGATGGGACATGTCCCCAACTAACTCCAAATAATAAAATGATTAAGGAGATAATAGGGAAATAATTATGTCCTCAAAAGATAAGGACTCACTTCTAACTCTTTCTGAAATATCACGAATCTACTGCTGCTCTGGAGCTCGTATCTCTAAACCTATGGTATAAGACACCATAGCGCAAATACGTTAGTACTTTGAATGTACTGGTATGCATGTGAGGTAGGATGAATGTATGGGGTTCATATGCATGAAAAATAATAATAACTGACTAATTATCATGAGCGTGAGAATACATACATGGGACATAACAATTGACACTAATACTGTAATAACATGATTACTAAATCTGTGGATAACTGATAACATAAGTGACTTTACCTGACAGTCCTAAATCTGATGGAACTATCTAAGTTCCATACTGTAATTGAGTTGACTATATCTGACAGTCCTAAAATCTAAAGAACTATCTGAGTTCTATTATTGAAACTGATTGACTATATCTAAAAGTCCTAATTCTGTAACATAAAACTATGGGACGTAGTTATCTAACCGACATACCCCTGATATGCCATTATGGCTAAGTTGGGGTCCAATCTGTAACCCCAATTAGAAGGGTGTCAATACCGAGCCACTATTAAGGACAAGGTGTGGGCTACCCTCATCTGATAGTATCCCCTATACGAGAACGGTGGGGCCCTTATCTGAGAATGTTTATCCACCTTATCAACCCTTATCGACAGTGTTGATGTCTCAACCTATGCTGGCTACATAGTTCTGGAATGTAAGGATGACAGCTAACGATCACACCCTCATCTGATAGTTCGTGTCCCCATCCTTGGGTTCACTCGGTGCAATTTTTTACTCCCATCTTAATGGACATTGAATATGATTTACTGAACTGAACATGAACCGTTGACTAACAAAATACTATTGATATATGTTGACTTACTGAATTCATGAGATCATGGAGATTTCCTGAGTCATAAGACTTTCTGAAGTCTAAGGATCATAGCTTGACAAAGAGTATCATGAAAATATGACATGGCTCTAAGCAGACAGCTAATGTTTTGGGTACGAGTACTCTTAGGGTTCGATGGAAGAAAACTGACCAAGCATAACTTACTTGAACATATAACTAACATCATAATCTATAATACATTTATAGAAGTATTTCATCGAAACATGTGATAGGCATAACTTGTACATACATAAGGATTTCATGGTATTATGCCAGCTAGGCACTTTTCCTTAATCTAGGCATTTAATCAAACATATTATAGGCATGGTACATGTAAACATCATTGTACAGTAATTAAACATCATGGTTCAATTCTAACTTCATCATTCAAGGGTTTAATCATAGGTTTGCATAAATCTATATCTATAATAATGTAACCCACATAGAATTTATCACCCAACATGGGGTAGAATTTAATTTCTCATTAACCACATGAACAAGAGCAGCCCAATCATGAAATTCATAAGAAAATCCATAAACTTGAATTTAGATAAGGGATTCTTGGGCTTCATGGATAAAGGGAGTCCATGAATGAACACTATGCATACCTTAGTTCGTGATTTCGTGAAGATTGACGGAGAAACTTTCTTGGAATTGGATCTTCTATGAAAACCCTAGCTTATTCTTTAGAGGTTTTTGAGAGAAAAGAGAGTATTTTAGGTGAAAAGTGGATGAATCATGTGTTAAAGGGCTTAAACAGGGGTGGGAAGTTTACCCTTTTAACCCTGGATGCATCATTTACTTTCAGTAAAAATTTCCCGAATTGGACCCTTGGAGAGACGCGGCGCTATCGCGTCGTGTCACTGGAATTTGATAATTGAGAAAATGAGGGATGGAGCGATGTGGAGCCATCGCGTTACCCCTTCTTTTGCGACCTGGAACTTTGGCACGACGCAGAGGAAGTTGTGCTAAGACACTGGAAAAGGACAATTCTGAATTCGGGGCCTGGCGTGACGCGCCATAATCGCGGACCCCTACTAGAATTTTACAACTGCCATTTCCTCTTTTGGCTCGGCATGCCACTGATTAATATGGCGCTGGTTTATGATAGAAACTTCAAATAGTCGTAACTTCTGACCCGGTTATCAGATTTGGATGAATCATTTATCGATGGAAAGCTTATTGAATTTCTCACATGAAAAAAAGTGAAAATCTTAAAAATTCCAATGTAATAACCATCATTTAATTTAGAAGCTAATACTAGAAATTTTTAAGATGAAATTAGCTAGGAAAAGTATGGGGTATTACATACAATAGGCTCAATAGATTGCCCTATTATTTGATAAGTGTAGAGAAAATCATCCATACTTACGATGTTTTTTTAATCTTAAATCCATCTACTTTGTGGGGAAAAATAATTATGGTCAAGGGTTTTAAGGGAATAACTATAATCTAACTACATAAACCATTAACCCCCTTTTTTTTCTGCAAATATTAATTCCTATACAAGGGAAAATATGTTCCAAAACCTAAACAAGATGAGAAAATAGAGAAAAAAGTTGTTGAATATTCTAAGCTTGTGGTTGGAATATCTTTACCACCGTTTCCATAGAGATTTCATAAGATAAAAGTTGATGTAAGTTTTATCAAGTTCCTTGATATCTCCAAGCAACTTCATATCACTATTGATGCTCTAAGAGATGTGCCAAAACATACCGTGTATTTTAGAGATATGGTGGCATAGAAGAGGCACCTAGGATAGTTAAAGACAATTTAACTTACTGAGAAGTGCATTTTTTGGGTATTGCGGGAGCTTTCTCAAATGATTAAGGACCTTAGGAGATTCAAACTCCTCGTATAGATTGGTAAGAGTGATACGGACATGCTTTATGTGATTTAGGTATAAGTATTAATATGATGACCCTAGATGTGTTTAAGATACTTGGTTTAGAAGAGATATGCCCCACCAGTATCACTCTACACTTAGTTGATCGGTCATATGTTTATCCAAATAGAAATGTTCTCATCAAAGTTGGTAAGTTCATAATTCCTGTTGATATCATTATTCTTGATTTTAAGATAGATGACACTAATCATTTTGAGGTTCCCATTCTTATCTACTGGTGGGTCAGTCTTTTATATCTGAGAAGGTAAGATGAATATGAGAGTGTATGATTTGAGACTTTTCTTAACATAATATCCACATGGAAAGACTATCGTGGACCCAATAGAGGGTTGATTTCTTCTACTTACAAAATGGAAAGAATGTTAGAGTTAGATGATGTGTCAGTCATAAAAGAAGACCTTGGTCAGCTTTACACACTGGTGAAGTAGTGTGTTGCATTTTCCAAGTATGAGCCAAGTCCAACGGGTACAATAGGCTTAATAGATTGCCCTATTATGTGATATGTGAAGAGAAAATCATCCATACTTAGGATGTTTTCTGAATCTTAAATACATCTACTTTGTGGGGCAAAAGCATTATGATCAAGGGTTTCAAGGGAATAACTATGATCTAAACTACACAAACCATTAACTCCCTTTTTTCTACAAATATTAGCATACCTTTACCACCATTTCTATAGAGATTTCATAAAATAAAGCTTGATGCAAGTTTCATAAAGTTCCTTGATATCTCCAAGACACTTCATATCACTATTGATGCTCTAGGAGATTTGCCAAAACATACCATGTATTTTAGAGATATGGTGACATGAAAGAGGCACCTAGGATAATTAAAGACAATTTTACTTATTGAGAAGTGCATTTCTCGGGTCTTGCGGGAGCTTTCTCAAATGATTAAGGACCTTAGGAGATTCAAACTCCTCGTATAGATTGGTAAGAGTGATACGGACATGCTTTATGTGATTTAGGTATAAGTATTAATATGATGACCCTAGATGTGTTTAAGATACTTGGTTTAGAAGAGATATGCCCCACCAGTATCACTCTACACTTAGTTGATCGGTCATATGTTTATCCAAATAGAAATGTTCTCATCAAAGTTGGTAAGTTCATAATTCTTGTTGATTTCATTATTATTTATTTCAAGATAGATGACGATAATCATTCTTAGGTTCCATCCTTATCTACTGGTGGATCAGTCTTTTATTTATGAGAAGGTGAGATGAAAATGAGAGTGTATGACAAAGAGATGCTATTTAAGTTATATAAAATATTCTCTATCCCCTCACACTACAAAAACTTGTGCATAGTCACATAGATGACATGGAATAAGTATGTGGTTAAAAAGAGTAAGTTTGAAACCTTGAGTCTTTGAATATTACTGCAGACTTATTTGAGGAGCAGAAAGAAAAATTGCTCAAGGTGCTAAAAAAGAATGAACAAGTGATAAAATGACCCAAACATGAGCATGAAGATGGTGAAGTTGAAGAAAGTGAGTGAGAGATAATAATGATAAACCTCTCAAGTAGAAAAGAAACAAAATTTCAATCACAAGGAGAAAGAATATAAGAAAGTATTAAGCTGAGACTACAACGATGTTAGACCAGGCACTGATTGGGAGACAACCCAACTTGTAATATAGTAGCTTTTTATTTTTACTTTTATTTTTATAGTATGACAATTTGTTTGTTTTTATATTTGTAGATTAGGGAAATTCTGAGTACCTAAAATTTAAGCTAAGAAGCATGGTTGGATCGTAAGTGGATATTCTTGTTACCCTTAAGGAAGTTACAAGATGACATGTTGCTAGGTTGGCCATTAAAGACCTCAAGGAGTATATCTAACCCAATTTTATCTTATTTATTACTCTGAGGATAAAATATGATTTTAAGTGTGCAGTGGAACATCTTCTGATATATGTTAAGGGTGACGTATGCCATAGGTTATTGAGTTTCTTTGATTGGTAAGTTTACATACGAAATAAAGAAAAAATTTTAAAACCACAAAAAATATTTTTGTGAATTTGACCTACTTAGGAGAAAAATCCCTCATCCCTGGCATGGATAACTATGATCAAGGTTGGATACAATGGTTTGTTACCATGGCCATTGAGGACATTATTCTTGAATAAAGTACTCCCTCCGTCCCCATTGCAAACCTTGATAAGTTTTCAAAAGGTTCTTTCCCTAACAAGGACAATGGGAAGCCGACCAATCTAGTGTTGATTATGCTGGTGGAGATTGATTTGATAGTGACTTGATGATTGCTAGAGTACACCTTCAACTACAAGAGGCCCTAAGTAACACCATTTCTTGTTAAAATCCATATGAATACTCGAGCCCTTAACTTGCAACCAAAAAGAAAAATAGAACACTCTTAGTGACATTAAGTAGGGAATTCATGAGGCAACCCTTGAAGCCTAATCTTTTTCACTGGCTATTATAATCCTCGATAAAAATAAGGGTGATGAGTAAGTTCCTTATTAGTTGTTGTTCCTATGACTCCCCATGAGTTCACTTTCATACTTACCCTAGCTAACAGATATTCCTACTCATTTGGATTGTCTGGTCTATTTTGGATTTTCCCTGCACCCATTTGATATCCCAACCTCAAGATAATCATACATTCAATACCATACACAAAAAATTCTCTCTGTTGGCTGTTATAATTTGGTACTTTCCTCCAAATACAACTGGTACTATGGTGTCTCTACCACCGGTGGAGCTCCTCCGACCATCGGACAATCCCCCATAGGATTGGCATGCTTGTATCCGATCTCCACAAAACACTTCACGTACTTATGTGACACATATCTCTCAGCATATACTTTAGTCGGATGGTTATGCAGCTCGAATTTTAGAAGATCAATTATTATGGGCTTAGGTGATCATCAGCCAAGATCAATCAGAAATAAATGGAAAACTGGGAGATATGAAATAGAACTCAATTCAATTTGCATCAGTACTCAGTCTGGAGCAAGCTCAATCAGAGGTAGTACCAATCAAAAAGATACATATGGCTCCAACTCAACCTCAATCCATTTTGAATTGCTTAATGTCTACTGATGGTGGTAAACTCCCTAATCCTTCCTCTCAATTATCTTATGAGAAACTGGATGTGGTGAACTCCTCGAATTCGCTCAATAAGGGGCCTATTATGGATGTTTTGATGTCCATGACGGGTACTAGAGCTCTAGTACCTGTCGGGGACTTAGGTGCTACTGTGATATGGACCAAATATGGTTATGGAAACGATCCCTCTAATCCTAGGGTCACACACTCTTTGGCTACAAAATTGAGAGCTCAAGAGGCCATGAAAGTTGAGCTTATTCAAATTGAACCCCCGCAAATAACAACCAAATAAGGTTTTTTGGTAGTTGTGTTTAGATCGGAGGATTACAAAGTATTAGCCTAGCGGTGTAGTTTTACCTTGATTAGGAAATTTGAAATTCGCATGCCCAAGATGGAGCTGATTAGGTGATAGTTTCTTTTGCAAACGAATTTAAAAGTGAACGTCAAAATCATTCACTTTAATCCCAGGAACCTATACATTGATTTCGACAACGAATATGATTATTCAACAGTTTGGTCAAAATGGGAGATAAACATCCAAGGATAGCTGATGATATTTCAACTGTGGACCCCCACGTTTAACCCTGAGGAAAAAACTCCATTAGTCCCTTTACCGTTTAGTTTGCCTGAGCTCCCATGGCACTATTACTATTTGGAGGTAGTAACACCTCTCTTATCACCTATTGGCAAGGAACTATTTTTAGATCTGGAAACTTAGAAGAAAACCAGGTGTAGTATGGATAAATTCAAGTTACAAATTGACCTCACCAAGCCAATACCCCAACATGTATGGTTGGGATATGATGATGATAAACATGGTGAAGGTAGATGGAAAACCATTCTGTATAAAGAGGTACCTGAGTATTGCTCTTATTGTAAGCATCAAGGGCATACTGCAAGATCTGATATAGTCAAAGGTAGGGATGAGGCTGCTAGGTAGAAATTAGTTCTTAATGAGGAACTACAAGGGGAGGGTAACCAAGAAGAAGATGCTCAAACATATAAAAGGATGCAGGATACACTTGGTGTCCTGCAGCAGCGGAATATAGATAAAGAAAAGACTCCTACCAATGAGTGGAAGAACTAGAAAAAGAGAGGTAGGGACAATCAAAGAATGATATTCAAGCCAAGGTCTCCAAAAAAGCATACAAGGGGTCAATAAGATAATTCTACTCCATCTACATCAAATGCATTTACAGTTCTTCAACATGATATTGATGCCACAACTGTCTGTCCTAACAATAATGAATCGTTCCAAGCTAATATCACTTTAACTAAAAGGGTCTGACATTGCCTAGTATGATGATCAAGAAGTAACTGTTGCATATGACAGAAACTTGATTCCGGATCTTCATAAAGAGAAAATTATAGAGATTCCTGGTGAGGGGTTAAGGTTGTATGCAATGGTGCCAGAGGTTAATACAGTGGATCCTGATCAGCTGCAAGATCAACATACTATAGTTCTACAAAAGGTTTTCTGCAAGGTTAATAGAGTATTGCCTGGTGAGGGAATGGAAGTGGACTCTTCTGTAATATTACAAGAGACTACCTCTAATTCTTAAGATCAAATGGTTCTTGAACAAATATAGGATCCTCTTGTGATTGAGACATATCTTCAAGAGCTTTATTATGAATACAAAGTAATACACTCTAAATATGAAAAAGTTGAATGCAACTTAGGTCACTTAGAGAAGATTGATGAAAATATTACTAATAATTTGATCCAGGGGATCAAAAGGAGTTTGCAAAAGAAGTATCTCACATTTCTAGTCAGCAAGGTTTATCTCCAAGGGTTTATTTAATAAAATAATGAAAAAGAAACACATTTACTACATTCATCCTGAATGGGAACATAGCTAGGCCTTTTACAAGGTCCCACTCTCATAAAACAGTCAAATAATCAGCAATCTTATCTGGAATGCAAGGGGTATATTTAACCAAGAAGTTTTGAAAGGACTTCAACAACTCATTAGAATTCACCATATTTCTTTAATTGTAATACTAGAATCTTTCTCCAATAATACATATCTTGAAGTGGCCAAAAGAAAGCTTAAGATGGAACATGCTTTATGTAACTCTAATGTTAAAATCTGGATCTTCTAGTCCTTGGATATCTCTTGTGACATCATTGCTACTGATGAGCAATAGATTACGTGCCCAATTACTCATTTGGCTATGCACCGGTTTTACCTAATGACCTTTGTTTATGCTAAGTACAGAGATACATTAAGAAAACCTTTGTGGAATAAAGTGGTACAACTATCTACATCATCCTACCTTGGTGCACAATTGGATATTTTAATGTGATTACTAAAGTAAGTGAGAAGTTGGGAGGTATCCCCTATGATATGAGGGAGAGCTTTGAATTCTTGGGGGTAATTGAAGCTTATGGATTCACTGATATAGGCTTTCATGGTCCCAAGTGAACTTGGTCCAATCTAAGAGGTATTCAATTTAGAATATGGAAGAGAGTACATAGAGGAATGGTATCAGATGCTTGGCTAAAGGATATGCCTATGACTAGTATTACTCACTTGTCATCTGTGGATTTTAATTATTGTCCTCTTCTCCTAGAAATGCAAGAGAGGGTAGAATTACATACTAAATATTTCAAATTCTTGGATTATTGGGTAGATCAACCCATATTCTTTCACACAGTGGAGACTTATCGGCAAAGGCCTTTTGAAGTTTTTCCTATGTAGAGGTTTCAACAGAAGTTGAAAAGATTAACTACTACTCTAAGTGAGTGGTCTAAAGGGGTCTTTGGTGACATCTATGCTAATGTAAAAACCTATGAAGAAAAGGCCAAGGTAGCTGAGGAAAATCTGATCTTACATAGTACTGATGAAAATAGACAGGACTTTCACAGAGCACAAGCTGAATACACCAGACATCTCAAGGTGAAGGATGCAAAAATCCCATCTGCATTGGTTTAAGTATAGAGATGCAAACTCCAGTTACTTCCATGCCTTTATCATAGGGAGAAGAAGAAGATTGTACATACACAAGGTCAAGAATGAGGAAGGGGATTGGATCCAAGGGGATGGTGAAATAGCTGCAGCTACAGTCATATATTTTCAGAATATCCTTACTAGGACAAAAGATTATGTACCTGTGGAAATGCTAGCTCATATTCCTAAACTAATATCTGAAGATCAAAATTACACTATCCAGGCTGTTCCTACCCTGGAAGAAGTAAAGGTTGTGGTCTTCTCAATGAGCACTCATTCAGCACCAGTCCCTGATGGTATGAATGGAAAATTTTTCCAAGCATACTGGCATATTATTGGTATGGACCTCCTTCAAGTAGTGAATGCCTTTTTTATGGCCATTCTATGCCAAAATTCTTTACTCATACCTGTTTGATTCTCTTTCCTAAAGTGTACTACCCTCAAAATCTTTCTAAATATAGACCTATCAGTTTTAGAAACTTTACCAATAAAGTCATCTCTAAACTCATTTACCTCAGGTTGGATCCCATCCTTCCCACCTTATTTTAAGTAACCAATAAGGTTTTGTGAGAGGTAAAAATATTACAGAAAATATAATGCTTGCTCAGAAGATCATTGGTGGCATTAAGAAACCAGTTGTGGTAGGTAATGTAGTTATTAAACTGGACATGGTCAAGGCATATACAGGGTATCTTGGTCATATACTTGCTTTTTATGAAGAAGATTTGGTTTTGGTAAGCCTATTATTAACATAATTTGGAGGACATTGTCAAACAATTGGTATTCAATTTTGGTGAATGGCACTAGATATGACTTTTTCCTCTCTACAAGGGGTTTGAAACAAGATGATCCCCTTTCCCTTACATTGTTCATTCTAGGGGCTGAAGTATTATCAAGAGCTCTGAATAACCTATATCATCACCCCTAGTATTATGGTTTCAACATGGATTGGCAGGGACCCCAAATTAATCACCTCAGCTTTGCATATGATATCATCATATTTACCATTGGAAGAAGAAATGCTCTCAGACTAGTTATGAAGACACTGACTACTTATAAAACAATTTCTGGCCAACTGATTAATAAGGATAAAAGTTATTTTCCTTATCCAGATTAAGACTTTCATTCCACAGTCTCAAGGATTAAAGAAAAAAATGGTTTTCAATAGAAACACAACCCCATTAATTACCTTGGTTGTCCCATTTATATTGGAAAACAAAGAATCAACCACTATGCTGGTCTGGTTAGCAAAGTGGCTTCTAGAATAACAGGATGATATTTTAAATTGCTCATCTATGGTGGAATAATTGTACTAATTAAACATGTGTTGCAATCTATCCCTATTCATATTCTCTCTGCTTGTATCCCTCCAAAGACTAGTATAAAATAACTCTTGTCCCTATTTGTTGATTTCTTTTGGGGTTGGAAAGATAACAAGAATAAATACCATTGGGCATCTTGGAAGGAGCTATGTTTCCCACTAGCAGAAGGTGGTGTTGGATTTAGACACATTTCTGATATATGTAAAGCTTTACTGATGAAGCAATGGTGGATATTCAGAAGCAGAAACACTATTTGGGGGAAGTTTTTACTTGTAGAGTACTACAAAAGAGTAAATATTGTAGCCAAGAAAATGACCTTTGGGCAATATCTAGTGCGGGAAACTATGATGAAGAACAAGAAGGAAGTTGAGAAATATATTTTATGGAGAATCAAATCAGGTACTTGTTATTTTTGGTGGGATAATTGGTCTGGATTGGGAGCACTGAAAAATTACAGAATTGATGGTGTAAAGTCAAATAATGTCAAAGTAGAAACTTTCATACTTTATGGTGAGTGGAATATGTAGAAGTTAGCTACTGTACTCTCTCCTTATCTGTTGCATTCTATCCTCAGAATTTCATTCTAATATCATAAAGAGATCCCTGACTTCCCACTTTGGACTCTAAATACAAGTGATGAATTCAGTTGTTCCTCTTCTTGGGGATTGTCTAGAGAGCACAGAGATGTAACATTGCTGAATAGTTATATCTGGAAAAGGTGGATTCCATTCAAATGATCATTTCTTCTTTAGAGAGTGCTGAGAAAGAAAGTTCCTACAAATGAGAAGCTTAGTCACTTTGGTATAGCCGTTGTCAGTTGTGGATGTTGTCCTACTTCTAGCTAGGACATTATTCCTCACACCTTTGTGGAAAGTCCATTTACTAATCATATTTAGTAGTATTTCTCTTCAACTATGGGTCTTACCCATATCCCTACCTTAATCAAATACTTGTTATTTGTTGCAGGCTTTGACAATTATCATATGTTGGAACTCTTGGAAGAACAGGTGTGCAGCCAAATATGGTGACAAACAACCCCAACTGGCCAGAGGTAAATTTTTGATATAGAAAGATATTTCCCTTCTGCTTAGCATGACCTTTCCTTACATTCCCTGGCCTTTTAGTTGGTCTAACCTGGCAGCTTATGTGTAGAAATGTAGACAGGAGACAAGAGTCATAGTAGTGTATTAGTTTAAACCACCAACTCCAATGGTCAAACTGAATTATGATGGTAGTTTACTCACTAATCGGGGAAGGATTGGTATGGGGGGAATTATTAGAAATCATAAGGGTGAGCTCATCTATGCTTATGTTGCTCCCTTGGAGCAAGGAACTAAGAACCAAGCAGAGATGGAAGCTGCTATATGGGGTTTATGTTGGTGCCTAAACAATGGTATTCAACAGGTTGTGGTGGAGGTATTCTAAACTCCTGATCAGATGGATAAGGGACTAAGTATCAGTGCCATGGCACCTGCAGCCTCTTATGGATTCCTTACAGAGGCTCACTTCGTATTTTAACTGTGCATTTATAGACATATCTACAGAGAAGCTAACTTTATAGAAAATGCACTACCCAAAGTCAGTCACTAATTTGACCAGCTACGATAATATTTCCATAACTGTCAGCTACCATCAACAGTTTAAGGATATTTTAAGCTTGATCAGTTAGGCATGCCAAGCTTCAGGAAAAGGAAATTGACTAAGATACACGAACCACCCTAGTGCATTAACAGAATAGGAAAGAAGGTTTAGGAAGGTCATATTAGTTTTGCATACTTGTACATTGCACACTCATATGTTTTAGTTTCATGCTTTCATATATTGTAACACAATTGGAGGTCAGGTTTATGCCCCCTCTATGTATAGTTTTTATGCAGTTAATGAAAAAGCCTGGGGGTGTTGCTTAGCCCTAAAAATTTCCTAAAAAACCTCAAGCACTTCATTAACATTAAATTCCCCTAGGTGACTCACCCTCTCTACAAGCCAATTGACATGGACAACTTTATAAAGGCCTTGGTTATGAAAAAAGACTAAGGGAAGATGAATATGATATTATCTGAGTGTCTCCTTGACGTATACATGCATGCCAATGCTAAGAAAAATGCCTTTTAATTTTTTATGTGTTTTGTTTATTTATTAATGCTAAATCATGTGACATTTTGTAGGCCAATGCCCTAATGTTATAGGTAATTCACCAGATTACCTTGAAGAAAGACAAATTAAAGGCTGAGAGAGAAACTTAATGGGAGTGCTCACTGCTAGAGTCTTATCTGGGCTAGGTATAGGCTTTAAAGGCTAGAATCACCCAAATGTCACAGTAAAAAAACACTCATAGTAAGTAGATTAGTCAGCCATATAAGAAATTGTTGGACCTAAATAAGGAATGGGCTGCCAATTTGGACACACTATTCAAATATGCAGAGAAGATGTCAATTTTAATTGGAGGTTGAAGACTTAAAGGTTATCTGCAAATTAAAATCAAGAGGTAGACTGGTTCGAGAAATGGAGGTTCATAACTAATAAACAACATGTTATCGAGTCATAGCACATTCAAAACAATGAGCCTCATTTTTACCAAGAGCACCAAAACACAAAGTTTCTTATAAGAAGAGAATTTGAGGTGTAATGATGAAATCAAAGAGTCTAAAGACAAGCTTTCTTCTCATAAGGACCAGTTTTTGCTTGGAAAGGTCTATGCCACTTGATGAATAAAGAGGTAGACCTTAGAGGAGGTCAAGGCTGTCACAAAGAGTTCTTGATAATTATATTATCTAGGAACTAGAGGTTGAGTATATTTATTAGGATAATCTGACATAAAATCCTTTGACTCATGTTCAATGCTTCCAGCACTGAATTCAAATCCCATGATCTAAAAAATGGTGAAAAGGTGGGCCAAGAGAACTCTTCGATGCCCTGATACCTAGAAACTCAAAATCTTATCTACATACCTAGTTTAAAACTACTGAGGATTTACCTTTTGAGTCTTTTGAAAAGGTTGACCCCAAAGATGTTATCTTCTGAGGCTCCTGAGACTTTGTCTCCAAAGGTGACATCTTATTTAGACCCAACATTTTGATGCCCTCTAGTTTGTATCTCTATTTTGTAAAAGATTTTGGGTACTTTAATACCTGTATTGTAAATTTTTTTGTTTTCATGTTGTTTTTATTGTAAATGTCCGGGCATTGATGAGTTTGAGTTATGAATAGAATATTTTGGCTCCCTATACTATTTTCTTTTCTATTCTCATTTTGAACCAAATATATGGTGTATCCAATTTTGGGCCTCACATTGTGGCTAGATTAGTTTTCCACTTAAGTGTTGCGATAGTTCGAAAACTTTCCCATATAATTCAGTTAAGAACAAACAACTTTATTTTCTTGAGAGTTGAGAGGAGAGTAAATGATGATTTTATATTAAGAAATAAGGGAAAACATTTTTGTATCAGTTATAAGGTTATTTAGGATAAAAAGGACTAATTTACCCTCAATAAACCAAATGAAAAATGGAAATATTATGTAGCTGTGCCCACTAGAACGTCACAACCAAATCACAGAACAACACTAGATACACTCCAAAATTAGAGCACCCCACAAGCGTGACATGCCCTTTACACACTAGGCTATTGGTTTTTCTACTTGGTTCGTGCCTTGCCTCTGTGGCACAACCCTAATATGGACCACTACTATTTTGGGATTATGTTTTTCCCTAAAACTCATTCTAAAAATTCTGAAACACTTCCTAATGGCCCAATTACCATTCCTAATCATCAATTAATCTTAAAATTACTCAAAAACTATCAAAATAAAATTATTAAACTTATGGGGTTTAATAATATCTCCCACTTGGTATTATTTATCCTCAAATGAAGGTTGTGATGGCAGATAAACAACTTATCGACGCATTAGAAAAAATCTTAAAGCTTATCATACGATATGTCTGAAAATTTAGTCACCTAAGGACATGCACTTAACTGAGACTAACAGACCACACATGAATAGAGTTTCTTGAAACAAGTAACAATTTAGGTTTTGAGGATATGACACTAGGAGGAAAATTATACATCATGCTAACTCGGTGAAAGGATAAAATAAATGGGGATATCACTTCATCATATCTGCCTCTACCTCCCATATCACGCCTTCAATTGACTTATTTCTTTATAACACTTTTACTAAAGCCACTTTCTTATTCCTTAACCTTTGAACCTGATGATCAAGGATTTCAACTAGAAAGTCCTCACAGGATAAACTATCTTTCACCCTAATACTCTCTATAGGAACAACTAAGGATGGATTTACAATACACTTTTTCAATATGGACACGTGGAACACTGGTTGGATTGTAGCTAACTCTGCTGGAAGATTTAGTTCATATCTAACATCCCCTGTGCCCCTCAAATTTCTTATGAACCAATGTATTAGGGATTGAGTTTCCCCTTATTTTCGAACCTCATTACCCTATCCATAGGTGATACCTTCAAGAATACCCAATTACCATAATAAGCTTTAGTTCCCTCCTCTTAAAATTTGCATACAACTTCTAATGGCTCTAAGGGGTTTTTAATTTCTCTTGAATCAACTGAACCTTTTTCATTGACTCAAGAATAGAATATGGTCCAATTAAAGTGGCCTCACCAACCATAAACCACCCTATGAGAGATATATACCTACACCTATACAAGGCCTTAAATGGAGCCATATAGTTGCTAGCCTGATAGCTGTTGTTATACGCGAACTCAATTAGAGGTAGATGATAATCCCAATTTTCTTTGGAATCAATCACACATGATCTCAATATGTATTTAAACATTTGGATAGTACACTCGACCTGACCATTCTTTTGGGGTTAGAAAGTTGTACTAAGATTTACTTTTGTACCATGGCCCTTCTAAAATGATTGCCAAAACTGTGAGGTGAATAAATTACCTCGTTCTAACATAATGGATAAAGGAAACCCATCTAGTATGACTAACTCATGCATGTAAAATTTTGCATAGTCTTTAGCTGTATCTGAAGTTTTGATAGGCAAAAGTGTGTTGACATAGCTGTTTGGTCAACAATAACCTAGATCGAGTCTATAAAGAAGCCTTATAACAAAATCCATATTGATAACCTCCAAATTCAAAGTGGGTATGCTGATATCTTGATGCATGCCTCCTAACTTTTATTTAGTGACAATTGGAAACTTAGCAACAAACTCTACTATGTCCCTCTTTATACCATTCCAATAATAGACTTCCCGTAGGTCATAGTACATCTTACTGTCACCTAGGTAAATAAAATACTTAGAGCTATAAGCTTTCACTAACATCCGATCTCTCAATACATAAATGACCTATAACATAGTTCACCATCTCCCCCTTGGGAGAAAACCTCCACATTCTCCTGATGTACTACATCAATCAACTGACTTAGTCTGGTGTCATCTCATATTCGTCACTAGAAATGACTCTGAACCATTTTGTAACATCATACCACCCTCATCTGTATCAAGTAAATAAACCCCCAACCATTCTAATCTATGCACCCTATTAGCGCACTCATTTTTCTCATCTGCAACATGGGTTACATTACCCATTGACACTCTACTTAGAGCATCTACCACTATATTTGCTTTACCTAGATGGTTGAGCATATGTATGTCATAGTTTTTAATAACTCTGACCACCTTCTCTGCAAAGTTTTAACTTTTTTTGACTGAATATATATTAGAGACTTATGATTGGTGAAAACACCTATGTGTACAACATACAAACAATGCCTCCAAATCTTCAAAGTGAAAACCATCGCTGCCAACTCTAATTTATGAGTCAAATAATTCCTCTCATAATCTTTAAGTTACCAAAAGGCAAATGTTATCACACTTCTAATCTTCATTAGAACATATCCCAAGCCAACCCAATGCTGGAGGCATCATAGTACACAATGAATCCATCTGGCAAAGCTAACACAAGAGTTGAATTCAAGCTATTCTTCAATTCTTAAAAACTTTTCTCACACTTGTCTGACCTTGGAACTTTACCTTTTTCTATGTCAACTTGTTCAATGGTGTATCCGTTGAATAAAAACCCTCAACAAATCTCTTGTAATAACTGATTAATCCCATAAAGCTCCTAGTGTTGGATAGAGTAATGAGCGTAGGTCAGTGCTTCACCGCCTCTATTTTTTTAGGGTCTATATGTGCAACTTTACCCAAAAACACATATCCCCTAAAAGGAAAAAAAATCAATAAAATTCACACTAACTAAATTTCACAAACAGTTGACGATCCTTAAGGGTCTGCAACACTATCCTCAAATAGTGTGTATGTTATTTCTCACTTTGACAATACATCAATGATGACAATGGAAAACATCTCTAGATATTTTTTAAAACCCTTGTTTATTAATCCATAAAAGTTGTAGGAGCATTTGTTAGTCCAAAAGACGTAATCTCAAAATCAAAGTGACCATATCCTGTTATAAAAGTAGTATTTGGGATGTTATATTCCCAAACTTTTGATAATATATCGAATATCAGTTTTGGAAAAGCGACGAGAATCCTAAAGTTGGTCAAATAGATCATCAATTCTAAGGATGGAATACTTATTTTTTATGGTGACCTTTTTCAACAGTTTATGGTCTATACATATTTTGAGAGTACCATCCTTCTTCTTCACTAATAAGATTGAGGAGCACCCCATGGTGAAACACTAGTCCTGAGGAAATCTTTGTCTTGGAGATCTTTGGGTTTCTCCTTCAAATCTGTAAGCTCTGCTAGAGACATTTTGTAAGGAGGATTGGAGATAGATTGGATGTCTGGTAGAAGGTCAATTCTAAATTCAATCTCCCTATTAAGAGAAACTCGAGCTAAATACTCTGGAAAGACTACAGGAAACTCATTGACTACTAGAAATAACTTGAGGTTTGAGGTCTTAAACTTAGTATCCTTAACCAAAACTAGGTGGTAGATACAACATTTAGAGATTAGTTTTTTAGCCTTAAGATAGGAGATAAAATGACCCCTGGTTACCACCATACTACCTTTTCACTCAAGGATTGACTCATTAGAAAGTTGGAATTTCACAACTCGGGTTCTATAATCAACTAAGGCATAGAATGAATAAAGGCAATCCAGGCCAAGAATGACGTCAAAATCAATCATATCTAATTCTATCAAATATGTTACGGTGACCCTATAAAAGGACTATAATAGGGTAGTTTTTATAAACTCTCTTAGTAATCACTAACTCCTTATTAGGCGTGGAAACTAAGAAGGGTTCCAGAAGAATCTCAGGGCTAACACTAAAGTTCACAATAATAAATAGGGTTATAAAGGATATATTTAACCTCGAATAAAATAACACACAAGCATCAACATTAAAGACACAAAGTATACCAGTGACCAAGTCGAGGGAGCTCTCCTACTTCTGACAAGAAGAAGAGCATGATTAGTTCTAACTCTAACCACCACCAACACTAGATGAAACACACTACTGCTGAGCTAGGTGGCCGAAGTGTGTTGCTGAGGTAGTAAATTGAGTTTGAGATCGATCATCTTTATTGTCTTACATTGAAAAAAATACTTCCTAAGTTTGTAACCTAGTTTTCCACTCTTAAAACAACCTTTCTTTCCATACAAACACTTTTCTAGATAATTCTTTACATACTTTTTGCATGATAGGTATGTACATCCCTCAATAACCCTACCTTGATATTTGGTCGCCGGTGCCCTACACCACTGCTCCTACTTGATCTTTGGTATGGGGGTACTAGCTGAACATAGTGCAGAAGTTGACTAATGGTTTTGAAACTTTGAATAATTTCCCCCACCTAGCTTGTTGTGACTTTACTCAAATTATCCGATCCAAGCCTTTTTAGTTTTTCTATCCTATTCCTTCAACCTTTATGACACAATTTTCTTGGAATGGGTCATCCATCAGGAAATAAACATGTCCCCAATCAGCATGGTAGTCTTACACTCCTTGATTACCAATTCATATACCCAATTAATAAACTTACTCATTCAGTCTCTCGAATCAGCCATAATCCCGGGAGCATATTTCAAAAGTTGAGTGGATTTGAGAGAGCATTTATTCACTAATATAGCACCTTTATTGAGATTAAAAAACTCCCCCACTTTAGCATCCCTGATCTTATAAGGGAATAATATATCAAGAAAAACTATCTCAAATACATTCCAATCCATAGGAGTTGCTTTCTTACCTCTACTCTCCTTTCATTGCTTACACCAATCATGAGCAATATCCTTCAATAGATACAATGCTAAATCCATACTCTCTTACTCAATAAGATGCATAATATGAGTAATGTTATTTACCTCATATATAAAAACTGTGGATTCTCATCCACCTTCAAACTAAAGGACTTTGATGGATTCATTTTCATGAAATATAAAATCCTTGCTACATCTAAGTTACCATTCTACTAAATCAGAACTACTGTCGACGAATTAACCTATGTAGTCATAGGCTAAGCTAATACCTAAAAAGCAGCTCAAAACTCAATATGAGAAATATTTTTCAAAGGATTCATAGGTGGTGGTGGGGTTGGCTGGTTCATATTCCTACAAATGTATGCTATGTGTAGAGGCATTTTTTGAAATATGACAAGCATGAGTAATTTCACCCAAATTACACCTCACAATAAGATATAAAGTAGTGCCTTCCAAATATAGATCTCAACCAAGGTTGGGGTCAATCCCACAAGGAATAGGTCAAATATCAAGAAGATGAACTTTATGCTTGTGGTTTGCTTATGGACTTTGTAACTTTTAGGTCTTTTCTGATACAATGCTCACTATGACTCCATGACTTTTTCCTACAAATGTGAAATGTAGTCTTCTGATCATTCTTCACTTCAACTTCTGTAAACTTCACTTTTACACTTCAATCCCATGACCTTATGGTACGGTCTCTATTTCTTGGTACGATTGTAAGATACAATCGTCTGATCCTCTTCATACTTAACTTCTACCTTCATGCTTTCAGGAGGTCCTTCCTACGATTAGGTGGAATGATCATACAATCCATGTACAATTGTATGAGTTTCCATCTTGTCACTACATGAGAGACACTTCTCTTCTTCTTGTTACAATATCGTTGCTATGACCGTGGTTAGATCCCAAAGTAGTAGAAATAGTTCTCTAAGAACCATTTTGCTCAAAATCCAGCACTTCCCTTCTTAGAACCTTTTAACTTACAAACACTTAAAAACCCATCATATCCACATAAAAATACCTTTATACTTGCAAATATTCATAATTAATTATCTCAAGTGCCTTAATTTTATGACACATCAACAAATCAACTTAGAATGTTTGCATTTCTTCAGGCGAAAAAATAAACTAATAAGCTATACTATCAAGAAACTTAACCTAAAGAAAATTAAGAATACTAAGGAAAAAATATTTTTACCAAACACTATTTATTTTAGCATGCATCGCTCAAAACATAGTGCAACAACCTCCAATATCATAAAAAATCAATGAAGTGTAGTGTATATGCAAACCAATCACCATAACACAAAGCAATCTAGACATGGAATCACATTATCAATAGACAACTCAACACCTTAAGCAAGTGACACTACCTAAATAAGTAGTAGCTTAAACATAACCCCTATGCTGTCATATCAAAGAAGTCCCATTACTCAGCATATGCAACATACATTAAGACTGTTACTGAATCAAATATCACACTCTCACATAGAATTTAGGTTATGTATGTTTGATACCATAGGCTTTCCCTTATATTATGTGCCTTAGCTTTCATACAGTTGGATTAGGATCATTATAGGAATTTTATTGGCTTGTAATGTAGGCTTAGGAATGGGTATAGTACATATGGATACAATGATTTACCCTCATTAACACTATGCCATTTTCATCTTCCACTTTTTCTACCTTCTTTTATTCCTTTCCAATTTTAACTCTTTTAGTCTTTAGAACCCTAGTTGCGGTTTTATTCTCTTAATTAATCTTTTAGTTTCTTTTCAGTTTTCTTTCTTTTCCAATTTTCTTCTTTTTCTTTTCTTTTCTTTTCTTCTTTTATTTCATCATGTCGTATCCAAATTCCTTTTTCTTTTAATAAAATTTCTTCATACCCAATATTTTATGTACCCCTATGCTAGATACTCTCAACTTAGGAGATTTTCTTGAGTTGAGGTACACAGTGTCCAAAGAGGGACAAGGAAAAAAGAAAGTTTATTATAAAAATTGAGAGGTGAATAAGGTAACTCAAATAAAAGGTCTATTCAAGCTCAAAATTAGGTTCAAAGGATATCACATTTATCTGGTTGGCTTATTAGGCATTTAGTGGACTATTTTAAAAAGGTCCTATGATCCTTTCCTAACCTTATATCCTATGACTTCAGTGACACTATCCTGTCAAGTTCTATAATACACACACATGATGAATAGGTAAATCCTTACACACACTTGACTTAGGGATATTATTTCAGTCACTATCTATTTGGTTCATGAAAGTTAGGCCATGTTATAACACTCATAATTCTTATGCCATAGTAAGATCCAAACATTGATTACAATTCAAGTAAGCAAACAACACAACACATAAAAATAGATTTTTTGGAGGGGTATTATTTAAACAATTCAAAATAGTTTGCATGCTCTTTTTTCTTTTGACTGCACCAAATTTTCATATTTTTTATCTACGTTACACAAAAAAGACAAAATAACACAAAAACAACAATAAAATAAACTAAAAACCCTTTATTGTGGTACACCCCCACCCCCAACTTAGAAATTATGCAATATTTTTATTGCACAAAAATATAGAAAATGTAAAGACTAAGGTAAGGGATATATGTAAGAAATAAGGTAAGGTAAATACTTATGGCACTCTATACGCGTAGTGTAGTATGATCAAGTGGGGTAACATGTGAGACCACTTCTATCTTCTTAACTCTCATTGCCTTAACTGTGGCTGGGGCACTCTTTAATAAGTTAGAATCGGTGGTGGCCGGTGCACTCACTAATGTAATGAGGGAAAATATCGTACCTCCTCCTTTTTGGGTCACCACCTCTATAATAGGTGGTGCAACACTCATAGCCTCTAAAAAAACTCTCTCGAAGGTATGCTTGAAAACTCTCTCCTTTTTCTTCTTTTTATCTCCTTTAATTTTTTTATTCCCCTTCTTTTCTTTTATCTTTTCTTGCAGGGCTGCAAATCTTCCTTATCTTCTCAATCTCCAAATAATCAGCTCAATCGCTAGGTATATGATATAAATGTCTAGGACTATAGAGTCAACATCAGCAGCTAACTCCGCCAAGAATAGCATAGCATGCGGTGGAGAAGGTGAAACATATATGGTCCGCTCAGGAAGCTCCCTGACCGCTTCTTCGTGTGGCCAAATCAGTAGTAATGACACTTATATCTAGATCTTAGACCTCCACAACCATAGTTGTTATCCAGATCTTGAATTAATGAAAATGGGTTTGAACCACCTGTGCAACCTCTTTAATTTCATCAGCTACGTAGGTTTTACCCGTACATCCAAATTTCAAATCCTGGCATCATACAAGACCTGCATCCTCAAGATCTACTCCAGCTAAGTAGTCGGGATCAATATATATCCAATAGGCACCAACTAACAAACACTCATAGGTGTTGTGGCCAACTGTAGGAATTATGTATAGCACCGACATTACACGTTAGGATCTCACTAGTTGGGGAAGCCCTCGCTACATTTGGTATTACAACCCCTCAGGCTAGAGCCACTGGGTTCTCAAATCCTTAATTAAAGCCATATACTCAATTTTCATAGGCTACATGAATCTATCCACTACATCTATAGTTGAGACATGTGCATTTTGCAGAAACTAAATAATGAGACATGGGAATGCTAATGTGGTGCTAAACTGCAACACTTTGTCTTGAATCTCCTCCACAATGATTCACGAGATGTTCAACTCCAGTTTATCCATAAGCAACTACTAGCCCTGCATTAGTTGCACCTAATGTATTAACATTTGTTGTGGGTATGATGCGGTGCCTTACAACTAACTACCAACCCTTGGTGGTGAATTTTAGTGTATGCTTATAAATGGTTTCCTCATTAACCCATGGTGTATTCTTTCTATTCCAAAATATGGTACGTTGACCATTTTTAATAAAATAACTTATCATCTATGGGAAACTTCTTCACATTCTTTATATTATTCATCTATTAATCATATTCTTGGGTTTCCTTGACCAACTCAAAAGTGGTCCCAAACAAGGCATTAAAGATTGCGGTAATGGAAATATCAACCTAATGGTCCTAGAATCGTATCACGTCTAGTCGGGGATGCTTTCTCATATCTTTTTCCTTTTCCTAGGGTTTGTTCTTAATCATTACCAAATATTTGGCATAGAGCTTCTTCACCTACTCTGGCTTATAATTTCTAAGGGTCCTAGTCATCCACCGCAGCTCATACTTTTCAAGTTCCTTACTAACTTTGGGATTCTTCTTAGATATTCTTGTAGGATTTGGGGCTCTTCTTATATATTTTTATTTTTTACTCCATTAGTCAATGAGACCTTATTTGTGTAGTAATCCTGAGAGTTCAGCACTATCCAACGTCTCAGGTCAATACTCTATTGAGGCAAATTTCCAGCAGGCCCTTCAGAGGATTTGGTATTGGACTCTTCCTCACCCTCTGAGGAGCTTATCTTCTCATCTACCTCATAATGTTCATCCCCTTCCTTGTTCAATTCTTACCTCCCACTTCAGACTAGAGAAGGTTGACAAGGGTAGCAACTCCCACCAAATATGTAGATGTAGTAGCCTTGGCCAGCTCAATCTTCTTGGCCTTAGATATTATGGTCTGAGGTGAGTGTTGCTCATCAGAAGCACTAGTAAAGAAGTTGATCTATGACCCACTTATAATTTTAAACTCACTCTTCAAGTATCTTGACGGTGCTCACTTCTGAAATCTTCTCTTGTAGTTGCTTATGTGACTTAGGTGGCATTGTACCTATTGTAGGAAAAGGTTAGTCTCAATTTTGAATTATGAAAACTGGTATTGGAAAAGATCAGATGACTCTTGCTATTATCATACAGTGAAGGTATGATTGTACCTTTCTATCATTGAAAAGTTTCCCCAAAAGTCTAGGGAAACATCACATCTGATGAACCTTTTCTACGACCATGTAATGAAGGTACAATCGTGCCTTCAATCATAGGGACAACCTCAATAGGATGATCCAACCTCATTGAAGGTAAATGTAATCATATAATCATACCTTGATAGGATGATCATGGTATGTACTCGTATGATGATCAACTATAATAAGTACACTGGTCCCTTATAATGATCCAACCTAAAACCGTTCGTAGATACTACAATTGTAGGTTATGTCGTGGAGTGAACTACACTTAGCATATTTAAACATGAAGTTACACCCTTGTTGTGGACCTTCATTAACTAATTTTTTAGCATAATGGATACTCAAAACTTACCCATTGCAATCATTCATTCAAAAACTCATAAACAATATTCATTTTAATAACCTCAGTGCTATGAAACTCTTATAAACCAAAATTTTTACTTAAAAATTAAGCTTTTGAAAAGATGAAACAATAGTACTTACAAGTTTGCTTTTCAAATTCAAGCTCATGAAGAGTGAATTAGTTTGACACTCAGGAGTATCTTGAACTCACGAATCAGAGGTAGAATTTTCATACTTGTATTTGCTCTTTTGGTCAATTAAATTTGTGTGTGTTAGATTTTGAATGGCTTGAAATTACTATCAAGTCTCAGGTGTAGGATATTAGGGCTAAATTCTGAGTCAGGTCAGGTTTAGTTTAGTTTTTATTAAATAGATGATCCCAACAGATGACTTATTCTGCCGACCTTGGAACCTAACCACGATCATTACTTTTTATTATATCAAGAGGTTATAAAAAGACTTACCTAGGAACCTACTAGACTTAAGGATGACCATGGTATATAACCATAACCTTTTCTTAAAATCATAGGTTCGATATCTTGAATATTGATTTTCAGGTGTTTGATCAGACGATTGGTACTACAATCATGATATCTAGGTACGATATTGATGAGCAATCTTAGGATAACTCCTAAAATTTATTCCCTTGGACTTTTTTGTATTAGTTAGAGACGACTGAACCCTTGATCTTGGGATCTTTCCATAGTTGTGCAATCCAATTGTGGGTTCAGTACTAAGTCTTGTTCTATACTTTGTTCTGCACAATCCTTGCACAATTAATACACATTACCTTATAACTTAGAAAATATAAAATTATGGGTTGCCTTCCAAGAATTTCTTAATTTAACATTGTAGCACGACAATTCTAAGTTGGTTACTCAAACTTCACCAATAATCCCATGGGCTGCATCCCACAAAGTGCGTGAGTTAACATCACGGAATCACTCAGGTGTGTTTTACAGGTATCATAAAGCATCAACACAAGCAATAAAAATTACAAAGTTGGCTCTCATATGCCAACTGGTGCATAAAGTAAAGAACTCATCACTGTGTCCCATACCACTCGAGAGTACACCCAAGAGAAATGTAAAGGAATCTAAAAAAATATATCCAATCTCGATCGTTATCCAACCGTCAATCCACACTTACCATCAATAGGTCAATTTATCAATATTCCACAATTATAATCAATATTCATAATTAAACAACGTGTGACAATATATGCATAACCATAACAATACCATCATTTAGACAAATATATACTTGTTATGCACTAATATCTATTTATAATCTAGCCAATGCTTATTTACTAGTCTAATTACTCACTAGTTATCATATACCTTCTAATTGTTATTTATACACTATTCACTATATAATCACCATTCATTACTAAGCCATATTTATCAACTAGCCAATGTTAGCTTCTAGCCACCACAAACTTACTAATCGCCATAGATCTAATAACCGGTAAACACAAATCATTCACTATTAAATTTATTGACTAAACTCTATTTAGTGACTAGCATCACTAATCCACAAATCCTAGTTTGGAAAATAGTCATAATCATCGATTAATCATTACTATCAACTAAACATCATTATTATAAGTCTTTATTTACGCTAAACATCATTATAGCTTAATCATTATAATTACTAATTGTCAATATCACTAGTCCTCATTATTACGAATGTTAAACTATCCATAAGTCATTGTTAACCTCTTACTTAATATTCACCACTGATCATATTTTCAACCTTAATTCAATAACTATACCACTTTATATCTTGATTATTAGAAAACTATGGTCAACATTTCTAATATCAACATTATACCCAACTACACATGGTCATAAATAACATATAATTTCCAAACATAGTGCTAGCCAAACTCGAACAGGTAGAATTGCACATAGGCACATCAATAATCGTCCCCCGGCCTTTCCAGGTATATACGTATCATCATCATCATCCGGACTTGATGGGTAACATCAAATCATCATAATATCCTACAGCCTTCTTGGGTATCATCATAGTATTTTCCTGCCTTGTCGGGTATCATCATATCATCATAATATCCTTCGGCCTTGCCGAGTACATAGTATCATATAAACTTTTTGAGTATCATCATACCATCATAATATCCTCCGACCTTGTCGGGCATCATCATTATATCGATATTAATATCAATAATAAATAGCAAGCCCGACAAAGGCTAAAATAAATGGCGAGCCCTATAAGGGCTAAGGTAAAGGAAAAGCCCCATTATCTTTGGCGTATTTATACGTCTAAGTACCATAACTTACCCATATTTTAGCTAAATTTTGAGAAACAAATACATAATTCTTACATTTTTGCTCTACTTTGATTTAAGTGAGCTGACCTATGTGATTAGCATGATTTTCAGGTACTAGTGAAGTAGATAAAGATACTTTGGGGACTGCAGATTTCAGAGAAAAACTCACACAAGAGGAAAAGCAGCTGTTGGACCAAATGTAATGCATGGGAACTTTGTCCCGGGCAAATTTACCATTTATAATAAGTTTGAGGACTTAGAAGGAAATTATGAGAGAGAAGACTGTTAAAAGACTTGTTTCTGAATATTTATGGATTATGTTGTTTTTGGGTTTTTGAACGCAAGAAAGAGCGGCTTAGTGTGAAGAGAGAGAGAAAAATGTTTCTCCTTGATTTCACTATTTTTTGGATACCAAAATCGACTTCTAGTTTTTGGTATAATGAATATTCTTATGGTGATTTTCGTTTTATTCATGAGTAGCTAAGTTTAATTGTTAGGGTTATGGAAACCTTGTAGTATACTATTTATTTCTATGGGTTTTGAATTCATTATTTGTAGATGCACTTATATTTTACTCTCTTCGGTATGATTGAATTCTTATGGTTGCAAACATAGGGAATATGCCATTAAAAAATAACTTATTCGACAGAAAATTTTATGTTGGGAAAAGAGAGCAGTGACAAGAGAATAGGGTTTCTAACCTCTATTTTATCCGTTAATGCCTTAATAGGATTAACAACTTGGAGATTTCACATAAGTATAAACAACACTTTTGATTTGAGAGAACTAGAGTGGATTAATCCTTGTTGGTTGAAAAACACTTGGATTATGAATTTAAATGTGTTTCTCTGTAAGTGCATGCATGTATGAGTTCTAAATACCCATAGTTAGAAAATATTGAAAACTACAAAGTGGAAATAACCCTAACTTATCTTTCTTTGTATTCAAATACTATTACACATATCATCTTACTGTTACACTGATAGTAATACTGGGTACTTAAACCGAAACCCCTCTTTACTTTGGAAACTTCGATTAACAGTCTAATAATAATCGCAATACTTAGTGATCATAGTATTCCATGTGGGATTCGACACCTAACCCAGTTAGCTTGTATATTTGATAGCGACCGCTTGCACTTTCTAACGAGAGTTGTAATTCGGCCGTATCACCCTACGAGTGCTAAAGTAAAGGACAGGCCCCACGAGGGATAAAGTAAATAAATGTAAAAGGAGAAGCAAGAAGAGCATACCTCTATATTTCCTTGTTCATCATTAATGTTACATTATCAATAAGTGTATATATGTAACATGAATATTATAAGTGACAAGCCAATAATCTTATCCATTAGACCATGAGCATAACCAAAATCATTATCATGAGTAATGGCCACTAGTATCCGATTGATTGGCCCACCATTAGCATAAAGAAAGTTTATCATTAACTTGAGCAATAACAAATCCATGGCATAATCTATAGCTTATTCATAGCGTAGTCGATATCATACTTTATGGTTTAAGCAATTTTATAGTCAAGTGCCCATTTAATAAGGTATTCGTTCGCCCATTCAATAGCCAAGAAATAGCCTAATCGGTAGCCCAAGTGATAGCCAAATCCATGGCTTAATGAATAACATGGTCATGCGATTATTTAATAGCATAAACAATAGCTTATTATGGCATCTTCAATAAAGTTACTAACAAGGTTCCTTAATATTGCCTCAAGGGGAATTTTCTAGGCATTTCATAAGCCCCTATGAGTCTCACGAGGACAACCTCAATTTTAACTTAAGGTGGGTTAAGGCCCACTTCTAAATCCCCCAATATACCTTCTAAGTTCATTCATACCCCAAACTAAGATAAGGTATCCAATTTAACTCATAGATGTATAGTAAGCCACCATTAAGTCCAAGGTAGGAATCCTACTCAAATACTATCACTAAGTCTACTGGAACTAAAGCAAATTCAGTAGAGCAAGCATCTAAGGCCAATCTTTCCGTAAACATGAGTGACAAGGTCACTCCCATCTAACTAGAGTAGTTATAAGAATTCCCATATTAAGCATGAGACATTAAGTCTAATCCAATAATGTTCGAGACAACAAGCTAGGAATTTCACTATATAGGTCCAAATGACCAAAAAGATCCAACTAACTACAAGTCTTGGAAAATCATCAACCAACACCTAAAACCCCTCTCAATCTAACAAGATATCATAATTATATAATAACAAAACTCATTTTAAAAGGGATAAACCTAACCTACCTCAAATCCAAAGAATGCTCATCTATCCACTAAACCTTGGTTTTCCCCTTTCGAGAAGCCTCTTCAATATACCAAGCTATAAAAGAACATAATCTATTCGTCAATACGAGCATAATGATAGCCATATTGCACATTTGTGCTTTGGGTCCAAAAACCTCAAGTGGGTTCCACTTACGGAAAACACAGTTCTGAGGTCAACCCAGAGTTCATACACCATCAAGGAATTATAACCTGTAAGAAATAGGTTAAAACTAAGCTTATTTTGGGCTAAAATCAAGTCGTCAAGCCATTGAAGGTTTTGGTCAAATAATCAAGAAATTCAAGGTTTAAATTGAAGGATTCTTACCTTATATCCGACGTTAATTATGAAAATATATGTTAATCAAGCTTCCAAGTCACCCACTAGACTCAATTTTTAGTTATCTTACCCCTTTAGGGTTTTAGGTCTCAAGAATAAAGGGAAAATGCCCGAATTTGCGACATCGGGGTCTATTTATAGCTTTTTCAGGTGAAGAGATGTCGAGATTGCCATTACTTGGATCATGATCTCCATTGCACGATCGCCATTCACCTTGTGCGATCGCGGTATCCCCTCTGTGCACCAGTTCAGCAAAGTCAAAAACTTATTTTTGACCCTTAAAACTCATTTGGAACCCAAAGAATATGATCCAATAGAGAAATTTAAGTGTAAACAACATTTCAGATCCAACGGAATCATCAAAGCTTTCATCTGAGATCATTTTAGAAAGAAGTGGGGCCCACACCAATAGATTTATTTTTCATAAAATCGCTCAATATCCCAAAATAAGTCTGGAAGCCTTGGGACTCAAACCAAGGGTTCCCCTATCCTAAAATTGACGTTCCAAATGCAATGCTAAAGTCAAATTTTTCATTCGAGGTCGTTTGGACCAAATCTGGGTCCCATACCCATATTATAAAATTTTCAACTTTTCGATCAATAAGTCAAATGGAGATCGGGTGCATTAGGAACTCGAACCTAAGGTCTACATAGCCTAAATTGATATTTTTGAGCCGTTGGCATAGTCAAAATTTGCACCCGAGATTGTCTTACAAAGGTTTTTGCCCAGTGGCCATTTGGAATCAACGAAGACTTCTAAATAGGAAATTGGTTCTAAAATCCAAATGAAATGCCTAGTAACCAAACTGTCAGTCCTAGCAAAGTCATAAATGTCTTAGGTAGCTATGGAAAAGTCCAAAGGGAAAGATAAGCAGAAATATGAAAAATAACCAGAAGGGTCAATACAAAATCCACTACTAATAGGACTTTTGTCCCCAAAAGTCAAGGATAGAAAGAATTAAAAAGCCTAAAAGAATTCGGTACTAGGTTCGTGTGATTCGAGGAGAATTCCCAAATAACCTCCATAAAGAGGGAAAATGAAATGCCCTGAACTTTGGGACATATCGTATGGTCAACTCGAGCATATATTGGAGGTCGCCTTGTAACCCAACCTAATAATCAACCATAATCAACACGTGTCGGATGGATCCCGACCATAAAATAATAATAGCAAAAATATAAGTCTAATAGCAAATATAAGACAATATCTACCATTTTATTAATAACAACAGTCTAGCAAAATATGCCCAAGTCCACAGTCATTCACAAAACCTCTAAAGAATGGTGTCAAAGATATGTCGGAACATGCCCCCGAAAATAGCCAAGTACCACTCTAAACAAGTCTATGACATAATGTAACATGATTATGAGAGATAGGTCTTTCGGAATATGGAAGCTCACCACTCCAAGTTCAATGTACAAATCCGCTTGAACACCTATTCACTGCATAGAAGGAGAAGAAGATGCTCTGGTGCCTACGTCGCGTGTGGATGTAGCATCCAAAAATGGTTAGCGGTTAGAGCGCTAGCATGTAACTCAAGAATAAAGATAAAATAACATTACCATTCCACACAAGTCAATATATCATAATCAATAATATTCATACACTTATCCTTTCACATTGGTATTTCATATCCAAGTAAAGAGGCCAAGGCTTAACAACATTTCATTACACTAATTCATTCATAAAGTATAAAGAGGAGGACTACGACAATCTTTACTTAGGTTCATAACATCCTTATTAGGCATAAATCTTTTATCACCTCCTTAAACACCTACTCATACACATGGACATATACAACATGTTCATATTGGGCAAAAAAGGGAACAAGGCATAGCATTCATTCTCAATCATTCATTCATAAGACATATAGTGAAGAACTTTCAATCATCCATTTTACCAATTTTTATGACCTTGAACTTATTCGTTACCAAAGTCAAGGGGACCCGAACTCCAAACCAACTCAACTAAGTTAGACAATTAACCAATTTAACCAATTCGATTAATTCAATAGGCAAGGGACTCGAACCACTAGTTATCTCATCGTACTAGGGACTTAAACCACTAGTCATCTCATCAAACTAGGGACTCAAACCACTAGTCATTTAATTAGATAAGGTATTCTAACCTTAAAAGATCTCTTTAGATGAGTGACTCAAACCACAAGCCATACCATCGAGAAAGGGACTTAAACCACAAGCCATTTCATTAGACTAGGAACTAGAATAACTAGTCATTTCATTACCATTATTAGTCGATATTGAACTCTTGACCCATTAGTTCATTCATGTTCATTTATACAATTTATATCACATTTAAGGGCTTTGGCTAACATAGCCAATTCCACACTATATATGATCACATAGGACCCATGGGAGACTTCATTTCTCAATAATCTCAACAGGCCATTGCTTTCATTCAATTCATCATACAATTCAATTTGTGGTCCTCAAGACCCACATAAACCATTCACATGTCATTAGCAACATCATATCACGTTTTCACCATAATTGGTTCCATACACAATTCAGGTTTAAGTTTAGGGAATTGAATCCCTCTTGTTAGCCATCAAACCAACATGGTCATAGTTTAATAAATTACATGGCCAACAATATCAATACAATACCAACCATCAACCTTTCATATTTATAGGGTTGTTACATTATTTAAAACCATCAGCTAATTCATTAAATGATTAACAAGGTTCAAAAAACCATTTACAAAGCATTAACAATCATGATAACTCAATACATGGCCAACAACATCATCATAAGTATTCACATTCATTTAGACATTATCATGACTCATTTATGCCCACTGGGCCAATTCAATAGATACACATTTGACCTTCACAAAACTATTTAACCATTGATCATTGCAATAGGCCACATGCCTTGATTCAATACATAATTAATTTAATTTATGGTTACAAAGATCCACATAACCATTTACAATTCATTAAAAAGCTTTAACCACATTCTCACTACCTTTAGGCTCAACATATATAACAAGGTCACTTTCATGTTTAGGGCCTTAACCCCTTACTAGCCTTTTTCTAATAATATTATTAATTACACAATATCTGACTTATAATACCTTTTTAAAATATCATTCATCAACCGTTTATACTCCTTAGGCCATTTCTTTATCTCAACACATCATCAACATCTACTAGATAACTCACTTAGGCATTTTCACACACTTTATGTGTGTAACTTCAACAAGGCTAATTTCATGGTAGATATCATCAAGATTAGGGTTAATCAAGACCCTCATGTTAAACAACACATAAAAATTACCCACATATACAATCTACCATCAATTCCATGTATCAATACAAGTATAAGCAAGAAACATCATTATTCATTGATAGGCAACAAAACCCTTTCTCTTTTATTCAAAACCACCATATACACTTACTAATATAACAACAACAACAAACCCAGTGTATTCCCACATAGTGGGGTCTGGGGGGGGTAAGATGTACACATACTTACTAATACAAGTGTGAAATACATAGGTTTAGAGTTATTTAAAGATATGAAGCGATACATGCCTTATACAAGATGACACACCAACAATCTTGACTCCTTCTTGCCACTAGATAAGCTTCCTCCAAACCCTAGCCTCCAATCTTGGTTCAAGAACATTTTTGAGTGTTTTGGAGTATTAGATTCATCCAAATGGATGTTTAGGAGGCAACACACACTTATAGAGATTCATCCAAATGGATGTTTAGAAGGTAACACATAGTTATATAGTGAGAGGACTTAGGGTTTAGGGAATGGGAAATTGCCAAAAGGTCCTTAATAAAAAGCTGGAAAGTCCACCTATGCAGGGTACGACTCCTCCATATGGTTCATATAGAAACCATGATCTAGGGTATGAGTGGTACCCTAACACATATTGTAGGCTTCCCCTAGGTCAACCACACTGGTTAGGGTATGACTAGACACCCTTGAATTGTATCCAAAGGGGATGACTTGTGACCTAACTCGTATAGACCACCCATAACAAAAATAGTCCACTAGGTTTGAGGCCTCTCTCTTAATCGTTGAGCGGTATATGACTCATATGCATTGATTATTATTAAGGGAAGGTCAAGTCATAGAAACCAGTATACTACCTTAACATTCTGTCTAAGATACGTGAGAGGATAAGGAGAAGGGTATAAGTTGTGACCAAGGGTACGACTCAAACCCTTCAACCATATCCACTCTACAGACTTTAAAAGTTATTGTTCTTTCAGGGGTTCAAGTCTAAGTGCTTCAATTCTCCCCCACATGGACCATGTGTCCTCGAATGAGGGGTGAGGCAAGAATAAACACAAGTTAGCACATCAACATGCATCAAGGAAACCTTTACACAAGTTAGAAACAATATGCAACAAGGATACAACACAACACATATCATGATCATCGCCAACCAACCAAAAACTTTTGCAAGGACATATTCTTAGGTGTTTCATTATTCCAAACTTAGGATTATTCATTCGCGAATGATGGTGAAGAAAAACTCATTCTCAAGTTAACACATTATCACTCATCAAAACAATCTTCACACTATTGAGTACAAGGAATATAATAAAGGTATAATTCAACACATATCATAGTCATTATCAAACAACCAATTCATTTTAATATCCTTGGGATTCCACCCACCATTTATCAACAACATCTGATCAATTTAAAGGTTAAGGGATTGATACCTTCACCTATCAAAGATATAAAGAGACTCAAATGTTTGGGAACTCGAATCCCTTATTAATCAAAGATGTAAACCAATCACAAACATCTAGGATTTCAACCCATTGCCTATCAAAGACATAAACCAAGTTAGGAATACCAATGCACATCTCAAACATGAGTTTTCGGGAAAGGACATAATTACGGATACTTGAAGCCCTCTTCCGCTACCCTAGTAGCTACCTTGGGCTATTGGTTCCTCTATAGAACCCTCACTAAAGCCACTTCTATCATTCACAATCGATGAACTTACCGATCCAAGATCCTTACCGAGATCTCTTCACAAGTCAAGGAATCCAAAACACCAATGTCCTCTAAGGAAATGACCATCAAAGAATCACCTACACATCCTCATACATAAAGTTATGAGCAATTGGGGGAAATGGAGTTCAACCTAGAGGGCATCTCCATCTTTTAGGCAATATTGCCAACCCCTTTCGAAACCACCTAGGGACCAACATATTGGGGACTAAACTTTTCTTTTTTTTACTGATTTGCACCTCTCCCTTCATAGGTGACACCTCCAAGAATAACTAATCATCAATACTAGGTTCTAAACTCTTATGCCACACGCCTACATAGGACTTTGGGTGACTTTGAGTGGATTTCAACCTCTCATGAATCACCTTCACCCTTTTCTAAGGCTTGGTAAACTAAATTGAAGTCAAGAAACTTACCCCTACCAACTTCATACCCACTCAATGGGGAGGAGGACATCTTTTACCATATGATTCCTAAAAGAAACCCTAGAGTCTCCCCTACTTAAGGATTTCTACATTTCCCATTTAACACATCACCATGCTCCCAGTCCACTAACTGACACAAGAAGGGTTACGTAGGAACTAAAGCACAAGAGCCACCCACACCACTCAAGGAACAACTCTTAACAGAAATACGACACGATAGGTATGGAGTGCTTCATAATAACAACTTAGGTCACAAATGAAACTCTCCAGATAGAACATACCAAAGGAGGAGTCCTTAGGTCCGGACACCAAAATACACACCACCACATACCCTTTTAGGGATCCACCATAATACCTTCACTACAGATAGACATTATGAACAAAAGGGATATGACTTTCAACAATGACTCCCACTCGGGTGAATTAGCATACAAATGATGATCCTTAAAGGGTTACAACATGGCATGTGGATGATCTACATGGTCTGCCTTATTCTTAGAATACAGTAAGATATCATCAATGAAGAAAATAATAAGAATGTCCAAGAATGGATGAAAGACCTTATTCATCAAGTCCATTAATGCCGCTGAGACATTGGTCGACCCAAAGGACCTGACAAGAAACTTATCAACCACGGAAATGGATTCTTTACAAGTCACTTCTGAGTTAAGACCTTTAAATCGCACCAACTGATACAAATACCCCTTTGAAATCAACTTTCAAGCTTTGAGATCAGAAAAGAATCCTCTCTTAGGTACTAAAGAACAAAAGAACCATCTTCCAATACAATGACCGGCTCATTATGGAAGTTAAACATGACCTTGAGGGTTTGAAAATATAAGAAAGCATAACAAGAGTGCATCCAATCCATTTCTAGGATGATATCTAATTTGACCAAGTCCCACTCTTCCAAATCTACAAGAGTGTATCAACCACCATTAGATACCACACCCCCTATAGACTGTTCTAACAACCACAGGGTATTCAATTAAAGTAGAAATAGAAAAGGAACTAATAGACTCTTGGGACCACAATCAAGATGCATAGATACATACTGGGTCACGTAAGAAAAATAGACCCTAGATTTAGCAAAAAATAAACATCACGAGAGAAAAGTCTCAAACTCCCAACAGATAGCAAGAGCATTGAAACAGTCCCAACCAATGTCGAAGCTAGAAGTGGCACCCCCTGAGTGCAAGAGATAAAGATGTGGTAACTGACATACTTTGTCTTACCCAAGCGGCAGCCACTATAGGTCTCTCCCATTGTATGTGTCCCAATTGACCACATTTGAAACACTGATCCTTCCCTTTATTGCAGCAACCATGATATGTTTGACTGTAAAATCGATAATGAGGGTAGTGAATGCAGATTGTGCTCCACCAACCTGATATTTTGCACTTTATGCCCAATAAGCATCACCAGTATGAAGGAGTCCATCTCCTAACAAATGCAGGTAGGGAGTACTTGTTATGGAGTGAAAACTAGGAACTACCCAATACTTCTTCCTAGAACATTTTCCACCATCCTGAGCCATCTACAGAAAAAGGGCAACGAAACCCAACATTTTGAGGCAATTGAGAAGAAGTTCCACCACTCACAGTGGGGTTGGTAGGAACAGGTTGAACCTTATAAAGACAGTCAGATGCCATGACCCTTGATCGGGTATGAATCCCAGAAGTATGATGAGCTTCGACCATATTGCCTCTAGTTAGGATAGAAGAGCTTGCTTAAACGTCAGATCCTCTTGGATACATGATCTGATAATCAAGAAGAAATCAGAGGAATCCGGGAGCTTAGACTCTACATAGATTGAGATTGAAACATAAGAAAGGGAAACATTTATAAATATCTCGTAGCTCCTCTTTTAAAAGTGTGGCGCACTTCACACCCATAAAAGAAACTATACTTGACACTATTTTATAGAATAGCTACTGACTATGAACCTAGGCTCAGATACCAATTTGACATACCCCAAATTTTGGGACATATTGTTGGGCAATTAAGTATACATGAACTGGAAGTCGCCCCGTAACCCAACCTAATCATCAACAATTATCCACACGGAGTGAAAACCATTTAATCATCCACTTTACTAATTTTTCTAACCTTGAACTTCTTCGTTACCTTAGTCAAGGGGACCCGAACCCCAAATTACTTCAAATGAGTCAACCAATTAACTAATTTAACCAATTCAATATATTTATTAGGCAGAGGACTCAAACCATAAGCCGTCTCATCAGACTAGGGACTTAAATCGCTAGTCATCTCATCGTACTAGGGACTCAAACCACTAGTCATCTCATCAGACTAGGGACTTAAACCACTAGTTATTTAATTAGACATGGTATTCTAACCTTAAGAGATCTTTTTAGGTGAGAGACTGAAACCACAAGCCGTATCATACATTTAGGGACTCAAACCACTAGCCTTTTCGTCGGGAATGGGACTTGAACCACAAGCCATATCATTGGACTAGGAACTCAAAGCACTAGTTATTTCATTACCATTATTAGTCGACATTGAACTATTGACCCATTAGTTCATGCATGTTTATTTGTACAATTTATACCATATTTAAGGGCTTTGGATCACTTAGCCAATTAAACACTTACATGACTACATGGTCATCATGGGATCCTTTATTCCTCAGCCATCTCAATAGGCCACTACCTTTATTTAATTCATCATACAATTTAATTTGTGGTCTTTAATACGTGTATAAGCCATTCACATATCATTAGCAACATCATATCACATTTTCACCACACTTGGTTCCATACGCAATTTAAGTTCAAGTTTAGGGAATTGAACCCCTCTCCTTAGCCATCAAACCAACATGGTCATTGATTATTAAATTACATGGCCAACAACATCAACACAATATCAATCATCAACCCTTCATACTTATAGGTCCATCACATCATTTAAAACCACAGGCTAATTCATTATATGATTAACAAGGTTCATAACAACCATTTACAAAGCATTCACAATCATCATAACTCAATACATGGACAACAACATCATCATAAGTATTCATATTCATTTAGACATTATCATGACTCATTCATGTCCACTAGGCCAATTCAATAGATACATATTTGACCTTCACAAAATTATTTAACCATTGATCTTTGCAATAGGCCACATGCCTTGATTCAACACATAATTAATTTAATTTATGGTCTCCAAAACCTATATAACTATTTACAATTTATTAGCAAGCTTTCACCATATTCTCACCACCTTTAGGCTCCACACACACAAGTTCATTTTCATGTTTAGGGCCTTAACCCCTTATTATCAATTATCCTAACAATATCATCAATTACCCAATACATGACTCACAATACCTTATACAATGTCATTCATTAACCATTTATACTGCTTAGGCCATTTCTCTAGCTCAACATATCACCAACATCTTAGAAGACAACTCACTTAGGCATTTTTTTCATGTAAACTTTTTTTCATCAATAATTTCTTTAATAGTCAAAATTGTTTCTTACATACCCGGGTAGAAGCTGACCATCTCCCACCTATCATCGAACATCAAGCTAGTCTAGTTTACATATGTTGCTTAACTAGACTTGCTAATTCTAATCAACCTACTTTAAAAGAAAAATCAAGGGGTATTACAGAGGCTCTTCTAGCTAGGGAAATAGTTTGGAGTTCTCAAGATGCTTTGTCACATAGTTGTGTTTCTCCCTTAAATGTGTATATGCATTACAATCTCCTTCCATATTCTTTCCATATTGAGTCAACCCTTTTGAAACTGAGTATGTTCCTATCTCTCCAGATACAATACACAATTATTGCAAATATGGAACAAACTATCTCAGCATGTCCAATCTTCCTCTTAGCTAACTTGCTTATCTAGTTCAGTTCCTGCATCCAGGGAAATATACATCAGTTAAAGCCTAGCTATTTCACCAAGGTGATCCATAGCTACTTAATGTAGGTATATTCAAAGAAAAGATGTTCAAATATCTCTTAAATTTTATTACAGAAGGCACATTCTGGTGTTACTTGGATCCCTATTTTCTGAAGTCGATCAACTGTAGATAATCTTTTATTCTTTGCTAGCCATAAGTTGAACTTGAACCTGGTATGGATGTTTTTGTGCAAAGAAATACTCTTCCACGCTACTTTTATAAACTGTGGTTGCAAACTCAGATATGCTTTCCAGATAGAAATTTTTCCCCCTTGTACTAGCTTGTCCAATATTTGCATCATGATCTCCTGGCTCTGAAAGTGTGGTTGTATAAACTTTCTACTATTAGTTATCTTTCTCACCACCTAATATGCATTTGGTAGTGTAGGCATATTGTTCAGATTCCTTTCCTTGACATAATAGTAGTATACCAATTTGATCCATAGTGTGTCCTTTTTTGAGATAGCCCACAGATGTTTTAATATAGCTGCCTTGTTCCATAGCTTCAAATCGATAACCCCTGATGCATCTATTGATATTGGTTTAAATATCTTCTTCCATGCTATGAATGCTTTTTTTGACAATTCCCCTTGGCCTATCCATAAGAAGGTTTTGCATATAGCTTCTAGCATCTTTAACATTTTCTTAGGTAAGATAAAAATCTGTGTCATGTAACTCTGAATACCAAATAGTACTACTTTTATAAGTTGAAGCCTACCAGTATAAGAGAGTAGCCTTATTGTCTAGCATTTAATTTGGGCAGAGAATTTCTCTACTAGAGGCAGACGTTGTGCAATTGTCAACTTCTTTGTAGGTAGTAGGACTCCCAAATACTTGAAAGGTAAAGTTCTTTTTGCATATCCCAAACTCTGTAGTAGTTTTGACTTTAGATTGTTGCTTACTCCTGCCTTATAAAATGAACTTTTGTCCATATTTTTTTTCAGTCCAGATACTCTTGAGAACCTTTGGAATGTTTGTTGTAACAACAAGATAGATTCTTTGTCAGGCCTGCAAAACATAAATAGGTCATCTGCAAAATACATATGTATTAAGTTGGATCTCTTGCATCTTGAATGGAAGTGGAACTATTTCTATTGTGCTAACTATTACATTTCTCAATGAAGGTATTCCATGGCTATCACAAAGAGGCAAGGGGATATGGGGTCCCCTTGCCTCAATCCCCTCCTAGCTTGGAATAGTTTAGTGAGTCCTCCATTAAGGATCAAAGAGTATGGTATAGTTGATACATATTCCATAATCTAATTGATAAATTTATGAGGAAATCCCAGATCAGCAAGCATGGCCTTAGGATAAGGCCATTCAAGGGTATCATAAGCTTTCCTGAGATCTACTTTAAGAACACATCTAGGAGAGATATTCTTCCTAGTGTACCCTTTGAAAAGTTCATAACTGAGAAGGTTGTTATCTGTGATAGCTCTTATTTCAATGAAGATAGACTATGAGCAGCCAATTGCATAATTGAGAACCTGTTTTATTCTATTAGCTAGGATCATAGTAAAAATTTTGTAGGTAGTAGAACAACAAACTATTGGTCAAAATTTCTTTACCTTAGTTGGTGATGGAACTTTAAGGACCAGTGTAATAGTTGTGCAGTTCCATGCTCTCTTCATCCTTCCAGTAGTAAAAAAATGTTGCACTGCTGAGTAGACCTCTTTTTTTATGGTAGTCCACTATTGTTAGAAAAACTCAATAGGGTATCCATTCACCCCTGGACTTTTGTCTTTAGGCATGCTTCTAACCACCTGATCTATTTCCTTTGAACTCAACATCTATACTAGTTAAAATTGTTGTTATCTAGTAAGACAAGGTCCTGCTTTCATGGTAGAAATCATCAAAATTAGGGTTAATAAAGACTGTTATGTTAAACAACAAACAACAAGCACCCACATATACAATCTACCATCAATAACATGTATCAATACAAGTTTAAGAATGAAATATCATTATTCATTGATAGGCAACAAAATTCTTTCTTTTTGATTCAAATCCATTATGTACACTTACTAATCCAAGTGTAAAATACATGGGTTTAGAGTTATTTAAAGAATGGAAGAGATACATGCCTTAAACAAGATGACACACCAACAATCTTGACTCCTTCTTTCCATTAGATGAACTCCCTCCAAACCCTAGCCTTCAATCTTAGTTCAAGAAATTTTTTGAGTATTTTGGAGTGTTAGATTCATCCAAATAGATGTTTAGGAGGCAACACACACTTATATAGTGAGAGGACATAGGGTTTAGGGCATGGGAAATTACCAAAAGGTTCTTAATAAAAAGCTGGAAAGTCCACCTATGCAGAGGTGCAACTCTCCATACGGTTCACATGGCAATCAACACGTAGGGTATGAGTGGTACCCTAACTCGTACCCGAGGCTTCTCCTAGGTCAACCACACTGGTTAGTGTATGAATAGACACCCTTAGGTCATATCCAAAGGGTAAGAATCGTGAACTAACTCGTATTGACCACCCATAACTAAAACAGTCCACTAGGTTTGAGGCCTTTCTCTTCATGGTTGAGTTGTATACGACTCGTATGCATTAGTTATGATTAAGGGAAGGTCAAGTCGTATAGAAACTAGTATAATACCTTACCATTCTTTCTAGGATATGAGAGTGGAGGAGGAGAAGGGTACGAGTTATGACCAAGGGTATGACTCAAACCCTTCAACCGTACCAACCCAGAGACTCCAAATGTTGTTGTTCTTTCAAGGGTTCAAGTCAAGTGCTTTAATTCTCCCCTACTTGGACCATATGTCCTCAAATGACGGGCGAGGAAATCATAATCACAAGCTAACACATCAACATGCATCAAGGCAACCTTTACGCAAGTTAGAAACAACACGCAAGAAGGATATAACATAACACATATCATGATCATCACCAACCAGCCAAAACTTTTTAGAAGGTCACATTCTTGGGTGTTTCAGAAAACTTCTAAACATGTATCCTTTTTTTGACCAAAGACCTCACTTCACTTCCAAATAGTCAAAACTTAACTTCAACTACTAACTGGATTTGAACAGAACAGAAAAGGCTGAAGCACATGAATCTGAACTACAACACACTGACATCATATCTATACTCACACAAATCCATAAAGGCTTATCGAAGCCAAACACACTCCAAGCCATAGTCATACTACCAATTCCAAATCAAAATATAATCTTTCTTTAATATTTCGCACATGCTATCCACTCCAAACTAGGAGAAAACTAACCAGAGTCTCATCCGTGCAATCTCATCATAGAGCACTCAAAGAATTGAATATGATATATTGAAAGTCTATACGACAAATATGAGAATAAAATCATAAGATGCTATCTGGGCATATCAAAGATAATAATCAAGGAATACATTATATGTCAATGCTATATAGTCCAAATGGTAATCAAATTGAAATCCAAAAGATCAAGTCGTAACTACTCATCATCGAACCATCCACTCCAGGATGTCCCATCAATTGAGAAGGAAGCCATACTGAACCCAACTACAGTATGTTAGTCTCACAGAGAAGATCATCCAAACTTCCCAAAGAAAACTAGAAACTCTGGGTCAAAAAAGCTAAGATAACCAATATCATATCCATGGGCCATCATCTGAACACTTAGAAACTATAATCCATCTGAAGTTGAGAAGACCGAATAGGAAACAGCAGTATAGGACTAACCATCCAATCAAAGAAATTCTAATTAAGGTGAATCTGCACACGAAGGTTGCACTCAGCTCCACAAATCTAAGATAAAATCTCCACACCAACACTGAATTGCTCAATCTCAACTACCAAAACCAGACCTAAAGACGGTAGGCATCCATAATCCAAATTTATTATAACTTCTAGATCGCCATGCCAAGGCATCAAATTTGAAATGGAGCCAACAAATACCAAACCAAGGTCAAATACTCACATCGACCATATTGTATGAATCGTACTTATCTGTACCTGATCATGCCTAGCCAACATCAAAACATAGCTGAAGAACAAATCTCAACAAAGGATAAATCATTGTTAGGAAACACAGAAAATTTCACTCCATATTCGCTGGAGGGCGTGAACTACCAAAGCATACTGAAGAGCTCATAAAGGCCACAAATCATACTAGTGATGATAAAAACTCTAGCAGCTCAAGCCAAAACTAACCAATCCAACACTCCATAAAGCCTCATTAGGCTGAACAAACTCTAGAATAGGGATTTCCTGAATCCACCTAAGAATCACATCATCGAAAAAGAAATATACCAATATCGAAACCAAGGTCAAGGTCTAAACCAAAACCAAAAAATCAACAACTCCAGATGAAGAACTTTAAATTTGACAAATCAAGAAGCGATCACAAGAAAGGATTACTGCCTCTAACTTTCCAACTCCACGTAAGACAAAACCATATCATAACAAAAAAGGAGTATCAAACTCTACACTAATAACAAGGGAAAACCATCACTAGGGGATGAACCCAACAAGTCTAAGAGATGAATTCAGGACCTCTCAATCTCAATATCAAAGCAACTATCGGGTGATGCACTAGCCATAAATGAAGAACAGACCTCAAACTGGTCAATCTCACAAATGGGCTAAATAGAAAAGGATGGCCAACACAAAATCCTTCGCACTTAGGAGGCAAGTCTCAGAATCTCCAACTCAATATCAGAAAATATAACTAAATTGCCAACTCTAGAGCTATATTAGGACCATAGAAGGTCAACTTACCTTCGATACCAAAATACATTCCTGAATTAATCTAACACACTAACCAAGAGGGAAAATAATTAATCTCGTCGTGCAATGGGAAAAAAATAATCAAATCAGGCTATATCTTCCCAAGCGACTGAATAAGAATCGGCAGGAAATGAAATTCTAACTAGATAACACTAGTATGTACAACTACCCTATGAGGATCAATTACCTCTAGTAATAATATCAAATAATATCAATAATCTCAGGCAGTGATAACAATAGTAATTGCATTATCAATATCAATATAATGAATAGGCGGTACCAAAATGAACATCAATATCATGTACCACTCAAGGGCCACAATAAGGCCAATATGCCAAGATAAATGGGACTCAAACCCAAAGGCTACACTCGTAGGGAGAAAATACCAATACGGATCTACCCTATCCACTACTAAAAGAAATAAACCATGAAGTAGTAATATAATCATGAATTCAATAATAAGGCACACAATAACCAACATGAACTCATCGAGGCATATAATCATCAATGGGTATGAGAACCCCAATAAACATAATAAAAGATAAATACAGGAAATAAAAGCACACTTATTATGGTGAAATCCATAATCACATACCTGACGGATATAAGAGAGAGCAAATCTGAACGGGTTCAAACTCATACCGACTGACTGAATTATCAACTAAGGCGTTAAGCATACTGTCTCTAACTAAAGGTGCCACAGTCATCATGAGGTTGCTTTGAATAAGCTGAAAGACTCGCAATCCCATATCTGGGACACCTCCAGACTAATAGTCGATCTCTTTAAAGTCGTAGCAACCTCCTCAAGTCCAACATGGTGAGAACATAGACTGAGCCCTAATGGCTAGCTATTTGACACCAAGAGCACTTTCTACTGCCAACGATTATCCCTTCCGCAATCATATCCTATCTCAAAAACTCTAGGGTGGCAGAGAGTACAAAATAACTTTATCTAATTACTAACTCACATCTAGGGCGCTCTCTAAACAAATGCCTTATCTCACAACAACCAAAACAAGCTCTCGGATAAAATACCAATAGCACTATAATAATGGCATGGCTTCTTGCCACCAACTCTATAAGTCCCAATACATGCTTTCTCTATAGGCCTTGCATAATAGACAACCTAAAAAAATGAAATGGAGTGCAATACCAAACCTGTAATGATTTCATGCACCATGTCATGCTCATAAGAATAATGCATTAAAATATGCCAGGCCCACTCCAGATCCCTAATATCATACTTAGAAACTGGACAAGAACCCTGATGAATGCCAATAGGTCTAATCATGGCTTGAGAACTACTCGATTACTCAAATTCTATCCACGATGAGAGGGATCTTCAATCATGACTCAAATCCCCAATGTTGAACCTTAAAGGGATGAAGTAGTCACTTGCTCAACTAGAGCCTAAGATGGCCCAAAATACTTTTGGCTATCATTGAAGATCTTTGATATCCATCTCTGACCCTTTAGTCCAACACTACACTGAAAATTTAGAAAAATATGTTAAAGTATCGTCCAAATATATCGAATACGCAGCCTATGTTGTATCACTCATTAAGGACAAAATAGAGTCAAAAAATATGTTTGAGGTTCATAGCAATGAACACATACTATAAGCAGTTAAGAAGTGAATTTCCTAAAATGTTCCTATAGCCTCTAGAATATAGGTTACGAATGTCTCCACACCAATTCGCAGGACTCTACTAAACACTTAGACCTTGTACTAATACACAAGTGAAACCTAGGCTGTGATACCAGTTTGTCACGACCTAATTTCATAGGTCATGATGGCACCTACTATCACCTACTTATAAGCAAGCCAAACCAGTAGTCCGGAATGGCTAGTAATGGGCTGCCACATATAAAAAAGTATAGAATAAATGTAACAAAATATCAAATACATAAATAAAACCCAAAACCTGTGGTATCACTACATGAGATTCTAATAATATAAGAGTATAAAGTAAAGTTTGATTGAATACACTGATATAACTTATCTCTGAATACAACATAGAGACTAGTTTAATACACGAGAGAGAGAAAGGCAATACTCTAAACATTAGGAGCCCACTCTAAGTCTCAGAACCATGATTGCTCTACACGATGCATACACATCAATAGTGATAACCTATACAGCTAACTGAGTTAGGTCATGATATAAAAATGATATAATTTAAGATAATCATAACTAAATTAAGGTACATAATTGAACCTGAATCATCTCCATCATTACTATATATAATAGGTAGTCAAATAGAAAAACAGTATAAAAAAGGTATCCAGATATGCCAATATCACTGTACATAATATGTAATGAATATGGAAATAACAATATAACATAAGACACCAATGTATGCCCATATCGCTATACATAAGAATTGGACAATTCAGAATAATAATGTATCATAAAGCATCAACACAAGCAATCAAAAGTATAAAGTTGGCTCCCATACGCCAACTGATGCATAATGTAAAGAATCATCACAGTGTCTCATACCATTGGAGAGTACACCCAAGAGAAATGTAAGGGAATCTAGTCAACAATATAGCCAAACTCTATCATTATCCAACTGTATCCACACTTACCATCAACAGGTCAATTTATCAACATTCCATAATTATCATCAATATTCATAATTAAACAATATGTGACAATATTTGCATAACCATAAAAATGCCATCATTTAGACAACTATATCCTTGATACACACTAATATCTATTTATTCGCTAGCCAATGCTTATTTACTAATCTAATTATTCATTAGTAATTATAAACCTTCTAATTGTTATTTATACACTATTCACCATATATTCACCATTCATGGGTCACCAACTAAACTATAACTAGCACATAGCCAAAATTCATTACTAAGCCATATTTATCAACTAGCCAATAATTTTTCTAGCCACTATAAACTCACTAATAACCATAGATCTAATAACCGCTAAACACCAATTATTCAATATTTAATTTATTGACTAAACACTATTTAGCGACTAACATCAGTAATCCACAAATCCTAGTTTAGCAAATAGTGATGATCATTGACTAAATCATTACTATCAAGTAAACATAATTATTATAAGTCTTCTTTTACGCTAAACATCGTTATAACTTAATCATCATATTTACTAGTCGTCAATACCACTAGTCCTTATTATTGTTAAGGTTCAACTATCCATAAGTCATTGTTAATCTCTTAATTAATATTCATCACTAATCATCTTTTCAACCTTAATTAATCATCATATTTACTAGTCCTTAATACCACTAGTCCTTATTAATGAGTATTGTTAAGTTATACAGGCGATATTATGCAAGATCACCCCTAAGAATTAACACAACCAATTTCCCCAAACTTTGAGGATTCAATCTAGAAGCTCAGGACATACATAGGTCCTTTTAAGGATTTCTAAATAAAAGGAAAAAGTTAAACAAAACAACAACTATCTTTTCTTATATGTTAGGGTTTTCAACCCTATAAGAAAATTAGTGGATTGTCAGCCTATTCGAGGTGACTCACATTATTATATTTGGGTCATCCATCCTCTCAAGAAGACATACTGAATCTACACTTCATTTAAGGTAACACATCTTATTATATCTGGATCATCAATCCTTTCAAAAAGACATATTATTATATTTGGATTTTCTATCCCTTAAGAGGATGCATTGTACTATCACTTTATTTGATACATCTTATTGTGTTATGGAACATCACCTCCTTCAGACTGACATATGATTATGTTATGGACTGTCACCTCCTTCAGAGTGACATATTACTATGTTACGAACCATCACCTTTTTCAATGTGAAATTTTATTTTGTTATAGACCGTCACCTACTTCAGAGTGACATCTTATTATATTGATCATCACCTTCTACAGAGTGATATATTACTATGTTATGGACTGTTACCTCCTTTAGAGTGACATCTTTTAGTGTTATGGACAGAGTGATATATTACTATGTTATGGATTGTCACCTCCTTTAGAGTGATATTTTTTTATGTTATGGACCGTCACCTCCTGCATAGTGATATCTTATTATGTTATGGGCCGCCACCTCTTTCAGAGTGACATCGTATTTTGTTACAGACCATTAACTCCTTCTGAGTGACATGTTATTATGTTATGGACCATCAACTCCTTTAGAGTGACATCTTATTATGTTATGGACCATCTACTCCATTAGAGTGACATATTATTATGTTACGGATCGTCAACTCCTTCAGAGTAATATCTTATTATGCTATGAACCGTCACCTCCTTCAAAATGACATCTTATTTTGTTACAATCCATTACCTCCTTCAGAGTGATATATTATTATATTATGGACCGCCAACTCCTTCTGAGTGATTCTTATTATATTATGGACCATAAACTCCTTCATAGTGACATATTATTATGTTATGGACCTTCACCTCCTTTAGAGTGACATTTTATTATGTTATGGATCGTCAAATCCTTCAGAGTGACATCTTATTATGTTATGGACCGCCACCTCCTTCAGAGTGTATATGATTATGTTATTGACCATCACCTCCTTCAGAGTGACATATTATTATATTATGGACCACCACCTCCTTCAACATCATATGTTATGAGTTGCTAACTCATTTAGTATGGCATACTAAACAAGGTATGTATAATTTCCATTATATTATAGTTGCTACAATAAGTTCAATGCAGGTGATTAATAAACACGTCGGACTATTACTCCATTCAAAGTGGCATGTTATATTTTAATTAGGCCATCATCCAATTCAAAGTGATGCATTACATCAAAGATATGCGGTTCGCCTTTTGATGAGACTCATTAGACCATTACTCCATTCAAAGTGGTATGTTATATTTTAATTGGGTCGTCATCCCATTCAAAGTGATACGTTACATCTAAGATAGGTCGTTCGCCTTTCAGTGAGACACGTTGATACATCATCCCATTCAAAGTGACACGCTACAGCTAAGATAGGTCGTCTTCTATTCAATAAGAAATGTTGGGTTGTCACCTCATTCAAAGTGGCATATTATATTCAAAATAGGTCATCTGCCTTTTAATGGGACACGTTGGCTCGTCATTCCATTAACAGTGGCATATTACATTAAAAATAGTCCATATGTCTTTCAATGAAATATATTGGACTGTCATCTCGTTCAAAGTAGTTATGAAAATTGGTTCAACTATCTCAGTGTAGCATGTTCGAATAGGTTTGTACCAATTTACATGTGTAATGCTACATTTCTCACTAATCATTTGATTGAGTTGTTGTTGAGAGCATCCAAAAGGATGAAATTCTCAACCAAAACCACGGTGTGGGAAACTCCAAAAAAGATGCAACACACCGTGAAATACTTTTTTAGCAGCGAATTGGGACATAGTCCGAAGAGGAATATCAAAATCTTTGGACGTTAGCTAAAGGACGACTTCCACCACCATCAAACCACACTCCTATTAGAAGGAATGTGGGATATTTTGAGATATTTTGGTTTCATTTTCACATTCAGAGACTTCTAAACTCATACTAGAAGTAACCTTCTCTTTCCTTCAAATTCGAGTGATAACACAATCAGTGTTTTGGAAATTATGTCTAGGTTTATTCTTGTCTATGGATGTGAAGGATCCTACATTCATGGTTAAGAAGTTACAAGACTCTTTTCCATAAGATCAATTAACCTATCACTCATCCCGAACCAATGGTTGTCTAACATAAAAAAATATCTTTTCTATCGATTAAGTCGAACTACAAGCAGTCTGATTTCCTGAGTCTCAAGGATATATAGGATGAGCTTTATGTTGAAAACTCGACTGCATTCCAACCTCCACCAATCCTCTTAATCCCTAGCCTTTTAGTTTCACCAAAATTTAAAAATCGAGATAGCTTGTGAATTTTTTTTAATCGTGTTTAAAATCAAGCTTTATGAACTACACGTGGCCTAAATTCTCATGTAACCTGAGATATGTAGGAAACCTAATACCGAGGTCTGGAAATATCTCCAAAAACTCATGCAAAAACTAATCTCATCTCTGAGACGAATTTGTGGTCGAACAAAATCAGGAACGTCAAACTCCCTTTGTTTAAAGTTGCTTGCATCTACCCTAACCAAAGAGAAAGGGCAGTTGTTGCCACCTAATTTTTCAATCCACATTCAAAATTAGTTTTTGAATTTCTTAATTTTAAATGGTTTTACAATATTTATATTTTAAGTCATTTTGAAATAAATTTCAACTTTACCTTTTGAATTTAGGTGAAATTAATATATTTATTGTTTAATTATACATGATTATATAATTATCAGTTAAAGAAAATACTTTAGAATTTATTTAGAGTGAAAATTTTATGAAAATGCAAATACTTTACTTTTCCAGGATTAATTAAAAATAAGAAATTGATGACATAATTAGTTTCTGAATTTTTTTAAAACAAAAATATTTATGCTTTCATTAAATATTTATTTTAAAATTATTATGTTTGAGAAGTTCGTTAAATTAATTAAAAGATAATTTCATCTCTAACTTTATCCAAATTTATTTGACTATTCCTATTTCATTAATATAAAATAACCTTTTCTATTTTTTTGGGCTAGCTATTCAGCCAGCCCAACATCAACACTAACCCCAACCCAAATCCATCCAGCCCAAAGGAAAAACCCGGCTAAAACCCATTACTCTTTTCACCTTAATTAATTTCAACACCAACATTCAGCCATCTACCCACCAGCCAATAATAGCAGCCCAACCCAACAACACCTGTGACCTGGCCCACATCCTTATTTTCTCTTCATCTATGCGTACAACAATAACACAACCTTAGCAATTAACACTTCAAAAGCAAACAATGTAACAATTGACAATAACAAAGCCAAAATGACAGTACAAAACAACAAACAACATGACAATCTCTCTCAACAACCACACAACAATAACAACTCCAAACAGCGCACAACAAACACCGTAACCCGTATCAACAACGTTCAATTCAACAACGGCAATTTCCTACGGTAATTTCAACACAAAACCCTAGGTGCCTCATTTGTTTTACATTATGCCCTCTCATTCAGCCATAATCTGACTTAGATTTAAATGGCTTTCAACCTTTTTGATTTGTGATTCACTATTTTGGGTAAGCAATTAATTCTCAATGTCCTTCCTCTTTGTCTCACTATGGAATTCAAAATTCCTCAAGAAAATCAGCTTAATTTTAGTTTTCAAATCCAGAAATCCCTAATCCTTTCTTCTATAAATAGATATTGGGGTTAGAGGTGAAAAAAAAGAATCTGAATATGTTTGACAAAGAAGGTATGTGTTCATGGAAGATCGGGACATAGATAATGTGGAAATTTGACGTCTGAAATGGTTTCCGAACAATTTTTGGCCTAGTTCCTGTTTATTTCGTGCCAAATGGTGTAATAGTAAGTGTTTTGATGCACTGTGCTTGGTCCCTGATCGAATGATGTAGTTATATTGGAAAGATTAATAGTCATATTTTGAGGCATTGTGTTTGGTTGCATTGTGCTTCTTGGTTCCTGCTTGCTCACTTTCTTTATGTTGTTTGTGCTATTTTAAATTTTCTTTAGCACCTGATTTATACCTCATGTGTTTGAATATTGTGATATGTCTAAATCGGTATTTGGTATACTAGTTTTCTCATCGAATTATTAGAAGTGTACGAATCATTATCTCTTCTTCTCTTTATATGAACTCTCCCGGATGAGTCCAATAGGACTCCCTATATCCTTGAATTCGAAGGCCGTCAAGTTGACCCTCATTAAAGTTCAAAATTGGACTGATATACACAGGATAACACAAGTATACAAGCTAGTATACGCTGATATACAGCGCGTATATACAGAAAACTGTAGCTGCACATTATCACACGATTTATCATTGAAAATGGAGGGGAAATAAGCAGTCTTCGACACTGATATACACTGTACATGCAGTGATATATGCAAAAACGATGAGACTTAAAAGCTGTTGATATACAACTAGTATACACTTCCAAAAATGGACCCAAAGTCCATAATTCAAAGCCCAAAAAATGAGCAGCTTTGTTGATGGCCCAATTAAGGGCCCAATTTCAAATTCTTGTATTCATTTTTATAGCTTATAATTTATCTTTGCTTGTTTGTATTGACTAACATTTTAATCAATTAACCTAGACAAATTTCCTAAAGTTTTGTCATTTTATTTTATCTTAGTTTTCTTTTACTTAATTCATAATTTCTTCACCTAAATTGTCTTGTCTTAAAAACGGATTAAAATTTTTTCTTCTGTTTTTCTCCTTAAAACAAGTCTTTTATAAGTAAATATTTCATTTTAAGATGACATCTATTTTGTTCATAGATTAATCATTTATTTGAATTAAAGTAATTTTTTCCGAACCTAAGAACCTAATCTCCCAAGCTAAGAAACTAATTTATTTTGAAAATCAAGTTTTTTCAAAAAAATTACCGATGCATTTTTAATTAAATACTCTCTTAATATTTTATCTCTACATAATCGATATTTTTATAATAATCAATAATAAGAAAATAATTTTATAATCTTCTTCTTTTACAAAAGCAAAGTTCTTTTTCTTCTTAAATCCAAAGAAAAATTGCAATTTAGTTTAATTCAAGTAGGATATTTTCTCCTTTGAATAAATGATTGTCATTTTAAATGTTTAATAAATAATTTTAGAATTTTCTATAAAATCAAGTCTTTACAAAAATTAGTCCCTTTAATTAGTCAAGTTAGTTTTTTTTTGGTAAACCATTTTAAACGGATGTTCCTAAGTGCCTTAAAAATTTTCTTCGGGTGTTAATTGAACCCTTACCCAGTTTATCTAGTTTTAAAGGTTTATTTATGGTTTTCAACCTTTGAAACTCTTTTAAGTTTTTTTCTTGATTTTTTCTATAAAAATCAAGTGGTGACTCTGTAATTTTCTTAAAATTATTTCAAATTTGTTGAAATAGTTTTGAGAAGGTCAAAACCATTTTCTCGCCAAAAGAAATCCGAAAGGGATAAAATAGAAATGGCAACTTTGCTGGAGAATTAATTAGCTTCTAAACAGTTATTTGAACTTACTTGTCTGGCTAATTATTTGAATTTGTAATACTTGAATTGTTTGTTGTTTATGTGTTTAAATTTTCGTAAAATTTAAACTGTTGCATTTCATGGCATACTTCCACATTTGAATATACAAACTATTTTGGGGTTCACGGATGTACCGACCCCTATTTATCAATACCAAATGTAGTGTTGGAAATACGATAATTTATTGGCAGGTTAGACGTGTGATGGTTGTTTGTATTTTCAAACATGAGTTGTCCACTTGGAAATTTGGTCAAATCCCACTCTAGATACCTAGGATAGAGTGAAACCAAAACCATTTTTACACATGAGCCTAGGAAAATCCAATACCTGAGGGGGTATTGGGCCTATTAGAAAAACCCACCTTATGTCTATTGACCACAGGTCAATAATAGAGGATTATTCTTTATGTATTTTAATTGAAGGATGCAGTTCCAGATTGTATGAACGATTTTCACCTTGAGAGATATTTGGGGGCAATGAAATGTCTCACAAACGGCATATATATCCTTCAAACTCTAGGCTTACCTTTGGCTTGAAAAGTCCCATGTATGCTAGGATGCGTAATAATTGTTTACGTGCTAAAGTATTTCATTATTTTGATTTGTCTATGCTTGCCCGATCCGTGTGTTTAAATAACATATCTTTGGCTTTAAACAAGACTAGTTTATTATTCTATTTCAAAGTCTTAGAATGTTAATAGGCATATAAGACTCAAACTTTGAATCCTCCAAAATACCTTTGGAAGTTCGTCGATAAAATTCCTTCCAATTTACCCAAGTTTTATTCAAAATTTCATTAGGTCATTATCTAATTCATATTGACCACATCGGTCTCAGAATTTGCCTTTTCCTGTATTTGATTATAGTCAGAGCTATTCAGATACTCTATTAATGAAAAGATTATGTTATCTTTAAAACAACTTTTTTTATAATCCCTCTAGGATGTTTATTCCTAAACACCCGATTTCTTCAAATCACTTAGTTCATTCTGTTTGAGATGCTGTTTATTCTATTAAATTCAAGGCCTATCAAATGATCAAAATTCTAATCATTCGGTCACTTTTTCAAGTGTCTTAGCCTCCATATTCCAGGCTTAGTCTGTTTCAAACCAAATATATGTCATTTGTCTCGTATATTATTTTTGTTAATTATTATGATCACAAACTAACATTTTTACCTTGAGTGTTTTTATTTTTTTTAGAGAGAGGCTGATTTGTGTTGGTAGTCAAACATGCTCGCTTCACAAAGACAAAAGTAATCGCTGGCAGAACATCTGTATTTCACATGGTCTAAGGTCAAGAAAGCAAGTATAGATTCATCAGTTCTTACTTGGGATAATAGAAGGACTCGTTCAACTATGGATCCTAGTTTGATTAGTGCAAATACTTCATCCGAGTCAGTTCCCATGTTCCTTGTGGCAATGGACCCGAGTGCCTCAATAGGAAGAGAAATAACCCCAGAGCTCGTTGCCGGTTTGGAGCAACAAATTGCCGAGCTAAGGATCATGGTGATGTAAATAGCATACCTTCTCGGAATCTTCCAAACATGACTCTGCCTCCTGATTCTTGACAAAAGGGGCCTATGTTTTCGACGTCAGAAGGAGTTGATCAGGAAGGTCATTCTGCTCATGCTTCTCAGAATACCCCTTTTGTGTATGCATTTTCTCCTCCAAAGGTTTAGAAATGCTTTTCACACCATGCTCCACCAGTGTATACCTATGCTACCGCTCTACCAGTAATAGTAACTTAAGGGTTACACCACATAAATGCTAATCATCATATTGAGACAGAGAATAATCCCAGAATGTATGACGAGACAGTGAATAAAAATCTCAAGGCATTGGAAGATGCAATGAGGAGTCTTCGGGGGCTTGAGAATAACCAAAGTATGAAGTATGAAGAGTTGTGTGCATTTCCCGAGATTGAGTTGACTCTTTTTTATAAGTTCCCAAAGTTTGAAAAGTTTGATGGGTCCAAAAATCTTTTCTTTCATTTAAAAACTTATTGTGAAAAGTTGATTGGCGTGGGCAAAAATGAAGGAATACGGGTCAAGCTATTTTGTCAAAGTTTGAGTGGAAAGACTCTAGAATGGTATGCTAAGCAAGCTATGACTAAGTGGCAAACTTGGGATGACTTGGAAATGCTTTTATGGATCACTACAAGTTTCATGTCGATATCATTCTTGATAGGATTTCTATCACAAAGCTAAGGCAAAAACTAAATGAGAATTTTCGTGAATATTCCATATGCTGGAGAGGAGAAGCGACTAGGGTACATCCCCCTATGGAAGAAGCTAAAATGATCAGTTACTTAATCCATGCACTAAATCCAGAATATTTCGATCGCGTGGTAACAATGGCTGGAAAAACATTTATTGAAATAGTCAAGACTAGGAAAATGATTGAGGATGGCCTCAAGACAGGAAGGATAATAAATTTGGCAGAACTGCAATCCACTCATAAGGTCTTCCAGAATGGATCTTTTGGAAATGGGAAGTAAAAAAAGAAGGAAGTTATAAGAGTGATGACTCAAGAAAGTTCTTCCAACTACAAGCAAACTTCTTGATTTCAACCCAATGCTCAATATGCTTACTATCCAGTTTTCAATATGCAAGTGATATATTATGCTCAACCTCCATCGTAAAACTATGCTCCTCGTGCCAATCATGAAAGAAAGCTTCCCAAAATTTTCACATCATTGGATGAATCTCTTAAGCAGCTTTTTGAAAGGTTGAAAGAAGCAAAACTACTTTATCCACTAGAAGAAAAGCCTGTGAGCACTTTTGCTAATAGGTATGAACCAAACAATTGATGTGCTTACCATTCAAGAGTTATTGGATATGATACAGAAAAATGTATCACTCTCAAGAACAAAATTCAGGATCTGATTGACAACAAAGTAATAACACTTGAAGAAACTCTAACTAATGTTAACAAAAATCCATTTCCTAATCAAAAGAAGTAGTCATTGGCACCATCAATCAGAAGAAGCATGAATTTTTCTCAAAAGACACACTTTTGGCGTCCTTCAATCCTGCATTTGACAGTTGTTTTCTTTTCTTGTAATCGTACTTTCTAATTTTATTTCCTTGTAATGGTATTCTGTCGGTTTATTTCTTTGTAATCACACTTTATTGTTTGGTTTCCTTGTAATTGAATCCTTTTAGTTGTAATGAACTACGTTCGACCTGATTTCCCTCGTAGAATACGTAGGCGGCCTGTATTAACTTCGATCACGTTATCAAAAGTATCAAATATCCTTTTTGTATGTATGAACTATGTTTGACCTGAATTCCTAATAATAGGATACTTAGAAGACTTATTTCGGCTTTGGTCTACCCCGTAGAAAATTTATCTTTTCATTTTATGAGCGAACTATATTTAACCTAAATTCTCAAGAATGGGATATGTAGGCGGCCTATGTCGGCTTCAGTCAATTTCTTAGAAGAAATTTCTTTTCATCTTTGAAACTAACTTTCCTACCTCAATGGAATACATTGGTGCCACACCAACTTGGTCATATTTCCCGTAACATTTTTATAGAAACTATGGAAAAAGATCTCAAATAATCATCAAGAAGATCCTTTCAAATAATATAACATTGAAACATATCTGGGGCAGAAATTTTTGAGAAGGTCTAAAAAATTTCTCAAAACTTGATATTCGGTACAAAGGTGAAAATCAGACATTGCTAAAGCTTAAACCGGGGCATAATTTTTGAAGTTCCCTATGCTAAAGTACTCTACATCAAAAACGACTCAAGTATTTCACATTTTAGACTGGGGTAGAATTTTTTAGAAGGTCTCAAAAATTTTATGTCATAAGTTATAAAAGGTTCGAGAGTTTCTAAGTTGTAGACTGGTGTAGATATTTTGAGGAAAATCCTCAAAAAATTCTACAAAAGCCATATTTCAAGATAAGAAAAGTTTGCAAATCAATGATCAATAATGTGCATCAGGAGAGCAAGACGATACCAAAATAGTCAGTCTCTCAAAACTAAGAAATATTCTTTGGATATAGGAACAGTGAAGTCATAAAGTTGACATCATTAAGCATAATAAAGGGCACTATCAGACCCAATGTGGCATTGCCATAATAATTAAGACAACTTCTCTTCCCCATTTTCCTCTTCATTTATATTTATATTACTTCTGTGATTTCTAAACTTTCTCTGATTTTATAGAAAAATGATCAGGCATAACGACGAAGATATGGAGATATTATCCAAACTACAATCTCTAAATCACCATGAATCAAACAACTTCATCTTTATCTTTAAGCTCTATCTTTTGTTATACTCCTGGATTAATTACAACAAATTGTTGTATTATTAATGAGTATTGTTAATTTGTATAGGTGACATTATGAAAGATCACCCCTAAGAATTAACTCAACCAATTCCTCTAATGTTTGAGTATTCAATCCAGAAGCTCAGGACATACAAAGGTCCTTTTAAGGATTTCTAATTCAAAGGTTGAAGTTCAACAAATCAACTTCTATATTTTCTTATATGTGAGGGTTTTCTACCTTTCAAGAAAATTACTGGATTATCAACCCATTTGAAGTGACCCACCTTATTATATTTGGGCCATTCATCCTCTTAAGAAGACATACTGAATTATCACTTCGTTCAAGGTGACATATTTTACTATATTCGGGTCATCCACCTTTTCAAAAAGACATAAATTATCATATTTGGATTTCCCCCCTTAAGAGGAGGCATTGGACTATCACTTTATTTGAGACATCTTATTGTGTTATGGACCATCACCTCCTTCAGAGTGATATATGATTATGTTGTGGACTGCCACCTCCTTATAAGTGACATATTACTAGGTTACAGACCGTCACCTCCTGTAGAGTGATATCATATCATGTTATGGACCGTCACCTCCTTTATAGTGACATATTATTATGTTGATCTTCACCTCCTTCAGAGTGACATATTACTATGTTACAGACCTTCACCTCCTTCAGAGTGACATCTTATTATGCTATGGACCGTCACCTCCTTCAAAGTGACATCTTATAATATTACGGAACTTTATCTCCTTTAGAGTGACAAATTACTATGTTACAGACCATCACCTCATTTAGAGTGACATCTTATTATATTACGGTCCATCACCTCCTTTAGAGTGATATGTTATTATGTTATGGACTGTCAACTCCCTTAGAGTGACATCTTATTATGTTATGGACCGTCACCTTCTTTAGATTAATGTCTTACTATGTTATGGACCGTCACCTCCTTCAGAGTAACAACTTATTATTATAGTGACCGTCAGCTCCTTCAGAGTGACATTTTACTATATAATAGACGATCAACTCCTTCAGAATGACATCTTATTATGTTATGGATCGTCACCCCCTTCAGAGTGACATATGATTATGTTATGAATCGTTACCACCTTCAGTGTGACATATTATTATGTTATGCACCACCACCTCCTTTAATGTTATACGTTATGAGTTGCCACCTCCTTTAGTATGGCATACTACACAAGGTATGCACAATTGCCCTAATATTACAGTTGCTACTAATAAGTTCAGTGCAGGCGATTAATAAATACGTTGAATCATCACTCCATTCAAAGTGAAATATTATATTTCAATTGGGTTGTCATCCCATTCAAAGTGATGTGTTACATCTAAGATAGGTTATTCGCCTTTTAATGAGATACGTTGGACCATCAGTCCATTTAATATGGAATTTTGACTTGATATTTGAATTAACCTCAACCCACTTTGCAAAGATGATTTTGAATATAGAAAATTGCATAGTTTAACTTGTTTTGAACCCAAGGGGGAGGCTACAAGGCTTTTAGGAATGTTTCCGTATCTTATGTTCTATTTTGTGCTATAGAGTCTAGTGTTATGAAACTTCTCTTACTCCTGGCTTTCTCTTATTTCAGATTATGCCTGCCCAATGATCTAATGTTCATAGAGACTCTGCTGGAACCTCTATTCCACCTGAGGAGAATGTGTAGGTGACTCGCTTTGTTTATAGAGTGTAGACCTTGTCTAGGGTCCCTACACTTGATTGTAATACTCTATGTGAAGTTTTACCAGTCCTTTTCGAGCATTCCATAATGGTGACATTTATGCTCAGTCACCTTAGGGAGATATTTCTAATGCAGAGTTTTGTCAATCTATTTAATTGCTTACTCGGTTGGTGGCATCATAGTCTCTTCAGTCTGATCATATAGGTTTTGTTGCTCATTCATCTGAGGTCACTTGGGTTGATCGATTTATGAGGCTGAATCCACCAGATATTATAGGATCTAAGGTCCAGGAGGACACATAGGGGTTTATTGATAAGATAGAGAAAATCCTTAGGGTGATGTGTGCTACTGATTTGGAGGGTGTGGAGTAGCCTATCAGTTGAAAGTGTTGTTTACTAGTTGTATGACAAATAGGAAGCAACAAGGGGTGATGATGATGCACAAGTAGTGTGCAATGACTTTTTTAGGTTCCTTTCTTGATAACTTCTTTACTCAGGAGTTGAGGGAAGCTAAGGATGAAGAGTTTATGAACTGAAGTAAGGAAGATGAATGTCAAGGAGTATGCTCTAAAGTTTCAGCAGTTGGTTCGTTATGCTTGATAACGCCCAAGCTAGACCATTAATTTGAAGATCATGCAGTCACTGTAGAAAATAGTAACCCAACAAAAGTTGGAGTCGAATCTCAAGGAAACACATGGAATTATGGCTTTTAGCTTCTGGGATCATGGGTAGTACTGATAAAATAAATGGGGCTTTGTAGTGACAATTTCGAATAAGTAATGAATATCAAATCTGGTTGTAATTTTGTCCTAAATGAAACAAGGATTGAGATACCCTTGGCCTCTAAACTAGTAAGCTTCTCGTTCTTAATACAACTATACAAATGTTGTGCATATCGAATCTTATAAGATAGGTATCACCAATTGCCTCTCAGCACCCTTTGGTGAATCTCACTTATTTCCTCTCAATCTCAGAGTATCACCTTACTAACCCTTACCTTGGACCCTAATTTAAACTATCTCCTCTCGATCGTAAGTTGATTAGATAGAAGTTAACCATATTAAGAAGATAATACAAGTAAGCTTATTTTGACAGCTGACCCCAAATCACTATTGTGATTTCCTTTTCGTAATCTCTACCTCCCTCTCAATTTTATAGTTAATATAGGATAGGTCCTAACGTTTGCAACTGTTAAGACAATAATAAACTAAAAGAAAATCCCAATATATGCATCAACAATTATCTAGAAGGATTGAGCCCTTCCCCTACTTTGTTATATAGCTAGGGTTCCTACAACCCTCGCTTAGGGACATTATCCGCTCATGGTTGTGCAATAATTACAAAATTTCATATTTTATAACATTCAATAATCACACAATAATCAATGAATAAAATCCTAAAACTTCTAACTAAATTAATAACAAAAATTAGTACAAAGTAATTCCAAGACCAAATTCGGATCTCAAAATCAGAATATATGTTTATGAGTATATAGAGTGTTTAAATCAATACAAAACATTAATAATGTACTTATAGAGTACAAAATACCCTAAAAAATCAAATCCTAAATGAATAAAGGAAAAATAAAGTCGGTGGCCATTTACAAAGGTCACATACGGACCGTATGTGCAATATACAGATTGTATCTGTCTCTTTGTATGTGACCACCCTTCCGTCTTGGATCCTACAACTCTTTGGATTTTGCACTTTTGTACAGACAAAGGTTAAATATGGTCTGTATGTTGCACATATGGACTGTATATAGCACTTTATATATTCCAAGACTCATGAACTAAACTTGAAATTCTCTGGACTTTTCCTCCAAGGACATACGTTGGGCACATACGGACCGTATGTGGCACATATGGACCGTATGTGGTCTTTATAAGTAGGAAAGTTGGCCTTTTCCTGCATCTTAGCCTTTGGACTTTAATTTCATCAACATACTTTGCTCATATATGCTAAGTAAGTAGCACATACGCCCCAAAATACCTTTTTATGTACCCATAAACTTCAAATTTCTTTTTTTTCTTTGGATTTGCATGCACAACCTAGTTCCCTGCAAAACTTACCCAAAACAACCTAAGAAACTTAGATATTTTCATAGTTTTAAGCATTGAAAGTGTTATATTCCTATAGCACATCTGAACCCTCAACTTAGAATGTTTGTATGTCCTCTAGCAACACATCAAAACAAAACAAAACACAACACTTAACTAGGAGAATCTAAGCTAAACCTTGCAGCCAATCAACACTTTAAGCTCAAAACACATTACCCTCTCCCATTTTAACCTTTCAAAACCAATTGTATATAATTATGAAGCAAAATAATGTGACATAAGGGGGTCAAGATATAGCATTACATTAGCAATAGAAAACCATGAATATATACAAGTCACACTACCTAGACAAGTAAACAACTAGCAATATGACTCATGTGCCCTCACAACAAAGAGGTCCCTCTTACCCATATGAAATAATGCATGTTAATACAGGGATAGTCAAGATACACTCACACTCACAAGGAAAATTTCTAATCAATGTGCATCAAATACCATAGGCTTGCCTTTATTTTCTCTACCTTAGTTTTCGGACAATCAAGTTAGGATCACTATAGGAATTTATTTGGTTTTTAATGTAGGCTTGGGGGGCTGGTATGGTACATATGGATATATCAAGTGACTAATCCTCCTTGGCACTACATTAACTTTGGGGTGAACACTTTAACCAAATTCCTTTTTATTCGACCCTTATTTCTCCCTTTTTTTCTTTATTGCACATTTAGGTTGGGTGCGGTCTTTATTTTTCCTTTTTTATATTTTCTTATTATTTTTCCTTTTTAAATATCACACCCAATCCTACTATCTTTTTCTCTTATTTTACCCTTTTACATACCCACTTTACATCACATACCCCTATGATGGCACCCTCAACTTAGGCGATTTCCTAAGTTGAGGTATAAATATGTCCAAGGAGGAACTAGGCCAAAAATAGGATTTCTATAATTTAAATTGGAAGGTGAAAGGTTCAACAAGAAAAAAAGGATATAGAGGCTCAAAAATAGGGATCAAGGGTTATAATTCATACATGGAAGGTCATTTAGTCTAAAAGTAGACAAATCATAAAAAATGGCATATGATCCTTTCCTAACCTACAAACCTACAACCTCGACAAGATTAACTGGCAAGTTCTAGGTTTAACACACATAGGAAACTAAGTAGTATATCGCGCACACACGGCACAGAGTCAATCTTACAAGCTACTTCCTATCAGATTTATGTAATTGTTAGCAAGTGATTGTCATGTCCCTAATCCTAATGCCATAACAAGTCCCACAATGGTCACATATATCTACATTCACAAATTTCTAAAAACTTTGGAGGGGTATCATTTTTCTCAAAATACAGAAAAAAACATGAAAAATGCCCTAAATACTTCCAATACTTCTAATAATGGAAAAACACAACATAATACAAAATAAAACATAATATGACACAAATTTTAACCTATACATATCGATTCTACAACCATATCATGGCCAACAGGAAAAGAAGCACCACAACCAAAACTAGCAAGGGCTATGGTATAACCTACCTTAACTATAATACCTCATAATATTATTAGCTCTGTTCTTCTTTTAGTTGCATGCATTAGGGGATTAAGGACAAAAGTTTGACTAAACATTGGGGACTTAGTCATTTTCAAGACCCCTAAACTTGAGGATTTTATTTTTGATCTTCCCGACCCCGAGTTGTTAGTTTTTGAGTTGATTCATGTTCAAGGATATAAGAGGTATATCTCAGAGAAGTTTTAGATTCTTTGGACAAGGTTTGGGTCATGTTGGGATCACAAAACCAGTGGTTACCATAATAAGACCATGGTGCAGTAATAGTCCTGAACTCATGTTTATTGCGTCGTGGTGAGAAAATTCAATGACCACGATTAGACCATGTTGTGGTGACATTGTTGTGTCTAATTTTTTATTTAAATGGTTGAGGGGCAATTGGATCTTTTCCCCCTCAACCCAAATTTTCCATAACACAAATCGGGACATCATTTAGGGCATTATTTACTTTTCTTCTCCAAATCCCTCTTATGAAAACCCGCCCCTTTCCCCAAGAACACAAATTCAATTCCTTTCTCCCTAAGAAATCAAGAATTCAAATTTCCTAAGTTCAAGAACCTTCAAGAAAGCATCAAGAATAATATTTTTCATTTAAGTTAAAAGCTTAAGGTATGTGGGGCGTTCATTCATGGGTTCCTTTCATCGATGCAGCCCAAAAAACCTCTTTTAAATTAAAAAAAGGATTTTTATATTATTATGGTATTTTATATTTCATAAGATGGGTTTAATTCATGTTTTCATGGTCATTTTAAATACAATTCATCCCATGTATGATCCTATGCATGATTTGATTTCGTCATGCTTTGAATTTAAGTTTCCCATGTCTTATTTCAAGTGAATTCCATGTTAAATCCCCAAATTATGATTTTTAGTCATACAACCATGTTTTTCCCTATTTAAAGCATTCACATGTTTGAATTCATGATCCCCACATATTTGATGGAATGTCTATGCTTATGGTTTTTTAACCATGATCTTTTACTACAATTTTTAAGCTAGTTCTTAGATTCAGTGATCATTTAATGCTGGTGGGATATGAATACCCGACACCTAAGTATTTTTACATGAATTCAGATCATTTTAGTAATGGTACAATTAAACCCCGAATTTTATTATTTACTCAGTGGATGTAATCATGATAAGTACTATAAGTTATGAAATCATGTATATTTATGATTAGTTCAGTTCAGTTTCAGTGTCAATTTACTTGAGAGTAGGATTTAGCACTGAGCGAACTTAGGTATGAGGGCTCACCTGACAGTAAAGGGTGTGACCGTTCATAACAATCCCCGAGTTACAGAATTATGTAGACAACGTAGATTAGAGATGTCTACCTACTAGTTGAGGGTGAAACATATCTCCTTAGAGCACCTGATAGTTAAGTGTGACTCATTAGTCCTTTGGGACACCAGTTTTTTGGATCCACATAGCCAATATTAGTACCCGTGGCACGGTATTGACACCCTTCCAACTAGGGTTCCCCGATTATCTCACATTGGGGCATGTCCATTATATGATACCTCCCACAATCTCAATACAGTATTCAGTGTATATTCAGTTTAGGTTTTCTTGACCAAAGTATATAGATTTACAATTATTCAGTTATTCGTATTTTAGTCTTTCAATTATAGATTAGTTCAAAAATATAGATATATATACTTGGTCTTGCATCCTCAGATATTATAGTTTTCATGCATTCATGCTCAGTTATTTCATGTTGTTCATTAAGTCCTCATCTCATATACCAGTACATTCAAAGTACTGATCGTATACTCTTCATTGTGCTATGTTATCTAATAACATAGGTTCAGAGACCCAGTTTTAAGACAGTAGTTAGACAACCAACGTTACTCAGCTGTAATAGTGGTGAGTCCTCAGCCATTGAGGAAATATTATCTCGCATTCATTACTTCATTATTCCATTTGGGCTAGTCAATCAGAGTTAGTTGAGGGCTTATCCCATCAACTCCTCAGTCAGTTAGAGGATTTTCAGACAAATAGTTAGAAAATCAGTCAGTTACTTTTAACTTTTATCAATTATTTCAATCAGTCAGTTACTTTCAGCTTTTATCAGTTATTTCAGACATGATAGTATTATGTCTTTTAGTATTTTTGTTTTTCAATTGTTATATTAATGCTATTTTATTCAGTGCTCACAGCAGGTACTAGCTTATGGGTTAGCTTGTGGGCACTTATAACCATAAGTACCAGTGTCGTGGCTAGGGGGTAGCCTCGGGTCATGATAATACTTGGTGTCAGAGCCAGGTTTTATAGTTTCCTAAGGTGTCTAAAATCCGCATTAAGTAGAATTTTGTGCATGGGTGTGAACTGCGCCACAATTATGGATGAGAGGCTATGAGACGTTTTAGGAAAATTTTTCCTTCTTTCAGTAGTCATGTCTTGTGAAAGAGTATGAGCTCTATTTAAAATCTCTTTTTAATTCATCCTTTATTTTGTTTACAGACCATGCCTCCTAGAAAAAATAATGAAAGAAGAAGTGGGGACCAGCCCATACCTCCACCTGTTTAGGAAGATCTTCTGAATGAACATGTCTCTCACGTCAAGTTCAGAGCTTCTTTTACTACCTTATCCCATTCAGTAGCTACTTAAAAAAATTAGCAGGCTATTTCTCTAGCCAATCCAGTGGAAAATACAGCTACAACTAGGATTCAGGATTTCACGCAAATGAATCCACCTTTGTTATTGGGATCTAAGTTGAAAAGTATCTGTAGGAATTTCATGATATGGTGTAGAAGGTGATATATATTATGGGTGTCACTTAGAGTGAGAGTGCAGAGTTTTCTGCATATCAATTATAGGATATAGCTCATACCTAGTTTAAGTAGTAGAAGGAGGAACGTATTATTGATGTAGGGCCTGTTGAGTGGGAGGAATTTGCCTTGGCTTTCTAAATAGGTTCTTCTCGTTAGAGTTGAGAGAGTCTTAGATTTAGGTGTTCATTAATTTGAAGCAGGGCAGTATGAGTGTGAAGGAGTAATCATTTAAGTTAACTCAGTTGGTGAGGTATACTCCTAATGTGGTGGCCGATAATAGGTCTAAAATGAGTAAGTTTGTGTCTGGTGTAGCTTATAATGTGGTTAAGGAGTATATGACTGCCATGTTGATTAAAGATATGGACTTATCAAGACTTATAATTCATGATCAATAGATTGAGGAAGAGAAGCTTAAAGAAGAAAAAAAGAGAATATGAGGGCCAGAATAGGTATTTTTAACTTTTCTCAGCCATGGTTGGAAAGTTGTAACCATTCTCAGTTATGTCAGAAAATTTCAGCCCTAGCTCCATCTTCAACTAGTGCGCTAGCGCCTAAGTTTCTTGTCATCATATGCCGATAGGCCTTAAGTACTAGGGTAGTGTAAACAGCAGTCGCACTAATTTGCTCTGCGAGAAATGCGGTAGGCATTATCAGGGTGTGTTTAGAGGTGGAAGTGATATGTGTTTTGGATGTGGCAAGCCAGGTCACAGAGTCAGAGATTACGCAAAGGCTAGTCAGCAGGATCAGTCCAACTGTCCATCAATTCCAGTTGGTCGCTTGACTCAGCAGGGTGCCACTTCTACTGCAACCAATAGGCAAGGTCAGAACAGGTTGTATGCCCTCTAGACTAGGCATGATCAGGAAAGTTCTCATGATGTAGTTATAAGTATGTTACAAGTCTTTCATCTCCATGTTTGTGTTTTATTATACCCTAGAGCTTCACTCTTCTTTCTAACCCCCTATATAGGAGTCAATTTTGGTGTAAGTCCTAAATCCTTAGTAGAACCTTTCTCAGTTTCTACCCCTGTGGGTAAATCTATTATATCCAGATGGGTATACAAAAATTTCCCAATTACAGTATCTCAAAAAGTTACCTCAGTTTATCTGGAGGAGTTAGAGAGGACTAATTTTAATGTCATTCTCAACATGGATTGGCTCCACTTATGCTATTCCTCAGTTGATTACAGAAATAGAGACATTCAGTTTTAGTTTCCCAATGAACCAGTCATTGAATGAAGGTGTAGTACCTCTGTGCTTAGGGGATAGATTATTTCTTATCTTAAGGCAAGAAAACTGATATCGAAGGGGTGCATGTATAATCTTGTGCGAGTCAAAAACTCTAGTTCTAAAACTCCAAGCCTCAAGTCATTTTCAATAGTAAGGCAATTTCCTGATTTGTTCCCTGAAGATCTTCCTAGAGTTCCTCCCAAAAGGAAAATTAACTTTGAAATAGATCTCCTTCCAGATACCCAGCCTATCTCTATTCGTCCCTACAGAATATCTTTAGCCGAGCTTAGGGAATTTAAAGAACAGCAGAAAGATCTCTTAGATATGGGATTCATCAGGCCCAGTATTTCGCTATGGGGTACTCCAGTCTTTTCCATGTGTAAGTGATGATAGGCGAATTTACACGCCTATAGTGCTATATTTTACCCATATTTTAGCAATGTTTTGAGAACAAATTATATATTTCATGCACTTTTAGTCCTTTTTCCTGTAAGTGAGCTAACGAACATGATTAGCAAAGTTTCAGGTATAAATGATGCAGAATTCAGCATTTTATGGATAACTTGACGCCAAAGAAAGCTTCACAAAAGGAGAAGAGGGAGTCTTGGACACCAAGGACCAAAAGTGGCGCATGGAAAAGTTATCCCGGGCCAAAACAACATTTCTGAAGACTTTGGGGACTAGCAGTAATTTATTAGGATTAGGATAATGATACATTAACCTAGTACAATTGGGTTAAGTATTTCATTAGCTTAGTAGTATTTGGTTAAGTATTTCATTAGCTTAGTAGGAATAGGATATGGGTATTATAAATACCCTATCTTGCTAGAGATACATTCCGCATTAATTCTATTACTCTATAACTCTTCTTCTAACCCTTCCATTAATTCTAATTTTTATTCTTCTTCTATTCATCTAATCAATTCTTAATTTCCGCAACAAGAGAAACGTTACTTTGCTAGGAATTCACGCCTAACGCCTACCACACTACTACTACATGAAATCTTTATTGTGGTATAATAACAATGTCTATTGTGATTTCCTTCGCACTCATGGGTAACTAAACCTCTCTGTTGGGGTAATGGAAGCCGTATGAGATACTATCTATTGCTATGAGTTTGTGAGTTTGTGACACGTATGATGCTTATATCATTATTCTCTTCATCCTAATCTAAATTCTATGTGGTTGCAAACGCAAGACTACGCCAGTATAGCATTAACTTGTTCGAAAGAAAAGTTATATGTCTGGAAAAGAGATAATGTCAAGGTAGTAGGGTCCCATCCCCTATTAAGAAGTTAGTGCCGTAACTGGATTAACCTCTTGGAGAATTTGTACCGTTAGATACGCTTTAAGCTCGAAAGAGTTAAAGTGAAATAATCCTCGAATAGGTCGAAAGACGCCTGGATTTACCATCGAATACAATTCTCTATAAGCACATGCATGTCTGAATTCCGCATAAATCATAGCTAATAGAGACGTAAACTCAAAAGGTGGACATAACCCCAACTCCTCAATTCTCATTGTTTTACAACCTACTAAACATTCTTTCTTTTTACTTTGCTATTTTCAGTTTTTACTTTAATATTTTGGTTACACATTACAATCTCCCCTTTTACGAGACTTGCACTAAAAGTCTAGTAATCGTTGCTTACTTGTTGACCAAGCTATTCCCTGAGGGATTGATACCCAACCCAGTTGGGTTCTATATTTGACTACGACCGCTTTACACTCCTACGAGAGCTGTAGATTGAGCGTTATCAAAAATTGGCGCCGTTGCCGGGGAATACGAGTGTCAATTAAGTTTGTGATAATTACTAAACCCTTTGGTCAAAGATTCTCGTACTTTTACTTTTAGTTGTTTTTGTTTACTGCAGTTTTTTCTTAGTGCATGCCCCATACTCGAAGTTCTGGTCAACCGTTATTACCTATCAATCCTGAACCACAACGTATTGGCAGAATGGAGGCACAACATGAAATCGCAAGAATGGCTGCTCAACAGAAGCAGGCGAGATTAGCTGCTCTTGCCGCCGCCCAAGTACAACAACAAAACATTGATAACTCTGGGCGAGCAACAAATCCTGACGATGAGGATTTAGGTGATGACGAGTTACTAAACCCAAGGCATGATGCTGAAATCGCAACACCTACCAACAGAAGAGGTCGTCAAGCTCGGTTTAGGTATGATCGCCAACCCATGCAACCAGCTTTTGACAACAATGATGATGATCTTGATGGAGCCGGAGCCACAGGAGCCATTATTCCCCCACCATTGGCACCCGGAGCCAAGTTCAACATCACAAGCACCATGATTCAGTTATTGCAACTCAAGGGATTATTTGGTGAACTAGCAGGTGATGATCCGAATATGCATCTCATCAAATTTATTTCTACATGCAAGTCGTTTGACAATCCTAGTATTGGTCAGAATGTAATTCAATTACGTCTATTTCCATTGTCTCTTTATGGGGAGGCAACTCTATGGTTGAACGGGCTGACTCCTGATTCTATTACAAATTGAAGGCAATTGAGAGACGCTTTCCTAGAAAGATTCTTTCCGCCATCCAAAAGAGCATAATTGAGAGATAAAATCAACAACTTTCGTCAGCTTCCAACTGAAGCCCTTCATGAAACATGGGAGAGATTCAAGACAAAGCTAGCGAGATGCCCAAACCATCATATGACTAATGTTCACCTAATGGAGATATTATACAGAGCCTTGAATTCAATAACTAAACCAGTGGTGGATAATGCGGCTGGAGGATCTTTTATGGACCTCACCTTTGGTCAAGCAAGCAATATGCTAGATCGTATGACGAAGCAAAGTAGAGTTTGGCATACCAGGGATTCTGAGGTAGCAAACCCCTCTTTATCTATTGGCATGACTGCAGACCAAAGAAGAAGAGAAGAAGAACGTGATCAAGATATGGCGCACATGAAAACACAAATGGATCTTCTTACAAAGCATTTATTATCAGGGAAGACCGAAAAAGTCAAAGGTATTGCATCAAAAGGAAGAGACGAATCTGATTCGGAAAAAGAGGCCAACTACTTGAACAATCAGGGGGGTTTCCGAGGGAATACCCAAGGAAACCAAGGTCGGAACTACTATGATAAATCTGGAAACAAGGACCAAGGAAGTTGGAAGAACAAGAATGAAAAGAGTGGTTTGTACGTTCCCCTTGGAAGACGTGATGCCACCACATCTAATTCTGGAAGTATGGAAGACATGCTGGCTAAAATATTGAAAGGAGTGAAAGAAACAATTGCGGGAGTAACGGAGGTAGTTAATGATTTGTCCTCTATGAAATAAATAGTTGATTCTCATTCCACTTCAATCAAGCAAATAGAGCAGCAATTGAGCCAACTTTCAGCAGCACTCAATCAAAGAAAGGCTGACACTTTACCTAGCGATACTGTGCAAAACCCAAGGAATGATAGGTCATGCATGACCATTACTACCCGAAGTGGTAAGGTGCTGGAAACTTCAGCAAAAAGTAAGCAGGTGGTTGATGAAGCAGCGGATATTGATGATAAAGTAAAAGTAGAAGCATCCGCAGAACAAGGCCACGACGTCCATAACGTCAACCCCAATGATTTGCAACCTGAAAAAGCTGAAAAACGGAAGCAAGAGGAGAAGAAAGCCGTGGAGAGAACAATTCCATACCCACCACCACCTTTCCCCCAAAGATTGAAGAAGGTGGCGGATGACACGAAGTTCAGCAAATTCATGACTATGTTAAAGCAGCTGACCATTAATGTTCCATTGGTGGAGGCACTTGAACAAATGCCTGGGTATGCGGAATTTATGAAGGATCTTTTGACAAAGAAGTGGGCAGCAAGTTATGATTTGAAAGATGATGTTCATCACTGCAGCACAATCGCGACCCGATCAATAGTTCAGAAGAAGGCTGACCCCGGTTCTTTCACTATTCCTTGCACCGTTGGATCTTTAAATTTTGCCAAGGCATTATGTGATTTAGGAGCCAGCATCAATTCGATGCCACTATCTATCTATTAAAAGTTGGGTTTGGGTGATCCTACTCTAACCAATATGAGGCTCGTAATGGCGGATAGGTTAGTAAAATGACCTGTTGGTATTCTATGTGATGTATTGGTAAAGGTTTCTTCATTCATCTTTCCAGCAGACTTTGTTATTTTGGATTGTGAGGCAGATTCTGAATTTCCTATAATCTTGGGGCACCCTTTCCTTGCTACGGGAAGTGTGCTTATTGATTTGAGAGCTAATGAGCTTTCATTCCGAATAAATGACGAAGTAGTTCGCTTTGATGTTTGCAAATCAATGAAGCAACCCAAAGAGCTGAATGTATTCTCGATGGCTAATGTTTACTTTGATGATGAGAAAGAATTACTTGAAGAGGAGTAGCTGATTGATGACCCATTGGCGACTTTGCTTATGAATGGTGAGAGTAAGGATGCTGAAAATTGTGAAGAAGCTATTTGTGCTCTATCAGGATTAGGGACATATCGCCATGCTCCCAAGAAGCTGGACCTTGATCTCAAAAATCGACCCACACCACCAGCTAAGCCATCTATTGAAGAGCTACCCACGTTAGAATTGAAGGAGCTGCCAAGTCATTTAAAGTACGCATTCTTAGGAAGCGGAAATACACTTCCAGTCATTGTGGCGGTAGATTTGGGTGAGCAACAAGTTGCAGCTCTTATTACTATTCTACGGAAGTATATAAGAGCCATTGGATGGACCATTGCGGATATTATTGGTATTCCACCTGGGATTTGTACACACAAGATTCAGCTTGAAGAGAATTGCACACCCACCATTGAGCATCAAAGGCGTCTAAACCCACCTATGCAAGAAGTGGTGAAGAAAGAAATAATTAAGTGGTTAGACTAAGGAGTTGTGTATCCAATCTCAGATAGTACATGGGTAAGCCTGGTACAATGTGTTCCTAAGAAAGGAGGCATGACGGTGTTCACGAATGAAAAGAATGAGCTTATTCCACTTAGACCCATCACCGGAAGGAAGGTATGCATGGACTACCGAAAGCAAAATTCATGGACACTCAAAGATCACTTTCCAATGCCATTTATGAACCAAATGCTAGATCGACTAGCGGGGAAAGGATGGTTTTGTTTCTTAGATGGTTATTCTAGCTATAATCAGATTTGTATTGCTCCCGAAGACCAAGAGAAGACAATGTTCACATGCCCATATGGTACGTTTGCCTTCAAACGTATGCCATTCGGGCTATTTAACCAGCCAACTTTCAGCGATGTATGATGTCCATTTTTTCTGATATGGTTAAAGACACTTTGGAGGTATTTATGGACGATTTTTCAGTTGTTGGTGATTCTTTTGAAGCGTGCTTGGTAAACCTAAGCATGACATTGGAAAGATGTGTAGAATTCAACCTAGTGCTAAATTGGGAGAAGTGCCACTTTATGGTAAAAGAAGGTATCGTTCTTGGGCATAAAATCTCTGAAAGAGGAATTGAGGTGGATTGAGCGAAAATTGAAGTTATTGAGAAGCTGTCACCCCCAATCTCTGTGAAAGGTGTTCGTAGTTTCCTCGGTCACGCAGGTTTCTATCGACGGTTTATCAAAGACTTCTCCAAAATTGCTAGTCCATTGTTCAAACTCTTGGAGAAAGATGCAAAGTTTGACTTCAATGAAGATTGTGTGAAGGCATTCGAATGCCTCAAAGAAAAACCAATTGAAGCCCCTATCATGGTAGCACCAGATTGGTCTCTCCCATTCGAAGTCATGTATGATGCTAGTGGGGTAGCCGTTGGTGCTGTACTTGGACAAAGAAAGGAGAATCTATTTCATCCTATCTACTATGCGAGTAAGATCTTGAATGAAGCCCAAAAGAACTACACTGTCACAGAACAAGAGCTCCTAGCGGTTGTGTATGCATTTGAGAAGTTCCGAGCTTATTTGTTGTGTACCAAAGTGATAGTTCATACAGACCATGTAGCTCTAAGGTATCTAATGACCAAGAAGGATGCAAAACCAAGACTAATTCGATGGGTTTTGCTGCTGCAAGAATTTGATTTCGAGGTTAAAGATAGAAGAGGTTGTGAGAACCAAGTGGTGACCATCTGTTTAGACTCGAGAACGAGCATGTGGCGCAGCCTGAAATCGAGATTGATGATGCATTCCCTGATGAGGAGATCTTAGCAGCAATAATGGAAGGATTACCATGGTATGCCGACTTTTCAAATTTTGTGGTGAGTAATGTGATACCTGCAAACTTATCGTACCATCAAAAGAGAAAGTTTATGCATGATGTACAGCACTACTTTTGGGATGAGCCATATTTGTTTCGACGATGTGCGAATGGTGTTATTCGACGATGTATATCCCATGAAGAGGTTTCTAATATATTGGAAGCATGCCACACTTCCCAAGTTGGTGGACATCACGCAGGTAATCGGACAGCAAGAAAGGTATTGCAAAGTGGATATTATTGGCCTTTGATATTCAGAGATGCCTACGACTTTGTTAGAAGATGCGACCAATGCCAAAGACAAGGTGCTATTTCGAAACACCATGAGATGCCCATGTCAAAAATCCTTGAAGTAGAGCTCTTTGACGTATGGGGTATTGATTTCATAGGTCCATTCGTAAATTCGTTTGGAATGAAGTATATCCTAGTTCCTGTAGATTATGTCTCAAAATAGGTTGAAGTTGTAGCGTTGGCCGACAATGAGGGAAAGCGTGTTGTAGCATTCTTAAAGAGAAATATCTTCTCTAGCTTTGGAGTACCACGTACTATTATAAGCGATGGAGGATCTCACTTTTGCAACAAGCTATTCAAATCCGTGTTGGCAAAATATGGTGTCAAGCAACATAAGGTAGCCACGCCTTATCACCCACAAACTAGTGGCCAGGTAGAGGTTTCCAACCGAGAGATCAAGCAAATACTTGCTAAAATGGTAAATTCTAACAGGAAGGATTGGTCTCGGAAGCTGGACGATGCACTATGGGCCTATCGGACTGCATTCAAAACACCAATTGGCATGTCCCCTTATCAACTAGTTTATGGGAAGGCTTGTCACTTACCCATTGAGCTTGATCATAAGGCATTGTGGGCATTAAAGCGATTGAATCTGAATTGGGACGATGCAATGAATCTGAGATTGGAGCAACTGAACGAGATGGATGAATTCCGTCTACATGCTTATGAGAGATCGGACCTATACAAGGAGCGGATGAAGAAGTATCATGATCAGCGGATTGTTCAACAAAACTTTCAAAAGGATGATATGGTGCTTCTCTTCAACTCCAGATTGAAGATATTCCCAGGTAAGTTAAAGTCCAAGTGGTCTGGTCCATACAAAGTTATCCAAGTCTACTCGTCTGGAGTAGTTGAGTTGGAAGACACCAATGGTGTTATCTTCAAAGTAAATGGCCAACGAGTTAAACCCTATATCGGTCCTCTTGATTCGATAAATTATATGGCCATCACTTATCTCTACGAAGTCTAAGTACTCGAGGTAACTATGTCGTGCCGCGATAATAAATAAGGCGCTAGATGGGAGGCAACCCATCGTTTATCGTTTTTCATTTTTTTCGTTCTAGTATGTGTTTTGCTTTTGGTTAATAAAAAAACGGAAAGAAGAGTCGTGCCACGACCAAAACTAAGGCGCTTGGTGGGAGGCAACCCATCGTACTAATCGTTTTCATTGGTTTTGAGCAAATGTAGGTGCAAGAGGTATACAACGAGGAGATCGGTTTCAAATTTCGATTTGGACAGATTGCATGGTAAAGGTGGTAAGTTAGGAATGAAGATGCAAAAGGCGATGGATTGAGCATTTCTCATGAAAATATAGGCATCGAACAAGGCTAGGCCTAGGTAAAACTAGGCCACGAACAAGGCAAGGCCTATACTATGGCCTAAGGTCTCGGAATCTAGTATGCCATAGCATAGGCGCCGCCCATGCTCAAGTATGCCATAGCATAGGTGCCGCCTATGCTAAATCCTTTTATCTCTGAATCTTAAATGCAAAGTGAAAGGCGCCGCCTATGGTCACTAAAGGCTTTGCACTAGGCGCCGCCTATGCTCACCAAAGGCAAAGCAAAAGGCGCCCCCTATGCCAAGCATAGGCAAAGCTAAAGGCGCCGCCTATGGTCACTTTTTGTCTCCAAAACTGATTTTAAATGGGTCAAAACCCAACCCAACCTTTTTCTATAAATAGGAGACTTAGTCTTGAAACACAAACACATTGAAAAACCTAACTAGGCGTCGCACATACTCTCCAAATCATCTCAAAAATTTTCCTTTTGCTCTAATTCTTCACAAGAACATCAACCAAAGGCATTAATCAAGTAAGTACTTCTTTGTTCTTCATGTATTTTTCGTAAGTACTACATTATAATGCCTATTATGAATTGCTAAATCTTGAAGAAATATTGGTGATAAGAATGTGTTTGAATTATTGATACACAACCAAGTGAGTGAACATATACGTTGGGATAATCTTAACTTGTTTCCAACTTGAATTTGATTTTGATGAATTGTTATACTACTTACGGAATTGCCATAGTCATTAACATTGCATAATCTTGTCACTTGAATACTTACATGTTGGAATGACTTATTCATCGAAATGGGACTTATAGTGGCCTGCCAACATAGGAGGTTGTGATTATTGTTAGATGCTATACCTTCATGTAATCCCTATGTAGTTGTCTTGCTATATCCATCATGAAAGTATTGCAAAGATTACAAGAAGGGTGACATCTCTGATTTGATTGTTGGAATATAGCACCTAAAATGTATGTCGATGAAGTCTAAGTAATCGACCACTTTTACTTCACTAATTTGTATCAACAATCTAAGTGTGGGGTGGTACCCCTATTGCTTGTGTATAGATTGTATCCAATGAGATGATGCTAACATGAACATTGTTCTAAGTCTCAGGTACAATGGCACCTAAAGCAAGACAAAGCAAAGATAAGGCTACCAATTCCCAAAAAGGCAAGAAAAGAGGCCGCAAAGAGCAAGGAGAATCATCCTCAATGCAATTACCACGCCACATGTTTGGAATAAAATGGGTTCTTGAGGAGGAAGCGAAGGAATGGTATAGGACCAACAAGGAAAGAAAATATGTTCATGTGGACTTGATAAACAAGGAAAGCCTAGCGAAGAAGGAGCCGCGCATGTTGGCCAAAATCATGGCATTACATCTTGATTTCATCTTTCGAGACATGGGAGAATGTAATCTCAATTTGACAAGAGAATTTTATGCCAACTGGTCGGCGAAAACCACAGGCAGCAAGGTCAAGATTCGGGGCCAAGTTTTACAACTCAATGCGGATTTCTTCAACTCCTTTCTTGGCTTGCCTTCAGTCGATCCATCACCATTCAAAGAGCTGTACAGTAGACCTCCATATAGAGTAATTCGACACACACTTTGTGGAAGTAGATCCATGGCAAGGTGGAGCAGACAAAAAGACACCGGACGACACAACACCTTCCCATATGCTCTTTTGAATAGGGAAGCAAGGATATGGTTGCGTATTGTCAACTCTTGCCTCATACCAGGGACCCATTACACCAAGATAACAAGAGATAGAGTGTTCTTGGTATACGCGCTGATGACGAATGTCCCTATCAACTTTGGGGCAATTATTCGAGCCACCATGCGGAAAGCCAAGCTACACAAGCGGTCCCATTTCAGTTTCGGCAACTTGTTGATTGCAATCTTGAGGAAGGAAGACATCGAAGAGGAACTGGCTGATCATAGACTCCCACACAATCCAAAGAAGGTTGACCTCACAAAGGTCAAAGATGCTGAAACCACACATGGCGTCAACCTTACTACGGCAGAGAGACATGCTCGGGATGAGAGTTTCTTTCGCCATCTTTAAGGCATGACTCGGTTCATAATGATGAGTGGTGGACGTTTTCCAACTGTTGCAGAGCTCCAACAGCTGGATCATGACTATCCAATGAATGTACATGCAAGGGAGATGTGTGGAGTAGGTACATACTTTGAGGAACCTCTTGATGACGATGTACCGACCGATGATGAGAGACGAATGCCAGACTCCGACGTAGAGGAGAATTCTGATGACGATGACTCCTATGATAATTCCGACGAAGGGGGTATGACCCCCGACATTGAGGAGGAGTCCGACTGACCAGGTTCTTCGTATTTATTTTCCACTGAGGGCAGTGTCCCATTTAAGTGTGGGGTGGTGGTATTTGCATCCGCATTTGCATTTATTTATGTTTGTTTGTTTGAGTTTTTTTTGTTTTTCATTTTTTTTGTAGTTAAATTTTTTTTTTTTTTACTTAGCTTCGCATGAAATTATTCTAATAGGCAGCATGAGATTATAACAAGAGTTTGTGCTAAAATCATGACTATTGAGACGTTTAGGCTCTAATTGTGACTCACTACGTGATATTGTGTGGTATAATTCCTTCAGTTGTTGGGTCAAGAGTCTATACTACTCCCAATAAAGTCGACCATGTGCCTTGTGTGTGTGAGGATATTGTATATTCTATGTTTGTGGCTGATGCTAGAACTTGCCTGGTATGTATGTAAAGCGAAAATAAAGAGTGCAAGTTTAGGAGATGATTTAGGCATTTCTTTGGCAACCTGTAATTGTTTACCCTCATTCTAACCTACCCATGGAAATCATCCTAGTTAAACCCTTTTGAGCCTTTAGCCTATGTTCTTTGACAGCCTCATATGTAAGCCTAATCCATTTTTTTTTTCAAGACCATAATTTGATCCAAATTCCTAAGTGCTTTAAAGTGTAAAGTCATGTGACAAAATAAGAGGAAGTTGGGTAAGTATGATGCATTAGAATGTAATGGTGCTTGAATTTGTTACGAAAAAGAATTGCTATCATAAGAAGTATGTTATTAAAAGAAAAAGGAAAGAAAAGCTGAAAAGTTGCTTAAAATTGAAAAACAAAAGAGGAGAAAAAGGGTGGTAGAATAAAAGAAGGTAGAAAGGTTGTTTGAAAGAAAAGTGTTAATGATACAATGTGATGTATTAAAGCGCTAAGGAACATAGTCACAATTTCTGGCCAAAATAGTCCTACCTGTCCCTTAGCCTACATTATAACCCGTAAAAAGACCTAGTTGATCCTAAGCTTAGCATTCTGACATTTAGTGGAGCATTACACTAAGGGCAAGCCTATGGTCATCAGTTTCTGCATATGAATTCTTTGTGAGAGCGAGAGTAAGGATATTTCTATACCCATGTTTGAAAAATATGCTATACTTGTGAGTGATTATGGGTAATATATTGTGAGACACACATGGTTGATGATTTTTGGGTAGTTGTGTATAACTCTTTATACCTTAACTTTTGGATATGAATTAACTACCATCACGAGTCTATGTTGGAGGTTGAATTGTTTCTACCAATGATCAGAAAACTACTCTTTGTTGATAATTGTTGTGCTTGTCTTGATGAATATTTTGTGTTGATACTGTGAAACCCTAAGTTGATGTTTAGATGGACATGATAGGTTGTTCGAGGACAAACAAAGCCTCAAGTGTGGGGTGTTGATGATAGGCGAATTTACACGCCTATAGTGCTATATTTTACCCATATTTTAGCAATGTTTTGAGAACAAATTATATATTTCATGCACTTTTAGTCCTTTTTCCTGTAAGTGAGCTAACGAACATGATTAGCAAAGTTTTAGGTATAAATGATGCAGAATTCAGCATTTTATGGATAACTTGACGCCAAAGAAAGCTTCACGAAAGGAGAAGAGGGAGTCTTGGACGCCAAGGACCAAAAGTGGCGCATGGAAAAGCTGTCTCGGGCCAAAACAGCATTTCTGAAGACTTTGGGGACTAGCAGTAATTTATTAGGATTAGGATAATGATACATTAACCTAGTACAATTGGGTTAAGTATTTTATTAGCTTAGTAGGATTTGGTTAAGTATTTCATTAGCTTAGTAGGAATAGGATATGGGTATTATAAATACCCTATCTTGCTAGAGATACATTCCGCATTAATTCTATTACTCTATAACTCTTCTTCTAACCCTTCCATTAATTCTACTTTTTATTCTTCTTCTATTCATCTAATCAATTCTTAATTTCCGCAACAAGAGAAACGTTACTTTGCTAGGAATTCACGCCTAACGCCTACCACACTACTACTACACGAAATCTTTATTGTGGTATAATAACAATGTCTATTGTGATTTCCTTCGCACTCATGGGTAACTAAACCTCTCTGTTGGGGTTATGGAAGCCGTATGAGATACTATCTATTGCTATGAGTATGTGAGTTTGTGACATGTATGTTGCTTATATCATTATTCTCTTCATCCTAATCTAAATTCTTTGTGGTTGCAAACGCAAGAATACACCAATATAGCATTAACTTGTTCGAAAGAAAAGTTATATGTCTGGAAAAGAGATAATGTCAAGGTAGTAGGGTCACATCCCCTATTAAAAATTTAGTGTCGTAACTGTATTAACCTTTTGGAGAATTTGTACCGTTAGATACGCTTTAATCTCGAAAGAGTTAAAGTGAAATAATCCTCGAATAGGTCGAAAGACGCCTGGATTTACCATCGAATACAATTCTCTATAAGCACATGCATGTCTGAATTCCGCATAACTCATAGCTAATTGAGACGTAACCTCAAAAGGTGGACATAACCCCAACTCCTCAATTCTCATTGTTTTACAACCTACTAAACATTCTTTCTTTTTACTTTGCTATTTTCAGTTTTTACTTTAATATTTTGGTTACACATTACAATCCCCCCTTTTTACGAGACTTTCACTAAAAGTCTAGTGATCGTTGCTTACTTGTTGACCAAGCTATTCCCTGAGGGATCGATACCCAACCCAGTTGGGTTCTATATTTGACTACGACCGCTTTACACTCCTACGAGAGCTGTAGATTGAGCGTTATCAGTAAGAAAGATGGTTCACTCAGAATGTGCATCGATTATCGACAGCTGAACAAAGTCTCAATCAAGAATAAGTATCCACTCCCCAGGATTGATGACTTGTTCAACCAACTTCAAGGTGCTAGTTACTTCTCTAAGATAACCTCAGATCTGGCGATCATCAGTTCAGAGCCAGAGAATGTGACCTTTTAATGACAACTTTCAAAACTCGATATAGTCACTTTGAATTTCTAGCTATGTCCTTTTGACTAATGAATGCCCCTACAGCTTTCATGGACTTGATGAATAGAGTGTTCAAACAGTACTTGGACTTGTTGATTATAGTCTTCATTGATGATATTCTTTTCTATTCTCGTAGTGAAAATGATCATGCAGACCATCTCAGAATTATGTTACAGAACCTTAGAGGTCATCAGTTGTTCGTCAAGCTCAGTAAGTACGAGTTTTTTCTAAGATCAGTTGCTTTCCTTGGACATATTATTTCTAGTGACGACTTTTGAGTTGACCCTCAATAGACTGAAGCAGTAAGAAATTGTCCCGAACATATCTTTCCATAAGATATCAGGAGTTTCTTGGGTTTGGCTGGCTATTACAGATGGTTTTTTGAAGGGTTTTCTTCTATTGCATCTCCTATGTCTTGATTGACTATGAAAAAGGTCAAATTTTAGTGGTCAGATTCTTGTGAGAAGAGTTTTTAGGAGGTGAAGACTCGACTCACTTTAACCCCAGTCTTGATTTTGCTAGATGATTCAGATAGATTTTTAGTTTATAATGATGCATCTGGAGTAGCTCTTGGTTATGTATTGATGCATAGAGGTAAGGTCATAGCTTATGGCTCTAGACAGCTTAAACTCTATGAGAAGAATTATCCTACCCATGATCTTGAGTTGGTAGTTGTTGTTTTTTCCTTGAAAATTTGGAGGCATTATATTAATGAAGTGCATGTTGTTGTGTTCACAGATCACAAAAGTTTGCAGTATGTGTTCTCACAGAAAGATTTGAATTTTCATTAGAGCAGATGCCTTGAGTTGTTAAAATATTATAACATAAGTGTTTTTTATCATCCAAGAAAGTACAATGTAGTGGTTGACGCCCTTAGTAGATTATCTATAGGTAGTGTTGCTCATGTTGAGGAGGATAAAAAGAGGTTAGTCAGGGAGCTTCATCAGCTTGCTAGATTAGGTGTTCGGCTGGTTAACTCAGCTAAAAGCAGTGTATGGTTTCAAAATGTTTCGGAATCTTCATTGATTGCCAAAGTAAAGGAAAAACAAGATAGGGATTCCAGTCTAGTTAAGTTTAAGGAATCCATCAAAGATTAGAAAGTAGAAGTTTTCTCCCAAAGGAGAGATGGTGTATTGCATTGTCAGGGAAGGTTATGTGTTCCATGTGTTGATGATTTAAGGTAGAAAATTTTGGAAAAAGTGCATGGTGCATGATATTTCATTCATACAGGGGCCACTAAAATGTATCTTGGCTTGCGGGAAATCTATTGGTGGAATGGTATGAAGAAGGATATTCCAGAACTTGTGGCTAAGTGTTCAAATTGTTAGCAGGTTAAAGTTAAGCACCAGAGGCCTAGTGGTACATTGAAGGAGTTTAGTATCCTCACTTGGAAGTGGGAAGTGGTGACCATGGATTTTGTGATATGTTTTTCTTGTACACATTGTTAGCATAATTCAATATGAGTCATTGTAGATAGAATGGCCAAATTTGCTTATTTCTTGCTAGTACATACTTCGTATTCAACTGATGATTATGCCAATCTTTATATTAAAGAGTAGGTTTAGTTGTATAGAGTTCTATTATCTATCATTTTAGATAGAGGCACTCAGTTTACCTCTCACTTTTGGAAGGCTTTTCAGAAGGGTCTTGGTACCCAAGTTCATCTCAGTACGAATTTTTATCCTCAGATAGATGGTCAAGCAGAGAGGACCATTTAGCCTTAGAAGACATGTTGAGGACATATATTATTAATTTTAAAGTTAGTTGGAATGACCATTTAGCATTGATTGAGTTTTCCTACAATAATATCTATCACTTAAGTATTCAGATGGATCTATTTGAGGCTCTCTATGGGAGGAGATGTAGATCTCCTATTGGTTGGTTTGATATCGTTTAGGTCGCTTTGATAGGGTCAGATTCAGTGTTTGATGAAATGGAGAAAGTTTAGTTGATTAGGGAGAATCTTAAGACAATCCAAAGCCATCAAAAATCTGATGCAGATGTGAGAAGAAGAGACCATGAGTTTGATATTGGTGATTTACTCTATTCGAAGATATTACCTATGAAGGGAGTGAAGAGATTTGGCAAGAAGGGGAAACTCAGTCCTCAATATGTTGGCCCTTATAGAATCTTAAACCTTTTTGGGAAGGTAGCTTATGAGCTCGAGTTGCCTGCAAATTTGGTATCAGTGCATTGGATATTTCATGATTCTTTGTTAAAGAAGTGTATTGGTGATTAGCAGTAGTTGCTTATTTACAAATTATAGGTGTTCGGGATAGTCTTTATTTTGAAGATGTTCCAATTGAGATTCTAGATTGTCAGATTCATTGACTAAGGAACAAAGAAGTTTCCTTGGTTAAATTTTTATGGCGGAATCAGTCCGTTGAGGGAGCTACTTGGGAAACAAAAGTAGATATGTGTACCAAGTACCCTCATCTTTTCTCCACAAACTCAGACTCAGCTTGAGGTAATAGTTTTCCTTAGATTGACTCTTAACCATTCTCAGTTCCATCTATATAATCATTATCATCTCATTCACGAAATCAGTTAAGTTCATGTATCATGTTTCAGACATAGTTATGTAACCATATTCCTAGTCATGCATGCTCAGTATGTGAACTCAATTTCCTTAGTACATTACTCTTAGTCTAAGCAGTTATTCGAGAAAAAATATTCCCAAGAGGAAGATATTATACCGTACTATTCTTAGCTCTGTTCATCTTTTAGTTGTATGCTAAGGGGCTTAAGGCCGAAAATTTCACTAAGTGTTGGGGACTTAGTCATTTTCAAAACCCCTAAACTTCAAGGATTTAACTTTTGGTCTTCCCGACCCTGAGATGTTAGTTTTTGAGTTGATTCATGTACAGGGATATAAGGTATGTCTCAGAGAAGTTTTGGATTTTTCGGACAAGGTTTGGGGTTTGTTTAGATCACAAAACCATTTGATTACCATGATAAGGCCGAAGTGTGGCAATAGTCCTGAACTCATGTTTACCTTGTCACAATGAAGGAATTTGATGACTGTGATTAGAACATATCACAATGATGTTGTTGCGTCCAGTTTTTTATTCAAGTGGTTGATGGGCAATTGGGACTTTTCCGCCTCAACCAAAATTTTCCATAACACGAATTAGGACATCATTTAGGGATTTATTTGCCCTTCTTCTCCAAATCCCTCTCAAGAAAATCCTCCCCTTTCCCCAAGAACACAAATTCAATTTCTTTCTCCCCAAGAAATCAAGAATTCAAATTTCCTAAGTTCAAGAACCTTCAAAAGCATCAAGAATAGCATTTTTTCTTTTAAGTTAAAAGCTTAAGGTATGTGGGGTGTTCATTCATGGGTCCCTTTCACCCATGGAGCCCAAAAACACTCTTTTCAATTAAAGAATGGATGTTTCTATTATTTTGGCATTTTATATTGCTTAAGATGGTTTTAATTCATGTTTTCATGATGATTTTAATGAAATTCAACCCATGTATGATCCCATACAAGATTTGATTTTCTCATTCTTTGATTTTAGTTTCCCATGTCATATTTCAAGTGAATTTCATGTTAAATCCCCAAATTATGATTTTTAGTCATACAACTATGTTGTTTCCCCTATTTAAAGCATTCCCTTGTTTAAATTTATGATCCTCACATATTTGATGGAATGTCTATGCTTATGGGTTTTGAACCATGATCCTTTACTACAGTTTTTAAGCTTGTTATTACATTCAGTGATCATTCAAAGTTGATGGGTTTTGAATACCCAATACCTAAGTATTTTTACATGAATTCAGATCATTTCTGTAATTATTTAGTTAAACCAAAAATTCTATTATTTTCTCAGTGGTCGTAATCATGATGAGCACTATAAGTTATGAAATCATGTTTAGTTAATCTTAGTTCAGTTCAGTTCTAATGTCAATTCAGTTATGAGTAGGATTTAGCACAGAGCTAACTTAGGGATGAGGGCTCACCTAATATCAGAGGGTCTAGCCCTTAGTAACAATCCCCGAGTTATAGAACTATGTAGTCAGCATAGGTTAGTGATGTCTACCTGCCAGTTGATGATTGACAAGGTGTTTACCCGCCAGTTGGAGGTGACACATATCTTATTAGAGCACTTTCCAGTTGAGAGTGACTCATTGGTTCTTTGGGACACCAGTTTAGTGGACCCACACAATCAGTGTTAGTACCCGTGGCACGAGATTGACACCCTTCCAAATGGGGTTACAGGTTGGATCCCGATTAGCACAGATTGAGGCATGTCAGCTATATGATACCTCCCATAGTCTCAGTACAGTATTAATTGTGTATTCAGTTCAGGTTTGCTTGACCAAAGCAAACAGATTTATATTTATTCAGTTATACAATTTTAGTCTTTCAGTTAAAAATTATTTCAAAAATATGTATATATTTGGTCTTGCATTATCTGATATTACAGTTTTCATACATTCATGCTCAGTTATTTCATACTGTTTAGTTAGTTCTTATCTCATATACCAGTACATTCAAAGTATTGATGGCATACTCTTCTTTGCGCTATGTTATCTTATAACATAAGTTCAGAGGCTCAATTTCCCGACAATAGTTAGACAACCAACGTTACTCAATAGTAGTAGTGGTGAGTTTTCATCCAATAGGAAATGTTATATCTTAATCAGTACTTCAGTATTCCATCATGTTCAGTCAGTCAGAGTTAGTTAGGGAGCTTGTCCCATTAACTCCTCAGTCAGTTAGAGGCTTTTCAAATGAATAGTTAGATAGTCAGTCAGTTACTTTCAGCTTTTATCAGTTATTTTAGACATAAAGTATTATGTATTTTAGTTTTTTAGTTTTTATCAGCTTATCTTCCGTATATGTTATATTAGTGCCATTTTATTCAGTGCTCACAACAGGTACCAACTCATGGTTAGCTTGTGGTCACTTGTGACCATAAGCACCATTTTCGCATCTAGGGGGTAGACTCTGGTCATGACACTAACTAAAAAACTTCACACTATCCCCAATACACTAAAATAATAATAAAAAGGAATAAGCACATACCTGGGATGCACTATGAGTCTGTGTCATGATCTTCCCTAGATGGGGGTATATCCACTGGCAGAGGCAATGGTGGTGGTGGTTCACTACTAGAAGATGCACGTATTGTTATCTCAGCACGTCTCTACCAATAAGCAAAATTAGTCTCCATCGACTCATGTATGACCCTTTTCAGGGCCTGGTCATATGGGACACTGGGATCCTATAGGTCCCCAACATGACCTCTCTTTGTCCAACTACGTAGACCACCTTATCATCCTCTACAAATAAATCAAAGTGTTTGGGCCCAAGTGGAGGTGATGTTTGAATAACTCTAGGTATAACTGGAGGGGTATTTGTTATGTGGCTCTCTGTGAGAGAGTATACCTACTCGTAGGATATCCACCTCCTCCTTTATATGTCCTAGATCCAGTATCTTAATCTCTATAAATCAGGCTGAAACATGTCTCTTAAAAGTATTAATACGTGGTTGGAAATCAACACGTAACTCTAACATAGCATCTCTGTATGCAGCATCACATCTAGCCTCTGCCATCTCTAGTCTAGTCCGTACCCATAGACAGATATGTCTATATATAGTTGTTACCTCAGCCTAAATATTACTTAATCGATCCTTAGTGGCTCTCTAACCATCCACTAAGCTTTGAAAAATCTCATAAGATACAATAGTCATACCTGAAGCAACAACATAGTAGATAGGCGAGGGGGCATTGAAGATATACCCACTAGCTCTAAAGTGGAAGTTGGAGCTAATGTAGAAGTATATGGGGTACCCTCACCCTGGATAATTGTGGATAAAATAACTAAGTATGCTCACTTTTTGCCTGACATGACTGATTACTCAGGAGAGGATTATGCTAAGTTGTTCATTTAGGAAATTGTGAAGTTGTGTGGTGCGCCAATATCCATTATTTTAGACCAAGGTAAACAATTTTGTTCTCACTTTTGGCATTCATTTCAGAAAGGTTTAGGTACTAAGGTGAACCTTGGCACCGCTTTCCATCCTCAGATGGATGGACATGAGAAACGAACTATTCATATTTTGGAGGATATGCAAATGGCCTGTGTGATTGATTTTAGGGGAAGTTGGGTGGATCATTTGTCTCTTATTGAGTTCGCTTACAACAATAGTTACAATTCTAGCATTCAAATGGCTTCTTTTGAGGCTCTTTATAGTAGGAGGTATAGGTCTCTTATTGGGTAGTTTGAGGAAGGTAGGACTAGGGTGTTTGGTCCTTACTAGGTTCACCAAGCCATGGAGACGGTAAAAGTGATTAGAGAAAGACTTAAGACTTCTCAAAGTCTCCAAAAGTCTTATATGGATGTAAGGTAGAGGGATTTGGAGTTTGAATTAAATGACAGGGCATTCCTGAAGGTGTCTCCTCTGAAGGGAGTCATGAGGTTCGGGAAAAAGAGGAATCTCAGTCTTTATTATGTTAGCTCGTATCAAATTGTAAGGAGAATATAAACTATCGCATTTGAATTAGATTTACCTGGAAGTTTAGCTCCGACTCATACTATTTTTCAAGTGTCCATGCTGAAAAAGTGTGTGGGTGATCCTTCATTGATAGTGCTTGTTGAAGAAGTTGTTGTCACATATTCATTATCTATGAAGAGGTCCTGGTGGAAATATTAGATAGGCATGTTCGTAGATTAAGGACAAAGGATGTAGACTCGGTGAAGGTTCTTTAGAGAAATGAAAAGGTAGAAGAGGCTACATGGGAAGCTGAGGAATATATGAGGGCCAAGTATCCGTTATTGTTCCCTGTATTGGATGAGAGTGCGTAAGGTATGAGTCTTGTTTCCCTCTATTGCAATTAAAATTTTCCATTTGATTCTGATTTATTCTTGTTATTCTCGTGATAAAAGTGTCCTAACTCATCATTTGAGGACGAATGATCCTAAGACCCCTTACAATTTTGATCATTTTATTTTTAACTCTCCCATGTGCATAATGTCAATTTTTTATTTGAATTATGTTTAGGAATGCTAAAAGGGTGTTTTGGGAAAGTTTTGTATTTTTCAGCGGTTCAGGGTCATTTTGGGACCTGAGGCAGTAAGCCTTTATTATAAGGTCATGTCGCAGAGGTTAACCATCGCGATATTACGTGGCACGGAGTCTAACCTCTGTGAAATTATCGTGCCACGCTGCTGTTTTAAATTCATCTAATTTTTGTTTTTTTCCTACTTTGGGGTAAGGGGTTTTTACTCTTTTTACCCCTTGTATGACCTTTAACATAAAATAGCCCTATTCCCTTCATTTTTCAAAGATCAAATCATTCATTTTCTCTCTCAAACTCAAAACCCAAAAACATTTAAGGGTTTACAAGGAACGTCTAATTGACATCAATCCCTTGCGTATTTCAGGCATGTTTCTCCTTCCCTAACTTTAATTTTATATTGTGGCATTAATTGAATGGATTTTCTTGTGATTAAATTGTGGATTTTGAAATTGTGTTGAGGGATTTTGGTTGTTACTAATTTAATTATTTTTCCCATGTTCTAAATTGATTATTCATGCTTTAAATTAATGTTTTTGGGATTGAATTGGTGCATGGTATCAATGGTTGGAATGGGGGACATGGTTTTCTCTAAATTGATGGAATTTTGGTATGATAATTTCATTAACCTCAACCCACTTTGCAAAATTGTTTTTGTATATGAAAAATTGTACGATTTAACTTATTTTTGAACCCAATGCATTTCATTCTAGGATAAATGAATGAAAATGGTTTGGATGGCCTTGGTGGCCTTGGTTACAGATACTCCAATAACAAACTTATTCATACCCGACCTAGGGTCAGCCATCATGTCAGAGGAATACTTTGAAAACTGATTGAACTTAAGGCAGTACTTCTTCACTAACATCGAGCCCAGCCTTGGGTTCATGAACTCCTCTACCTTAGCTTCTCTCAATTCATGTGGAAAAACCAGTCTAGAAACATGTCCTGAAATGCCTTCCAACCCATAGGAGCTATATTCTTACCTCTACCATTCTTCTATACTACCACCCAATCATACGCCACATCCTTTAGCCTACAAGATGCCAACTCCACACTCTTCTTCTTAGTAACATGCATAATTTGGGTGATCTTCCTCACCTCATCTAAGTAAAGTTGTGGATCCTCACCTGCTTTTGACAGAAAGAACTTAGGCGGATTCATTCTCATGATGTCAAAAATTTTGGCTGCTCCTAAATCACTATTCTACTGAATTGGGACTATCGCCTGATGGTTGCGCTGAACATTGGTAGTCACATCTTGGGCCAATGCCTAAAAGGCAGATCAAAATTCAGCATGGGACACATTCTCATTCAGAGGGTCAGCAGGCTGAGGTGGCTGGTTATCATTTTGTGTATTAGCTCGACGATGAGGCATATTCTGTCACGTAAGAGCATGAGTTAAAAGTAGATAGAGACATTGTAAGCACAATAGATCATGAAAGAAAAGGATGATTTCCTAAATCATTTTGTAGCATCTTCCTCATAAATGTGGCGCTCTTCACTCCCATGATCAAGACTCTACATAACACTGCTTTCCCAACTCCCTAGGACTCTTTCAACCTTAGGCTCTGATACCATGTTTGTAACACCTCAAAAATGGGTCCCGAGATGTCACACGGTACTTAAGACTATGAGTAGTCTCAAGCTAACCCTATAAGCCTTCAACTATATCAAAAACTCATAATAAAGGAATCTAAGCATGCTAAACAATGCTAAATTACTGAATGTTGTTTAAACTAGTTTTGGAATTAACAAAACATACTGTCAAAAAGTATTTGACTTAAAAGTCTAGACAACCAACACTTAAAATCTGAATTGTAGCTAGTAACCCGACAAGCCTATACTACTAATAACTAGAGAGTCACTAGGACAGACTCCTAGTTGACTCAGAATGAACTAAAAACAAATTAAAATCTACTTTAATGAACTAGAAATTTGAATGACTAGGTCCCTGAACTATTAGGACTCACCAACTGTCAGGATGTAGATAGAGATACTCTTGATCAATCACGCTGCTGGAACTAAGCACATAAACCTAAATTATTAAACAATGTAGCGCATAAACGTATATGTGAATCAGTACTTTTAGAATGTACTGAGCATATGGGGGTGAATGCATAAGTAAAACAGTGGTAAAATGTATATATTTCTTATAAACAATGCATGATAAGTATAAATGGCTCACATTGGCTTGAATAATTGAAAGTTGATGTCATAAATCATGAATGGTAAAACATATATGAATACTGTGAGCCACCGCACTTAGTTCTAAATCTGTACTTGAAATCTATTTTCAAATCATGCATACTAAGTGTAGGAAAGACTCACTTTTATCATATGAAAACTAAAAGATGAAATTCTGTAAGTAATGCCTTAAGTAGGACAATATCTTAGTAAATTCGTGAGCCTTTACACTTACTATCTAAAAGTTGTTCTGTTATTATATTTTAGGACGTAGGTTTTAGGGAGGTTTTTCTAACCGACATAGAGTATGTAAGTTGTCATAGCGTCCAACGTCTAGTTCTCATAAGGGAAAACCTCGCGTTAGGGACAGGTTTCATACTCTTTCTAAGGAGTATAAACTGACCTAAGTGATCACAATTTGTATCTGTCATCTATATGCATGGGAATGATCTGAATCTGTACCTACGTTGGCTCATAGTTCATACTTAACTCAGTACTAAATACTACTCTATTTAATATGTATGCTCATTCTGTAGAATATCCACTTTAAAATTTGCATAAAGATTTATAATGAGAACTAGTTGTGTATATGTTTACTTTAAAGTTGTACTCAAAACTGTGAAGTGGATTCCATATCATAGCTGAGATCAAAAGATCAAATATTTTCTCAAAATCTGAATATGAACTAATCATAGGTTCATAAAAGCCTTATTTTCTTGAAATATCAATACTCAAACTAGGGGTTAATAACCCATGCTTTAAACTCATGTGGAATTAACGCCAAGTCATGCTCAATAATCAAAATCTTGAAATTCTGTAATAACTCTAGTCAAAATAGTGAAATTCAATTCTCAATGGATATATAATTACGTCACATGCATAAACATACAAAATAAAGATGCAATTCAACATTTAAATCACTTGTAACATCATAATCTTCAAATAATGATAATTAGATATGAACCCTAAATTGTAAATCATGTAAATCCAACTTTAAAGACTAGTTTTGGGCACAAATATAAAAGGAGTAACCTTTTTTATAACCCCACATACCTTATTCTATTATTTGAATATAAAAGCTTGAACTTTGAATTGGTAACGATGTTCTTGAAGCTTCTTCTTGAAGTTTTTGAACCTAGAAACTTGAATTCTTGGTTATCTTGAAAAAGGAATGATGAAACTTTAGATTTCTTGGACTTAAAGTTGAAGTTCTAGGGTTTTCTTGGAGAAAAATTGGTGAATAAGGAGCGTAATGTGCTTAGAATAGGGTTAAATACTCTATTTTTGTGAATTAGGGTGAGAGTAATTGACTTAAATGCCTTGATAAGACTTAAAATCGCAACTGGAGTCCCAATTTTATACCTTGGCGCGACGCAGTTCTATCGTGTTACATCACAAGAAAATAGACGAGTGCAAATTTTCACTCCTCTACGACGCGATGCTATCGCGTTGCATCACTGGAAATGGAAGAGTACGAATTTGCACTCCAACGCAATGCGGTACCTGTTCCTTCACAATATTTAGCACGACACTGGCCAATTGCAGTGAGCTACTGAAAACGGATGAGTGTGATTTTAGGGATTTCCGCAATACGGCATAATCACGGTGAGCTACTGCCTCTCACAAAAAGTGTCGTAACTTCTCACCCAGGTATTGAATTTAGGTGAAATTAGTATAGTTGGAAAGATGACTCAATTATCTATAATTTTGTGGTTATTAATATGGAAAATTCTACATAATTCCGTAGTTATACCCTTTAAAATTTGAACCTTTTAGAATCGAACACCAACATTTAGACGAATCTAGGGTTCTTGGTTCAACTTGTTTCTAGGTGATTTCTATGAACATTCTTCACTTACTAAACACTTCACATACTAGGACATGAACTAAACTAGGAAAATTATGGGGTATTACACCTGTCAACTCTATAGGAAGTATGAATTGGGTTGAAACGGGCTAATTTTGTCAATTAATCTACCTAACCCAAATGCTATCAAAGACACAAGAAGTACAAGGCAAACCATATGGTCTCAAATGCTTGGCCTTCACCTAATGACCATCCAATAAATGAGATATAAAATTTTCTATGTCTCTCCTTATACTACTCCAGAGTAATGTTGCCTTAAATCTCTATACATCTTAGCCATCTTAGGGTAAATAGAATATCTAGAGATATGAGCCTCTTGATGTATCAACTAAATCAAACCTCCTACCCGCGGAACATAAATATAGATGTTGAATTTCAATGTACCTTTAAAGCCTAAGGTATCCTTCCTGACTCACCCTTCTGTAGCTAGTCTTGATTTCCACACAACCTACTATTGTTAAACTGTCGCCTCGAATCTACTCCAAAAAGGTAGAACAGGCCTCTACACTAGCAAGAATCCTTCAAAGCTAAGAAATATCAAGTTGATTCATCATGTTGGCTAACGATTAGATGTGCAAGTCCAACAATCACTCCAATTCATCTCCTGCCATATTCGTCTTGCTCGAATGGTATAGAATAGAGAGATCATAGTTCTCCAGTAACTTAATCCAAATATACTATCTCAAATTTAGACCTCTTTGAGACAAAAGGTACTGAAGTCTATGATCGTCGGTGATTATCTCATAGAAAACATCACAAAAGTAATTTCTTCAAATCTTAAGCACAAAAACTTCCACTGCCAGCACCAAGTCATAAGTGGGGCATTTTTGCTCGTACACCTTTATACGTCTTGAAACATATTCAATAACTTGATCTCATTGCATCAGAATAAAATCCAAACCAACACTTAAAGCATCACAATAAATAGTAGGCCCCTTATTTTCAATAATAATGGTTAGAATAAGAGCTGAAGTGAGCAAGTTCTTGTTCTTTAGAAAGCTCACCTCATAGCTATTGGACTACTTAAATGGTTTCTCCTTCCTAGTTAATCTAGTCATAGGTGAAAAAATAGAGGCAAATCTCTCAATGAAACAACCTATAATATCCTACCAACCTGATAAAACTACAAACCTCAAGTAGAGATATAAGCCTGGCCCCATAAAAAATGGCCTCAAACTTCTTTGGGTCTACCATAATCCCATCCTTGGACACCACATGGCCTAAAAAAGATACAGACTCAGGTGAGAAATTACACTTTAAGGATTTAGCATAAAGCTGATGATCTCTCAAAGTGTGGAGCCAACCCTTAAATATTTTTCATGTTCCTCCCTACTCCCCGAATAGAAAATAATGTCATAGAGATAGGTTGGGTTCCTGGGTCAAGATTAATAAAAAACTCTATATCATGCTTAGAAGGAAGGAGAAGTAGGACAATAGGAAAGACATCAGGAAAATCATGGACTACAGGAACAGAATCAAGCGAAGGACTCTCTGTACTAATATCATGAAGGTATGCCATATAAACCCTTGATATAAGTATACTATCTAGAATATAAGAAACAATCACTATTGACATGCGACTGTAAGAGTCTTACCATTCAAACAAGGGTATGCCAAGCATAGCTAAGGTAATGGTTTCGGCAAAGTATCCAAGGCTACATAATAGGGGGATAACAAGTACATCCCTGAAATGATATCAATATCCACCATGTCTAGAACAATAATGTTGCTTGAGTTTCATACTCCTAAAAAATCATAATACACTATTTATATACCCAATCAATTACTAAGAAATCACCTATAAGAGTAGATTCATGCAAAGTAACAGATAATTGCTCCCAAGCCCACCACAACCATAGTTCATAATAAAAGGACACATAAAACTACATGAAGCATCGATTCAATAAAGCAAAAGCTTGATGATGGCAGACTGAGATTGTAAAAGTAATAACAACATCCAAAGTCAAAGCCTCTAACCTACAAAGAACACCAAACAAATGATCTCATCTACCTCAAGTGTTACAACCCAAAAACCAAGGGTCATGATGGCACTTGTTGCGGCAATCCTTGATAAGAAAGCCAATAACCAAAAATGATATGAAAAGTGAAATCAATCCTAAAACCCACGACAAGACTCCTAGAATGGAGTTGAACCACACATACATGATAATAATGGAAATACAATCCAACGGTTCCATACAATATCCCAAAACCTAGTGTCATAGTGTAAGAACCACTAAATATATCTCGAATGTAAAAGATACAATGGATGTCCAAAATGGATCAAAATCTGTATCAGAATAACAAATATGACATGAAATAGATAGAAAAAAGTGGTAGAATAAATTTGAAAGCATAGATCATCTGCTACCTCAAATATAACCCAGATACCGCCTGAATCAGCTATCGTGTGGTGCACTAATACCAGGATCTACCCTAAAAGGGTCTAGTAGGGTGAGTACGGTCCACTTGTACTCAGTAGGTATCATAGGCCGACTAAGAAAGTAGAAAATGAAGCATATAAAATACACATATGGGAATGTCCTCTGTAATAAGAAAATGTCCCAAATGGTAGCCCACACCATCTCCACTAATAATTCTACAATATACACATATAACATACCCAAATATGAGAAAGAAGCACAAGTACATAGGTATACCAAATACATGTATAAGAAAGAAGTACAAATATATAAATATCACATCAAAGGTAATAATACAACACAAAATGAGCATAATATATGAAATGTAATGAAGATGATGATAAGGATGATTATTTGATGATAATTTGATGCTCTAGATTTTCGCACAGCCTCTGTCTAAACCTATCGAGTTGTGCTTCAAGGTAGGACCCATGGGAGTTCACAACCCATATACAAATCCAATATCTAATATCTATATCCTTACTCCTCTCCGTTATATACATTGGTAGAGAATTTTTATTGATGTCATATTTTTGTCAGAAAGCTAGTGTTTTCAGTATTTTCATGGTGGTACCAATCAATCACAACCAACCAAAATGAAAATTTCCAAGTCCAATCAATAAACCAACCATGTGAGTAAAAATCCACTCATTATATCAACCATCCATGAATGCAATATAATCTATAAGCTAGTAGAGTAAATGTAATTTCCATTTTAGGCTTTTTCACTAGAAAGATATAGTCAATATATTTATATACACAAGGCCAATAACATCATATAATACCCTACATGGTCAGACGTAGCAAGTAATATCTCTAAATGATCAAATAACAGTAGCACAGGAACAACACAATAATAAAGCCATTTCCATGATTGGTTCCTACGCCCTTAAAATGATTTTTATACTAATATTAACTAACTAGCTGAGTTTGAAGAAAGTTAAGCCATAACCTACCTCAAATACAAAAATTGGTATATTTAAAATACAAGGTTTCACCACAAGAATGAATCTGGAATACTTTAAAACACATAAATATGGAATATACACATTAAAAGGGAGCCAATGATACCCATATTGCCTATTTCTATCTTGAGGTCAAAACGGACCCCCAAAATGGGTTTTTGAAAAAAGGGTAAGATTGATATTTTAATCCAAAGATATATTACCCTCGGATAATGAAACTTACAAACGAAAACCCAAGTGAAAATGAAATAGAATTAGGGTTTAAATCAAAGAATTACCAATTTTAGGCCTTTTGGTCCATACCCCTAAATCCCACCATTGAATATAAGTTTTAAAAGGATTAAAATGATAGAAATCAAAGAAAGATAATTGAAATAGGAGTTTTTGAGTTTACCCAATCTTAGAAACTGAATAAATCACCTAAAAACTCAAAACCCCAAGCTCCAAGTCTCTAAAATGGTGAAAAGTTGCAAAAATATGGCATATGAGCCCTCCAGGCATTACTTAAGTGACTAGGTGTTGCTTATGCAATGCTCACATTGTAGCGTAAGCGACTAGCCTATCGCTCAAGTGAGCCTAGTGTTACTTAGGCAAAACTTTAAATGTCAAGACAAGTTTCTTAAGCAACAAAAGTGTCACTTAAGTGGTGCACCACCTAGAAACTTAGAGAATTCCAAGTCTCTGTGGATGCCTTAGGATTTATCTGAAATCCCAAGAACACAAATGAACTATGCTGTGTGCCTAAATTTGAGCTCTAGACTCAATGGAGATGTTAGCTTTTTGAAAAAACATAATTTTCACAAAGTTGACCCTTGAAAAACAACTTTATAACTTTCTAAATCGAGGGTCAAATAGATATATAAAAGCCATAAAATCACATCACCGTGTAACCAACCTAACATAAATGTTCCAGATCTACTGGAGCAGTCCTTTTAGCCATCTGATGCACAAATCAATAAATGTTGACTAAAGTCAACTATGAAGCCTTTATAACCACTAAAAATCACAATCTTACACAAATAACATTGAAATACTTTGAGAATCATGCCAATCATCTCCAAACTCCAAAAATACAATAATGGAACCATGGGGAGGGGGTAAAATAGTAAAATAACATAGTAATTGATAATTTACATAAATCATCAAAAATTAGGTCATTACATCATCCACCACTACGAGTCTAGTTCATTGTTGAACTAAAGGCAAGAATAACACTTGAATTTGTGAAAAGATGGGGATAACTACCACATATATTAGAATTAACCTCCCAAGTAGACTCATCTATAGGTCGATGTCTCAATCAGTCCTTAACCATAAGAATATCCCTAGAACACTACGTCACACATCCCTGGCTAGAATATATATAGGATCCTAAAAAAAGTCAACCTCTCATCTAATTGGAATGACATCCATTAAATGACATGAGACTTATCCGAAATGTAATGCAGAAGCATGGAAAAAAGAAAAAATAGATGGACAACTAAAAAATATAGGGGTACTGCTAACCCATAATCCACATTTTAGTAGTTCAAAGAATCTTAAAAGGTTTAATAAACCTAGGACTAATCTTGACCGTTTTTCAAAACCTCACCACACCCTTCATGGGTGACACACAAAGGATGAATTGGTCAACAACACTAAATCTCAAAGCACAAAGTCTATCATCCACATTACACTTTTTCTTACTTTGAGCCACTCAAAGTCTATCTTGAAAGATCGAACTCTATCCAAAGACTCATAAATCAAGTCTGTACATTAAATTCTAATCTTAGAAACCTCAAACCAACCAATCGGAAAGCTTTAACGCCTATCATAAAAAGACTTAAAAGGAGCCATCTCAATACTGCTATTAATATATGTAACTCCACCAAAGATAGATGCTGCTCTCACAGACCTCCAAATTCTATCATACTAGCGTAGAGCATATCCTCAAAAACCTACATAGTCTGCTCTGATTGGCCGTAGTTCTAGGGGTAAAAAGTTTTATTAAGATCAACCTAGGTACCCAACTCCTCCTGAAAAGTTATTCAAAAGTGAAATGTAAATAGTTAACCTCTATTTAAGATGATAGACACTGGCACACCATGAAGATAAACTATTTTATGAATATAGATACAGGCCAACCTCTCAGCACTGAAAAAAATATAAACTAGAATAAAATGAGAATATGTGGTAAACCAATCTACGATGACCTAAAAACTATAAGAACCATGAAAAATATGATGCAATTTTATCACAAAGTCTATAGTGATCCATTCCCATTTCCACTAGGGAATGGGTAAACTCTGAAGAAAACAACTAGATCTAAAATACTCAGCCTTCACCTACTGGCAACATAGGCAATGAGCTAAGAAATTATAATATCCCGCATATTTCTAAGCTAGGAAGTGGATAAGTATTCCTACGTATGAAATCTCCTATCCTGTGATTCATACTTGAGTACATGACTTACAATGAATATCCTAGTTATAGGATAGTTTATGATGCATTAAGCATGTTCATATAAGTCACTTAAGGTAATACAAGCTAAGATTTTTTGAATCCATCAAGTTTTAGTATTTGATTTTGTAAGGGTCATATTTAAACAAGTATAACTCAATGTTAATGTGCTATTTTGGATGATTTAGAACAACCAAATTGTATAAAATTGAATTATCTTTCCAACGATACCAATTTCGCCTTAATCCAATACCTGAGTAAAAAGTTATGCCCATTTTTGTGAGAGACAGTAAGCATAGGCGATTGTTTAGGCGTTGTCCAACCCAAGCATAGGCGATTGGTTAGGCGTCGCCCAACCCAAGCATTGGAGATCACTTGGGTTCCTCCTAAGTCAATTACAGGTGCCAAAAACACTCCGTATTGAGTTTTTTTAAGGGTAATTAATTTTTTTAACACTCCTTACATGTTCCTAAACCTAATCCTACGAAATATATAGCTTCTAAACATATTGCAACCCTATTTTCATCTCAAAGCTCATCATCCAAGAGCACTAAAATAGAAAAATAACTAGGGTTGCATAATTAAGCTTGAAGATCCGATTGCAAGGAAATTCCTCCATTAATTATCAAGAATCTTCCTTCTAAGGTATGCATAGTGTTCATATCCACGGATTCCTTTCGTCTGTGGAGTTCAAGAATCAATCTTTAAAATACAAAATCTTGGTTGATTATGGTGATATGATTATAGCCATGTTGATGCTTGTTTGTTTTACTATATAATTGTATGCGTGAGTTGATTTATGGATCCCTTTCATCCATAAAGCTCAAAAACCCTCTTTTTCATTATAAAGTATGATTTCTATATTGTTGGGTATTGATGATCATGTTGTTGATATTGGGTGATTCTCAAGATGGAATCATTATATGTTTTTTTATGAATTTCATGATATCATATGAGTTGGAAACATGTAAATTTAGTTGTTCATGATGTATAATTTGATTATTTCACCTATGCTTAAGATGTGCATGTAAGGTGTTCGATAAAATGCCTAAGAAACTAGAAATCATGCAATATAGCTAAATTGTGACTAAGTGAAGGATTCATGATATGCCCTTACGTTCCAATGACTTCTATGTTGTTAATGTGCCTTGTAAATGTTGTTGGAATACTCATGTACTATTCTTATGAGATTATGCTATGTTTACTTGCAAATCCTACTTATGAACAAGATGTATGATAACTAAGAAATCCACATGAACTTCCATGCTATTGGTATGTGTTGTCAATATGATTATGCAATGAACATGATATTAAGATTGTGCAAGCACTTCCATGTGATATGAAATCCTTTCCATGCAATACATTGTTGATAACCATGCTTAGTATGAGATCCTTACTTATGATATTATAAATTATGGACTCTCCTCTTATGATCAAGTCAATCATGTGTGTCAGTATCCTTCCATTGAGTCCTGGGGGTACTTGTACCTAAAAATTATAGTTGTGTGCCTAGATCCATGTCATGTTTTATGATATCCGAACTCAAGCTATGATTCCATAGACTTCAGTCAGTCATGTGACTCAAGAAAACCTCATGATCTTAGTCAGTTGTCAGATATCAGTAACATTCCACCAGTCAATGGAATTTAGTAAGATTAATTCATGCAGAGTCAGTTATTCATGTCCAGTCCCTCCAGATGGAAGTAGAGGTTAGCACCGAGTGAACCCAAGGATGAGAACTCACCTGCCAGTTCAGGGTGTGATTCTTAGTAGTCATCCTTGTGCTCCAGAACTACGTAGCCAGCGTAGGTTAAGACATCTTAACCCATAAGATTAGGGTTGATAAGGTAGCTTAACCCATCAGTTTAGGGTTCCCACCGTTCTTATTGAGTACCCGCCAGATAAGGGTCACTCACATGCTATCCTTACCCGTGGCACGGTATTGACACCCCTCTAGTCGGGGCAAATATTGGACACCAGCTTAGCCATAACAGCATACTGGGGCATGTCAGTTAAATACTACTTCCCACAGTTTCAGTATCAGTCTTCGTAAAAGAACTCAGGGCGTTCTTTAGATTTTAGTAAATACAGGACTGTCACATAGAGTCATCCATGTTATCAGTTTCAGTATCAGTCATGACAGTTATCAGTAAACCATGTATTAGCTTACAGGTCATGCTATCATGTATTAACGGTCCTAGTTTCTATATATGTGTGTTTGCACTCCCACATTCATATTAGTCAGTCAGTGTTGTTCATGTATGAAACCCTTTATGTTCAGCCTACCTTTCTCGTATACTCAGTACTCTAGTTGTACTAATGCATTTGCTCTATGGTTCTTTCTTTTCATGTTACACCATAGGTTCCGAGACTCGAGCTCCAGCCCAGCAGTAGCGGTAGCATTCCAGTCGTAGAGACACAGTGAGTCCTCATTGATTCGAGGACAATATGATTTGATACATTTATTTCTTTAGTTCAGTTTTACGGAGTTAGTTGGAGACATGTTACTTCAACTCCTTATTCAGATAGTTTATAGGATTTCATATTTATGTTTAGATTTACGTTCAAATTGAGTTGTTTTGGGTATTTTCACCAACATGGTTTTATTCAGTTGAACCTTATGGCCTTACAGTTCTATGTATTCAGCATTATTATATTATGATTTGCAGTATACAGGTATAGATATCAGTCATGGGTTAGCTTGTGGTCCCTCGGGGTCATGAGCACCATGTAGTATTCCGGTTCAGCGAATCGGGGTGTTACAAACTTGGTATCAGAGCCTAAGGTTCAATAGAGTCCTAGGAAGTCTGAAAGCCGCATCTAGTAGAGTCTTATACATGGGTGTGTTACGCACCACATTTATGTATGGGAGGCTATAAGATGTTTTAGGAACATTCCCCTTTCTTCATTATTAATGTCATGCTAGTGAGCATAATCACAAGTTAAACTCTCAATCTAATCCATTCTTCTCTTATTCCAGACCATGGCCCTAAAGAGAAGAAACCAGCCAGCTCCTCAGCCCGAAGATCCTTTGGGCGAACATGTTTCCCATGCGGAGTTTAGAGTCGTATTTACCATACGTGCTCAGTCCATGGATGCACAGAATGAACGGACGCCAGTCATTCCAACCAATCTAATGGCAATTCCTAAAATAGTTAGGGTTCGGGACTTCACCTGGATGAACCCTTCATCTTTCTATGGGTCTAAGTCTGATGAGGACCCTCAGGAGTTCATTGACTAAGCCCAGAAGGTTATCGACATCATGGGTGTTACTTCTATTGAGAGTGCTGAGTTAGCCGCCTACCAGTTACAGGATGTTGCTCATGATTGGTACAAACAGTACAAGTCTGAGAGTTTTGATTATACAGGACCTATCGAGTGAGAGGAATTTGTCACGGCCTTCTTAGACAGATTCTTTCCCCAAAAGCTGAGGGAAGCAAAAGTTCTTGAGTTCATCAACCTCAGGCAGGGAGTATTCTCTTAGATTTACTCAGCTAGCCAGGTATGCTCCTCATGTGGTTGCAGAAAATAGAGCTAAGATGAGCAATTTTGTATCAGGGGTCAATGCTAGCGAGCTAAATGAGTGTAGGTCTGCGATGCTGATCGGTGATATGACCTTAGACTCATGAACCATGCCCAGCAAGTTGAAGAGCAGAAGTTTAAGACTAGGGAGAGGCAGAACAAGAGAGCAAGGTCAGGTAATTTCAACTTTGCTCACCCCAAGTCAGATGGAGGAAACTGTTCATAGTTTTTCTCCAAGTCAGACATTTCAGTTCCTTCCTCTGCCAGTGCTCCAGTGCCGAAGTTCAAAGACAGCGATAAAAACAAAGTGCCAGGCTCTAAATCTCAGGGTAGTGTTAGCAGTGCCCGAATGAATCCCCTTTGTTAGACTTGTGGTAAGAACTACAAAGGTATTTGCAAAGCTGGTGATGATGTCTGTTTTGGTTGTGGCAAGCCAGGCTATAGGATTAGGGGGTGTCTGCAGTCAAGTCTTCAGGGTTAGCAAAATCATTCTATAGCTCAGTCCAGTCGCCCGAACTAGCAGGGTGCCATTTCTAGTGCTACTAGTGGGCAACGCCCAAATAGACTCTATGTTCTTCAGTCCCGGCAGGATCAGGAAAATTCTCCTAATGTCGTTACTGGTACGATACAGATTTTCTATGTTTATGTTTATGCTTTGCTAGACCCAGGTGCATCTTTGTATTTTGTTACTCCATACATAGCAGGCGATTTTGGAATTAGTCCTGAAGTTAGCAGAGCCCTTCTCAGTCTCTACCCCAGTGGGTAAAACTATCATTGCCCGATGGGTATACAGGAACTACCCGATTATGATATCTCAGAAATCCATGTCAGCAGATTTAATGGAGTTAGAGATGACTGATTTTGATGTTATTCTCGACATGGATTGTCTTCATTCCTGCTATGCCACAGTCGACTAATGAAACAGGATAGTCTAGTTTCAGTTCCCAAATCAGCCCATCCTAGAGTGGAAGGGTAATATTTCAACGTTCAGGGGTCAACTTATTTCCTACCTTCAGGCAAGGAAAAAGATTTCTAAGGGGTGTGTGTATCATCTCGTACATGTTAAAGATTCCAGTTTTGAATATCTTAGCCTCAAAATAGTCCCTGTTGTTAATGAATACTCAAATGTCATTCTCGAAGATACTCCAGGCATTCCTCCCGAAAGGGAAATAGACTTCAGCATAGACCTTCTTCCGAATACTCAACCTATTTCTATTCCGCCATACAGAATGACACCAGCAGAACTAAAGGAGCTGAAAGATCAGTTGAAGGATCTCTTAGATAAGGGATTCATCAGACCCAATGTTTCCCCATGGGGTGCGCCAGTATTATTCGTGCGCAAGAAAGACAGTTCTTTCAGGATATGTATTGATTACCGTCAACTCAACAAGGTCACGGTCAAGAACAGATATCCTCTTCCCAGGATTGATGATCTATTCGACCAACTTCAGGGTGCCAGTTACTTCTGCAAGATAGACCTCAGATCAGGCTATCATTAGCTCAGAGTTAGAGAATGTGACATTCCAAAGACAGTTTTCCATACTCGGTATGGTCACTTCGAAGTTTTAGTCATGTCATTTGGTCTTACCAATTCCCCTATAGCTTTTATGGATTTGATGAACCATGTGTTCAAGAAGTACTTGGACATGTTTGTCATAGTCTTCATAAATGATATTCTGGTCTATTCTCACACAGAGCGTGATTATGCAGACCATCTTAGGATTGTTCTTCAGACTCTCAGGGATCATCAATTATTCGTTAAGTTTAGCAAGTGCGAATTTTGTCTAAGATCAGTAGAATTCCTTGTCCATATTGTTTCCGGTGTTGGAATTAAAGTAGATCCTCAGAAAACTAAGGTAGTAAGAAACTGGCCAGACCCGTATCTCCATCAGATATTAGGAGTTTCTTGGGTTTGGCTAGCTATTACAGACGATTTGTCGAGGGATTTTCTTCTATTGCATCTCCCATGTCTAGATTGACTCAGAAGAAGATTAAGTTTCAGTGGTTAGATTCATGCGAGAAGAGCTTTCAAGAGTTGAAGACTCGACTCACCTCCGCTCCAGTTCTAGCTATTCCAGATGGTTCGGACTCGATCATAATACAAGAATAAGAATAACTAGATAATGCATAACAATATGCCTCATACTCTACAATAGTCATAAATCTCTGCTCTAGGTGATCAAACTCATCTCTCATCTAATCGCTCAAATTGTATGGCACAAACCTTTCCAAAAAAGCCTCAGCAAACTGATCCCAAGTCATTTATGACAAACAAAGAGGTCTGCAACTACCAAGTGACCTCCACCAATACCTGGTTGCATCTCTCAACTGGTAAGTAGTTATTCGATGTCGTCCAAACTATACCATCTAATAAGATACAATTAGGTTTTGTTAAATTATAGTAACCTAACTAGGTTGGGGTCGATCACACTTTTAATAGGTCAAACTCATCTCTCAAACTTGCTAAAGTATCCAAAAGTGCAGGAAAGTAAATGGGGGGATTTGTATTAAATCATAAAAAGTAATAATTTATGTATGCTTTCGTTATAAATAATCTAAGAGGAACATTTCACCTTGTGAGTGTATTGGTAAATCTTACCCTTTACCTTGTGAGTCTCAGGGTGTCAACTTACTAATCCTTATATCTGATCCTAGTTTAACTAGCACCTTGTGGGTATTAAATTATTTGATGAGGGTTGATAGCCTTGAATCACTGTTGTAATCTTATTTTCCAAATCTCAATCTCTCTTGTGAAGACAATCTCTAATACAAGAAGGTTCTTAGAGTAAGCCACCACTAGGAAAACAATTAAACAGAAGAAGATCATGATGCAAGTGTAAATAATGATCCAGAAAAACTTTACACTTTCCCTACTTTGTTATTCTACCAGGGTTCCCACAACCCCAACTAAGGGAATTAGATACTCATAGTTGTGAAACAATCCATGGAATTCACTAAAGAAAACATATGAATAATCTCACAAATAATTGATGATGAAAACCCAAAGTTTCAAATTAATTAATCAACCAAAAACTAAGAATGAAGAGGATTCCATGATCAAAAGTCAATATTGAAATCAATATATTTTTGTATGAGCAAAAAATGAGTAATCTATTATAAGAATATCCAATGGGTATTTATAGTTTCACAAAATAACAAAGAAAACCTAACCAAAACAGAATATGAAAATAAAGTCGACAGTGGTAATGAGTCATCCGGACTGATGATGACTCATTGGCGACTCTTATTTCTCTCTTCTATGCTAGTTGATAACAACTCGTTATCACTCCTAACGAGTTGTTGGATGGACCATTGTCACTCCAGTATAATTTCACCTCTCAGGACATCCCTCACTATTGTCAGCATGATTCTTCCCTACGATTCATAGCCTATTATAACAGCTCTTAGTCACCTATCATTTCTACTGGGCTTTAACTTGTATATATTTAGGACTTTGGCTAATTTTCTCCAGAATGACTTTACACTATGACTTAATGTCACTCCTAACGAGTCATAGTTAGCATCAACTTCAATCCTTAAGTTAGCAGCCTTCACTATTATCACCATGACTTGGGCTATAAGTCATATAGTAACCGAACAACTCGTGTCCCAGTCAATCACTTTACTTTTTAGAGCTTTTTCATCTCATTCTTATCCATGCCACTTCCATCCAAATTATACTACAACATACACAAAACACACATTCTATTTAATAAAATGGGCTAAGTATTTGTATATTTTCATAATTTTAAGCTTAGAAAATTCTATAAAACCATGGAACATCAACACCCTCAACTTAGAATTTTACATGTCCTGAGGTAACAAAAATAAAAACAAAACAACACAAGATACTTATCTAGAAAAAACTAAGATACCTATGGTCGTCAATCTTATGTTCTACATAAAACATTACCCCTTCCTATTTTAACTTTTCAGTCCCAACTATGTGAATTAATGCAGCACAACAAAGTGACACAAGGGAATGAAACTATAAAATTAACTAAGCAACACATAATCAAGAATATTTATAAATTACACTACCCAATCAGATAAGCAGCTAGCAACACAACCTACGCACCCCCATAACAAAGAAGTCCCACTCTTTCAGATAAATGATACATATTAATATGGGGACAATAACTAGGCTCTCACAAAAAAATTCAATCAATATTCATAGAATACCATAAGCTTGCCCTTATTTTCTTTACCTTAGTTCTCAGACAATCAAGTTAGGATCACTATGGGATTTTACTTGGCTTGCAACATAGGCTTGGTGTCTAGTATGGTACATTTGGGAATTTTAATGACTAAGCCTCCTTTGTAATTACATTTCGAGCTCCACTTATCAACCAAGTTTTCTCTAATTTCTCTCTTATTTATCCCTTTTTTCCTTTTATTATTTATTCAGTTGTATGAGGTTTCTTTTATTCTTTCTTCTTCTTTTTGCTTTTATTTTCTAAATTTTTTCTTTCTTTTTCTACCATACCTAGACCTACATTATTTTATCCTATTTACTCTCTTCTTCGTACCCACTTCTAATAACGCACCCATATGATAGCCACCATTAACTTAGGTGATTTGTCTGAGTTAAGGTGCACAATGTCCAAGAAGGACCAGGGCCAAAATAGGTTCATTGTAATTCAAATGGGAAGATGAATGATGAAGTGAGAAAAATAGTCTTTAAAGGCTCGAACGGGGATCAAGGGATTACTTATTCATATTTGGTAGGTCATTTGGCTAAAAGTTGACTAATTTCAAGAACGATCTATGATCTTTTCCGAACTAACTATCCTATAACCTAGGTAAGACTAACTAAGCAAGTTCTGGATTTCATACATAATGAGAACTAAGTAGAATCTCACTCACACATGGCACAGGGTTGCATCATAAGCTACTACCTATCTGGTTCATACAAATGTTAGCTATGATTATTATGTTCCTAATTATAATGTTATAACAATATTAACAATGGTTATATATATATATATACACACACATCACATAGTTTAAAAACATGTTTTTCGGAAATCATTTTCTCAAAAATAATTTAAGCACAATTAAATGAAATACATCAACTTCCTCAGGTACATATTTTTATCACAGTTAAAAAAACACAACACAATACAAAACAACATGCAATACAAAACAATTCTTATAGGCATGTTGGTTCTACAATCATACTACAGTCGATGGGAAAAAAACACTACAACAAAAATCCACAGCAACTATAGTACACCTTTACCCCTAACTAAAGCATATGCACTATCCCCAGTGTATCTAAAGTAAAAATAGGGAATGAGGACATATTTGGGTGTATTAGGTGCCAGCTCATGAAGTATCAGAGTGTGGTTCCCTAGAATAGGTGCTAATCTTATTAGTAGTAGTCCTAGTGGAGACCAATATGCTCAAATTAGTAGTGACACTGATGATAGTCAGTGCAATCAATGGTACCGCTGGAGGAAAAGCAGTACTCCTACTCAAATAAGCTACAACTACAATTGTCACATCAATCATCAGGAGCTACCGTCTTTTGCTTCCATCTCATGGACCCTCATCTGGTGGTCCTATTCAGACTAAACACTGGCCATGTTGGCCACCTCCACATGCTTATACTTTCTTCTTCGTCCTCCACCTTCACTCTCCATATCTAGTTCTTTTTCTTTGGTGCCCTAAATATCCGATAGCTCCTCTTTATGGATCTCCTTAATAGTGGGGTACATTCGGAATGACCTTGCATGCATCTCTTCTATCGCACCTATAATGAGCCTAACTTTTTATGCATGCCTAACAGATTTGAGGACTAAATGTCTGCCAACTTCTTGTTGATCCACCACTCAAACCAATCAAACTGGGTTTGCACACTCCTAATCTCCCCCTTAATCTCCATCTTAACCTATTACTACACTCCCTAACTAATGGTCTTAATGCAAGAGATGGAGTTGGAGTCTAAGAACTACCAGTTGTATTTGTTGAGCCCTGAGGCTTAGACTGGTCAGTCTCAGTAGGCATATTACTAATATTACTGAATCCCAGAGTATTAGTACCATGATCTACGGCACATTCTATAACTACAACACTAAGATCGGGTAACAGAACAGCGGCTAGAGCAGTAGATTCAATAACTGCAGTTCTTCCTATATCAAAAGGCTCTGAGCTTGCTACGTAGATAGGCAACAAGATTGATTATCTGTAAGACCCCTAACAGAGGGAGATGAGTAACATATTAGGCCTACACACTTGGAACAACCTAACCAGGAGTCTGCACAGGCCCAGGAGTTAGGTTCTTTTATCTTACTGATGATGATGATGAGAAACTATGAGAATATCAACCATTTCTTCTTTTATTCATCAAAGCCCATCATAATCTCTATTGAGATTACTACCTTAGCCCTCTCCTATCATCTATAGAATGGAATTCATCATTTATTGATAGATTTTTTAGGATTTTTCTTTCTTAGAATTAGAAGAAAAAAATGGAAATGACTGTGCAAAATTATGCCTTAGATATGGGGTTAGAAAAATTTCATATCAATTCCAAATCTATAATCCTCTGGATATGGAAGAATTGATCCACAACCGAGATCTCTCCCATATTATGATCTAAACAAAGTTACATTAATAGCCACATAAAGTCTAAGGCTATGTCTGTGCTCACTGCCCGATCATAAATCTCTCGGTCAGGACTCAACATATTATCCCTATTTGTAGGATTAAAAAGATGATTCAATAGAGTCTACCATGCCTTCAAATAAAAATTTAGACTGCCCTTTGTGATCCACATTAAAGGGAGGACCACCCAAGGTATCTCTTCTTGAACCATAGCTATGATCCCGACCATTCAACAAAAATGAATATACTTATCATCTATCCTAATTTGTTTTGTATTCACTTTCTATATCTCATCTATATGATGATTAATTTATCCATGTGGAAAAAGCTGCTTCAGCTTTATTTGATACGCATCTTAAAACTCTCTCATCAATGTTGCACTATACTATCCAAAAGCCCTTGCCATTCACTTGAAGTTATATTGTCTGAAATGCACCTAGAAGCTAGGAATCTCAGACATGCCTATGATTCTCAAACTCTTTGGTCTTTGAATGGAAGGGGTGATGGCACTGTCTCTCTCATAGAGTTCATGCATCCTAAGATACCCTCACAAATAAATAATGGGCTACATGGCAATAGGGGGAGAGGTGGTACCTTTATTGAGATATCACTAGACTCACTCTCTTCTTCTTTCTCATTTTCCATCCCCTCATTTTAAAATTCTACATTCTCTGACCCACTATTTGCATCATCACCTTCCTTATCCTCACTATCAGGGACAAACTCTGACTTACTATCCTCATCAGACTAGGACTATTAGTGTGGTGGTGATTGGCTAGGATTCTTCATCCTTGGCCTAGTGGGTGGAGGTGAGTCTTCCGATGGATCAATTTTAAAGCCTCGAGGTAGGCTCTTTATTGGTTCCACCGCCCTCTCAAGTGGATATTCCCTGATGGAGCCACTTGACTCATCATTAGTGGCTTCATCCCTGAGATGATAAGTGGGCGTAGACTTGCTTCTTTGGTGTTTGCTTCTTGCTGGAATCACTCTTGAGTGCCATTAGTACTTATTGAAGTACATAATTAGTTAATCTTGGCAAAAAGAAAGAAAAATGAGAAAAATAAAAAAGTGTGCATTAGTTGCTTGGTATATTACGATCCAATGTATGACTCGTTGCCAAAGGCTATGAGTCATACTTGGATTCATAGGGTGAAAGAAGACATATGGATTATTTACTGGTCAGGCTACGAGTTCTCCTAATGAGTCGTTGTCTTAGACCATGACTCCTCACCAATACTCGTAGTATGATCAGAAACTTTTCATTAAGGTACTCCTCTGCCCAGTTACCACGAGTCCATTTTATAAGTTCTATAGTGAGACAATGATTCGTAGTGTGAGTTGTGGTGTGGATAGAAACCAAACTCCTCCTTACACCCATGTTCCAGGGGCTACTAGTTATTTAACGGCTTGTTAGGTGACATTACGAGTCGTTATCTGTCTTATAGCTACTGTTACATGGATATTTAGAGGGTTGAGTATTGATTTTTACATACCTAATGGGTACTCAGACTTACCCATGGGTTTCATGACTATAATATACTCCTAATGCATACCCACATCTAATTTTTAAGTATGAAACTCATTTACTCCCATTTCATTGTAATCATCATATTACTCAAGAAAAAGGATCATTGTTTTCACCCTATGCAAACCATTTACCAAAGAATCCAAGCATTGTCTAACGTAATTATCTTAAATTTAAGAAATAAAACATTAAAGCATCAAACTTACTTGAATAAACTTTGCTTGGATCCTTTAACAATCTATGGATTTTCTTTCCCTAGTTCTTTAGAGACTAACTTTTTGGGGGATTGAAAGTTGATTATGATGATAGGGGATGAACTTAGAATATATTTTAAGAGTGGTTAGACGATTTTGGGAACGGATGGAGTCTTGAATGTTTAGAATTAAAGGAGAATCGATTATGTGACTGTATTTCCCTTTATTTCATCTGATTTAGGTTAGGTCAACTCGTTGGGTTCGCAATATCGTGATAAAAAATGAGTGGTTGTAATAAATTATAGTTATTGGCTACGAGTCATAGACTCCCTTTGTTATGAATGGAACGTTACCTGGGTTCTCCAGTCATAACGACTCAATCTGATGAGTAATTGTCACTGGAAATGACTCATTTTGAGAGTTGTTATGACTCTAAAGAACACTTACCTGAGATAGCATGGGATCCTAATCAATATGACTCTGGTGACGAGTCATAGAGTGACCCTATGACTTATAGGGTCCCTCGTAGGGACCTAGCACCAGAAATTTTTTTGGTCTTTTTCTGCAATATTTAGCCTTGTATGCTGAGCACACAAGTTACCCTCTATTGTAATAAGAGTAAAACATGGGTTGCATCACATGCAACGCTTGATTTAACATTACGGCATGATGTGGCTCATTCGAGTAGTCAGAATTCACCAATTATCCCATGGGTTGCCTCACATGCAACACCTGATGTAACGTCCCAGCATGAAGCAGTTCCCTGGTTACTCAGACTTTGCGAAGGCTCATGTCTACACATACTTTCCCTACACCAGGCTTTCCTATATAGTGCTTCACTCACTGCTTATTCTCTTTAAATGGGGCTTTACCATCATGTTCCATCTCAATAGCACCATGTGGGAATACCCAAACCATGGTGAATCTATACCACTTAGACTTCAACTTTCTAGGGAATAAGTGAAGTCTTGAATTATACAACAAGACTAAATCACCAGTCTTAAACTCTCTTTTCTCAATTTTATTTTCAAGATACATTTTATCTTTTCTTTATATAGAGCAGAACTCTAATAAGTATGGCGCCAAAATTTATACAACTCATTCACCTTGCTTAACCTCAATGTAGCGGCCTCATGCCACTCAAAATTAATCTTTTTGAATGCCTATAGTTCCTTGTACTCAAGTTCAACTGACAAGTGGCATGCCTTTCCATACATAAGCTTATATGGCAAATAGGGGTCTTAAAGGTTGTTCGTTGTCCTACAAAGCACTATCCAACTTCCTTGACTAGTCAATTCTATTGGCATTCACTGTCTTCACCAATATGGACTTGGTCTTTGTATTAGAGATCTTGACCAGCTCACTCATCAAAGAATGGTAAGGTGTTGCCACCTTATGCTTTACCCTATATTTTTTTAGTAGGGCCTTGAAAAGATGATTTCAAAAATGATACCCACCATCACTGAAAATAGAACGTAGAGTGAAAAATTAAGAAAATATGTTCTTTTTCAAGAATGCAGTGACAATTCAATCCTCATTGTTGGGAAGTGCAACTGCGTCCACCAACTTTGAAACATAATCGACTGCCACTAGTATGTACTTTACCCCATTGGAGCTCACAAATGGACCAAATGAAATCAATCTCCTATATATCAAACAACTCCAACTCCAAGATAAGTTTTATGTGGAGTTCATGTTTCCATCAGATATTACCTTATCGCTGACACTGGTCACAAGCTTGACTATAGTCATGAGCATCCTTGAAGATAGTTAGCCAATAATACCCACATTGCAAAAGTTTGTGGGTTGTGCATGTACCACCATGATGACCCCCAAATGGAGATAGATGACAAGCCTCAAAGATGATCATTATCTCTAATTTAGGAATACATCTAAAAATTACACCATCTGTACAAATACGAAAGACATAAGACTCATCCCAGAAAACGTTTCTCATCTCATACAATAACAGCTTTTGCAACTGGAATGACAAATCTTTTGGAACAAGGTAGCTTGCCGAAAAGTTGGCAAAATTAGCAAGCCAGGGGATTAAGTCTTGAGATGTTGCCAAGGCCCGTTCATCTGGATAGTATCATTTATGTCAAGCTCATCCCCTAACTTCTGCATTGCCTCCTCCTCAAGGAGATATAAGTGATCATCAACCTTGTTCTCGGTGCCCTTTTAATCTTTCAACTTAAAGTCACATTCTTGCAACAAGAGGAATCGACGTATCAACCTTGGTTTAGAATTCTTCTTTGACATTAGATACCTCAAATTTGCATGACCTGTGGGAACTATGACTTTTGTCCCTATCAGATAAGACCAAAACTTCTAAAAGGAAAAAACCACCATAAACAACTCCTACTCAGCAATTGTATAGTTCTTTTGTGTGGGGTGTAATGCCTTGTTGGCATAATTTATTGGGAGAAGGATTTTATCGCGTCTTTGGACTAGTACAGCACCCAAGGTCATGCACTATCATCATAAATAACCTCAAATGGTAAAAACTAATCAGAGGTTATAATAATAGGAGTTGAGATCAACCACTCCTTAAGTCACTCAAAGTCCTTGAGGCATGCAATATTAAATACAAATTTCACCTTCTTCTCTAAAATTTCACCTCCTTGATAAACCTCCTATAAAAGCCAGCATGACCCAAAAAGCTCCAGATACCTTTAGTTGAGACCAGAAGAGATAATTTTTCAATCACCTCAATCTTTTCTTTGTCCACCTCAATACCCTATTTTGAGATTTTGTAACCAAGTAAAAAACCTCTCTTCACCATTAAATGGAACCTATCTCACTTCAACACTAGGTTGCACTCCTCACGTCTTGGGAGTGAGTTGTCCAAATGGGCCAAACAATCATTAAAAAAGTCCTCAACTACCAAAAAGTTATCTATGAATACCTATATAGTGTATTCCACCATGTATGGAAATATAGACATCATACATCTTGAAAGAAGGTGAGAGCATTGCATAGTTTGAATGACATCCTTTTGAATGCAAAAGTCCAATAAGGGAAAGTAAATGTCATCTTTTTCTAATCCTTGGTAGAAAAATAAATCTTACTCTATCTTGAGTAACCATCAAGAAAATAGTACCAACCTCAACCTACTAATCTTTCAAGCATCTAATCCATAATTGCATAGGGAAGTGGTCCTTTTGTGTCCAAGTATTTAGCTTCCTGTAATCCATACATACTCTCCATCTAGTGATAGGTATCATAGGCAGCAATTCATTCTTCACATTTGGGACCACAGTGATCCCACCCATCTTAGATACGCATTAAATTGGGCTAACCTACTTACTGTCCATAATGGGTAAACCACTCCAGTATCTAGACACTAGAAATTTCTTTCTTTACTACCTCCTTTATAGAAGGATTTAGCCTACACTGGCGCTCGATGTAGGGAATACAATTCGATTCAAGTTGTATCTTATGAGTACAAATACTGGGTGGAATCCCCACAATGTCCTATAATAGTCCATCCTATGGACCTATTGAATTTTTGTAACACTAAAAGCAATGTTTCAACCTGTCTCTCTAATAAATCAGTAGCAATAATGACCGACAAGGTATTGACAATCCCTTAAAATGCATAACACAAGTAAGATTGGAGGGCCTTCAATTTTAAGATCAGTGGCTCTTCATTAGATTATTGCGCTGAAAGAGTGGTTCTATTCTACAAATAAACATCTAGCTTCTTTAAAGCATAATTACAAGAACCTCTAGAATACAATGCGCTTACCATATTATTATACTCATCGGTGCCATCACTGTCAAAGTTTATGATAACCACTTCAAATGCCTCTGCCCCAAGTCTCTCTTTAATGGACACAACCATACATCATCATCAATAGTATCAATCACTGACACCACTCTTATATCCTTTGTCTATCATATGGACTGATACACATTAAAAGTAATTTGCTCATTATTGAACCTAAAATTCATTTACCTTATCACCATGTCAACCAAGTCCCTATGCATAGCTAAGAAAGGCCTTCCAAGGATAATAGGGAATTCAAAGTCCACCTTATAGTCAAGGATCACAATATTGTCTAGGAATATGAAGGACGCCACCCTCAACAAAAAATTACACAAAATATATTTGGGTTCTTCTTATTCTAGTCAGCCAGCAGTAACATCATGGATAAAAGTTTGGGTACACCCAACTCCAACTACTTGTATACTACCAATAATATCAGATAGATACTATCCCCCATATCATATAAATCTCAAGAGAAATTAAAGGACAAATGGTACATGGAATAGTAAATACTCTGGTGTCCTTCTTCTTCTTAACCAACGATCAGGAAACGATGACACTATAATGATGAATATTATCAGTGATCTAAAAGTGCACTGTCCACTTTTTAGTAACTGATAATGCTCAAAATACACCTCTCTTACAATAATGTAAATGATTATTGTCTATATATAACCCACCTAGGTTGGGATCAATCCCATAGGGAATATGGTGTGAATTTGAGTTATTTGCGGGTTAATCAACTGATAGTTATCAATTTCCTGTGAATGAGGTTTTTGTAAAGGTAAAAAAAAATTACTACTCAATTCAGTATTTGAAATCAATATGATAATGGAAACCAAAATTATGTTCACTATGGGTGTTAGGATTTGACAGACGCTAGTAATAGTTTAAGATTCTTATGATAGATAGGAACAACAAACTATCCTTGTCGAAGTTATGTCTAAATATTTCTCAACCTATTTAGACATTTAACCACCTTATTCTCTCAAACTTGTGGAATTTATATTTCATAATAGGATGTTATCTCAAGTTAATTAATCTTGTTACAACATTAATTATTAAATGGAAGTTTAATGCTTCCAAGTCCCTGTTGATAATTCACTTCTTACTAGGGTTGATTTCTTATCTAAAGAAAATCACCAGTAAACAAGGCCTATTATTTTCAACCAATAGTCAGAGTATAAAATAATGGAATTAACAAGAAGTTTCTACCACCGTTAGAATCTTGAACACTTAGATACATTACAAACCCAAAACCATAGATCCTATAACTCGAGTTAAGGGAATTTAGCTACTCATAATAAAATAATCAAGACAAGAAGTTGAATTCATAGTTTGATATATGAAATTTCAGAAAGATGAATAACAAGAAGTGTTTCTCATATTTGATTCACAGTAGAAAATACCAAAACAATTGGAATTATCTCTCCAAAGATAATTGTAAAGTTCAAGTAAAAAAAGCTAGAGAGAAGAGATTCTCCAAACGTCAGTTCCCCCTTTATTCTTGCTCTCATTAGAAAACCCTAACATATGCTTTAAATAATTTATCCTAATTATGAAAAAAAATCATAGATCACAATATTTTCTCGGACAGACGACGATGTGTGTTATGGCTTATCAGGAGTCTGACGACTTATCAAGAATGTCATCAGCTCCTCTTCACTTTTCATGATCTCTTCCTTAGATTGACGATGAACCTAATGACTTATCACACTTCTGATGGCCTATCACAGATGTCGTCGTAAATTCCAACTGAAGCCTATTCTCTGTCTAAGCCTAACAATGAGCCTGACAGCTTATCACACTTCTGATGACCTATCACAGATGTCGTCATGAATTCTAGCTGAAGCCCATTCTCTGTCAAAGGCTGACAGCAACTCTAATAGCTTATTACAAGGCTGACGACTTATCAGAAAAGTCATCATCTATACTTTTCTCTCTACTTGCTCAGAAATCAACTCTTTACTTCTATTATTGTTGGTTTTCTTGCATCTTGACTTTTACTGCAATATCAAATAGAAAACAATCAAAAATGACATTAGTTGCTTAAGACTTTGCAATTATTCTTAGTTAAAAGCCTCAAATGTGTTAGCATCTGCTCACACATCAAAACCCTCAACTTAAAACAATTGTTTGTCCTCAAGCAACTAAAACAGAACAAAGAGGATACAGAGTACATTTGACAGTCAACCATCTATATTATCTCAAAACATCTTCAACATCTCCAAGGTCAATTAATTTAAAAACAAAAACTGTGCATATTATTGAAGAACAATAATGCGACACACAGAAATAAAGTTATGGCATCAATTTAGAAACAACAACCATGCATGTACCAAGATTATACTATCCAAACAAGTTAGCAACTAGTAACGTAACCAGTGTGCCCTCACTACAAAGAAGTCCCACTCCACTTATATCAGACATCACATATGTAACCATGGGGACAATAAAAAAACACTCAATCTCAGAATGAAGTTCCAATCAATATATGCCAAATACCATAGGCTTGCCCTTCTTTTCATTACCAAGATTTTCAGATAGGTTAGCTAAGATCACTATAGGTCTTCTCTTAGGCTTGTAATGTAGGCTAGGGGCTGGTATGATAATGATATTTAAAGTGACTAAGCCTTCTTGATACTACACTAGCTTCTGGGGTCTCACTTATTAACCTTTTTCTATTCTTCTATTTTCTTGATCACACATATTTAGGATGGGTGCGGTCTTTTCTACAATCATTTTTTTTTCACAACATTTTTTTTCTTGTTCTTTTTCACTGCCCTTAGATTTTTATTCTTTTCTTTTATTCTACCTTTCTTCATACTCATTTTACATTGCGCACCTCTATGATAGCCACCCTTAACTTAGGCCATTTGCTTAAGTCAAGGTGCACAGTTTCCAAAGAGGACCAGGGCCAAAATAGGTTCATTATGATATAAATATGATAGTGATAGGTATCATAAAAAATAGGCTATTCAGGCTCAAAATAGGGGTCAAGGAATATTATGCATACAGGAAAGGTCATTTGGGCTAAAAGTGGATAATATCCAAACGGCCAATGATCTTTTCCTAACCCCTATCCTTTAATATATGTAAAACTAATCGGGCAAGTTCTAGATTCAACATACAAAGGGAACTAAGTAAGATATCACACACACATGGCACACAAGTATATCACAAGTTACTAATTATCCAGTTCATCCAATTGTTTAGCAATGATTATCAAGTCACTAGAACTAATGCCATAACAAGATGCACAGTGGTCACAATTAGATACAAATCACACAGTTAAACATGAAGACCATTAGAGAGGAGTTCACAAAATAAAAACTGCGTTAACTGCCTCAGTGACTTGTATGTATCCTAGTCAACTACAAAATATTACAACAACAACTCACCTTACACCTTTAACTTAAAAACAAAAAAAAGCTGAAACAAGGTTAGGGTATACCTGGAGTAGATCTAGCACGGGGATCATGGGTTACTTCCTATGTTGCACCTAATTGAATGTAATGGAACGACTCAAGTATCTCAATTACTTTAAACTTCATCAAGATAGACAGTACTAAAACATTTCATTAAGTCTTTTGGACTGCTATAAAGTTTGACTTGGTTCCCATTAAACTTGAAGATGCTGCCGTCTTCATTTTCAAGTTCTACTACTCCAGATGAGTAGACTTGACTAACTCTATATAGGCCTAACTACTTGGATTTAAGATTACCTAGGAACAGTGTGAGTCTGGAATTGAACAAAAGCACCAAGTCACCTTTTTGGAAATCTCGTTTCTCGATCCTCTAATCATGATAATTCTTCATCTTTTCTTTGTCTGGGTCTGCTCTTTCATATGCCCTAAGATGAAATTCATCCATCTCATTCAATTGTCCCAGTGTTAGCTCCGTTGCCTCCTTCTCATCTTTATATAACACATCCATGATTGAGAAGACACTTATCTCCTTTTGTTGTGTCATGGATGAGTGTATTTTGAATATTTCTTCTATGTCATTAAACCTGAACTTTAGCTCATTTAGCTAAATGTCCACTACTACTCTCCCAGTAGCAAGGAATAGTCTACCCAAAACTATGGGTACTTCAAAATCTACCTCAAAGTCTAGGACTACAAAATCAACAGGAAGTATAAAGTCGACCACCTTTACCAATACATCATGTAATATTCCCACTGGCCGCTTTACAAACCTATCCGCCATCACCAACCACATATTTTTCGGGGTAGGATTCCCCAAACCTAGCTTATTATACACGGCTAGCGGCATCAGATTTATGATTGCCCCCAGATCTCATAGGGCCTTAGTGAATTCCTGAGACCCAATTGTATAAGAAATAGTGAATGTTCCTAAATCTACCTTTTTATACACCAAAGACCTCATAGAATTAGCACTACAATGATGGAGATTATACTCAGGTTCATAGCTCACCGCTCTTTTCTTCATCATAAGGTCCTTTATGAATTTAGCATACCCTAGCATTTGCTCGAGTGCATCCACCAAAGGCACATTTATTGTTAACTACTTTAATATTTCTATGAATTTACTAAATTTTGTGTCATCAACCTTTTTCTTCAATATTTGAGGAAAGGGAGGTGGTGGTTTTTGGAGAGTTTTCACCATTACTTTCTTTTACTTCTCTTTTCCTTGTTCCGGAGCATCATCAGAACCATCCAGCTTCCCAGACTCCACTGGACATTCTTCTTTGGGTTCATCATCTTCTTCAGTCATATCTTCAATCAAATTTTTGCCCACAGAAGGGCCAGGTAATATTTTACCTGAGCCCTAATTACCATACATAAGCCATCACTTTGTAGATTCTGAACTGTATCACTTGGTAATGTTCCACTCTTACTCTGGATCAACGCTATAGAGAGTTGTCTCATTTGCTATGATAGCTGTTTGATCGAAGTAGAGTGCCAATTTACCAATTGACTCATAGAGGACAAATAGGTCTTCATGGTAGTCACCCCTAAGTTGGTAGCCTTCATTCCCTTTAACAATTTAGCCATCATGTACCCCAGGGACATCTTTTTAGAACTTGTTGTAGCAGCCTCATGATTTCCAGGAGGGACATATAACCCACTCCTATCATTATTGCTCCTCTAATTACCTTACTCATGGTTCTTATATCCAATGTTGTCATAATAAGTCCGACCTTGATTTCCTTAGCTATTGCTTCGAAAACCTCCTTGATTCTTTACATTGTTCGCCTCTTCTTTTAAGTCAAACTCCACTTTGCTCTGGGATCCCACAGTCTTCATGTTCTTAGTTTTACTTGATAATAAATGCTTGGTTAGCAAGTCTATCTACGTTTTTAGGTGAGCCATGTCTTGATCATGCTCCTCATCTGTTATGCATTATTCCACAGTCATACCAACAAAAATAGTGGGGTTTGCTACCACAGAGTCCCTGGTATGCTATGCCTGACTCTGTTAGGTCATTCTGTCAAGCATTTCTAAAGCCTCTAGGAATGTAAGATCAAAAAATGAACCACCAGTAATATTATCTACAATCTATTTTATCACAGAGTTAAAAGCCCTGTTCAAAGTCTCCATCATGTCTATGTCCATCATGTTATGGTTCGGACAATGCATCAACTTTTTTTTTAATCTCTCCCAGGTTTCATGCAAGGCTTCAAGTGGGAGCTTTCTAAAGTTGCTGATCCTACTCTTAGGTTATCAAAAGATTTACAAATAGTAACAAAGTTCACCAGATGCAAGTTCAAATCATCCCCAAGAAGCCCTCCAAACAACCCCTTCAGATTAAGGAGTTGAATCATAGTACTCGTAATGTTGAATTTTTCCCTAGGTGGTTACGGTGGAGGAATAATTGAACTTATTGCACCGGCTCCATCCATTCCATCATTATCATCATTGAGGTCATACTGGACCGGCTGGTGATCTTGCCTTCCTCGAAATAGACAGTTCCTGTTAACATTACGCTGTACTGGTGCAGCTATTTTCTCTACACGCCTTGTGTTACCAGGGTTTAGCAACTCCTCGTCTCCCAAGTTTTCATACTCAGGATTTGGTTTCCGTACTTGTTGACCATCATTCTGCACATTCACCTGAGCTCTAGCTAAGGCTGCTAATCTGTCAGCCTCCTGCTGGTCTTTCATTCTGCCGATTAGCTGAGGTTCTTGATTAATTAGTAATAATGGTTCTTTGGAACTTCTAGTTCTTAGCATGCACCATAAAAGTCCTGTAGCAAACAAAAGCAGCAAATAAACATAAAACTATGAAACTTGACTAACAGTCAGTTAGCGCACACAACTTTAATTTACAACCGTAGTCCCCAGCAGCGGCGTTATTTTTTATAATGCTCAAACTATACCTCTCTTACAAGAATGTAAGTGATCATCGTCAATATATAGCAAAACTAGGTTGGATTCGAATCCTACAGGGAATATGGTATGCATTTGAGTTATCTGCGGGTTAATCAACTGATAGTTATCAGTTTCCTATGAGTGGGTCTTTTTGTAAAGGTAACAAATAATTACTTCTTAATTCAGTGTTTGAAATTAATATGATAAGGAAAACCATAGTTATGTTTACTATGGGTGTTGGGATTTGACAGACGCTAGTAACGGTTCAAGATTCTTATGGTAGGTAGGAACAATAGACTATCCTTGTCGAAGTTATGTCTAAATGGAAGTTTATTAATCTTGTTACAACATTAATCATTAAATGGAAGTTTAATGCTTCCAATCCCCTGTTGATAATTCACTTCTTATTAGGGTTGATTTCTTATCTCAAGCAAATCACCAGTAAGCAAGGCCTATTGTTTGCAATCAATATTTAGAGTATAAAATAATGGAATTAACAAGAAGTTTCTACTACCATTAGAATCTTGAACACTTAGATACATTACAAACCCAAAACCATAGATCCCACAACTCAGGTTAAGGGAATTTAGCTACTCATAATAAAATAATCAAGACAAGAAGTTGAATTCATAGTTTGATATATGAACTTACAGAAAGATGAATAGCAACAAGTGTTTCTCAGATTTGATTCACAGTATAAAATCCCATAACAATTGGAATAATCTCTCCAAAGATAATTGTAAAGTTCAAGTCAAAAAATATAGAGAGAAGAGATTCTCCAAACGTCAGTTCCCCCTATCTTCTCATTCTCATTAGAAAACCCTAACATATGCTTTAAATACTTTAGCCTAATTATGGAAACAAAATCATAGATCACAGTATTTTCTCAGATAGCCGACAACGTGTATGAAGGCTTATTAGAAGTCTGATGACTTATCAGGAATATCATCGGCTCCTCTTCACTTTTAACCATATCTGCCTTAGGTTGACGATGAGCCTGATGGCTTATCACACTTCTGATGGCCTATCACAGATGTTGTCATGAATTCCAGCTGATGCCTATTCTCTGTCTAAGCCTAACGACGAGCCTGATGGCTTATCACACTTTTGACGACCTATCACAGATATCGTCATGAATTCCAGCTGCAGCTCATTCTCTGTGTAAGGCTGACGGCAACTCTGATAGCTAATCACAAGGGTGACGACTTATCAGATAAGTCATCCCCTATACTTCCATTTCTACTTGCTCAGAAATCAACTCTTTTACTTTTATTATTGCTGGTTCTCTTGCATCTTAACTTTTACTGCTATATCAAATAGAAATCAATCAAAAATGACAAAAGTTGCTTAAGACTTTGCAATTATTCTTAGTTAAAAGCCTAAAATATATTAGTATCTGCTCACACATCATTAATCAAATCCTTAATGAACTTAGGAAAGCCAGGAATCTTCTCCAATGCCTCTACATGAATAATATTGACAGACAGTTCTTTCAACATCGGCATAAACTTCTAATACTTTCCTTCCTCTTTTTTCTTCTTCAATCCTTGAGGAATTGGAGGGACAGGTCTTGAAATAGTCTTTAATGCATGCTTAACTACTTTACCCTTTCCTTTGTCCTCATTAACACTTTTATCAACATATGTCAATTTTTGTGATAACCCTCCACTAGTCACCAACTGTTTAGTTTTTGATTCAGGTGCCTCCTCTACGTCAATAACATAATTTCTAGCTTTATCAATTATAGGTGTGGGAGTAATAATTGTTGCCTTACCACTCTAAGTAGTGATGACTAAACAAGGACTTATTCTTAGTATTATAGACCGTATTACTCGAAAGGGTGTCAATTGATGTCGATTTGAGGTTATTGATATCTATCCTAATTACTTCTCCAATTGCTTGATCGCAGTAACATGCAATTTTACTTTCTGGGTCACACTTGATATGTTTGCCTTAATATCCTTAACATAACTCTCCTGACTTTCCTAACCCTTTATATCTTTGATAACATAGCATCCATCCTGGATTTAATGTGCTAGTTCCTAGGTGGAATGTATGCTTACTCTCCTTCTTATAATAATCCTTGGATCTTAAGTCACTATCTCTCTCTCTACTCTAATCCCTACATCTATTGCTATAGTAGTTCCGACCTTGATTTGTTTGCCTTGAGTTTTAATTATCTTGAGCAAATGATTAGCTCTTTTCTATAAATCCCGCTAACTCTATCTAGATATTTTTCCTCTTTATCAATATTCAAATCATATAACCTCAAAGTCGTACCCTGTGCACCCACTACACTCATTTTTTTGGAACTCATCATCACAAATTGCTTTGTCAGTAGCCCAATCTTTGTCCTTAGCTAAGAAACCTATTGAGACATTGTGTCATCTACAACTCTATGCTCACTAGAAAAACCAATAGCATAAGTGCCAAATCCTCTCTCTGCCTCATATGTATTCCACCCTCTATTAGTAAGAGGGACCTGATCTAATATATTCGATGCTGCCTTCTAACACAGGCACATGAACGCTCCACCAATAATAGTATCTGACATCACTTTGGAACTGGTATTTAGGGATCGATAGGATATTTAAATTAAGTTTCTTCCCATAATTCATTGATTAGGAACCATTATCAACTTCTTCTTAAACTGAAACCATGCCTCGTATATTGATTTGAAGAGCAATTACCCAAAATTATTGATCTCGTCCTTCAATTATAGTATTTTGGACGAAGAGAAGAAACAATCTAAGAATTGATTTTCAAACTCATTCCAAATAGTAATAGACCCATGAGGTAGTTCCCCTAACCATAACATCGCTTCCCTTGTTAGAGAGAAATGGAATAACCTGAGTCTCAGAGCTTCCTAATCTACCCCAGGTATATTATATGAAGTGCAAACTCCAATAAAATTAATTCAGTTTATGTTTGTATCATCACTCGGCAAGCTAACAAACATACCTTTCAGATTTAACAATTGGATCATAGCACGAGCAATGTCAAACTTCACACCTGGGGCAATGCAGTAGAAATGATAGCTTCTATTTTGATAGGCTTGACATATCCCTTATATTTATATAGATCATCATATAGTGGTAAGTACTGATAGGGTAGGAGTACTTGAGTTCTACCCCATTGATAAGTGGTAAATTTGTCAACTTTCTAGCACCTTTTAAGGCAAAATTATCATGTTTTTTCATAAATTCCTTACTAATGCTTATTTGTGTAGGTAAAAGTTGAAATGATAATATGAGAAAGGAAACTTGATAAAAATAAGTTGAGGAATAGGTTAATGAGAAGAAATGTGAGCAAAAAAAACAAAAGTTGAAATACAGGCCCATAAATGGACCCTTAATTACCACGATTGCGACCTGAGGGTCGCGATTGCGATCAGTGAATATGTTAATTGGAGGGTGATCAAATTATGACTACTGAAATCATGGGGCCACAAATATGTTAATTGGAGGGTGATCAAATTATGACTACTGAAATCATGGGGCCACAAACACGGTCAAGAGATGGCGATCACGGTAGAGAGGAAAATTTTCAAGGGCATTTTTATAATATTTGGCAAATGTGGAATAGGGGATCAAATAGGGATTTTTAGCTCATTTTTACCAATTTTTGCCCATCATAAATTTATCATATTTGAGGAACATTTTTGTACTATTCTTGAGATAAAAAGATATGAAAGTAACCCCTAAGTGAAGAATTGGCAAGCTCCACTAAAGAGTCATTGGAATTTAAAGTGTGATTTGCATTCTCTTTGTCTTTCAGGAATCAAATTGATGGAGATTTTGGCATATTTTTATTTATTGTCTTTATGAGTTGGTAGTTCTTTCTCTTGGGGTTATGTTTAAATAAGGTCAAAATGTGTGTGAGTTTTTGTTTCTAATTTTTTATAACACTTAACTTACACATCGATTTAAGTGCAAGTTGAGTAATATAAAAAATGGTGTCGTTGCTGAGGACCAATTTGACGTATTGAGTTAGTTTGAAATTTTAGCTTGCTTGTGATGTGGTATAGAAATATAGCAATTTCAATTCTTGGAACAAAGAAAAATATGCAAGTTTCTAAGGCCTTTATGTTAGATATGATCTATCTTGGGTATGTTTTGCAGGAAACCATGATTTGAATGATAAGTTCATGAAAATGGCGAAAAAGGTGTTTTTTCCACTTTTGAAACAAGTATGGATGATTGGGATGTTTTTCGTCTTGATCATGATCAATGCAAGTTTGAAATTCAAAGAAGAGCTAAGAAACTAACTCCCGGCACCTACTAAGTGAACCTACGGAACACATATTCACCTATGGACTGCAGGTAGACAAAGAGGGTACAAGAAAGTCCAAAATCTGAAGAGTCAACTTGTAGGAAAATTCCCATTCAGAACCTGTGGTTGGTACCTTCTCTTAGGGCAGATCGAAGGTACAATCCGTGGTCAGGACCAAACTGCAGGTACAAGAAGCAGGTGGCCAGCGACCCAGATTTCTCCTATTCCGTTCGGGCTCAATTTTTAGGGTTTTCTCTTGTAATATAAATACCTTTTATGTACTTTTTATTAGAGGTTGTCCACTTTTAACACTTAGAAATATATTTTGATTTCAGGATCCATCTTTGATCTTGGGATTTCATTGTATTGACTTTGATTTATTATTTAGTTTATAGTTGTGGGTTTATTCCATCTTATCATTGTGATTTCATCTTTTCTTTCCAATATGATTGTTATTGATCTATTCATAATCATGAGCAGCTAAAACCCATAGCTAAGGTTGTCGAAACCCTGGCAGATTGACGAAGTAGGAAAAGTGTAGTGGTTGATGGGAAACAAATACCTATGGCATGCAATACTTTATCTTCGACATGATTGATTTCATAATGGATGCATACATTAGGATCCCGCCTAGATATTGCTTCTTGCTCTAACAAAAGGGTAGTAACTAGGATAGGATAAAGACAATAGTAATTTTGGGAGTTAATAGATAATGCGTTGCAGCATAACGGTATATATGAATGACTATTAGCCTTTATCTAATAACTTGAGACTCAAAAGGTGATAGTTAATTGGAACCAGGGTAATGTTTAGTAACGAGACTTTCCGAGACTTAATAGGTAAAGGGTAAAATCCTCCCGCTCGTCTACAAGACTGTAGGTGGTACATAACTTATTGGTTCTGCATGCAAGGTATTAAATTGGTTCAATAACGCACATAGACCTACGGAGTTGAGATGCCAGGGGGGCACACAACCCTAGTATTCATTTATGACTAATTTTCAACCAAGTTAATATTATTCTGTGTTTGAGACTACTACAAACAAATCCATCTATTTACTTTCCTATTTTGCCTATAGACTGTAACCACTGAGATATGTCAAACCATAAGTTCCTTTGGAATTTGTGATAACGCTCAATCTACAGCTCTCGTGGGAGTGTAAAGCGGTCGTTAGCAAATATAGAACCCAACCTGGGTTGGGTATCGATCCCACAAGGAATATCTTGGCCAACAAGTAAGTAAAATTACTAAACTTTTGGTGCAAGTCTCATAAAAGGGGGGATTGTAATGTGTAACGAAAACAATAAAGTAAAAGCTGAAAATAGCAAAGTAAAGAGAGAAAGATTGTTACGTAAGTTGTAAACAATGAGAATTGAAGCGTTGGGGTTATGTCCACCTTCTGAGGTATACGTCTCTATTGCCTATGAGTGTGTAGAATTGTGACATGCATGTGCTTATAGAGAATTGTATTCTATGGTAAATCCAAGCGTCTCTCGACCTCAACAAGGATTAAAGCGTGTCTAACGGTACGAATTCTCCAAGAGGTTAGTCCAGTTACGGCACTAGAGTTTTAATAGGAAAGGGTGTCCTACTACCTTGACACTATCTCTTTTCCAGACAAATAACCTTTCTCTCGAACAAGTTAAATGTTAGACTGGCGTATTCTTGCGTTTGCAACCGCAAAGAATGTAGATTAAGATGAAGAGAATAATGATATAAGCAATATACGTGTCACGAACTCACAAACTCACATCAATAGATAGTATCTCATTCGGCTTCCATAACCCCAACAGAGAGGTTTAGTTACCCATGAATGCGAAGGAGATCACGATTTGCATTGTTATTGTTAAGTAATGGCGTGTGGATTAGGTGATAGGCGTGTGGATTGGGTGATAGGCGTGATTCCTTAGCAAGTAACGATTCTCTTGTTGTGGAATTTAATTGTTGAGTAATGGAAAGATTAGAAGAGTGAATAGATGTATTGTTAAGAGAGGGATGTATTGAAAGATAGAACAATGAATAAAAATCTCTAGCATGATAGGGTATTTATAATACCCATATCCTACTCCTATTAAGCTAATGAAATAAATAACCAAATCCTAATAGGCTAATGAAATACATAACCCAATTGTACTAGGTTAATGTATCATTGTCCAAATCCAGCTTTGTGTCTGTAAGTCCCCAAAGTCTTCAGAAATGCTGTTTTAGCCCGGGATAGATTTTCCATGCAGCAGTTTTGGTCCTTAGGCGTGTAAACTCCCTTTCCTTCCTTCGTGAGCTTTCTTTTGCGTCAAGTAAGCCATAAAATGCTGAATTTTGCATCATTTATACCTGAAACTTTACTAATCATGTTTGTTAGCTCATTTATAGGAAAAAGGACTAAAAGTGCATGAAATATATAGTTTGTTCTCAAAACTAGGCTAAAATATGGGCAAAATATATTGATATAGGCGTGTAAATTCGCCTATCATCAACACCCCACACTTGAAGCTTTGTTCGTCCTCGAACAACATATCATGTCCTTCTAAACATCAACTTAGGGTTTTTACAGCAACAACACAAAACATTTATCAAGGCAAGCATAACGATTATCAACCAAGAGTAGCTTTCTGATTATAAGTAGAAACAATTTAACCTCAAGTATAGACTCGTGATGGTGATCAACTCACATGCAACCATTAAGGTGCATAGAATCATATACAACTATCCAAAGCTCATCAACCATGTGTGTCTCACAATATAGTACCCATAATCACTCATAAATATAGCATATTTTTCAAACCTGGGTATCAACATATCCTTGCTCTCACTCTCACAAAGAATTCATATGTAGCAACTGATGACCATAGGCTTGCCCTTAGTGTAGTACTCCACTAAATGTCAGAATGTTAAGATTAGTATCAAATAGGTCTTCTGATGGTTGTAATGTAGGCTAAGGGACGGGTAGGACTATTTTGGCCAGAAATAGTGACTAAGCTCCTAAGCGCTTTAATACATCACATTGTATCATTGACACTTTTTTCTTTCAACCTTTCTTCTTTCTTCTATTCTACCACCCTTGTTCTCCTCTTTTGTTTTTCAATTTTAAGAACAACTCACTTTTCAGCTTTCTTTTCCTTTTTCTTTTCACAACATACCTCTTATGATAGCACTTTCTTTTTCATAACACATTCAAGCACCATTACAATTTAAAGCATCATACTCACCCAATTTCCTCTTATGTTGTCACATGACTTTTTTAATTTAAAGTACTTAGGAATTTGGATCAAATTACGGTCTTGAAAAAAATGGATTAGGCTTACATACAAGGTTGTCAAAGAAATAGGCTAAAGGCCCAAAAGGGTTTGACTAAGATGATGTCCATGGGTAGGTAAAACTGAAGGTAAACAAATATAGGTTGCCAAAGAAATGCCTAAATCATCTCCTAAACTTACACTCCTTATTTTCGCTTTGCATACATACCAGGTAAGTTCTAGCATCAGCCACATACATAGAAGATACTATTAATCTCACACACACAAGGCACATGGTCGACTTGATTGGAAGTAATATAGACTCTCGACCCAACAAGTGAAGGAATTGAACCACACAATATCACATAATGAGTCACAACTAGAGCCTAAACGTCTCAATAGTCACAATTGTAGCACATACTCTTGTTATAATCTCATGCTGCCTATCAAAATAATTTCATGCGAAGCTAAAAAAATTTACTCCTAAAAAAACTTAAAAAAAACAAAACGAACTCAAATAAACAAAGTAAACAAACAAACATAGGTGCAAACAGAGAAGTATAGCATGCGATACCACCACCCCACACTTAGTCGGGACACTGCCCTCAGTGGAAAATAAATACGAAGAACCTGGTTAGTCGGACTCCTCCTCAATGTCGGGGGTCATACCCCCTTCGTCTAAATCATCATAAGAGTCGTCGTCAGAGTTCTCCTCTTCGTCAGAATCAGGCAAGCGTCGATCGTCATCAGTCGGCACATCATCCTCTAGAGGTTCCTCAAAGTATACGCCCACTCCACACATCTCCCGTGCATGCATGTTCATTGGGTAGTCGTGGTCCAGCTGTTGGAGCTCTTCAGCAGTTGGAATACGTCCACCACTCATCATAGTGAATCGTGTCATGCCATAGAGATGACGAAAGAAACTCTCATCACGAGCATGTCTCTCCGCAGTAGTAAGGTTGACTCCATGAGTTGTTTCAGCATCTTTGACCTTGGTGAGGTCAACCTTCTTTGGGTTATGGGGGATTTTGTGGTCAGCTGGTTTCTCTTCGATATCCTCCTTCCACAACATTGCTGTCAACAAATTGCCGAATGTGAAATGGGACCTTTTGTGGAGTCTGGCCTTCCTCATGGTAGATCGAATGATTGCCCCAAAGTTGATAGGGACATTCGTCATCAAAGCATAGACCAAACACACTCTATCTCTCGATATCTTGGTGTATTGAGTCCCAGGAATAAGACATGAGTTGACAATACGCATCCAGATTCGTGCTTCCCTATTTAGTGGAGCATAGGGGAAGGTGTTGTGTCGACCTGTTTCTTTATGTCTGCCCTACCTTGCCATTGATCTACTTCCACAAAGCGTGTGTCGTATCGCTCTATAAGGAGGCCTGCTGTACAGTTCTTTGAATGGTGCTGTGTCGACCGAAGGTAAGCCAAGAAAAGAGTTGATCCAATCCGCGGTGAGCTGTAACACTTGGCCCCAAATTTTGACTTCATTGCCTGTTGTGTTCGGCGACCAGTTGGCAAAAAACTCTCTTGTCAAGTCAAGATTGCACTCTCCCATGTCGCGGAAGATGAAATCCAGCTTCAAAGCCATTATTTTTGCCAACATTCGTGGCTCCTTCTTTGCTAAGGTCTCCTTGTTGATCAAGTCGGCATGCACATATTTTCTTTCTTTGTTGCTGCTGTACCATGCTTTGGCTTCTTCCTCAAGAACCCATTTTATTCCGAACATTCTGCGTGGTAGGTGTGCTGAGGATGATTCTCCTTGGTCTTTTCGACTTCTCTTCTTGCCCTTTTGGGGCGTGGTAGCCTTCTCTTTGCCTTGCCTTGCTTTAGGTGCCATTGTACCTGAGACTAGAAATAATGTAAGTTGCAGCACAATCTCACGTGTTACAATCTATATGCAAGCACTAGGGGTACCACCCCACACTTAATTTGGTTACGCAATTCAGTGAGGTGAAAGTAGTCGATTACTTCAGATTACGTCGACATACGTTTTAGGATTGTATTCTGACAAGAAAATCAGCATTGCATCACGTATTTGCAGCCATTGGACTACTTTCATGGTAGATATAGCAACACTACGACATAGGGGTTACCACATGGAATCGTTATACTTATAACAAGCACAACCTCCTAAGTCGATAGGCACTATAATCTTATCCCGATGACCGGGATAGTCTACCATGTAAGCATCCAAACAACAATCTTAAGCAATATTTATAGCCATATCAATTCAGCAATTATCATAACAATGCTATTGAAACCAACTTCAAGTCAGAAACAAGCCAAGAATTCCCTACGTATATGGTTACTCACATGATTTTGTAACAATAATCCAAACACATAAACATCACCAACAATCATATATGATTTAGCAATTTATCATAAACATAGCAACGTAGTACTTACGAGAAATAAATGAAGAATATGCGAGTACTTACTTGCTTGAAGCTTGTGGAGATGGTGTTGTGAATTGGAAGAGCAAAAGAAGAAAATTTTAAGAGGATTTGGAAGGTTATGCGGCGCCCTTAGGGTTTGTTCTAATGTGGTTGTGTTATAAAACTAAGTCCCCTTTATATAGGAAGAGTATGGGTCGGGTTATGACCCATTGACAATCGGATTTGGAGACAAAAACACCACATATGCGGCGCATAATACTCGGCATATCAACGACATATGCGGCGCATTGTCTATGGCATAATGGGACATATGCGCCGCATAGTCTATCGCATTTGTAGACATATGCGCTGCATAGTCTATGGCATATGAGATACTGATACCAAATGCCATAGCATAGGCGGCGCATAGTCAAAAGCATACCTAGGAATAGGCGGCGCATAGTGTATAGCACACTAGATTCCGAGACCTTAGGCTATAGGATAGGTTGTGCATCGTTCGTGGACTAGTTGTACCAAAGCCTAGCCTTCCTCGAAGCCTATTTTGTCGAGGAAAAGGCTCAATCCATAGCCTTATGCATCACCGCTCCTAACTTACCAACTTTACCATACAATGCGTCCAAATCGTCAATTGAAATCGATCTCCTCGTTGAATACTTCCTGCACCTATATTTGCTCAAAACAAATGAAAACGATTAGTATGATGGGTTGCCTCCCACCAAGCGCCTTGGTTTTGGTCATGGAACGACTCTTATTTTTGGATTTTCTTTTATCAAAAAAATACTAAAACGACGAAACGATAAAACGATAAAACAATAAAATGATGGGCTGCCTCCCATCTAGCGCCTTATTTATTGTCATGGCTCGACGTAGTAATCTCGAGTACTTAGACTTCGTCGAGATAAGTGATGGTCATGTCATTCATCGAGTCAAGAGGACTGATATATGGCTTAACACGTTGTCCATTCACTTTGAAGACGACACCCTCAATGCCTTCCAATTCGACTACTCCAGACGAGTAGACTTGGATAACCTTAAATGGACCAGACCATTTTGATTTTAACTTACCTGGGAAGAGCTTAAATCTGGAGTTGAAGAGTAGTACCATGTCACCCTTTTGGAAATTCCGTCGAACAATCCGCTGATCATGATACTTCTTCATCCGCTCCTTGTATAAATCCGATCGTTCATATGCATGGAGACGGAATTCATCTAGTTCGTTCAGCTGCTCCAACCTCAGATTCTTCACATCTTCCCAATTCAAGTTCAATTGCTTCAATGCCCACAATGTCTTGTGCTCGAGTTCAATGGGTAGATGACAAGCCTTTCCATAAACTAGTTGATAAGGAGACATGCCAATGGGTGTCTTGAATGCAGTTCTATACACCCATAGTGCATCATCTAGCTTTCGAGACCAATCCTTCCGATTCGCATTAACCGTCTTTGCAAGGATTTGCTTGATCTCACGATTGGAAACCTCTACTTGTCCACTAGTTTGGGGATGATAAGGCGTAGCTACCTTGTGATGCTTGACACCATACTTGGCCAATACAGATTTGAACAGCTTGTTGCAAAAGTGAGATCCTCCATCACTGATGATAGTACGAGGGACTCCAAAGCGAGAGAAGATATTCTTTTTTAAGAACGCTACAACACGCTTTCCTTCGTTGTCGGCCAATGCTACAGCTTCAACCCATTTTGAAACATAATCCACAGCAACCAAGATGTACTTCATTCCAAACGAATTCACGAATGGTCCCATGAAATCAATACCCCACACATCAAAGATTTCTACCTCAAGAATTTTGGACATGGGCATTTCATGGTGTTTTGAAATAGCACCTTGCCGTTGGCATTGGTCACACCTCCTCACATAGTCATATACATCCCTGAATATCGAAGGCCAATAATATCCACTTTGCAATATTTTTCTTGCCGTTCGATTGCCTGCATGATGTCCTCCAACTTGCGAAGTGTGGCATGCTTCCAATATAGTAGGCACTTCTTCATGGGATATACATCGTCGAATGATACCATCAGCGCATCTTCGAAATAAATAAGGCTCATCCCAATAGTAGTGCTGAATGTCATGCATAAACTTCCTCCTTTGGTGGTAAGATAAATTGGCGGGTAGCATATTACTCACCACAAAATTTGCAAAGTCGGCATACCATGGTAATTTCTCCATTGTTGTTGCTAATATCTCCTCGTTAGGGAATGCATCATCAATCTGAATTTTAGGTTGCGCCACTTGCTCACTCTCAAGTCTAGATAGGTGATCAGCCACTTGGTTCTCGCAACCTCTTCTATCTTTGACTTCGAAATCAAACTCTTGCAGCAGCAACACCCATCGAATCAACCTTGGTTTTGCATCCTTCTTTGTCATTAGATACCTAAGAGTTGCATGGTCTGTATGAACGATTACCTTAGTACCCAATAGATAGGCGCGAAACTTCTCAAACGCATACACAACCGCTAGGAGCTCTTGTTCAGTAACAGTGTAGTTCCTTTGGGATTCATTTAGGATCTTACTCGCATAGTAGATAGGATGAAATAGTTTCTCCTTTCTCTGTCCAAGAACAACACCAATGGCTACACCACTAGCATCACACATGACTTCGAACGGGAGCGTCCAATCTGGTGCTACCATGATAGGGGCTTCAATGAGTTTTCCTTTAAGACATTCGAATGCCTTTAAGCAATCGTCATTAAAGTCAAACTTCGCATCTTTCTCCAATAGTTTGCACAATGGACTAGAAATTTTAGAGAAGTCTTAGATGAATCTGCGATAAAACCCAGCATGGCCAAGAAAACTACGAACTCCCTTCACCGAAATTGGAGGTGGTAGTTTCTCGATTACCTCTATTTTTGCGCGATCAACCTCTATTCCTCTTTCGGAGATCTTGTGCCCAAGAACGATTCCTTCTTTTACCATGAAGTGGCACTTCTCCCAATTCAGCACAAGGTTAAACTCTACACATCTTTGCAATGCCATGCTCAAGTTTGCCAAGCACGCTTCAAAGGACTCACCAACAACTGAAAAGTCGTCCATAAATACCTCCAAAGTGGCTTCAACCATATCAGAGAAAATAGACATCATACAACGTTGAAAGGTGGCTGGGGCATTACATAGGCCAAATGGCATGCGTTTGAAGGCAAACGTACCATATGGGCATGTAAACGTTGTCTTCTCTTGGTCTTCGGGAGCAATACAAATCTGATTATAACCTGAATAACCATCCAAGAAGCAAAAACATCCTTTACCCGCTAATCGATCTAGCATTTGGTCCATAAATGGCATGGGGAAGTGATCCTTGAGCGTCCAAGAATTCAGCTTGCGGTAGTCCATGCATACTCTCCATCCAGTAACGGGCCTGAGTGGAATAAGCTCATTCTTTGCATTCGCGACCACCGTCATACCTCCTTTCTTGGGAACACATTGCACGGGACTCACCCATGTACTATCAGAGATAGGATATACGACTCCTGCGTCTAACCACTTGATAATCTCCTTCTTCACCACTTCTTGCATTGGTGGGTTTAATCGCCTTTGATTTTCAATGGTGGGTGTGCATTTTTCTTGAAGCTGAATTTTATGTGTGCAAATCCCAGGTGGAATACCAATAATATCCGCAATGGTCCATCCAATAGCTCTAATATACTTGCGTAAGATTGCAACAAGAGCTGCAACTTGTTGCTCACCCAAATCGGCTGCCACTATGACTGGAAGAGTATTTCCGCTTCCTAAGAATGCGTACTTCAAATGGCTTGGCAGCTCCTTCAGTTCTAACGTGGGTGGTTCTTCATGGCTTGGCTGGTGGTGTGGGTCGATTTTTGAGATCAAGATCCAGCTTCTTGGGAGTATAGTGATATGTCCCTAATCCCGATAGAGCACAAATATCTTCAAAAATTTCAGCATCATCATTCTCTCCTTTCATGAGCAAAACCTCCAAAGGATCTTCAAGAATTTGCTCTTCTGCAAGTAACTCTTTCTCATCATCAAAGACAACATCAGCCACAGAAAATACACTCAGATCTTTGGGTTGCTTCATTGATTTGCAAACATCAAAGCGAAACACTTCGTCATTTATTCGGAATGAAAGCTCATTAGCTCTCAAATCTATAAGCACACTTCCCGTGGCAAGGAAAGGACGTCCCAAGATTATGGGAACCTCTGAATCTGCTTCACAATCTAAGATGACAAAGTATGCTGGAAAGATAAATGAAGAAACCTTTACCAAGACATCGCATAGAATACCGACCGGTCGTTTTACCGACCTATCCGCCATAACAAGCCTCATATTAGTTGGTGTAGGATCTCCTAGCCCCAACTTCTTGTAGATTGATAATGGCATCAAGTTGATGCTGGCTCCTAAGTCACACAATGCTTTGGAAAAGTTCAAAGATCCGACGGTGCAAGGAATAGTGAAAGCTCCGGGGTCGGCCTTCTTCTGAACTATCGATCGGGTAACAATTGCACTACAATGATGCACATCATCCTTCAGCTCATAACTTCCTTCCCTCTTTTTAGTCAAAAGAGCTTTCATAAACTTCGCATACCCAGGCATTTGTTCAAGTGCCTCTACCAATGGAACATTAATGGTCAGTTGCTTCAGCATAGTCATAAATTTGCTGAACTTAGTGTCATCGGCCACCTTCTTCAATCTTTGGGGAAAAGGTGGTGGTGGGTATGGAAGTGTTCTCTCCACGGCTTTCTTCTCCTCTTGCTTCCAGTTTTCAACTTTTTCAGGCTGTACGTCACTAGGTGAAACGTCCCTGACGTTGGGAGTAGTTGTTGCGGCTTCTTTTCCTTTTGTAACGTCATTAGGTGTAATGTCCATGTCCACAACTTCGTCAACCACTTGCTTGCCTTTTGCTGAAGTTTCCATCACCTTAATACTTCTGGTAGTGATGGCCATGCATGACCCATCATTCTTTGGGTTTTGCACAGTATTGCTCGGTAAGGTGCCAGCCTTTCTTTGATTGAATGCTACTGAAAGTTGGCTCAATTTCTGCTCTATTTGCTTGATAGAAGTGGAATGAGAATCAACTAGTTGCTTCATGGAGGACAAATCATCAATCACCTCTTTAACTCCCGCGCTCGTTCCTTCCACTCCTTTTAATAACTTGGCCATCATGTCTTCCATACTCCCAGGATTAGATGTGGTGGTATCACGTCTACTAGGGGGAACGTACAAACCACTCTTTTCATTATTTTTCTTCCAACAACCTTGGTCTTTGCTTCCTAATTTATCATAATAGTTCCGACCTTGGTTTCCTTGGGCATTCCCACGGAAACCCCCCTGATTGTTCAAGTAGTTGGCCTCCTCTTCAGAATCAGATTCGTCTCTTCCTTTTAGCGCTACAGCTTTCACTTTTTTGGTCTTCCCTGATAATAAGTGCTTTGTCAGAAGATCCAATTGTGTTTTCATGTGTGCCATGTCTTGCTCACGTTCTTCTTCTCTTCTTTTTTGGTCTGCAGACATGCCAATAGATAAAGTGGGGCTTGCTACCTCAGAATCCCTGGTATACCAAGCTCTACTTTGCTTTGTCATACGATCTAGCATATTGCTTGCTTGACCAAAGGTGACGTCCATGAAAGAACCTCCAGCTGCGTTGTCCACCACTGGTTTAGTTATTGAATTCAAGGCTCTATACAAGATCTCCATGAGGTGAACATTAGTCATGTGATGGTTTGGGCATCTCGCTAGCTTTGTCTTGAACCTCTCCCATGTTTCATGAAGAGCTTCAGAGGGAAGCTGACGAAAGTTGCTGATTTCATCTATCAATTGAGCCCTTTTGGATGGAGAAAAGAATCTTTCTAGGAAAGCGTCTCTCAATTGCCTCCAATTTGTAATTGAATCAGGAGTCAGCCCATTCAACCATAGTGTTGCCTCCCCAGACAGAGACAATGGAAATAGGCATAGTCGAATAGCATTTTGACCAACACCAGGATTGTCAAAGGACTTGCATGTAGAAATAAAGTTGATGAGATGCATATTCGGATCATCGCCTGCTAGTCCACCAAATAATCCCTTGAGTTTCAATAACTGAATCATGGTGCTTGTGATGTTGAACTTGGCTCCGGGCGCTAATGGTGGTGTAATTATTGCTCCAGTGGCTCCGGCACCATCAAGATCATCATCATCATCGTCGAAAGCTGGTTGCAAAGGTTGGCGATCATACCTATACCGAGCTTGTCAACCTCTTCTGTTGGCAGGTGTTATAATTTCAGCATCACGCCTAGGGTTTAGTAACTCGTCATCACCTAAATCTTCATCGTCAGGATTTGTTGCTCGCCCAGGATTATCAATGTTTTGTTGTTGGACTTGAGCAGCGGCAAGAGCAGCTAATCTTGCTTGCTCGTGTTGAGCAGCCATCCTGTCGATTTCAGCTTGTGCTTCCATTCTTCTAATTCGTTGTGGTTCAGGATTAATTGGTAATAACGATTGACCAGAACTTCTAGTATGGGGCATGCACTAAAGTAAAAACCTGCAATAAACAAAAACAAAAACTAAACGTAAAAGTACAAGAGTCTTTGACCAAAGGGTCTAGTAATTATCACGAACTTGATTGACACTTGTATTCCCCGGCAACGGCGCCAATTTTTGATAACGCTCAATCTACAGCTCTCGTGGGAGTGTAAAGCGATCGTTAGCAAATATAGAACCCAACCTGGGTTGGGTATTGATCCCACAGGGAATAGCTTGGCCAACAAGTAAGTAAAATTACTAAACTTTTGGTGCAAGTCTCATAAAAGGGGGGATTGTAATGTGTAACGAAAACAATAAAGTAAAAGCTGAAAATAGCAAAGTAAAGAGAGAAAGATTGTTACGTAAGTTGTAAACAATGAGAATTGAAGCGTTGGGGTTATGTCCACCTTCTGAGGTATACGTCTCTATTGCCTATGAGTGTGTAGAATTGTGACATGCATGTGCTTATAGAGAATTGTATTCTATGGTAAATCCAAGCGTCTCTCGACCTCAACAAGGACTATTTCACTTTAACTCTCTCGAGCTTAAAGCGTGTCTAACGGTACGAATTCTCCAAGAGGTTAGTCCAGTTACGGCACTAGATTTTTAATAGGAAAGGGTGTCCTACTACCTTGACACTATCTCTTTTCCAGACAAATAACCTTTCTCTCGAACAAGTTAAAAGTTAGACTGGCGTATTCTTGTGTTTGCAACCGCAAAGAATGTAGATTAAGATGAAGAGAATAATGATATAAGCAATATACGTGTCACGAACTCACAAACTCACAGCAATAGATAGTATCTCATTCGGCTTCCATAACCCCAACAGAGAGGTTTAGTTACCCATGAATGCGAAGGAGATCACGATTTGCATTGTTATTGTTGAGTAATGGCGTGTGGATTAGGTGATAGGCGTGTGGATTGGGTGATAGGCGTGATTCCTTAGCAAGTAACGATTCTCTTGTTGTGGACTTTAATTGTTGAGTAATGGAAAGATTAGAAGAGTGAATAGATGTATTGTTAAGAGAGGGATGTATTGAAAGATAGAAGAATGAATAAAAATCTCTAGCATGATAGGGTATTTATAATACCCATATCCTACTCCTATTAAGCTAATGAAATAAATAACCAAATCCTAATAGGCTAATGAAATACATAACCCAATTGTACTAGGTTAATGTATCATTGTCCAAATCCAGCTTTGTGTCTGTAAGTCCCCAAAGTCTTCAGAAATGTTGTTTTAGCCCGGGACAGATTTTCCATGCAGCAGTTTTGGTCCTTAGGCGTGTAAACTCCCTTTCCTTCCTTCGTGAGCTTTCTTTTGCGTCAAGTAAGCCATAAAATGCTGAATTTTGCATCATTTATACTTAAAACTTTACTAATCATGTTCGTTAGCTCATTTATAGGAAAAAGGACTAAAAGTGCATGAAATATATAGTTTGTTCTCAAAACTAGGCTAAAATATGGGCAAAATATATTGATATAGGCGTGTAAATTCGCCTATCATCAATTTGCCCTTACATTAGTTGGGTTACTATATCTTGACAGCGACGGTCCTTTCATCTAAAAAAAGTTATTGCTTGGACGTCATCAAGAAATTGATAGCATTATTGGGGAACACATTGTTGATTTGCAGATTGAGGTTATTCTAGTTCTTGGATTTTTAGTTTTAATTTTTGTTCTTAGTTGGGTATACACCGTTGTATGCCTAGCACATAAAGTAGAGGAAATCCCTTACTCCCAGTTAATCTAAATCTTGAGAGGATCCTACAAACACCTGGTAGGATATCTGAGTTGATAAGATGTGATAATCCAGAAGGGGTTCATGATAATGTTCCTCTTAGAAATGGGGTACAAGATATTATTGATCTTTATATGGTTTAGATTTTAGCTCAAACGAAAGCCAAAAGAAGAGTAGAGGAAGAAACTCGCAGGATAGATAGGGATGTAGATTAACTAAGTAGAGATAAAAAGCAGACCACTGAGCAACACTCGGTGGGAATCAGAATAGAGCTAGAGGTGATCATGTTCAAGTTATCCCAGCATATTTGTATGTGAAACCATATATAGATGAAGAGAAAGATATGGGATATGTTGAGTCGGCAGAGAATGGAGCCATAGTAACTCCTATTTTGCCCCCAGGCATCAAATTTGATATTATGAGTGCCATGATCCAACTTCTAAATTTGAAGGTTCCGTTTGTAGGATTGCCTAACAATGATTTGCACCTTATCAATTTCCTTGGGATTTATAGTCGTATACCAATTCAAGGGTAAATGAGGAAGCACTCAGACTAAGGCTTTTCCTCTTCTCACTTACATAAGAAGCATCTTTATCGTTAGGTAAATAGCAAAGAAGCTCTATCATGACTAGGAATGAGTTGCATAGTCAATACTTAAACAAGTTCTTCTCTTCATCAAGGATGTTGCAGGTTAAGGATGGGATTTATAATTTCAGGCAGTTACACTCAGAATCTATGTACAAGGCTTGGTTCAGGTTTAAGAAAAAGTTAAACTTGGTGCCTAATCATCAATATTCAGGGAAAAAATTATCGAAGATATTACACAGAGCCCTGACATCAGCTCTAGAGCCCTGAAAGATACCATCTCTGGAGGAGGTTTTATGATACTACATTGGGAGGCATTTTCGGAGATGTTAGATTAGATATCACTCACTAAATGATGGTGGAAAACTCGAAATACTTAGAGGGGATTTGGTTCTTATTCTATTGATGCTTCCTATGAAAAGAAAGCAACTGATGATACAGTAGCGTAGTAAATTACATTACTAAGGACTTATTTAGGGGTGCTAGCAAGGCATTTTGTTGCAGCCAGTTCTGAGAAAATGAATGCAGTATCAGCATAGGGGTCATCTTCTAAAGAATATGAGTCTGAATTGGAAGAGGAAGCTAGCTACCTGGATCTTCAGATAGCGAATTTCTGAGTCTAATGAAAAGGGAACCAATGTTATAACTATTATGATAGGTACAGAGATTGTAGCCGAGAGTGAGATGGTGATTGGAGAAAGAAGAATGACTATAGAGGGAAAGAAGATAGATACATTCTACCTAGTAGACATAATACAAAATCTAGAATGGAAGAGATATTTGCTAAATTCATGAAGGTGAGGAAAATCAAGTGAACGACCCTAATAAAATTAAGGATGATATTTTAGGATTGACCTAGAAGGTCGAGTCATATGCCACTACTATCAAGCAGCAGGAGCACCGGTTTGGGTAGATGTCAGCATCTCTGAACCAAAGAAAGCCAGGTACCCTTCAAGAACCACTATTCAAAATCTTAAAAATAACGGTCACGTATATGTTATTACCACTAAGAGTGGTATCACAATTATAGATCCCCCGTTACCTACTACAAAAGTTGTTGATAATGAGACACATGTTGCTGAGTCTGAGAAGGTAACAGAAGATAAGGATACAATTGCTAGAGATAAAGGTTAGGGTCTTGTCATTGAGCCATAGGTAAGACAAATACCGAGGTCACCCCTACCTTTTCATCAGTGACCAATGCAGAAGAAAGGGAAAGGTAAGTTCACGTGATTTATAGAGATACTGAAATAGTTGAGCCTGAACATACCACTTCTTTAAGTATTAGAGCATCTTCCTAGATATGCCAGGTTCATGAAAGAGTTAGTCACAAGAAAGAAATGAGAAACTTATGATGATGTTGAGGGTATGCACCATAGCAGTGCGGTCACGACCAGGTCCTTAGCGCATAAATAGGGTGACCCCGGAGCATTCACTATAGCATGGACTCTTTGGTGATCTAGTTTTGACAAGCCTTATGTGATTTAGGGGCCAACATTAATTTGATGTCGCTGGCAATCTTCAAGAAACTAGGCTTGGGCCCTATGGAACCACCTTCGATGTGGCTATTAATGGCTGACTGCACAGTGAAGAATCTTGTGGGAATCTCTTGTGATGTAATCCTCAAGGTGGAAAAATTCATTTTCCTGGTTGACTTCATCATCTTAGACTATGAGGTTGACACCTAGATGCCCTTTATTTTGGGAAGACCATTCATGACCACAGGTAGAGCTATGGTTGACATGGAGAAGGGTGAGCTAAAATTTTGAGTCAATAGTTAGGAGATGACATTCAACATCCGTAACACTAAGAAGCATCCAACTGACATGAAGGTAGTATTGGTGATTGATTATATTGATGACCCTAGAGGATATTCCTATGGGTATCTTGATGAATTTTGAGTAGTCAAAATACCAGGCATCGTGCCGTGATGTTAAATCAAGAGCTACATGGGAGGATACCCATGGGATTTTTAGTGATTATTGAGTGACCAACATAGCCACATCATGCTATGACGTTAAGTCAAGAACTGAGTGGGAGGCAACCCACTATATTTTAGTATTTACGTTTATGTTGTTTTTGTATATTTTTAACCTTTTTGCCTTTGATTGAATATTGTAGTCATTATTACCTTCATCGATTTCTAGTTAAGAAGGCTCTGTAATCAGCTCATCACCAGCACAAGTTCCACATGGTAAGTTGAGAAGAAAATTGACAAAAAAATTGAAAAGTTGAAATTCTTAGGAGGAAAAATGGTAAGTTGTGGACTTTGGTACCTAACTTTCTTTTGGGACCTAAAACGTAGGTTGTGGGATCATTAGAATCTAGAAAAATATTGCCACACCAAGTCCGGATTGCTGGAACCTGTTGGTCGCAGGTGCTACCTGTGCCCAGGAAACGGTCGTGGGTACAAGGCGTGCGTAGGTTCCGCACCTAGGTCAAAAATTGGTCCCACTTTTTAATTGAAATATTGAGCCCACCAATATTTAAATATGACTCATTACAACCCTCACTATATAAAAACATCTTAACCCTCATCCTAACTCCTTATAAACCTTAAAACTTTAATTTTCTCCTTAAATTCAAACTTCCCACCTTAAACATAAATCAAACTCACACTTAATAAAAAGACGTTATTGTTACTTTTTTGAGATACCAATGGTGTTAGGTGTGTTTATGCATTCAAGTGTCACTATTTTTTCCTTTTTAGCCTTATTTTGAGGATGATTCGTGTGCTATGTGGGTTGATACTAAGATAAATTTGCTTATAAGTGTTAAATCATGTGTTTATAATATTCAAGGTGAATTCCAAACAAGTTTGCACCTAAAAGATTCATTTAGAGTTCAATCGTGGAAACTAGCATTACTAGCTTGAGCTAGTTGCTTGTCTAGTTTATCGCATTGGATTCTAGTGTGTTTAATGTGTTCCAAATGGTTTAAGTGTGTAATTATAAGTGGAATAACTTGTTGTTAATGTGAAAGGTTAAAATTGATAAAGTTAAGAGTTGGCACACAAAGTTAAAGATCAATGCAAACTACCCAAGGCTTAGCTCTTGTTTTGATTCATCGGCATGGATGTAGTGTTGTTTGAAATTGCTAATTCGTATGGTGTGATTGGGTAGGAATCATTGGGATCTAATTATGATGATATTTTGATATTGAAAAGGTTGGAAATCAATGGGAAAGACACCACAAGACAAGGGACTAAGATGGGAGACTTAACACTTAGCTAAAATTCAAGAAGAAAGTTCCAGAGAGCCAAGGCGATTTGGAGGAGACACCCTATACATTTTGGGTATATACATGAGGCAATGCCTTGGATGGAGCTGGGGTATAGGTTAAGACATGCCCTGGTTGGAGTGGGGCTCTACTTGGTGCGGCGCCCTCTCCATTCTCAGGCTCAATTATTGAACGTTTCCAACTCCTACACGGGTTTGGCTTATTATAGAGTTATAAATACATGTTGTATCACATTTTTACATATATTTGAACATATTTTTTGAGATTAATGGGATTCTACAACTTCATATTTAGTTTTTTATTACTTTAATTTTGTTCATACATGTTCTTAGTCGTTAATTTCTACCTTGTGATTACAATTATGACTATGCATGGCTAAATGCCCTTTTCCGGGGTTAAAGCCAAAGAAATGAGTACTGTTATTTTGAATTAAGTTTATTTAAATTTGATTATCATTATTGGTTGTGTGTTCATCTTTGATTTAACTATTTTAAGGATTATCTACCCTTAGATTACATCAATTGTCTACCTTTTGATCTCAGCAGGGGGAATAGGGGATAGAACAAGGATATGAACAAAGTATGATTTGTATTCTTTTATGAAATAAGAAATTCAAATTAGTGTCTAGTACAAGGATGTACTTAGATACCTTACTTGATTCAAATGTAGGATGATAGCTTAAATAACTTAAGTGGACTATTACATCCCTGCTCAACGATGTAGTTGTAAGGTTCAACTTAGGTAAAGGATTAGAGGTCGGGAGACCATGATCACTCAATTAACCCTACAAATTAACAAGCAAGATAAGCAAGTTAACGAATGAAGTTCAATAACATAGTAGGATTGCTCCAAGTTCCTTAACCCTGAGTTTTTTCCTATTGTTTGTTTCAAAATCTATACTTCACATATTATTTACTTTTCTCTAGTTATAAATTACGAACTCTCTTTTTGGTTACGTTTTCATCAACTAAATTTAAATTGTCAATTAAAATATAATTATTGTTGAATCAAGTCTCTGTGGGATAGATACTTGGCTTTCATCAAACCACTTTACTACATGATAAGACCACGTACACTTGCATGTGCATTTGGGCTCTGTCGTATTTTTGGCATCGTCGTCGGGAACTTGAAACTTGGCAACTATTTATTTTAGTTTTACTTTTGGATTTATTTGGTGTTTTAATGCTTGGTCTTGGTTCTATTTTTGCAAGAAATAGGTTTATAAGAGTTGGCAAGGATTCAGGACTTGGTTGAACCAAGCACTGAACCTAAGAAACTTTTCCATCAAAGAAGGAGAGAAGCAAACCTTCTCCCTCAAATTCTACATATCAAAGAAAACTAAGAGAATTCTGCCATCATGGCTGATGAACTAGCAGCCCACAAAACAGTCAGAGAAGTGGCAATCCCACTTCCAACAAATTTGAGCTCCCCATTTCAGAAGTCGGTAGCTGGAGGTAATTTCGAACTCAAACAAAATATGGTTCAGCTTCTGATAAGCAGTGGAAAATTCACTGGGATTTTACATAAAGATCTATAGGTCCACTTCTAGAATTTCTAGAATTAGTGATACATTCATCTCTACGGGCATAGATCAAGATTATGTGAGAATGATGCTTTTCACCTTTTCTCTATTGGGGGAAACAAAAAACTGGATGGCTATGAAACCGGCAAATTCAATCACTTCATGGGATGATTTGTCTAAAAAAAAATTTATTTGGTTATTACCATCTGGTAAGACTATAAAACTCTGCAGTGAGATAATATGCTTCAAATAGAAGCCAGACGGGAATATCTATGATGCTTTGGAGCGGTTTAAGGCTCTTCTTAGGGACTATCCACACCATTAACAGTCCATCGAGGTACTTATTCATACTTTTGTAGATGCAGTTGATCACAATACAAAGATTTTGCTAGATTCAGCCACAGGTGGTCAAGCATTGGAATTGGCTTATGATGAGTGATACATATTGTTGAACCACATAGCACAAGGAAATCTCGAGTGGTATTCAGATGCTAGAAGTGACACAAAAAGAATTATAGGTGTACTTGAGGTAGACCATTTCACTACCTTATCAACTTATGTTATATCATAGCAAAATATGATAAACACTCAGTTCAACAACCTAAAATTAGGAGCTCCATAGCCTACATCAGCAATTAATGCAGTTCAGTAAACTAGTGGTTAGTGTGAGATTTGCATAAATAGTGGCCATTCAGCGGTCATGTGTGTTTCAAATATAGAATTAGTAATGTATGTGGGCAATGATCAAAAGCCAATTTATGGTAATGCTTACAACATAAAGTGGTAGGCTCAGCTGTGGAATGCACAACAATAAATTCAGCAACCACAAGCACAAGGGAATCAATCAACTAGCAATATGGAAGAGAAGTTGAAACAACTTCTTGCTAGTCAAACACAATTGGTTGTGGACATGAAAAATTTGTAAGCTACCTAGAGAAGCTTAGAGTTGCAGATTGGGCAGTTACAACAAGCATTAGATACTAGGCCACGAGGTGGGTTACTCAGAGATAAAGAAAATCTAAAATAGGTTATGGCGATCACCTTGAGATCTTCAGGGAGAACCTCGAAAGTTAACTAAGGAGGTAGATTTTTAAGGGGTAACTCTATAGAATTCTTAAAAACTTAATGAATAATAAAGGGAGTCTGAGTACTTGAAAACTAAAGTTGCTAAACAATATGAGAAAAAGACACTGCCACTACCTTTCCCTCAGAGGTAGATTAAAGCAAAAGAAGATGTAATGTTTAAGAAGTTCTTTGATACATTCAGAGAGCTTCACATTAACTAACCTTTGTTAGATGTTTTAAAGGGTATGCCCAAGTATGCAAAGTACTTGAGGGATATGGTTGCTAATAAGGCAAAATTGCAGGATGTAAGGGCAACAACTCTTACTGAAGAGTATAGCGCTATAATGACATAGAAAATCCCTAAGACATTGAGATATCTAGGGAAGTTTACTCTCCCAAACCAAATTGGGAGTAGAGTGGTCCACGCGCTAAGTGACTTAGAGGCGAGAATAAATTTGATGCCCCTATTTTATTTAACACATTAGGCTTGGGAAAGTATAGATCTACCACAGTGGTTTTGCAGCTAGCAGACAGATCAATGGCATATCCAAAAGGAATAATAGAGGACGTTCTAATAAAGGTTAGTAAATTCATTATTCCTGCTAACTTTCTTGTTCTTGATTTTGAGGCAGATGAACAAGTACCAATCATCTTTGTGTGTCCATTCTTAGTAATTGGAGGAGCATTGATTGATGTTAGAGAAGGTGAGCTCAAAATGAAGGTAGAGGATGAAGAGGTGGTATTTAATGTTTACAAAGAACCCAAAATAACATCCCACTATAAAGATTTATGTATGATCAATTTTATTGAAGAGGACAAATGTGGGGTGGTTAGTCCACCAAAGCCCTCTTTGAACTACCTAATTAAGCAGCCTAAGATTCTACTGCCTAAGACTGACATGATGAATGTTGATGATCCTAAAAAGGCTAAATTTAGAAAACCTATTTCTTTTGAAAATTCACACCCAAGAGGGGTAAAAAGAATAGGAAGATAGAGGCCAAGTGTGAGAAAGAGAAGTAAAAAGAATGACTAAGTCTTAGTTGGGTCATGCCTTGAAAATAAATCAGGTGCTGCTGGGGAGGCAACCCAAGTTAAGTAGGTATGATTTATTTTTAGTTCATAGTTTACTTCACGAAGTTTTTGTTTTTGATTCAATCACAAGTTGATAGGAAGTCTGAGTACCGAAAACCTGAGCTAAGGATCTTGACAAAGACTAAGTGTGGGGTCCCACAAACCTCCTTTATGTGTAAAGACAATACTAACTAGGCCTAGAGGCCTCAGGGAGTATTTATATCTCTTACTTTTACGTTCACTTTGGGGACAAAGTTGAATTTTAAGTATAGGGTGGGGTAATTCCTACATTTTTACACAATTTTAAATTTTTCTTGGTGTAAGATATTCTTGTTGGTGCTATTTTTGATTACATGGTGCAAGTGTTTTGTTTTGTAAAAGCATGTTCAATGAGTGAATTGCTATTTTTGAGATTCTTAGGCTCATTTTTGTGACTCTTGTACTTTTTGGCTTAAATTTAAATTCATGTTATTATTTGGTTAGGAGTATATAATGAGCCTATTAAGTTGATCATGTGAGGGTTTTTGGATATTACTTACTGCATATGATGGTTACAACTTACCCAGTGTGTGTGCATAGCAAAATAAAGTGTGTGGGTTTAGGAGATAATATAGGCATTTCTTTGATAACCATGTTTTAGACCTTTTTTTTTACCTACATTTGTGCTTGATCCTAGTCAACCTTATTGTCCCTTTAGATTTTTCTTTGGCAATCTCCTATGTAGCATAATCCCTTCTTTGATAGACCATAATTTAATCTCAAAGCTCCTAGGCTCTTTAATAAAAAAAACAAGTAAGGAGTGTGAAAATAAAGAAGAAAAAAAAGAATTTAATGCCCCAAGGTTATAGTTATTGGTGTTGATAATTGATGTGTGGTGGATGGTTGTGATATGAATTATTCTAGAAATATTACCATGGCTTTTGAAAAAGAAAAATAATAAAAAAATTATTTTATATGGTAATAAACAATACTTCCACCATGTGTTTGTGAAAAATTTTAAAAGTGAAGGGGCAAAACAAAAAGAAATGGGTATACAAAAATGGTGTAATTTGGTTGTTGGAGATTAGTTTTAAATATATGATGTAGTATATTAAAGTGCATAGAGAGGTTAATCACTAGTCCCAAATAGTTCCTACCCATCCCTTAGCCTACATTACAACTTGGAAAAGACCTATTTGATCCTAAGTTCATCTTTCTGTTATCAGTGGAGCACTAAACTAAGGGAAATCCTATGGGTCATTGTGTGTAACTTGTGAATTCCTTGTGAGAGTGAGCATAATTTTATTCTTATACCCATCATGTTATAAATTCCTTAATTATGAGTGAATATGGGTAATTCTCTTATTGTGAGGGGCACATGTTTGATGAATGTGGGTGATTTGTATGACGTCCTTGATTGAATGATATGTATGAGTTTGCCAACTAGGTGACTCAATTCTTGAGGTTAATATGTTTTGGAGTAGTGTTCATAAGCTTTCAATTGTGATTGTAATATGCTTAGTGTAGAAACTTATAATTTGCGTAGTCATGGTGGTACTAGCTTGAGTATCTTGCATGCAGTACAAGTGTAGAGTCTCCCTAACCTATGATGATTATATTCAAGATTTGTTCTAGGACAAATAATGTTTTAAGTGTGGGGTGGTGATGTTGAGTGTATTTCTGCATTCAGGTGTCACTATTTTAGCCTTTTTAGCCTTGTTTTGAGGATGATTCATGTGATATATGGCTTGATAATGATATAAATTTGAATATAAGTGTTAAACTATTTTTTTATAATGTTCAAAGTTAATTACAAACAAGTTTGTACCGAAAAGATTAATTTCGAGTTCAATCTTGGAAACTAGCATTACTAGCTTGAGCTAGGTGCCTGTATAGTTGATATTGTTGGATTATATTGTGTTTAATGTGTTTGTTTTAGTTTGTAATTATGATTGGAATAACTTTTTGGTAATGTGAAAGGTTCAATTTTATTAAGATTCAGCATACAAAGTTAAAGATCAATGCGAACTAGCCTAGGCTTAGCACTTGTTTTGATTCATCGGCATGGATGTAGTGTTGTTTGAAATTGCTAATTCGTGTGATGTGATTGTGTAGGAATCTTTGGGATCAGATTATGATGATATTTTTATGTTTAAAATTCTTGAAATCCATGGGAAAGACACCACAGGATAAGGGACTAAGATGGGAGACTCAAAACTTAGCCAAAATTCGAGAAGCAAGTTCAAGAGAGCCAAGAAAATCTCGAGGCGACGCCCTAGCCATTGCAGGGATATACATGAGGAGAAAACCTGGATGGATCTGGGATCTAGGTGAGGCCATACGCTGGATTTAGTGGGGCTCTACTTAGGGTGGCACCCTCTCCACTCCCAAGATAAATTATTGAACGTTTCCAACTCATACACGGGTTTGGCTTACCATAGGGTTATAAATACATGTTGTATCACATTTTTATATATATTCGATTTTTGGAGATTGAGGGGATTCTAAAACTTCATATTTAGGCTTTTGTTAATTTAATTTTGTTCATATTATGACTATGCATTGCTAAACACCCTTTTCCAGGGTTAAAGCCAAAGACATGAGTACTATTGTTTTGAATTAAGTTTTTAAAATTTTCTTATCATTATAGGTTGTGTGTTCATCTTTTATTTAACCATTTTAAGGATTAAGTCCCCTTAGAATACATCAATTGTCTACCTTTTATCTCGGGAGAGGGAATAGAGGATAGAACATGGAGATGAACAAAGTATGGTTTGTATTCTTTTATGAAATAAGAAATTCAAATAATATCTAGGAAAAGGATGTACTTAGATACCTTACTTGATTCAAACATAGGATGATAACTTAAAAAACTTAAGTGGACTATTATATCCCCGCTCAATGATGTATTTGTAAGGTTTAACTTAGGTAAAGGATTAGAGGTTGGGAGACCATGATATCATGCAATTAACCCTACAAATCAACAACTAAGATAAGCAAGCTAACAAATGAAGTTCAATAACATAGTAGGATTGCTCAAAGTTCTTTAACCATGGGTTTTCTCCTATTGATTGTTTCAAGATCTTCTCTCTAGTTATAAATTACAAACTCTCTTTTTGGTTACGTTTGCATCAACTGAATCTAAATTGTGAATTAACATAGAATTTTTGTTGAATCAAATCTCTGTGGGATCGATACTTGGATTTTATTAGGTCACTTTACTACTTGATGAGACTACGTACACTTGTGTGTGCGCTTAGGTGTTGTCAACCAACTTGTCCCAACATGCTATAAACACGTTTAAACCTTGGTTTTCCTTGAGTTCTTCATTATTCTCTTTTATATTTTCATATAAGAGGTAACTTTCTTGTCTCTTAATAGTAATATAATGCTTTATCTATTTTTGAAACAAGTTGATGTATGTAATTCATTGTAAAATAGATTATCATTATCATGCTTGTATGAGGGAGCCTTGAAAAAACCTAAAGTCATAATTTAGGGCCTTGTTTAGAGTTAAAATTCTAAGGTTAGGCCCTAACCGAAAGTTGAACTTGAATGAACAAAAGTAATTCCATGAGTTGAACTTGTTTGTTTTGTTTGAAAGTCCTAAGTTTTTCTTTTTTTTTTTATCAGCGTGTATACATTAGACTTTTTGGGGGTTCAATTAGGTTACAGAGGTGTGAAAAGTTAGGAAAATTTGAATTTTTCAATTTTTGTATTTTTCATTGATGTGTGAGATAATGCTAACATATTTGAGGCTTTTACCTAGAAATAATTATAATGTCTTAAGCAACTTTTGTCATTTCTGATTGCTTTCTCTTTGATAATTCAGGAAAGTTAAGATGCAAGAAAACCAAAGACAATAAGAGAAAAAGACATGAATTTGGAACAAATGGCCATAAAAGTGTAGTTGGCGACTTGTCTGATAAGTCATCAAATTTGTGATAAGTTATCAGAGTCATCATCAGCTGTAGACGGTGTAAGGAAGTTAGAGCAGAAGTATGACGACATCTCTAATAAGTTGTCACAATTTTGATAAGACATCGAGAATGCCGTCATTCTGAGGTAGTACATGATATTTGAAGTAAAAAAGTGACGACATTGTCTGATATGTCATCAAAGTCTTGATAAGTCATAGGATTACGATCAGCCTTAGGCAGTGGTCAGAAGCTGAGTTAAAGAAGTTACGATATTCCATGATAAGTCATCAGGTATTTGATAAGACTCCAAACTCATCATCAGCTGAAGAAATTAACATATCAAATACAGGGAGGAGTTGATGACTTGTCTGATAAGCCGTCAACCCCATGATAAGTCGTCATATGTTGTCATCACTTATGAGAGAAAATGTTATATTCTGTGATTTGATTCCTAATTTAGCTCCCGGTATTTAAGGGAAAGTTTTTAGGTTTTATAGGAGGCGGAAATTCATGTTGAACTTCATGACATTAATTCATTTTCTCTCTAGTTTTAGGGCTTAACATCTAGAACTTATTCTAAAGGCAAAGTTACCTCTTTTTGGGCCTCTTAACTTAGAATTTAATTTTCAACTCTGTGATTGGATTGTGGGAACTTCTTCTTGAATTTGGAAGAGAACAAACCTCAAACTTCATCTTTTGTAAGTTTAATTTCTTTGAATGATGAATACAATTGTTCCTATCTTTTTCTACATCATGTGGAACTAAAACCCACAAATGGGCTTGTGGGATCTATGATTATTCCTCCATGGATTTAATAGTTTGTTAGGGTGTGAGTAATTGTAGGGACATCTAGATAATTCCTTTGTAATGATAGTTATCTATTAGTTGCAAATAACAAATCCTGCCTTATGTTGATTTTCTCAAAATGAGAAAGAAACTAAAGGCAGTGAATTATCAACGAGGATTTGGGAAGGTTAAGTTCTCATCTAATGATTAATGTCGTAACAAGATTGATCAACTCGAGATAAAATCAGTATGAATAGAATATTTTCCTAAATTTGTGAGAATTAGGGAGTTCAACATCTAGGTAGGTTTAGAAACACTTAGATGGATTGTCGAAACTTATAATTTGGTGTTTCCCACAAGTCATGAGAATCCAGTGCTACAACTATCATTCAATGAGGGGTTAATAATCATAGTGATCACAACCCTAGTTTCTCTATATCATTGATTTGAAATATTGCAGTTTAAGCTTTGAGTTCTAAGGCAAATTGAAGTGTTAATAACTTTTTTTCAATCATGAACAAACCATCATTTAATATTTTCATATCATTTATTTGAATTTAACTTGTAGCTATGGTTTCAAATTAGTGTAATCGCCACTCACGTTGTTCCTCATGGATTCGCCCCCAACTCCAAAGTTGGGTAAATTTATTGATGGCGAGCTCCTTGCACTAAATTGATGTGTAAGTTGATCTTTATCATTCATCGCCTTTGACTATCCCTCACTTTTGTCAAAAACTAAAGTCTAGTTTTTTAGGTTTACATGGTACCTAAAGGAGCAAATAAGAAAGCAGTTGTTACTTCAAGAAAATGGGCAGCGTTTCCTGAGCTTATAAGTTTGGTGGAGGAGTATCTGAGACAGTATTATGTTGATGTTACAGTTTTAGAGACTCATAGAGTTACACGAGCACAAACTTGTCGGGCTGCTCAGACATCTATAAACCAACCGAGGATGAAGTTCGCGAGGATATCACCACCACATGCTCCTCCACCCCATGATGATGATGAGGAGGAGGAAGCATCCAATTCTTATGAGGACTTTTTGCAAGAGAAGTAATCAGCGGTGACTTAGTCTGAGTAGGGCAACACTACTCATATAAAGTAGATAAAAGTACCCATTCTAAGGAGGGTATAACATAGGCATCTTATATTGCACATCAGGCACCCACACCTACACGTGCCGCAGATGCACTTCCCAAAGAGGGACACCTGAGATTGTATATGGAAGTGATGAGATATATTTATAAGCTTGATCATATTATTTGTGAGCTAGGTAAGCCTATACAATGTATCTATGAGGAATGTAGAATAGACTTATTGGGGCTGCAGAGGTTACCACAACTGAGGGCAGTATTTGATTGCTATCGACTTGAGTGGATGCCTAGGCCACTCAGTTCCTATATCCCAGCCATGGTGTATGAGTTTTATGCATCTTGCAGAGCCACCTTAGTCCTTTCCTTATACCATAATCCAGCCATTATCAGATTTGCACGACAACCATAGCTTGATCACTTGCCTGATGGGTTAGAGTTAATGTTAGAGAGGAGACTATATGCAAAGTCATATTTAGCCCCAATTATATTATACCCGTATGTACAACAGAGTGCAACCACAAATTAAGGATCGCGTAGGATCTTCATATTATGATGGATGCTGAGCATAAGGCTGAGAGGCTTGAGATGGCTAGTTGGATAGCTGGTTATATTTCACCACAGCATGATGAGTCCCAATGGATTGAGGGGCCAACTGTGATTAAGAAGGGACTATTGACACTAGATTCCAAATTTTGGTGGCCATTGATTCAATATTGCTTAATTCCCAGGGCTTCAGATAATGCATTAATGTGGGAAGGAGCAACATTAGATGCTTTTTAAATGGCGGGTTATGATATTTATTTTGCTGCCATCCTCAGATATGAGCTACATGAGAGAGCTTTTAGAGAGGTGACTAACTTGCCATTTCCTTGATAATCTATAAAGTATTAGAGCTGCATGTTGACTTTCATACATGGATTAATGAGCTAGAGAGATGGATTACACCCCGATATATAAAGACAAGTGTTCAAGATTTAATTCAAATAAGGAAAAATTTTAATATCCTACGTATAGAGTTACGCTCTCTCACAGAGAGCCATGTAGCAGCTACTCCCACTATGATACCCCCTATTGTCGAAATATCACCTCAACATGAATCGAGATAGTATGAATTTTTTGCAGAGAATGATGAAGAGGTACAGGCAGTTAGGACTAAGGGAGGACACTTGCACGATTTGTATGATCCTATTATGACTGAGAAAGAGGCCCTTAAAAAGGATAGAAATGATTCTTTAGAGATAGCATTTGTAGATAGGCAGAGGCATGATGCTATAGTAGTGGGTGCATCATCCTGTAGTGAACCTCTACCACCACCATCTCTGCCAGGTTGTATACCCCATCTAAGGAGGCATTAGACTCGAGCAATTAGTGCATCCTAGATATGTTCTCACTTCCCTATCTTTTGTTTTGTTTTAATGCATTAAGGACAATGCACAGTTTTTAGTTGGGGGTGGGAATGTCATGCCACTGTGGGGTTCTGTTGACGTGCTTCTTTTCCTATTTGCCATGATATGATTTTATAACTAACATGTCTAGGATAATTATGTGTCGTATTGTATTTTTCTTCGTATTGTTTTGTTTTTCTATAATTAAGAGATTTTGAGTATTTAGGACAACAGTCAAATTTTGGATAATTTTTAATAACCCTTCAAATTTTTATGTTTTAGAAATACATAAGTGTGAAATTTGTGGATCTTGTTATGGCATTAGTATTTGGGACATGATAACCATTTGCTAACAATTACATGAACTGAATAGGTTGTAGTTGGTGATATTGACTCTATGTTATGTGAGAGTGAGATGGTACCTAGTTCCCTTTGGATGATAAATTTAGAACTTGCCTATTAGTCTTTCCTAGGTTAAAAGAGAGTCGGTTAGGAAAGGATCATAGGTCATTTTTTCTTTAAGTCTACTTTGAGCCTTAATGACCTTCAATGTGTGAATTATATCCCTTGATCTTTATTTTTGAGCCTTTTATCCTATTGTTCTTGTTTCACCTATTCTCCTTCCTATTTGTATTACAATAAACCTATTTTAGCCCTGGTCCTCATTAAAAATTGAGCACCTCAACTCAAGCAAAAGCCTAAGTTGAGAGTGGCTATCATAGCGGTGCATAGTGCAAAATAGGCATAAAGAAGGGTAAAATAAGAAAAAAATTAGTAGTGCTGGGTGTGGTAGAAAACAAAAAGAAAAAGAAAAAAAAGAAAAATTGTGAAAAAGAAAAGACCACACCTAACCTGAATGTGCATTTAAGAATAAAAGGGAAAATAAGGGAGGAATAAGAAGGAAATTGGCTAGTAAGTGATACCTAAAATTAGTGTATTTCCATGGAGGCTTAGTCACTTTAAATGTCCATATATATCAAAACAGTCCCCAAGCCTACATTACAAGCCTAGAAAAGTCCTATAGTGATCCTAACTTAACTATCTGAATGCTAAGGTAAAGAAAATAAGGGTTGCCTATGGTATTTGACACGCATTGACTGGAACTTCTTTATTGAGTATGAGTGTCTCTTGACTGTCCCTGCATTGACATATTTTACAGCATGTGAGTGAGTGGGACATTTTTGTTATGAGGGTACTTGAGTCATATTTCTAGCTATTTACTTGTTTTAGGTATTGTAACTTGCATATATGAGTGGTTATCTGTTGCTAATGTAATTTCCAACCCTTGATCCCATTGTGTCACACTATTGTGCTTCATGTTCATACACAGTTGGTTTTGAAAAAAGATAAGGGAGGGGATGTTGTGATTAAACTCAATGTGATCACTGTTAGCCTTGAGTATCTTAGATTCTCTTAGTTAAGCAACATTTTAGTTTTTTTGTGTTTTTATTTCTTGAGGACATGCAATATTCAAAGTTGAGGGTGTTGATATGCTTTAGAAATGTAGCACATTTGACGCTTAAAACAAACAAAATGTAACACCCCATATTTTCCTAGCATAATCTAAGTCATAGTACATGAGTATTCACATATGAAATTTCTAAAATGCTCATTATTTTTCAGTTTAGAGCCTTCCATTGCGTAGGAAATTCAATTAGCTTTTCAATGATATAAAATTCATCCAAATCCGATAACTGGGTAAGAAATTATGGCGATTTTAAGTTTCAGTCGTTAAACACCATCATTTTAACTCTCTACGCATTGCGTAGGCATCCCCAATGATAATTGTAAATTTCCAGTGTGACTCCACAATTATGGCTCATCGCAGAACAGGAAAAATTTCTATTTGTCATTTTCCAGTGTGTTTTCGCGATGCTGGCGTGTCGCGAAGGTGGCCAAAATAGCATCCAAAGCTATACCACGGTGGCACCACATCGCGACATTTTTCTAGGTCCCAGTTGTCCATTTTCCAGTGGCTTGGCACGATAATGGCGCATCGCGCCGAGGACAAAAATCTGGTTTCTCAGTTTTCAACTTTCGTTTTTAAATTCGTCCAAGGGTAATTGGGTCTTTTTCCATGACCCTAATTAACCTAAAATACAAAATTTAAACCCTAAACACCCTAAGTAGTTATCATTATTCAATTCTTCTTCAAAATTAAAGATCCCATTTTCAAGAACAAGAAACACTAGCTCTCAAATTCAAGGCAATTCCTTAAGAACTCTCCATCAATTCTTTCAAATTCATTAACCCAGGTATGTTAGATGTTCATCTATGTATTCATTTCTTCCATGGATCTCAAGTAATCTTTTTAATTATAAGTTTATGATCTTTTCAAGTTATTTGATTTTTAAATCATGATTTCATCCATTAATCTCCATGAACTTTGATTTAATTCCATGTTTTAATGAAGTTATTGCTGTTATTCAATTCCTCATGTTTTACTATTATCATTTGTTGAATTAAATCATGACTTAGTGTTTACCATGATAATTTCATGTAAATTATGCAAGTCCTTTAGTAATTCTATGATTATTTTAAACCATGAACTATAAGTATTTGATAAAATGCCTACAAGAGCAATTGATTTAAGAAGAGTCTTCATGCTATGTCCTTCAATGTTTTAATGTCATGCTACTACTATTATTTTGAGTCCTGGGGGTATTGAATACCTGAAATTGCAGCTTTTTTTAATGTTGTCTCAATATCTTGAAAATAACTTTAGATTATATCATGAACATTATAAGAACAGTCAGTTAAACTGAAAATAGTTTAGCATTTTAGTGTCATTCAGTTGGGAGTAGGATTTAGCACCGAGCGAGTGTAGGGATGGTAGCTTCCGTGTCAGATAGGCAGAGTTGTTAGTAGCAATCCCTATACTTTAGAACTACATAGCCAGCATAGGATATGAGTAGTCACCCGGCAGATTAGGCTTGACTATCTCGCAGGGGTTACCCATAAGTTCAGGGTTGACACCCTTAGTCCTTTGGACATGATATCAGTTTAGTGTATCCACATAGCCAGCATTAGTACCTATGGCATAGTATTGACACCCTTCCAACTAGGGTTACAGGTTGGACCCCGATTAGCTTAAATTGGGGAATGTCGGTTAGATGATACCTCCCATAGTCTCAGATATAGTCTCAATTATAGTTCCTAATTAGTTCTTCAGTCTTAGTATTGTTTGACCAAAGCGTACAAATTTCAATTAATTTCAGTATTTTAGTTTATAGATTTCACTTAGTTCATGCCATATGCTTGGTCATGCATCCTCAGTGTCTACAAATTTTCATGTATGTTCAGTATCTACAGATTTTATGCTCTCTATTCTGTATCCCATGCTTTGCATGTATATTCAGATAGATCATTACTCCTATTCATTAAACCTTGCATGTTAACCTACCTTTTTTAGCATACCAGTATATTCAAAGTACTGATCGCATACCTTTCTTTTGCGCTATGATGTCTCATATCATAGGTGCTAATGCTAAGTTCCTGGATTGTACTTAGTCCCTCAGAATCTCAGCAGTACAATAGCAGTGGTGATTCCTTATCACCCGAGGACATGCTATCTTATTTCATGACTTTATTTCAGTAGTTAGTGGAGTTAGTAGGGGGCTTTCCCATCAACTCTCAGTCAGTCATTCTTAGAGGCTTTTCTGACATTACATTCAGTTAGTTGTTCAGTTTATTAGTACTTAATCAGTTTTAGATAGTTATTTTTCAAGATTTATATTTTAGTTTGAATTCAAATATTTAAAACCTTATGGTACTTCAGTTATTTTTTCATAATTCATGATTATATTATCCAGTGCTCACAGAAGGTACCAGCTCATAGGTTAGATTGTAGTCCCTCGAGACTGTAAGCACTGTATAATGACTAGGGGGTAGTCTGGGGTCATCTCAGGCCATTAAAAACATGGTATCAGAGCCAGATTTTAAAGTGTCCTAGGAAGTTTGAAAGCAGCGTCGTGTAGAGTCTTGGGTATGGGTGTGTAGCGCTCCACACTTATGGAAGAGAGGCTATAAGGAATTTAGAAAAAAAAGGATTCCCTTCTTTTAGTATTCATGTCGTACGAGTGAGCATGAGATCAAGTTAAACTCTCTATCTAATCCATTTTCTCCTTCCATTTATAGAACATGCCTCCAAAGAAGAACAGAAGAAGAATAGGAACTCAGCCAGCCCCTCAGCCTGTCCAGGCAGATCCTCTGGAAGAACATGTTTCCCACATAAAATTCAGGGCTATGTTCACTTCTTTAGTAAACTCTGTAGCAACACAGAATGACCAACCAACCATTGTTTCAGCCAACCCAGTGGACAATACTGTTGCAGCCATAATTTCAAATTTCACCTAGATGAATCCTCTTTGTCTCACGAGATCCAAGTCTGAAGAGGATCCACATAAATACTTAGATATAGTTTAGAAGGTCACGGATGCTATGAGGGTCACATCTAGTTAGAGTGGCGAGTTGGTTGCATATCAATTATAAGATGTAGCCCATACTTGGTTTAAGTAGTGGAAAGTTGATAGAGGTACTAATGCAGGGCCTATAGAATGGGAAGAGTTTGCCAAGACTTTCTTAGAAAGATTCTTTCCATTGGAGTTAAGGGAGGCCAAGGTATTAGAATTTATTAATTTGAGGAAAGACAGCATGAGTGTGGGAGATTATTCTCTCAAGTTCACTCAGTTAGCTAGTTATGCTCCTCATGTGGTAGCTAACAGTAGGTCCAAGATGAGTAAATTTGTGTCTAGCGTGTCTGATAGTGTGGTACAAGAGTGTAGGAATGTAATGTTGATTTGTAAGATGGACTTATCTAGACTGATTGTCCATGCTCAACAGATTGAGGAGAAAAAAATTAAGGAGAGCGAGAGGGAAAATAAGAGAGCTAGGATCAGTAGTTTTAATTTCAATCAACCAAAGTCTGAAGGTGGTAACCATCCTTAGCTTCATTAGAGGTCTTCAGCCCAAGTACCTTCTTCAGCCAGTGCCTCAGTACCTAAATTCAAAAACGACAATAGGGATATGGCATCAAGCTTTAAGTCCCAGGTCAGTGTTAGCATTGCTCGTACCAATCCTTTATGTCAGAAGTATGGAAAACACCATCACGGTGAGTGTAGAGCCGATAGTGATGTGTACTTCGGGTGTGGCATAACAGGCCATCCGATTTGAGAGTGTCGGGTAGTTGCTCAGAAAGGTAGGGATGCGCGCCAATAGGGCCAGTCCTATCAGTTGTCAGTTCCATTCGGCCGCCCAACTCAGCAGGGTGCCACTTCCAGTGCTACCAGTAGTGAGCGTCTGAACAGATTATATGCTCTTCAGTCCTGCCAAGATCATAAAAAATCCTCTGACGTAGTTACTGGTATGTTTTAGGTCTTTCATTTACATGTTTATGCTTTCCTAGACCCTGGATCTTCTCTTTATTTTGTAACTCCATATATAGCTATCAATTTCAGAGCAATTCTGAAACTATAGCAGAGCCCTTTTCAATGTCTACCCTAGTAGGTATTTCCATTATAGCTAGATAGGTATATAGGAACTGTACAATCACAATATCTCAAAAAGTTACCTTAGTTGATCTCATTATGTTTGAGATGATGGATTTTGACGTTATTCTCAGCATGGATTGGCTCCACTCATGCTATGCCTTAGTTCATTGTAGAAATAAAATAGTTCATTTTTAGTTTCCAAATGAACTAGTCCTTGAATGGAGGGGTAGTACCACAGCTCTTAGGGGTCAGCTAATTTCGTAACTTAGAGCCAGTAAGATGATATAAAAGAGGTGTATTTACTATCTAGTGAGAGTCAAAGACTCTAAATCAGAAAATCCTACTCTTAAGTCAGTCCTAGTAGTAAAAGAATTCTCAGATGTGTTTCCTAAAAATCCTCCCGGAGTCCCTCCCAAAAGGGAAATCAAATTTGAAATAGACTTTCTCCGAGAAACTCAGCGTATATCTATTCCGCTATATAGAATGGCTTCATCTGAACTCAAAGAGTTGAAAGAATAGTTAAAGGATCTCCTAGAGAAAGGATTCATCAGACCCAACATCTCCCTGTGGGTTGCACCTATACTATTTGTGCGTAAGAAAGATGGTTGTCTCAGAATATGCATAGACTACCGTCAGTTGAACAAGGTCACAGTCAAGAATAAATACCCACTTCCTAGAATCAATGATTTGTTTGACCAAATTCAAGGTTCTAGTTACTTTCCAAGATAGACCTCAGATAAGGCTATCATCAGCTTAGGGTCAGAGAATATGATATTTCAAAAATAACTTTCAGAACTCGGTATGGTCACTTCGAATTTCTAGTCATGTCCTTTGGTCTTACAAATGCTGCGGCAGCCTTTATGGACTTGATGAACTGAGTATTGAAGCAGTACTTGGACATATTTGTTATAGTCTTTATTAATGACATTCTTGTCTATTCTTGTAGTGAAAATGAACATGTAGACAACTTTAGAGTAGTGCTTCAAACTTTTAGAACCCATTATTTGTTCGCGAAATTCAGTAAGTGTGAATTTTGGCTAAGATAAGTAGCATTCCTTGATCATATTATATCCGGGGATGGTATTAGATTTGATCCTCAAAAGATTAAGCGATGAGAAATAGGCCTAGACCCATCTCTCCGTCAAATATCAGGAGTTTCTTGAGTTTAGCTGGCTATTAACATCGGTTTATTGAAGGGTTTTCTTCTATTGCATCCCCCTTGTCCAGATTGACTCAGGAGAAAGTTAAGTTTCAGTGGTCAGATTCCTGCAAGAAGAGTTTTCAGGAATTGAAGACTGGACTCACCTCAGCCTCAGTTCTTACTCTACCAGATAGTTTTGATGGGTTTGTTGTGTACTATGATGCATCCAGAGTAGTATTGGGTTGAGTCCTCATGAAGAGAGGTAAGGTCATAGCCTACGCCTCCAGACAACTTAAGCCTCATTAGAAGAATTATCTAATTCATGATCTTGAGCTAGCATCAGTAGTATTCACCTTCAATATTTGGAGGCATTACTTGTGTGGGGTGCATGTAGATGTGTTCATAGATTACAAAAGCTTTCAATATCTATTCTCTCAGAAAGATTTGAATTTGTATCAGAGAAGATGGTTAGAGTTATTTAAGGATTATGACATGAGCATTTTATATCATTTGGGCAAGGCCAATGTAGTGGTTGATGCTTTCTATGGAATGTTTATAGGTAGTATAGCTAATGTTGAGGATGGTAAGAAGAAGTTAGCTCAAGAAGTTCATCAGCTTGCCCAACTAGGTGTCTGTTTACTTGATTCAGCAGAAGGTAGTGTATGGTGCTGAAAGATTCAGTCAGAGATATGAAAGTAGAGGTTTTCTCCCAAGGGGGTAATGGTGTTTTGCGTTGTCAGGGTAGATTGTGTGTGCCTGGTGTAGATGAGTTGAGGCAATGAATTCTTGCAGAAATGCATATTGTACATTACTCTATTCATCTAGGGGCCACTAAGATGTACCGTAATTTATGGTAGATCTATTGGTGGAGTGGGATGAAGAGAGATATTGCAGAGTTTGTAGCTAAGTGCTCTATATGCTAACAAGTTCAGATTGAGCACCAGAAGCCTAGTAGGTCCATGCAGGAGTTCATTATTCCCATGTGGAAATGAGAAGAAGTGAACATAGACTTTGTGACAGGTTTGCCTCGAACCCATCATCAGTATGACTCTAGCTGGTTAAATGTAGACAAGATGACCAAATCAGCTCATTTCTTGCAAGTCCATACCTTTTACTCAACTGAGGGCTATGCCAATCTCTATCTTAGAGAGTTGGTTAGGTTGCATGGTTTTTCCTTATCTATCATCACAAATAGAGGTACCCAGTTTACCTCTCAGTTCTGGAAAGCGTTCCCAAGGGGTCTTGGTACCCAAGTCCACCTCAGTACAACCTTTTACCCTTAGACAGATGGTCAAGTAGAAAGGACCATTTAGACTCTTGTGGATATGCTAAGAGTATCCATTGTTGATTCTAAAGGTAGTTGGGATGACCATTTGCCTTTGATTGAATTCGCATACAATAACAACTATCATTTAAGTATCAGTATGGTTCCGTTTGAGGCTCTCTATGATAGGAGATGTTGATCTCCAATTGGTTAGTTTAAAGTAGGTGAGGCTGCAGTAGTAGGGCCTAACTTAGTGTTTGATGCTTTGGAAAAGGTTCAGTTGATCAGAAAAAGACCTAAGGCTTCCCAGAGCCGATAGAAATCATATGCAGATATGAGGAGAAAGAATTTTGAGTTTGAGGTCAGTGATCTTGTGTTCTTGAAAATCTCTCCCTTAAAGGGAGTGAAGAGATTTTGCAAGAAAGGGAAACCCAGTCCCTGATATATCGATCCCTTCAAAATTCTCAGTCGTTTTGGAAGGTAGCTTAAGAGCTAGAGTTGCCTTTGGATTTGGCCTCAGTACACCCAGTATTCCATGTCTCATTGTTGAAAAAGAGTATCGGTGATCCTACTGAAGGTGTTCCCTTAGAAAGTATAGATATTTAGAACAGTCTTTCCTTTGAGAAAGTTCTAGTCCAAATTCTTGATCATCAATTCATAGACTAAGGAACAAAGAAGTTCCATTAGTCAAAGTTCTTTGGCAGAATCAGTCTGTTAAGGGAGCAACTTGGGAAGCGGAATCAGATATGTGGGCCAAGCACTCTCATCTTTTCTCTGCAAATCCAAATTCATTGTAAAGTGCTGAATCTTCTTAAGATTTTTCTCTATCATGCTCAATTTCTATTGCACATCATGTTCATATTAGTTGTGAATTCATGAATCAGCTCATTCTTACATTCCGTGCACTAGACATGCATATTTAGTGTGTAAGCTCAGTCTATCAGTCCTTCAGCTTAACCAATTTTATTCGGGGATGAATGATCCCAACGGGGAGATATTGTACCCCCCTCCCCCCCCCCCGTATTTCCCTAGCTTAATATAAGTCCTAGTGCATGAGTATTCATATATAAAATTTCTTAAATACTCATTATTTTTCAGTTTAGAGTCTGCCATTGCATAGAAAATTCGATCAACTTTCCAAAGATATAAAATTCATCCAAATTCGATAACCGAGTAAGAAGTTATGCTGATTTTAAGTTTCAGTCATTAAACACCATCATTTTAACCCTATACGCATTGACTAGGAAGCCAAAATGACAATTATCAATTTCCATTGTGATTCCGTGATCATGGTGTATCGTGGAGCAGCACAAATTTCCATTTTTCAATTTCCAATAGGTTTCTGCAATGTTGGCACATCGCGGAGGTGGCCAAAATGGCATCCAAAGCTTTACCGCAATGGCACCACGTCACGACATTTGTCCATGTCCTAGTTATCGATTTTATAGTGGCTTGGCACGATAGTGGCGGGTCGTACCAAGGCCAATAATCGGGTTTTTTAGTTTTCAGCTTCCATTTTACCTAATTAACCTAAAACACAAAATTTAACCCCTAAACACCCTAAGTAGTCATCATTATTCAATTCTTCTTCAAAATTAAAGATTCTCTTTTTAAGAACAAGAAACCCCAACTCTCAAATTCAAGGCAATTCCTCAAGAACTCTCCATCAATCCTTTCAAATTCATTAACCCAGGTATGTTAGATGTTCATCTATGGATTCCTTTCATCCATGGAGCTCAAGTAACCTTTTTAATTATAAATTTATAATCTTTTCAAGTTATTTGATTTTTAAATGATTTCATCCATTAAAATCCATGAACTTTGATTTAATACCATGTTTTAATGAAGTTATTATTGTTATTCGATTCCTCATGTTTTAGTGTTATCATTTGTTGAATTAAATCATGACTTAGTGTTTACCATGATAATTTCATGTCAATTATTACATTCCTTTAGTAATTCTATGATTATTTTAAACTATGAACTATAAGTGTTTGATAAAATGCCTACAAGAGCAATTTATTTAAGAAGAGTCTTCATGCTATGTCCTTCAATGTTTTAGTGTCATGCTACTGCTATTGTTTTGAGTCCTTGGGGTATTGAATATCCGAAGCTATAGCAGTTTATTTAATGTTGTCTCGGTATCTTCAGAATAACTTTATATTATATCATGAGCATTATCAGAATAGTCAGTTAAACTCAGAATAGTTTAGCATTTCAGTGTCATTCAATTGGGAGTAGGATTTAGCACCAAGAGAGTGTAGGGATGGCGTCTTCCCCGTCAGATAGGTAAAGTCATTAGTAGCAGTCCCTATACTCCAGTACTATGTACCCATCATAGGATATGAGTAGTCACCCTCCAGATTAGGCTTGACTATCTCCCAGGGGTCGCCCGTAAGTACAAGCTTGACTACCTTAGTCCTTTGGATATGATATCAGTTTAGTGGATCCACACATCCAACATTAGTACCTGTGGTACAGTATTAACACCCTTCCAACTGGGGTTACAGGTTGGACCCCGATTAGCTTAAATTGGGGAATATCGGTTAGATGATACCTCCCACAGTCTAAGAAATAGTCTCAGTTATAGTTCCAGTTCAGTTCTTTAGTCTTAGTATTGTTTGTCCAAAGCGTACAAATTTCAGTATTTTAGTTTACATATTTTACTCAGTTTATGTCTAATGCTTGGTCATGCATCCTTAGTGTCTATAGATTTTCATGCATGTTCAGTATCTATAGATTTCATGCTCTCTATTTTGTATCCCATTCTTTACATGTATGTTCAGATAGATCATTACTCCTATTCATTAAACCTTGTATGTTATCCTACCTCGTTTAGCATACCAGTACATTCAAAGTACTGATCGCATACCTTTCTTTTGTGCTATGATGTCTCATATCATAGGTGTTGATGCTCAGCTCTCGGATCACACTTACTCCCTTAGATTCTCAGCAGTACAGTAGCATGGGTGAGTCCTCATCACCCAAGAATAGGCTATCTTATTTAATGTCTTTATTTCAGTAGTCAGTGGAGTTAGTTAGGGGATTTTCCCATCAACTATCAGTCAGTTAGTCTTAGAGGCTTTTCAGGCATTACAGTCAGTTAGTTGTTCAGTTTATCAGCACTTACGCAGATTCAAACAATCATTTTCCTAGATTTATATTTCAATTTAAATTCAGATATTTTAAACCTTATGGCACTTCATTTATTCTTCCGCTATTTATGATTATATTATCCAGTGCTCACAGAAGGTACCAGCTCATGGGTTAGCTTATGGTCCCTAGGACTGTAAGCATCTTACAACAACTAGGGGGTAGTCTCAGGTTGTTACTGAAAATTGCAAGTTTCTGAGGCCTTTTAGTTAGATATGATCCATTTTGAGTATGTTTTGCAGGAAACCATGATTTTAAATCCAAGTTCGTGAAAAGGGTGAAAAAGGTATTTTTTTTGCCACTTTTGGAGCGATTATGGATGATTGGGAGTTTTCTAATTTAATCGTGATCAATGCATGTTTGATATTAAAAGTAGAGCCAAAAGACTGACTCCCGGCACCTACTAAGTCAACCTACGAACCACATATTGACCTATGGGCCACAGGTAGATAAAGCGGGTACTAGAAAGTCCAAAATCCTGAGAGTCAACTTGTAGGAAAATTCCCATCTGGGACCTGCGGTTTGTACCTGCACCTAAGGAAGACTACAGCTACAACCCGTGATCAGCACCAAACCTAAGGTACAGGGAGCGGGCGGCCACCAACCCTGATTTCTCCTATTCTATTCGAGCTTAATTTTTAGGGTTTTTTTAACTATAAATACACTTTATGTACTTTTTATTAGAGGTTGGACACTTTTATCACTTAGAAACATATTTTAATTTTAATATCCATTTTTGATCATGGGATTTCATTGCATTTTCTTTGCTTGATTATTCTGTTTATAGTTGTGGGTTTCTTCCATCTTAACATTGTGATTTCATCTTTGCGTGGCAAAAACCCATAGCTAGGGTTTTGGAAAACCTAGAAGATTGATAAAGTAGGGAAAGTGCGATTGTTGATAGGAAACCAATACCTATGGCATGCATTGATTTAACTTTGATATGATTGATTTCTTAATGGGTGCACACATTAGGATCCCGCCTAGATATTATGACTTGCTCTAACAAAAGGGTAGTAACTAGGAAAAGATAAAGATAACAGTAATTTGGGGAGTTAATAACCTATCCGTTGCACCACAGCGGTATAACAAATGACTATTAGCCTTCATCTAATAACTTGAGACTCTAAAGGTGATAGTTACCACCGACCAGGGTAAGGGTTTGTGACACGAAATCCTGAGACTCAATAGGTAAATGGCGAAATTCTCTTGCTCATCCAAAAGACTATAGGAGGTACATAAATTATCGGGTATGCATGAAGGGTATTGAGTTGGTTCAACAATAAACATAAAACTATAGAGTTGAGATGCCAGGGAAATGCACAATCCTAGTGTTCACTTAGGACTGATTTTCAACTAAGTTAATACCATTATGTTTTCGAGACTACGATAAGCAAATCACCCTATTTACTTTCTTGTTTTGCCTATAGACTGTAACTACAAAGATCTATCAAACCATGTTCCTTTGGGATTCAACCCTAACCTTAGTTGTGATACTATATCTTGACAACGATCATACCATCATCCAAAAAGAGGTATTGCTTGGACGTCATCAACTTTCTTGGATTCAAAATTATAAATATTTATTTGTGATTTTCTTTTGTTTCTTATGTTAGGCTGATTTTAATTTTATTTGTTTGTCATTATGGCATCTTGGAATCAATATGTGTTTGGTGGTTGCAAATCTTATTTTGATGATCTATGTCCATATTATGGTGGACCCCACTTTTGGCATAATTATAAACATGTTCCCTAGAAAAAGGTGTGTGCACCTTCTCGATCCTATTTGGAGCATGATTCTTCTTTATGTGGTGGTCAAGATAGACTTTAGAGTGATAGTCTAAATTCCCCTCTCCCTAGTTATGCTGACAAAAATGCTAGTTCTTCTTAAGAGTTTGATAGGTCTCATGGTGTGATAAAGTAAGAACAATATGCCGAATACAATGGTGCTGAAGAAATACTTTTCACTCTCTTGGATCGAGTGACTATATTAGAGGATGACGTGCATCTCTTGCATCAATCCATGGCAGCATTTGGAAAGAAAAGTGATAAAAAAAAAAAAAATGGGTGAGAAGGCCTATCTTTTAAGTAGCATGGATATACCCAATCTTCAAAATAAGGTAGATAAGGAAAAGGTATCAAGCCATGTGGTTGATGGTCGGCTTGATATAGAAGAATTCTCGGTGGCTTGCCAACCAACCAAACAAAAAATAATGAAGGATGCCAAAATAAATAATCGATACAAAAGTTGAAAGAAAAAGCCAAACAAATACTTTGTAAAGACTCTAGTTCATGTCGGGGTAAGAGTGTCAACAAGAATGCAACTCCAAAATTAGGAATATGACCTCATTACAACCACCTTTTGATATTAAGTTTGGTGTATGTGATGAAAGTCAAACCACCCAAGAAAATAATGAACGTTGAAGATGAGGAGTAAGATTCTTACATTTTGGAGTTTTTCATTCCAAAATGGCAAAATTGCGTCCTTCACATGAAGGCTAATAAGTGAAAAATCCAATGTTTGACAAGTGATTTTTTGATGTTCTCACCAATACACAATGAGCCTATTCAGATGTTTGATGTGAAGTTGGATAAAAGGTTCAAGTCTTCAAAGTGTCTAGATAGAATATATATCGTTGTGACCTTACTTTTACCTAAAGTACCTCGAAGATGTATTGATCAAATGTTGGGTAAAATATTTAAATCTTCTAAATGGAGATATAAATGATGGTCAAAAGATGTCGTACCACGACTTTAACTAAGGCGCTTCTTTTGATACAACCCAACGAAATTTTCTTGATGTTTTCTAATGTTTTTGATTAAATTTTCAGCTTGTTTTTGGGTGTTTTCAGGTTATAGCATAAGTTGGAAAGGGTATCTCAAGAATGAAATCCCGAATAAGTATATTGGGATTTCATTTTTGTCATTTTCCTCTCTTAAACAAGCTCACAAGGTATGATCCTTAGTTAAATTCTCCTTAAAATACAAATGATGATCACATTTCATGATTTCTTTTGGTTTAAATTTATTTCATTTGTGCTTAATTTGGTTGAATGTGGTAGTTGGGAGGAGAATTTTTGAATGTGTGCCTTGTTTCATATACACAATTGCAAAGTTCTCGCTTTTATGCTCTAGTGCACACTATGTGTTTGACGAAACACCCACTTGTATTTTGTTTATTTAATTAAGTGGTGAGTCATTTAATTAGGTTAGTATGATTACAAATGGTGTGTTTGGTGATTAATTGGTGCATTAAGCTTGTTGACACATGTTTGTTATTCTATTTTTCAAGATCTTACCTTTCATTTGGACCACGTATTTGTTAAACTATCAATAAGAGATGAACATCTTATGTTCTTGTAAAGGTTAATGTGAACTTTCTTGGGGCATTATATGATAACTTTTGGAGCATAGTTTGAGTCCAATTGGTTTTAAATATTGAATAACCGATGGTTTTTTGTAGAAATTATTGATGAATATTGCGACCATGGTTTGATCGATTGATATGCTTATCATAGCCTCCCTAAGTGAAGTCTAAGTAGCCTGAGAGACATGAATGTTTGCCTTAACCTTGATAGATTGGGTGACACCATTCTTAACTGTATAGGGTCGTTTGTGTTTCTATTGGTACCATAAGTGTTTTATGAGCTAAATAGGCTATATATGAAGTTGTGAGGAAAGAATCCCATGAAGTGTAATGATAATGTTGCCTTGCATTCACATATGTTTTTCTTTAATTTTTTAGGAAGAGACAAAAGTTTTAAAATACTTTCAAAATGTTATTAGCAAGAAATGAAATGATTTTGAGAAAAACTAAAAGTATAGTTTGATTTTTAAAAAAGATTAATGATGTTTTCAGCTTTCTTTTGAGTTAGACCATTTAATTCAATTATTGTCTCTCTCTTTACAACGATGAGTCCTCGACTTGGAGTAACTTATTAAGCTCAAATTGCTCAAATTTGTTGGCAGATTTACCTTTTGCTCTATAAGTACGATGCCATGTGTGGTGAGATTTTTGAATTAATTTTTGTACATAAGTGTAATATTAAACTTTCCTCGAGTGTGCTCTAAGTGAAATCCTTGATGATCTCGGTTTGGAGGATGACCCGAGGCTATTTTTGACACGTTACATAGCCAAATTCCCACCTTAATATTGTTCCCTAGTTAACCCCTTTGAGACTTTTTGCCTATCTTGCTTTCTAATTATAATGATAACCTTTCAAAAGAACCTAAACCCTTTTTAAAATTTCTTTTTGCACTTAACCTTCTTTGATGCATTTCATGATTTGAAGTAATGAAATATAGGTGAAATCCTATATTTGGAGGGTTTGGGTAGTTCAGAGAATAATATAAGGATAGTTCAAAATCCAATATTGGGAGGAGGGAGAATGTGATGTGCTAAGATGATCCAAGAAAGGTGTATGTAAGGTTGTTAAATCTTGTGCTTAAAAGACAAGAGAGATGCTTGATGATAAAGTTAAATAGCCTAGCATATATAACTTGAAGAGAAATTAGATGAATGAGGGGCTAAGAAGGGATTTAAGTTAGAAAGTCTCTTGAAAAAGTCAAAGAAATGAAGAAAGAAATATGGTGGATTTAAATTGTTTAGTAAATGCTAATAAAAAAGATAAGGAAATATGGGGAAAGATTTGAAGGAAATAAGGTGGATAGTTTGAAAATAATATGGTAGAAAGGGTTGAGTGATTACATTAAAGGAGGTCTTTTAGTCACCCGATCTATATATATTCCTTCCCACACCTTAATCCTTCATCGTAATCCAAAAGATCATGGTGATTCCAAACTAGGTAAGTCTACATTAATGGCAAAAGAAACATAGGGCAAGCCTATGGTTCTACTCATTGTGCTTGAATTTCTTTGCGAGACTGAGTATGAATTCTTTTATGATTTTAGATACTTTAGAGATTTCAATGTCTTGTGATTATGGAGCTAACTCTTACTTATTAGTGGCATCGATACTTTTGGGTAGATGGTGAAGTCTTATGACTGGTTTGGGTAAATGAGTAACGTAAGTTGTACTGTGAATATTGAGACAATATTTGAAGATTTTATGTTTTCTCTTAAGATGCGTTGTTGATTCACAAGGTTATTTTGATAAATGATAACACTCAAATTACATGTCAATTTAAGTTCAAGCCAGTCGTTATCAATATATTTACCCAACTTTTGAGTCAAGGTCAAATCCATGAGGAACAATGTGAGTGGCTATCAAATTAGCCCAAAACAATGATATTTCTTAAATTCAAACCTAGAGTATAAGAAGATAAAATTGGGGGGTTTGGAAAATATCACAACTAATATTTCTTTTTGGAGTTTTCAATTATTAATTCTGTGCTACGAACAATTAGAGTCTAATCAATTAAGCACGGATCTTGGGATTATACTTTCCTAGGGGCAACTTATGCATGGGTGTGTTATGACTTGATGCAAATTCTAAATGTTAGTAACGTGGTAGGATATGTTAGAAATTCTTGAAGCTATTTTGTCAACAAAAACTCAAGGGTGCCACTCATTAACCCTTTCGAGCACCTAATGAGTGCGTCAACAAAAGCTACCTAATACCTTAATTAGACACCCCTATTTCTAGGATGGTGCCCTAAGTATAGTCAACCTCATAATCACCAATATTTCTAAGATAGTGAAAATTAGCAAACTAAACCCAATAATTATCTAATATTGCATAGGTTTCCATATACCTCTTTCAAGGATGATGAAGGTTCCTAAAGTTCACCTAAACCCCACTTTAAATAATGGCTTGAGCTTTTACAAGCTTTGGATTTTCATCCATCAAACCCATTTGGGTGTTTGGTGCTTTATCCCACAAATCCCAACCAATTTACTTAAGAAATAGTAGAACCAAAAATCACAAACTATTAAATGCTCAAATAAATCACATCCCATACATATTTACACCCTAATCTAGCATAATCCCAAGATAAAGAACTAGATACACATAGAAATAGTAAGAAAGATATACCCAATAACCTCCATTGATTAGATCTACGAAAGACTAAATTAATGTTACTTCAAACTTTTAATATCCACAAATCTTCAATGGGAGTTAGCTAATCCTTCATGTGGAAGCTACTCCAACATATTCTTCAGCCAAAATTAATACAATATTTTCTTCTCTAAGTATGGAGGCTAAGAACTATAACAATGTTCAATAATTGAGAATTAAAGATATGAATAATGTGCGAATGATAGGGTTCGAGTTTTCTTTAGGGAAAAATTAGGAACAACTGTGTACATTTACGACTTTTCCTATAGGCCTATTTTTCTGCTAGGCCACGATCATGTCAGTTCTATCGCGATCGCACCTACTACGACTGTGGTTAATTTTACGTTATAGTGGTATCTTAACCATATTGATTTACCATGATTGCGGTCCTCAAACCACGATTGCGGTAACTGAGGCTATGTCTTCTTCAAGTTTTCAGCTGCACTTCTTTGCTTCCTTTTGATCCTTTCTAGATTCTATCCCTATCTTTCTATCTCATCATCAATGTGCCTATAAAATGCAGATATTAGTGCATTTAATCACAATAATGTCTCATTTATTCCTTTATAAAATGGTAATGTGCACGAATGATCATTGAGAATGAGTGATAAAATCACTACTCATCAATACAAACTTTCATCCTTGCTTCATAAAGATGTGCTTATAGAAAAATTTTTGTTCAGCTGGTTTTATAGAATGTTTTGAAAGTCTTTGTAGAGCTTTGTTATCTTATTCCTTTAGGATAACTTTTTTCTGGGTGGATTTGATTTGAATACCCTATCTCATTGAATTATTCTTAGTTGCTTGAGGACAAGCAATAGTTTAAGTTTAGGGTTGTTGATGAGTAATAAATTTGCCAACTTTTTAGCACCTTTTTAGCCTAAATTATCATGCTTTTCTTTTATTTTTTTGTTAATTCCTTACTTAATGCTCATTTGTGTAAGTAAAAGTTAAAATAGGAAGATGAGAAAGAAAACTTGATAAAAATGAGCTAAGGAATAGGTGAAAAGGAAACAAAGTGAGCAAAAAGAATAAAAGTTAAATTAGAGGCCCAGAAATCAACCCTCAATTACCTTGATCGTGGACTGGGTTTGCGATCACTACTAGTGATTTAGTCAATCGAAGGGCGATCATGATATGTTTACCGAGATAGTGGGGGTGGCGAACACAATCAAGAGATAACGATCACGGTAGAGAGGAAAGGTTTCAAGGGCATTTTTGTAATATTTGAAAAATGTGGGATGAGGGCACAAATAGAGTTTTTTAGATCATTTTCACCAGTATTCATCCATCTTCAATTTATCATCTTTGGGGAACATTTTTGAAATTCACTATTGGGGGGGGGGGGGATTAATTGAAATTTTCTTCTGTGAGTCGACTACTGACTCCTCACCATCGACTCGACTACAAATAAAAACACTTGACAAACAAATTAAACTTAAATAGTTAAGAACGTAAATAATAAAATATAAAGTAAACCATACAAAGATTTTTCCTGGTTCGGCACACCAATCCAGTGCCTACGTCCAGTCCCCTTGGGTTTCAAGTTTCCTTTAGATTATTGAAACTTTTGTTCAAGTACAATGATGAGAAACAAGTTCTGAAGACTTTTTTTCCTTCAGATCTTGTGACACAGCTTCAGTTGATGTTACAAAGTTGACTCGATCCTACCCTTTATATGACAATTGCAAACTATAGTTACAAGCCTTGTTAGACTAAGATTGAGATACTTTAAAGTTTTTTCTTGAAGTTGCGTAAAAAGTGTCTATCTTCGGTGTTTATCTTTTAGAGTCTTTCGCTACTGCTCTTCATAAGGAAACCCAAGAGATTTATTCTCAATTAAGGATATAAATTGGTTCCTTGATTGAGGAATATAGACATGTATAATCTCCATATCAGATATATCCATATATAGCTTTGAATCACGTCCATATCAGATATGCCCATGATTTATATTTACTTTTTGATTTCGATGCCTAGCCAATGTACTTGTGATCATATCTTCTTGATTGATTCGGTCTGCCGTGAATCTGGGGATTGCAACCATGATTGTGGAAAGGTTGATGCTTTTTTTATTTCTAAGATTCTTGATTGATTTGCTTTCCATGCCGAGGTCATTAATATCTTTGGCAAGATTTTGTGATTCAATTTTATGTAATATTTGGGACTATGATGATCCTTCCATTTGTCTTCTCTTTATTGATTTTACTTTGATACTACTTGGATGCCATGGATGTCGTTCAATTTTTTATGTCCTTCTATTTCTGGAGCCTGCTTCCTTTATCTTTCTATTATTACCAGCTGTAAAGACACATTTGTGAGTTTGTCATTATTAAAACATAAACTTGGGAGGCCAAAAATCTCCCCTTTTTTTGATAATGCAAAACAAGAGTAAACATCAATTAACTTCCTGTTTCTTAGATTGTTTCCCCTGACTTGTGTAAGTATTAGCTGAAATTCAATTTGAGATTAATCTGCTCCCCCTGACTGGTAGGTTACTCTGATATTTCTGTCCTTCTCTCCCTTTGACATAATAAAAAATAAATAATATACAGACAATATGCAGATAGTGAAAAACATAGATAAAAGATTTCTAAATATCATAAATGCTAATGATACCAAGCCTTTTTCATATAGAGCAAAATCTTTCTTCTAGTCGGGTTTTGTAAATATATCTCCTAGTTGATTTTTAGAGACAACAAAGTTTAGGAAAAATTAATCATTTTTAACATGATCTTGAATGAAATGATTCTTGATATCAAAATAATTATCCCTAGAGTGATACATAGTGTACTTAGATGGGTTGATGGAACTAGTGTTATAACACATAATAGGAATAAATTCAAAAGCTACGTCGAAGTTAAGAAGCAGATGCATAATCCATAGAATTTGAGTGCTATAACTTTTGACAGTTATGTATTCATCTTCTGTGGTCGAGAGAGTGATATAAGTCCATTTCTTGCTATGGCAAAAGATAAGAGCATCACCAAAAATTTTACATAGTCCCCTAGTGCTCTTCTTGTCTCTTTTGTTAAAATCAGCATATGAATATCTGATTATATAAAATAAGAAGATAAAGAATACCATAGGCAGAGGTCTTGTGTTCGTATTAGATATTGAATTACTCATTTGATGGCACTGAGATGAGACTCCTTAGGAGTCGACTGGAATCTGGTACATTTACACACACTAAACATAATATCGGGCTGACTTGTAGTTAAGTAGAGTAGATATCTGATCATCCCATTGTACATCTTTTTGTCAATGTCCTTTCTGACAAAATCTAAATTAATGCGTGTGGATGAACTCATGGGTGTTCCATAGGCCTTTCCTTTCTCCATGCCAAACTTTTGGATGAGTTCTTTCATGTGTTTGGCTTGACTGATGAAGCTGCCCTTAGGATTTTGTTTGATTTTTAGTCTCAGACAGAATGCGAGCTCACCCATAATACTTATTTCAAAAAAAATTTTCATCAAATTAGCAAAATTCTTGAACATAGAAATATTAGAACTAAAAAAAATAATATCGTCAATATAATATTTAAAAATGAGGAGATTTGAATTGAGATTTTGAATGAACAAAGTTGGGAAAATTTTACCCTTCTGAAATTATTATTTAGTAAAAAAGTACATAGTCTCTCATACCAAGATTTTGGGGCTTGTTTGAGGCCGTAGAGTGTTTTTGATAACTGAAAAAAATGATTTGGAAATATAGGTTCTTCAAATCCAGGGGTTGTTTTATGAAAACTTCCTCATGAATAAAGCCATTTAAGAAAACAATTTTTACATCTATTTGTTATAATTTAAAAAATTTGAATGCGGTAAAAGCTAGTAAAATTTGTTTTGACTCTAACCTAGACAAAAGGGGAAAAGTTTCATCGTAATCAATACCTTCCTGCTTAGAGTAGCCTTGAGGTATGAGCCTGGTTTTATTTCTAATAACTTTACCTTCTTCATTTACCGTATTTCTATAGACCATATGGTTTCGATTACTGAGCAGTTTCTTGTTATTTCAACTAGTGTCCAAACTTTATTTCGTTCAAATTGTTCTAGTTATTCCTTTATAGCTTCAACCCATGACTCATCATTGATATCTCCATCAGTTTTCTTTGATTCAATTTGAGACACGAGGGCAACAGGTGTTTGTCTCCTTAATGATGCTCTGGTTTGCACTTTGTCTTCTGGATTTCTGATAATGAGTTAATTTTGATGAATTCCATCCTTCTTTAACTCTTTTGGAATGTTTGGCCTCCCTTTTTTTGCTGTAGCAGTCGACTCTGTTGAGGGTGTAGTCGACTTATCTTAAGAGGACTCTAGAGCTGTACAGAGATTTTCTCCAATTTGTAAATTACTTATTTGTTCTTCATCACTACTCATACTCGTAGTGAGGTGGTTAGAGTCATCAAAGACAATGTGTTATTCCTTAATAACAAAAATTCTTTTATTAAAAGCCCTGTAAGCACAACTAGTAGGAGAGTATCCAAGGAAAATACCTTTGCCACTTTAGGGATCAAATTTTCCTAGGGTATTCTTAACATTATTGTGAATAAAACATTTGCAGCCGAAGGGATGAAAATAGACGATGTTGGGCTTCTTTCCTCTCCAGATTTCATAAGGTGTTTTCTTCAAAATAGGTCTGATCAGACACCTATTGATGATATGACATACTGTACTAACCGCTTCTGCCCAAAAGTGATCTGGGAGATTGTGCTCTGACAAAATTTATTTGGTGGGTTCTGTAGGGATCGGTTCTTTTTTTCCTCTACACCATTTTTTGGGGGAGATCACGGTGAAGAGATGTTCTAAGAGTATCCAGTTTGAGCATAATATTCTTTAAATGCTTTATTTTGAAATTCTTCTCCATGATCACTGTGAATATAGGTGATGAGGTGCTCGTCTTCTCTTTGTATTTTTCTATAAAAAAATCTCAAAATTTGTGAAAGCTTCATGTTTATGTGGTAAAACAATAACCGAAGTAAACTGTGAGTAATCATCAACTATGACCAAAACATATCTTTTTTCACCAATGCTTGTGATTTTGGCGGGACCAAACAGATCCATGTGGATTGTTTGGAGAGGTTTGGCAGTAGAGACAATATCCTTAGCTTTGAAAGATGTTCTAGTCTGTTTACCCATTTGGCAGGCATCACATATGTGATCCTTTTCAAACTTGAGTTTTTGAAGGCCTTTCACCAAACCACATCTAGACAGTTTCTCAATAATGTGCATTCTTGCATACTCGACCTTCCTGTGCCACAACTAAGTATCATTGGATTGCACAGTGAGGTAGTTCATGGTGAAAACGTAAGGAATATTTAAAACATAAATGTTATAAATGAGTTCACTGATAAGGGAGATATTTCTTTTTTCATGTTTAATTGAGCAGCTTTGAGATTTGAAGAGCACTCCAAACCTAATGTCACATAATGGACTGATGCTGAGCAGGTTGTGTTTGACACTGTCTACTAGGTATACTTTGGTGAATTCGCATGATGAGCTGATTCTTACTGAGTCGAGTCCAATAACATTGCCTCTAGCATTGTCACTGAATTTGACTGATCCACTGTCTAATCTCGTTAGGGAAGAAAAGTTCTCCTTCTTTCCAGTCATATGTATGGGACATCCACTATCAATGACCCATATTTCTTTTCTATAGCTCTTGCAGATCTTTTTTTGCAAAATAAGAAGATTAATTTTGTGTAGGTACCCAAGTATTCATGGGTCATTCTGCATTAGATGTGCTTTCCTTGGGCTTTCAAATCCACACACTCTTAGGCTTATGCCTGCAGCTGTAGGATTTGTGCCCTATTTGTCCACAAGTAAAATAGATGGCTCCTCAAAAAGAAAAGAAGGTCTTAGCTGATTTAAATGAACTTGAGAAGAAACTCGAATTCCTTTTTAAGGAGTCTGTTCCTATAAAACTATGTCTTGGGGACCTTTAAATATTGTTTAATTTGTTTTTTGCATCACATAGCTCTTCATGAAGCAAGTCATTTTCAACTTGACATGCCTCAATTTTTATTTGCCAGTATCATCGTTCTTCTAAAAGTTTTTGTTGAAAAAAAAACATCAAAACTTTTCTTTTATTCAGCAAGCTTAGTATATTCATCTATGATTTTTTGAAGTTTATCGGTTAGCATATCCAGATTACTCTCAAGAGTATTACAGTTATGAAAGTTATATGGCCTTACCTCCTTAGGTCCACCTATTGCCATAAAGCACATGTTTGCATCCTCTATTTCTTTTTCCATTTCATCTTATCGCTTCAGGCCCCAAAATTTTGTTTCTTTGTGGACGATTGTCGACTAAATTCTGGAAAGTTTTATTAAAAATGTCCAGGCCTTCTACAGCAGTAGCAGAGGTTATTGTTTCTGATGGAGTCATTATTTTTGCCTTTTTAGGATCTTTGTTGTCTCTATTTCATTATCTTCCTTACCTCACGGTTGATGAGGGTCATTCCATTGCTATCAGCATTTTCCAGAATGTCCTCCTCTCCAGTTGGAGTAGCATTGAAGGCTACTATTTTCTTTTTTTATCCTTGTGAAACCTATTAATATAATATTTCTCATATGCAATAAGGTTACCTCATAGTTTATCATATGTCATGTTGTGAAGGTCTCCGTCTTCAAAAATGGATGCCTTGGTTTCCTAATATCCAATGCTTTTGGACTTGCAGGCTGTGAGGATAGATCATCCCCAGTGATTTCAGTTCATAGACAATTTTACTAAATCTGGCGAACATTGATTCAATATCCTCATTCTCCTATGAATAACCTTATTCATTTACAAGAGAAGCAATTTTTGACTTCTTAACTTTGGTGTTCCTTCAGGTTACCTCCAGTTTGTCCCATATTTTTTTGTCTCACACACTGAATTCTTGACGTATTCGTTTTTGCTAACTACACACAAAAGTAAACTTATAGCACATGCATTAGTTTAGATTTCCTCCTGTTGTTCCTTGGTAATATTAAAATTTTCAAGATCTTCTATATCAGTACAACTGATTCTTTATCCTTGTCATTTTGTTTTACCTTGAGCCCTGGAATTGGCTTAGGACCCTTTTTAATGATAACCTAGGCTTGGTAGTTATTTCATTGGACAAAGATAGTGAATCTATTTTTCTTGTATAAATAGTGTTGTCCATTGAAGTATGGTGGTCTTGTGAAGGAGTGACCATCCTGAAGAAGAGCACCGGGAATTTGATAATTGGCCATTTGATCTTTGCTCACTTGCAGTTAGGCAATGCTATCTATGAGACCTACTCTAATACCAATTGAAATTCAAGTGGGTGGAGGGGTGAATTGAAATTTTCTTTTGTGAGTCAACTACTGACTCCTCATAGTCGACTCACTTGCTGATCAAAAACCCTTCACAAACAGATTAAACATAAATAGTTAAGCACGTAAATAAAAATGCCTAAAGTAAACAACAAAAATATTTATCCTAGTTACGCACCCCAATCTAGTGCCTATGACCAGTACTCTTGGTTTTCAAGTTTCCTTTAGGTCGTTGTAAGTTTGGTTGGAGTATAGTGATGGGAAATAAGTTCTGAAGAATTATTTTTCATTTCAGATCTTGTGACACAACTTCAGTTTATGTTACAAAGTTAACTTGATCCTAATCTTTATTTATCAATTATTAACTATAGTTACAAAGCCTTGTTAGACTTAGATTGAGACACTTTGAAGTTTTTGCTTAAAGTTGCATAAAAAATGTCTATCTTCAATCTTCTTCTTTTATGGTCTTTGGTTGCTGCTCTTCATAAGTAAACCTAAGAGATTTCTTCTCAATCAAGGATACGAATTGATTTCTTGATTGAGAAATATAGTCGTGTATAATGTCTATATAAAATATGTCCATATACAGCTTTGAATCACGTCTATATCAGATATGTCCATGATCTATATTTTATTTTTTATTTTTATGCCTAGGCAATCTACTTGCAATCTTCTCTTCTTGATTGATTCGGTCTGCCATGAATCTCAGGATTGCAATCATGATTGTGGGAAGGTTGACACTTTTTTCTATTTCAGTGATGCTTGATTGATCTTCTTTCCATGCCGAGGTACTCCATATCTTTGGTGAGATATTATGATTTAATTTTTTTATAATATTTGGGACTATGATGCTCTTTCCATTTGTCTTCTCATGATTGATTTTACTTGGATACCATGGATGTCTTTCCATTCTTGATGTCTTTCTATTTCAGGAGCCGACTTCCTTTATCTTTCAATTATTACCAGCTGCAAAGATACACTTATGAGTTGGTCATTATTAAAACATAAACTTGGGAGGTCAATAATTTTTGTACTAATCTTGAGTTAAGAAGCCATTAGAGCAACTCCTAAGTGAAGAATTGAAAATTTTCATTGAATATTTATTGGAATTTGAAGTGTGCATTGAGATTCTCCTTATCTTTTATGAATCAATTTGATGGACATTTTAGATATTCTTGTTCATTTTCTTTATGAGTTGCTAGTTTTTTCTCTTGGGATTATGCTTGGATAGGTTGTGATTTTTGCATGGGTGTTGTTTATTTATATACCTAATTAGCTATTTGTTATGGGTTTTGCTCTTACGCTAGGTTTGAATTGGGATTTGTCGATGAAAGCCCCAAATTGAATAAGATTTGTGGGTGAAAATCCCAAATTGACTTTGATCCCACATCAGCCATGAAAGAGGGATGTGGATTCTGAGAAATTGTGAACAACTATTTGATAATAGTTATTTCCTTAGCATTATATTAGGAAGAAGGATGTTATAATATTTATCTATCTTGATGGGCATCATCGTGGAAATAGGGATGCTAAGTTGAGGTTTTGGCTTGGTAAGTTGGGCACGCTCATGAGGTATTCAAAAGAATCCATAAGTGCAATTTAGTGATTTGTTGAAAGACTAATGCTAATACTTTAAATCTAGCCTATCCACGACTCCTAGCTAAATTTGGATATATTCTCAATTACCCATGTATGAAATTACACCTAGAATGGCATAATCCCAAGATCCGTTCATAATTGATTATACTCTTATTATTCTTAACCTCGAGTGGTGCTACATTTTTCTCTAAGATTGATCTTTGTTTAGGCTATCATCAGTTGAAAATTAGGGAGTTTGATTACCTTAGACTGCTTTCTATACTCGGTATGGCCATTATGAGTTTTTGGTGATTTCATTTAGGTTAACTAATGCTCTGGCTGCTTTCATGGATCTTATGAATAAGATTTTTAGGTAGTTTCTTGATTTGCTTGTGATAGAATTTATTGATAATATTTTGGTGTACTCTAAGAGTTAGGAGGATCATGCCAATCACCACCGAATTGTCTTGCAGCTTCGTAAGGACCAGAAATTATATGCAAAATTTTATAAGTGTGAGTTTTGGCTGAATACAGTAACTTTTCTTGGGCATGTTATTTCTAGTGAAGGGATCAAGGTGAACCTGCTGAAAGTTAAGGTAGTTGAGAAATCATCTAGACCTATGACTTTAACCAATATTAGGAGCTTCTTAGGCTTTGCTGGGTATTATAAGAGATTTATGGAGAGTTTCTCATCTATTACTGCTTCGTTGACAAAGTTAACTAAAAAAAGATTTTTTGTGGTCATATATTGTGAGAGTAGATTTTAGAAGTTAAAGGATAAGTTGAATTCTGTGGCAGGTTTGAGCCTGCCCGAGGGTATTGATGGTTTAGTATGGTTTTGTGATGCATCTCGTATGGGATTAGGCTATGTTTTGATGAAGCATGGTAAAGTTCTAGCCTATTCTTCTAGGCAACTTAATGTTTATGAGAAGAATTACCTGACTCACAACCTAGAGTTGGTGGTGGTGGTCTTTTCTTTGAAGATCTGGTGCCATTATTTGTATGGGGTGTATATGTTTTATTCAGACCATAAGAGCTTCCAATATATGTTTACGTAGAAGGAATTAAATCTAAGGCAAAAGTGGTGGATCGAATTGCTCAAGGATTAAGACATAAGCTTACACGACCATCCATATAAAGATAATGTTGTTGCTGATGAGCTTAGTAGGTTATCTATGGAAGAATATCTCATATGGATGAGAAGAATATAGGGTTGGTGAAGGATATTCACAGGATAGCTAAATTCAGAGTCCATCTCTTGGACTCTAAGGATGGAGAAGTGATTGTTCAGGAAGTAGTGTGTAATACCCCAGGTTTTGGACTCTGAAAATTTCCATGTATGTTGAGATCACTATCCAAAAATGACTAAGACCCAATGAGTCGTAGCCACTCAATATGAGTCGTGCAGTTCCTGTTGCAGTAAAACCAGTTAGTATTACCTATGTTTCTATATTAAGTACGACTAGGACCCTACGAGTTGTAAGTTATGGTCATGAGTCATTGGAGAAACTCGTGGCTAAATCAATGAGGTGGCCTGGAGTCCAGACTATGAGTCGTGGTGATGACTCATAGCCAGTGACCATGAGTCCTTACGAGACCCGTAACGACTGGGAGTTAAAATTTCTGCATGATTTCATTAAGGGCATAGTGGTCTTTTCCTCTTACCCCACTACTCTTTCACATAAAACATTCCCTTAGACCTAGTTCCACTCATTTAACATAACATAAACACTCTCTTCTTTCTTAAATTCCCTAATCTAAAGCAAGGCAGGGGTTCTAGGGATTGAACATCTAGGGCTCGAATTATGCTTTCTTAGCCAAATTTCTTGGTGTTTTAGTGTCACGGCCCGAACCGAGGCCCTGGCCGTGACAAGTATCCCAAACCATGAAGGCCCGAAACACCCCTATCTGTCTGGTAATCATGCATATAATTCAAATGAAAAAGAAATGCGAAAGACAAATAACATTACGGAAAGCATGGTCAAGATTCATATGAAAGCAATAATAGGGAATAATGTCCCAAAATCTCAAATCAACACCTCTATTACGTCTGCGAAATCTTTACTACATGACTAAAACAAATGTCTTTCTGAAAACTATGATAAGGCCCCCAGTAGACCAAAAACTAATAAGTGATAAATGACACTGCCAAATAATAAGGCCTTCCGAAATATAGAAGGCTCACCAAGTGACTCTGCAAATCTATCCGAGGAACCTACTGATTTTCTGGACCCCTAGACTGTGCCTCCGAATCTGGGAGGAAGGGGGTCAATATAAAAGTATTGGTACGCAGAGATATCAAAACAAAAAATAATATTGTTACACAATATAGTTGAGAGCCATTATAAATCAGTTTCATATCAAATCATTTGAAAACACATGGGCATAATGTTATTGTTTTCAACAACAATGTAATGCAGCTGAGTTAGGTGGAATACCCTATACATCACATTTACACCAACTGTCAAACCTCGGTTGTTGCCGAGATTAGAGTATACGTGAAGGGAAGACACATAAGATCACAGAGCAGGGTGTCTCGACCCAATGGTAGTGCACAAGATCACAAACCAAGGCTCCTAACCATAGTCTCAATTTGGGAATGACATACAGTCAGGTACGCAAGATCACAAAGCAGGGTACTAAATTCCCATGTCGACAAACACGGTTTCCAGTGAAGAGTCGTTACACTCAAACGCCTTCATTGGGCATCCACCTATCTCATATAAAATCAATGCATTCAAATTTTATCTAATTCAATCACATATCTTATTTGTAGGGTATCGTCATACCCAACTTGCAAGTCATCAATATCACATCAACATATACATAATCACGTCAAAGTCAAGATGTTCTCATCATTTACATGTAGTGGACAATAATTATTTCAAATTCATGCTCTCTTTTGTTGGTCACAATATAATATGGGGTATCTAAACATTATCATGGAAATTTGAAAGCAATTTATCATTCATATTTATAAAATTTTCATGGAAAATCTCAAATCACATATGTATGGTTTCAACCATTGAAGTATATAGGCAAATAATTCCCATGACCTTAAAAAATGACTTAGAAATCATAATAAAATCAGGTTATTAGTATTTTATTGAAAACCCCCATTTAAATACAATGACGAACAAGTCAAGAAACTGACGGAACACTCTATTCATAAGATCCATTAAGGTTGTAGGGGCGTTAGTCAACCCGAAGGACATGACTAGAAATTCGTAGTGACCATATCAGGTTCGAAAGGCTATATTGGGTATGTGTGACTCCCTAACTTTCAACTGATGATAACCCGAACGAAGGTCTATTTTTGAAAAACACTTGGCACCCCGAAGCTGGTCAAAAAGGTTGTCAATCCTAAGAAGAGGATATTTATTTTTAATCGTGACCTTATTTAGCTAACGATAGTCTAGGCACATATGAAGGGAACCATCTTTGTTTCACACAAAAGTACAGGTGCACCCCAAGGGGACACACTGGGGCATATAAAACCCTTATCTAGGAGATCTGCTAACTTTTCTTTTAACTCTTTTATTTCTGCAGGAGCCATTCTATATGGCCGAATAGAAATAGGACGAGTGTCTAGCAACACATCAATACCAAACTCAATCTCCCTATCGGGTGGTATTCCTGGGAAATCATTTAGAAAGACTTCTGGGAATTCTTTTACTACGGGAACAGATTGAAAAGAAAAATTCTCGGTATTGGAGTCCTTAACTAGAATAAGGTGGTACAAGCAACCTTTAGAAATTAGTTTGCGGGCTCTGAGATAGGATATAAAATGCTTTCTAGGTGCTAAAGAATGTCCTTCCCACTCTATCACTGGTTCCTTCGAGAAAGAAAAAGTGACCCTTCGAGTCCTACAATCTAATGTGGCATAGTAAGAATGGAGCCAATCTATTCCCAAGATAGCATTAAAAGCAACTATATCTAACTCTATGAGATCTTCCAGCGTATCCCGGATACCAACAGTCATAATACCACCCCTGTACAGTCTCCTAGCAATAATAGAATCCCCCACCGGGGTGGAAACAGAAAGGGTTCAGAAATCACACTTGGCTCAAACCCGAAACCAATAGCCACATAAGGGGTCACATAGGATAAAGTATACACAGGATCTAGTAGCACATAAACATCATGGGAAAAGATTTGTAACATACCGGTAATAACATCTGGGGAAACTTCTGCCTCCTGGAGGTTGGTCAAAGCATATTACCGATTTTGACTGTTCCCGACAGCTGAAGGGTCACCCTTATGAGGAGGAGCCGTGAACGCGGCTTGGGGCTTAGTCCCCCCCTCCCCCACCCCCTTTTCTCCAACAGAAAGGCAGTTTTTCTGAAGGTGGCCTACCTTTCCATAAGTATACAAATTCCTCCCCTCAAAATAACACCTCCCTGAGTGATTATTCCCCCAAGTCTCACACCGTGGATGAGTACGACGCTGTTGGGCCACACTGCCATGTGACTGAGTATCTGGGGTTCTGAATCCATGAGAATTCTAAAAACTCTGCGATCGTCTGTCTGCTGGTGGTCTGGGCACTGGGGTACCGGCAGCTGACTGTGCATTACTCCCAGACTTCTTCTTTTGCCATCTATTTCCCCAGTTGCCGCTCTGTGGTTGGCTGTGATTCATATCTGCGGTTCTGGCTCTCTTTGCTTGCCTGTCTTTTTCTCTTGTTTCTAAAATTTTGTTTTTCTTCTCTTCTATCTGTTGCATATGAACAGTCAGCTGAGCAAAGTCTAGCTCCTTATTCAACATTGCCCCGTGGCACTCAAGCTCCAGGTTATCAGAAAGGCCGGATGCAAATTTCCTCATCCGGGCCCTCATATTACTATTTAACTCTGGGGCATAGCGGGCTAGCTTATTAAACATCAAAGTGTACTCCTGGACACTAATACTGCCCAGCTTCAGATTCATAAACTCTTTCGCTTTAGCCTCCCTCAACTCTAGAGGAAAGAATCAATCAAGGAAAGATTCCACAAATTTGCCCCAAACTGTGGGCTCAGCACTCTCACCTTTTCCATCCTTCCAGTCGGCATACCACTGATTCTCAATATCCTTGAGCTGATAAGTTACTAGTTCAACCCCTTCAACCTCATCCACATGCATTACCTTATAGATCTTTTCCATCTCATCCATGAACTCTTGTGGATCTTCCTCCACCTTGGTGCTAGTGAACTTAGGTGGGTTCATCTTCGTGAAATGTCTGACCCTAGTAGCCTCAGATGTAACTGATGCAGACTCGACATCTTCCGATCATTGAGCCTGGTTAGCTACCAACTGTGTTAGCATGTGAATAGACCGTCTAAATTCTACATTTCAAATATCTCCCTGAGCAATTGGGGGATGGTTGACATTAGTCTACGGATCCCAAGGCAGACTGGTCGGCACTGGTCGGGACTGGAGGGACTCCCAGAGTAGGGACAAGTTCTGGAGTGTGAGCTCTGTTATGGGTCCGCATCCCATGAGTGGGACGGACCTCATCTGCCTGAGCATTCTGATCGATAATACGATGTGGAGGCATAACTGTGTTTCTAAAATACAAGATATCATTGATTAGGGGACAATTCAGACTCTGAAGCACGAGTTTAATCACAAGAAAGGGAAATATTTCCTAAAAGCCTAGCAGTCTCTGGCTTATAAGTGTGGTGCGCTACAAACCCATAAATAGGACTATACCTGACGTGATTTCGCAGACACCCAGGGACCATGAACTGTGCTTTGATACCAAGTTTGTCATAACCCAAACCAGGGCCCTGGCCGTGAAGAGTATCCTGACCTATGAAGGCCCGAAACACCCCTATCTGTCTGGTAATCGTGCACATAATTCAAATGATAAAGAAATGCGGAAGATAAATAACATTACGGAAAACATGGTCAAGAGTCATATGAAAACAATAATAGGGAATAATGTCCCAAAATCTCAAATCAACACCTCTATTACATCTGCAAAATCTTTAAAACATGACTGAAACAAATGTCTATCTGAAAACTGGGACAAGGCCCCCAGTAGACCCAAAACTAATAAGTGATAAATGACACTGCCAAATAATCAGGCCTTCCTAAATATAGGAGGCTCACCAAGTAACTCTGTAAATTTGTCCGAGGAACCTACTGATTTTCTGGACACCTAGACTGCGCCTCCGAACCTAGGAGGAAGGGGGTCAATACAAAAGTACTGTTATGCAGAGATATCAAAACAAAATATAGTTGAGAGCCATTATAAAGCAGTTTCATATCAAGTCATTTGAAAACACATGGGCAAAATTTAAATGTTTTCAAAAACAATGTAATATAACTGATCTAGGTGGAATACCCTACATATCACATTTACACCAACTATCAAACCTCGGTTGCGGCCGAGATTAGAGTATACGTGAGGGAAAGACACACAAGATCACACAGCAGGGTGTCTCGACCCAATGGTAGTGTACAAGATCACAAAGCAGGGATCCTAACCATAGTCCCAATTTGGGAATGACATACAGTCAGGTACGCAAGATCACAAAGCAGGGTACCAAATTCCTATGTCGGCAAACACGGTTTCTAGCGATAAGCCCTTACACTCAAATGCCTTCTTCGGGCATCCACCTATCTCATGTAAATTTAATGCATTCAAATTTAATCTGATTCAATCACATATCTTATTTGTAGGGTATATTCATACCCAACTTGCAAGCCATCAATATCACATCAACATATGCATAATCACGTAAAAATAAAGATGTTTTCATCGTTTACAAGTAGTGGGCAATAATTATTTCAAATTCATGCTATCTTTTGTTGGTCACAATATAATATGGGGTATCGAAACATTATCATGGAAATTTGAAAGCAATTTATCATTCATATTTATCAAACTTTCATGGAAAATCCCAAATCACATATGCATGGTTTCAACCATTGAAGTATATAGGCAAACAATTCCCATGACCTTAAAAAATGACATAGAAATCATAATTAAAGCAAGTTATTAGTATTTTATTGAAAACCATCATTTAAAAGCATGCATGTTCATAAAACTACACCCATGAGATTTTTGGATAACCCCACGTACCTCGATTACTGTGAATATTAGATGCTTCTTGAAGCCTACGTTGAGAGGATTCCAAATATGTAATTAGTTCCTAAAACCCCCGGTTGAATCTTGAGTTGCTTGGGGTTTTATTTTGAAACCCTAAGGAGAATCCTTGAGCACTTTTGATGAATGAAGGTGTATTTTGGGGTCCTTGGAACTGAATTTCATATTTTAGGGCTAAGTAAGGGTGGAAAAGGACCATTTTGCCCCAAAAATGGAGTGTTTAAGTCACTTGAAATCTTTACATAGGTGCCGCCCATTCCATCGCCTTTGTTTACATTGGCACCGCCAAGGCTATCGCCTATGTTTACATAGGCGCCGCCTAGGCTATCGCCTATTTTTACATAGGTGCCGCCTAGGGTATCGCCTATGCTTTTCAGTGGCCATGGGCGATTGGTTAGGTGACGCATATCACTTTTAAAGGCCATAACTTCTTGCTCGGGTGCCAAATTTTAGCAAAATTGATATTGTTGGAAAGCTAGCTCGGAAACCTATCATTTTACACATTGTAGGATTTCTAATTCATCGCATACAAGGAGTCATGGTCAACAGAAATTGGCACAAACTATAATGTCCACTTAAGCTTAATCGGTCGAAGTAGTTCTCAACTCGTCCTAGTGTCAGACGACCCCTATGGTCTAAATTCAAGCTTGGATGGATTCACATGCTACACAAATAATTAACACGCCGTATTGGCATAGGATTTATGGCTTTGGGATTTATCAACCCATCGGAATCATGGTCTATCTTGTAGCCTGAAATACGGGGCATTACATTATCCCCCCTTAGGATAATTCGTCGCTGAATGATGATGCAGGACACAGAAAGACACGATTTCAAGCATAATAAAGGACTAGGAAAGAAAAGATAGGAATAGTACCTTCTATCTCCTCCTCCATCAAAGCAAACAAATTGGAATATCTAATTCTCATGTCATCTTCTGACTCCTAAGTTGCTTCTTCGACTTTCTCGTTCCTCCATAGTACCTTTATTGAGGCCATCTCTTTGCTCCTCAGCGTTCAAACTTGGTGATCTAAAATTTCAATGGGCTCTTCTTCGTAAGAAAAGGAGTCTGTCACTTTTATACCCTCTACTGGCAATACCAGAGAATGATCTCCAATGCATTTCTTCAACATAGATACATGGAATACCGAATGAACGGAACCAAAACTTGCAAGCAATTCTAGCTCATAAGCAACTATACCAATCTTTTTCAAAATCTGATATGGCCCTATATAGCGAGGGCTCAATTTACCCCTTTTTCCAAACCGCATAACTCCTTTCATAGGAGAAACCTTAAGAAACACCCGATCACCAGCTTCAAACTCTAGTTCTCTTCTCTGAACATCGACATGGGACTTCTGAGGACTCTGAGCAGTCTTGAGTCATCCTCTAATATTTTTACTTTCTCCATCGCCTGATAAACAAGATTAGGCCCATACAACTGAGTCTCACCCACTTCATACCATCCTATCAGAGACCTATTTCTATTACTATACAAAGCCTCAAAAGGAGCCATCTTGATGCTGGCATGGTAACTATTATTGTAAGCAAATTCAACCAGTGGCAGGTGATCTACCCAACTACCTTTGAAATCAATGACGCATGCCCTCAACATATCCTCGAGGGTCTGAATGGTACGCTCATCTTGCCCATCCATCTGAGGGTGGAAAGTTGTGCTCAAATTCACTTGTGTACCTAAACCCTTCTGAAAAAGACCTCCAAAACTGAGAAGAAAATTGTGTACCTTTATCTAATATAATGGACACCGGTGCCCCATGCAACCGAACTATCTCCTCAATGTAAATCTTAGCATAACCCTCTCCTGAATAATTAGTCCTCATAGGCAAAAAGTGGGCTGACTTTGTCAACTGATCTACAATCACCCATATAGAATCATAATGGTATTGGGATCTAGAAAGTCCTGTAATTAAGTCCATGTTTATCATCTCCCACATCCATAAAGGCAGGGCTATCTCTTGGGAAGTACCACCTAGCCTCATGTTTTCTACCTTCACTTGTTGACAGTTCAAACACTTGGACACAAAATCAGCTACATCACGTTTCATCTTATTCCACTAATACAAGGTTTTTAGATCATGGTACATCTTAGTAGAGCCTGGCTGAATGACATACCTCGAAGTGTGTGCCTCATCAAGGATTCTTTCCCACAGTCCGTCAATATTCAGAACACACAAACTACCCTAGAATCTTAGAATATCATCACCACCAATTTCAAATGACATAACCTTTTGTTGACCCACATCTTTCTTGATTTGCATCAAGATGGGATCTCCTACCTACTTCTCCTTAACTTCAGCACAAAGGGATGACTTAGCTAACTTATGAACAATTACCCTTCCATCTTCGGAATATAAGAGTCGCACTCCCAGATTTGCAAGGCGATGAATAACCTTCACCATCTCTTTCTTCCCTTTTCAACATGAGAAAGGCTGCCCATAGACAACCTGCTGAGGGTATCGGCTACAACATTTGCCTTGCCCGGATGGTAATGCAGACTCATATCATAGTCTTTCAAAAGATCCATCGAACGCCTCTTCCCGAGGTTTAACTCTTTCTATGAGAAAATATACTGCAAACTGTTATGGTCAGTATAAATATCAACATGCACTCCATAGAGATAGTGCCTACAAATTCTAAGTGCAAACACCACGGCTACTAACTCCAAGTCATGAGTGGGGTAATTGCGCTCATGCACCTTTAACTACCTAGATACATAAGCTATCACCTTACCACGCTGCATTAATACACAACCAAGTCCCACACGGGACTTATCACAATAAACCACAAAATAATCTACACCCTCGGGAAGGGTCAAAACAGGAGCAGTAGTTATCTTGTCCTTCAACTTCTCAAAACTATTTTCACACAAGTCAGACCACACAAACTTTATCTTTTTTTGAGTCAGTTAGTAAGCGGAGCAGCTATGGAAGAAAAATTCTCTACGAACCTTCTGTAATACCCTGCTAAATCCAAGAAGCTCTGAATATTGGTTGGAGTCGTGGGTATGGGCCATTTTCTCACTGCTTCAATTTTCTAGGGATCCACTGTTATCCCATCACTAGACAAAATATACACCAAGAAAGCAATAGCATCTAACAAGAATTCACACTTAGAAAATTTGGCATACAACTGATGATCCTTAAGGGTCTGAAGAATAATTCGAAGGTGATTGGATTGATCCTCTTTACTCTTAGAATAGATCAGAATATCATCAATAAATAAAATGACGAACAAGTCAAGAAACTGACGAAACACTCTATTCATAAGATCCATGAAGGCTGCAGGGGAGTTAGTCAACCCGAAGGACATGACTAGAAATTCGTAGTGACCATATCAGGTTCGAAAAGCTGTCTTGGGTATGTCTGACTCCATAACTTTCAACTGATGATAACCCAAACGAAGGTCTATTTATTTTTTAAAAACACTTGGCACCCCAAAGCTGGTCAAAAAGGTCATCAATCCTAACAAGAGGATATTTATTTTTAATCGTTACCTTATTCAGCTGACGATAGTCTATGCACATACAAAGGGAACCGTCTTTCTTTCACACAAAAATTACAGGTGCACCCCAAGGGGACACACTGGGGCATATAAAAACCTCATCTAGGAGATCTTCTAACTATTCTTTCAACTCTTTTATTTCTGCAAGAGCCATTCTATATGACGGATTAGAAATATGATGAGTGTCTGGAAACACATCAATACAAAACTCAATCTCCCTATCAGGTAGTATTCCTGGGAGATCATTTGGAAAGACTTCTGGGAATTCTTTTACTAAGGGATCAGATTGAAGAGGAAGACTCTCAGCATTGGAGTCCTTAACTCAAATAAGGTGGTATAAGCAACCTTTAGAAATGCGTTTGCGGGCTCTGAGATAGGATATAAAATGTCCTCTAGGTGCTAAAGAATGTCATTCCCACTCTATCACTGGTTCCTTCGAGAAAGAAAAAGTGACCCTTCGAGTCCTACAATCTAATGTGGCATAGCATAAATGGAGCCAATCCATTCCCAAGATAGCATCAAAAGGAACCATATCTAACTCTATGAGATCTGCCAGCGTATCCCGTGTACCAACAGTCACAACACAACCCCTATATACCCTCCTAGCAACAATAGAATCCCCCACCAGGATGGAAATAGAAAAGGGTTCAGAAATCACAGTTGGCTCAAACCCAAAACCAACAGCCATATAAGGGGTCATATAGGATAAAGTAGACCCAGGATCAAGTAGCACATAAACATCATGGGAAAAGATTTGTAACGTAACGGTATTAACATCTGGGGAAACTTCTGCCTCCTGGTGGTTTTTCAAAGTATATTACCGATTGTGACTGTTCCCGACAACTGAAGTGTCACCCTTATGAGGAGGAGCCATGAACGCGGCTTAGGGCTTAGTCCCTCCTGTATTTCCTCCAGCAGAAAGGCAGTATTTTTGAAGGTGGCCTACCTTGCCATAAGTATAACAATTCCTCCGCTAAAAATAACACCTCCCTAAGTGATTCTTCCCACAAATCTCGTACCGTGGATGAGTACGACACTGTTGGGCCACACTGACCTGTGATTGAATATCTGGGGTTCTAAATCCATAAGGATTATAAAAACTCTGCGATCGTCTGTCTGCTGGTGGTCTGGGTGCTGGGGCGCTGGCAGCTGACAGTGCATTACTCCAAGACTTCTTCTTTTGCCATCTATTTCCCCAGTTACCACTCTGTGGTTGGCTGTGATTCTGATCCGCGGTTCTGGCTATCTTTATTTGCCTATCTTTCTCTCTTGTTTTTGAAATTTTCTTTTTCTTCTCTTCTATCTGCTGCATATGAACAGTCAACTGAGAAAAGTCTATCTCCTTATTCAACATTGACCCATGGCACTCAAGCACCAGGTTATCAGAAAGGCCGGATGCAAATTTCCTCATCCGGGTCCTCATATTACTATTCAACTCTAGGGCATAGCGGTCTAGTTTATTAAACATCAAAGTGTACTCCTGGACACTCATACTTCCCTACTTCAGATTCATAAACTCTTTCGCTTTGGCCTCCCTAAACTCAAGAGAAAAGAATCGATCAAGGAAAGCTTCCACAAATTCGCCCCAAATTGTAGGCTCAGCACTCTCACCTTTTCCATCCTCCCAGTCGGCATACCACTGATTCTTAGTATCCTTGAACTAATAACTTACTAGTTCCAAACCTTCAACCTCATCCACATGCATTAACTTATAGATCTTTTCCATCTCATCTATGAACTCTTGTGGATCTTCCTCCACCTTGGTCCTAGTGAACTTAGGTGGGTTCATCTTCATGAAATATCCGACCCTAGTAGCCTCAGATGTAACATATGTAGACCCGACATCTTCCGATAGTTGAGCCTGGTTAGCTACCAACTATGTCAGCATATGAATAGACCATCTGAATTTCGCATTTGAAATATCTCCTGAGCAGTTGGGGGATGGTTGACATTAGTCTGCGAAGCCTGAGGCGGACTGATTGAGAATGGAGGGACTCCCAGATTAGGGATAAGTTCTGGAGTGTGAGCTCTGTTATGGGTCCGCATCCTATGGCTGGGACGGACCTCATCTGCCTGAGCATTCTGATCTATAATACAATGTGGAGGTATAACTGTGTTTCTAAAATACAAGAGATCATTGATTAGGGGACAGTTCAGACTCTGAAGCACAAGTTAAATCATAAGGAAGAGAAATATTTCCTAAATGCCTAGCAGTCTCCTGCTTATAATTATGGTGCGCTACACACCCATAAACAGGACTCTACCCGACGTTATTTCGCAGACACCCTGGGACCACGAACCGTGCTTTGATAACAAGTTTGTCACAACCCGAACTGGGGCCCTGGACGTGATAAGTATCCCAAATCATGAAGGCATAAAACACCCCTATCTGTCTAGTAATAATGCACATAATTCAAATGATAAAGAAATGCAGAAGACAAATAACATTACGACAAACGTGGTCAAGAGTCATATGAAAGCAATAATAGGGAATAATGTACCAAAATCTCAAATCAACACCTCTATTACGTCTGCAAAATCTTTAAAGCGTGATTGAAACAAATGTCTATCTGAAAACTGGGACAAGGCCCCTAGTAGACACAAAACTAATAAGTGATAAATAACACTGCCAAATAATCAAGCCTTCCAAAATATAGAAGGCTCACCAAGTGACTTTGCAAATCTGTCCGAGGAACCTACTAATTTTCTGGACCCCTAGACTGCGCCTCTGAACCTGGGAGGAAGGGGGTCAATACAAAAGTACTGGTACACAGAGATATCAAAACAAAACATAATATTTTTACAAAATATTATTGAGAGCCATTATAAAGCAGTTTCATATCAAGTCATTTGAAAACACATGGGCATAATGTAATTTTTTCAACAATAATGTAATGCAGCTGAGCTAGGTGGAATACCCTACATATCACATTTACACCAACTATCAAACCTTGGTTGCCATCGAGATTAGAGTATACGTGAGAGGAAGACACATAAGATCACACAGCAGAGTGTCTCGACCTAATGGTAGTGTATAAGATCACAAAACGGGATCCTAACCATAGTCCCAATTTGGTAATAACATAAAGTCAGGTATGCAAGATCATAAAGCAGGGTACCAAATTCCCATGTCGGCAAACACGATTTCCAGCGATGACCCCTTACACTAAAATGCCTTCTTCGGGCATCCACCTATCTCATGTAAATTCAATTCATTCAAATTTCATCTTATTCAATCACATATCTTATTTGTAGGGTATATTCATACCCGGCTTGCAAGTCATCAATATCACATTAACATATGCATAATAACATAAAAATCAAGATGTTTTCATCATTTACAAGTAGTGGGCAATAATTATTTCAAATTCATGCTCTCTTTTGTTATTCACAATATAATATGGGGTATCAAAACATTATCATGCAAATTTGAAAGCAATTTATCATTCATATTTTTCAAACTTCCTTGGAAAATCCCAAATAACATATGCATGGTTTCAACCATTGAAGTATATAGGCAAACAATTCCCATGACCTTAAAAAATGACTTAGAAATCATAATAAAAGCAAGTTATTAGTATTTTATTGAAAACTCTCATTTAAAAGCATGCATGTTCATAAAACTACACCCATGAGATTTTTGGATAACCCTACGTACCTCAATTACTATGAATATTAGATGCTTCTTGAAGCCTACATTGAGAGGATTCCAAATATGCAATTAGTTCTTAAAACCCTCGGTTGAATCTTGAGTTGCTTGGGTTTTTATTTTGAAACCCTGTGGAGAATCCTTGACCACTTTTGATGAATGAAGGTGTATTTTGGGGTCCTTGCAACTGAATTTCGTGTTTTAGGGCTAAGTAAGGGTAGAAAAGGACAATTTTACCCCCAAAACGGAGTGTTTAAGTCACTTGGAATCTTTAAACAGGCGCCGCCTAGGCTATCGCCTATGTTTACATAGGCGCCGCCTATGTTTACATAGGTTCTGCCTAAGCTATCGCCTATGCTTTCCAATGGCCATGGGGGATTAGTTAGGCGACGCATATCACTTTGAAAGGCCATAACTTCTTGCTCGGGTGATGGATTTTAGCAAAATTCGTATCGTTGGAAAGCTAACTCGGAAACCTATCATTTTACACATAGTAGAATTTCTAATTTGACGTATACAAGGAGTCATGGTCGATAAAAATTGGCACAAACTATAATTTCCAGTTAAGCTTAATCGGTCGAAGTAGTTCTCAACTCGTCCTTGAGTCAGATGACCCCTATAGTCTAAATTCAAGCTTGGATAGATTCACATGCTATACAAATAATTAACATGCCGTATTTGTATAGGATTTATGGCTTTGGGATTTATCAACACATCGGAATCATGGTCTATCTTGTAGCCCGAAATGCGGGGCATTACATTATCCCCCCTTAGGATCATTCGTCCTCGAATGATGATGCAGGACACAGACAGACACGATTTCAACATAATAAAAGACTAGGAAAGATAAGATAGGAATAGTACCTTCTGTCTCCTCCTCAATCGAAGCAAACAAATTAGGATATCTAATTCTCATGTCATCTTCTGACTCCCAAGTTGCTTCTTCGACTTTCTAGTTTCTCCACAGTATCTTTATTGCGGCCATCTCATTGCTTCTAAACTTTTGAACTTGGTGATCGAAAATTTCAATGGGCTCTTCTTTGTAAGACAACGAGTCTGTCACTTTGATACCCTCTACTGGCAATACCAGAGAATGATCTCCAATGAATTTCTTCAACATGGATACATGGAATACCGGATGAACGAAACCCAAACTTGCAGGCAATTCTAGCTCATAAGCAACCATACCAATCTTTTTCAAAATCTGATATGGCCCTATATAGCGAGGGCTCAATTTACCCTTTTTTCCAAACTGTATAACTACTTCCATAGGAGAAACCTTGAGAAATACCCGATCAGCAACTTCAAACTCTAGTTCTCTTATCCGAACTTCGGCATAGGACTTCTAACAACTCTGAGCAGACTTGAGTCATTCTCTAATGATCTTTAGTTTCTCCATCGCCTGATGAACAAGATCAGGCCCATACAATTGAGTCTCACCCACTTCATACCATCCTATCGGAGACCTACATCTTCTCCCATACAAAGCCTCAAAAGGAGCCATCTTGATGCTGGCATGGTAACAATTATTCTAAGAAAATTCAACCAGTGGCAGGTGATCTACCCAACTACCTTTAAAATTAATGACGCATGCCCTCAACATATCCTCGAGGGTATGAATGGTACACTCAGCTTGCCCATCCATCGGAGGGTGGAAAGCTATGCTTAAATTCACTTGTGTACCTAAACCCTTCTGAAAAAGACCTCCAAAACTGAGAAGAAAATTGTGTACCTTTATCTAATATAATGGACACCGGTGCCCCATGCAACCAAACTATCTCCTCAATGTAAATCTTAGCATAACCCTCTCCTGAATAATTAGTCCTCATAGGAAAAAAGTGGGCTGACTTTGTCAACCGATCTACAATCACCCATATAGAATCATACTGGTATTGGGATCTCGAAAGTCCTGTAATTAAGTCCATGTTTATCATCTCCCACTTCCATAAAAGCAGGGCTATCTCTTGGGAAGTACCACCTAGCCTCATATGTTCTACCTTTACTTGTTGACAGTTCAAACACTTGGACACAAAATCAGCTACATCACGTTTCATCTTATTCCACTAATACAAGGTTTTCAGATCATGGTACATCTTAGTAGAGCCTAGGTGAACGACATACCTCGAAGTGTGTGCCTCATCAAGGATTCTTTCCCACAGTTCATCAATATTCAGAACACACAACCTACCCCAAAATCTTAGAATACCATCACCACTAATTTCATACAACATAACCTTTTGTTGACCCACATCTTTCTTGATTTACATCAAGATGAGATCTCCAACCTGCTTCTCCTTAACTTCAGCAAAAAGGAATGACTTAGATAACTCATGAACAATCACCCCTCCATCTTCGAAATCTAAGAGTCGCACTCCCAAATTTGCAAGGCGGTGAATATCCTTCACCATCTCTTTCTTCCCTTTTTCAACGTGAGAAAGGTTGCCCATAGATAACCTACTGAGGGTATCGACTACAATATTTGCCTTGCCCGGATAGTAATGCAGACTCATATCATAGTCTTTATAAAGCTCCATCAGATGCCTCTTCCTGAGGTTCAATTCTTTCTGTGAGAAAATATACTTCAAACTGTTATGGTCAATATAAATATCAACATGCACTCCATAGAGATAGTGCCTCTAGATTCTAAATGCAAACACCACGGCTGCTAACTCCAAGTCATGAGTGGGTTAATTGCGCTCATGCACCTTTAAATACCTAGATACATAAGCTATCACCTTACCACGCTGCATTAATAGAAAACTAAGTCCCACACGGGACGCATCACAATAAACCACAAAATCATCTACACCCTCAGGAAGGGTCAAAACAGGAGCAGTAGTCATCTTGTCCTTCAACTTCTCAAAACTATTTTCACATAAGTCAGACCATACAAACTTCATTATTTTTTGAGTCAGTTTAGTAAGCGGAGCAGCTATGGAAGAAAAACTCTCTACGAACCTTCTGTAATACCCCGCTAAACCTAAGAATCTCTGAATATTGGTTGGAGTCGTGGGTCTGGGCTATGTTTTCACTAATTCAAATTTCTGGGGATCCACTCTTATCCCATCACTAGACACAATATGCCCCAAAAAGGCAATAGCATCTAACAAGAATTCACACTTAGAAAATTTGGCATACAGCTGATGATCCTTATGGGTATGAAGAATAATTCGGAGGTGATTAGCGTGATCCTCTTTACTCTTAGAATAGATTAGAATATCATCAATAAATACAATGATGAACAAGTCAAGAAACTGATGGAACACTTTATTCATACGATCCATGAAGGCTGCAGGGGCGTTAGTCAACCCGAAGGACATGACTAGAAATTCGTAGTGACCATATCGGGTTCAGAAGGCTGTCTTGGGTATGTCTGACTCCCTAACTTTCAACTGATGATAACCCGAACGAAGGTCTATTTTTGAAAAACACTTGTCACCCCGAAGCTGGTCAAAGAGGTCGTCAATCCTTAGAAGAGGATATTTATTTTTAATCGTGACCTTATTTAGCTGACGATAGTCTATGCACATACGAAGGGAACCGTCTTTCTTTCACACGAAAAGTATAGGTGCACTCTAAGGGGATACACTGGGGCATATGAAACCCTTATCTAGGAGATCTACTAAGTTTTCTTTCAACTCTTTTATTTCTACAGCAGCCATTCTATACGGTAGAATAGAAATAGGATGAGTGTCTGGTAACACATCAATACCAAACTCAATCTCTCTATCGAGTGGTATTCCTTGGAGATCATTTGGAAAGACTTTTGGGAATTCTTTTACTATGTGAACAGATTGAAGAGGAAGACTCTCGGTATTGGAGTCCTTAACTTGAATAAGGTGGTACAAACAACCTTTAAAAATGAGTTTGCGGGCTCTGAGATAGAATATAAAATGCCCTCTAGGTGCTAAAGAATGTCCTTCCCACTCTATCACTGGTTCCTTCAAGAAAGAAAAAGTGACCCTTTGAGTCCTACAATCTAATAAGGCATAGCATGAATGGAGCCAATCCATTCCCAAGATAGCATCAAAAGAAACCATATATAACTCTATGAGATCTTCTAGCGTATCCCGGCTATCAACACAACCCCTGTAAACTCTCCTAGCAACAATAGAATCCTTCACTGAGGTGGAAACAGAAAAGGGTTCATAAATCACACTGGGCTCAAACCCGAAACTAACAGCCACATAAGGGGTCGCATAGGATAAAGTAGACCCAAGATCAAGTAGCACATAAACATCATGGGAAAAGATTTGTAACGTGTCGGTAATAACATCTGGGGAAACTTCTGCCTCTTGGCGGTTGGTCAAAGCATATTACCGGTTGCGACTGTTCTCGATAGCAGAAGGGTCACCCTTATGAGGAGGAGCCATGAACGTGGCTTGGGGTTTAGTGCCCCCCTGCACTTCCTCCAGCAGAAAGACAGTCTTTCTGAAGGTGGCATACCTTGCCATAAGTATAACAATTCCTCCGCTCAAAATAACACCTCCCTGAGTGATTCTTCCCACAAGTTTCGCACCATGGATGAGTACAATGTTGTTGGGACACACTGCCATGTGACTGAGTATCTGGGGTTCTGAATCCATGAGAATTCTAAAAACTCTGCGATCGTCTGTCTGCTGGTGGTCTGGGCACTAGGGTACCGGCAGCTGACTGTGCATTACTCCCAGACTTCTTCTTTTGCCATCTATTTCCCCAGTTGCCGCTCTGTGGTTGGCTGTGATTCATATCTGCGATTCTGGCTCTCTTTGCTTGCCTGTCTTTTTCTCTTGTTTCTAAAATTTTGTTTTTCTTCTCTTCTATCTGTTGCATATGAACAGTCAGCTGAGCAAAGTCTAGCTCCTTATTCAACATTGCCCCGTGGCACTCAAGCTCCAGGTTATCAGAAAGGCCGGATGCAAATTTCCTCATCTGGGCCCTCATATTACTATTTAACTCTGGGGCATAGCGGGCTAGCTTATTAAACATCAAAGTGTACTCCTGGACACTAATACTGCCCAGCTTCAGATTCATAAACTCTTTCGCTTTGGCCTCCCTCAACTCTAGAGGAAAGAATCGATCAAGGAAAGCTTTCACAAATTCGCCCCAAACTATGGGCTCAGCACTCTCACCATTTCCATCCTCCCAGTTAGCATACCACTGATTCGCAATATCCTTGAGATGATAAGTTGCTAGTTCCACTCCTTCAATCTCATCCACATACATTACCTTAAAGATCTTTTCCATATCATCTATGAACTTTTGTAGATCTTTCTCCACCTTGGTGCTAATGAACTTAGGTGGGTTCATCTTCATGAAATGTCCGACCCTAGTAGCCTCAGATATAACAGATACAGACCCGACATCTTTCGATCGCTGAGCCTGGTTAGCTACCAACTATGTCAGCATATATATAGAGCGTCTAAATTCTGCATTTGAAATATCTCCCTGAGCAGTTGGGGGACGGTTGACATTAGTGTGCGGAGCCCGAGGCAGACTGGTCGAGACTGGAGGGACTTAGAGTAGGGACAAGTTTTAGAGTGTGAGATCTGTTATGGGTACGCATCCCATGGGTGGGACGGACCTTATCTTCCTGAGCATTTTGATCGATAATACAACGTGGAGGCATAACTGTGTTTCTAAAATACAAGAGATCATTGAGTAAGGGACAGTTCAGACTCTAAAGTATGAGTTAAATCATAATGAAGGGAAATATTCCATAAACGGCTAGCAGTCTCCTACTTATAACTGTGGTGCACTAAACACCCATAAACAGGACTCTACCCGATGTGATTTCGCAAATACCCTGGGACCATGAACCATGCTTTGATACCAAGTTTTTCATAACCCGAACTGGGGCCCTAGCCGTGATGAGTATCTCGAACCATGAAGGCCTGAAACACCCCTATTTTTCTGGTAATCATGCACATAATTCAAATGATAAAAAAATTTAGAAGATAAATAACCTAACGAAAAACATGGTCTAGAGTCATATGAAAGCAATAATAGGAATAATGTCCCAAAATCTCAAATCAACACCTCTATTACGTCTGTGAAATCCCTACTACATGACTGAAATAAATGTCTATCTAAAAACTGGGATAAGGCCCCTAGTAGACCCAAAACTAATAAGTGATAAATGACACTGACAAATAATAAGGACTTCCAAAATATAGAAGGCTCACCAAGTGACATTGCAAATCTGTCCGAGGAACCTACTAATTTTTGAACCCCTAGACTGCGCATCCAAACCTGGGAGGTAGGGGTCAATATAAAAGTATTGGTGCACAGAGATATCAAAACAAAACATAATATTTTTACAAAATATAGTTGAGAGCCATTATAAATCAGTTTCATATCAAGTTATTTGAAAACACATGGGCATAATGTAATTGTTTTCAACAACAATGTAATGCAGCTAAGCTAGGTGGAATACCCTACATATCACATTTACACTAACTGTCAAACCTCGGTTGCTACCGAGATTAGAGTATACGTGAGGGGAAGGCACACAAGATCACACAGTAGGGTGTCTCGACCCAATGATAGTGCACAAGATCACAAAGCAAGGGTCCTAACCATAGTCTCAATCTGGGAATAACATACAGTCAGGTACGTAAGATCACAAAGCAGGGTAGCAAATTCCCATGTCGGCAAACACAGTTTCCAGTGATGAGCCCTTACACTTAAATGCCTTCTTTAGGCATCCCCCTATCTCATGTAAAATCAATACATTCAAATTTTATCTAATGCAATCACATATCTTATTTGTAGGGTATCGTCATACCCAACTTGCAAGTCATCAATATCACATCAACATATGCATAATCACATAAAAATCAAGTGGTTTTCATCGTTTACAAGTAGTGGACAATAATTATTTCAAATTCATGCTCTCTTTGTTGTTCACAATATAATATGGGGTATCGAAACATTATCATGGAAATTTGAAAGCAATTTATCATTCATATTTATCAAATTTTCATGGAAAATCTCAAATCACATATGCATGGTTTCAACCATTGAAGTATATAGGCAAACAATTCCCATGACCTTAAAAAAATAACTTAGAAATCATAATAAAAGAAAGTTATTAGTATTTTATTGAAAACCCCCATTTAAAAGTATGCATGTTCATAAAACTATACCCATGAGATTTTGGGATAATCCCATGTACCTCGATTACTATGAATATTAGATGTTTCTTGAAGCCTAAGTTAAGAGGATTCTAAATATGCAATTAGTTCCTAAAACCCCGGTTGAATCTTGAGTTTCTTGGGTTTTTATTTTGAAACCCTAAGGAGAATCCTTGAGCACTTTTGATGAATGAAGGTGTATTTTGGGGTCCTTGGAACTGAATTTCGTGTTTTAGGGCTAAGTAAGGGTGGAAAAGGACCATTTTGCCCTAAAAACAGAGTGTTTAAGTTACTTGAAATCTTTTCAAAGGCGCCGCTCATTCCATCGCCTATGTTTACATAGGCGCCGCCTAGGCTATCGCCTAGGCTTTCTAGTGCCCATGGGTGACTGGTTAGGCAATGCATATCAGTTTGAAAGGCTATAACTTCTTGGTCGGGTGTAGGATTTTAGCAAAATTGGTATCGTTGTAAAGCTAACTCGAAAACCTATTATTTTAGACATAGTAGGATTTTTAATTTGACATATAGAAGGATTCATGGTCGATAGAAATTGGTACACACTATAATGTCCAGTTAAGCTTAATCGGTCGAAGTAGTTCTCAACTCGTCCTTGAGTCAGATAACCACTATGGTCTAAATTCAAGCTTGGATGGATTCACGTACAACACAAATAATTAACACACCGTATTGGCATAGGATTTGTGGCTTCGGGATTTATCAACACATCAGAATCATGGTCTATCTTATAGCCTGAAATACGGGGCATTACATTTAGGCATGTATCTCATCCTTAAATTGGTTTTATATAAAAACATATGATTAATCATGGTTAATATGAATTTAATTATTGTGTTTAGAATGATGGGTTGAGGGTTTTGAATGTTTATTACTTGTTTGGTTTCTCCATGGTTTTTGAATGGTTATTCATGCTTTATCTCATGGTTTTGGAACTAAATTTGTGCATGGGTATGGTGAATGGGAAATGGGTCATGGAATTTCCCTAAAATTGTTAAAATTGGCATTAACCTCAACACTCTCTATAAATTGGTTTTTGAACATAGAAATATGCATTATTTAGCCCACTTTTGAACTATTGCATTTCCTAAAAGATTAATGGAACATGAATGGTTTCAAAAAGGACTTGGTGGACATGAATTGATTTTAAATTATTTTATAATGGATTGGAGACCGTGGTATGGTTTTTGAATTGGAACTTGGGGGTTGTGGATTCCCCCAGGTTGATAGATAATTTGAATAGCATAATTCTCTAAGCTTACAAGCATATTGGTATAATGATACCATTTGGTGATGCCTTAATGGAAGGTTACTTGGTTTAATGAAAGGGGTTATGTGTATATATTTTAATTGGGCTTAAAAGATGTTATGTAGCTCACCATGAAAGGTGGAGATCCCGAGGGGACTGCTACTGGAAAATACATTTGTCGATGTGGGTGTCTTTATGAACATATGTATAGTTCATACTTTGTACATACTTTGGATTGGATAGGGTTGAGGCATTCCTTATCCATTTCTTGGATCTCTCTAATTTATGCGTCTAACATGCATTGGAGCCCTTTATGGGAAGAGTGGGGGGGCATATAGCCCATGGGTTCCCTTAGGACATTTTTGTACTACATAGTCTAGGTTAATAGTCTTAAATCTCATTATAAACCTTTTTCCCTCTCCTAGCATTAAATATATATGTATGTATGTATGTATGTATGTGAATAGGTACATTGAGTTTGGATTTGATTTTGAAATGGCATTATTTTATTCATTCCCTGAGTTACATGCTAACGCCCGCACTACTAACCGTCCCTGGATGCTACATCCTTTTATTATTCAGGGTCATAGGGATTTCTTTTGTTGGTTTGTGTAGTATTAAGAGGTGCGGTCATCTATCAGGTTTATGGTGAAATGGTGATCTTCCATTTTTTGAAAAGCTTGGTCATTCCATCAAGTTTATTTTATATTTTAGAATTAAAATGTTCCATTAACATTATCATTATGATTGTCACTACTATAGTCAGGGTCCTGTACCGACCTAGTTTCATATTGGAATTGGTTTAGAGGCTTTTGTTGACATGTATGGGTTTGATGGGGTTGTTGACTCTTAGATCTTATCCTTGCGTTACATTAACTATTTTATCTTTATTTTTTGGTTGTCTTCTACTTCATTGTTATTTTGGTTTTGTTGAGTTGACTAGGCTATGGGGCTTGTCTCCGGTCCTTGGTGGACTCGAGATACCCATCACGACTAGGCCCCGGGTCGGGTCATGACAAGGTTGGTATTAGAGCAGTTTCAGGGTTTATGAATACCCATAAAGCCATGTCGAGTAGAGTCATTTTTATGGGTATGTAGCTGCCACACTTATAAAAGGGAGGCTACAAGACATTTAGAAATATCTCCTTTTCTTGTGTTCTGTTTGGGGGTAGAGAGTCTACTATCATGAATTCTTTATATGTCCTTGTTTTCTTATTTTAGATCATGTCTCCTTAAATATATGATGCTCATGGAATCTCTAACCCACCTAAGGGAAATATGAAGGGGACACGCCCCACCTAGAAAGTGAAGACCTGGTCTAGGGTCCCTACTCCTGATTGTGCTTCTCCACCTCGGGTCCTATCGAACCCGTCTAATCCTTCTTGAGTTGGTTACACTCATGCTCAGTCACCTTAAAATATACTTAACATGAAATTTCATCTGTTCATTCATCTTCTTACTCAATCGGTGATATCTTAGTCTTGTCAGCTTGGTCCTATTAGTGTTGTTGTGAGATTTTTTTAGGTTACTTGAGTTGGGCAATTTATGAGGTTTAATCCCCTATGCTTCACAGGCTCTAAGGATAAGGAGGATCCTTAAGGATTTATTGATGAAATGGAGAAGATATTCAAGGTGATGCATGCTACAGATTCTGAGGGTGTGGAGTTTGTTGCATACCAGTTGAAATATATAGATTATTAGTGGTATGATGAGTGGGAGAAGTTAAGGGTTGATGATGCTGAGCGGGGAATATGGGAAGAGCTCTGAGTGGACTTTCTTAATCATTTCTTTCTTCAGGATCTGAGGGAAGCTAAGGCCGAGGATCTTATGAATTTGAAGCAGGGCAGGGTGAGTGTGATGGAGTATGAGCTAAAATTTCAATAGTTGTCTTGTTATGCTCCAGAATTAGTGTGTAGCTAGAGATCTAAGATAAGGAAGTATCAGTTGATATTTTAGATAGGCAAGTTTGTTAATTGAGGTCTAAGGATGTGGTTTTGGTAAAAATACTTTGGAGGAATCAAAAGGTGGAGAAAGCTACTTGGAAATCCGAAGAGGACATGAATTCCAAATATTTGTTCTTATTACCCACATTGGATAGAAGTGTTTGAGGTATGGGTTCCCTTTTATTTTGTAACTTTTAGCATTTGTGCATGGCTTTGTGGTTGCATTATATCTTGTACTCGTGCTAATAGGTGCCTTAACTACTAATTTAGGGATGAATGATCCTGGGGGGAGGGGGGGTTAATGTAATACCCCAGTTTTGTACCCTAAAATTTCCATGTGTGTTGAGCTCATTGTCCAGGAAATGACTAAGACCATACGAGTCGTATCAACTTTATATGCATCATGCACTGCTTGTCATAGTCAAACTAGTGAGGATTACCTATGTTTCAATATTGAGTACGACTAGGACCCCATGAGTTATAAGGTCTAGTTATGAGTCCTAGGGTGGGGCTAGTAACCAAACTAGTGATGTGGCCCTGAGTCACTGCCCTGACTACGAGTTGTGGTGACAAATATCGCTAGTGAGGATGAGTCATTACGAGACCCATAGTGATGGGGAGTTAAAATTCTTACACGATTTTAGGGCATGGTGATTTTTTTCTCTTACCCCACCACTATTCTACGACATAAAACATTCCCGTAGCCTTAATTTCACCATTTAACATAACATAAATACTCTCTTCTTTCTCTAATTCCCCAATTAAGAACAAGGCTAGGGTTTCTAGTGATTGAACATCTAAGGCTCAAATTGTGGTTTCTCGTCCAAATTCCTTGGTGTTTCAGGCATGCATCACTTTCCTAACTTGGTTTTCTATAAAAATATGGGTTTAATCATGGTTTATGTGAATTTAACTATTGGGTTTTGAATGATGGGTTAACATTTTTGAATGTTTATTACTTGTTTAGTTTTCCCATAGTTTTGGAACTATTATTCATGCATTATCTCATGGTTTTGGAACTAAATTTGTATGTGGGTACGGTGAATTGGGAAGGGGTCGTGGCATTCCTCCAAAATTGTTGAAATTGGTTTGGAATTGGCATTAACATCAACCCACCTTGTAAATTGGTTTTGGAACATGGAATATGTATGATTTAACCCAATTCTGAACTATTGCATTGCCTAAAAGGTTAATGGAACATAAATATTTTTGGAAAGGCCTTCGTGTCCATGAATTGATTTAAATTATTTTATAAGGCCCTGGCGACCGTGTTATGGTTTGTAAATTGGAACTTGGGATTCATGGATTCCCCCAAGTTGATGGATAATTAGAATTACCTAATTCTATTAACTTGCAAGTATATTAGTGTGATGATACCATTTGGTGATGCCTTAATAAAAGGTTCCTTAGTTTAATGAAAGGGGTTATGGGTAAATATTTTAATTAGGTTTGAAAGGAGTTGTGTAGCTCACCATGAAAGGTAGACCAACACTAGAAACCACGTTTGATGGCTTGGGGTTCTTTATGACTGTGTGCATACTCCACAGTTTATACATACTTTAGATTGGCTGGGGTTGAGGCATTCCTCAGCCCTTCCTTGGATTTCTCCAATTTGTGTGGCTATCACACATTGGAGCCCTTTAAGGGGAACGGGTGCGTAAGTGGTCCCACATAGCTTATGGGTGCCCTTAAGACAGTTTGATGCTACATAATCTAGGTTAATGGTTTTAAAGATCATGATAAACCTTGTTCCCTATCCTAGCATTATATATATATATATATATGTATGTATGTATGTGAACATGCACATTGAGTTTAGATTTGATTTTGAAATGGCATCATTTTATCCCTTCCCTAAGTGATATGCTATCTCTCATCCTGCTAACCGTCCCCGAATGCTATATCCGTTCATTATTCAGGGTCTTAGGGGTTTCTTTTATTGGTTTATACAATGTTAGGAGATGAGTATTGAGTTTTGCAGTGAAGTGGTTAGCTTTCATATTTCAAAAATCTTGGTCATTCCATCAATTTTCTTTAATTTTTAAAATTAAAGAGTTCATATTAATGCTATCATTGTCATTGTAACTGTCATAGTCGGGGGCATGTCCCGACCTAGTTCGATATTCAAATTGGTTTAGAGGCTTTTGTAGACATATGTGGGTTGAATGGTGTTTTTGACTTTTACAGTTGTCCTTGAGTTGTATTGACTATTTTATCTTTATTTTCCGGTTGTCTTCCACTTTGTTGTTATTTGGATTTTGCTCAATTGACCAGGCTATGGGAAAGTCTCCAGTCCATGGTGGACTCGAGATACCCATCATGACTTGGCCTGGGGTTGGGTCGTGACATGGTGAAATCATCTCTTGGTGTGGAAGTGAAGGAGAAATAGGCTTTGGATCTCATACTAATGTAGATTAAGGATAATATGGGTCAGCAAAAAGTTATTGCTTCTGAGATAGGGGAAGATTACATCTTAAGGTATCAAGGTAGGTTGTGTTTCCTAATGTTGATGGGCTGCAGGAAAGGATCTTTACTGAGGCTCATGAGTGTTAGTATAAAGTCCATATAGGTTTAACTAAGATGTATTATGACTTTAATAAAGTCTACTGGTGGAACAAAATAAAAAGGGATGTAGTGAACTTTATGGCTAAGTATATAGTATGTCAGCATGTTAAGGTTGAGCATTTGAGACACAATGGAATGTCTCAAGAGATAGATTTGCCTATGTGGAAGTTTGAGATGATCAATATGGATTTCATTATGGGTCTTCCTCAGTCGTGCAATCAGTGTGATTCTATTTGGGTCATTATGGGTAAGATGACTAAGTGCACTCACTTCTTGCCTGTAAGGGATAACTACTCTGGAGATGATTATGTTGCGTTGTTCATTTAGGAGATAGTAAAGTTGGAAGGTGCACTAGTTTAAATTATATTAGACCGAGGTATGCAGCATGGTGTGCTAGTGTCCATTATTTTTGACCGAGGTATACAAATTTCTTCTCACTTTTGGTGTTTGTTTCAGAAAGGTTTGTTTACACAAGTGAACCTTAGCATCGCTTTTCACCCTCAAATGGATAGTCAAAAAGAACATACTATTTATACTTTAGAGGATGTGCTAAGGTCTTGTGTGATTGATTTTAAAGGCCGTTGGGTTAATCATTTGTCTTTTATTGAGTTTGTGTATCATTTCAGCATTTAGATGGCTCCTTTTGAGGCTCTTTATGGTAGGCAATGTAGGTATCTTATTGGATGGTTTGAGGTTAGTGAGACTAGGTTGTTTGGTCCAGACTTGGTTCACCAAGCCACAGAGAAGGTAAAAGTGATTAGAGAATAACATAAGAATGTCAGAATTGCCAAAATTATTATATGGATGTGAGGCAAAGGTATTTAGAGTTTGAAGTCGAAGATTGGTTATTCTTGAATATATCTTTTATGAAGAGTCATGAGGTTTGGGAAGTAGGGGAAACTTAATCCTCGTTATGTCGGACTGTATCAGATTTTGAGGAGAATCGAGAATATTGCTTATGAATTGGATTTGCCTGTGAGTTTAGGCTCGATTCATCCTATTTTTCATGTGTCCATGCTAACAAAGTGTATGGGTGATCTTTCCTTTATAGTGCCTTTTGAGGATATTGGTGTTACCGATTCTGTCTTATAAGGAAGTCTCAATGGAGTTATTGGATAGGCTAGTTCATAGATTGTGGACAAAGGATATAGCTTCGGCGATGTTCTTTAGATAAATAAAAAGGTAGAAAAAGCTACATGGGAAGATAAGAAAGATATGAAGCCCAAGTATCCATTGTTGTTCCCTATGTTAGATGTGAGTGCTTAAGGTATGTGTTTTATTCTCCTCTTATCACTTTTGAAATGTCATTAATTTCTACTGTATTCTTGCTATTCTCATGCTAAAAGTTTCCTAACTTATTATTTAGGGATTAATGATCCTAGGGGGGGGGATAATATAAGACCCCTTAAAACTTCAATGATTTGATTCTGACCCTTCTGCATGTGTAATGTCGATATTTGACTTGAATTATTTTTAGGGATGTTAAAAGTGTATTTTGGAAAAGTTTTGGATTTTTTTAAAGTGGTTTGGGGTCATTTTGGGACCTCAAGGTAGTGGGGATCCGAAATAAGGCCGTGTTAAGGTGGATAAATTCTGCCATAGAGGCTAACCTCCGCGATATTGGCATGCCACGCCAGTATTTTAGTTTGATCCTATTTTATTTTTTTCACTTAGAGTGAGGGGCTTTTAGTCTTTTTACCCCTTGTACGACTTATAAACATTAAAGTGAACCTTTTATTTTAGTTTTCAAAGATAAAACTCTTCTTTATTCGTATTTAATTCTCCACCAAAGAAAGCTTAAGGGTTTTTCAAGAAATCACTACTTCGGGCTCCAAGCTTCAAATTGACTTTAATTTCTTGTGTGTTTCCGACGTATTTCTCTTCTCTAAACTTAATTTTTACATTGTGGAATTAATTGAAGGGATCTGTATGTGATTTAAGTTGTGGGTTTGTGTAATGCCTCGAGTCTATATCCCAGACGCCACATAGTGCTTAAAACCCCGAAGGACCATAAGCTAACCCATGACTGAAACCTATTGTGAGCCTTAAATAATAATACTGAAATAACGCAGAAGTTAAGCTTGAAATTCCATAAGGTTCATAATCTGAATACTATTAAGTATAACATCTGATAATAATATCTGAAACTAAATGTTGTTTGAATTAGTCTAGTCAAAAAATGTTCTAACTGAACTGTCTGAATGTGGAGTTGATGGGACAAGCCCCCAACCAACTCGAACTACTAAAATACTGAAGGTGTTTAAAATACTGAAATAAAATCATATCCTCGATAGATGAGGATTTACTACTAAAACGGTTGCTGCAATTCGAATTGTCTAAGCGCGGTCGGGAACCTGAGCGTCTCGACCTTTGATATAAGACATCATAGTGCAAAGAGAAAGTATGCGTCAGTACATGGAACGTACTAGTATGCTAGGTGAGGTCAGATAGAATGCAAGGATTCAAATGTATGAACAGTAACTAACTAAATGATATGAAGTAACTGAATTAGAGCACATGGAGTACTGAAACTACTGTAAATACTGAGTGTGTAATGTTGTACATATACATATATATTGTATCTGAGATTATTACTGAAACTGAGTCCGAGCTCTGATAACTGTATTACTAAAATCTGGGTAACTAATTTCAGAAATCCTCATTCTGTAGAACTGAATTGATTTCTATAATGAGCTGGGTGACTATGTCTGACAGTCCTGATTCTGTAGAACTGAACTGAGTTTTATACTGAGTCTTAAACTAAAACAAAAACTGTAGGACGTAGTTATCTAACCAACATACCCCAAATAAGATAACTGGGGTCCAACTTGTAAACCCAGTTGGAAGGGTGTCAGTACCATGCCACGAGTAAAGACAATTGAAGAGTCACCCAAATCTGGCAGGTGCCCTAAATGAGAATGGTGGTACCCTCAAATGGTAGGTAAAAATACCTTATCAACCCTAACTGGCAGGTTGATATCTCAACCTATGCTAGCTACATAGTTCTAGAACACAAGGACTGCTTCTAAGGGCCACATCCTCAACTGGAATGTGAGCCCCCATGCCTAGGTTCATTCGGTACTGAATCCTACTCCCAACTGAATAGATACTTAACTGATTATTAGACTGTTCTAGGCTTGACTTAACTGTTACATATCGTGTTGTCTAACTGAACTGAAATGAGTTTACTGAGTTTTGTTAATTGGTTGAAAACAATGAGTTCTGTAACAGACTAAGTACTACTGTACATGACATAAATGAGACAGTTCTATAACTATGGTATCTCTAGGTAAACAACTAGATTTTTGGGTATTGAATACACCCAAGACTCGATAGCATTGAAAATAAAGCACAGCATGATCATAAAAGCATAACAATACTTTCTTGTTAACAATGCAATCATTCGGACATTTTGTCAAACACTTGATATACATAAACTTGTACATGAAGGGAATCACACAATGACATGTCATGATTTCACTATCCAATTAACATAGGCATTTTATCAAACACTGTGAAAGGAGAAATAAAATAGTCCAATTTTAGTTCCCAAATGAACCCGTCCTAGAGTGAAAGTGTAGTGTATCCGTTTTCAAAGGTCTGCTTGTTTCCTATCTTCGAGAAAGGAAATTGATATCTAAGGGATGTGTCTATCATTTTGTTCATGTTATGGATTCCCGTTCCAAGACTCCCAGTCTTGAATCAATCCCAGTATTGAATGAATATTCAGATATCTTTCCCGAAGATTTTCCAGGAATTCCTCCCGAAAGTGAAATAGACTTCGGTATTAATCTTCTTTCAGATACTCAGCCTATCTTTATTCCGCCATACAGAATGGCACCGGCAAAACTCAAAGAACTAAAAGAATAGTTGAAGGATCTCTTAAATAAGGGATTCATCAGACCCAGTATTTTGTTAGGGTCATCTCTATGTTCCAGGTGTAGATGACTTAAGGCCGCAAATTCTTGCAGAGGCGCATGGTGCGAGCTACTCTATTCATCTAGGGGCCACTAAGATGTACCGCGACTTGCGGGAGATCAATTGGTGGAGTGGGATAAAAAGAGATATCGCAGAGTTTGTGGCTAAGGGCTCTACATGTTAGAAGGTTAAGATAGAGCATTAGAAGCCTAGTGGTCATATGCAGGAGATTATTATTCCTACTTGGAAGTGGGAGGAAGTGAACATGGACTTCGTGATGGGTTTGCCTTGAACTAGTCATCAGAATGATTCAGTTTGGGTTATTGTAGATAGAATGACCAAATCAGCTCATTTTCTTCCAGTTCATACCTCTTATTCAGCTGAGGATTATGCCAAACTCTACATCAAAGAGCTGGTCAGATTGCGCGGTGTTCTATTGTCCATTTTCTCATACAGAGGTACCTAGTTCACCTCTCACTTCTGGAAAGCATTCCAAAAGGGTCATAGTACCTAAGTTCATCTTAGTACAGCCTTTCATCCTCGAAAAGATGGTCAAGCAGAAAGGACCATTCAGACTTTAGAAGATATGCTAAGGGCGTGTTTAATTGATTTCAAATGGGGTTGGGATGACCACTTGCCTTTGATTGAGTTTGCATACAATAATAGTTATCATTCCAGTATTCAGATGGCTCCTTTTGAATATCTCCATGGTAGGAGATGTAGATCTCCAATTGGTTGGTTCGAATTTAGTGAGGCCTCAGTCATAGGGTCTGACATGGTATTCGATGGCTTAGAAAAAGTCCAGTTGTTTATAGAGAAACTCCAGGTAGCTTAAAGCAGACTGAAGTCTTATACAGATGTTCGTAGAAAAGATCTCGAGTTTGAGATTATTGACTATCTCTATCTAAAGATCTGTCCCATGAAGGGAGTGAAGCGATTTGTCAAGAAAGGGAAACTCAGTCCCCGATATGTCGGTACCTTCAATATTCTCAGTCGATTTGATAAGGTAGCTTATGAGCTTGAATTGCCTTTAGATCTAGCCTTAGTTCATCCAGTTTTCCATGTCTCTTTGCTCAAGAAGTGAATAGGTGACCCAGCAGTTGTAGTCCCTATTCAGAGCATTGATGTTCAAAATAGTCTCTCTTATTAGGAGATTCCAGTCGAAATCCTAGACTATCATACTCGTAAACTGAGGAACAAAGAAGTCCCTCTAGTTAAAGTTCTTATGAGAAATTAGTCTATCGATGGAGCTACTTGGGAAGCAGAATATAATGCTCCAATTTGCTGAACTAGAATGTTATACGGTGCTTATATCCCCGAGGGACCACAAGCTAACCCATAACTGATATCTATACCTGTGCACTGCATAATATACTTGTTGAATGCAGAAAACATGAAAAATAAGCTATAAGGTTCAACTAAAATAAATATATCATCCATATGGGTGAAAAAAAACACCCAAAATAACTGAAGTCTGAATCAAAGCTGAACATAAGTCTGAACTAAATCTAAACGCCTCTATGTACTATCTGAATAAGAAGTTGAAGGAACATGTCTCCAACTAACTCTGTAAAATTGAAAACTAACTGAAATAAATAACGAATCATATTATATTAGTCCTCGAATGAAGAGGACTCACTGTAACTCTGTGACTGGAAATACTACTGCTATTGCTGATCTGGAGCTCGTGTCTCTAGACCTATGGTGTAACATGAAAAAAAATCACCATAGCGCAAATGCATCAGTACGTGGGAATGTACTGAGTATATGAGTAAGGTAGGCTAAATATAAACAGGGTTTACAAGCATGAACAATGCTAAGTGACTGACTGATTTGAACGTAAGAGTACAAACATACATACATAGTAACTGAAATCGTGGGTGCATGATAGCTAGACCTATATGCTAATACATGGTTTACGGATGACTAACATGACTGATACTATAGTTCTGATAAAATGGGGGACGATATCTGACAGTCCCGAATCTGATGGAACTATCTAAGTTCCGTACTGTAACTGATTCTAACTGTATCTAACAGTCCTAATATACTAAAATCTAAAGAACTATCTGAGTTCTTTTAAAAAGACTGATACTAAAAATATGGGAGGTAGTTGTTTAACCAACCTGCCTTTATATGTGCCAGTATAGCTAAGCTGGGGTCCAATCTCTACCTTGACTGGAAGGGTGTCAATACCGCGTCACTGGTAAAGACAACTGTGGGTAACCCTCATCTGATAGTGTTCCCAAAAGAGAATGGTGGGGCCCTGATTTGACAGTGCTAAGCCACCTCATCAACCCTCATCTGACAGTGTTGATATCTCAACCTATGTGGGCTACATAGTTCTGGAATGCAAGGATGATTGCTAAGAATCACACCCTCATCTGGCAGTGTGTGTTCCCATCCTTAGGTTCACTCAGTGCTAACTTCTACTCCAATCTGAAGAGACTAAACATGAATAACTGACTGTACGTAGACTGAGCTTACTGAATTTCGTTAAATGACGGAATACTACTGATATCTGATAACTGATTGAGATCATGAGGTTTCCTGAGTCACATGACTGACTGAATTCTACTAAATCATGGCGTGATTTCGAACATCATGAAACATGACATGGCTCTAGGCACACAGTTATATTTTTCGGGTACGAATACCCCCAGGACTCGATAGAAGAAAACTGAAACACACGACATGACTTGTTCACAAGATTGGAGTCCACAACTAATAATATCATAAGTAAGGGATTTCATACTAATCATAGTTCTCAAAACCTTATACATGGAAAGGGGAATTCATATGACATGTCTATACTTGCATGGCTTCAATATCATGCTCATTTCATACCACAACCATGACACATAACAACAACGTGGAATTCATGTGAAATCATAAAGCATAGAGCATGGAATTCATATCAAATTATAATAGTTAACATTGGCTTGTCATTCAAATACTATTGAGTCATGGAAACTTGGTTTATCACATACTAAGCATTTTATCAAACACCTTCCATGCACTCTTTAAGTCATAGGTGTATTCAAAAATGTACACCACCTTAATCCACCCAAATTCATGGGTTCCAACTACATGATCCAATCGTCATGCAAGTTCATCAAATTTCCACTCTATAGCACAAACCACAAACAACAACATGAATACAACCATATACCACAAAACATTCATGATTTAGTTATCAAAGATTAATTCTTGAACTCCACAGACGAAAGAAATCAGTGGATGAACACTATGCATACCTTAATGGCGATGAAATTATTGAAAGATTGGACCTTCAATCTTGATTATGCAACCCTAGTAGTTTTGTTCTTCTTCTTGTGCTCTTGGATAAAGAACTTAAGATTTTAATAGGGTTGTAATGTTATTAGAAGCTATAAATTTCGTGAGGTTAAGTTTTGGGACATGTAAGGAGTGTTAAAAGACTTAATTATCCTCAAAATAACTCAAAAACTAAGTGTTTTCGTGGCAGAAATCATAAGTTTATCGCACACTTGAGGGTGTGCGCCGCACAACCTATCACACACTTGTTCCAGTAGCCATGTGCTATTGTTATGCGCCGTACTACTACTTTGCAAGGCCATAACTTCTTGCTCGGGTGTCAGATTTTGATAAAATTGGTATCGTTGGAAATCTAGTTTGATTTTCTAAAATCTGGTGGGTCTAAATCTGTCACAATATCACATATCAATTCAGTTATCCTCTTTCAAATGTTACTCTTACGGATTCACACACTAAAATTTGATGGATTCAAAAGCTATTAGTTTCCATACTCTAAGTGACTCATATGAGCATGCTTAACACATCATAAGCTATATTATCACTAGGATACTCATTGTAAGTCATGTACTCAAATATGAATCACAAGAGAGGAGGTTTCATACGTAGGAAAACTGATTCACTTCCTAACTTTGAAACATATGAGGCATTATAATATCTCTCCCTTGGGAATATTTGTCCTCAAATGAGAATTAACTGAGAGGGGATGAAAGTTAAGCAGAACATGAACTAGACATGAATATCTAAAACATGATCTCATGACTGACATGACTGATAAAATGACTACATCATACTAGGCATGCATATCTGATGCACGTGTAACTGATTCATGAATACATGACTGAGGTTCTCGCAATGAGAATGCATATCTGATGCATGATTAAATGTTAGACAGATACATGAATGCATGACTGAGTATGCAGTGGTAATAGGTACCAAGTTTATAATGGGAACATGAGCATGAAACTGAATACTAAACGTGAACTTCATAAGCTTAAGGAGGACTGTTACCTTGAGCTTGATCTGAATTGGTGGGAAAAAGGTGAGGATACTTGGTATGCATAACTGCTTCTGCTTCCCAAGTATCTCCCTCATGAGACTGATTTCGCCAAAGAACTTTAACTAAGGGACTTCTTTGTTCCTCAATCTACGAGTTTGATAGTCTAAGATTTTGACAGGAATCTCTTCATAGGAGAGGTTGTTCTGAATATCAATGCTTTCAATAGGGACTACAACTGCTGGGTCACCTATGAACTTCTTGAGCAAAGAGACATGGAAGACTGGATGAACTGAGGCTAGATCTAAAGGCAATTCCAGCTCATAAGCTACTTTGTTGAAGCGACTGAGAATCCTGAAGGGACCGACATATCGGGGACAGATTTTTCCTTTCTTGCCAAACCTCTTCAATACATTCATGGGAGAGATCTTAAAGTAGACATAGTCATTGACTTTGAACTCAAGATCCTTTCTACGAACATCTGCATACGACTTCTGTCGGCTCTATACAGCCTGAAGTCTCTATCTAATCAACTAAACTTTCTCTAAGGCATCAAATACTAAGTCAGGATCTATAACTGAGGCCTCACTAACTTCGAACCAACCAATTGGAGATCTACATCTCCTACCATAGAGAGCTTTGAATGGAGCTATCTAAATACTAGAATGATAGTTATTGTTGCATTCAAACTCAATCAAAGGCTAGTGGTCATCCCAACTTCCCTTGAAATCAATTCCACACACCCTTAGCATATCTTCGAGAATTTGAATGGTCCTTTCTGCTTATCCATCTGTCTGAGGATAAAACACTATACTGAGATGAACTTCGGTACCAAGACCCTTTTGCAATGGTTTCCACAAATAAGAGGTGAACTGGGTACCTTTGTCTGAAATAATAGATAATGGAATACCGTGTAATCTGACCAACTCTCTGACATAGAGCTTAGCGTAATCCTCGGTTGAATAAGAAGTACAAACTGGAAGGAAATAAGATGACTTGGTCATTCTGTCTACAATGACCCAAACTGAATCATGTTGATGACGAGTTCTAGGCAAACTCATCACAAACTCTATATTCACTTCTTCCCACTTCCAAGTAGGAATGGTGAACTTCTGCATGGAACCACTAGGATTCTGATGCTCCATCTTAACCTGCTGATATGTAGAGCACTTAGCCACAAACTCTGCAATATCTCTCTTCATCCCACTCCACCAATAGATCTCTCGTAGGTTGCAGTACATCTTAGTGACCCCTGGATTAATAGAGTATCATGTGTCATTCGCTTCTGTAAGAATTCGCTGCCTCAAGTCATCTACACCTAGAAGACACAGACGACCTTAACAATGAAGAACACCATCTCCCCCTTGGGAGAAAACCTCTACTTTCTGACTCTAAACTAACTCTTTTATCTTGACAAGGCTAGGATCCCTGTCTTGTTTCCCTTTTACCTCAGAAACTAGAGATGGCTCTAAACTACTCTGAACACATATACCACCCTCTGAAGAGTCGACTAAGCGAATGTCTAGTCTGGCAAGCTGATAGATTTCCTGAGCTATCTTCTTTTTGCTATCATTAACATGAGAAAAACTACCCATGGAGAAAAACTACTCATGTCATAATCCTTCAAAAGGTCTAACCACCTTCTCTAATGAAGATTTAGATCTTTCTGAGAATAGATATACTGGAGACTTATGATCTGTGACGACATCTACGTGAACTCCATAAAGATAATGCCTCTAAATCTTTAAGGCAAATACCACGGATACTAACTCAAGATCATGAGTAGGATAATTCTTCTCATGGGACTTTAACTGTTTGGAGGAATAGGCTATGACCTTACCATGCTATATGAGGACAAAACCTAATCCCACTCTGGATGCATCACAATATACTACGAACCCATCTGAACCATTTGGAAGAGCTAAGACTGGAGTTGAGGTGAGTCAAGTTTTCAATTCTTAAAAACTCTTCTCGCAAGGATCTGACCGCTGAAACTTGACCTTCTTCTGAGTCAATCTAGACATGAGGGATACAATAGAAGAAAATAACTCAACAAACCATCTGTAAAAGCCAGCCAAACCCAAGAAACTCCTAATATCTGATGGAAAGACAGGGCGAGGCCAGTTTTTTACCGCTTTAGTATTCTGAGGATATACTCTAATGCCATCACCAGAAATAATATGGCCAAGGAATGCTACTGACCTTAGCTGAAACTCACTTTACTGAATTTGGAAAATAGCTGGTGATCTTTGAGTATGTGAAGAACAATTTTGAGATGGTCTGAATGATCACGCTCTGTGCGGGAATAGATCAGGATATCATCTATGAAGACTATGACGAACATGTCCAAATACTGCTTAAACACACGATTTATCAAGTCCATGAAAGCTATAGGGGCATCGGTAAAACCAAAGGACATGACTAGAAATTCAAAGTGACCATATCGAGTACGGAAAGCTATCTTCGGAATGTCACATTCTCTGACTCTATGCTGATGATAGCCTGATTTGAGGTCTATCTTAGAGAAATAACTAGCACCCCAAAGTTGGTCAAACAAGTCATCTATCCTGGGAAGAGGATACTTGTTCTTGATTGTAACTTTGTTGAGCTGACGGTAATCAATACACATCCTGAGAAAACCGTCTTTCTTGTGCATGAATAAGACTGGTGAGCCCCACGGGGAAATCCTGGTTCTGATGAATTCCTTATCTAAGAGATCCTTCAACTGATCTTTGATTTCCATAAGTTCTGCTGGTGCCATTCTGTATGGCAGAATAAAAATAGGTTGAGTATTTAAAGTAGATCAATGCTGAAGTCTATTTCCCTTTCGACAGGAATGCCTAGAAGATCTTCGGGAAAGATATCTAAATATTCATTAACAATTGGGACTGATTCACGACTGGGAGATTCAGAACTGGAATCTTTAACATGCACGAGATGATATATACACCCCATAGAAATCATTTTCCTTGACCGAAGGTAGGAAACAAGCTTACCCCTGAACGTTAAAGTACTACCCTTCCACTCAAGGGCGGGTTCATTCGGGAACTAAAACTAAATTATCCTATTTCTGCAGTCGACTATGGTATAGCAAGAATGAAGCCAATCCATGTTGAGAATGACATCAAAATTAGTCATCTTTAATTCGACTAAATCTGCTAACATAGATTTCTGAAATATCATAATCGGGTAGCTCCTGTATACCCACCGGGCTATGATGGTTTTACCCACTGTAGTGGACACTGAAAAGGGCTTTGCTAAAGTTTCAGGACTGATTCTGAAATCGCCTGCTATGAAGGGAGTAACAAAAGACAGATGCACCTGGATCTATCAAAGCATAAATATGAACATGGAAAATCTGTAATGGACCAGTAACGACATCAGGAGAATTTTTCTAATCCTGTCGAGTCTGAAGAGCATAGAGTCTGTTTGGGTGTTGCCCACTAGTAGCACTGGAATTGGCACCCTACTGGTTCGGGCGACCAGACTGAGTTGTGGAACGATTCTGATTACCCTTATAACCCACTGTGGACAATCTCTGACTCTATTTCCGGGCTTGCCACAACTGAAGAAAGCATTACTACCTGATCTATAAACACCCTTGTGGTTCTTACCACAAGTCTGACATAGGGAATTAGTTTGGGCATTGCTGACGTTGCCCTGAGATTTAGAGCCTGGTACTCTTTCTCTAAACTTAGGAGCTAGAGCACTGGCTGAAGACTGAACTGGGGCTGATAACTTTGGACGAAATTGTGAACGATTTCCTCCCTCTTATTTGGGTTGAGAAAAACTAAAACTGCCTGATCTTGCTTACTTATTTTGCCTCTCCCTATCCCTAACCTTTTGCTCCTCTATCTGCTGGGCATGGGTCATAAGTCTAGCTAAGGTCATATAACTGTTAAGCATCGCAGATCTACATTCATTTACCATGCCATTGTTCACCCCTGATACAAACTTTCTCCTTTTAGCCCTGGTGTCTGCAACAACATGAGGGGCATATCTGTCTAACTGAGTAAATCAGAGCGAATACTCTCTAACCATCATATTTCCCTGCCTGAGGTTGATGAACTCAAGAACTTTGGCTTCCCTCAGCTCTTGGGGAAAGAATTTGTCTAAGAAAGTCGTGACCAATTCCTCCCACTCAATAGGACCTGTATCGTTTACCCTCTCGGACTTCCACTATTTGTACAAAGTGTGAGCCATATCTTGCAACTGATATGCGGCTAACTCAGTACTCTTAACAGAAGTAACTCCCATGATATCAATGACCTTCTAGACTTGGTCAATGAATTCCTGTAGATCTTCATCAAACTTAGATCCAAAAAAAGATGGAGGGTTCATTCGGGTAAAGTTCTGAATCATAGATGTAGCTGAGTTGACCACTGGATTGGCTGGAATAGCTGGTGGCCATTCTTTCTGGGCAGCTACAGACTGAGCAAATGTGGTGAATGCGGCTCTAAATTTTGCATGAGAAATATGTTCGCCCAAAGGATCTTTGGTCTGAGAAGCTGGCTGGTTTCTTCTCTTTGGAGTCATGTTATGAAATAAAAGAATAACGGATTAGACTGAGAGTTTAACTTGAGATTATGCTCACTAGTACGACATGAATACGAAAAGAAGAGAAGTTGTTCCTAAAACATCTCATAGCCTCCTGTACATAAATGTGGCACATAACACACCTATGTATAAGACTCTACTAGATGTGGCTTTCAGACTTCCTACGACTCTATTGAACATTAGGCTCTGATACCAAGTTTGTAATGCCTCGATTTGCTGAACAGGAATGCTACACGGTGCTTATAACTTCAAAGGACCACAAGTTAACCTATGACTGAAGTAAATATATCATCCATATAGGTGAAAAAAAACCCAAAATAACTGAAGTCTGAATCAAAGTTGAACATAAGTCTGAACTAAATCTGAAAGCCTCTAAGTACTGTTTGAATAAGAAGTTGAAGGAACGTGTCTCTAACTAACTCCATAAAACTGAAAAATAACTGAAATAAATATGAATCAAATCATATTGGTCCTCGAATGAAGAGGATTCACTATAACTCTACGACTGGAAATGCTACTGCTACTGCTGATCTGGAACTCGTGTCTCTGACCTATGGTGTAACATGAAAAGAAAGCACCATAGTGTAAATGCATTAGTATGTGGGAATGTACTGAGTAAATGAGTGAGGTAGGCTAAATAGGGTTTATATGCATGAACAATGCTAATTGACTGACTAATATGAACGTAAGGGTACAAACATGCATACATAGTAACTGAACCCGTGGGTGCATGATAGCTAGACCTGTATGCCAATATATGGTTTACTGATGACTAACATGACTGATACTGTAGTTCTGATAACATGGGTGATTATGTTTGACAGTCCTAAATCTAATGAAACTATCTGAGTTCCATACTGTAACTGAGTATGACTATATTTGACGGTCCTGATATACTGAAATTTGAAGAACTGTCTGAGTTCTTTTACTGAGCCTGATACTGAAACTGTGGGAGGTAGTTGTTTAACCGATATGACCCTATATATGCCATTATGGCTAAGCTGGGGTCCAATCTCTGCCCTGATTGAAAGGGTGTCAATACCGCGCTACTGGTAAAGACAACTGTGGGTAACCCGCATCTGATAGTGTTTCTAAAAGAGAAAGGTAGGGCCCTCATATGACAGTTCTAAGTCACCTCATCAACCCTCATCTAATAGATAGTCTCAACCTATGCTGGCTGCATAGTTCTGGAATGCAAGGATGACTTCTAAGAATCATACCCTCATCTGGAAGTGTGTGTTCCCATCCTTGGGTTCACTCGGTGCTAACTTCTACTCCCATCTGAAGAGGCTAAACATGAATAACTGACTGTACATGGATTAAGCTTACTGAACTCCGTTAACTAACAGAATACTACTGATATCTGATAACTGACTGAGATCATAAGGTTTCCTCAGTCACATGACTGACTGAATTCTACTAAATTATGGCATGATTTTGGATATCGTGATACATGACATGGCTCTAGGCACACAACTATATTTTTCGGGTACAAATACCCTCAGGACTCGATAGAAGTAAACTGACACACACGATATGACTTGTTCACAAGATTGGAGTCCACAATTCATAATATCATAAGTAAGGAATTTCATACTAATCATGGTTCTCAAAACCTTAAACATGGAAAGGGGAATTCATACGACATGTATATACTTGCATAGCTTCAATATCATGCTTATTCCATACCACAACAACATCATGGAATTCATGTGAAATCATAAAGCATAGAGCATGGAATTCATATCAAACTGTAATGGTTAACGTTGGCTTGTTATTCAAATACTATTAAGTCATGGAAACTTGGTTTATCACATACTAAGCATTTTATCAAACACCTTGCAAGCACTCTTTAAGGCATAGGTGTATTCACAAATTTACACCACCTTAATCCACCCAAATTCATGGGTTTCCAACTGTATGATCCCAATCTTCATGAAAGTTCATCAAATTCCCACTCTATAGCACAAACCACAAACAACAACATGAATACAACCATATCACCACAAAAATTCATGATTTAGTTATCAAAGATTGATTCTTGAACTCCATGGATGAAAGAAATCCATAGATGAACACTATGCATACCTTAATGGCGATGAAATTATTGATAGATTGGACCTTCAAGCTTGATTATGCAACCCTAGTAGTTTTTTTCTCCTTCTTATGCTCTTGGATAAAGAACTTAAGATGTTAATAGGGTTGTAATATGATTAGAAGCTATAAATTTTTTGAGGTTAAGTTTTGGGACGTGTAAGGAGTGTTAAAACACTTAATTATCCTTAAAATAACTCAAAAACTAAGTGTTTTCATTGTTGAAATCACAAGGGTGTGTCGCACACCTCATTGCACAATCTAAGGTATGTGCCGCACATCCTATTGCACAAGATAAGGTGTGCGCCGCACAACCTATCGCACACTTGAGGGTGTGCGCCGCACAACTTATCGCACACTTGTTCCAGTAGCCATGTGCGATTGGTATCGTTGGAAAGGTTGTTCGATTCTATACAATTTGGTGGGTCTAAATCTGCAAAAATATCACATATAAATTAAGTTATCCTCGTTCAAAGGTTACTCTTGCGGATTCACACACTAAAACTTGATGGATTCAAAAGCTATTAGCTTGCCTTACTCTAAGTGACTCATATGAGCATTCTTAGCACATCAAAAGCTATCTTATCGCTAGGATACTAATTGTAAGTCATGTACTCAAATATGAATCACATGATAGGAGGTTTCATACGTAGGAAAACTGATTCACTTCCTATCTTAGAAACATACAGGGTATTACATAGAAGCAGACATACATACCAAGTATCCTCACCTCTTCTCCACCAACTCAGATAAAGCTCAAGGTATCAGTCCTCCTATAGCTTACTCAGTTTCATGTTCAGTGTTCATCACAAACTTGGTATCAAGTAACATTGCATATTTAGTCATGTATTCATGTATCAGTTCAGTTATATAATTATACATCATAAATGCATTTTCATTGTAAGAAACTTAGTTCCTTAGAACACCCAGTTATGCATTCATAAATCAGTTAAGCATGCATCAGATATGCATGTTCTATATGTTCAACCGGTCAGTCATGTCAGTCATGAGATCATGTTTCAGTTATTCATGTTTAGAATGTAAGTTTATGTTCTTCGCCTAACTCTCAGTTTCATTCGAGGATGAATGTTCTCAAGGAGGAGATATTGTAATACCCCGTACCTTTTCCTAGCTTGAAATCATCTAAAAAATGTTAGGAGATTTCTTTGAAAGATGAATGCACTTTTGTACATGTGGTATTTTCAATGTTATCACTTTTTGTCAAGTGAGAAATTCAATTAGCTTTCCATCGATATAAAATTTTCCTTAATTCGATAACCAGGTAAGAAGTTATGACTATTTTAAGTTTCCATGGTAAATCAACACCATATTGATCAGTGGCGTGCCAAGCCATAAGTTAAAATTGCAATTGTCCTTTTCTAGTGTCTCAGCACGATTTTCTCTTTGTCACGCCAAAGTTCTAGGTCATAAAATAAGGGGTAATGTGATGGCTCCGCATCGCGCCATCCCTCGGTTTCCCAATTGTCAAATTCCAATGACACGGCGCGATAGGGCCGCATCGCGCCAGGGGTCCAATTCGGGAAACTTTTACTGAAATTACAAGACGCGTCCAGGGTTAAAAGGGTTAATTTCCCACCCCTATTTAATTTCTTTAACAGGTGATTCAGCCACTTTTCACCCAAAATACACTCTCTTCTGTCAAAAACCTCTCAAGAACAACCCAGGGCTTTTCATAGAACATTCAAAATCAAGAATTTCCTCCATCAATCTCCACGAAATCATGAACTAAGGTATGCATAGTGTTCATTCATGGACTCCTTTCATCCATGAAGCCCAAGAATCCCTTTTCTAAATTCAAGTTTATAAATTTTCATATGAATTTCATGATTGGGCTGCTTTTGTTCATGTGGATAATGAGAAATTAAATTTACTTCATATTGGGTGATAAATTCTATGTGGGTTAAATTATTATAGATATAGATTCATGCAAACCTATGAATAAAACCTTGAATGATGAAATTAGAATTAAACCATGATATTTAATTATTGTACAATGATGTTTACATGTACCATGCCTACAATATGTTTGATTAAATGCCTAGATGAAGGAAATGTGCCTAACTAGCATGATACCATGAAATCCCCATGTATGTACAAGTTATGCCTATCACATGTTTTGATGAAATGCTTCTACAAATGTATTATGGATTATGATGTTAGTTATATGTTCAAGTAAGTTATGCTTGGTCAGTTTCCTTCCATCGAGTCCTGGGGGTACTCGTACCCAAAATATGAGTTGTGTGCCTAGAGCCATGTCATGTTTACACGATACTCTCAGTCAAGCTATGATCCTTAGACTTCAGGCAGTCTTATGACTCAGAAAATCTCCATAATCTCATAAACTCAGTCAGTTGTCAGATGTCAGTAGTATTCTGTCAGTCAATGGAATTTAGTAACTCAGTCCATGTTTAGTTTTGTAAATCATGTTCAGTGTCTATTCAGATGGGAATAGAAATTAGCACCGAGTGAATCCAAGGATGGGAACTGGAAATAATAAATATCATCACGCCAAGGCTGAACATGCTTGAAATATAACCATGAATCTGTTGTGTTAGTCATGAAAAACTTAGCAAAAACGTTACAAAGGGCATGGTTATACAAGTATCAAGAGATAAAGAAACTACAAAGGGATTAATGGTATCCTGAAGTCCTAAAGGTAAAGCTACCCATAACTTAGGGACCATAAAGAATAATTGTTTCATTACCTCTTCAAGTGACCTCAATGAACGTAGTGCCACTATTTGTCTTAAAGTCCACCAAACACACATAGCATAGTCATTAGAACAAGTGGACAAACCAACAAGTTTCCTACCCCTACATAATATAAATCCAAAACTAACATGGATGTCATCATAGCGAAAGAGGTAGTATAGGAAAGAACCAAGTGCAATGGTGTACACGGGTGGAGACAAGGCATTTAAGAACATACCCATTCTTTCCTCAAAACAAATAGGCAACTTGGCATCCTCAAGTTGGTATTCATGCAATGTAAGCACAAGTATGTCAAGCAAGGATGCACATCTAGAAACATTACCCCAAGGAGTCAATGACACCTTTGCTCCCGGGTTTTCAAGAAGGACTACACATTCCTTACCCTTAAGAGTACTCTCATCATTCAAAAAGATATTTCCATCTTTAGGAGAAATGTTGTCACACCATAGTGGGTTAGCATATCGGTTATAGCTTCCAAGGCAAGTTATACCATCATTTTCACCACTAGGTTCATTAAGAGTGTTTATATCATCTTCAAACAAGACATTATACCTAAAGAGAGCATGATCTAACCCACGGGCAGATTTGGAACAAGTAAGTTCTTCACTCTCTAAAAGACAATCGTCAAGTTTCAAGGAGGTTTCAAGCACAAGATTATCCTAAGAATAGCTCTCGGGTTCACTCCCCTTTTGTTGACCAATATTTTCAAATACTTTACTTACTTAAGTTCTATTAATCACATCACACACATACTCAAGTGGTGGAAAACTTTTACAAATAGGTTGATCAATACCAATTACACAAGACGATGTACTTTCGTTCAACTTAAAATGCTTCAACACTAGGTGGACATAAATTGATCTTACAAAAAGAGTCAATTTGGTCATCAATAGGATCAACTAGTGTATCCATACTCACAACATGTACATCATCAACAAAAGGCAAAAAATCATTAGACTCACAAGTAAGTAAGCTACTACTCACACTCAATGGGCTACTAGCCACACAATTATCATTCACATGCATAAAAGTGTAAGAGGTAGCTATTTTACCTTGAAGTTCTTGAGTAGACTCTCCTTTACCAGGTTGTGAAGGTCATCCACAAGCTTGGGCAGCAACTTCACTCTGACATTGCCCTCCTTCGCTTGCCATGTTGGTACCTACATAAATGTCCTTAGAAATAGAAGGACAAATAATGTTAGCTCGGTTTGGTGGTCATCCCCTCACTTCGCTCCATACAACCTCTTTTTCCACTCTCGGATTACCACCTTGCATATCCTTACTCCTTTCAGTCTTTCGTCTCTCTTCATCATTCGGATTGGAGTAGGTGAACACTTCTCTTTACGACTCAGTAGAATGTACGTCACGGGGTGGTTTTCCTATCGGTCTCTTACAAAATTAGGCCAATCTTGCACATTTGGAACCTTATGTTGTGCAAACCAATCGGCACCTAAGCATACATAACCATAAATCAAGGGAAGAATATCGCACCACACGTCCTCATGGTATTCAAATTACGAGAAGACAATTTTTACCCTCTTGGTAACCTTAAACCTGCCCAAGGAGTATGGAACAAGTAAAGTCTCTCGAAACAACCCCAAGTAGTCAACCATGGATGGAAGGATATAGTTTCTAGAGTACCTATCATTTAACACCGTGAGGCAGCCCGGTATTCCACAAATAGTCACCTTTTTAGAGTGTACACTCTTTCTTGGTCAACATTGTAAGGCATAAGAGCGCCCCGCAGTTTTGGAGATACATACCCTCTTCTCCTCATAGGACAACCTCCACTAGAGCTAGTATAACTATTCACACTATATTGACCTTGATAAAAAGTACTACAAGGTGAAGAATATAAATTTTCACACTCCTTACGTGCACTCTCATCATAGCTCTCATGAGCTTTGCGAATAAAAGGGTTATACCTAACACCAAGTCTAGGTTTAGAGTAGGAAGTGTAAGACTCCTCACATGCCCCAACATCATCATAAGAAGTATCACGAGGTCCTACATTATCTCCAAATTCACCATAAGCACTAGGTACTTCATTCCCCTCATTTTCTCCCCAAAAACTGTGTCCCTTAAATCTGCCCAAGTTTGTATCATGGCTATTTTCATAGCCTCCGCAGTCTCTCTCAACTTCGTAGCCATAAAACCCTTTACTATAATCATAGTCTCGCATGTTGTAGTCACAATAATCCCCGTCTATTGAAGACGTGTTCCCCTTATATCACCTTTGTATCTACACAATGAACAACAAAGATTAGTAGTAAAAGCTTCTCACCAACACTTGTATACACTCATCTTTATGATTCTCACAATTGGAGCGGCGAATATTGAAAGTTTCTTATACTCCAGTAGTCAATAGGATGTCAATTCTACTTAGCGGCCGAAATGGATTCTTGTTTAATCGAATCAAGACACAAAAATAAAATTTACTTACAAACTTTAAACAAAGAAGTTGCTACGAGTTAAAAATGAGAAAAGCACACAAATAAAGACGACACGAAATAAACGGATTCAACAATTAATCTACAACTAAGTAGGTGATTACCAGTTGTTAATTAATTCTAGAATCAATACATGAAACTAATGAAATAATAAAATGAAACTAAGAATCTAAAATTTGAGCTTAATAAAGTCGCGTGAACAGTAAAATGATGACGTGGCAACCACGTATTAGTTGCGGTTTCTATAATTGTATTTTCCAAAGTCCAAGTCTTGACCCATTTTTAATTTGGATTGGTGGAATTTGTTTTAAGGAGGGAAGAATAAGTCTTGGAGCCTTTTTTCAAGTTTCAAACTTCAAAACTTGACTTTTGTAGTACTTTTCCTTAAAACATGGACCCTTGTCTCATGGAAAGTGGTTGAGATGTGATTGACAAGTCCTTGGTGGGTGAAAGGTCTTTCAAGACTTAACAAGTTCTCACACTTTTTTCCTTCACCCTTTTGGATCAAACTTTCACCTTATGATTAACAAGGTATGAAGGATGTGAAAAACATCAAGAATACAACAACCACAACAAGAACAACATCAACAAAAACATCCAACCCAAGTCCACAAGAATGTCACCACACAACCAAGACAATAACATCAACTACAGCCACCTTTTTTGTTTACAACAACTTCAACTTTTCAAGCTCAAATCTAGATCTAGACTCAAAGTGTTAGTGAATAACAAAACTAACACTTGTAACAACAAGACAAACAAAAGACACTTAGATCTAGAATTACAAATAAGTCTCGGCCAAGACAACAACAAGAACAACAACTTTCTCGGCCAAGAACACCAAATCTGTTTTTTTTGTATTTTCAAGCAAGCTAGCCCAATATTGATCTTATGGGAACAAAATCAAGCTATGCTCTGATACCAAATGATACAAGAAAGACAAGGGATACACGAAATCACACTCTAAATAGTCACAAATCATAAGATCCGAGGACCTATTAGAGACCAACTCTCGAATTCAACAAACAACCAACAAAACGAGATGAACAAAGGTGTTTAACACACCAAAACAGCCAATGCAAACTATGTTAACAACCACGAGATGATGAAAAACAACAAGATGAATAGTAATAATAACTCACGGGTTGGATTACTAAAACACAAGCACATACACGAATATAAGAAAGAAAAGGATAGTTAGTGAGACATAGGTTATTACAAGATTAAGAATCAAGTGTATATCAACACTAATCCCTAATGAATGTAATAATTGACACCACACTCTTACGGTGACCGCCAAGGGAATCAACTCACCTCAAGATCCACCATTTCCAAGCAAAGGTCAATATTAGCTTTTCCAAGCCCTAAACTACAATGGCTATTCCAAGCCCTAACTAAGACTATACTAAGGTGTTCTACTCTCAAGAAAAAGGATTTTAAATATTTCATACATTCATCATTCATAAACTAAAGAGAGAAGACCTAAAATGTCCTACTTATAGTATATTACAAAAGAAGACAAAAAGACCACCTTGTCCTTAATGAGAGGGACGACCATGGTGTGTAAATACACCATGTGCAATATCCAAAATACCCTTAATAAAGGGGCGACCAAGGTGGGTTATAACTTGAATGAATGGTGCCTCTTCAATGGTCTCAAAATCGAGTATGGATTATACTTCAAGGCTTGTGGTTCTCGGGTTAACATCAATGTAAGTATCCAAGCAACCTTCCACACACAGGGTTTCTTTAAGTCATGCTCAAAACGGGCCTTCCTTGCATATCCTTGTGCCCTCAGGGTGAACAAGTCTTAAACCTTTTAGATGTTGGCCTCCAAAGATGTCATCAAAAGCTAAGGCGGCTATTTGACTTGTATCACAATTGGTTCACTTTGTAGTGTTCGTCATTTTGTTTTCTGTATGATTTATATGTGTTAATAATATCATGTTATGTTTGTATAAGAAGAATTATATGAATTAATATTTTTAAAATGATTTATGTTACCTGTTGGCATGAACCTTTAACAGTCCATCCGCAATTCATTCTAATAAATGTTGATAAACTGTGTTGGATCTCATCCGAGATGTTGAACTCTTCAAATGGATAATTCTAACATTTGGAAGTACTTGATGAATTATCAACTGTGATAGTATGTTGTTCAGCAGTAGCTTCTATCATGACATCTACCTAAAAAAACAGAATTGTCAATTTTTATCACAAAGATATAAAAAAAATTAAACAGAAAAAGATAACTCATATGTTGCAAAAGATGGTCCATTTGTTGGAAAAAATCAAACCAGCAACAAAACTTATTTGATAATTTCTAGATGACCTATCTGTTTCATCAGATGGGTCATCTGTTGGAACAAATTAAAATATATGTATCATCTATTACAACAAATATGTAGTCTGTTTATTGAAACAGATGATAAATATTCACCCTTTTCAGCTTATGTTGCTCTTTTGTGGCCCTTGTACATTGCTCAACAATGCAAGATAAAAGAGTTGCAATTTTTCTTTTATTACTTAATAATACCTTAGAAATTGTTTGTTTTTTCTTTTAGCCTTAATCTTTAATGGAGTGAATGAATTTGAAATCCTCTTTGATGGAATCACACCCCTCTTATATGTCAATTTTTTACAACAATAGTTAATGTATTAATAGAATTAATCACTCCATAATTTTGACATTTGCATGCACAGTATAAGTTAGGACATACAAGATCTCAAATGATTGACTACCCTTTCTGTGTGAGAAATCTGTAGTATGCCAAATTAAAGAAAGGGAAAATTGACCACATAAATCAGTAAAACCAATTTGATCAAAATCATATTGATTTGTAGTTTAAAAAACTACAACAGAAGCATCAATAATAGCACCATCACCACTACCATCACTACCAACAACTCCATCACCACCACCATCACCAGTAGCACCATGAACAACAACAACACCAAGAATAAACCCACCCTCACAAAGTGATTTTCTTTTGATGGTTGTTGCTCCAATCAATTTTTATTTTATTCTATCAATTACCTTAGGGTCCGATAAAGTTTGCATAGATTGTCAAGTAGGAAAAAATGACATCTTCAACTCTCGATTAGCTGGAACAAGCCATAGATGTACAATCTAAAATAAATCAGTACATATATTAGAATGATGATTAAATTATTTAAGTAAATCATTAATTAAAATAAAAATTTAATTAAAATTAGACTTATTGCTTTCTCCGAGGAGTTGAAAAGATCAAGAAAATTTATTTTTTTATTATTTTGGCCGACAACCATCTCAGGATTCTTGGACATAAAACTTCTTCTTGGTAGTTCACCTATTGTCTGAGATAAGGAATTACTTCAAATGCCCAAGTCTATTAAATTATGCTTATAAATCAAAAGCATCATTCAATAAAAAATAAATAAAACATAAAAAAATTACCATAAAAGCCCATGGAAAGCCATAAGTTGACTATCTTTGACATTAATGGAGTCAACAAATATTTGACAGTCATTTTAAAGCTTTCATAACCCCAAGGATAGCTGTTAAATGCCTCAAGATCCTTGGAGAGCTTTATTAAATCAAGTGGTATGTTGTTGTTAACGTTTCTCTCCTAAAGAATATTATGTACAAACCAAATCAAGTACAATGATTGCTTATGCTTCTTTGAAAGTCTTTTACCTTTTAACTCTTCTATCATATTTTTGTTTTTGAAGCTTGGACCAACAAGGGACAACAAGTCATCACCATCACTTGACTTACCTTTGTCTTTTGGTGTGCGGGGTATTTTTTGTGTTAGAATATGTATCAGTTGAGAAGGAGGATAACATTTTAGTCCAGTAACTATGACAAACTTCTTCCAACCATAACAAACTGACATGCCACAGTAATTTATCCACACTCCATCCATATTATCTTTATTTTCATATATAAATCTATGCTTGAGAAGACCATACACCATGGTCATTTAGAAACGAGCATTGTTGTCCTCCAGCAAATCAAGATATTTCCCGAAGCAGCTGTCCATTAATAAGAATCTAATTTTTGTTCTTAAAATATTTTTCTGAAGGTATCAAAAGATTTTTTTTCATGCCTGACTTTACCACACAATCACCAGTTAAATATGTGGTACCACACACTACATTCTCACAGAAAAACTATCAATACTAGAGGTTTTGACAAACTCTTCAATGGAAGGGCTATTATCATTTGGATCATGTTGACTTTTTGAAATAAATTCAACATCTCTTTTGAATCTTTTCTTTTCCTCGTGTTCATTTTCTTTTGCTTTAGATTAAGATATTGCTTGTACAACAAACTCATATAGTGGTGGATGTAGCCTATCTATTTCACCTATTCCTTTACTTGGGCTTAATTTATTTTCTTTTCTTTTGAGCGCCGTATTACCTAGAAATGAGAGGAAAATAAAAAATGATTATAATTGATTAATGCATCATTTAATAAAAGATAATAGTAAATCTAACAAGTACAACACATTAAAATAAGAGTTCCAACAAATCACTTATCTATTGGAAACAATAAAAACAGTTTCAGCACTGTTTTGATTTCTTCCAATACATCACTTATCTATTGGAATAAATGAGTGATCTGTTAGAAGAAATCAAATTGTCAATATGGTTTAGATTCTTCCAACATATGGGTCAACTGTTGCAACAAATTACATATCTATTGAAAGAAATAAAAAGTCTTGGACTGTTATTTGTTGGAATAACTATTAGTATTTTATTCAACAAATGAACCATCTGTTGCAATATATGACTTATCTATTGGAATAATTTAATAATTTATTTATTTTTGCAATATATGGTTCATCTATTGAAAAAAACAAATCAGTAGCAAAATTTATTCAATAGAAACAACAACAATATCACCATTTATCAATACACCATTTTTACTAAGACCAACAACAATAACATTGTACAAACACACACCAAGAACATCAACATTTACCAATAACACTAACATTGTACAAACACAAACAACAAATTATTTTTTTCAAAAAACAAACACCAACAAATCAACAGTTGTTTGTTAGATTTGATCACAATAGATGTCTCAGAGAAAAATTTTAAATTCAACTCTCGCTATTTTTACATCAATGTTCGACAAAAAGAACTACAGTAACAAAAAAAAAATCATATTTCACTCTAGAAAAAGGAGAAGAAATACTACAAATTAGGATTTTCTTAAGTTTCCATTTCAAATTTAAGTAACAAATATTGAAATTGTTTACTCATACTAGAAGAGAAGTTAACTCAAGTTCCTTTTTTTCTTCATAACTAAAAATTCTATTTTTTTTATCTGTAAAAGTCAAAAAGGAACAATGAAGAACTTAAGACTGTTGTCGCCGGAGAATGCTGTCACGTCGACTGACGGTTGAAAGTAGAAATGAGCGCAAGAACTCTCAACTATTTATTGCCGGAAATTAAAGAAAGAAATTTACATAACTGTTAATTGGGAGAAGTTTGAGAGAAAAACTATCTCGAGAGAGAAAAGACAGTCGATTTGGAGAGAGAGGAGTTTTGTGATGAAGGTTAATTTATATTTTTTAAAAAATTATAAATTTTTAAAAAATATTAATTAAGTTCATAATTAATTTAATCAAATTTATTAAGTAGCCGTTTGACCATAAAAACTAAAAATTTTCGAAGTTGGAGTTGAAATTGGAGTTGGAGTTGTGTTTGACCATATCTTTTTTGAATTTTTTTTTGACTTTTGAAAAACTTTTTTAAATATGATTTTGTGTCCTAACTTTTACAAATTATCAAAATCACCCAACTAAAATTTACCTACTAATGAAAAAAGAACACAATTAGCCACTATTATAAATATAATTACATATACATGGCCATATTTAATGAATTTCAATTATGACATATATAATATTTACATTAATAGCCGTTTTCTCATATTTAAAAATTTTAAATATGGATGTTATATTAACAGATCACTGCTTTCTGTTTTTTAGGTAACAAATATTATCTTTCAAACAAATTTATTTTTTTTAGAAATTTATTTAATTTATTTCCTTCATTTTTCGTTCCTAAAAAATAGGAAATGATGACTTGTTATTAAATTTTAGGGTGCCGCTAATTTATTTCTTTAATTTTCTTATACATGAAAGATTTTACTCTGTGTGAATAAATTATTTCTACGTAAAACATGCTTTGCATATGATATATTATATCATATACCATAAATATATAAATATGCTTAGTATGTTTCTTTATAATTTATATTTTTATAAATGTATATGGTATATACATGGTATAAACTTCATATATACGATACTTTGTATATTTATATTATAAATATGCTTACTATGTTTCTTAGTACTTTGTATATTTATATATGTGTATATGGTATATAATGATATAAACTTTATATATAACATACTTTGTATATTTCTATTATAAATATAATACTTTATATATTTATGGGTATAAATATAAATTAGCAGTAAAATAATATCTTAAATAAGGGAGAAAATTAATTAAGGGATAAAAATAATAATGAGAGAGAAAAATAGATATATATTAGTTAGGATAGCATTAAGTTTGAAATTATAATTATCTTATTTTTTAAAAATGCTATATACATAATATTTAAAAAGTAATGTTATAAGAAGAGTTTTATGTAAAAACTTAAAAGATTGAGATTATATGTAATAATAATAAAAGTTGAAATTGGAGTTGAAAAATTGTGAAAACAACAAAAACCTATTTCCTTTTTAGAAATTTTTTTCAAAATTATTTTCTGACTTTTCATAATTAAACACCATAATTTTTAACTCCGAAAAAATTCTCGAAAAAAGGGAAAAATTTCCCTCGCCAAACGGGCTCTAATTGTGTTCGGAAAGTTGCTTAATGTCATCAATACCCAAATACAAACTTGAAAAGACACAATTTGTTCAATTTTCTCTTATTATTTTGCCTCCTTTGTTTATCACAGGGAGAAAAGGAGTTGCAAAAGATAGAACAAGAAAGCGGCGAGTTGAGTGTGTGCGAGTGAGAGAGAAGATGTTAGGGAAAGAAGAATCCAACACGCTGTTGACGTTGCTCAAAGCCGGAGATCATCGCCCGTTCGATGAGATCGTCGCCGACTTTATATCCAGTTTCCGTCCCCATCGACAATTTTATGCCTGCATCTCTCTCGCCTTAATCCTTGACGTAAATCTTTTTTTTCTCTTTCTGTTTATTTATATATCTTTCCAAATGGCTAAAAGAGTAGTACCTTTGAAATAAATTTAGGGTTTGAATCGGGCTGTGATGTAAAAGAAGGATTTTTCCTGTCCATATAGGGTTTTGGTGACTACTTTTTGACATTTTCCCGCCTTTTTGTAAAGTTCATTTGGCAGTCTTGTTTAGTTCCGCGGTTGAATTTAATGATTTAAGCAATTCGAACCAAGAATTTGGAGATGAAGAGGCATTAAATTTCTGAACTTTAAAGCAATACAGGTTTCCAACTACCATATGGAACTTATAAATTTCCTGGAAACAGAAAGGAATAAGAAAAGAAAAAGAAGAAGAAATGTTTCATGGCAGGGAATGAAATGTTCTTTTTGTTTTTGGTACTTTAAGAAGAGCTGCTATTGTGAAAGTAACTGAGTTTTCAAGCGAAAAATAACGGAATAGTTAATTGTAGTGCACACAGAAAGTTTTGACTTGCAAGATTTGCTAAAAGCTAATCAGAATAACTAATTTTATGAGATTTATGTGAGGAATTTTAATATTTAACTACAACAACAACATACACAGTGAAATCCCACAAGTGGAGTCTTGGGAGGGTGGTGTTTGTGCAACCTTAATATTTAACTAATTGAAGAAATTGCCATCAGGAACCCAGGTGTGGCCTAGTGGTTGAGGGTTAAATTAACAACCTTTTGATCCCAGTAGAGACAGTGCATGAATTCCTCCCATCTGTTTAAGTGTTGGCGGGTAGAGTTAGCTTAACTGTTGGTGGGTAGAGTTAGTTGGAATTTGTGCTAGTGAGAGGTAACAGTTATCCAATGAAATAGTTGAGGTGCACACAAGCTGGTGTGCACTAGAGAGAAAAAGAAAAGAAATTGCTATCAGGATTTTGCATGCTGGAGGGAACCGTCTTCCATTCTTTTGAACTTGGAACAAGCGCAGAGGTTTGGCTCGGATATAGATTCTCCCATGGTCCTTGTGTTCCACATTTAGGAAAAGCCACAACATTCTTCCGTCCTTTCTGTTTTGGTCTTTTAAGTGGTATTCAAAAGTTGTTTGAGAAACTATCTATTTCGTCTGTACTGTAATCTTTTTCATGATACGCAGAGGTTGTGCCTGTTCTTGATAGATTCATGTAGTAGAATATTAGAAGGTTTTCAAATGTTTGTTTAGTTGAATGATAAGGTGACCTTTTCTCATGTTGGATGTTTATATCTTGTTGAAAAGGAAAGTTTTGCAACTTACAGCTATTAACAACTAAACATACCATCTTCTCTGCAGGAAAAACTTCTTGAACCAGCTCAGAGATTAGTTGCTTTTGCAATTCTTCAGCAGGTTTATTCCCCTCAAGTGCCTTCTTCAAATCCGTTCATTTCGTTGCTGGTAAATGTAAGTGCCAGTTTTAAATGTTCCTTATGATTCCATTTGCTCTCATTTCATGTGTTGCAATTTGGCTGATGCCCGGTAAGCTCTCGTTTCATGTGTTGCAATTTGTCTGATGCCTGGTAATATGCAATATGTATTTATTCTAATAATAGCTGCATATGTTCTCTGAAAGATTTCTTTTGATTTTTTTTTTTTTTGTGGATTCTCATAATGTTTAGAACTGTACTCATTTTAGATTTTGCAATGTTAGGATGACCAGCAATATAATATCTCATGCATTCCTGCTTGTGGTTCCTTTTTTTAAAAAAAAAATTTAAAAATTAAAATTAAGCAGAATTCTATGGAAATTCTTTTCTTCTATTTTCCTTAGTTTCCATAAACTGAGTTTGTACACCACAATGGTGACAGGTAGTGAGTTGAAGAAATGGGTTGTTGCAGGTTTCCCTAAATCTCAGTTATATCTTGAGGTAGGTGATGAGCCTACAGAGTTAGAAAATATTAAGCGATTGCGGAAAGTTATTCATGAAAAAATGGATTGACGGGTACCCAAGGGTGTGGCCTAGTGGTTCAATGAAGTTGGGTTGAGCACCATGAGGTCTCAGGTTCAATTCCCAATAGAGACAAACACTAGGTGGTTTCTTCCCGTCCGTTCTAGCCTTGGTGGACAGAGTTACCTAGTACCTGCTGCTGGTGGGAGGTGGCATGTATCCATGGAATTAGTCGAGGTGTATGGTCTGAACACCACGGTTATAAAAAAAAATGGAATTATGAATGAATATTATGTGTTTACAAAGAATTAAATTTAATTAGATTTTATTTAATAACTTTAATTAATTGAAATATATACTTATATATGTCATAATATACATGCACCTGGGAGTGCGGCCTTGTGGTTTAATGAAGTTGGGTTGAGCCCCATGAGGTCTTAGTTTCAATTCCCAACACAGAGAAACATTTGGTGATTTTTTCCCATCTTTTTTAGATACAGAGTTACCTGGTACCTGATGCTAGTGGGAGGTAGCAGGTATCCCGTGGAATTAGTTGAGGTGCGCGGAGCTGGCCCGGAAACCACGATTATCAAAAAAAATGTCATAGTATACATTTATTGGTCGCATCCTTTCACCTGTCCCGCACTCGGTTTCACACCCTTGAATCCTAAAATTTTGTGTGATGAAGAACCCGACCTATAGATTTGCACACGTATTGGGTACCTGCACCCGAGTCCGATCAACATAATGTGCAGCAATTGATTTGGTGAGGATGCAGAGAGAGTGCAAGTGGAAGGGTAAGCTTTTGCTACTCCTTACTCTAGTTTGCCTGTTCTGGATATAAATATAATCATCTTCCTGCTGCCTCTAGCATTTGTAGCTCCTATAATTGTCTTAATCCTAAAGTTAGCTATAGCATGACTTTTCAACAAAAGAAGATAACGGGCAATATGTACTAAATTACTGCTTTCAAGGTTTAACTGAAGAAGACGAGGAAAAAACCCAATAATTTCGAGAAGGTAAGGTCATCTTTTCATATAAAGTGAAACCCAAGCCTAGTGGTCAAAGAAGTGGGTTGAGAACCATGAGGTCCCAGGTATCGGATCTTAGCAGATACACAGTAATTACCTGTGTTAGTGGTAGGTAACAACTAGCAAGTACCTAACGGAATTAGTCGAGTTGTGTGAAAACTTACCCGAAACCACATTTCCATAAAAGAGAAAGGAACCCAAGAATTATTGCAGCAGTGTAAAACATGTAACATATGTATTACGCATATGGGTAAATGTTTCATTAAATTTTAAGGAGTAGTATAAAGAAATTTTTATGTATTATCCTTATGTAGACTGTTCGCAGTATGCAATAGGGAAGCTTAGAGGTAATCAAACTTAGTTGCTGATGAGATGGTAAAAAGAAGAGGTACGGTATGGAGCTGAGCAGATTCCGGATTGTCCTTCTAACCTGCTTTGGACTTGATAAAATTCTTATTATGACTTGGATATTTAGGTGCATGCAATTTGTCAATATTTTCAAGAGAAGGGGTAGTATAAATAGCTATATATGGGGGTAACTTTCAAATGTCAAGACTGGAAATTGTAAGGTTCCTGACTCAAAAAAATAAATAAATAGAAGAGGCAAAGACAATACATTTTTCTGTGAGCTGTAGACCAATACTGAGAGAATTCAGAATTGTACTGCTTTGGTAGCTGATCTCTTTTATGTGTTCACAAACTGTCCATCTCATTTTACTCTCTCCCTTCACATTCACCTCTCCCCAGCCACACTTATGTTTTAATGAGCTTGCAAGCGCTATGAAGTTAGTAATCACTTTCTTCACCTGTAAGCGAGAAGATCTTAATGTGACTTGCATGGTATATTCTTGCTTAAATTCCTTGATAGTTGTGATTTACTGGCCATTGATTTTTTTCACTGTGGTTCTTTGTTTTGCTTATTTGCAGGCAGCCTGTGACGAAGGAGCTGAACAACGTGAAAGGGCTTTTATTCTTCAGTTGTTGGGCTCAGCCAGCTCAACCAGTAGCAGAGAGGTTTAACTATTGTTTCCCTGTTGTGTGTACAATGGTCTTGTTTAGAGGGTAAAAACCCTGGTTTTGTGCTTATCTGATGTTCAACGCTTAAACCAGTGGTATTTTGCGTGAGATCATTTTTAACCCAAGGGATGTAGTTGTCTGTGTGATGAATTTCCTAAATCATAGGAGAATCTGAATTATAAGCTTGTCAGAAGTGAGGAATTAATTTATGTCACGTCCCACTCACTCCGAGCACTAGGAAAGGGAAAAAAGTATTACAAGTTTGGTCAGTGTTATTTGGTTTATAATTCTGGTATGTTTTAAAATATCTTGATGTATAACTCGAGTCCTACGAGTGATTATTTTGAGGTTATTTCATATTTGAACCTTTTGTCCTGAGCTGGGGCTCTATTGTTTCCTCTCTACTTCGTTTGAAGTAGTGGTATGGACTGCGTACACTTTACACTCCCCAGATCCCACTTTGTGGGAATATACTGGGTATGTTGTTGTTGTTGTTCGTATTAGAACCGTATCAGAAGTAATGACTCATTGCAGGTTCTTAAACAATCGGCAACAGATCACATGAAAATGTTCGATACTTCACAACTTGTAAGTGACCAATAATATTTTTTGTGCTTATAAGAAATTTGATACACAATATGGGTATATGTAATGCAAATAATTAAAAACTGTCAACAGCAAATTTCCGGGGTATTCTCATATCTTCTTTTTTATTACTGGTGGGTTGCATATACATATAACTTGTCTTCTTTGGCCTCAATTTTGAACTTCACAGTCTTTCCCACAACGAGAGCAGTTGCAACAGCAATATGGTAACAAAGCTCTACCAGAACAGTTTCAATGCTTGTTCAGGAACAATTCTGTGAAAAATAGCATTCCAGACCGTGATGTACCTCGTGGCTGTGACAGCAATTCACTAGAGTATAGTTCCACACTTTTATTTCTTGATATCCCGTTTAGATTACCATCTTATCAGCAAAGATAACCCCCCCCCCCCCCCCCCCCCCCCTCCAAAAAAAAAAAAAAAAAGGCACCACCACCACCAATTTGTTTTCAGTGAATTTTTAATTGTCATATTAATCTTGCATTGAGAACTCAAGTCAGTCATTGGTTTCTTGTTGGACATTGTGTAATATTTGACATTGGGCGATTTCAGGTTTGATCTTCTCCCTGGATCTAAACCTAAGATTGGATCTGGGGATGTTGATGAGACTATAACTGGATTGTTATCAAATTTGTCATTGGAAGGATTAGGACCTCAATGGATAAGGCCTCATCCTCCCAGGCTTCCTGTATTGGATGGAGAGGTAAGGATTACATGTGTTTATTTCTAGGGAATAAGTTGATCAATTTCTGGGATTCTGTTAGATATACCCTCGAATTTGGTGCAGCTAGTGTGGCTAAATCCCGATTACAATTATGAGCTTCTATGGGATCATGGGATGTGTGCCGATACAAGCAGAGGAGCGGCAGTCAGGGATTTGATTGCAAAAGCTCTAAAAGGTCCACTTGTACCTGCTCAACAAGAGGTGCATATGCTTCCTGCTGGATATTGTTAACTGCATGCTTGTTTAGGTTTTATTATTATCTAAATGAGATGATTCACAAACTAAAGGTTTTTTTTCCCTGATAAGAAAGCCAATCTTAGTCTTGGATTTGTGTGGCCATTCCTTGTGATATGTTATCATGATTGACCTTCGTGAAAAAAATGTAGGGTTCCATACCAATGAGAAAAGTGACTACGTGGAACTGATTATGTGGTGTAGGTCAAGTTTGCTTATTCGTACTTGCTAAACATCCTTGGTTTTATGGTTCTGAATTTCCACAAAAGAGAAGAAAGATTTGGAGGTTCAACTACATATCTGGGTTGATTAACATTTATTTTCATTAGTTTTGCAAGTTGACCATGCCAACTTTGACCGCTGTCAAACCAGGTAAGTAGCTATCTAGTAGATTGAAGCAGGATGGATGATATTTTTTTTTGTTTTTTCTTATATCAGTGATGTAAATTTAATTTTATTAAGTCTGGTACTAGGTGGTGCAATATGTATTACTCTAAGGAACTGGTAGTCTAATAGAGTCTACATACCCCATTCTATGTAAGAGAGTAAACAAAAGTATACAATTGCATTTAATCTTCAACTGGAGTCAGCCTTGTCATAAAAAACACTAGGGGATTTCGTTCCTTCTATAATGTCCACCAGATGCGTGCTGGGATGGTATTCCATTTTCTTCTTTTGTTTTTTCTCAGACCTTTCCTGTTTAAGTTCCTAGGTGTTTCTTGGCAATCACCAATCTGAGACTGAAAAGGTTTAGACAAAATGCCACTACAGGGATGCAGGGCCAACTCTATTTTTGTATTCTGATAAACGGTCAAAGGATCTGTTCTTTGAGCTCCAGTTAATATGTTGTCGTATCCCTAACTGATGAGTTGTCCCAATCATTTTACTCCCAAAGACAAGGGGTCAAAAAGAGAGCAAAGGTGAGTGAGGAAACAAAATAGTGTATGGAATTTGATTCTGGGTAGCTGAAGGTGGCATGTGATTTATAAGATAACAGGATGTGGTGGGTTGCATCCCCCAAAAATGCATTGGAACATGAGATTATATGAATACGGTCCGAGTGAGATGTTTATTGTTTCTTTTAAGCCTACCCCATTTTGCTGAGATGTAGAAGGACAATATTTTTGATGAAAGATCCCATGAGAGTTTATGAATTGCTGAAATGGAGAAGATAAATACTTTGGGGCACTATCACTACGCAATGTCTGGATAGAAACCCCAATTCTAATTTTTGATTTCAGCGTGGATGATCTGGAAAATAGAAACAACTTAGGTCGATTTTTCATCAAGAATATGCAAGTGTGCCTGGAATAATCAATAATCATTAATGAAACTGACAAAGTAACAGAATTCCAATGTTGAACTGATCTGCCCAGAGGCCCAAATATCTGAATGACTAAAGTGAACTACTCTTTCCGATTATCAGGACATCGAGGGAAATGGGAGTGAGTATGCTTACCGAGTTAACATGACTCACAATCTAGAGTGGATAAGTGAGACAAACCAGGTACCGTTTTTGAAGTTTTGATAAACGTGGATGTCCTGACCTTTTAATAGATTCGGTGACCAGGTAATAGGACAAGCTATTGAAGTAGGACAAGACGTGAGTGATTTAGGAAGGATAAGGTAATGAAGTCAATGTGATTGACGGTCGATACATCCCTGGACACCGTTCCTGTAACAAAACAGTCTTCAGAAAATAAAACAGAGTAGTTAAGTGTTTTGGCCAAGTGACATGAATATGAGATTAAAAGGATTACCAGGAACGTAAATAACTGGACTCAAAGGTAAGGAAGTGAACTAGCTTGACCTATTCCCGCTGCTATGTTTTGAGACCAACTTATTGGCCATTGTGATTGTTGGAAGAGATTGAGTAGGAAATAGTAGTGGAAACAAATTTATCACCAGAAATGTGATCAAAAGCTCCGTTGGGGCTTTAAGCGCAAAACGCCACATAAAATGCGGGCTTTAATTAAAAAAAGGCACAAAGGGAGTAACAAATGTAAGTACAAATGTTTAGTCCAAGACTAATAATTATAAGCATGAATGACAAATATGCGAACAAAGAAATTGAAAGAAAATTATGATATAGTGAAATATCAATTGTTTAGTGTCACTTCTTCAAACGAGGCTCATTGGCAAGGGAAAGAATGCCTTAGAACCTTGATGACGACACTGAAGTGCACATTAAGCGAGATGAAGCGCTCAACACGTTTCGAGCCTCTCATCGGGGTTTAAGCGCGCCTTTGACAATACTAGTTATTACCTGTATAAAAATCAAAGCTATCTTAGAGGTTGTCTACTTACTTGCTTTGTACTATAGGAACTCAATATAATCCGATAGAGAATTCATTTGATTATTCAACAAATTGGATCCCATTTTTGTAACCTAGGTTCATATAACCGTCGAAGATAAGTGATGCAAGATACATGCTGCAACAGTGAAAAAATCTGAAAAAGTTGACGATATTTGCCAAAAAATACTGTTTAACTTGACAAAAAATTTGGGGAATGTTGGGATAGGCTGACGAACACAACCATAGAAAGAAGTTGTCGGAACTGCTTGATAACAACACGGTTAGAGATTACAGATGCCTCTGCAGGATGAAACTTGTTGCATGTGTGATACCGGACTTATAGAAACTCAGAAGCATATGCTTGCTGAATGCCCTTGGACAATGGTAGTAAGGAATACATTGGCAACTTGGTCAGAAATACAACAGCAGACGGGAGTAGTAAGGTAGACTATCCAGTGGATCAAGAGGAGGCCATGGAGGCAACAACAAAAGGATCTGATCACTGCCATATGGGGAGCCATAGTTTATATATATGGAAAGCTAGGAACTGGGAACAAATTAGAAATATAACCATAAATACAATTTTGTAGTAGAACAGATACAAAAGGAGGTTCGACTAGGATAGAAGGGGGATACAGGCTTAAAAAAAGCTTGTAGATGTCATAGTTTACTTCAAAGATTGTGTAATTAGTTGTTTTCTATTCTGAGGCCTAGCTAACCATAACACCCTTCCTTGAAGACTTGAGTTTTTCCTTTTTGTATTTACTTAAGTTATGTTGAAACTTATTTTATGTTATAATGAAATTTGACGTAAGTGTATTATGTTAAACTTGTTTGTTTTGAATTTTGAATTTAAATTGTATTTTTGGTACAATTTATTTGTTTTTATTGACTTGTTATTTCACATGTTCATTTTTCACTTACAATTCATAGATTGTCTTTTGTCAAATATATGAATAGTATTATGACATTATGTTGACAAATATTAATCTTTTTTTTTAAACATGCCGTGTTCCTACAAATTGTGTTCTTTTAATTTTTTTAATAAATTACACACACACACACACACACATATATATATTAAATTACTTAGTTTAATTTATTATGGATTTTGCTAACATACTACGTGAAGGTAGTATGCTAGCAATATACCCATTTCTAATTTCCTTAAATGCCCCTGTTTTTGTTTCCAACACACTAAAATTAAATACATTTTTGTCATTTCATAAGAAAAGCCCAACTTCCTTCCAGCTTCCTCCATCCAGCTTAACCCCTCCAGCGTGGACTGAGACAACAAAAGAATTAGGAACAAATGTATCATTTATTTATCCTAATAGGAGTATTGGATTAAACGTTTGAGTTCATTATGTCAAAGTTAAATAGATGGGTTTCATTTCCACCTTCAATAGAGTGCAAACAAATTCCAAAAAACTATTTGCACAAATCTATGTGGACAATTCAAATCTGTCACTGTCATTGCAGTACTTCTTTTAAGCCTCTTTCTTTTTCCGCCATTTTTAAAAAAACATTGTGCTAATAATTTCAAATAAAGGAAAAAAGCAGCATATAAAAGAAAAAAAGAAATTCTTGGATCAGTTATACCTTGGGAAAGATGACTAATCAAATGATGAAGAAAAAGAAATAAGTAAAAGTTGGAAAAATGAAGAGAAAAAAAGCTGGAAGGAAAGAAGTGAGAAGAACTTAATTTGGGTTGGGAGATGCAAAGAAGGGATCGATAGAAGCAGCCAAAGGAAAAGAAAAGGGAAAAATTACTTAAAAGCCCTTCTTTAAATTTGTTGTAATGTTATTGACATGGACATTTTAGGAAATTAAAAAATGCGTACATTGCTAATATACTACCTTCATTTAGTATGTTAGCAAATCCCTTATATATCACTTTTTACGATGTTAGTTACAAATACAATATTATTGATTAAAATACTTTCAAGAAACAATATGTATTTTAAATACCTAATTTAGTACTAGTTAATGACATATTTGTCCAATAATAACTTTAAACTTTTGATGATTAAATTTCATTTTAGAAGTAATTTAGTTGTGTAATTACATTTGTGCAACTAAACAGTATGCTTGTAATTACACTGTAATTACGTTATGACAAACAAACTAGTCGTCACAATTACTAGGATGTGTAATTACTACACTAGTAATTACACCAATTCCACTTACCTAGTAGCTTCCCGGACAGACCCTAGAAGATACAGTGATTCAGTTAAGAAGAAGAAGAATATGAGGGAGGGAACTCAAATAAGGAATCTTACCATTGAAGAAATTCAAGCTACCATAGAACAAAAAGGTAAACTCGTAAAGAGAACCTTAGAGGTCTCCACAGCCACAAGGCTAATAATATTACTATTAATTCAAACTTGATTACAATGAAGACGAAAGCTCCCGTTTATATAAGAGCCTAGAAGAGGGTTGCCATCCCATGGAATGCAATGGGAATAGTCGGACAATTTAATATGCTAGTGGAATCCCTAGTTGCATAGAATGTTGCCATCACTTTGTTCAATAAGCTTTAAAAGTGGTCAAACTAATGTAAATAAGGTGGGGTTTTCGAGTGGTGGGGGTGGGGGTGAGGGGGTCAAGGTTTTAATTAGTCAAAGCCTTAATGGAAGATTCTAGAGAACTAGAGTTGAATATTAGTTTTGATCTTTTGGATTGTTGGCATTGCTTCTGGGTGGGAGCACAGGCCCAACTCGCCTTCTTTTGGTCCTTAATTTGGGTACCAAATAGTTGCAATACTTGAATAAAGTATCTCACTTGGGCTTTGAACTCCTCTTCCACCGTAAGATACTTTTTAATTGCTACTTGAAGCCCATTGAGCAACAATATACCCAATGTAATTTCAGAAGTGGGGTCTTGGAGGGTAGGATGTATGCATAGACCTACCTTATCCTACCTTTGTAGGGTAGAGAGGTGGTCTCCGATCAATTTGTTCTGACAGTCACTTCTGGTGCCGCACAGTCACTTCTGGTGCCGCACCCGTGTCGACAAGACATGGGTGTGGGATACGTACCGGATTTGGTCAATCAATTTTGGGTACTTTGACCAAAATCAATGGAGAAATTCGGGACGGATATAATGATTTCGGGAATCAAAACAAAATCTGAGGTGAAATTGAAGAAATTTGAGTACCTTGTATGTAGAAATTTTTATGTTAGTCCTTTTCCTTGTATCACCTTTTGGGATTCTTCTCTTGATCAATATTTTTTCCTCATAATACGCTGTATGTTTTCCACATAATCTCATAATTTAGAAGCAACTATTTTAGATATTTGAATTCTTTTTAACTGCATTTCTGTATCCGTACCCCTAATCTTAAAACATAGATCATCTGACCTCTAGATCTGCACCTGTATCATGTTACTCATTCCTTCCATTGGGAAGTTGAAAAGGAATGGAGATTGGGGGGTCAACCTGCCTCAAAACTCCTCTGAGAAGGGAAAACCGTTTGGGGTTCTATTAAGCAATACGGAGAATTTCACTTTGCTAATGCATGGTTTGATCCATCACATCCCATCTTCTGCGACATTTGAACTAAAAAATTCCAGTTGACATGGTCATAAGTTTTTTGTGTGTCCAGCTTACACAGAATTCATGGCTGTTGACTTCTTTGCTCGTACCTCACATTCTTTTGCTATCAGAATTGCATCCATATTTTGTCTACCTTTGATAAAGTACATCTGCCATCTATCCACTAGCCTTTGTATATTAGCCCTTTTCAATTTTTCTGCGAGTAGTTTGGCAATGATCTTGTAAACCAAAGAATCAAGATAATGGGTCTGAAGTCATTTAGCTCCACTGCTCCCACCTCCTTAGGAATTAAAGCCACAAAAGTGGCATTTAGGCTCCTCTCAAAAACTTCTTTCTCATGAAAATTCAACACTGCTGCGACTTGGTCTGAGTTGATAATTCCCAACATTGGTTGAAAAAGGCCATAGAGAAGCCATGTGGACCTGGGGCTTTATCACCTGAACATGCTTTAATACCGTTCCGTATCTCCTGTGATTCAAATGGTGTCATCAAGAATGTGTTGCCGCCTTCATCAATCATGGGGTAGTTCCTCATCTCTAGTTGTGGTCTCTAGTCAGTGTAGTATTTCTCCAACCACAGTACAATCTCTTTCTTCACCTCTTCTGGATTTCTCCTCCAACTTTCAGCTTGTTAATTGTTTAATTCTTTTATGAGCATTTGCTGTCTGTGGAAAAAGCAAGCTTGTGTTCCTGTCCCCTTGCTTGAGCCATATTGCCCTGGATCTCTGCTTCCATGCGGTCTCTTCATGTCTGGCTATATCTTCAAATTCAATAGTAAGATCTAGCCTTGAGGCTGTCTCTTCTTCCTTTAATGCTTTGTGTTTCCTGCATCTCGTCCAGGTCAGCTAGTTGGATTAAGACATTTTGGTTTTGGATGCCCATCCATTACTTCAACTTCCCATTTAGAGCTTTCAATTGGCAGCCAGTATGTAATCAAGCTTTTCATTGTAGTTGAAAGAGTCCCACCAATTTTTCAGTCTTTTCATTGTAGCCTTCTATGTTTAGCCACCAAATTTCAAACTTGAAATAGGACTTTATAGTTTCCCATTCTCCACATTGCAACATCAATTACGAGTGATTAGAAGTCATTCTGTGTAGAATAGACTGCCGGTTGTTTTTGAAGCTGGCATCTCGTTTTAAAAAAAAAAAAAGAGGAGAAACCTGTCCATTCTTGAAGATATTGCGCATCTTATCACCTTTCTTCCATGTGAAATTTCCCCCAGACCGTTCCAGATCCACCAGCTCCATATTCTCAATAAAATCAGAGAAATCTGTAGTCTTGGTAAATTCTATTGCAGCTTTTGTTCTTGGAAGGTATCTAACAGTGGTGAAATCTCCATAACCCAAGGGCGTGGAAATAGCCCTCTGGTAGAAATGTAAGGTAAGGCTGTGTACAATAGACTCTTGTGGTCCGGAACTTTCCCGGAGTCTTGCGCATTGCGGGAGCTTTAGTGCACTGGGCTGCCTTGTATGTATATGCTTATCATTTGAATGTCTAAATTCAAAATTGGGAACTTCTTATCAAAATGCGTGTGCTATGTCCTTGTCCGCAGCAATTGTATTAACATGTAATTCATCTCCAGTGACTCTTTTTTGACCAATCCAAAGATGTATAACATAACATTGTCCCCAGGAGGAATGGCAATTTTCTGGCAAGTCTATGTTTTTATGTTCATTGTTGTGTTGATCTCTGCCTAAAGAGAAACTCTTGTTCATCTAACTTCGAGATAAAAACTTGCAGAATTCTCCTCATTACTTCGGATGAGTCCATCAAAGATGGTTCTGAACCTAATTGCTTTGTCCATCTCCACTGTCTATTGTTCTTACTACTTGTCGCCTACAGAATGTAACACAACATGAATAGTTTTACTCCTAGCTCGTTCTGTATTATAGTAAATTGAGAGTAGGGGTATGCAACAACTGAACCGACCAATAAACTGAACCGATAAAAATGTTATTGGTTTATTGATATTGGGTTAATGTTTTTTTAATGGTTTTATAAAAAAAATTATTGGGTTATTGGTTCGGTTTGGGTTTTTTCTTATTGGGTTATTGGGTAAATCGATAACCCAATAAGAATTCACTAAATTACTACTTTCTAACCTACTTTTATATGACTTATTATATATTTCTCTTAATTTTTCTGACAAAACTAAAATAGTTATACAAACTCTTAATTTCTCCTAACAACATTTAGTTTAAATTTGAAGATTCTTGTAAATTAAAACACATCATGTAGGATTTTTGGTTGCAACTAAGATTTGATTTTTTTTCATATTAGGTACTACTAGTTCTATTTTATGAGTATTTTCTTATCGGTTAAACCGAAAACCGAACTGTTAAAGATTAAAAATCGATAAATCGAAAACCGATAAAAAATATCTTATTGGTTTGTTTATTGGTTTATAACATATTTACAACAACAACAACAACAAACCCAGTGTATTCCCACCTAGTGGGGTCTGGGGGGTAAGATGTACGCAGTTCATACCTCTTTACCTCTAAAGAGGTAGAAAGGTTGTTTCCGATAGACCCCCGGCTCAAGACACGAGATACCGCACAAATACATAGTAAAGCACAGAACAAGATTTCATAACATAAATACGACACCCATAAGTAATAAAAACAGGGAAAAGCACACAGATTCGTAATAAAACATGGAACAAGGTACCATAACAAGAATAATACCCCCATCAAGTAATTCCCTACCCTAGCGACCCAAACTGACCCTAGCCTTCTGCCCTAATTCGCGTCCTCCAGATCTTCCTATCTAGGGTCATGTCCTCGGTGAGCTGTAACTGCTCCATGTCCCGCCTAATCACCTCACCCCAATACTTCTTCGGCCTACCCCTACCCCACCTAAAACCATCCAACGCTAGTCTCTCACACCTACGAACCGGGGCATCCCTGCCTCTCCTCATCACGTGTCCGAACCATGTCAATCGGACCTCCCGCATCTTATACTCCACTGGGGTCACACCAACCTTCTCCCTGATAATCTCATTCCGAACTCTATCCCCTCTAGTCAGCCCACACATCCAACGCAACATCCGCATTTCTGTCACCTTCATTTTTTGGATGTGGGAGTTCTTAACTGGCCAACACTCCGCTCCATACAACATGGCCGGACGGACTACCGCCCTGTAGAATTTGCCTTTAAGCTTGGGCGGCACCTTCTTATCACACAACACCCCCGATGCGAGCTTCCACTTCATCTATCCCGCCCCAATACGGTGCGAGACATCCTCGTCAATCTCGCCGTTACCCTGGATCACGGACCCGAGATACTTGAGACTATCCCTCTTATATACCTCCTGTGATTCCAACTTCACTACCACCCTATTCTCCAGCCTCACGTCATTAAACTTGCATTCCAAATACTCTGTCTTGCTTATGCTCAACCTGAACCCTTTAGACTCAAGCGTTCGTCTCCACACCTCTAATTTGTCATTCACACCCCCTCGCGTCTCATCAATCAAAACTACATCATCTGCAAAAAGCATACACCAAGGCACCTCCCCTTGGATATGCCGCGTCAACACATCCATCACCAAAGCAAACAAAAAAGGACTAAGAGTAGATCCCTGATGCAATCCTGTCAAGACAGTGAAAAGTGAAATGCTCTGAGTCTCCTCCTGCCGTCCTCACCTGAGTTTTCGCTCTATCATACATGTCCTTTATTGCTCTGATATACGCCATCGGGACTCCACTCACCTCCAAGCATCTCCAAAGCACCTCCCTGGGGACTTTGTCGTATGCCTTCTCCAGGTCGATAAACACCATGCGCAGGTCCTTCTTCCTTTCCCTATACTGTTCCACCAGCCTCCGTACCAGGTGAATTGCCTCCGTTGTCGAGCGGCCAGGCATAAATCCAAATTGATTTTCCGAAATAGACACTATCCGTCTCATCCTCACCTCGACCACTCTCTCCCAAATCTTCATAGAGTGACTCAATAACTTAATCCCCTTATAGTTATTGCAACTCTGGATGTCACCCTTATTCTTATAGAGAGGGATCATGGTACTCCACCTCCAAGCCTCGGGCATTTTTGCCGTCTTGAAGATTTCGTTAAACAATCCAGTCAACCACCTTACACTAGCCTCCCCAGCGAACTTCCAAAACTCCACCGGTATCTCATCCGGCCCCGTCCCCCTACCGCTTCGCATCCTGCGAACAGCCTCTCTAACCTCTTCTACCTTAAAACGTCTACAATAACTAAAATCCCGACGCTCCTCTGAGTGCTCCAGCTCCCCTAACACAATAGCTCTATCCCCTTTGTCATTCAAGAGCCTATGAAAGTACGACTGCCATCTATTCTTAATGTGGCAGTTTTCCACCAGCACTGTACCGTCCTCCCCCTTAATGCACCTCACCTGGTCGAGGTCACGACCCTTCCTCTCCCTAGCCTTAGCGAGTCTAAACAACTTTTTCTCCCCGTCTTTCCCCTGTAACCCTGCATACAAGCTCTCAAAAGCGGCCGTCTTAGCCGCCGTAACTGCTAACATAGCATCCTTCTTAGCTAGCTTGTACTCTTTCCTGTTCACCCGCTTCTCTTCTTCGTCCTTACTCTCAACCAACTTATCATACGCCTCTTTCTTGGTCCCCACTTTCTTCTTAACCTCTTTATTCCACCACCAATCCCCCCGATGATGACCAGCCCGGCCCCTAGAAACACCCAACACCTCACTTGCATTCTCCCTGATGCACCTAGCCACCCTATCCCACATACTATCCACGTCCCCCCTACACTCCCACACCCCCATTCCCGCCAACTTCTCCCCTATCTCCCACGCATTCACTGGCGTCAAGCCGCCCCACTTAATTCTAGGTCGACACTCCTCACCCCTCCTCTTTTTATTCTTCTTTATACCCAAATCCATAACCAAGAGCCTATGCTGGGTCGAAAGGCTCTCACTCGGGATGACCTTACATTCCTTACACAACACCCTATCCCCTTTCCTAAGCAACAAAAAGTCAATCTGGGTCTTGGCTATCGCGCTTCAAAAGGTGATCAGGTGGTCGTCCTTCTTCGGGAAGCCCAAGTTCACCACCACCAGCCCAAAGGATCTCGCGAAATCCAATAGAGTAGCCCCCTCTTCATTTCTTTCCCCAAAACCAAAGCCACCATGCACATCACCAAAGCCTCCCAGTAACGCCCCGATGTGCCCGTTGAAATCTCCTGCTACAACAATCTTCTCCAAGCTAGGCACGCCTCTCACCACCTCATCCAAAGCCTCCCAAAACCGCCTCTTCTCCTCCCCCTCCGAGCCCACTTGCGGCGCATAAGCACTACACACGTTCAGGGTAGACCCCTGAATGACCAACTTAATAGTCATCAACCTGTCGTTGATCCTCTTCACCTCTACTACCTGATCCCTAAGCTCTTCATCTACTAAGATGCCAACTCCATTCCTATGCCCCTCGCTCCCAGAGTACCACAGCTTGTAACCATCCACATCCCTAGCCTTAGACCCTACCCACTTGGTCTCTTGAACACACGCAATATTAATCCTCCTCTTTCTAAGAATCTTCACAAGCTCTATGGACTTACCCTGAAGGGTCCCTATATTCCAAGACCCAACCCTCAGCCTACCCTCACTATCCCCACGTCTTCCTCTACCACCCCTGAGGCCAAACCTTGGCCTCCCTCCCACTCCCGCCCTTACCTCATCCCCCGCCCCCACAGCAGCCCCACGCCCCAACCCCCTCGGACATGACCCTATCCAACCATCACCGCCCACAGCCACTACTACAAGCAAATATAAGAGAATATAAACAATGGTAGTAGCAAAGCAGCAGCAAGAAATACAAGGCTCACACAAATACGAAGAAATAATGAAGAAACAAAACTAAAGTCAAATAGAGAGCAAACACCACTGGGCTCAACACCCAAAGCCCCAAACAGAACCCCGAGCCGATAACCCAATAAAAGCAGTGCAAGAAACGACAACAGACAATATCAACAAATCAAGCACAATTCAAGATACAAGTCAAGATACAGGAGATAGTACTAGCATAATACGAGGAATGAAATACTGAAATACTGAAATAGCAAAGGTCAGAAGTCACCGGGTTACGCTTGTAGGCCAAGTCGGAAACCAAAATCCAACGTAGATCGGGCTCCGGTCGCCGGTGCTGAGACGGATAGGGGTGGCGGTTGCCGGTCGCCGGTGCTGAGAGGGAGCGGCGGCTGCTGGTGCTGAGACGGAGAGGGTCGGCGGTCGCCTGTCGCCTGTCGCCAATGCCAGAGCCGGAGTCGGAGTTAAGGTTTACGGCGGCGGTGGCGGCGCTGTTCGCCGATGGCGGCGCCGGGAGGGTGCCGTAACAGAGGGGGGGAGGGGGAGGCGGGTCGGAGCCGGAGGGCCGGAGGTCGGCGTCGGGGGGGCGGTGACGGGGGTCGGCGCCGAGGGCCGGAGGTCGGCGATGGCGCCGTGGGCCGGGGAAGGCTTAGGTTTAGAGAGAGGTAGAGAGAGAGAGAGAGAGCCGTTAGAGAGAGGTAGAGAGAGAGCCTCACAAACTATCACGATATTTGAAAATCGAAAATCGATAAACCGAACCGATAATATAAAAAACCGAACCGAAACGACCGATGCGCACCCCTAATTGAGAGGCACCTGGCCTTCAACATTCACTGTTTCAATATCATATTCTTTCAGCACCATTCCCCTAATTTAATTCTTGACTTCATACTTAAATCAACGTCTGCACTTGTTCCAATTTTTAAAACCAGCATTAAAACTCCTGGTTTTCCGGTTTAAGTACCTTAACCTGACAGAATGTCTTAATAAACCTCTTTGATGCTTAGCCATGTTTATGTGGTGGTGACGAATTTTGATGTGATCAACGTTAGTGTTAATTACTCTTATAAAGTGCTGGCTATTATTATTGCAATTAAAAAAATATTCAAAGCAGAAATATTAATAGTGCTCTAGACATTACACCAAGCTATTACATGTCACTATCTTCCATTCCAAATTCAGTTCTTAAGCAGCTGGACAGATGTGAAAAAACATTTCATTGTCGAGGAAGCATTAAAGTCCCAAATTTCACTTGATCCGGTGTTACTTGACCAAATTCTCAATGTTGGTTGGCTATTAGTGATATGAAGTCCCACGATTAGACCATGCTCATAAATGGTTATGGAGACACAGTGAAGGAACCTGACTTTTGCAAGGAAGTCATCGATGCTAAATGTGGGGTTCACAATCACTGGTGTCCAAAAAATATCACAACCCATCATGGTGTTCGTCTTTGGAAAAATATAAGTGAGCTTTGGAAGTGAGTCTTTTTAGTACTTCTGAAGTTTGGGATGAACCCATATTAAATTCTGGGAGGATAGATGCTTGGAAGCTCCTTACTGATGGATACATTTCCTCGCCCATCTCAAATTTCCTGCAAGTTAGGTTCCACTATTGCTCAAAACAGGGAAGGCAACACTTGGAATCTCCCTTCAGGAGTAGGTGCAAGATTGAGAAATCAGTGATCTACTAGCCTCCTTGCTGCTCTTGAAGGTAGAAAAGTAGGAAAATGATGGACTTTCTGCAGAAAAACAGTAAATACTGGAAAAATCTGATCTTTTATACTAAACGTACAACTAGAATTCTGAAAACAACCACTCGGATATTGTTAACACTTAAAACACTGCTAACACTATAAATTATATCCTAATACTTGAATGAACTTCAGTTATACAATACATAACACTAAATTTACACAAATTTCAACATTTCTAGAGATTCGAGAGGCTAGAACTCTCCCATATTTTTAGATATTTGAGAGGCTAGAACTCTCCGGAATCCCTTTTCCTTTTTCCTGAATACCTCCTCTACTGCCCTGCCCCTTTTTCTACATAAAAAACTACCCCGCAATTGTCTCATAACAGTTACTAAGTCTATTAATTGTTTATTTGGCCTCCTGGAATAAGTATTTATAACTTGAGGATCATCATTACCCTCTATAAGAGTCACCTTGTCCTCAAGATGAAAATCTGCAAATAGCAGATCGATAATTGCATATTCTACACTATCATAGTACTCTTAGTTTCCCTTTCGACGACATCTTCTTTGGTAGACTCAAAAAATTCGTCCATATCACCTTCATTTTTTTTGGGTGCCTCTGAAATAATTAATAGGTTAAGTTGCCTATTTTTACAACGATGATTGGGGCCAAATTTTTCATCACATCTGAAACACAACCCCCTTGTTGTCTTTTCCGAGCAAATTTCGAATCGGACAACCTTCTGAATTGTCCCTTTGATTTTTCTGCCGAAGTAGCCGACTTTGCGGTAGTATGCATTGGTGAATCAGTGTTACTTAATACTACTGGTCCAGTTCTTGAGTCACGTGTTTCAAGTATGTTTGCGACTCGAGGACAATTGGGTCTAAACCTAACTGGTTTATTGCATGAACTTCCCGTATTTGGTTCAAATTTGAAACTTTGAACTTCCTGCAAAACAGAATTTCGATCCTCCACCTTTTGAGCCATCTCGATTATCTACCTCAATGTTTGAGCCCGTAAAAGCATCACTTCTTCACAAATTTCCTCTTTCAGACCATTTAAAAACGCTCCCGATAAGATTTCATTAGACGCCTCATTCATAGATGCTGACACCTTTTCAAATTCTTCATGAAACACAGTGACTGTGGTAGTCTGCTTCAACCCCATTAAGACAGCATATTGGTTGATCTTTTGAGAATCATGAAATCGGTTCAAAAACTCTCTTTTAAAGTCTTCCCAGGTTGACATTTGTTGCCGAGATTCCATTGGTAAGGCTTTTCCTTCCAAACAAACACCTGTTGCCCGTAATCTTTCCACTTCAGAAATTTCATTCATTGCGAAATATCGTTTCACTGCGAAATATCGTTTCACTCTGAAAATCCATCCTAAAGGATCCTCTCTTTCAAAAACTGGTAATTGTAGTTTTTGAAACTTCTTCCCGTTTTTTCATCCAGCCAAGTTGACATTGCTTCCCTCTTCTTGGTTTCCGATGGATCTGGTTTGAGAAGGGGATGCTTCTGCCGTCACAGTTCGCCCTTGGGTTTCAATTCTTGCAAGAGACTCATTTTTTCAAACCATCCTTCTAGTTTTCTGACATCTTCTCTTACCCCTGTCAAATTAGTCTCTACCTGTTCGGCGCGTCCCTTTATTTTACTCACCATACCCGAACGTTACTGCTCTGATAGCAAAATTGATGGACTTTCTGTAGAAAAATAGTAAATACTGGAACAAATACTGATCTTTTATACTCCCTTTGTCTCATTTTATGTGTCGCCATTTCCTTTTTGGTCCGTCCCGAATGTTACCTTTCCTTATTTGGTAACTATTTAATGGTATCATTCCCATTTTATCCTTAGTGGGTCTCACTTATTAAGAAAAGACAATTAAAAAGTATACATTAAAATAACTTTAAGAGGGGCAACAACAACAACAACAACAAACCCAGTGTATTCCCACCTGGTGGGGTGTGGGGGGTAAGATGTACGCAGTCCATACCTCTACCTCTAAAGAAGTAGAATGGCTGTTTTCGAGGGGCAATTTTGTAAATTTTACAAAGTCATCACTTATTTCTTAAATTCTGTTGGGACGGATTTTACAACCAGAATTCTGAAAACAGCCACTCGGATATTGTTAACACTTAAAACACTACTAACACTATAAATTATATCCTACTACTTGAATGAACTTCAGTTATACAATACATAACACTAAATTTACATAGATTTCAGCGTTCTTAGACATTCGAGAGGCTAGAACTCTCTGGAATCCCCATTTCCTTTTTCCTGCATACCCTCCTCTACTGCCCTGCCCCTTTTTCTACATAAAGAACTACCCCGTAACTGTCTCATGACAGTTACTTGAGACAGTTACTAAGTCTTTTAATTGTTTATTTTGGCCTCCTGGAATAAGTATTTATAACTTGAGGCACATCAGAAAATAATTTACTTTATGTGTTCTATATATGTAATATATCAAACTAAATATTCAACTAGTAATAATCTTGATAGTACCGATCCTTATATAGACAGGTCAAGTTCAGTTTAAGTAGCCTAAAACCACATTTGTTCACAGAATGGATAGAAGATGACATTGGAAGCATATATATATAGAGGGACTAGATTACCTATCAAGATAATTTGCTTCACCTGGATAGCACACGATGGTGCCCCTTTGACACAAGATAACCTCAGTAATAGAAGCTTTTTAGCTTGTAAGCAGAAGTTACATGTACCTGTAAAGCTCAGAGAGTATTAATGACCTCTTCCTTCACTGCATAGTTGCGACAAAACTTTGGAGCTTTTTCCATTCAATTTTTTGGACTCAGTTGGATTTTGCCAAATCAATCAAAGAAGCTTAAGAGTGCTATTGTTTTGGAGAGTTGATAAGGCCATCAAAAGGATCTGGAAAATGAGCTCAACAACTAGTTTTGGCGTATTTGGACAGAAAGAAATCGTAGATGTTTTAATGGAATCTAAACTCCTACATACCTCTTGAAAGCTAGGTTGTTAGCTTCCATCTTTTGTTGGAACATTGTAACCAGGGGTGGCAAAATTAGCCCAAACCCATTTAGCCCGCCCAACCCGCTCATGTTTTAATGGATTGGGCTAGAGTGATTTTAAAGATGGGCTGATTTGGGCTAGCCCAAGTGAACCCATCATAAATCATCAACCCAAATGGGCTAATATTGATGCCCAATTTTGACCCATAAAAATGTTTAACCCTAGTATTTATGATTTTACTTTTAATATCTTTAGTTGTTTCAATTATATTCTTTTTTCATCTTGAAATAATTGTAGTAATAAATCAGTTTTTGAATGAAGAAAAATGATTTCTTTCTTACACCATCGCAATACCCGACCCCTACACCCCCCTCCCCCCCCCCCCCCCCAAAAAAAAAAATGAACTTAAATTTTTTTTTTCTAAAAAATTAAAAATCAAAGTCATTTCTGACCCCTACCCTTGACCCTCCTCAGAAAAAGAAGATTTTAATTAAATATAGATTCTTACACGATCCTTTACCCCCCAGCTCCCTAAATATGACCCCCTACCCCCACCCCCCTAAAAAAATATTTTTTTCTTAAAATTTAATTTTTTACTAAAGAATAAACTTTTTCTTACCCCCCCCCCCCCTCCATACCTAGACCCACCCCCAGCCCCCCTCCTAACAATTAATTTTTTTCAATTTGTATTTTATAAAAATTTCAAAACTTTTTTCTTAGCCCCCCCCCCCCCCCAAAAAAAAAAAAAAATCTTTATAATTGATTTTATAAAAAAAATCATATTTTTTTTCTTTTTCCGCCTCTCTTATCTTATTCGTTATCTTTGTTTTGTGTTAAATATATATACAAATTCTTTTATTAAATTTTTTTAGTTTTCATATATTATTTTTACGTGAACATATAATAATATAAATATAAATATAAAAAAGAAAATTAAAAATATCATTCCAACTTAAATTGCTACTAGAATGGTAACTTGTTCAATGATGGGTTAAGTTGGGCGGATTGGGCAATAACCCATTGTTTAGCCATCTTGGCCCAAGCCATCTTAGCCCATCTATATTTTGGGCGGGTTGGACAATGACCCATTTGTTGCTTTAGCCCATTTTGACCCGCCCAAATTCGGCCCAACCCGCCCATTTGCCACCCCTAATCGTAACCCTTGTAAATATTGCTGGAAATCTTTTTGGACTTCGTTAGCTCTTTGGTCTTAGCATGCCTTACTTATGTAGTGAAGCAAAGTACTGCTTATCTTTTGTACTTATTGCATCTTCTTCACACCTTTTTATGAAACCATCTTACTTCACAAGAAAATGTTAGAATCAGAATAAAATAAATGACGAGGAAAATGAAAAGAGAAAAGGAAAACCATCTTTTCCAACTTCTTTTTCCCTCCACCATTGTTGCTTGCTGAACTCTCATTTCCTTGTGGTGACATTTTATTGCCTCAGTTCTCCACCAAAGCTGACTGTTTTTGTTCTCTTGTCGAACTTGACCAAAGGTAAAGTCACCTGCTGAATGGCTACGCAACCATTCCCACCATTCTCTCTGGATGATGCCAATTAAATTGTGATTTTTCCCGGAGAGCCTAGAAAACCTACAACACACTGTATAGGGGCCACCCTACTAATATCACCTTCCCATACCCTTCTATACCACATTATGACAATACGTCCCCTAGTCCCACTTGCCTCCAATAGTTGACCCATCTATTCCCTCGAACTTCTTGTCTTATGTCTGCAATATTCCGCTCCACCTTGTTTCCTGAAAGTACACCACATTAGCTTTCTAGGTATGTAAGATATTCTTGATCATACTCCTTTTTTCTAGCACATTCAACCCCCTAACATTCCAGAACACTGTATTCAACTTAATCGTTTATAGCCAAATATCCCCCTACTTCTGGTGCCATTTCTCATGAATTTGGTATTCAATTCTAATCCTTTCAATTCATTCATCCCCTTCTTCTTTACGATTTCTTGCTCTCCATGTTTTCCCTTGATCTCCTGTTTGTTGTTTTCAGTCTTCCTGAATAGTTCTTTTGCCTTATCCTCACACCCTTTGTAGTCCACTCCAAATTCTGTTCTCGATCTGATGACGTGTTGCTGAATCCAAACAGGGGTCTCAATCTTTGAGCATTTTCTTCTACTGGTGGTGGAGTTTTGATTGGGATTGCATCTTCTGCAACAAGGATTGTGGTTCGCAGATTCACCCATATCTACCTATGTTGCGCCCTCTGCTGTTGAGTTCCCTCGAGTCTGCTAGAGTTGAATTATTTTGTTCTCCTTTTTCCCTCCTTGATTACTCAGGTTTTCGTACCTGTTCGTTGTTGATGTTTGTAGTATTTGCATGTAACTCAATATTTACCATATCATCTGGTTGGGCTTCAGAGATAAAAATCGGGAGTGGTCCACTACTTATGGGTCTGACAATCCAAGGCCCAATTGTCCCCCTCATTCCCACTATAGCAGAAAATGGCCCCTTTCCTTTCAAATCCTGACCACATACAACCCCCAACCCTCAACCCCTAATTTGAATTTTCTCCATCTTTTGAGGTTTCCACATGGCCTGCCTTGAAATTTGCCGGTTCGTTCTCCAAAAAGAACTTTCATCCTTTGTTATCCACCGGAACGAAACCCTTTTCTTCCCTTATCTCCTCTTTTCCTTTCACTGTCTCCAGTATTTCGCACCCGATTGGAATTGTGTATACAAAGCCCTCGCTGGTCACATCTATCTCCCTCAACACCATTGTCCCATCCCCTTTCACCCTGATATGAGCCCAGTGCAAATGGTTTTTGAGAGAAGTCTCCTCTTCCATCTCAATAAAGCCCCCAGACTGATCTCCGATTTGCTTGAACATATTCTGCGACCTTACTTCTGCTGGCCGGCAACCCGTAGTTGGCTTCCACCAGACGAGATTCAGCTTCATCTTCTTACACATCCATTCTCTTGACAAGATGTGCTCTGCAGCTATTCTTGATGGAAGTCCGAACAAAAATTTGCCATCATTCATCTAAAACCTATATCTAACTTCCAGATTTTGCATGCCCATCTCTTCACACCATTCAAGGTTGGAATCTCCGGTGATGGGCTCTGAAATTATCCGACGACGCATCTGTCCAGCAGATCTTTCTTAGAGGTTGATGTACCACCTGTGATCTTTATGCGATCATGTACAGTTCGTATTTGCGCCTTCTTTGTTGTCCCCATCATCCATCTATTGCTGTTGAATGCCTCTTCAAAAGAGGGTCCAAACAGCTGCTTAATGATTATGTGTGGCTCCTGCTCCCTTTCTGGTTCATAGACAAAGTTCGCAAATTTATGTGCAATGTTTCCCCAACTAACCTTATATGTAGATTCCGGTGTAATAATTACTCATTTTCTTCGCCCTTGAATGTCAATAAAGCTGGATGTATCTTCCGTTCCGTTGTATCTAAGAGTGCAATAAAATTTTGAGAAATGGTCCTCCATCTTCCATCTCCTAATTGCTTCCCCTGTTCCTTTGAGGCTTTAATAAATACTGAAGCTAACCACTTTATGACTTTAAGGCTAACCTTCATTAAATTCCGACTGCACTCAACCCAATCATACCATGTTTCTGCACAATATTTACACCTAGTAAAGGTACATTACAAACTAAAACCTTCTTCTTATTTAACATTCAGTTCAAACAATCAGTGCACATAGAATGGTGGTATCTTGACTATTAATGCATGAATAAAGAGGAGAGGAATTCAAATTCTGTGGATATTAAAACCAGTTGAAATTGTACCTTCTACAACCAAATAATTAACCCTTGAAGCCAGCTAAAAAAAGAAAAATATGGGACTGGAAATTCTGTCATTTAGAACTCAGAGACTTAAATACTCTAAACATCGTTCCTTTGCAGATTCAAGGTAACTGAAGTAATGGATTTAAACACGTAGTTACTCTCTGGTAGAAAAAATAGTGTCAACAATTAAATAAATAGAGGGGATATTTTTTTTTTTCCCTTTTTGAGGAAAGGGGTAACTATAAATAGGGGGTGATTATAACAAACATTCATCAAAACTACTTATGACATGCTTATAGTAACGGGACTTTAATCCAACATTATAGAATAAACTATTTCCTCCCTTAAGAAAGTTCCGGCTATATGTTGGTGGAAAATAACCCCACAAACAAGAAGGTAACTGACACTAAACCAAAAGAAGACTAGTCTTGAAACTCAAGCCTGTAAGTGTTTCAAGTTGATGACTTAATTTGATGCCTTGTGATATTGTATCATCACCATAAGATATTTGTTAATTGCTAATTGAAGTTAATTGAGTGTGACCCAAAATTTCCTTGTTTGGGATCTTGTCATGGACCTTCTTTAAGTTCCCTAGGCTTCTTTATCCTTGTCCTTCAATGGATTGAGCCTCCATGGTTGCTATCGCCGGTGGAAAATGGAAATGACATTCAAAATACAGAGTGAATTCCAATAGACTTATTGGAGGGTCCCATTGGCGTGCATCCAGTAGGGAATTGAACCAACGAATTCGCCAATTATGAGTTTGGTGCTTTAACCATCAACCATGGATGCTAGCAGGGATCCTCGTACATGATGAATAACCAAATTTCAATTGAAATGAAATATTTAGGATAAATCAATGCAATTTAGCTCCTGAATATTCAGACAATAAAAAGAATGGATGAATGATACTTCTTTTTCTTTTGAGTTGTTCTGTCGGTCGGTCGCTCAAGATCATTTGGTCTTTATACGGACCTGACGAAAAAAATTGGATCACTTCTTATGGACTTTTTAATAATGATTCTGATCTAGTTCATGACCTATTAGAAGTAGAAGGTGCTCTGGAGGGATCTTCACGGACAGAATCTAATATGCAGTATTTACAGACAAAAGTATTCGGTTATTGGGGACTCCGTGAAAAAGATTGCAGTCAGTTTGATAATGATCGAGTGACAATGCTTCTTCGGCCCGAATTGAGGAATCCCTTAGATATTTTATGCAAAAGGGCTCTCTTGATGAAAATATGACCAGATTCGTAACTGCTGGATAATGGTCGGGCTTCAGTTGGGATCACCAGGCGTGTTTCTGGAAAAAACGATCAAAGATTTGGAGTTGTCGAAAAATTCCTCACTGCACTCTGCTCGTGGACTGACACACTGATAAAGAACTACTATTGTTGGCGCGTGAGGGCACGTGGAGGTTCAGCTATCGAAGGGTTTACTGTGCTCTTCTGGCCTTAGCTTTCCGATCCTTCCGATCCTTATGGTGGTGTTGGTTTCGCTGAAGAGACTTCTCAATGGGTGCATGTCGGATACTCCTAAAGTAGTGTATTTTTGGAGTCAAAAGTGAAGAGTCCCCGCAACTTAGCTATTAGGAGTTACGTGGTGCACCAAAAAGAAAACAAGGGAACAAAGATTACCGAATTGACCAGAACTCATCTCCTCTCCTTTAAAATCTCTCCTATTGCTCTCTCTAAATGAGTCACATAGTATAACCTGGTGACCACACAACATTACCTCCTTCAAAGATCTTGGCATTATCCTAGAAACGCCAAACCATTTAAAGGTATCCCACCATAACCTCGATGCCTTTAGCCTCTGGGTGACGCATACCGATCTTAAGAAAGAATTTCGTTCTTTGTCCTTTGTTGTGAAGAAGGATTTTGGGCTTACCTCAATCTCAAAGTATAGCTTGTGAGATGAGGTCACCCAATACCATGCAAGGAAACAACAATCTATTCCTTCAACAAACATGGGACTCTCAACTGTTGTGTCTGACACTTGCCAATGCCATCCCCAAAAGCCTTCAAAGTTAGCATCCAGCAGCTGACTTTAATATATGATTTTCAAACCCAACATGATGTCTCCATCTCCATTAGGCATGACTGAAACACGTGGTTGACCTTGTCCTCCGAGCATGCTAGTAATGGGACTTTGTTGCATATCTCAATGAGAAAACTTCCTCGAAGCTATTCTTCCCTTCCAGGCTTAACTCCCTTTTTAAAGAGCAATGGTCCCTGCTCTTTAAAGGTAGGTTGGGTAGGATTGTTGTCTTGCTTTTTGAGGGTTTAGGCTTGTTGGTGTTTGTCGTTGTATTAGCCGTAGTATTGTAGTGCCTGCTTGTGATATCTATCCTAGTCTGTTTTTTCTTCTGTTTTGACTACCACACTATTTTTTGTTGTTTTTGTTTCCTTCTTTCAGGTCTTCATTACATTTAAGTTTGTTGTGTATTCGTTTAAGCAAATTAAATTAAGTATTTAATTATTATTTAAGTAGCTTTTCTGATTATTCTAAAATAGGATTTATGTTTCATAGTTCCCTAAGGATTAAATTTAGCTATAGTTATTAGTTTAGAATAGGATTTGTGTTTCCTATTTCACAAGATTAGACTTCCTAGTGCTGTAATAAGACTCCTATTTAAAGGGGTTTCTGAGGAATAAATCAGTAAGTCGAATTTCAGCAAAAAACAAGAGATCACAGTTCTCTCTTCCATTTAGAGTGGAACTCTAAGGTTTCATTCCCCCTTTAACTAGCTGATGTTATATACAAAATAGGTTAGATCTAGGAATTGGAACAAAGGCAGGGGAAAGTAGAAGTCAATTGATTTAGACTTTTCGGTTGTCGTTCTGTGATTTGATCCTTCTCTAAAAATCCGAACAAAGTTGTTCATTCCTTCAAAATAATCTTTATCGAGAAAGCTCATTAGGCTCATAATTCTTTTTCACGCACATTTGTTGAGACTTTTGTTGCATACATTAGTCATTTTTGAAAAGTGTTTCTTGTACTCTTAAGCAGCAAGTACTATTGGAGTTGGCAAATGATCCAAAGCTTGTCTACCATTGTGGGTTGACACCAAGGAAGCTGCCAGTATGATTTCTGCAACCTTAAATGTATTTTGATTTGTGAGTGCCTAATAGCTAGTGGCTTTGCTTGATTCTGAAGAATTATGTTTATTTTCAGGAACTTGTGGAGAACAGTCCTGTTATTGCAGTTGAAGTTCTGGTTAAGCTGGTCAATTCGCCGGAGATTGCAGAGTATGTCTTTGTTTCTTGTTCCCTTGTTCATTGATTAGCATACCTGATACCCTTGTGATGTATGCACACCAAGTGTCGGGTAGTTTATTCAAACCATCTTTGTTGGAAGTTGCAGAACTAGCATTCTGTGTTTTGTTTTGATTTTTGCACCGAATTCCACACATTCTGATATTCTGCACTTTATTTGTGGTTGCAGATATTTTACAGTTCTTGTTAATATGGAGATGAGTCTTCATTCTATGGAAGTTGTTAACAGGCTCACTCAAGCAGTTGAATTGCCAACTGAATTTATACATATGTACATCACCAATTGTATATCTTCCTGTGAGAATATTAAGGTCCTCTATCTGCGTAACTTCTTTCTTATTAATTGAAACTTTCACTCAATCTATTTGACTGGCAATTATTATGTCCTTTAGAGTGTGACTTAATCAAACTCTTTTCTGATCATGAGTTGCTTGGGTCACCATGCTATTCTTGAGTTAGTTTCTCACCCATATTTTGCACCTCAATTTCAGGTTAGTGTTTTGGTAGACACATTTCTGTAGGTTCTTTGATGACTTTCTATCATAAAACATGTTCTAAGGGGTGAAATACTACTAATGTGGGTAAACAGTGTAATCGTTGCCTGCAACTATCCTGTTTCTGAAGATTGTAATGGCCTATGGCCTTTGTGTCTCATTTTGTTTCAATCATGTAGTTCTTTTTGTTATAGCTGGTATAGAGCAGATGTCAGTGAACTGATGTTTAATATCATTGCAAAAGGGATGTGAATCTGTTATACTGTATTCTTCTGTCATATTAGTTGGTGGCAATGACTCTAATGTATACATGGGAGATGTAATGGTGGAAGAGACGAAGAGACAGACATTATCTCATTGCCTCTGCAGATTTCAGAAGACCTACAAAATAGTTCTTCTAAATTAGGAAGGAGAGGATCTGCGACATATGAATTGAGTGTTACAACACACATTGATTTCCTTCTACTAGCATAATTAGAATCTATGATGTTATGATCATTGGTTGCGTTATTACATACTCCACTTTTCCAAAATTTCAGGATAGATATATGCAAAACCGACTTGTAAGACTTGTCTGTGTTTTCCTTCAGAGCTTGATCCGGAATAAGATCATTAATGGTAAGTGTCTATTATCATCACTTCAGTGTTACAGGACTTGATAAATAGATAGGAAAGCTACATATATTGCATACCGTTTATAATGAGTAGTTTGAGAACCCAACAATAAATGAACAACCAACTGGGGCGTGAGTGCCAGTCTATCTGTGGGGTTGCAACAGAGGATGACTGGGATAGTAATTACGAGAGGCTAGTTGCATCAAACCAACCTTTAATGCTTGGGTTAATTTGCTTCTCTCACCGAAATCTGGTACATCAGCTTGCAGCAACTTTCTGAGCCTAGTCTTGGTAAACTGCTGTTAAGTGCAAAATGTGTGGACTGTATGGTTTGACCAAGCTTTTATCCATTTCGTAGTGCACCCTGCTTCATATCTATTCTTTCAATCTATTTTAGTGTTATTCACTAGTGTATATTTTATTTGGGGAAATAGCTGGTTCCTAGTTCTTTGTTTGGCTTTTCAAAGGACAACATAAATCTGAGATACCAGGTAAGCTGAAATAATATACTTGTTGGCCAAGCACTTAAATGTCTCTTGTTCATTGCAGTCCATGATCTCTTCATTGAAGTACAAGCATTTTGTATCGAGTTCTCAAGGATTAGAGAGGCAGCGGGGCTGTTTAGGCTTCTGAAGACATTGGAGTAGATGCTGCCTCGTTCACCCCATTCCTCCGATGGAAGTTTTCTTTGATGTAGCATGTGTACATGTGTTTTTATTTATCTTTTGTTCTGATTCCGTTCTTCCAAGTAGTTAGCACCCAATTCGGGGTCATTGTATCCTTGGATCAGCAAAGTTATAATTATAAAGTTTATTTCACAGTTAGTAGATTCATTTTCCCAAATCCTAAAAATGGAACAATAGAAGAATGGTTTTATTCTTGTCAATCATGGACCATGCTTTTATGGTCATTCTTGTAATACAAGCTTTGCATTAGAAATGCATGAAAGTTGGTGGAGGTGTGGATATACTCCTCGTGCACCTAATTTCAATTCAATAAGCTAAAGGAAAATAGAAGTAAAAAAAAGTAAAATTATGATAGTAGATGTTCCAAAAACGAAAGACAGCTCTCTTATGCCGAAGATTCTAAAGATTTACCAGTATTTTACTGGTTGAGTTACTGGGAATCACCAGAACTTGTGGAGCTAGAAATTTTGGGCATATATCCAAATAATTGTCCTAGTATGATGAAAGGTTCTGTTGCAACAGTTGCACGTATATTAACAATCCTTTTCACTATTAACTATCCTGTCTCATGATGCGTATGTTCGAAGTTCAATCTTGTCCTATATATGTATTTTTTTTTAGGAAAAAGTAAAAAATTGGCTAACTTAACCCTCCGTCATACTATTGGGTCAAATATACCCTCGCCGTTAACAAAGTTGTCATCTATACCCCTAAAATGGATGAAAAAACCCAAATCAACTAAAATTATTCAATTTTGAAAAAAAAAAAACATCCATCCAAATTTGACCCGCTCCGACCCAACCCATCTAACTTATAACCCAAACAACCTCCCAATGAAACTGTGCTCTTGCTGTTCCTCTCCCGTTTTCTCCCATCTCCGGTCCTTCAGCCTTTTCTTCTTCTCCACTTTCTACCCTTTACATTTCTTTAAAGTTGAATGCGGCAATTGCATCAGTGGTGGCACCGAACGTGTTCACCAAACTTGTTTGCTGATTAGAAAGCAACCTACAGCTTAAGAACGTATTGAGTTTTCATTGCGATACAATTAGTTATGGTATTGAATAGCACTGTGCCTACTAAAAATCAGCATTATGGATAATTTTTAAATTGTAAGCATAGTCCACTGCTGAAATTTCATTAGCTGTAGACCAAAACAATGTCCAATCTAGACAATAGAAAGATGTTACAGGCGAAACAAAAATGCATGGGTTTCAAATAGATTATAGTGAAACTAAAATCCCATCTGACAATTCTCATGGGCATACTAACACCAAGAAGTGATACATATCCTTCATCTTTATTAGTTAAGAATACCATCACTAGAATGATCAATAATCCCTTATAGATCTATGATGGCCTACTTATGAAGTGGAAAACATGTTTTCTGCAATACGACACGGACTCGTCTTTTTTTTGCTGATTTATTTGTATTTCTCCTAATTGCAACAATGACAAAATCAAATGGACTAATATCAACTATCACGATTTTGCGTTGATTAGTTTTTCCAAAAGTTTGAAACTTTGTATATAGAGGAAATTAGAACAAAAATATTAGAGATGCTAAGGGGACTTGAGAAATGAGTTAAAGATCTACAATGAGACTTGTAAGTTAGATGGGTTGGGTCGGAGCGGGTTAAATTGGGATGGGTAGTTTTTCTTTTCAAAATTGAATAGTTTTAGCTGATTTGGGTTTTTTCATCCATTTTAGGGGTTATAAATGATAACTTTGTTAACGGTGAGGGCATATTTGGCCTGATAGTATGACGGAGGATAAAGTTGATCAATTTTTTAAAATTGAGGGGTATTTTTGACCCTTTTTCCTTTTTTTTTTTTTATAAAAAATTAAAATGGCCTCAAAGGCCAGCCTTTAATATCAAATAATAGATCTAAAATATTTAGGGAAAGTAAATCATACTCATAGGAGCAAATTATTTACAACTAAATGTCCTCCTACACAAACTATTTTCTAACTAATTTCAAAAAATGCCTCATTTCCTTGTAGCTTTAATTATTTATCTTTTTTTTTTCAATTCTTTTTCTTTTCATTTCTCAACTTCTTTTTCCTCATTTTTTTTTTTCTTTTTGTGCTTCTTTGTCATTTAATTTTTTCTCACATTATCTTATTGTTTATTTTCATTTTACACCATAACCTAATTTATACTGTTATTGTATATACTTTTTTTTTCTCATTTATTTTTTTTAAAAATTTATTTCACTACTTTTTCTCTGCTCTAATTTCTCTTTATGAGATTTTATTGGATATTTTAATTTTATCTTTTCTTTCTTCATTATTGGTTCTTTTTATTTTTGCGCTTTGTTATGTTTTGTTTTCTCTTTATTTTTCATTTTTTAAATTTCTATCTCCTTTTTCATTCATTTTTTTACTCAAATCATAATATTCTTTATTCTTCACCACGATCTAATTGCATATTTTTCGATCCTATTTTTATTTCTGCCTTTTCTCATTTATTTATTTGTTTATTTTTATTTAATTTGATTTTCTTTTTATATCCATTCTTTTCATTTGTTTTAGTCTGTAATGATACCATCACAATATATCTATATACTATATGCTTATTGATGTCTGCTTCAATTGTAACCTCCATGATACCATCAGAATATATCTATATACCGTAAAAGTATCATTGATGTATTCTTCAATTCTTCAGTTAGACCTCCATGATACATTTAGTATGTAATAGTAACATGGTATCATTGGAGTTTGCTTTAGTCTGTAACGATATCATCACATCATATCTATATATGGTTATGCAGAGAAAGGAAAGGAGAACAAAATATACAAGTTGAAGAAAGCACTCTATGGGCTCAAACAAGCTCATCCCACATTGTCGTGAATGTCTGCTTCACTTCTTAATGATACTATTACAACATATGAATATAATATGATGGTATCAAAGGATTGTCCAAGTCCTTTAATGAGACACTTATTTTCTTAAGTATTTATTGTTGTATTTTATTTATTATTTTTTAAATATTTTTATTAGTCTAAAAATAGTTAGATGATATCTTTATCTTTATGTTTTATTGATATCTCTAAAAACAAATGATAAAAATAAGATAATCTAATCAAAATAAAAAAAATATTTTATTAAATAAATTAATAAATTAAATATTTTAATTACTTCTTATTATAGTCTAAGAATTTAATTTTTAATACTTTTATTATTCAAAAAATAATTAGATACTGCATATATATATTTTTTTAAAAAAATATATGTGCCATCTTTAGCCTCGTATGACTCGCCTACATATACATACTCGTACAGTTATTCACATGGATTATGGTTTGGACTTTAGAAGGAAATACATATTGTTTTTTTTTTGAAAAAAGAGATTTTACTAATTTTTACTAACTCCGGGGTAAGACTTCAGATTGGGCCATCTTTTTCTATGCCCAGTGTAGGACCTTGAATTAAGCCACCTTCTACTCGGGCCCAACTAAGATTTCAATTCCTTTTCTACTTGGTTACTTTTTAGTTATGTCAGAGGTTAGGTTCTGGAAAGCTCAGGTAAGATTCTTTGTTTCACTGTTATTACATATGAGGTGAGATATGATTCCGAGTCTCATTGTTATTACGTCCAAGGTGAGATATAGAGAAACTTGAGGTAATATTTCAGTTTTTACTTCATTCGCCACATATTATATTACATCATCCCATAGTGTATATCATCACTCTCTCTCTCTTTCTTTCTATATACACACACATATACATACATATTACCTACGTGTATAGTATTATTATTGTGTTGTGCTATAGATTACTTGTACTATTCTGCATGTATGGTTACTTTTTATTGTAATTTATATTATATATTTTTGGGAGACGTGCTGATCATATTTACGATACACTCTTGGTGTTCGAAGACTCTCCCCTTTTCTTTTATTTTTTCTATCTATATTTTTGGTCTTTTGACATATATTCTTACTTTTGTATATTACTGGCTTTTGTAATGGTGATGTCATGTTCAGAGATGGTCATTTTGTATATTTTTGTCTTCTACTACTTTTGAGCCTTGCTGTGTACGTATATATCACAATCATTAGCTTATTACTTATTTTATATGGCTATGGGACCTGACTTACTTTACTTGGGGTTATAGTAAGTTGCATCATGACCTATTTTTAGATGCTGACCACGTGATTTCAGATCTTTAAATTCTCTGGTCTTACGCATACAAAAGTAAATGTCTAGTATAGTCCCACAGATTGGTGTGATGACATTTGTATCCTATCTACGAGAGGTTATAGGATATTATTATCCTTTGATTCATGTATTCTTTCCTATATAGACTTCTAAATTTCATTTGTTTCATTCTTTCTCAGATGGTTAGGATGAAGTCATCAGCAAGTAAGGGTGAGGCTCATATGCCTATTTCTAGGTGATAGGGGGGTCAAGACAGGGTTCGACCTAGATGCCAAGGTAGGGCACGGGTTCTTGCGCCACCTTTGGGTCAGAGATTGAGGTAGGGAACCTACTACATTAGCTAGAGGGTTTGGGGCCAACCCAGACCCACTAGGATCTGTGGCTATACAGTCCTTCTGGATACTATGGTCAAGGTATTGAGTCTCTTGGAGGGCTGTTGTAAGAAGGGGCTTTGCATGGTAGGCCTAGTAGTTCTCATGCCCAAGAATGGGCTCAGAGTCAACCCAAGCAACCACATAGGGTGTTCATATTCTAGGGGTATAACTTGCTGCTTAAGATCTCTATTTAGAAGTTTTGGTAGTGCTGATTTTTTACTTAGCCTATCGTATCTAGGTGAAACACTCTGAGTTAAACCCTTACCAATTTCCTGGGTTTTGAACTCTCTGTCTATCATATGACTCAATCTTACTATTCGTATGATGTGGGTACGACTTAGAAGCCCAAGTTGTATGATAATCGATGTATGGTAGGTCATTCACTGTCCAAGGTACAACTAGAATCTATACGAGTTGTATGTACATGATATAAGAAGTATAGTGCCAACCGTATACTGTTCATTGTCTAGCCTTAATATTCGACTTAGGGTACAACTAAGTGGGTACTTTTTGTATGGTGATGGTACGATTTGGGCAAGGGGAGTTATATGTTGGACAGAATATGGAGTCCAACTTTCTATCTTGGGTACGAGTATATCGTACCATTCGTATGATGTGGGTACGAGTAGAGGGGTCCAACCATACCCACTTGTGGAAATTCTTACAGTTTAAGTTGGAGGTATTCTTGACATTTCTCCTCTTAACTTCTTTTGACCATATGACTTAAAACACTATTAGGACTTTATTAACCCTATTACTCTGAATCAAAAACACTTTAAACACTCTTAAATTTCTCCCAAGCTTTTGGTTCAAGAAAGAGGCTAGGGTTTTCTCAAGGTTATTAAATTAGGGACTTTCAAAAGCAAATCTCTCCATCTTCTTTAGTATCTAAGGCATGTTACTCCTCCTTCAATGTTAGTTCAAACTAAAAACATATTTTACTTAATGGTTTTCATGATATGGTTGTGGGTTTGTGTTGGTTTTGAAATATGTGTTGGGGGTTTGGTTACTAATGGTTGGATGTTTTTTTCCCATATTTTAATTATAGTTTTCATGTTACATTTATGGTTTTGAACATGTGGTTGCATGGGAATGGGTAATTGGTTCTTGGTTTTGGTTTTGGTTTTGGAAAGTCTATTCCCTCAACATGTTTGTTAAAATGCCAATGAGAATGCTTTTGTCACATAGTTTGACTTTTATTAAAAACCTTGCATTGCATAGCATGGTAATGGAACCATAAATGGTTTGATTGAATTAAATAATTTGGAAAGGCCCTAGTGGCCATAGTTTTGATAGATTGGAAATCCTATGGGGTACATGGGAATCTCCTAAGTGTTGGCTAATGACATTGCTTACAAGCTATAGTCGGTATGAAGATACCACTTCATAATGCCTTGGTAATTAAATCTGGAATTGGTGGTTTAGTTATGTGCTAAACATTTTAATTAGGCAATAATGATGGGTTGTGATAGCTAACCGTGAAGGTGTGAGTCCAATGGACAGATACCGAAAAATTATGTTTGCCGACGTGAGGGTTGGTCATGGTGACCATATACTTGTAGGGTACATGGGAATTCCCTAAGTTTATACTTGTATATATGTATCATAGAGGGTGAAGGAACCATGAAAATCCCCTGCCCCTATGATATCTCCAGTTCATGAGGATACATGCACTGGGGCCCGTTCAGGGGTAACAGTGGACACATAAATCGTGGGTGGTTTTAGGACGGTCAAGCTACACAACCCAGGTTAAAGTCATGCTAAACCCAGTTCTCTTTCCTGGCATGGTATATATGTACGTGATTTCATATGGTTATTTACTTTTTTGAATGATGGCATTATTTTATCCTTATTCCTAAGTACATGCTAGAATTCACCTGCTAACCCATCTTCGGGCACTGTATCCCCATGCAATGCAGAAACTGGCCATACTACTCTTCCTTCTCAGTGACTTGCATTGGAGGATAATTTTTTGTCAAATTGAAATGGTGAACTTCCATACTCTAAAAGACTCAATTTCATGTTATGGATTTCTCTACATACTTTTGTTATTTCATAGACTTTGTTTTTGGCTATGGTTGGGGGCGTATCCCAACCGAATATTATTTTGATTTCGGATAGAGGATTTGTGAGACTACTTTGGGTTGGTATAAGCGATGTCGGTAGTGGTGTCAGCTTTGGCATTAGTATTGGTATTAGATATGACACCATTTAAATGTATTTTATTTATGATTATTCTATTTTGTTATATGGTCGGGATTCATCCAACATAGGGTACATGGCGGTTATGGTTGGGTATTAGGGGTGGTTTCAGATCCGGTTGGACTTGAGGCACTCGAGATGACTAGGCCCTAGTTTGAGTCATTTTAGATTTGTATTAGAGCCCTATGTTCATGGTCACTTGGGAGTCCACAAAGCCGTGTTGAGTAGAGTCTCTTTTAAGGGTGTATAGCTCCCTACAGGAAAGGCTACAAGGCATTTAGAAAGGTTTCTCTTTCTTGTGTTTTGTTTTCAAGCTGTAGAGTCTAAGTCCTAATATATTTTTTTAATTCCCATTTGTTTGCTTTTCTGATCATGCCTCGATGATCTGATATTTATGGAAACTCTTTCGTCCCAACTGGGGACAATGTTAATGGGACACACTCTACTAATAGGATCCATACCCGGTCTAGGGATCCAGTTCTTGATTGTCCTCCTGGAGTTCCACTGATTCGCTCTAGTCCATCTCGAGCTCCTCAGGCTGAAGTGATGAACATTGAGTTTTGTCAGTCCATTCATATGTTCACATAGTTGGTAACATCCTAGTTTGAGGGTGATATCCCTGTTACTCTATCTTCTGAGGCCACATAGGTTGGCCAATTCATGAGGTTGAATCCTCCGACCTTTATAGGTATTAGGGTTGAAGAGAATTCTCAAGGTCTTATAGATGAGATGGAAAAGATATTTTGTGTTATGCATGCCACAAATATGAAGGGTGTGGAGTTTTCCTTCTATCAGTTGAAGGATGTGGCGCACCAATGGTTCGAGGAATGAGATCAGGCAAGGCGTGATGATATTGAGTCATCTCTGTGGGAAGATTTTTCTAATCCATTCCTAAACTTCTTCTTTCCTCAGGAGTTGAGGGAAACTAAGGCAGAAAAGTTTGTTAATCTGAAGCAAGGTAAGATGTCTGTCAAGAAGTATGCATTGAAGTTTCACCAGTTATCTCGGTATGCTTCGAATATGGTTTATATCATGAGGGCTAGATTGAGAAAGTTTGCTTTCGGGTTATCTAGAGAGTTGATATTAGAGAGTAAGGTTGCTTTGTTAATCAGAGACATAGATATCTCTAGGTTGATTTTGTACATACAACAGGTAGAGAAAGAGAAGAAGAAGCAGGCTAAAATAGGAAAGAGACAAGGCAAAAAGTTTAGGTTCTCTGAGTAGGGTGGTGGCCAACAATAGAGTGGCGATAACTGATAGGCGTTAGGTGTTACTCAGTGACTAGTTCTCTCTAGCCAAAGCCATCGAGTGATAGGCGTTTCCATGGTGATAATAACTTTAGGGCACAGAGTGCCCAATCTCAGGCTAGTAAGGCCTAGTTAGCTCCATCATATACTCTCTGCAGGTTTTGTGGTAGATTGTATTGGGGTTTTTATAATGAGGGAAGGTATAAGTGATTCAACTATGGTCAACCAGGGCATATACTTAGCAACTTTCCTATTGGTAAGCCTGCTTCGGGGGCGACATTGGTGAGGAAAGGTACAAGTTTCGACATTGGTAGGAACCATCTTTATACTTTCACTACCCAATAAGAGTCCAAGGCATTACCTGATGTCATGACTGGTATGTTGAAACTTTTTTCTCATAATGTGTACTGTTTACTTGATTCGGGTTCCTCTTTATTTTATGTGACCCTATTTGTGGCTGTGCATTTTAGTTTTGGTTCGGAGTGTGTTTTGGACCTTTTTTTATTTCTACCCTGATAGGTGACTCTATGATTTCCAGAAGAGTCTATAATATGTGTGGTATCTTTTGGTAGTAAAGAAACTTTGGTGGATCTGTTTGAATTAGATATGGTGGATTTTGATATCATATTGGGGATGGATTGGTTGCACTTGTATTACGCATCTCTAGACTGTAGGACCCATAAGGTTGTATTTAAATTCCCTAATGAGCCAGTTATTGAGTGTGAGGGTGGTTTCCTAGCTCCTAAGGGGAAGTTTATATCATTTATTATAGCTTGGAGGTTGATCTTCAAGGGGTGTCTCTACCATCTAGTCTGAGTTAAAAATTCTAACTCGAAGGGTCCTTCTTTGTATTTCATTCTGGTGGTAAATGAATTTCCCAAGGTCTTCCTTGATGACCTTCTTGGTGTTCCTCCTATAAGGAGATTGAGTTTGGGATCAATCTTATTTTGGACATATCCAAATTTCTATTCCCCTATATAAGATGGCTCCAGCTGAGTTGAAGGAGCAACTAAGGGATCTTTTAGATAAGGGTTTCATCCGTCCTAGTGTGTCCCCGTGGGGTGCATTAGTATTATTAATGCATAAGAAGGATAGTTGTTTTCAAATGTGTATTGATTACCAATAATTGAATAAGGTAATGGTAAAGAATAAATATCCTCTTCCGAGGATAGTGATTTGTTTGATCAATTGCAAGGTGCTAACTTTTTCTCCAAGATTGATCTTTGATTTGGGTATCATCAGGTAAAGATTAGGGAGGAGGATATCTCTAAGACTGCCTTTCATACCCGGTATGAGCATTTTGAGTTCTCAGTGTTGTCGTTTGGTTTGACTATGTATTTGATGATTAGGGTCTTCCATTATTCTTTGGATCTATTTCTTATTTTTTTATAGATGACATTTTGGTGTACTCTAAGAGTGAGGTGGATCATGTGAATCACCTCTGCATAATATTACATACCTTGAAAGAACTGCAGTTGTATGCTAAATTTTCAAAATGTGAATTCTGGTTGATCAGTGTCACTTTTTTAGGTCATATCATTTCTGCTGAAGGGATCATGGTGGATCCACAGAAAGTTACCGTGGTGAAAAAATATCCTAGACCCACGACTCCTCCTGTTATTCAGAGCTTCTTAGGTTTAGCTGGTTACTGTAGGAGGTTTGTGGAGAGTTTTTTGACTATAGCTGCCCCATTGACTAAATTAACTCAGAAGAAGGTAAAGTTCTTGTAGTTAGATACTTGTGAGAGTAGTTTGGGGAAGCTGAAGGATAAGCTAACTTTGGCTCTGGTCTTGACTTTAACTGAAGGCACTAATGGGTTTATGGTTTACTGTGATATATTCCGTGTAGGACTTGGTTGCTTTCTGATGTAGCATGGAAAGGTGATAGCTTATTCCTCTAGACAGGTAAAGGTACATGAAAGGAATTATCTGACTCATGACTTATAATTATTATCTTTGGTGTTTGCATTGAAAATATGGCGTTACTATTTGTATGGAGTACATGTGGATATCTTTTCTGATCATAAGAGCGTGCAGTATGTGTTTACTCAGAGAAAGCTTAACCTCAGGTAAAGAAAATGGCTTGAGCTTCTTAAGAATTATGATGTGAGTCTTTACTACCACCCAGGTAAAGCTAACGTGGTTGCTTATACTCTTAGCAGGTTATCCATGCGGAGTCTAGCTAATATGGATAAGGAAAAATAGGAGTTGGTGAAGGATATTCACCACTTATCTAACCTTAGAGTTCGCCTCTTGGACTCCTAGGATGGTGGTGTGTTGGTTTAAGAAGTGGCATAATCATCTCTTAGTGCTGAAATTAAGGAGAGGAGAATGTTAGATCTTATTTAGATGAGAATCAAGGGTGATGTAGGTGGGCAGAAGGTTATGGATTTTGATATTAGTGGTGATGGTACCTTGCAGTACCAAGAGAAATTATGTGTTCCTGATGTAGATGGCTCGCGTGAGAGGATCTTAGCTGAGGTGTATGAGTTGTGCTATGTTGTTCATCCTGGTTTAACAAAAATGTATCATAACCTTAAGGAGATGTATTGGTGGAACAATATGAAGAGGGATATAGCTAATTTTTTGGCCAAGTGCATGGTGTTTCAACAAGTGAAAGTTGAGCACAAAAGGCCCAAAGAATTATATCAAGAAATTGAGTTGCCAAAATAGAAGTGGGAAGTAATCAATATGGATTTTGTTATTGGTCTTCCTCGGTCTCGAAACTAATTTGATTCGATTTGGGTCATCGCGGATAGGATAACAAAGTTGGATCAAATTTTTCCAGTGAGGACTAACTTCTCAACTGAGACTTATGCGAGGTTGTATCTCCATGAGATTGTAAAGTTGCATGGGGTACCTATTTTTATCATCTCGGATTGTGGTACACAGTTTTCATCTCACTTTTGGTGGTCATTTTAGAAAGGCTTCGGACCAAGGTGAGTCGTAGTACTGCTTTTCACCTACAGTCGAATGGGCAAGCTAAAAGGACCTTTTAGCTGTTGGAGGACATGCTTAGAGCTTGCGTGATTGACTATGGTGGTAGTTGGGTTGAGCATTTTCCTCTTATAGAGTTTGCCTATAATAACAGCTACCACTCTAGCATTGGGATGGCCTCATTCAAAGTATTGTATGGTAGGAGATGTAGGTCTCCTATTGGGTAGCCCGAGTTTAGTGAGGCAGAGATGTATGGCTTGAATTTGGTTCACCAAGTCGTGGAAAAGGTAAAGGTGATTCAGGATAGGCTTAAGGCTGCCTAATGTCTCTAAAAGTCCTATGCAGACATGAGGATAAGAGATTTAGAGTTTGAAGTTAGGGATAAGGTGTTTTTGAAGGTGTCTCTCATGAAGAGAATAATGTGGTTTGGGAAGAGGGGGAAGCTCAGTCTCCAGTATGTTGGTCCATACTTGGTTTTACGGTTGATAATGTTATGTATGAGTTGGAGTTTCCGTCTAGTTTGATATCCATTCACCCGGTGTTCCATGTCTCTATGTTGAAGAAGTGTATGGGTGATCCATCTCAAATTGTGCCTATAAAGGATATTGGTATTTTGGATTCCCTATCTTATGAGGAGATCCTTGTTGAGATATTAGATCGTCAGGTTCGTCAGTTGCAGACCAAGGATGTGGCCTCGGTAAAGGTTCTATGGAGGAACCACAAGGTTGAAGAGGCTACTTGGGAAGCTGAAGAGGATATGAAGTCCAACTATGCATTCCTGTTTTTTTCTCTAGAAATTCGTGTGGAAGGTATGTGTTCTTCATTCAAACTTTGTTAAAGGAAAGATTTATTTCCTCGCATCTTTTTTTTCTAACTTAGTTCAAAGTCAGAATCGAGTTGTTAGGGTGTAAATCATGCTTGTACTACCATGTTCCATCATTCAAGGATGAATTATCCTAGTGGAGGAGAATTGAAAGACCCTGAGTTTGACCCTTAGAAATTTCCTGTGTTTTGAACTCTCTGGCCTTCATACACTCAAGCTTACTAGTTGTATGATGTGGGCATGACTTAGTAGCCCATGTCATATGATAATCAGTGTGTAGTAGGTCATTCATTGTCCAAGGTATGACTAGACTCCATATGAGTCGTATGTACATAATACGAGAAGTATAGTGCCAAACTGTATGTTTCTCATTGTCTAGCCTTGACATTCTGCTTAGGGTACGACTAGGTGGGTACTTGTTATATGGTTATGGTACAATTTGGGTGAGGAGAGTCATATGTTGGAAAGAATATGGAGGCCAACTTTCTATCTTGGGTACAAGTGGATGGTACCATTTGTATGATGTTGGTACAAGTGGAGGGGTTCAACCATACCGACCTGCGGGAATTTTTACAATTTAAGTTGGAGGTATTATGGATATTTCCCCTCTTAACTTCTTTTGACCCCATGACTTAAAACACTATTGGAACTTCTTCACCCTATTACTCTCATGAAAAAACACTTTAAACACTCTCGAATTTCTGTCAAGCTTTTGGTTAAGGAAAGAGGCTAGGGTTTGCTTAAGTTTATTCAATTAGGGTCTTTCAAGAGAAAATATCTCCGTCTTATTTAGTATCTAAGGCATGTTGCTCCTCCCTCATTGTTAGTTATAACGAAAAGCATATTTTACTTAATGGTTTTCATGGCATGATTATGGGTTTGTATTGGTTTTGAAATACGTGTTGGGGGTTTGGTTATTAATGGTTGGATGAGTTTTCCCATATTTTAATTATATTTTTCATGTTATATTTATGGTTTTGAACATGTGGTTTCATGGGAATGGTTAATTGGTTCTTGGTTTTGGTTTTGGAAGCTCTATGCCCTCAACATGTTTGTTAAAATGCCAATGAGAATGCTTTTGTCACATAGTTTGACTTTTATTGAAAACCTTGCATTGGATAACATGGTAATGGAACCCTAAATGGTTTGATTGAATTAATTTATTTATAAAGGCCTTGGTGGCCATGGTTTTGATCGATTGGAAATTCTATAGGGTACATTGGAATCCCCTAAGTGTTGGCTAATGACATTGTTTGCAAGCTATAGTCGGTATGACGATACCACTTCATAATGATTTGGTAATTAACTCTAGAATTGGTGGTTTGGTAATGTGGTAAAGGTTTTAATTGGGTAATAATGGCGGGTTTTGATAGCTAACCTTGAAGGTGTGATCCAATTGATGGATATTGGAAACTCTTGATTGCCGACATGAGGGTTGGTCACGGTGACCTTATACTTGTGGGGTACACGAGAATCCCCTAAGTTTATACTTTTATATATATATCATAGAGGGCGAATGGTACACGGTAATCCCTTACCTCTATGATATCTCTGGTTCGTGTGGCTATACGCACTGGAGCCTATTCAGTAGGTAGCACTGGTCCCATATAGCCTGTGGATGGTTTTAGGACAGTTAAGCTACACAACCCATGTTAAAGTTTTAAATGCCTGCTAAACCCGGTTCCCTATCTTGGCATAGGATATTTGTATATATGTATATGATTTCATTTGGTTATTTACTTTGGTTTTGAATGATGACATTATTTTCTCCTTATTCCTGAGTACATGCTAGCGTTCACTCGCTAACCCATCTTCGGGTGCTATATCCCCATGCAATGCAGGAATCAGCCATACTACTCCTCCTGCTCAGTGACTTATATTTGGGGATAGCTTTATGTCAGATTGAAGTGGTGAGTTTCCATACTCCAGAAGACTCCATTTCTTGTTATGGCCTTATCTACATACTTTTGTTATTTTGTAGACTTTGGTTTTTGGCTATGGTTGTATAACACCTTGGGTTTTCAACCCGTAGAAAATTTCCTGGATTTCTAGTTTCTAGTCAAGTTACAACTAGGGGAATGAGTCGTACACTAGGGTACGAGTGGTATGGGTTTGTTATATGCTGACTAGTGTTAGATGGTGGGTTGAATTTCATTCCTGGAATGGATACGACTCAAGTGGTAAGAGTCGTATTGGTGGATACGGGTCATTTGGTTTGGGTTTTTCCTTTACTTAATCGTAGACTTGGAAACTTAAGTTGGATCTGAGTACGAGTGGATCATAATGAGCCATAAGCCATGGTACGAGTCGTACCATGTACTCGTATGGTGGATAATGTTTAAACCTCATGTGATTCTATTTTACCAGGGGTACAGGTTGAAAGTAAGGTTGTATACTTTGAGTATGAATTGGTTTAGGTAAGTCGTACCTTGGACAGTGTTGGGTTGAAGGGGTGAGGCATAGGGTATGAGTGTTGGGTACCACTCATATTGAAGGGTACGACTGGTATGGTTAGTCGTACCCCCTGACGGGAACTTTATGCAGTTTAAGTGAGGGCAATCTAGATATTTCTCCACTTATCCTAATAAGGCCCCATAAATTTTAACTCACTTGGGAGGTTATTTTACCTATTATTCTATTCATTAACACTTAGAAAATACTCTCTAAGGCTCTTGGGCAAAGAAATCTAGGGTTTCATCTTAAGGATTAATTTGGGGCTTGTGTTAGTGATTTCTCTCTACCATCTTCTCAATTAAGGCATGTACTCTTCCCTCATTGTTAGTTCCATCTAAATTCATGGTTTTATACAATGTTTTCATGGCATAATTTACTATATGGTTTTGGGGTTTTCAAATATGTGTTTGAGTTTTGGTTATAATGGCTTGTTTATGGTTTTTCCATGTTTTAATTATGCTTTTATATGCTTTAATGGTATTTTTGGATAATTGGTTGCATGGGAATGGTCATATGGTAATTGTTTTTGGTTTAGAAATACTATGCCTTAACATGTTTGATAAAATGCCTATGATAATTCTTTTACTATATTATTGGATTTTTAATGGAACTATTGCATGGGATGGTTTGGTAATGGAACTCTAAATGGTTTAAATGGTTTGGAATGGTTAAATGGAACAGTTTGTTGGTCAAGGTTATGGTTAATCGAATTCCTTGTGGGGTACAGTGGAATCCCCCAAGTAAATATGTTAATGAAAAACTTATGGGGTACATGGGATCCCCCCAAGCAAACATAATAATGGAACACTTATGGGGTATATGGGACTCCCTAAGTTAACTTGATAAATGGGTACACGAGAATCCCTTTACCTTAAAAGGTCAGCTAAGGAAAATACTTGCAAGTTATAGTTGGTATGACAATAACACTATTAATAGCCTTGGTTAATAATAAATAGAATAATGGATTAGTTGGTTGGAAATGGTTTTAATTAGGCAATAATGGTCGGGTATGATAGATAATCATAAAGCTGGAAGTTCAATAAACGAACACTGGAAACTGGTGTTTGTCGATATGAGGGGTTAGTCATGGCAACCATTTATAATATTATGAGGTACATGCGAATCCTCTAAGTACACTGTACATATGTATCATAGAGAGCTAAGGGTATTTGGGAATTCCCTACTCTTATGGTATCTTTGGTTCGTGTGGCTACATGCATCGGGGCCCGTTCTAGGGATTACACTGGACCCATATAGCCTGTGAGTGGTTAAGGATGATTAAGCTACACATAACCAAGTTAATGGTTTTAAATGCATGGTAAAACTGATTCCCTTTTCCTAGCATAGTTATATTTATATGTATGGTTGTATGCATAAGGTTGGTTTACTTAGTTTTACTGGATGACATTATTTTATCCTTATCCTGAGTTCATGCTAGCATTTACCCACTAACCCATCTTTAGGCTGCTGTATCCCCATGCGATGCATGAACCAGATGTTCTACTCCTCCTGCATAGTGATCAGATTTTTGGATAAGTTTTTAATTGATGTGGTGACTGTCTATCTTTCTAGAAGGCTCCATTTTATGTTATTGACATTTTCACATACTTTGGTTTATTTATAGACATTGGTTTTTGCTATGGTGAGGGGCATGTCCCAATCGAATATTAGTTTTCTTTTGGTTAGAGGCTTTTATGGAACTACTATGGGTTGGTATGGGCAGTATCATTATTGGTGTCAGCCTTAGTATTGGCATTGGTATTGGGGCTGATACCATTGAACTAAATTTCTTATTGTTCCATCCTTTTATATTATGTAATGGAGCTTGGTTTTATTAGTGGTATGGTTTTAACTTGCGGTATCGGTTGGTTATGGTCATTGGTTGGATTTGGGACGGTTGGGCTAGTTTTGGTCGGTCTCTGTCATAGACCTATCCCAGAGCCTAGATTAGTGCTATTACACTCTATCTTGTTATATGTTCGAAATTCATCCAACTCAGGGCATAAGCTGGATGGTTGGGTATCAGGGGTGGTCTCTTGGGATGCCCATTATCACAAGTCCCTTGGTCAGGTCATGTCAAGTTGGTATCATAGATTTAGGTTCATGGTCAATTGGGAGTCAACAAAGCTGTGTCTAGTAGAGTCTCTTTTAAGGGTGTGTAGCGCGCCACACTCATAAGGGAGAGACTACAAGACATTTAGGAATATTTTACTTTATGGGTGTTCTATCCTCAATCTTGGAATCTAAGTCTTGGAATCCTCTCTAATCCTAATTTGTTTGCTTTTTAGATCATGCCTTGACATTTGGAACACAAAAAAACTCTTTTGTCCCATCTAGGGACTATGCAGAAGGGACACAAGGGATCCATTCTTAGTCTAGGGGTCTAGTCCCTGATATTTCTGGAGTTCTACTGGTTGCTACTAGTCTTCTTTAGGATGAGGTAATAAATGCGAAATTTCATCAATCGATTCATACTATTGCTCAGTTAGTTGCTGCTCAGGCTGAGCGGGATATATCTGGTGTTTCATCTGCTGTGGCCAAAAGGGTTGGCCAGTTAATGAAGATAAATCCTCCCACTTTTACTGGTGTGAGGTTGGAGGAGAATCTATAGGGTTTATTAGATGAAATAGAGAAAATATTCAGGGTGATGCATGCCACGAATGTGGAAGGGGTGAGTTTTGCATCTTATCAACTCAAGGATATTGCATACCAGTGAGTGTTATATGGATAGAGGTGATGTTGAGGAGTTGTCCTTATAGGGGACTTTCTCAAATACTTTTCTAGATCACTTTTTTCCTCAGGGCTGAGGGAACCAAAGGTGAAGGAATTTTTCAATTCGAGACAAGTGAAAATGTCAGTCAAGGAATATGCCTTGAAATTTCATCAGATGTTAAGGTATGCTTCAAAATTAGTGTCTGATATGAGAGCGAGGATGAGAAAGTTTAATTCTGGACTATCTTGGTATTTGATCCTTGAAAGCAAGATTACACGCTAATTAAGGATATGGATATGTCTAGGTTGGTGGTGCATATGTAACGATTAGAAGAAGAAAAGAAAAAATAGGTAGAGTGTAGGGAAAGGTAGGGTAAGAAGTTCAGGCCTTCTAAACAAGGTGGTGGGCAACAATAAGGTAGTCTGGATGGTAGTAAATGGCAATAGAAAAGTGGGGGAGTTTTAGTTCTTTCTCTTCAGCTAGTGGTCCTTACCCAAAGCCTTCGGGTGATAAGCATCAGTAGGGTGGTGATAATTTTTGGGAATCGGGTGCCCAATCTCAGGTGAGTGGGGCACTGTCAACTTCTTTATATCCTTTTTATCAGTTATATGGTTGTCTTCCTTGGGTATTTTGTGATGAGGGGAGGAATAGGTATTTTAAGTGTGGTCTGCCAAGCCATATGCTTAGAAACTATCTAGTTGGTAAGGGTGCTTTAGGGGCATCAAAGCTTTAGTTGCTTCATATTCTGCTCCTGCACCTAGTGGTGCTGCTTTGGTGTTTGCTCCTGCTTCTGGTGCCGACGCTGGTTAAAATAAGTTATATGCTCTTGCATCTTGATTGGAGTCTGTGGAATCACCTAATGTCATAACTGGTATGTTATTGATCTTTTATCGTGATATGTATTGCTTGCTTGATCTGGGGTACACACTTTCTTATGTGACCCTATTTGTGGCGTGAATTTTGGTTTTGATCTTGAGGTTATTTTGGATGCTTTTTCTGTTTTGACCCCGGTTGGTGACTCGGTTATTGCTAAAAGATTCTATAGGGTTTGTGTGGTATCTTTTGGTAGTAAGCATACTTTGGTGGATTTATTTAAATTTGATATGGTGGATTTCGATGTTATTATGGGTGTGGATTAGTTACACTCTTGTTACATGTCCTTAGATTGTCAAACTTGTAAGGTTATTTTTAAGTTCTCTGGTGAACCAATTATAGAGTGAGAGGGTAATTCCCTAGCTCCTAGAGGGAGGTTTATTTCTTATCTTAGAGCTCGAAGATTAATCTCCAAAGGGTGTCTTTATCACTTGGTCAGGGTTAAAGATTCTAACTCATAAGGTCCTTCTTTTCATTCAAATTTAGTGGTAAATAAATTTCCTGAGGTCTTTCTGGATAATCTTCCTGGTGTTTCTCTGGATAGAGAGATTGAGTTTGGTATTGATTTAGTTTTAGACACTCGTCTAATATCTATTCCACATAGAATGGCTCCAGCTGAGTTAAGGGAACTCAAGAATCTTCTGGATAAGGGTTTTTTCATCCTAGTGTATCCTCGTAGGGTGTACCAGTGTTATTCGTGTGCAAGAAGGATAATTTCCTTTGGATGTGGATTGACTATCAATAATCGAATAAGATAATAATTAACAACAAATATCCTCTTCCAAGGATAAATGACTTATTTGATCAGTTGCAAGGTGCGGAGTTCATTTTTAAGATATATCTTTGATCTGGGTATCATCGGCTTATGATTAGGGAGGTAGATATACCTATGATGTCTTTTCGTACTCCATATGGGAACTTTGAGTTCTTGGTTATGTCATTTGGTTGGACTAATGCCCTGGCGATATTTATGGATTTGATGAATAGGGTTTTCAGGCATTTTGTGGATCTTTTCGTCATTGTGTTCATTGATGACATCTTGGTGTATTCTAAGAGTGAGGTGGATCATGGTAATCACCTTCGTGTGGTGTTGCAGACCTTAAAAGAGCAGCAGTTGTTGGCCAAGTTCTCCAAGAGTGAGATTTGGTTGAACTCTGTAACTTTTTTGGGCCATATTATTTCTAGTGAGAGGATCATGATGGATCCAAAAAAGGTGGTTGTGGTTAAAAGGTGGCCTAGATCTACGGCTCCAACTGACATTCGGGCTTCTTGGGTTGGCTGGGTACTATAGGCAGTTTGTGGAAAGTCTCTCGACGATAGTTGCTCCTTTGATTATGTTGACTAAGTAGAAGGTAAAGTTTTCTTGGTCGGATGTGTGTGAAGGGCGTTTCGAGAAGCCTAATGATAATATAACTTTGGCTCCAGTTTTGACATTGCCTAAAGGTTATAAGGGGTTTGTGGTTTATTATGATGCATGACTTAGTTGCATCTTGATGCAACATGGGAAGGTTATTGCCTATGCTTCTTGAAAGTTGAAGGTACATAAGAGGAATTATCCTACTCATGATTTAGAGCTATTGGCGGTGGTGTTTGCTTTGAAATCTGACAACATTATTTGTGTGGAACTATTTATCTCGAAATCAATTTAATTTGATTTTGGTCATTGTGGATAGGATGGCCAAGTCTGCTCATTTTTTTTGGTAGGACTAACTTTTTGACTAAGGACTATGCGAGGTTGTATCTTCATGAGATTGTAAAGCTGCATGGGGTGCCTATTGTGATTATCTCTGATCGTGGTATGCATTTTTCATCTCACTTCTGGCGGTCTTTTTAGAAGGGATAGGGGACTAAGGTTAGTCTGAGTACTTTTTTTTATCCTCAAATGGATGGGCAAGCAGAAAGGACTATTTATACATTGAAGGGCATGCTTTAGGCATACGTGATTGATTATGGTGACAATTGGGTTGAGCATCTACCTCTAGTAGAGTTTGATTACAATAATAGCTATCATTCTAGTATTGGTATAGCCCCTTTTGAGGCACTGTATGGTAAGAGGTGTAGATTTCCTATTGGTTGGTTTGATCTTGGTGAGGCAAATATGTTTTATCCGAATTTGGTTTATCAAGCCATGGAAAAGGTAAAGGTGATTTAGGATAGGCTTAAGGCTTTCCAAAGTCGAAAAAAGTCCTATACAGATGTAAGGCATAGAGACATGGAGTTTGAGGCTAGGGATAGGGTGTTCTTAAAGGTATCAACTTTTGAATTGAAGTAGTAAGCATCCATCTTTCTGGAAGGCTCCATTTCATGTTATGGACATTTTCACATACTTTGGTTTATTTTTGGTCATTGGTTTTTGCTATGGTTGGGAGGATATCCCAACTGGATATTGGTTTTTCTTTTGGTTAGAGGCTTTTGTGGAAATACTATGGGTTGGTATGGGCGGTATCAATATTGGTGTCAGCCTTATTATTGTAATTGGTATTGGGGCTAATACCGTTGGACTAAATTTCTCACTCTTCCATTCTTTTATATTATGTTATGGAACTTGGTTTGGTTATTGTTATAGTTTTGGCTTGCGGTATCAGTTGGTTATGGTCATTGTTTAGATTTGGGACAGTTGAGATCATTTGGGTTGGTCTCAGTCATAGACCTACCCCAAAGTTTGGATTAGTGCTATTACACGCTATCTTGTTATATGTTTTGAATTCATCCGACTCGGGGCATAAGCTGGATGGTTGGGTATTGGGGTTGGTCTCTTATCTTGATTGGACTTGAGATGACTATTTTGACAAGGCCCCTGGTCGGGTCATGTCAGGTCGGGGGCATGTCCTGGCCAGATAATATTTTGAATTCGGATAGAGGCTTTGTGAGACTACTTTGGTTGGCATGGGTGGTGTTGGTAGTGGGTCAGCCTTGAAATTGATATTGGTATTAGGGCTGACACCATTTAAATGTATTTGATTTATGATTGTTCCATCTTGTTATTTGGTTAGGATTCATCCGACATAGGGTGCAGGGTAGTTATCATTGGGTATTGGGGTTGGTCTCCAATCTCGGTTCGACTTGAGGAACCCGACATGACTGTGAAGTGGTGAGCTTCTATCCTTCAAAAGGCTCGATCATTTCATTATTTTTGTTATTATCTTAGTAGTTCTATTTGAATTTTTTTGTTCATAGTCGGGGGCATTTTTGACTTAGTTGGTATTCTGGTTTAGAGGATTTCATGTATAGGATTGGGATGTCGTTAATGTCTTGTTTGACTCTTGGCATTTTCTTTTGGTTATATTTATCTATCATTGATTTGGTTGGCTTCCACTTTTTATATTTATATTCTCTTGAGGTTAGCCTAAGGTGGTGATGTACGGCCCACAATGGACTTGAGATACCATCACGACTAGGCCCTAGAGGAAATAGCCATGATGTGAGCATCATTTCTAAGCTTAGAAATTGCGTCACTTGGTAATCCACCCTTTGGCGTTGCATTGAGATGTGTTGAGATTTGGCCCAATTGAGTTTTAAGTTGATTCATATTGGCTGAATGATAGGTCACTATTTGGTTGAGTTGTGAGAAATATATTTTCATCTCTCTCTACATCCTATCACTTTTTTCAACAACTATTAAGATATGATCAAGGACATGTTCACTCTTGAACTTCTTCAAATCAACGGAATCTTTACCTTTGGCCCTATCATGTGGAAGGGTGTATCGGTCATGATCTCTATCTTTATATCTTCAATCAAGATCTTTATCACGCCAATCCCTTTGACGATCACAGTCCTTTCATTCATGTTCCCTTTCCCTCTAACCTTGATTTCCACCTTGCCTTTTATAGGTAAGGTGGGAACCCCCCATTTGGTTCGACAAGAACCAAACTCCCTCATCAAGCGACTCCACTTCCTCATCATCATAAGCTTTAACACTCTTAGAAGCAATGACATTAACTGCCTTTGGAGGAGCCCTCATTACATGCTTGGTGAGAAGATCAAGTCAAGTCATCACTTTATTTATGTTCTCATCTCTTTCCTCATACTTTTTCTTTTGCTCTTGGCTTACAAAATATGCGGAAGGATCCCCCATGAAAACCTTGGTATCTCTTGTGTTCCAACCTTAATTTTTCTTAGTCACTTGATCTAATAAAGCTGCCACAATACCATAAGATTATTTGATAATAGATACCCCGGCCACATTATGAATACCATCTTGTTTAATTGATCTAAAGCCCTATAGAAAACTTGAAAAAGCATTGTCTGGAATGTCATGATTTGGGAATTAAATTAGCTTATTTTTACATCGTTACCAAGACTTACGTAATGATTTTCCATTAAGTTGGAAAAAGTTAATTATTTCATCCCGTAGTTGCAACATCTAAGAAGGAGGAAAGTACCTATCCAAGAATGCTTCCGTTAGCTCAACCCATGAAGTGATCGATCCCATAAGCAATGTTCACAACCATAAGACTGCTTCTACTAACTATGAGAATGGGAAAAGATGCAAACAGATTGGTTCTTCATATATGTGAGTGATATCAAATAGAAGATATACATTAATAAAATTATTCAAGTGTAAATTGTCATCCTCATGGGGTTGACCCCAGACAATCCTTTCTCTTTAAGTAAATGAAGCATCAGGCTAGCAATATGAAATACACTATTTTTGGACATCAGTTGAATACGAATACCACTAGATCAACCAGTATCTCCGAGGTGATCATCATCTTCAAGATACCAATTGTAAGTATCGATATAGCTACAGTGTTGTCTTATAGTATTGTGTATACTATGGCCATCACCTGAGAAAGAACAAAAACAAAAAATAATGTAAAAAAACCTGATGACCTACTCAAATTGACTAAAAATACTACAAGAATGAAAATTATGTTTTATTCCTCGGCAATGATGCCGAAATTTGATGATGCTCAAATTACACCCTTAAGGCGTAAGCAATCATCATCAATATAGCAACCCAACTTAAGTAGGGGTCTAATCGTCAAGAAATAAAGACAAGGATTTCAAGATTGAGCTTTAGAATTCAAGAAGAAGCTAGTTCGTCATGTGGTTTAAAATAAACATGAAAGTAAAATTGGGGGGGGGGGGGGGGTTGTTTGAACTTTTTTAGAGTTTACAATTTTATTGTCTTTAGAATGCAATTTCAAAGCTAGAGATGATTATAGTTTAATCAGAAGTGGATGAGACTTGGGGTTATACTTTAATAGGTGTGGGTTCATTCAATTGGGTATTTGTTTGAATTTTGCTAAAAGTCATGGGTAGGTTAGATTATGGGCTTCTAGTGTCAATTTGTCAATCAAACACCAAAATATCACAAATGGGTCTTTTTGAACACCTCACAAGTGTGGCTATTTGAACAATCTATGGCCTCAATTAGTATCTTTATGTCTAAGAGATACTATTAAATGGATCAAATCAAGTTATTGTTCACACCTATTCCTCACCCTCATCCCTTTTGTCAAGGATGATAAGGGTTCAAGGGTAATTAGAGTTTGCAACCTCTATTTCTTAATTAAAACATGGAATTGATGTAAAAACCATAACAATTAGCTAATAAGGAAGACAAATAAACAATACCCATACAATAATCACTACATATTAAAGCATAGTCCCAAGATAAGAAATTAGCTACTCATAGAGAGAGAAAATAGAGATATACCTAAATTATCTTTAAATTGATCCATTGAATCGTAATATAATACAATGTTCAAGTTTTGGATCCAATAAATCTTTAGTTAAAACCACTAAGTTCTAACTTGAAATGTCACTCTAATCTCTATAAGCTTAAGAAATGTAGAAGAATAGTGGAATTGATTTTAAAAATCCCTATTTAGATCCAAAATTTACGTTCTAGTGAAATTACAAAAATGCCACCTCACTAGCGACCTGTTGGCATAGGTGCCAGTGCGTGTGGCTGATCTACACACATAGGTCACAAATGTAGGTGCCACGGGTTTCTCACATTAGTCACCTGTATGTGCAGGTCCCTCAAATGCATGCACAAGTGGTCCCCGACAAGCCTAAGTGAACTTTTAAGCTCCATTTCTTCCATTTTCGACCTCCAATTTACTCAAATGACTCACACAACTTCGTTTTTGACCTTTACCTACACAAATGAGAATTATACATGAGAATAACCTCGAATTAATTCAAAAACATGATAAGTTAAGCTTAAAACGTGCTAACAAGTTGACAACTTATTAACCAACACATTGGCCTTACTCAAATAACATAAACTTGAGATATCATAGTCCCTGATCAATTCCATTTACCTTTTCTATAATAGGTTTAGGTTTCTCTAGGTTAACTATGCTGTAATACAATGGTCAGTGAAACTTCACACCTCAAACCATGAAGATAACATCTCTAAATCTTCAAGGTAAAGACCACAACCGCCAATTCCAAGTCATATGTAGGGTAAGTTTTCTCATAAGGCTGTAATTACCTCAAAGAACAAGAAATAAAATTCTAATCCTACATTAAAACAAAACCTAAACCTAATCATGAGGCATCACAAAACATAATAAAATTTGTACCTTTAATTGGCAAGCTGAGAATTGGGGCTGAGTTTGGTGAAGTTTTGAGCTTTTAGAAGCTCTTCTCACACTTTTCATCCCACACAAATAGAACTTCCTTCTGAGTAAGGTGGGTCATATGCGAAGTAATGGCAGCAAACCCCTTAATAAACTGACAATAATAATTAGCAAACCCTACAAAACTTTTAATGAAATGTAAGGGGGTTGCACCACACTATGAGGGACCAGGTCCCTTAAAGTCAGACATAGGCAATAAAACCGTAAAGCATTAAGAAACTAAAACCTTCCAGGAAAGTAAAGAAAACAATGATTTAATGTGGAAACCTTCTTACCCAAGGGAGAAAACACCACGACTTGCCCTCACAAGCGCCCAACAATCCTCTATAATCAAACTCTTGATTACATACTCGATTTAAACCTAACTCTAGGCTCAACTAATTTGTAACAACTCTATTACAAACTTACCTAGACAACTCTACCAAGAACTCACCTTGATATTGATTAACTCTAACCAATATCAAACTCAGGTACCTTTACCTAAGCACTCTCTAAAACACAAGGAAAGCATTACCCTTATAACCCAAGTAATTCAATTACAGACCATGACTTAACTTAAGAACACTCACTCTTTCTGTACATACAAAAATTAAGAACTTGAGTAATATTGCAAAGTTGAGTTTTCGACTCTTTCGTCTTCTATATTTTGATTTTCAAGAACTCACCAGTTGAGAAGCATTCATTTATATTTATAGTAGAATAATGATTAGGATAGAAATAATGATCTAGAGCTTTGCATTTTCTGCTACAAGTTACTTAGTAGCACCAGGTCCCTTTGAGGATAACTTCTAATTCTGCATCTTGTAGTGCACTATTTTAACATCCTTAGCAGCCAACATAATCCCCATCTTCTCCATTTCCTTTCTTAGATTCTCCTGAGTAGCCAATAGTTCTAACACTTATGACATAGTTCCCACTTTTCTTTCTATGCATTCATTTTCCATCACTGTTATTATATAAACCTTTGTTTGAATTTTCTAGGTATTCCTCTAGTCCCAACTACTCCTAAGTAGTCAAAAACCTTGTTTAAGAAGTACCTATAAGGCATACTATATTTCCCTCTCTTCTCATAGATAACCTTTTGCATGTGGTCTAACATTAGAGCTGGCAGACTTATCAATTGGAAATTACTCAGACACTCTATTAGGAACAAATCAACAATAGATACAATGGTTTTTTTCTCTAACCTGGGGAAAAACACCTTGTTCACAAATTCAAATACTAATTGGAACTCACTTGTGAGAAATTTCTTCCTTACACTAGTTATTGATGTCCCTTCCTTATCTGAAGCATCAATTATGAATTCAATTGAGGCCTGTTATTTGACAACAGTCCTCAAACCTATAATAGGAACATCTAGAATCTTTTCCAGTGCCTCTTCATCTAGCTTTATTTCCTTTCCTTGCACCTGGGCAGTCAAAATTAACCCATCATCTAATAAATTTATTACGTAATAGAATTCTCTCACTTTATCTTCAAAAACCATAGGAGCTGATTTCTCTAGGAGGTGTAACTATCCTTGGTGTTTGACATATTCTACCAAATCTACCATGCCAGGTTTCTCTAAATCCTGGGATCAAATATTCTACCAGACAACACTTACTGGGTTTTTAGGATCGTATTTCTTTCTTCTTTAGAAGCTGACTTCTTTTCTTCCTTCTTTCTTCTTCTTTTGGAGTCACTACTTGGTTTTTTATCAATAAATTTTTTCTTCTTGGGACCAGATCCCTTAGAGACTTTCTTGTTTTAACAGTAATATGTTTTTTTTTGCTTCCTACAGGGCTATCAAACTTTAAACTGAAGGACCTGGTCCTTCCTGCAATGTGAATTTCATTTCTTCTTTTCTAATTTACAAACAAAACATCAGGATCAATGTCCTTACCCTCTATAACCTCTATAACTTCAAAATTCTTCTCCTCCCTCTCTTAGGTTTTCTTCTCTTAGTGTTCAAAGACTTACTTGCCTTCATTGCATCCACTAACAACTTCCTTTTAGACCTCCTAGTAGAATATGATTTAACAACTTTTACACCAGAATCAATCATTTTCTCCTTGCCTTTACTGCCCCTTTGTTTTTTCATAGGCCACCTCAGAGGTGGTTCATACTCATCTTTATTATTTGGAGGTAGAACCATTTCTCCGTCCTTTGTCACATTATCGTTTTCATCTATTGTTTTCTCTTTTACACTAACGGAGATTTCCTTAGAATAATATGTAAGTAGAAGCAAATTTTTAGCTACCTAATTTACACTGCTGGACAGATCATACCTCTTCATTGGTATTTCTTTATCACACAGTTAGGCAAATACGGGTTTTGACTTAGAAGGAGTAGGGGAACCAGGTACTTATAGGGTTTTTGAGAGTTTTGTATTTTCTAGTTTTTTAGAAGAGACAGGGATTTGAGAGTCTTCAGTTAATTTGGTTCTTCTAAGGAAAGAGGAATTTTGTATTGAGAAATTTCTTGTTCAATTAGTGAACCAAAACCTTAATTTAGATCCTTTGTCAAGGTCGATTCATCAGAAATTTTGATGCTTAAGGATGTTTCAATAGGGATAGACTCATTTAGGGGTTTTGGAATTTTAGCAGAGAATTCAGAAGGTAGAGTTGACATAGGTTCTTGTTGTGGACTTACAAAGATTTCTTCTATGGTTTTGGGTGTTGAAGCATCAAAAGGTGTAATTTGGGATTGTTCTAATTGATTTTTTAGAGCTTTATCTACTTTAGGATCTTTAACGAGGTTTGAGGAAGTAGGAGTATCTACCATTTTGAATTTTTTTATAAAAGAGAAAGAATAGGACCAGTTCAGGTTTATAAATGATAGACAATTGAGGAAGATGATTTGAATTAATTTGAAGGAGAGTGAAAAAAATTAACAAAAGGGTTTGATTTTGTAACTAAGGGATGTGACCATTGTTATTTAAAAGGTACCCTTTTTGAAGTGACACGTCTGACTATAACAGGTTTGAGTCTTCATACTGCTATAAATTGATAGCTTTTGCTCAGATAAGAAAATATGCATGGCTTTTTAGATAGAATTTTATGCTTATTAATGCACACTAATTTGGTACTAACCCGATAGATAGGACCGGGCCCCTCTCTTTCTTTAATGAATCCTTATATTTGTGCAAGTCATATCTTTCTATTCCTAAGGTGTTCCCATGCGTGTATATCTGCAAAGGTATGATACTGAGTTAGACCAATATGTTCGTACTTTACCAAAGATACCTGTCTCCTGATCATAGATAATTTTTTGGATGAAACTAATTCATCTAGTAGGTCAGGTTAATACTATCAGTCTTAGCCTCAACTTGTTTGTTTTAGTACACCACTTTATTCCAAAAATTGTTTTCTCAATAGGTCTTGGGACCAGGTCCTAGGCTTAACTTCTTTCAAGTTTCTGAATCTTCTCCTCTAATGCTTTAATCCAGTCAACATCTTCTGATCTTCTTTCACATTTTTGGGCTCAATTTGAGACAGGAAAGCTGACAATGTCATAAAGTTTCTAGTTTAAGCTCTTGTTTAGACTCTAGTCTTTAGAGGTGATGTTAGATTGTCAAGGGGTGCGATGATCTGTATCTCTAGTTTGACCTTCTGAGATGAGTTCCACTAGGACCAGGTCCCTATAAATTTTGACTAGGCCCTTCTTGTTGTTCTTCTACTAAAGCTAGGCTCTGTGACTATGTTCTTGCTGTCCATCACTTTTATCATTCTCATCTGCATCGTTTAGTTCTTGACCGTCATATTCAATAATATTATCCCTTTAAATTGGGATGATTTTTTCAATTTTTGAATCTTCATCATCATCATCATCTTCTTCAGCTTAAATGGAAGACCTGGTTTGTTTGCCTTTTATGTAAGCATGACAAACCTTGTTGTTTGGAAATTTTAGCTATGGCATGCTACGAACCATGTCCTTTGAAATTAATTTTTACAGCAAAGAGAACTTTTCATGTCCCAGCCTTTTGTACCATAAATCAACATCTTCACTTTGAACACTTAAGCAAGTTAATTCCTAATTAGCCACAAACTCTAAATCAGCCACATACATATTTTTTATGCTCTTGTCTTTGATAATAACTCTTCCAGACTTCAAGCTTGATATAGTGCTTCTATCAGATGAGAATTTAACCTTATTACCTTTTCCAAATGAGACACCTCCATCTTGAAGTGTCTTGAGAGAGAAAATACAGTTAGACTTTTCAGTAATACATTTTAAATATCCATCATCATTACAATAGTTTTGACTGCAATCCCCTTTCTCCCAGCTACAAACAAAGTCAATTTTTAGATTTGAGAACCTATTTGAGTTTGAGTTCCCAGTAGGAAGACAAGGGTGTGATCAAATCTTTCTTATCCCATCTAGGTAATGAGATCTTCTTCATATTCTTCAAAGTTTTGGAACCCTTAGGATAGGTATTCCCTTGCTGGATATATTTAACACTCTTCATTCTAGCTCTAACTAGCTTTGAGAATTTTTCTTCATGTGACCATCTCTACAATAATGAGTGCATAAAGGTTTCTGGACCTTGTTTCTAATACCATGAATAGATTTCCCTTAAGACCTAAGTGATTGGGTTTGATACTGATATCCAATCCCTTTACTATTATTTACACTCTGACTAGTTAAATTTGAAAGGATCTAAAAGGATATGGTCCATTGTAGAGATTTGTTGAGTTCTTATCTTATACGGACCATGTCCCTTTATAATTCTTCATTTTTGTGGAGGGCAGTCATAAGTTGTATTTAAAAATCCCTCAAATTTTCTTCAATATCAGCATCACTTACTTTCTCCAGCTGACTTACTAAACTCAAATTTTCAGATTTCAACTTAGCAACTTGTTCCTCAGTTTTATATATCTAGAGAGTTAAAGAAATTAATTCAAGCTCATGATTCTCTACTTTCTATTCTAGAGCATTATTCTCAATACAAAATCAATCAACAGATTTACTTGCTTCTTTATCTTTTAGTGAAGTAGTTATCTAAGTTTTGCTTAATATCAGAGAGAGTTACCTTATTTACTTATTCATCTTTAGTTTTTGACATAAGAGTAAATAAGGAATCATAGATAACCTCACTATATTTCATAGCTAGCATAGACACATCTGCAGTCTTCTCAGTTTCATCAGATTCACTAGAGGAATCTCCTCAAACAGCTAAGGCCTACTTCACTGCATAATCAGTTGCAACCTTTCTTCTTGATTTTACAGTGACCTGGTACCTATTATTTCCTTTGTCACCTCTAGTCTTGAGATATTCTTGATAGTCCATTTTGTGCATTGGACAGTCCTTAATGAAATGCTCCGGACTTTCACATTTGTAACAAACCTCCACAACACCTTTCTTTTTGTTCCACTTCTTTTTCTTTGAAACTGACCACTTTTACACATTGCTCTAACAATTATTTTTACCAAATAGGAAACATCAGTGTCTCCTTCACTTGAATCTGACTTAGAATCCTTTGATCCTATAGGTTTTTCCATTTTTATTTCTTTTTTCTCTTGCCCTTGTTTTTTTTTGAGTTCATGTCTCTTTAGATTACCAATACATTCATCCATAGTGAGAGTTTTCAGGTTCTTTTCCTTAGTGATAACATCCACTTTTCTTTCCCAATATTTGGGTAGAACCCCTCAAAATTTTTCTCATCTGTTTGTACAGAGGAATTACTTCTCCTAAGTAGTGTAACTCATCTCTGATTGAAGTGAATCTGGTATGTATATCTTGGATAGTTTCTCCTTCTTTCACGGTGAAGTATTTATGTTGAGTAGTTAGCATATCAAATTTTGAATCCTTCACATTAGTGGTTCCTTCATGAGCAGTTTTCAAGCAATCCCAGTTTCGCTTAGCATTTTCCTAGGTAGAAATCTGATTGTATTCATCAAGTCCTATGCCAAAAACTAGTAGTTTCTTGTCCTTGTAATTCTTCTCAACGTTCTTTTTATCTTTATCACCATACTCTCTCCTATATTTAACAACCATTCTAGTTATGTCTCCTTCTTTGACCTCTCTAACTGGCACATGAGGACCATCAAGTATTACATCCATCAGCTTATTATCCTCCGCCATAATAAAGGCATACATCTTTGTTTTCCACCACCCATAGACCTGCCCATTACAATAGGGTGGTCAAGTGGTAGATTTCTCTTCTTTTAGATTAGGTGGAGCAGCCATGATAACCAAATCACTCTAGGTGTGAAACTTTTAGAGTGTTCTAGCTCTAACATCAATTGCTAAACTTAAGGGGATTTCACCACACTATGAAGGACCAGGTCCCTTCAAGTTAGACAGAGGAAATAAAACAGTTGGTGACTTAGTCATAGCTAAATGGGAATACAAAAATTGCCTAGTCGTAATTTCCTATAAAGTCACTTCAATTGATCTCATAGAGTTAGACATGGTAGATGTGATGTCATTCTTAGCATGATTTGGTTGCCCTATTACTATGCCTTTATTTATTATAAGAAGAGAATAGTCCAATTCTAGTTTTCAAATAAACCAGTCGAAAGTAGAAAGGTAGTATCTCAGTGCCTACGAGTCATTTTTTGTCTTACCTTAAGGTAAGAAAGTGATCTTCGAAGTGTGCATCTATCATCTTTGGGTTAAGGATTCAAAATCAAAAGGCTCAAGGTTTGGGTTAGTTCTAGTGGTAAATGAGTTTCCAAAAGTATTTCCTGAAGATCTACCCAAAGTTTCTCTCGAATGGGAAATGGACTTTGGAATAGATTTCCTTTCATGCACGTAACTTATTTCAATTACACCCTGCAGAATAGCTTCAGCCAAGCTTAAGGAGTTGAAGAAATAGTTAAAGGACCTCCTAAACAAGGGTTTTATCAGGCCCAACATCTCTCTATGGGGTGATCAAGTTCTTTTCATTCCTAAGAAAAATAGTTATCTCAGGATGTGCATTGACTACCGTCAGTTGAACAAGGTCATGATAAAAAATAAGCACCCCATTCCTAAGATTGACGACTTGTTCAACCAACATCTCAGAAAATTACATCTCTAAGATAGACCTCAGATCAGGCTATCATCACCTTAAAGTTAGAGAATGTGACATTCTAAAGATAACCTTTAGAACTCATGTGGTCACTTTGAATTTGTTGTTATATTTTTTGACTAACAAATGCTCCTGCAACTTTTATGGATTTGATGAACAGGGTGTTCAAGCAATACTTAGATATAATTTTTTATCATTTTCATAGATGATATCCTCATTTATTCTCAGAGTGAGGATGAACATGAAGATTATCTAAGGATTGTCTTCTAGACTCTTAACGATCGACAACTATTTGCCATGTTTAATAAGTGTGAATTCTGGTAGAAATCAGTAACATTCCTTGGTCATATTATTTTCGATGAAGGCATTTGGGTTGATCCTCAAAAGACCAAAGAAGTTAGGAACTGGCCTAGACCCATCTCTCCTGTAGATATTAGGAGTTTCTTGGTCTTATATGGTTGTTACAGATGGTTTGTCAAAGGATTTTCCTCCATTTATTAACCCATATCTAGGATGATCTAGAAGAAAGTCAAATTACAGTGCTCTAATTCCTATGAGAAGAGTTTTCAATAGTTGAAGACCCGACTCACCACCGTTCTAATTTAAACTTTACCCGAGGGTTCAGATGATTTATTGTGTTACTTCCAGTGTTGGAATTGGATGTGTGCTGATGAAACGATAGTTCATATAAATGTATGCATGCAATGACTAGTATCCAAACAATACAAACGTAAGTATCTATGAAATAAACCACATCCTTTAAAGAATACTGTACTAACTTGGGGTCCAACTTGTCTCATAGCCACAACCTTGGGCCCAACAATATACAATTTAGTAGGATAACAACATTATAACTCATCAATATTATAGTAAATATGACCAGTAAGCTGCTGGAGGATCTAATCGAGGGATATCACCCAAATCACTAAGTAATATAATAAACCATATACTAAAGGTTCTTAATGTCAACGTAAGGTCATGAACATAAATAATCAGGCTTAATAGTATCCTATATCTATAATGGGAGTCCTTAGGTCATTTCTTAATTTACAATTCTCTTTTAAATCCCCTAGACCTGTCAAATCATGATACAACTACTTATAAACCTATCCAATAATCCCTTACCTAGTATGTAATCTATAGAATACACAATCTCACAGAGTAGAGTAGATAGTCTATCTCAATCCATGAGCGAATCCTCTTGACATGATCTCTAAAAAATGGCCACGTCAAAAACCTCCAAGAATCAAGAAAAATACTCATAGGCTGAACTTGACATTAGAATCCGAATTTAAATAACTTGATCAGATAATCAATACTCTTTTGGTGATTAAATATAATCTCAATTTATTTTCATAATTGCAAATTGGTTTCAATGGATATAAAAAATGGCTAAAGAAACATTTTCAAAGAGTCCATTATTTAAATAAGGAAAAATAATAACACACTAGCGCATTTTGTGCATATATGTGAAAAAGAATAGGAAAATATTAAATTCGTCAAAATAATCTAATTGCTGAGTGTTAAATCACCACTTAGGTGTCCTTGCTTCCATAATTGTTTCCATGTGGGGGTGTATGTCAACATCACTTCTCCTTTTACCTTATCAATGATGAGTGGATTAATGTATGTGCCTTCGAATATTGCATAGCTTCATGGTAAAATAAATATAATTCTTTGAATATACCATAATTAATAAAAATTATTTTGAATAAATCCCCTATTACATAATAAGAATTTTTCAACATAACTAGACTCACTATATCTACTTAAGATATTTAAAAATTATAAAATTATTATAAAATAATATAAATATATCATAACTAAATAATTTTCATAAATATCAAAAACATTTTAGAAAGGAAGAAAAAATAAAATTATAAATTTACTAAAGTCTAATTTAAATTAAACATTTTAGAATAAATTCGATATTAATGAAATTTTCAAATGAATTGCTCAAAAATTGAACCACCTGTCTAGACAGGTCTTAATAACAGGTAGCAACTATCTAGAAGCTAAAAATGCCAGAAATACATGAAAATTGAAAAATGACAAAGAGGGTCACTACAACATCCACTACTAAAAGGACTTTCTTCCTCGAATGCCAAAGATCAAAAAGTGCCTGAAAGCTCTAGAAAGTGAGGGTACTAGGCACACATTCCTCGTAAGGTTCTTTAGACACCGTCTCAAATAGAGTAATGCCTTTACAGAACATAAGCTAGAGGAATCCCCTGGATTTCAACTTCCCTACTTCATTACTCAAAATAACCACTAGCTCATCTTCAAAAGCTGACTAACCTCCAGCTAAACTGAGCTCGATTGATGTAAGAAAGATCCAAATCAAAGTATACCGACATCACACCGATATAAGCACAACTAAGCAAATACCCGACCAGGCTAAATATAATCCAACACATGAACCATATGGACAACTCCAAACTTTAAATCTAAAATTCTCTTATCTTTCCAAATATGTTGTCTACTTTGAACTAAAAATAACCTCTCCAGGATCATCTGAGTCATATCTGGATAATCATATCAACAGTAACCTCAAGTGAATGAAGTTAACCCACCAAAAATCCACACAGACTAGCACATTAATAATGCCTTAAAAGGTCCCACCCGGATACCTAAATGGTGATATCTAATGTTTGTAATCACTGCTAAAGACAATAACTGGTCTCGATGACCTCAAAATAAAGACCATAAGTTTGAGTCACAACTTCCAAAACATGAAAAATCCACTCTAATGGAATGTTGATCAAAAGGTGAAATGCTTCTCTAAACTGAACTCAAATATCCATCTCCCGATGAGTCAACTTCCAAAAATATTTGCTAAAAACTGAGAACCACAATCAGAAGTAGTAGAAACCAACAAAATGATCAAACTAACTATTATTCAAACATCATATAAGTGAATCTCTATAAACTAAAGAGAACTAAATTGATATGTAGTGTGTAGGCCTAGTCCTTCTACCAAAAATATCTTAAATTGAAATAAACCCACAAAACATTGGCTACAAATTAGAGAAACAATCCATAGTGATAAGCTTATCAATAGATCCAAAACACCAGGCCTTAACTACCCAAACTGATCCCGCTGACGAACAAGTATCTGAATAAAAAAAAATCTAATACAACTCTCAAGCTGTCATCTGAAAGAGTCAAAATCAAAATCAAAGACAATAATTTTTCAGGAATTACAAATACCCAAGCCAATCTCACCTTCAGAAACTAAGTACATACCTAATGACACCCACAAAGGCTGAAGCTAAGTTATCACCCAGGAATATAATGACAAATGAGTAACATCAAGGGCGAGACATATGATCAAACGGTCTGCACCTACTATAGAACATAGGCAAGACTAAGAAATAACTAAGAACCCACGGGGATTGTAAAGAGTCATAATGATAGTCAAATCTTGAGCAACTTTTAAAATATAGTCACTAATACTCCCTCCATAGAATAACAACACTTGCGTAACTGACATACAAAAACATACAATTATCTTTTGTTTTAATATTCTAAGTAGATGTATTCTATGAATTCCCACTCTCCAAGCAAATTATGAAATAATAAGCTACTGGAATCACCCATTTAAGCCTCTCTCAACTTAACTGTACCATGAACATCACAGTCGAAAGAACTAAGTACTCGACTCAACACTAACACCAAGATCATGACCACTCTAGGGTGGTAAACCATCCAAATTGGATGAATAAACCTCAGGCTTAGCAACTTTAGGAAGATAGGAACGAACCTTAGAAAAGGATTGCCAATATTAGACTTACAACATAACCACAAAAATAAAACTTTATTCGCACAACCCTCTTAACGACCGACCTTTCCTTACAAATGGAAAAAACACCATAGCCAAGGTAGGCATCTAAGTCAATCGGACAAGATTTATAAGAACGAGATACTAATGAGGTAAAGCTAGTTTAGCAATCTATCAAGTAAGGATCAATCAAAGATAAAACAATGCAAATTGTAATAATCACATAAAATGTAGGTGGCATAAAAATAAAAATCAATTTGTACCATTCTAGGATCACATAAAGACCAATATCCAAAAAAAAGTAAAAGGATTGATCCAAACACTACAACCCAAGACAATCATAATATTGACCCACTCAAACCACTGCTAAAAGAAAATATCTATAGGGTAGTCATATATGGATAAATCTACAAAAAGGCTTGCATAATCAAACAGTAACACCAAGGCATACAAGCACCAATAGGTATGAAAAGCCCAAATCAACTCAAATAGAAACTAAAACATATCAAATCAAAATTGCACCGATAATGATAGAATTTGAAGCTAACCAAAGGCATCACTTCTGACCGAAGGTGATACATCCTTAAAGGAATGATTTTGAAGGATTAACTATTCGATAATCCTATACCTAGGACACTCACTAGACTAATGACCTATCTCTTTGTAGTCGTAATAAACCCCTAAGGCTTCAATCTTATAAAAAACATGATCTGACATAAACTATCTAACTCCATAGACCAATGACAAACCTCTCTACAATTATAACAATCCCTTAGAACTCTCTGATGTAATGTACCTCCAAACCTATATTGGCCTCCATGACCTAAAACCCTAGTTCAAGAATCCCTTGATACCTAAATAGAACTCTGAAATAATTAGACTTGAACCTTTTATACACAACTTTAATTTTATTTCTCTGAGTTGGGTACAATTAGAGACTTGAGTCATACCCTTGGTCATGACTCGTACCTACTTTGCCCATCTCTTTCATAACTTGATCAGTCCATGATGGTAATATCGTATTTCCAATATGAGATGACCTCCTCTTGATCGTACCCAATGTATACAAGTCGTATGCAACTCAACCTTATAAAGTGAGGTCTTGTTTTCGATTGGACTATTTTGTATACGATTTATGAATATGACTAGGGGGTGAGTTGTACCCTTTGGTTATGACTTAAAAGTGATTACACATACCCATAAAAGTATGGTTGGACTAAGATAAGCCTATGGTACGATTTAGGGTACCAGGGTACGATTGCTAAGGGAACCGTATGTGGGAGTTGTACCCCTGCATGAAGTTATTTCCCAACTTTTAACTACGTACCTTTTGGTCATTTTCCATGCCTAAAACCCTAAACCCTCTCATTATATAAGGCATTATAGACTCCAAAGTCTTCATTTTTCAAGGTGCAAACATTCCAAACACTATAAAAAGCTTCTTAAGGCAAGATTGGATGCCAGGGTTTGGAAGAAGCTCATCTAGTGGCAAAAAAAATTACAGATTATTGGTGTGTCATCTTTTTTAATGCATATTTCCCTTACCCTCTTTAAATATATCTAAACTCATGTATTTCATACTTTGATTAGAAAGTGTACTAGGTGGTTTTGAAATTAAATGAAAAGGGTTTTGTTACCTAATGATGTATGATGTTAAATCTTGCTTAGACTTATGTTTATATGTGATATTGATGATGAATTACATATGTGGGTGCTTTTTGTATGTGGATTAATATGAGGGTCTTGAGTATCCCTAATATTGATAATATATATCATGGAAATAGCCTTGTTGAATGTATGCACCTAAGGTGTTTGTGAAAATATCTAAGTGAGTTATGTAGTGATATGTTCTTAATGTATTGAACTAGGGAAATGGAAAAAATAAACATGGATGAATGATAGATGATATTTTAAAGAAATTATGAACCATGTATGATGAAACTGATAACCTTGGTTGTTGGCTAATCAAAGGGTAAAGTACCTAGATATAGAGATGAACTTATATTATGGGTTGAACCCAAGTGTGGTATGAATGTGGCATAACATTATTGTAAGGGTCTTGATGATCGTAACTTTCTTTGTATGTTGAATTAAGTGAAAAAATTTTCCTATTAAGATGGTTGAGAAAATAAAGTCTCCTACAAAGACCATGTGGTCATGTATAGTGTTGAATTGGGTAAAGTAGTTAAAGTCCTTAAATATTGCATTGAATTTATGCTAATGTTTGGGAAAAGGGTTAAAGTCCCAAATACCAATTAATGATAGTTGTGATGACTTGAGGTCAAAGTTCCTTGCCTTATGTTATGGCTTGATGTTGAATTCCGTTTCCTTATGAATCGATTAAGTTTGAAGTCCATTGCCCAATGATATTGCTCAAGGTTAAAGCCCCTTGCTTAAAGAGATCTCTTAAGGTTAGAAAACCTCACTGAATAGAACGACTTGTGGTTAGAGTCCAAGTATAGTATGAGATTAGAGTACCTTGCCTAATGTATGAGCATGAGATCAAAGTCCTATGCCCTATTGAATGTATGGACATATGGTTAAAGTCCTATGTCCAATTGGATATGTGAATGGCTAGAACCCCTTGATTGAATAATTGCGTGTGCGGTTAAAGTCCTTGGCTAATGAAGGTGTAAGCATAGTTGAATTCCCTTGTATAAGTGCATCTGAAAGTGGTTAAAGTTCTATGCATAATGTGAATTGTTGAACCTATAAGTGTGGAGAGTTTGAGTCCCTCACTTCATGTCTAATAAATGAATGCTTGAGAATGATGATAAGCCATGATATCTTGATTAGCATGTGATATATCTAAATGTATGAATTTTTGTGTGAATGAGATAAAATGTGATATATTTACTTGATATTGATTGATGATAATATTTTATCACTTATATTTAAGGTACATGCTAGTGTTTCAATTGCTAACTATTTCCAAACGCTATATCCCCACGCGACATAGAGGTTGAAGTATCTTGTTCTCTTCCTGTACAGTGATTAGTAGATCGAAGCAGTTTGTGCATTGACTTGAAGTGGTGATCTTTCTTACTCCGAAAGATCTTCATCTCTTAGTCCTTTATGATTAGACTTAGACTCATTTAGTCTTGGTTCGACTATCATCGGGGGGTTGTCCCGATATATATATTTGTTAACTTTTTTTTGTATAGAGGTATGTGAATAGCTATGAACTTGGGTGCAAGTTAGTTGTTATGAATATAGTGTCGAATTATGATATTACTTCCATAAATCTTAATTTGTGAGTTGGAGTTTCTTCAACTCCTATTGTATGATAAAATGTATGGGTCAGGTTAGTGAGATAATCTCTGGTTCATGTGAGCTTGGGGTGCCTATACGACATGACCTGGGGTTTGGATCGTGTTAAGTTGGTATCAGAGCCTAGGTTCATGGTTAGTTGGATGTTCACAATGCTATGTTATGTAGAGTCTCTTTTATGGGTGTGAAGCACACCACACTTATAAAAGAGGGGCTATGAGACTTCTTAGGAATGTTTCCCTTTCTTATGCTTCAATCTCAAGTTATAAAGTCTAAGGTTTTGGATCCCTATAATTCTATTTGCTATCTTTTAGATCATTCCTCCAAGGAGATCTGAGACTCAAGCAAACACTTCAGCCCCAACTGAGGGTCCTATGGATTAAGCTCGTCTAATTTCTGGAGCTTAAACCCGGGATAGGGTTGTGGCATTTGTCCATCCTCATGGGGTTCCACCCACCAACCCTACTTTTGAGAGTGACTCTCCTCCCCATTTTCCTTATGGGAATTCTTCTAATGTGCAGTTTCATCGCTCTATAAACCTCTTAACTCAATTAGTGGCCTCTCAATTGAAGCATGGTGCTCCAACTACCATTACTTCTAAGGACACATGGATTGGCCGATTTATAAGGTTAAGCCCTCCTATGTTCATGGGTACTAAGGTTGAGGAATACCCTCAAGGCTTTGCCGATGAAATAGTAAAGATTTTTCAAATCATGTATGCTTCATAAATTGAGAGTGTTGAACTTGCTTCATACTGATTGAAAGATGTATCGTACAAATGGTACAAAGGTTGGGAGTTGTCTAGAGGTGCTGATGCTAGTATGACTTTATGGATGGATTTCTCTAAGCTTTCTTAGACTGCTTCTTTCCTCGAGTTGAGGAAAGCAAAGGCAAAAGACTTTGTGAACTTAAAGCAAGGGAGGATGTCTGTTCTAAAGTATGCCTTGAAATTCTATCAATTTTAAAAGTATGCCCCCGAGATGGTTGCTATCATGAGGGCTAAGATATGGAAGTTTGTCTTAGGATTATCTCGTGATTTAGTTCTCAAAACTAAGATAGCTTTGTTTATTGAGAACATGGATATTTCTAAATTGATTGTGTATATGAAACAAGTATAGTATGATAAAAAGAAGCAAGTTGAGCTTAGTGAGAAGCAAGGAAGAAAATTTAGGCCTTTCGAGCAAGGTGGTGGTAAGTGACCACAAAAGAAGTGGGGGAGTTTAGATTTGTTCTCCTTGGGTATTATTTATTTTCCTTACGTAAGGTCGTCGATGATTGTAAGCCTCAGTTTAGTGGTAGCTTCTGAGCATAGGGTGCCAATTCTAGGCTAGTGGTGCCCAGTTGGCTCTACCCCATATTTCTTGTAGATTCTCAGGTCAGAGTCATCGAGGTCAGTATGAGAAGGGGAGGAACCAGTGTTTTCATTGTGGTCAGGTTGGGAATATGCAGTTTGAGTGCTCCTCTCTAGTAAATTCTTGAGCCAATAGGGCCCCTATTGCTACTCCACCCTCTCCTGCACCAAAGGGTGCTATGTCTACGTCTATTTTTATTTTTGGCACCAGTGTTGGCTAGAACCGCTTATATACACTTGCTACTTGATAGGATTTTGAGGCATCCCCCGATGTTTTCACAAGTATGTTGAGGCTTTTCTCCCATGATGTGTATTGTTTACTGGAGCTAGGGTCTACTCTTTTTTATGTAACCTTGTACGTGGCTGTGCATCTTGATTATAGTCCTGAGAGTCTATTGGCTCCTTTTTCTATTTCTACTCTGGTAGGAGACTTAGTTGTTGTCCACCGGGTTAATAAGGGGTATGTGATATTTGTTAGTGGAAGAGATACTCTTGTTGACTTGATAGAGTTAGACATGGTTGACTTTGATGTTATTTTAGGGATAGATTAGTTGCACTCTTGCTATGCTACCTTAGAATGTCGGACCGTAGGGTCATGTTTAAATTTCCTAATGAGTCGATCATTGTATGGGAAGGTAGTTCTCTAGTTCCTAAGGAAAGATTTATTTCTTACCTTAAAGCACAAAAGTTGTTGCAAAAGGGTGTTTGTATCATGTAGTCCGAGTTAAAGATTCTAACTCGGAAGAGCCCTCTCTAGAATCTATTCCCGTGGTTAATGAGTTTCCCAAAGTATTTTTCAATGATCTTCTCTGTGTTCCTCCTAATAGGGAAATTGATTTTGGGATTAATCTTATTTCGAACACTCGTCCAATTTCTATCCCTCCTTATAGAATGGCTTCGGAGGAGCTAAAAGAGCTTAAGGTGGAATTTAAAGACCTTTTAGATAAAGGTTTTATCCACTCTAGTGTGTCTCCGTGGGGTGCTCCCGTGTTTTTCGTGCACAAGAAGGATGGCTCCTTTCGTATGTGCATTTATTATCGCTGTTGAACAAAGTGATAGTAAAGAATAAATATACTCTTCCTAGGATCAATGATTTTTTGATCAACTTTAGGGTGCGAAGTGTTTCTCTAAGATTAGTCTTAGATTGGGTTATCTTCAGCTTAAGATTAGGGATGCAGATATCCCTAAGATTACCTTTAGGACCCGATATGGTCACTGTGAGTTTCTTGTCATGTCCATTGGGTTGACCAATGCTCCAGTGACATTCATAGATTTGATGAATAAGGTCTTTCATCCATTCTTAGACATGTTTATCATTGTCTTTATTGATGATATATTAGTGTATTCTAAGAGTGAGACAGATCATGTAGATCATCTCCATTCCGTGTTACAAACCTTGAAGGATCATCGTTTGTATGCCAAGTTCTTCAAGTGTAAGTTTTGGTTGAAAGCCATAGCTTTTCTTGGTCATGTCATCTTTAGTGAAGGGATTATGGTAGATCCCCAAAAGGCTGCAACAGTTAAGAAGTGGCCTAGACCTATGACTCTAATAGATATTCAGAGCTTCTTAGGTCTAGCCAGTTATTATAGAAGGTTTCTAGAGGGTTTATTTTATGATAGCTGCCCTATTGACCAATTTGACCCAAAAGAAAGTCAAGTTCTTATGGTCTGATATGTGTGAGGGTAGTTTTGAGAAGTTGAAAGAGAAATTGACTTTGGCTCCAATTTTGACCTTGCCCGAGGGCAGTGATGGTTTTGTGGTGTATTGTGTTTCTTTTCATGTCGGTCTTGGTTGCGTGTTTATACAACATGGTATGGTGGTTCCCTATGGTTCTAGGTAATTGAAAGTTCATGAGAAGAACTACCCCACCAATGACTTAGAGTTATTAGCCTTGGTCTTTGCTTTGAAGATTTGGCAGTATTATCTTTATAGTGTTCATGTCTATATCTTTTTTGATCATAAGAGCCTTGAATATGTGTTTACTCAAAAGAAGTTGAATCTCTAGCAAAGAAGGTGGCTTGATCTATTGAAATACTATGATATGAGTCTTTATTACCATCCCAATAAGGCAAATATAGTCACCGACGCTCTTAGTAGATTGTCCATGGGAAGTTTGGCCCATATAGATGAGGATAAGTGGGAGTTGGTGAGATATATTCACCCTTTGCCAAATCTTAGAGTTTGACTTGTGGACTTCGAGGATGGTGGTGTATTTGTGCATCCGATATCTCAATCGTCTTCTGTTGTTGAGATAAAGGAGAAGCAAGTATTGGACCTTGACTTGATGAATATCAAGAGTAATGTGGGTCAACATAAAGTTGTGGAATTTTTGATTGGTTGTGATGGTATCTTGAGGTACCAAGGTAGGCTATATGTTCTCGACGTCAATGGATTAATGAAAATAGTCATGGCCGAGGATCATGGAGCTTGTTATGATATTATTCCCAGTTCTACGAAGATTTATCATGACCTTAGAGAGTTCTATTGGTAGAGTAATATTAAATGATATATGGATAGCTACCCAGCCAAATATACGGTGTGTCAACAAGTGAAAGTTGATCACATGAGGCCAGGTGGTTTGTACCAAGAGGTTGTCTTGCCCGAGTGGAAGTGGGAGGCGATTAATATGGATTTTTTTACCGATCTTCCTAGATCTCAGAATCAATGTGATTGTATTTGGGTCATTATTGATAAAATGACCAAGTTCTCCCATTTTTTCCCATAAGAACTAATTTCTCGATGGAAGATTATGCTAATTTGTATCTTGTGAAGATCGTAAAGTTGAATGGTACTCCGGTGTCTATTATCTTAGATTGTGGTCCTCCATTTTCATCCCACCTTTTGGAAGTCGTTCCAAAGAGGTTTGGGAACTAAGGTGTGCCTTAGTTCCACATTCCATCTACAAATGGATGGGCAAGCAGAGAGAACTATCCAAACATTCAAGGATATATTGCGGGCTTGTGTGATAGATTATGGTGGTAGTTGGAATGACCATTTTTCTTTGATTGAGTTTGCCTATAATAATAGTTACCACTCTAGTATTGGCATGACGCCTTTTGAGGCATTGTATGGTAGGATATCGATCTCCTATTGGGTGGAATGAAGTTGGCGAGGGTAAGTTTCTTGGCCCCGATTTATTTCACCAAGCCTTAGAGAAGGTGAAAGTGATTTAGGATAAATTGAAAACCGCTCAAAGTCGTCAAAAGTCCTATGCAGATGTGAGGCTTAGGGACTTAAAATTTAGTGTGGGCGATTGGGTATTCTTTAAAGTATCTCCCATAATAGGAGTAATATGGTTTGGCAAGAAGGGGAAGCTTAGTCCTCGGAATATTGGTCCCACTTAATTGTTAAGAGGGTTGGCAATGTTGCCCATGAGTTGGAGTTTCCTTCTAGTAGGACTCCATTCACCTGGTTTTCCATGTATCTATGTTGCGGAAATGTATGGGTGATCCTTCCTTGGTTGTCCCCTCGAAAGATGTTGCTATCTAAAAATCTTTGTCCTATGAGGAGATCCCAGTGAGGATCTTGGATCGATAAATTCACCGATTGCAAACGAAAGAACTGGTTTTACTGAAGGTTCTAGGGAAGAACCAAAAGTCTGAGGATTTTACTTGAGAGGAGGAAGAGGACATGAAGTCCAAGTACTCACATTTATTTCCCATTCCAAAATCTTTTGATGAAGGTATGTGTTTAAAATCCTTGTTTGATTTGAGTCTTTAATAGACGATGGGTTGAAATCCCTAATGTTTGAGATTGAGTTGTGCCTTGGGATAAAGTCCCCAAATTTGAATTGGTTATATGTTTAGTTAGGCCATGGGTTCAAGTCCCTAATGCTTTAAAATTATAGTGGTGGGTTAAATTCGTCAATGCTTTGAGTTAATTGATGACTTTGGAAGTTCATGGGTTAAAGACCTTAAGTTATGAAATGAGTAAGTGTTTGATAAGTTTGGGTTTGAGTCCCAATATCAATGAGATGAAATGATTGATTAATGATGATCATGATATGCATTATGTTGTATCCTTGTTGTGTGCTTTTCTCAAACATTCCAAACACTTTATAAAAGCTTCTTGAAGCAAGATTGGAGGCTAGGGTTTGGAGAGAGCTCATCCAGTGGAAAGAAGAAGCCAAGATTGTTGGTGTTTCATCTTGTTTAAGGCATGTATATCTTACCCTCTTTAAATATCTATAAACCTATGTATTTCACACTTGGATTAGTAAGTGTACATGGTGGTTTTTAAATCAAATTAAAAGGGTTTTACTGCCTAATGATGTATGATTTTAAATCTTGTTTAGACTTATGTTTATATGTGAGATTGATAATGAATTGCATGTGTGGGTGATTTTTGTATGTGTATTAATATGAGGGTTTTGAGTAACCCTAATCTTTATAATATATACAATGGAATGGCTTTGTTGAAGGTATGTACCCAAGGTGTTTGTCAAAATGTCTAAGTGAGTTGTCTAGTCATATATGGTTGATGTATTAAACTAGGGAAATGTCCAAAATGAACATGGATGAATGATAGATGATATGTTAAAAGAATTATGAACCATGTGTGATGAAATTGATAACCTTGGTTGTAGGCTAATGAAAAGCTAAAGTCCCTAGATATAAAAATAAACTTAAATTATAGGTTGAACCCAAGTGTGTTGAGAATATGGCATAGAATTATTGTAAGGGTCTTGATGACCGTAACTTGATTTGTATGCTGAATTATGTGAAGGCATTGGCCTATTAAGATGGTTGAGAAAATCAAGGCTCCCATAAGGACCATGTGGTCATGTGTAGTGTTGAATTGGCTAAAGTGGTTAAAGTCCTTAAATGTTGTATTGAATGTATGTTGATGTTTGGGCAAAGGGTTAAAGTCCTAGGTTGAAGTCCCTTGACTTGTGAATGGCTTGAGGTTGAAGTCCCTTGCCCAATAATATTGCTTGAGGTTAAAGTCCCTCTCTTAAAGAGATCTCTTGAGGTTAGAGAGCATCGCCGAATGGAACGACTTATGGTTAGAGTCCAAGTGTAGCATGAGGTTAGAATCCATTGACTAATGTGTGAGCATGAGGTCAAAGTCCCATGCCCAATTGAATATGTGGACACGTGGTTAGAGTCCTATGTCATTTTGGATGTGTGTATGGCTAGAGCCTCTTCTTTGAATGATTGCATATGCGGTTAAAGTCCTTGGCTAATGAATGAGTAAGCATGGTTGAAGTACCTTGTCTAAGTGAAGGTGAATGTGGTTAAAGTCCTATACATAATGTGAATTTTTGAACCTATAAGTGTGGAGGGTCTGAGTCCCCCACTTCATGTCTAATGAATGAATGCTTGAGAATGATGATGACCCTTGATATCTTGATTAGCATGTGATATATCTAAATTGTGTGAATGAGATGAAATGTGATATACTAACATGATGATGATATTTTATCATTTATACTTGAGTTACATGCTAGCGTTCCAACCGCTAACCATATCCGGACGCTATGTCCCCACGCAACATAGGGGCCGGAGCATCTTCTTCTCTTCCACTATAGTGATTAATAGATCGAAGTAGTTCGTGCATTGACTTAAAGTTGTGAGCTTTCTTACTTTGGAAGATCTTCATCTCTTAGTCTCTTATGATTATACTTGGACTCATTTAGACTTGGTTCATCTATCACCGGGGGCTTGTCCCGACATATACATTTGTTGACTTCGTTTTGTATAGAGGTATTGTGAACAACTGTGAACTTGGGTGTGAGTTTGTTATCATGAATCTAGTGTTGAATTATGATATTACTTCTTCAAATCTTAATTTGTGAGTTGGAGTTCCTTTGACTCCTATTGTATGATAGGATGTACGGGTCGGGTTAGTAGGACGACCTTTGGTTCATGTGAGTTTGGGGTTCCCATTCGACATGGCCCATGGGTTGGATAGTGTCAAACTCTGTCCACCGAGACCACCACGATTTATATAAGAGTCACCTATATTTTGAGACAATACCTAAAGGAAACTGGTAGGCTGTAAGTGATGCTCATCTCTGCTACTAATAGCCCAACATCTGGACAAAATACCACTAACACTGTACTGCTAACATAGTGTCACAACCTGATTTCTCAGATCATAATGGCACCTACTATAATCCACCAGTAGGTAAGCCAACCCTATAGTTCGAAACTACTCATAATGAAATACCAAGAGAAAAAAAGAAGAATGCAGAATGAATAACGTAAAAGACTAAATTACTCAAGATAGTCCCAAAGCCTATTAGAATCAGTACAAGAGCTTCTAATTTAATAAGATTACAAAATGATATACTAAATAAATATACTGATACAACCTTTCTCGAAATACAACATAGAGATTAGTATAGTATATAAGAGGTAGAATAGCAAGACTTTAAATGCCAAGAGCTCACCTTATGTCTCTAAGCCATTGCTGCTTTGCATGACGTACAATGATTGGAACCCATACTATAATCTGCATGCCGTAAAAGTGTAGTATGAGTACCAAAAACATGGAATTTAGTAGGCAACTGCTGACTGAGAACTATAGATAATGTAAATATAAATAACATGCAAGCATAAATGTAAACTATGACCAAATATCCAGAAAACTACATAATAAATCTAATGAGACAATAAGGATAAACTATCCTATTCTACCCATACTCCAAGACCCTAGCACTATACCGTATATCACTAGCTAATAGACGAATAAAGAACAGAAAATAACTATATGTATATGTGTGTACAAGGACAAAGAATGTATATACAACATGAATAAATGAAGGAGTGGAGGGATATACGGTAATACCATAACTACTATAGATAGGTACATATAGATAAATAAGGCTAACTCAAAGGTACAACCTAAGTAGTCAAACTAGAATTTCAAGGCCTCCTAATCATAGTAGGAACTAATGCTAACATAAACAAGGTCTAAAACCATAATGCTTAACCATGGTATAATCATGCGTGATAATATAATCGTAATATAAAGGAATCAAAATCATACCTCAAATATCAATATCAGTCCAATACTCAACCTATCATGAGCTAATCACATTAACAACAACAATATAATGTAACCGTCTAGCCCAAACAAATAATACCTAAACTGGGGACCATAACCCAAAAGGTTCAATCAGTACACACAACATACTGCAAGCAAGAATCATCACCTATACCTATGTAACCCTCCATAAGGATGATAGATATAGGCGCATACTGGTGATAGGCAATGCACATGGAAGGATGAATGCAAAGAGAATCCATAATACCATAATCAATCTAAGTACCATAATGTAACCCAGTGTATACACCTCCTCTAGCTCAACGGCTCACAAAGGCAGGACCTACAACGACCTCTCTTCTCCAACATGATGTCTCACGGATGAAGAGGCCCCAAGGAGATTCGAGAATACCCACATTCACTGACTCGATCTTGATCCAGTATTTTAAATCATCATCATCATCAATCCACTCTATCTAGTACTATATATATATAATATATATATATAAATATATATATATAAATATATATATATATATATATATATTTATATATATGTACATATAAAATGTACGGGCTAGAATCATGTCTAAAAGAGTGTCAGTCCATAAATTCATTGCCCGAGGTAAACTTTGGGACTAAATCATCATAAGAGTATAGAAAGGGTTGAAATATCTCTCGACTGAGTTAAATAGTAGTATTAAAACCTTGGACCGCAATCTATCTCGGTTAAATTTCTAAAATATTTTTTTAGTATCAAAGGCTCATAAGTTATTCATTAAGTTGGTATTATTCCTGTTATGAGGAAATCCATTTTAAACGTGAAAAGTAGGTATAATTTCCTCTTTAGGAAAATGAGTAATAAATTCATATTTTTAGTTGGAATCACACTATTTACCATTTTAATGATCATGAATGTACCAAATCTATGCATGCCATCACTAGTATCCAAATAATGCGATCATAAGCATCAGAATATGTCTAAACTACGACCATGTCGTTTATAAGGATAAACACTTTTCGGAATCCAATCAATATCATAATCATGGGCTTAATCCCAATACTATATATCCGACATAATCATGCCATCATAATTTGGGTAAAAATCATCATAATCCACTGATTAACATAGTATTCTTCTACTAGTCATTAGTCTCAACTACGCCTAACATGATAAAAACCTATGGTAATAGAATGCTACAAGCATAATAAGTATTTCACCTTAAGGGGAAATTACCCTTCTAGCCCCCAAATTCTTAAATTAGGCTAAGTCACAATGTTCTACCCAAAATCACATCCTAGAATCTCTATCTAACATGCATAAAATATAATACACCATCTTATGATGAAGAGTAAACAAAAGCTTACCTTGATATCGAACCACAACCGTTAAATCATCCTTGAATTATTTATCTTAACTCCATGATCTCGAAATGCCATCATATTATAAAAAATTAATCTACACATTGTTAGGAGTAAAATAAGACCTATATTGCAATATTATAGGTTGGGTCAAATTTTGGGTTAAGAACGGTCCCACAGGGCCCACAAATAAAATCCAAAGATCCCGTCATGAGGTCTCTTGAAGGATAAGGAATGTATTCTCAAAAGTTGAGCACAAATCTGGTCTCAAATCAACCCTCAAAATTTAGGAATCTAAGTCCAAATTATAACTATTTTATCATGAATTAGGATGGAAATTGAAGGAAAAATTAATGGAAAGTGATCAAGAAGAGTTAGGTTAGCTTACCTTAACTTATATGAATGATTTCCCACTTTTCCTCTCTTTGATCTCTCAACTTGGTGTAAAAATGATGGAAGAAATGGTAGAAAATTGGGTGGGGAAAAGAGCATTTAAAGATACCAGGTGTCACTTAAGTGACAACCGCTTAAGAGCTCTAACATGGCTTAAGCGATTTGGCCCCTTGGTCAAGTATCTCTTAACCGAATCCAAGCCGCTTAAGCGATGCCTGTCTAAACGGACACAACATTGGTTAAGTATCCATTGACCAAATGGTAAATATTGCTTAAGCGACACTATGTCACTTACGCAATAAGCACTTAAGCGGTCTTATGATTTCTTAAGCGGTTGCATTAGCAACCTGATACACTGAGTTTTGCTAATTCCAGAATGGACTTCGATCGGTTAATCGAGATTCGTTTGGAACCTCGTGGACACAAAAAAAATATGGTACCATACCAAATTCAATGTTCTAGACTCAATGAAACCCTTTAAACTTCCATCCGCGATTGTTTTGACTGTGTGTGGGGTCCATACCTGTAGTTTTATTTTTTTACATAATCCACCCAATAGCCCAAAACGAGTTCGAAAGCCTCGAGACCTGAACAAAGGGTCCGCCTATCCTAAAATCAACATTCCAAAGTTGATGGCGCTGTTGTAATTCTCATCCGAGGTCATCTATAGGAGTTTTGGTTTGAGACCAAATCCTAAACAACAAAAGCTCTAAAACATGGAAATGAGCCTAAAATCCAAACAAATAATAACTGAGCCGACAGTTTTGGTAAGTTATAAATAACCTGCAGCAGCTGTGGGCATGCTCGAAATGTCGAAATACACATGAATCAAGGAAATAACTTGGAGGGTTATTACAATATCCACTACTAAAAGGACTTTTGTCTACAAAACTCAATGGATAAAAAGATCACGAAAGGTCGAAGGGACAACGTATTGGGCCTAATTACTTCGAGCATGACTTACCAGATATCCTCCATGGAGAGACAATACTTCTAAGGGATTTTGACACAGGTATACCTTTTTACAACCAACTTCCCTTCTTCACTCTCAAATAATGAAAACTCAACCTTAACCACCAACTGGCCTCTAACAGAACTAAAAATGGTTGATCTATACAAATCCAAACCATGAAATAATGATACCACATGGATACCGACATAATCAAATAAAAGTTCACCCAAGCCAAAGTCAAACCAAAGCATGAGTCATGCAACCAACTCCAAATCCAAATATAACCTTCTTTTGCCTTTTTAAGCCTCGTATCTACTCCAAACAAAGCAGAAAGTCAATCGAGTCCTGCTCGTGCAATTTTATCACACTAACCTTAAAGAACTAAAGAAGATCCACCAAAAATCCATAATGGAAAACATGAGAATTACCTTGTAAGTCACTATCTGGGCACACAAATGGAGATGAATAAAGTCTGTAATCTATGCTAATGCTGTAACTAGCCAGATGACCATTGAAATTGGAAATTAGGAGTTCAAAGCATAACTACTTGATGCAACATGGAAACACAACACTTTTGATGCTTAAAATAATGAAATTATGCTTGGACTTAGGATGTTTTAGTAGATATAAGGTGGTTTTATGCTTGTTGCTAGTGAAATAAGTCAATAAAAGCCTTAGACTAAAATCAAAAGAGATAGTAGTTAAGAAGAAGAAGCCTATAAATGATACAAGTCACCTTACAAGTCATCAACACATCATATGTCTCGTAGGTTGACTCATAATCACAACAGAAACAAATGCCAAGAAGAAATTCTAAATGAAGAGGAGGTACAACTCAGTCATACGAGTCGTAAGATAAGGATACGGGTCATGGCAATAAACCATAAAGAGAATAAACCTCAGGCTTCTATTATAGTTAAAGTCACAAAAGAAGATAATTTGGAAGTCTATATATGACTCATATGATCCAACCGTAAGCATACTAGTGTCCAAAGCTGAAAGAAAGAAGTCCTATGTACTAACGAATGAAGGCCACGAGTCATATAGTCAATGTACAACTTGTGAAAATAAGTCATAATGAAAATAAAAAGTTGAAGCCGTGGAAGATCAAGCACTGGACGAAATACGAGAGGTACTGTACAACTCGTAAGAAGACCTTACGCGTGGACGAGCGAGTCATACCTTGTGCTGACTTACTTTTCCTTTCCTATTTTTTTTTTAGGATTTCTGGGTTGTTTTGAGATACTATAAATATTCTAGGGTTTATCTTTTATTAGGTTTCACTCTTAGACTTTCTATTACATACTTTACATTATTCTTGAGATTTTTGGGTTATTATTAAATTGAAGACTTTAGATTTTATTCTTCTTATTCTTGTGCAATGAACTACATGCTTTCTTTATTTATTATCACGGATTATTACATGAATATGAGCGGCTAATTTCCCTGACTAGGGTTGTGAGAACCCTGCCGTATTAGCTATATAAATAAAGTGGGAGATTTTTTATCTATTCTAATGGTTCTACATGTATCTTAATCTTCTTCATATTAATTGACCTCAGATCTACTGCAGAAGCATGACAATTGCCTGTACTTGATAATGTCCTCACAATGGAGTTTGAGATTGGGAAAATAGGATTAAGACAGTAATTTGAGATTCACGTCCATATTATTATCCTACCATCTTATCTAACAACTCGAGACTCAAAATTTGAGAGTTGAAATTAAGTGATAGACAAGGAGCAATAACACGACACCCTGAGACTCACAAAGCAAAGGGTGAGATTTATGAACACGTTCAGAAGATGATTAATAATACACAACTTGTCAATTTTACATGTAGAGAAGCAAAATAGGTGGGTTAAACATGAGAAATTTACAAAGTTAAGAAGCCAGGGGGAACACAGTCCTAGTGTTCATCTTCGATTGTCTACAAACTCAAAGTATTTAAGATTTGATTATTACTTATGATTGATTTCCAAATTCCCCCATTTACTTTTCTGCACTGCTCATGAATTTTGTCCAAGTTAAGCAACTGTTCAACGTATTTCCTATGGGTTTGACTCCAACCTAGTTACGTTACTATATTTGGTATCGACCACAACATACTTCTTTAGAGGTTAGTTTTTGGCGATATTAAATTTTTGCGCTGTTTCTGGGGGAGATGGTGTGATTTACTGATTCAATTTGGTGAAATTTGTGAGTTCTAATTTTTGTTCTTGATTTGGCATACACCGGTGTATGTTAAACACTAGGATAAGAAGAAATCCCTTACTCCCTTTTGATCCAGAACCAGTAAAAATCTTGTAAACACCATAAAAGATGAAAAAACAAGTTCATGATGGCATTCTTACTGGGGTTCAAGACCCTCACAATGTTCATCCTCCCCTACTTAATGATTCACTGCATGTTGCTGACAGACAAGATGAGCAATTATCAGTAGAAGTAGCTGAGAAAGCTAGAGTAGCTTAGGAAGTACGATTAGCAAAATAGACTAGACTAGCCCAGCAAGTAGCATTAGCCAGGCCTAGACAAGTGACCAAATATCATGAAAGAGTTCAAAGAGGTAGAGCTTTGACAATTCCTACATATCAACATCTTTAACCATATGATAAAGATGAAGATATGGGATATATTGAACTTGCTGAGATAGGATCCATCATTCCTTCGGTTCTATCCCCTAATGTTAAATTTGACATTACTAGTGCAATGATCTAATTGCTTAATTTGAAGGGTGCATTCTCAGGATCAACAATTGATGATGCGAACATGCATTTTGCTAATTTTATTGGGATCTATACATCATATGCTATGTATGGGGCAGACCAAAAAGCTTTAAGATTTAGGTTATTCCCATTCTCACTGACGGGAGAAGCATCACTATGGTTAGGGGAACTTTTGAGACATTCAATTACTACTAGGCATGAGTTGCATATATAGTTTTTGAATAGATTTTTCCCTTTAGTGAGGATGCTATATTTGAAACCTAAAATCTACAATTTCAGACAGCTACCTGCAGAATCTATGTATGAGGCATGGTTTAGATTCAAAAAGAAGTTGAGCATGGTACCTAATCACAGAATCACAAGATCTAATATGATGGAAATCTTCTATAGATCATTGAATATCAGTTCAACAGCAATGAAAAATACTATTTTGTGAGGTGCATTCATGCATATTTGGTGGGACGCTGCATAAAAGTTCTTGATAATATTTCAGTGAACAATTAAGGTTGGTATACTAAAGATGCTGAACGTGGTATGGAAACATATGCTATTAGATCAGCTATTAATTATGGAGATAATCATGATTTGGTAGCACAAGAGGTTTCATAGCTTCAGACAGATATTGAGCTACTTATAAAATAATTTGCAACAATGAGTGATGAGAAGGTAAATATAGTTGGGGCACATGGATCTATTTCTAGGAATTTTGAGACTAAATTTGAAGAGGAAGTAAAGTATCTTGATCATCAGTTTGAGGATTTTTAAGCCCAAGGTCACAAGAATTAAGGTCTAAACTATTACAATGATAGATGCAGAGACGAGAGTAGAGATCGAGATGGTGATTGGAGACACAAAGATGATTACAAAGAGAAAAGTAATAGATACATACCACCTGGTAGTCAAAATACTGAGTCTAGAATGGAATCCATGTTGTCGAAACTAGTCAAAGGCCAAGAAAGTCAAGAGAGTTATCTTATGGAGATTAAGGCAGACCTGTCAGGGCTAAACCAAAAAGTTGAGTCACATGCTACTGCAATTAAACAACTGGAGTAGCAGTATGGCCAAATGTCAGCCACATCAAATAAAATGCAACCTGGAACTCTTCCTTGCAACACTTTGCAAATCTATAAAATGATGGTCACTGCCATGCCATTCCACTATGAGTGGTAAAACCACCATAATCTGCATGTAACCACTTTAGATGAGCAAAATAATAATGATGACAGTATTGATATCGTAAGTAGTAGAAAGTAGGATAAAGAAAAATATGAGGCCAAAGAGCCTATTTTAATACCTATTCCGAGAACTCGCCCTCTTTTTCATCAAAGGCTAAAAAGAAATAAGAAGAGGGTGAGTATAAATTTTTTTATCAATGTTAAATGAGCTATCAGTCAACATCCCACTTGTAGAGGCATTAGATAAAATACAAGGATATGAAAAATTCATGAAGGATATAATCACCAAGAAGAGGTTAGTTAGTTATGAGCCAGCCGATAATATTCATCACTGCAGTGTTATAGCTACTAGATTATTGGTAGAGAATAAGAAGGATTCTAGTGCTTTCACCATACCTTATACTACTGGATCTTTTAACTTGGGCATTATATGATTTGGGTGCTAGTATCAACCTCATGCCACTAGCAGTATTTAAGTAGTTGGGGTTGGGAGCACCCATACCAACCACAATGAGATTAGTTATAGAAGATAAGATAGTTAAAAAACCAGTTGGTATTTTATATGATGTATTAGTAAAGGTGGCTTCTTTCATTTTTCTGCTAATTTTGTGATATTAGACTGTGAAGTGGACTTTGAAGTCCCAATTATCTTGGGAAGACAACTCTTGGATACAGAAAGGACATTGGTTGATTAGGAGCTAAGATATATAATAGTGAGACTCAATGGTGAGCAGATATTCAACGTATGCAAATCCATAAAGCAACATGATGAGTTAGAGTGATATCTGTGATTAATGTGTTTGATGAAGAGATAGACTCATTCCATGATGTTGATGTAGTAACAACTTAGAAAGATACTTTTAATGTTTTTCCTATTGAAGAAAGGTTGGGTGTTGAAGCTCTAGCAGCTGTGATCATGAACTTTGATATTGATGGTATTTATGACTATGATGAGATGATATGTGCACTCTATGGGAGCGGTTCTTGTACTTACGCACCTTAGAATATTTATTTGTATTTGAAGAATAAAACAACTCCACCTGCTTCCCCATCTATTGAGGAGCCACCTATCTTAGAGTTGAAGGCCATACCTCCTTATTTGTGATATGCATTTTTTGGGGCCAACAATACTTTGTTGGTAATTATCCCAACTGATTTAATGGAGACAGAAGTCGAATCTTTATTATTAGTTCTATAGTAATTCAAGAGGGTCATAGGTTGGTCCACTGCAGATATTGTGGGTATCCCGCTTGGTCTTTATACTCATTATAAAATTCAACTTAAGCCAAATTGTATTCCAAGTATAGAGCATCAGTGCAGACTTAATCATCCTATGCAGGAGGTGGTAAACAAAGATATAATAAAGTAGTTAGATGCCGGCGTAGTGTACCCTATTGTCGATAGTAAGTGGGTCAGTCTAATACAATAAGTTTTAAAGAAAGACGGTATGATTGTTGTGCCTAATGAGAAGAATGAGCTAGTGCCAATGAGTCCAGTCACATGATGGAGAGTATGCATGGATTATAGAAAATTGAATACATAGACTCAAAAGAATCACTTTCCCATGCCCTTCATGAACCATATGTTGGATAAGCTTGTAGGCAGATGATGTTACTCTTTTTGGATGGGTATTCAAGATACAACAAAGTCACTATTACACCTAAGGACCAAGAGAAAACAACATTCACTTGTCCTTATGGGACCTTTGCATTTAGACATATGCCATTAAAGTTTTGTAACGCTCCAGCCATTTTTTAGAGATGTATGAATTCAATTTTCTCTGACATGGTAGAAGACACCACTGAAGTGTTTATGGATGATTTCTCAATCATTGGTGATTATTTTGATGACTGTTTGGTTCACTTGGCAAATGCTCTATGAAGATATGAGGAATGAAACTTGGTACTTAATTGGGAAAAGTGCCATTTTATGATCAAAGAAGGTATTGTTCTTGGGCATAAGATTTCAAAAAGAGGCATTGAGTTAGATAGAGAGAAAATTAAAGTGATCAAGAAATTACCTCCACCAATTTTTGTAAAGGGAATTCATAGATTTTTAGGATATGCTAGGTTTTATAGGCTTATTTATCAAGGATTTCTCCAAGATTGCCAACCCTCTTTGTAGTCTTCTTGAGAAAGAGGTGAAATTTGATTTTACTGAAGCATGCTTTAAGGCTTTTGAATGTATGAAAGAGAAGTTGATTACTGCTCCTATTATCGTATCCCCAGACTGGTCCTCGCCATTTGAGATTATGTGTGATGTAAGCGGATTGGCCTTAGGGGCTGTACTAGGCCAACAAAAAGAAAAAATCCTTCATCCCATCTACTATGCTAGCAAGGCACTAAATCTTGCTCAAAAGAACTACACCATCACTGAACAAGAGTTTTTGGCCATGGTTTTTGCCTTTGAGAAGTTTAGGTCTTATTTTATTGGGACAAAGGTGAATGTGCACACTAATCATGTAGTATTGCGGTACTTAATAGTGAAAAAGGATGCAAAGCCTAGACTAATTAGGTAGGTGCTATTTCGACAAGAATTTGATTTTAAGGTCAAGGATAGAAAAGGCACTGAGAATCAAGTTGCAGATCATTTGTCTAGACTTAAGAAAGAAGCTATGTAAAATGTTGAAAAGGCACTGAGAATCAAGTTGCAGATCATTTACAAAGATGCACATGATTTTGCTTTAGTCTATGATCAATGTCAATGCTAAGGTAACATCTCTAGACACCATGAACTCCTAGGACTCCTATTCTAGAATTGGAATTGTTTGATGTATGGGGTATGGATTTAATGGGACCTTTTGTGAGTTCATTTGGCATGAAGTATATTTTTATACCTGTGGATTATGTTTCTAAATGAGTGGAAGCGGTGTCTCTCCCCAATAATGAAGCACATAGTGTCACCGCATTTTTGAAAAAGCATATTTTTTCTCGATTTGGCATGCCACGTGATATCATTAGTGACACTGGGTCACATTTTTGTAATCTTCTATTCAAAAGTCTGCTTGAGAAGTATGGAGTGAAACACAAGGTGAAAACACCTTATCATCCATAGACTAGTGGATGGGTTACGGTATCCAACAAAGAATTCAAGTCCTATTGGTCATGAAAATTAGATGATGCATATGGTCTTATTGAATAGCTTTCAAAAACCCCATTGGTGCTTCTTCTTATCAGTTAGTTTTTGGCAAGGCATGTCAGTTGCCTATTGAACTTGAACATAAAGCACTATAGGCATTGAAAAAGCTAAACTTTCAGTGGCAAGATGGAACAAAGTCAAGGTCATTGAATAAGATTAATGAGTTGGATGAATTTCTACTCTGGGCGTATGAATGTTTTTCACTTTACAAAGAGAAGATGATACTACATCATGATCGCAAGATTGAGAAAAAGATCTTCAAAAAGGGTGACCAAGTATTTCTTTACAACTCAAGACTTTGCTTGTTTCCAGGTAAGTTGAAGTCTATATGGTATGGTCCATTTACTGTGCTAAGAGTGTTCCCATATGGTGCTTTGGAATTGAAGCATGATGGTGAATCCCCACTCAAGGTGAATGGGCAAAGAGTAAAGCATTATATTAATAACACTAAGAAGATTAATGTGATTTTTGAGATGGACCTCGGTGAAGTCTAAGTAACCAAGGCAATTTTGTCATGTCGCAGTGTTAAATCAAGTGCTGCATGGGAGTCAACCCATGAGTCTAGTCGGTGAAATCTATTAACCAACTTAGCCACATCATGCTACGACGTTAAATTAAGTACTGCGTGAGAGGCAACCCATGTTTTTATACTTACTCATTTATAGGGTAATATGTATGATTAGTGTGCAGGATTAAAGATTGTAGAAATAAGCCAGAAAGTCAAAAAGTTACGTCATACGGATTCTTCATGAGTTGTATATTAAGGTAACAACTCATGAGTAGGAGTCATAAGGAGCTGAGAGTTGATTTAGATCCAGGTAAGAGTTTGTGGAGTCATTACCTTGAGTCGTATCGACTCTAGACCCCAGGTAAAGTTCCAGGTATGAGTTATAAGCCTGGGTACGAGTCATACACATGAATCGTAACCAAGTTTACTAGGTCAAGGGACATGAGTCCACCAAACCCAATTCCTTGGTTTTAATCAAAAGGGGGTACTCGATTCGAGTACCCGACACTTTAAAACACTGAATAGCTATATTGACGATTGATAATCGAGCTCTAGACACATGATTACAAGACAAAACACACAAAATCTTTAGGTTCCCTCATATTTCACTAAATTCTCAAGAATTTGGGGTAGAAATGTGGTGAAATAAAAATAACCTAGTAATGCCAATAGCCAATAACTAAGTTTTTGAACCCAAACTCTTTATATTTTGAGTTGAAATTGATAGTACGCTGTGATTTTAGTGTTTCTTTGAGTTAGATATCAATGTGTTTTGAAATTTTGAATCCTAGTTTTTAAAAATTGAACTTAAAATGGAAATTTGGGGTGAACTTGATATTTTATGCTAAAAATATGTGTGGGTGGAGTAAAATGGGGGTGATAATGCTGTAGAATGGAAGGATAGTTTAGGGATTGTGTAATGGAATCAACTCATAAGTTGAACTTCTATGTTGCAGTGGATATGAGATACGTTATGACTCGTACCTATATGTAACGAGTCATAACGAGACTCGTACCCACTGACAACATAGAAGTCTAACTGAGTATAGGTTTTGGTATGGGTACGACTTGCCTATATGATCCGTATCCAACCTATACGACTCGTAAACATAAGTCATAAGGACATAAAAAATTAACATCTTAGAATTTTGTTTTTGTTCTGATTACAATTGTTGGTAATGAGTCATAATATGTCCTTACAACTAGGTAGGAGGACTCGTAAGCAGAACAATGAACATCCTTATCTATACTGTCTATCTTACAACTCTATCATATGAATCTTACCCCCAGTTGTACCCTAAATAGAATATGTGCACTAACACTAACTTTTCTTTATTTTTCTTTCCTTTATATTGTATTTACTAGTGAGTGTAGGTACACAGGTACCATGGCTCCCAAAGGAACATATTCCTCAAAATAAGTAGAAAATAAGGGAAATGCAAAGAAACCTACCCCACAACCTTATCACAAGCTGGTGAATGAGTCTGTTGAGTCATCCAGTAGTAGCAGTGACTTAGTTGAATACCCAATGAAGGGGAAGGCTAGGACAAAATATCATAGACCTCGGGGAAAGAAAGTAGTTACTCCAGAGGACACACCTCTAAGAGGACCTAGGAAAAAGAACCCCCATACTTTACCACCCTGAACACTAAGTATGTTACAAATGTAGCATCTAAGGGTGAAGTAGGGGAAGAAGAGTCTAACTCAGAATCAAGTTTGGAGAGTGAAAGCGAGGCTGGGGAAGAAGTTAATCCCACTCCGATTGCCAGATAGGACCCACCATTAGCCCTTAAACCTTCTCTGGTTCCCACCATTGAATGATGGGGGTACCCAGTATGTAAGAAATATACAATGATAGGTTGAGCAGATTCCCTAATGGAAGAGTCAAACAAAGTATTTATCTGTAAGGAAGATTGACCACCACAAGGATGTCTGAGTTGCCTAGGTTTGAGCAAGATTCAGATAGCATAACTTTCAATGGATGACTATAGCGCCTGACAAGTATAGTATTGCATTAGTACGAGATTTTTAAGTGTCGTAAAAGGGTGAATTGATAATACAATATCCACAAGGTAACTTATAAAGAGGCGATGACCCATTACCTTACTAACTATTCAGGGAGTAGGGGTGAATATATCCCCGCATACTATTTCTTAATTCTTGAACAGACCAAACTTCCAGCTTCCAGTCAACATAGGAGAGATGATTTAACTTATAGATGAGACACATAAAATTACAAGGAAGTAGCTAGGGTCAGAAGACAAGATGAGACGCTTCATGTGGATTACAAGCTTGATTGCTCTGGCTGGTAAAGATGTAGTCTGGGTAGTAGGAGGCCCAGTAGTGATGTCACAGAAGATATAGAAACACACACTAAACTTTAAGGCTAAGGAGTAGTGGAAACTGGCCATACACATACTCTGTCCCAATACTAGGGATAACGTACTCAGCCTAGTGCGTGCTGCATTAATAGCTAGTTTAATGGTTGGGCATGAGTTAGGTGTGGGGGAGTTTCTAGCTTGAGAGATTCGAGACAGAGCTGTAGGTGGAGAGAAACTATTACTATCTTACCCATGTATGATCACTCAACTATGCTTTTTTATAGCGTTACTTGAGCTTCCAGGGATTTATGAGTTGATTGAGCCTACAAACACTACAGATTTAGGGTTGATCAAAGATGCAACAAACCCCAAGGCCAGGAAAGCAAGTTATAGAGCTGATATGTTAGTTGAGATGTACAAGATTTGAATTGAGGCTATTGAGGCTACTTATTAAGGTGTACAGACTGAGCCACAGACTTTAGATATAATGGGTACAACTAGTGCTCCTCCTCCTGCATGATCTATACCACCTCGACCCCGAGCGATGTCGGCTAGCTTGATCATGATGTCATAGAACATATGGGATGACGCGATAAAGATATTGGGCATGTTGGAGGCTAAATTCCAAAACATGGAAGGGGTGTAAAGCCCTAGGTTGATACTCGGCTAGCGGACCAAGATAGATGTGCAAGGTCGATAGATGGATTTAAGTAGCAAATGACCCAAAAGTTGGAAAGTATCTAGACTCCATATATAGCAGAAGTAAAATTTGATGTGGCCGAAATAAAAAAGATGGTTGCTGAGTTATATGACAGATCGATTAATCCAGGACTTGTGGTTACGGAAATTATGCCTAAAGTACAAGTTAAAATATCTGGGTGATTCTAGAATTAGTAGAAAAACCCAAGAGAAGAAGAAGAAGAAAAAGCACCAGAGTGTAGAAAAAGATGCTTTAAATAAAGCTTGGAATGATAGCCTACAGAGTGAGCAGAACCTATTGACGAGGTTCCAAAAGATATTAGTAGGTGCCGGTAGCTCAAAATTGATAGTTGATGTTATTGAGGAAGGTGGTGATGTGATGCCACAGATTGATGTACCATTGAGTGCACCGGTAAAATATGGAGCCACGATTGCATACCCAGTCTCAGTAGGTGATGGGACAATAACTGAGGATAGTAGGACTCGACCTGAGGGTCTACTTGATGAGGCAGTTTGAACTGGCGCCTTGAGCAACCAGGTATGTTCCCAATCCCTTGCATTAAATTTTTAGATTCACTAGGGACAATTAATAGGCCTTAAGTTGGGGGTGGGGGTCTACCAAGGTTGCCATGGGCTATACTTGCCATGTTTCGAAGCCCGTGGCCACAGTCGAAAAGATTTGAGAACTGACCTGTTTTTGTTTTTGTTGATATTTTTTGTTTTTATTGTGTTCTGGAATAGCTGAAATAGGAGGAAAATTTATACTTATGGTAGTAGATGTTGTTTTGAATGATCATGCTGAATTTTTCTGAATTTGAAACAAAATTGTGCTGAAAAATTGATACCCCTCCTAAATTTTTATGTTAATTGTATGATGTGTAGTGTGTGAGGCTATTGAGAATCTGATAATGGAAATAGATTTAGGAATATAACAACTAGGGAGATCAATTACATGAATAGATAAGTAGTACTTAGCAGTATAACCCTGTGCAAGTATGTGAGGCACTACTTAGTTCCCGGTGTGTCAGAAACTAGAACTTGCCCAATTGCTCTTACCTAGGGACCAAGATAGTCGAGCAGGAAATGACCATAGGCCATTCTTATTTTGAGTCCAATCGAGTCTAAATGCCCAACCAAATGAAGTATGAATGACTTGATCCAAATATTTGAGCCTTAATAGACCCATTTCTTGATTACACCGATTTCACTTTCCCATTTCACTTAGAATGAACCTATTTTGGCCCTGTTCCTCCTTGGACACTGTGCACCTCAACTCAAGAAAATCTCCTAAATTGAGGGTGGATATTATAGGGGTACGTAGGAAAAAAAGTATAAAGAAAGAAGTGTAGAAATAAAAATAAAAAAGAATAGGTGCGGTGAAAATAGAAAGAAAAAAAAGAAAAGAAAAATTGCAAGAGATTAAAAATAAAATGAGAAAAGTAAACCGCACCTAGTCTAGTATGAATGTGCTTTAAAAAGAAAATGGGAGACATAAGGGCGGAAATAAAATGAAAAAACTGGACCCCGAATAAAGCATAGTGTCAAGGAGGCATAGTCACTAAAAATCCCCCAAAAGATACCATACCTGCCCCTAACTTACGTTATAATCCAAATAAAGTCTTTTAGTGATCCTATCCTGACTGTCCAAAAACTTAGGAAGAGAGCATATGGGCAAGCCTATCGTATTCTGTATACACCGGCAGTACTTCTTTGTGAGCGAGAGCATCTTTTGGTAATATCCCTGAATAATGTGATTCATATAAATTGAGTGAATGAGATTTCTTTGATTGTGAGAGCACATGGGGTATATCATTAGGTTGCTAGATTGTTCGGTTAATGTGGTTTGTGTCTATGCCTGGTTGTCTGTTACTAATGTAATTCCATTATTGGATTCCTTTATGTTTCTCCATGTTCCAAATCAATATACATAGTTTGATTATTAAAAAGTTAAAATTAGGAGGGGGAAAAAATGCTGAAAACTGAATTAAATATCACTGCCATAAGTATCTTAAGATCCTCTTGTTTAAGCATCATTGTTGTGTTAAGTTGTTTTTGATTTTTTTTTTTGTGTTTTGCTAGAGGACACACAAACTTCTAAGTTGAGGGTGTTGATGCACCATAGAAACATGACACTTTTGATACTTAAAATAATAAAATTATGCTTGGTCTTCGGATGTTTTAGTAGATATAAGGTAGTTTTGTGTTTGTTGCAAGTGAAACAGGTCAATAAAAACCTTGGACTTAAATCAGAAGAAAAACTTGTTAAAAAGATGAATCCTATAGATGATACGAGTCACCTCATGAGTCGTCAACATATCATACATCTCGTAGGTTAACTCGTAAGCACAACAGAACTAAATGCAGAGAAGAAATGTTAAGTTAAGAAAAGATATGACTCAGTCATTCGAGTTGTAAGATGAGGATATGGGTCATGACAAGAAACTGTAAGGAGAACAAAACCTCAGACCACCATTCATATTTGATGTAACAGAAGAAGATGAGTCAAAATTCTGAGTACGACTCGTATTATCCAACCGTAAGCAGACCAGTGTCCAAAGCTTGAAAGGAAAAAGTCCCAAGAGGCAACGAGTGAAGGCCACAAGTCAAATGTTCAAGGTACGATTCATGATCATAGTCATAAAGATAATAGAAAATTGAATCCCTGGAAGATCAAGCACTGGAGAACATAAGAGAGGCACCATACGACTCGTAAAAAGACCTTACGAGTGGACAAGTGAGTCGTACCTTGTGGTGACTTAAATTTTCTTTTCCATTTTTATTATGATTTATGGGTTGTTTGAGATACTATAAATACCCTAGGGTTTATCTTTTATTAGGTTACATTCTTAGACATTCTATTACGTACTTTACATTATTCTTGAGATTTTTGGGTTATTATTCAATTGAAGACTTTGGATTTTATTCTTCTTATTCTTGTACAATCAATTACATGCTTTCTTTATTGATTATCATGGATTATTGAATGAAAATTAGCAGTTAATTTCCTTGACTAGGGTTGTGGGACCCCTGGTGTATTATATACATAAAGAAAGTGGGAGATTCATCTATTCTAACGGTTATGCATGTATCTTAATCTTCTTCATATTAATTGACCTCAGAGATACTACAAAGCTTGAGGATTGCGTGTACTTGATAACATTCTCACAAGGGAGTTTGAGATTGGGAAAAGAGGATTAAGATAGTAATTTGAAATTTACGTCCATCTTATTATTCCGCCATCTCATCTAATAAACTCGAGACTCAAAAGGTGAGAGTTGAATTGAAGTGATAGACAAGGAGCAATAAGGTGATGCCCTGAGACTCACAAGGTAAAAGGTGAGATATATCAACATGATCACAAGACGGTTGATAATACATAATTTATCAACATTACATGCAGAGCAGCGAAATATGTGGGTTGAACACGAGAAATTTACTGAGTTGAGAATCCAAGGGGAACACAGTCCTAGTGTTCATCTTCTATTGTCTATAAACTCAAAGAATTCAAGATTCGGTTACTACTTACAATTGGTTTCCAAATTCCCCCATTTACTTTTCCGCACTACTTGTGAATTTTTTCCAAGTTAAGCAACTGTTCAACGTTTTCCCTATAGGTTCAACCCCAACCTAGTTGGGTTACTATATTTGGCATCAACCGTAGCATACTTGTTTGGAGGTTAGTTTTGGACATTACTACATACCACTAAACGATCCACTCCAGGATGTCCCATCAATCGAGAATAAAGCCATGCTGAATCTAACTCTAGCATACTACTCCTGCTGAGTAGATCATCCAAATTTTTTGATAAAAAACTAAAAACCCGAGGTCAAAGCTAAAGGACCCAATACTATATCAACGGACTATCATATGAGCACCTATGAACCATAATCCATTTGAACTGAAAAAGACCAAATTGGTGGGCGAAGAGTAGGCTTAGCCATCCTATAGATGAAATCCCAGCTGATGTAAATCTGAAAATGAAGGCTACACTCAAGCCCTACAACTCTAAGTAAAATCTCAACATCAAAGCTAAACCACTCGACTTCAACTACTCAAACCAAACCTAAAGATGGTTAAACATCCATGCTCCCAATCTATCATAACCTCCAGATCGCCATTCCAAGACAACAAGTCCAAATTGAGTCAATAAGTCTAAACTAAGGTCAAATACACAAATCGACCTTATTTCCCAAATCAAACATATCCTTACTGAATCATGCCAGAGTTGAAATCAAAATGTAGCTGTTGAACAAAATCATAATGGAGGATAAAGCACTGGCTGAAAACATAGGAAACAACCTCCATATCCGTTAGAAGAGATGAAATGTAGCTATAAAATTAAATCACAACAAAGGATAAATCACTGGCTAAAAAAATGGAAAACTGACTCCACAACCACTAGAGGGCACAAACTGTAGCTGCAGAACAAAATCACAACAAAGGATAAATCATTGGCTGAAAACACAAATAACAAACTCCATATCCAGTAGAGATCATAAAATGTAGCTGTAGAAAAAAAACTATAATAGAGGATAAATCACTGGCTGAAAACACAAGAAACCAAATCTATATCCACTAGTGGACATGAAATGTAGATATAGAGAAAAATCATAATGGAGGATAAATCACTAGCTGAAAACACAAAAAACCAACTACATATCCACTAGAGGGCAGAAAACATAGCTGTAGAACAAAATCACAACAGAGGATAAATAACCAGCTGAGAACACAAGCAACCAACTCTATATCCACTAGAGAACATGAACCACCAAAGCATACTCAAGAACTCACCAAGGATACAAACCATACTGGTGATAACTAATACTTTAGTATCATGGAGAAATGGAACTTTAGACCAAAACTAATCAATCCAATACTCCATTTCGACAATGAATACCTAAATTTCTAACTTAAGAAGTGGTCACAGGAAATATCACCTATCTCCAACTCCTAAAACCCCACTAAGACAAGAAACACAATACGACAAGAATAGAGTATACAACTCCACACCAATTCAAAGAACAAACTGTTACTAAAAGATAAACCCAAAAAGCCTAAAAGATAAATCCAATACTTCTCGACATCAATATCAAAACCACTATCAGGCAATGAACTAGCCATATTAAAATAATGAACCCCAAACTTGACAACCTTTAAAATAGTTTACATAGAGAGGATAGCCAATGCTAAAACCTCCGCAACCTAGAAGAAAAGTCCAAGAATATCAAACCCAAAAATAAATAGTATAGATAATTGCCTTCTTTTGAACCATAAGAGAACCTCAAAAGGGCAACTTACATTCACTATAATAACTCACTCAACAGCCGATCTAGCCTCGCCAACAAAAGAAGAAAATTACCAACCTCACCTTATACAAGAGAGAAATCATTCAACCAAGCTAGCCGCCCAAGCCAATGAATAAGATCTATGAGAAAAAGAAGTTCTAACTAAATACTACTAGTCTATTCATCTACCAATCGAGGATTGATAAACATTAAATGATGACAATAATAACATTAGAAATATAAACATTAACATAAAATACAGGTGGTATCAAAATGAAAATCAACAAAAAACCCCACTATAGGGCCATAAAAAGGCTAATATATAGAGATAAATAGGACTCTAACCTAGATACTAAATCCCCAAGGAAATATCAATATTGATCCAATCTATCCACTACTAAAAGAAATTGTAATACCTCAAGTTTTAAGCTCTACACTCATAAACATATGGATAATTGAATTAGTTTTCCAGTGCCCCCAATTTTGCCTTAATTCAATATCATAGTGAAAAGTCATAGCCAATTTACTAAGGCACTATCAATCTTCTAGTGACGACGCTTATGAAAATGACCATTTTCAGACTAAATGGATCATTATAATTGAATTAGTTTTCCAGTTCGACCAGTTTTGCCTTAATCCAATATCATAATGAAAAGTCGTGGCCAATTTACTAAGGCACTGTCAAGCTGCTAGTGACTATTCCTCTAACAAAGACTCATTGTCAGATTAAATGAGTTATTAGGATGGATAATCATCACAATAGTGAAGATCTAGAAAATTTTGTACAATAAAAATGACTCTAGCGTACGAATCATTATCAGTCTAAATGAGTCATCACGTGGACACATCATCACAATAGTAAGAAACCCAGAGATTAAGCCCTCGACTATGACACCTTATTATGACTCATGATCAGAACAAATGTCATCATAAAAGACCCATTGTCATAGAAGTGAAGCACCAAAACTTAGATTCTCTTATCACGACTTTAGGATATGATTTGTGATCAGGCTCAATGAGTCATAGCCTAAGCCATCACGACTATTTTAAATAAATTTCTAAATATTTTTAGAAGGGTTGTTTGGTATTTTTCCCTCTCTTTTAACACCTAAACCATATTATTTGGGCTTTCCCAAGGTTAGAATATAAGGGAAATAACCCTAATTCCTTATTAAATCATAAATTCAATTGACACTTGGAAAAAGGTAGATTCTCTCTTCTTAAAAGGCAAAGTAGGTTTCCTCAACTTCAAGCATAAATTCTAAAGAATCTGCCAAGGATTTTATCTCCAGGTATGTGGGATTCAATAATGGGTTTATTTCACCCATTGAGTCCTAAAAATTCCTCAAATTCTCAAGTTTAATTCCCTATTCAAGCTTAGGGTTCTATGAAAAATATGAGTTTACTTAGTTTCTTCAGTTTACTCTTGTAACTAAACCATAAGTACATGTTTTTTAATAAAAATAGCATCTTCCCATACTCATAATCATGAATTCCCTTTATATTAATAGATTGTTGAGTTTTGGGCTTGAATTATGAAATTTCTCATGATCTTCAGCTTAGTATTGTCATGTTTAGAGCTAGTGGTTTATGAACACACAATACCTAGGAATTCATGCATAAATCAACTTCCATGTTCTTGAGAACTTTAGATATCTATTGTTGATATTTTTAGAATGTAATTATATTGAGCATATATCAATTATCAATGTCATTTAGTTAGAAGTAGTACTTAGTACCAAGTGAACGTAGGGATGAAGGCTCACCCATTATTAAGGACTGATACCTTTAGAAGAAGTCCCTAAGTTCAAAACTGTAGAGAAAACATGGGTTATAAAGGGTCGCCCTCCAGTTAAGGACTGATACCCTAGTCCTTTGACATATCAGTTTAGTGTATCCACATTAGTTAGTTTTCATACCCTTAGCAAGGTACTAAAAACACATCTAAATGGTGTTATAGGTTGGACCCTGGCCAACTAAGATTGGGGTATGTCGTTATTATTAGCTCCCATAGTCCTTAGTTTATGTTTTAGTGTTATATTTTTTATGACCTTGTATTAAGTTATTCAGTATATTAGATTTTTGATGTCCTTGTATTTAGTTATTTAGTATATGTTTATAATTGGTCTTGCATTAGTTCACCATGTTTCATACATTTATGTTCAACTTACATTAGTTAGTTTTCCCATCTCACATAATCAGTCACTCCAAATATTGATCGCATATTTTTCCTATACTATATTATCTTATAATATTGGTTCCGACGCTCAGCATCTAGATCACACTTAATATGATTTGGTACCATATTTAGTAGTTGTATTTGGTGAGTTCTCATCATTCGAGGACTAATTATCAATATTTCTTTTCAGTATTCTTTTAGTTTTAGTCAGTTGGAGTTATTTGGGGGCATATCTCATCAACTCATATGAGTAGAGGCTTTCAGACAGACGGACATATAGTTATATTTTTACATGTTGGGTTTGTCAGATAGTTCTAGTTTTGATATTCTTATTCAGTATTAATTCTTTTATCATTATTTCTAGGCTACTTCAGTTTAGCTTTCACCCAGTATTTCATTACTTATTCAGTATTCTTAGTGTTATGTCAGGCCATGGGTTAGCTTGGGGTCACTTATGACCCTAAGAACCATATTAAAACTAGGGGATAGTCTCAAGTCATGACAAACTTTGCATCAAATCCTCAAGTTTAAAGTTTCATAAGGTTTCTGAAAGTTGCGTTAATTAGAATCTTATTCATAGGTATAAAGCGCACCACACTCAGTGAGAGGCTATGAAATATTATAGGACAGTCTCAATTCTTTCATTATTCATGTCATGCCATATAGTGTGAACTCTATTAAGATCCCTCTTCAAACTCATCCTCTACCTTTATACAAAACATAACTCCAAGGAGAAACTAACAAAAGGAGGAATAGAAATCAGCCAGTGCCATCGCCAGTTCTAGAAAATCCTCTAAATGAATAGGTTTCCCATGTAGAATTTAGGGATACTTTTATAGATTTAACCCAATCAATGGCAACTCTTAATATCCAATAGGTTGTTGCACCCACCAACCCGGCTATGAATGTGTTGGAACCTAGAATGTTGGCCCACACAGTGAGGACTAGGTCCCTCAATACTAGTTATATGCAAATCAATTAAGCACTATGGAAAGTTACACTTCGCTAAAAATAAAGGAACACACTAATTTAAAATGGAAACCCCCTTACTATAGAAGGAAAAACCACAACTTATCATCATAAGCTCTCCAAAATCCACTGTAATCAACCTCTTGATTAAAGACTAGAATTTAACCTAACTCTAGGCTCCTCCTACTTTTAATACCTCTACTACAAGCCTATCTTGACAACTTTACAAAGACTCTCTCAACACTAATTAACATTAATCAGTAGTAAACTTAGGAAACTCTACCTAGCCACTCTCAAAGCAAGAAAACATTACTCTTATAAAATGAATAACTCAATTACAAATGAAAATCAAACTCAAGAACATTTTTTACTATCAACATACAAAGACTAAGAACTTAAGATAAAATTGAGTTATTGCCTTTTCTCCTTTTTACTCTTTTAAATTTGAAAAAACCACTTGATGAAGAAGTATTCTTTTACTTTTTTAGTAGAGAGATGATTAGGGTTAAAATATAATTGGACCAGGTATCCTAAGTAGTATAAACAACACCTGTGCAATTTGTTACACAAGAGGACAAAACTGTGCAGACACGTGCCAACTATATTGTAACCTGAGACATCCAGGGACCTGATACCTTGTAGACATTTTCTCATCATCAAAACAAGATACAATAACTTTCTCCCTTATTGATGATGACAAACCAACCACAAAGTTTTGAGCACCAATGCTCATGCTCATTCATTATATTTAATCAGTGTGATTACCATTACTAAATATGAATGTCCCCTATCATGCAACACCATGCTTCCACAATCATGCAATATAGGGAATAGGTATCTGTAGTCATTTATAACAATATGCTGCCTCATTTACTTCCCCTTGTCATTGTACCTCTCATACTTTCCCCTATCAATATGCCATATTTGCATTCACTATATTTAATCAGTGTGATTACCATTACTGAATATGAATGTCCCCTATCATGCAACACCATGCTTCCACAATCATGCAATATAGGTAATAGGTATCTGTAGTTATTTATAACAATATGCTGCCTCATTTACTTCCCCCTGTCATTGTACCTCATCATACTTCCCCCTATCAACATACCATACTCATTTGCAAATAAACATTCCTTAACATACCTGGTCCTTAGCATATGAAATCAATTTTCCACCTGTTAGCATCATTGAAAAGTAAAAATAGTAAATTAAGAGTAAATATAAGCACAAGTTAGTTAACTCATGGCCACTGGGGAAACAATACCATGAAGAACAACTGTAGAAATAAAGTAAAACTAGATAAAGAGAAAAAATACAAGAACTCATTTATTTTTAACAGTTTAGGTATAATTGCAGAGCAATATTTACATTTCCTATTCCATTGAAAAAGCCACAGAAGTTGGAGGAATTAAAAAAGAGGAGAATTTATGAAGAGGGTTAGGAGAAGTAAGGCTATCATAAGATAGTTTAAAAAATCTTTGGTTAATATCCTAATATCTGTATTCTATCTTAGAACCTCATTGGTGAAACACCTTGGCTTTAGACCCTTAGAAAAATCCTCTAAGTTGAGCATTTTTGGCAGGATATGGTTTGGCCATGCCTCTCATATAGTGATTAGTTTACGGTGATGAAATACTATCCAAGATATGGTTTAGCCTCTCCTAAGTAATATTTTAGGGTACGGTTCATATATGACCTAGTCGTATAATGCCAAGTGCTTAGCCTAGTTGAATCTATCCAAGGTATGGTTTAGGGTATAGTTTAGGGTACCATTCGTACCCTAAGATACGAGTTATCTTTGTGTAGTTGTATTCAGGATAGTTTAGGGTCCACGATGAGGCTGAGATATGAGTTAGGGTACCACTCGTACCCTAAGGTATGGTTTGTTGTGGGAGTTGTACCTTCTTGGGAGTTTATTTTTTTAGCTTTTAAGTTGAGGATATTTTAGACTTTTCCCACCCCTAAACCATTATTACCCATGACTTATAACCTTATTTGTACCTTTAATCTTCATATAATAAGTATAAAAACATTCCAAAATACTCCTAAATCCTCTCCCAACTTCTTTAACAAGATTAGGGCTAGGGTTTATCAAAAAGCCTATCTAGTGACTTGAGGACCAAGAATCTCTTTGTGAATCATCTCGTATAAAGAACATGAATCTTCACTTATCATTATTTCTCAAATATAATGTTATTTAAATATTGTTTATAAATCATTAATAGTGGATTTTGAAATAAATGATGAGGGTTTTGATGTATAGTAATGGGTGATGGTTACCCTAGTTTAAACTTATGTTATGCTTGTTTGTGGTGATGGTTTGCACCTATTGGTGATTTTTGATTATGGTATAACAAGTGGTACATGAGTAACCCTTAGTTTTATGGTTTCAACTTTGATTTTGATCTTGGTAAGATGTGCCCTCAAGGTGTTTGCGAAAATGGTTACTAGAAATAACTAGTCACATGTTAATGGTGTTTTAAACTAGGCCATGGTTTAATGAGTAAGAATGTTTGGTAAATGACCTTGTAAAGGATTCGTTGTCCCTTTAATGAGTTAATTGGTGACCTTGGTGGTTGAAGGGGTTTGAGTCCCTAAGAATGAAATTGAATTGTGTTTGAACTAAAGCTTGGTGTAACAATGCTAATGAATGGTTCGATAAAGGTCTTGATGATAATATATTTACATGAATGGTGATTGAAACTAATGTACTAGTCTATTAAAGTGATTTATTGATAATAGTTTATGAAGACCTTGTGGTCATGTGTGGTGTTGAATTGTGGCCTTGATGGCTTGAAATAGTTAAGGGTTAGAGTTCCAATGTTGACTAGTAATGGATATAATATCTCATGTTTATAGTCCACCTGTGTGATAAAAATGGCTTATGGTTAGAGTCCACTTGTTTGATAAAATAGCGAGTGGTTAGAGTCTACTTGTGTAATGAAAAGGCTTGTGGTTAGAGTCCACTTGCACAGTAAGATGTCTTGGGTTAGAGTCCTCTTGCTTCATATAACCTAATATAGTGGAAGGTTAGAGTCCTCCACTTTATGGTTCAAGATTGGGTATTTTGAAATATATGCTATGACCTTGCTATCTCTTGACACTTAATGTATTTTCTTATATCTACATGTCTATGTGTATGAATATGGCAGCTTATGATTCTTTGACTTAGTATTGAATAATAACACTATTTTATCCTTACCCCTGAGTTACATGCTATCACTCCAGCCGCTAACTATCTCTGAATGCTGTGTCCCCATGCAACACAACGGTCGAATCTTCTTTTTGTTTTCTAGCACAATGACTAGGTGTTCGAGCAGATTGTGTGTTAACTTTGAAGTGGTGAGCTTCCATACTTCAGAAGTCAAATATTTCATATTCTTTCTATCTTATGTCATAGACTTGTATTAGACTTGGTGTTTGGCTATTGTCGGGTGCATGTACCAATATATTATAGACATCGGATTGGTAGAGGATTATGTATGACTGTGCACTTGGGTCGGTTAGATGTTGTATATTGACTTGAATTAAATGATTATACATTCTTAAGTTATGATTGTTAGTTTTGTTTCCGCTATCTTATTATATGTGCATAGTTCATCTGACACTTGTGGATTGATATAATGGTTAGGTTGGGTTAATAGCTCGATCTCCAGTCCTTTTTGGGCTTGATATGCCCATACGATAAGGCCCGATTTTGGGTTGTGTCAATTGGTTAGAGTTGTAACCTTCTTCTTGAGTTCATCATACTTCTCACTCCTAAATTCTGCAAAGACCCTTAGAACTTTCTTTGTATATTGCTGAATTTGCACTTGTAATCTCCTAAATTCTTCATCTTTGGCAATTGTCTCTTGCTTTTCTTCTTTAGAAGCCCTACTAGGTTTATCATTAGTCATTCTCTTCTTCTTGGGACTAGGTCCCTTCGAATTTGGGAGTTTTTCAGTAGAATTTCGAGATTTTACTCTAAAGACTCTTAATTTTAGGTTGTCATTTTTGTTTCTTGGTGCCATCCAAGCTTCATCTTGGGTTATGTGATAACGCTCAATCTACAGCTCTCGTAGGAGTGTAAAGCGGTCATTAGCAAATATAGAACCGAACCTGGGTTGGGTGTCGATCCCACAGGGAATAGCTTGGCCAACAAGTAAGCAAAATTACTAAACTTTTGGTGCAAGTCTCGTAAAAGGGGGGATTGTACTATGTAACCAAAACAATGAAGTAAAAGCTGAAAATAGCAAAGTAAAAAGAGAGAGATTGTTACGTTGTTTGTAGACAATGAGAATTGAGGCGTTGGGGTTATGTCCACCTTCTGAGGTATACGTCTCTATTGGCTATGGGTGTGTAGAGTCTTGACATGCAATTGCTTATAGAGAATTGTAGTCGATGGTAAATCCAAGCGTCTCTCGACCTGAACAAGGACTATTTCACTTTAACTCTCTCGAGCATAAAGCGTGTCTAACGGTACGAATTCTCCAAGAGGTTAGTCCAGTTACGGCACTAGCTTTTTAATAGAAAAGGGTGTCCTACTACCTTGACATTATCTCTTTTCCAGACAAATAACCTTTCTCTCGAACAAGTTAAATGTTAGACTGGCGTTATTCTATGCGTCTGCAGCCACAAGAATTTGTATTAAGATGAAGAGAATAATGATATAAGCAATATACGTGTCTCGAACTCACAAACTCACAGCAATAGATAGTATCTCATTCGGCTTCCATAACCCCAACTAAGAGGTTTAGTTACCCATGAATGCGAAGGATAGCACGTTTTGCATGGCGGATGGCGTGTGAAAGAGGTGTTTAGGCGTGTGGTTTTGGTGATTCCGTAGCAAGTAACGATTCTCTTGTTGTGGAATTTAAGAATAGAATTAATGGAAAGATTAGAAGTGTTTGTGGTGGAAGATGAGAGGGATGGAAGAAAATTAATTGTTGGAAGATGAATGTTTCTCTCCACTAAGGGAGGAATGTGTTGTGGAATGAATAAAAATCTCTAGCATGATAGGGTATTTATAATACTCCTATCCTACTCCTACTAAGCTAATGAAATAAATAACCAAATCCTAATAGACTAATGAAATCCTTAACCCAAATGTACTAGGGTAAGGTTACAATATCATAATCCAAGTAGAATAGTGAAATACATAACCTAATTGTACTAGGTTAATGTATCTTTGTAAAAATCCAGCTTTGTGTCTGTAAGTCTCCAAAGTCTTCAGAAATGCTGTTTTAGTCCTGGACAGATTTTCCATGCAGTCCCCAAAGTATTCAGAAATGTTGTTTTAGCCCGGGACAGATTTTCCATGCAGCAGATTTGGTCCTTTTGGCGTCCAGCTCCTTTCTACTTCGTTTGTGAGCTTTCTTTTGCGTCAAGTAAGCCATAAAATGCTGTATTTTGCATCATTTATACATGAAACTTTCCTAATCATGTTTGTTAGCTCATTTACAGGAAAAGGGACTAAAAGTGCATGAAATAGATAATTAGTTCTCAAGACTAGGCTAAAATATGGGCAAAATATATTGATATAGGCGCGTAAATTCGCCTATCATCAACACCCCACACTTAAAGCTTTGTTCGTCCTCGAACAACATATCATGTCCTTCTAACATCAACTTAGGGTTTTTACAGCCGCAACACAAAACATTCTTCAAGACAAGCACAACAACTATTAACAAAGAGTAGCTTTCCGATTATAAGTAGAAACAATTTAACCTCAAGCATAGACTCGTGATGGTGATCAACTCGCATGCAAACGTTAAGGTACATAGAATCATATACAACTATCCAAAACTCATCAACCATGTGTGTCTCACAATATAGTACCCATAATCACTCACAAATATAGCATATTTTTCAAACATGGGTATCAAAGTGTCCTTACTCTCACTCTCACAAAGAATTCATATGTAGCAACTAATGACCATAAGCTTGCCCTTAATGTAGTACTCTACTAAATGTTGGAATGTTAAGATTAGGATCAAGTAGGTCTTTTGATGGTTGTAATGTAGGCTAAGGGACGGGTAGGATCAGCTATTTTGGCCAGAAATAGTGACTAGGTTCCTAAGCACTTTAATACATCACATTGTATCATTGACACTTTTTTTCTTTCAACCTTTCTTCTTTCCTTTTTATTCTACCACCCTTGTTCTCCTATTTTGTTTTTCATTTTTAAGCACAACTTACTTTTCAGCTTTCTTTTCCCTTTTTTTCTTTTCACAACATACCTTTTATGATAGCACTTTATTTTTCATAACACATTCAAGCACCTTTGCAATTTAAAGCATCATTCTTATCCAATTTCCTCTTTATGTTTGTCATATGACTTTTTCTCTTTAAAGCACTTAGGAATTTGGATCAAAATTGTGGTCTTGAAAGAAATGGATTAGGCTTACATACAGGGTTGTCAAAGAAATAGGCTAAAGGCTCAAAAGGGTTTTACGAGGATGATGTCAATGGGTAGGTAAAACTGAAGGTAAACAAATATAGGTTGCCAAAGAAATGCCTAAATCATATCCTGAACTTACACTCCTTATTTTCGCTTTGCATACATACCAGGCAAGTTCTAGCATCAGCCACAAGCATAGAATATACTTATTATCTCACACACACACGGCACATGGTCGACTTGATTGGAAGTAATATAGACTCTCGACCCAACAAGTGAAGGAATTAAATCACACAATATCACATAATGAGTCACAACTAGAGCCTAAACGTCTCAATAGTCACAATTGTAGCACATACTCTTGTTATAATCTCATGCTGCCTATCAAAATGATTTCATGCGAAGCTAGAAAAGATTTGACTCCTAAAAAAAACTTAAAAAAAAAACGCCAAACGAAAAAAACGAAAAAAAAAAATGGACTAAAATAAACAAAGTAAAACATAGGTGCAAACAAAGAAGTATAGCATGCGATACCGCCACCCCACACTTAGTCGGGACACTGTCCTTAGTGGAAAATAAATATGAGGAACCTGGTTGGTCGGACTTATCCTCTATGTCTGGGGTCATACCCCTTTGCATTGGAATCCTCATCAGAGTTGTCATACTCAGACGTTCCTCATAAGTATCCCACTTAATTCCAAGCGTGAGTTGAGGTATTTGCTGTGAGGAGGGTTCTCCTTGGTCCTTGCGACTTCTCTTTTTGCCCTTTAGGGAGGTGGTAGCCTTCTCCTTTCCTTGTCTCGCTTTAGGTGCCATTGTACCTAAGACTAGAAATAATGTTAGTTGCAGCACAATCTCACTTGATACAATCTATATGCAAGTACTAGGGGTACCACCCCACACTTAGTTTTGTTGCACAAATCAGCGAGGTGAACGTAGTCGATTTACTCAGATTTCGTCGACATACGTTTTAGGCTTGTATTCCAACAAGAAAATCAGCATTGTATCACTTATTTGCAGCCATTGGACTACTTTCATGGTAGATATAGCAACACTACGACATAGGGGTTACCACATGGAATCGTTATTCTTACAACAAGCACAACCTCCTAAGTCGATAGGCACTATAATCTTATCCCGATGGCCGGGATAGTCTAACATGTAAGCATCCAAACAAAACTCTTAAGAAATATTCATAGCCATATCAATTCAGAAAATATCATAACAATGCTATTGAAACCAAATTCAAGTCGGAAATAAGTCAAGAATTCCCTACGTATATGTTCACTCACATGATTATGCAACAACAATTCAAACACATGAACATCACCAACAATCTTATATGATTTAGCAATTTATAATAAGCATAGCAACGTAGTACTTACGATAAATAAATGAAGAATAAGAGAGTACTTACTTGCTTGAAGCTTGTGGAGACGGTGTTGTGAATTGGAAGAGCAAAAGAAGAAAATTTTGAGAAGATTTGGAAGGTTATGTGGCGCCTTTAGGGTGTTTTCTAATGTGGTTGTGTTGTAAAACTATGTCCCCTTTATATAGGAAGAGTATGGGTCGGGTTATGACCCATTTACAATCGGATTTGGGGACAAAATCACCACATATGCGGCGCATATCTCTTGGCATATCAATGAAATATGCGGCGCATTGTCCATGGCATAATGGGACATATGCGCCGCATAGTCTATGGCATTTCTAGACATATGCGCCACATAGTCTATGGCATTTGGTCTCAGTATCTCAAATGCCATAGCATAGGCGGCGCATAGTCAAAAGCATACCTAGGAATAGGCGGCGCATAGTGTATAGCACACTAGATTCCGAGTCCTTAGGCTATAGAATAGGTTGTGCATCGTTCGTGGCCTATTTTTACCAAGGCATAGCCTTCCTCGAAGCCTATTATGACGTGAGAAAGGCTCAATTCATAGCCTTATGCATCACCATTCCTAACTTACCGACTTTACCATACAATGCGACCAAATCGTCAATTGAAATCAATCTCCTCGTTGCATACTTCTTGCACCTATTTTTGCTCAAAACCAAATGAAAACGATTAGTACGATGGCTTGCCTCCCACCAAGTGCCTTAGTTTTGGTCGTGGCACGACTCTTATTTTTGGATTTTCATTTATCAAAAGCAAAAACAAGTACTAGAATGAAAGAAAGACAAAACGATAAAACAATAAAATGATAAAACGATGGGTTGCCTCCCATCTAGCGCCTTATTTATTGTCGTGGCTCGACGTAGTTACCTCGAGTACTCAGACTTCGTCGAGGTAAATGGTGGATCATTTTCTGAAAGGATTTAGACGACAATGAGGCTTACCTGTGGGCATGCGATCTTCTTCAAGATGGTTCATACGTTTCCCCGGAGAGTCTCCAATTATATCATCAATAGTCCAACCCATAGCTCTCTTGTATCTCTTCAGAGCAGAGATGAGAGCCTCTACGTGCTGTTCACTTAAATCATCTGCACTCTTCGGAAGTATATTTCTACTTTCCAAGAACACATACCTTAGATAATCGGGGAGCTCTTGTGATTCTAGCATTGGTGGCTCATTAATGAAAGTCTTTGCTGTTGGTGACGGTTGATTCTTGGGATCACAATCCGGTTGCTTAGGAGTATACGGCTCTATTTCTGTTAGAGCACCCATAAGTTCTTCATTATCCTCATGCTCAATTTTTAGTAGCGCAACAGATAATGGCTCAACAGTAGGCTGTTTCTCTATAGATAATGCTTTCATATCCTCATGATGAACATCAACTACAGATAACTCATTCATATCGCTGGGCTGCTTCATTGTTTTGCATATATCAAACCGTACCACTTCGTCATTAATTCGAAACAAAAGCTCATTATCTTTCATGTCAATAAGCACACTTCCAGTTGCAAGGAAGGGACGTCCCAAGATGATGGGAACTTCAGAATCCTCCTTACAATCCAGAATAACGAAGTCGGCAGGAAATATGAATGAAAAAACCTTCACCAACACATCATTCAAGATACCCACAGGTCGTTTTACCAACCTATCAGCCATCACGAGCCTCATATTGGTTGGTGTAGGGTCTCCCAACCCCAACTTTCTGTAGATAGATAGTGGCATCAAATTGATGCTAGCTCCTAGATCGCACAATGCCTTAGCAAAATCCAACGATCCAATTGTGCAAGGAATAGTGAAAGCTCCAGGATCTGCCTTCTTTTGAACTAGCGATCTTGTAGCGATTGCACTACAATGATGAACATTATCCGCCAAGTCATAACTTGCTGCCCGCTTCTTTGTCAAGAGATCCTTCATAAATTTTGCATACCCAGGCATTTGTTCAAGTGCCTCCACCAATGGAACATTAATGGTGAGCTGCTTTAACATATTTATGAATTTGCTGAACTTTGTGTCATCCGCCACCTTCTTCAATCTTTGGGGAAAAGGTGGTGGTGGGTATGGAAGTGTTCTCTCCACGGTTTTCTTCTCCTCTTGCTTCCGGTTTTCCACTTTTTCAGGCTGCACAGTGCTGGATGTGGCGTCCTTAACGTCAAGAGTAGTAGCTGGGGCATCTTCTCCTTTTGCATTGTCATCTATGTCCGCAACTTCGTCAATCACTTTCTTGCCTTTTGCTGAAGTTTCCAGCGCCTTACCACTTCTGGTAGTGATGGCCATGCATGACCCATCATTCCTTGGGTTTTGCACAGTATCGCTAGGTAAGGTGCCGGCTTTTCTTTGGTTGAGTGCTGCTGAAAGTTGACTGAATTGCTGCTCTAGTTGTTTTATTGCAATGGAATGTGAGTTAACCAACTGATTCATTGAAGACAAATCATTCTTCACCTCAGTTACGCCCATATTGGTTGCCTCCACTCCTTTCAGCAACTTGGCCATCATATCTTCCATAGACATCTTTTCAGAACCAGACGCCTCAGCCTCATAATTTCTAGGAGGAATATACACACCACTCCTGTCTGAATTATTCTTCCAACTACCATGATCACGGTCCTTGTATCCAGATTCATTATAATAGTTCCGACCTTGGTTTCCTTGGGCATTGCCTCGGAAACCCCCTTGATTGTTCAAGTAGTTGGCTTCTTCCTCAGAATCAGATTCCTCTCTTCTCTGTGGTCCAACGGCCTTAACTTTTTCGGTCTTCCCTGATAATAGATGCTTGGTAAGAAGATCCATTTGCGTCTTCATGTGAGCCATATCTTGATCGCGTTCCTCTTCTCTTCTCCTTTGTTCTGCAGTCATGCCAATAGATAAAGTGGGGCTTGCTACCTCAGAATCCCTGGTATGCCAAGCTCTACTTTGCTTTGTCATTCGGTCTAGCATATTGCTTGCCTGAACAAAGGTGAGGTCCATAAATGATCCTCCAGCCGCATTATCAACCACTGGCTTAGTCACTGAATTCAAGGCTCTGTATAATATCTCCATCAAGTGGACATTGGTCATATGATGGTTTGGGCATCGCATTAGCTTCGTCTTGAACCTCTCCCATGTTTCGTAGAGAGCTTCAGTTGGAAGCTGTCGAAAATTGATGATCTCATCTCTCAACTGTGCTCTTTTGGATGGTGGAAAGAATCTTTCTAGGAAAGCGTCTCTCAATTGCCTCCAATTTGTAATAGAATCAGGAGTCAGCCCATTCAACCACATAGTTTCCTCCCCAGACAGAGACAATGGAAATAGACATAATCGAATTGCATTCTGTCCAACGCCAGGATTGTCGAATGACTTGCATGTAGAAATAAAATTGATCAGATGCATATTCGGATCATCGCCTGCTAGTCCACCAAATAATCCCTTGAGTTGCAAAAGCTGAATCATGGTGCTAGTGATATTGAACTTTGCTCCAGGTGCCAAGGGTGGAAGAATAATAGCTCCTGTGGCACCAGCTTCGTCAAGATCATCATCATCATCATCGAACAACATTGGTACAGTTCGACGTTCAGGCCTATATCTTGCTTGATGATCTCTTCTTTGCATGGGTGCCGTCATTTCAACAGTATGTCGTGGGTTTAGTAGCTCTTCATCGCCCAGATCCTCATCTTCAGGATTTGTTGCTCGCCTACGGTTATCAATATTTTGTTGATGCACTTGAGCAGCCATCCTTTCAATTTCACGTTGTGCCTCCATTGATGCACTGAATAAACAAAAAAAACAACTAAAAGTAAAAGTACGAGAATCTTTGACCAAAGGGTCTAGTAATTATCACGAACTTGATTGACACTCGTATTCCCCGGCAACGATGCCAATTTTTGATAATGCTCAATCTACAGCTCTCGTAGGAGTGTAAAGCGGTCGTTAGCAAATATAAAACCCAACCTGGGTTGGGTGTCGATCCCACAGGGAATAGCTTGGCCAACAAGTAAGCAAAATTACTAAACTTTTGGTGCAAGTCTCGTAAAAGGGGGGATTGTACTATGTAACCAAAACAATAAAGTAAAAGCTGAAAATAGCAAAGTAAAAAGAGAGAGATTGTTACGTTGTTTGTAGACAATGAGAATTGAGGTGTTGGGGTTATGTCCACCTTCTGAGGTATACGTCTCTATTGGCTATGGGTGTGTAGAGTCTTGACATGCAATTGCTTATAGAGAATTGTAGTCGATGGTAAATCCAAGCGTCTCTCGACCTGAACAAGGACTATTTCACTTTAACTCTCTCGAGCTTAAAGCGTGTCTAACGGTACGAATTCTCCAAGAGGTTAGTCCAGTTACGGCACTAGCTTTTTAATAGGAAAGGGTGTCCTACTACCTTGACATTATCTCTTTTCCAGACAAATAAACTTTCTCTCGAACAAGTTAAATGTTAGACTGGCGTTATTCTATGCGTCTGCAGCCACAAGAATTTGTATTAAGATGAAGAGAATAATGATATAAGCAATATACGTGTCTCGAACTCAAAAACTCACAGCAATAGATAGTATCTCATTCGGCTTCCATAACCCCAACTAAGAGGTTTAGTTACCCATGAATGCGAAGGATATCACGTTTTGCATGGTGGATGGCGTGTAAAAGAGGTGTTTAGGCGTGTGGTTTTGGTGATTCCGTAGCAAGTAACGATTCTCTTGTTGTGGAATTTAAGAATAGAATTAATGGAAAGATTAGAAGTGTTTGTGGTGGAAGATGAGAGGGATGGAAGAAAATTAATTGTTGGAAGATGAATGTTTCTCTCCACTAAGGGAGGAATGTGTTGTGGAATGAATAAAAATCTCTAGCATGATAGGGTATTTATAATACTCCTATCCTACTCCTACTAAGCTAATGAAATAAATAACCAAATCCTAATAGACTAATGAAACCCTTAACCCAAATGTACTAGGGTAAGGTTACAATATCATAATCCAAGTAGAATAGTGAAATACATAACCTAATTGTACTAGGTTAATGTATCTTTGTAAAAATCCAGCTTTGTGTCTGTAAGTCCCCAAAGTCTTCAGAAATGCTGTTTTAGTCCTGGACAGATTTTCCATGCAGTCCCCAAAGTATTCAGAAATGCTGTTTTAGCCCGGGACAGATTTTCCATGCAACAGATTTGGTCCTTTAGGCGTCCAGCTCCTTTCTACTTCGTTTGTGAGCTTTCTTTTGTGTCAAGTAAGCCATAAAATGCTGTATTTTGCATCATTTATACCTGAAACTTTCCTAATCATGTTTGTTAGCTCATTTACAGGAAAAAGGACTAAAAGTGCATGAAATAGATAATTAGTTCTCAAGACTAGGCTAAAATATGGGCAAAATATATTGATATAGGCGCGTAAATTCGCCTATCATCAACACCCCACACTTAGAGCTTTGTTCGTCCTCGAACAACATATCATGTCCTTCTAACATCAACTTAGGGTTTTTACAGCCGCAACACAAAACATTCTTCAAGACAAGCACAACAACTATTAACAAAGAGTAGCTTTCCGATTATAAGTAGAAACAATTTAACCTCAAGCATAGACTCGTGATGGTGATCAACTCGCATGCAAACGTTAAGGTACATAGAATCATATACAACTATCCAAAACTCATCAACCATGTGTGTCTCACAATATAGTACCCATAATCACTCACAAATATAGCATATTTTTCAAACATGGGTATCAAAGTGTCCTTACTCTCACTCTCACAAAGAATTCATATGTAGCAACTAATGACCATAAGCTTGCCCTTAATGTAGTACTCTACTAAATGTCGGAATGTTAAGATTAGGATCAAGTAGGTCTTTTGATGGTTGTAATGTAGGCTAAGGGACGGGTAGGATCAGCTATTTTGGCCAGAAATAGTGACTAGGTTCCTAAGCACTTTAATACATCACATTGTATCATTGACACTTTTTTTCTTTCAACCTTTCTTCTTTCCTTTTTATTCTACCACCCTTGTTCTCCTATTTTGTTTTTCACTTTTAAGCACAACTTACTTTTCAGCTTTCTTTTCCCTTTTTTTCTTTTCACAACATACCTTTTATGATAGCACTTTATTTTTCATAACACATTCAAGCACCTTTGCAATTTAAAGCATCATTCTTATCCAATTTCCTCTTTATGTTTGTCATATGACTTTTTCTCTTTAAAGCACTTAGGAATTTGGATCAAAATTGTGGTCTTGAAAGAAATGGATTAGGCTTACATACAGGGTTGTCAAAGAAATAGGCTAAAGGCTCAAAAGGGTTTTACGAGGATGATGTCAATGGGTAGGTAAAACTGAAGGTAAACAAATATAGGTTGCCAAAGAAATGCCTAAATCATATCCTGAACTTACACTCCTTATTTTCGCTTTGCATACATACCAGGCAAGTTCTAGCATCAGCCACAAGCATAGAATATACTTATTATCTCACACACACACGGCACATGGTCGACTTGATTGGAAGTAATATAGACTCTCGACCCAACAAGTGAAGGAATTAAATCACACAATATCACATAATGAGTCACAACTAGAGCCTAAACGTCTCAATAGTCACAATTGTAGCACATACTCTTGTTATAATCTCATGCTGCCTATCAAAATGATTTCATGCGAAGCTAGAAAAGATTTGACTCCTAAAAAAAACTTAAAAAAAAAATGCCAAACGAAAAAAATGAAAAAAAAAATGGACTAAAATAAACAAAGTAAAACATAGGTGCAAACAAAGAAGTATAGCATGCGATACCGCCACCCCACACTTAGTCGGGACACTGTCCTTAGTGGAAAATAAATATGAGTAACCTGGTTGGTCGGACTTATCCTCTATGTCTGGGGTCATACCCCTTTGCATTGGAATCCTCATCAGAGTTGTCATCCTCAGACGTTCCTCATAAGTATCCCACTTAATTCCAAGCGTGAGTTGAGGTATTTGCTGTGAGGAGGGTTCTCCTTGGTCCTTGCGACTTCTCTTTTTGCCCTTTAGGGAGGTGGTAGCCTTCTCCTTTCCTTGTCTCGCTTTAGGTGCCATTGTACCTGAGACTAGAAATAATGTTAGTTGCAGCACAATCTCACTTGATAAAATCTATATGCAAGTACTAGGGGTACCACCCCACACTTAGTTTTGTTGCACAAATCAGCGAGGTGAACGTAGTCGATTTACTCAGATTTCGTCGACATACATTTTAGGCTTGTATTCCAACAAGAAAATCAGCATTGTATCACTTATTTGCAGCCATTGGACTACTTTCATGGTAGATATAGCAACGCTACGACATAGGGGTTACCACATGGAATCGTTATTCTTACAACAAGCACAACCTCCTAAGTCGATAGGCACTATAATCTTATCCCGATGGCCGGGATAGTCTAACATGTAAGCATCCAAACAAAACTCTTAAGCAATATTCATAGCCATATCAATTCAGCAAATATCATAACAATGCTATTGAAACCAAATTCAAGTCGGAAATAAGTCAAGAATTCCCTACGTATATGTTCACTCACATGATTATGCAACAACAATTCAAACACATGAACATCACCAACAATCTTATATGATTTAGCAATTTATAATAAGCATAGCAACGTAGTACTTACGATAAATAAATGAAGAATAAGAGAGTACTTACTTGCTTGAATCTTGTGGAGACGGTGTTGTGAATTGGAAGAGCAAAAGAAGAAAATTTTGAGAAGATTTGGAAGGTTATGTGGTGCCTTTAGGGTGTTTTCTAATGTGGTTGTGTTGTAAAACTATGTCCCCTTTATATAGGAAGAGTATGGGTCGGGTTATGACCCATTTACAATCGGATTTGGGGACAAAATCACCACATATGCGGCGCATATCTCTTGGCATATCAATGACATATGCGGCGCATTGTCCATGGCATAATGGGACATATGCGCCGCATAGTCTATGGCATTTCTAGACATATGCGCCGCATAGTCTATGGCATTTGGTCTCAGTATCTCAAATGCCATAGCATAGGCGGCGCATAGTCAAAAGCATACCTAGGAATAGGCGGCGCATAGTATATAGCACACTAGATTCCGAGTCCTTAGGCGATAGAATAGGTTGTGCATCGTTCGTGGCCTATTTTTACCAAGGCCTAGCCTTCCTCGAAGCCTATTATGACGTGAGAAAGGCTCAATTCATAGCCTTATGCATCACCATTCCTAACTTACCGACTTTACCATACAATGCGACCAAATCGTCAATTGAAATCAATCTCCTCGTTGCATACTTCTTGCACCTATTTTTGCTCAAAACCAAATGAAAACGATTAGTACGATGGGTTGCCTCCCACCAAGCGCCTTAGTTTTGGTCGTGGCACGACTCTTATTTTTGGATTTTCATTTATCAAAAGCAAAAACAAGTACTAGAATGAAAGAAAGACAAAACGATAAAATAATAAAATGATAAAACGATGGGTTGCCTCCCATCTAGCGCCTTATTTATTGTCGTGGCTCGACGTAGTTACCTCGAGTACTCAGACTTCGTCGAGGTAAATGGTGGATCGTTTTCTGAAAGGATTTAGACGACAATGAGGCTTACCTGTGGGCATGCGATCTTCTTCAAGATGGTTCATACGTTTCCCCGGAGAGTCTCCAATTATATCATCAATAGTCCAACCCATAGCTCTCTTGTATCTCTTCAGAGCAGAGATGAGAGCCTCTACGTGCTGTTCACTTAAATCATCTGCACTCTCCGGAAGTATATTTCTACTTTCCAAGAACACATACCTTAGATAATCGGGGAGCTCTTGTGATTCTAGCATTGGTGGCTCATTAATGAAAGTCTTCGCTGTTGGTGACGGTTGATTCTTGGGATCACAATCCGGTTTCTTAGGAGTATACGGCTCTATTTCTGTTAGAGCACCCATAAGTTCTTCATTATCCTCATGCTCAATTTTTAGTGGCGCAACAGATAATGGCTCAACAGTAGGCTGTTTCTCTATAGATAATGCTTTCATATCCTCATGATGAACATCAGCTACAGATAACTCATTCATATCGCTGGGCTGCTTCATTGTTTTGCATATATCAAACCGTACCACTTCGTCATTAATTCGAAACAAAAGCTCATTATCTTTCATGTCAATAAGCACACTTCCAGTTGCAAGGAAGGGACGTCCCAAGATGATGGGAACTTCAGAATCCTCCTTACAATCCAGAATAACGAAGTCGGCAGGAAATATGAATGAAGAAACCTTCACCAACACATCATTCAAGATACCCACAGGTCGTTTTACCGACCTATCAGCCATCACGAGCCTCATATTGGTTGGTGTAGGGTCTCCCAACCCCAACTTTCTGTAGATAGATAGTGGCATCAAATTGATGCTAGCTCCTAGATCGCACAATGCCTTAGCAAAATCCAACGATCCAATTGTGCAAGGAATAGTGAAAGCTCCAGGATCTGCCTTCTTTTGAACTAGCGATCTTGTAGCGATTGCACTACAATGATGAACATTATCCGCCAAGTCATAACTTGCTGCCCGCTTCTTTGTCAAGAGATCCTTCATAAATTTTGCATACCCAGGCATTTGTTCAAGTGCCTCCACCAATGGAACATTAATGGTGAGCTGCTTTAACATATTTATGAATTTGCTAAACTTTTTGTCATCCGCCACCTTCTTCAATCTTTGGGGAAAAGGTGGTGGTGGGTATGGAAGTGTTCTCTCCACGGTTTTCTTCTCCTCTTGCTTCCATTTTTCCACTTTTTCAGGCTGCACAGTGCTGGATGTGGCGTCCTTAATGTCAAGAGTAGTAGCTGGGGCATCTTCTCTTTTTGCGTTGTCATCTATGTCCGCAACTTCGTCAATCACTTTCTTGCCTTTTGCTGAAGTTTCCAGCGCCTTACCACTTCTGGTAGTGATGGCCATGCATGACCCATCATTCCTTGGGTTTTGCATAGTATCGCTAGGTAAGGTGCCGGCTTTTCTTTGGTTGAGTGCTGCTGAAAGTTGACTGAATTGCTGCTCTAGTTGTTTTATTGCAATGAAATGTGAGTTAACCAACTGATTCATTGAAGACAAATCATTCTTCACCTCAGTTACGCCCATATTAGTTGCCTCTACTCCTTTCAGCAACTTGGCCATCATATCTTCCATAGACATCTTTTCAGAACCAGACGCCTCAGCCTCATAATTTCTAGGAGGAATATACACACCACTCCTGTCTGAATTATTCTTCCAACTACCATGATCACGGTCCTTGTATCCAGATTCATTATAATAGTTCCGACCTTGGTTTCCTTGGGCATTGCCTCGGAAACCCCCTTGATTGTTCAAGTAGTTGGCTTCTTCCTCAGAATCAGATTCCTCTCTTCTCTGTGGTCCAACGGCCTTAACTTTTTCGGTCTTCCCTGATAATAGATGCTTGGTAAGAAGATCCATTTGCGTCTTCATGTGAGCCATATCTTGATCGCGTTCCTCTTCTCTTCTCCTTTGTTCTGCAGTCATGCCAATAGATAAAGTGGGGCTTGCTACCTCAGAATCCCTGGTATGCCAAGCTCTACTTTGCTTTGTCATTCGGTCTAGCATATTGCTTGCCTGAACAAAGGTGAGGTCCATAAATGATCCTCCAGCCGCATTATCAACCACTGGCTTAGTCACTGAATTCAAGGCTCTGTATAATATCTCCATCAAGTGGACATTGGTCATATGATGGTTTGGGCATCGCATTAGCTTCGTCTTGAACCTCTCCCATGTTTCGTAGAGAGCTTCAGTTGGAAGCTGTCAAAAATTGATGATCTCATCTCTCAATTGTGCTCTTTTGGATGGTGGAAAGAATCTTTCTAGGAAAGCGTCTCTCAATTGCCTCCAATTTGTAATAGAATCAGGAGTCAGCCCATTCAACCACATAGTTTCCTCCCCAGACAGAGACAATGGAAATAGACGTAATCGAATTGCATTCTGTCCAATGCCAGGATTGTCGAATGACTTGCATGTAGAAATAAAATTGATCAGATGCATATTCGGATCATCGCCTGCTAGTCCACCAAATAATCCCTTGAGTTGCAAAAGCTGAATCATGGTGCTAGTGATATTGAACTTTGCTCCAGGTGCCAAGGGTGGAAGAATAATAGCTCCTGTGGCACCAGCTTCGTCAAGATCATCATCATCATCATCGAACAGCATTGGTACAGTTCGACATTCAGGCCTATATCTTGCTTGATGATCTCTTCTTTGCATGGGTGCCGTCATTTCAACAGTATGTCGTGGGTTTAGTAGCTCTTCATCGCCCAGATCCTCATCTTCAGGATTTGTTGCTCGCCTACGGTATCAATATTTTGTTGATGCACTTGAGCAACCATCCTTTCAATTTCACGTTGTGCCTCCATTGATGCACTGAATAAACAAAAAAAACAAGTAAAAGTAAAAGTACGAGAATCTTTGACCAAAGGGTCTAGTAATTATCACGAACTTGATTGACACTCGTATTCCCCAGAAACGGCGCCAATTTTTGATAACGCTCAATCTACAGCTCTCGTAGGAGTGTAAAGCGGTCGTTAGCAAATATAGAACCCAACCTGGGTTGGGTGTCGATCCCACAGGGAATAGCTTGGCCAACAAGTAAGCAAAATTACTAAACTTTTGGTGCAAGTCTCGTAAAAGGGGGGATTGTACTATGTAACCAAAACAATGAAGTAAAAGCTGAAAATAGCAAAGTAAAAAGAGAGAGATTGTTACGTTGTTTGTAGACAATGAGAATTGAGGTGTTGGGGTTATGTCCACCTTCTGAGGTATACGTCTCTATTGGCTATGGGTGTGTAGAGTCTTGACATGCAATTGCTTATAGAGAATTGTAGTCGATGGTAAATCCAAGCGTCTCTCGACCTGAACAAGGACTATTTCACTTTAACTCTCTCGAGCTTAAAGCGTGTCTAACGGTACGAATTCTCCAAGAGGTTAGTCCAGTTACGACACTAGCTTTTTAATAGGAAAGGGTGTCCTACTACCTTGACATTATCTCTTTTCCAGACAAATAACCTTTCTCTCGAACAAGTTAAATGTTAGACTGGCGTTATTCTATGCGTCTGCAGCCACAAGAATTTGTATTAAGATGAAGAGAATAATGATATAAGCAATATACGTGTCTCGAACTCAAAAACTCACAGCAATAGATAGTATCTCATTCGGCTTCCATAACCCCAACTAAGAGGTTTAGTTACCCATGAATGCGAAGGATATCACGTTTTGCATGGTGGATGGCGTGTGAAAGAGGTGTTTAGGCGTGTGGTTTTGGTGATTCCGTAGCAAGTAACGATTCTCTTGTTGTGGAATTTAAGAATAGAATTAAAGGAAAGATTAGAAGTGTTTGTGGTGGAAGATGAGAGGGATGGAAGAAAATTAATTGTTGGAAGATGAATGTTTCTCTCCACTAAGGGAGGAATGTGTTGTGGAATGAATAAAAATCTCTAGCATGATAGGGTATTTATAATACTCCTATCCTACTCCTACTAAGCTAATGAAATAAATAACCAAATCCTAATAGACTAATGAAATCCTTAACCCAAATGTACTAGGGTAAGGTTACAATATCATAATCCAAGTAGAATAGTGAAATACATAACCTAATTGTACTAGGTTAATGTATCTTTGTAAAAATCCAGCTTTGTGTCTGTAAGTCCCCAAAGTCTTCAGAAATGCTGTTTTAGTCCTGGACAGATTTTCCATGCAGTCCCCAAAGTATTCAGAAATGCTGTTTTAGCCCGGGACAGATTTTCCATGCAGCAGATTTGGTCCTTTAGGTGTCCAGCTCCTTTCTACTTCGTTTGTGAGCTTTCTTTTGCGTCAAGTAAGCCATAAAATGCTGTATTTTGCATCATTTATACCTGAAACTTTCCTAATCATGTTTGTTAGCTCATTTACAGGAAAAAGGACTAAAAGTGCATGAAATAGATAATTAGTTCTCAAGACTAGGCTAAAATATGGGCAAAATATATTGATATAGGCGCGTAAATTCGCCTATCATCAACACCCCACACTTAGAGCTTTGTTCGTCCTCGAACAACATATCATGTCCTTCTAACATCAACTTAGGGTTTTTACAGCCGCAACACAAAACATTCTTCAAGACAAGCACAACAACTATTAACAAAGAGTAGCTTTCCGATTATAAGTAGAAACAATTTAACCTCAAGCATAGACTCGTGATGGTGATCAACTCGCATGCAAACGTTAAGGTACATAGAATCATATACAACTATCCAAAACTCATCAACCATGTGTGTCTCACAATATAGTACCCATAATCACTCACAAATATAGCATATTTTTCAAACATGGGTATCAAAGTGTCCTTACTCTCACTCTCACAAAGAATTCATATGTAGCAACTAATGACCATAAGCTTGCCCTTAATGTAGTACTCTACTAAATGTTGGAATGTTAAGATTAGGATCAAGTAGGTCTTTTGATGGTTGTAATGTAGGCTAAGGGACGGGTAGGATCAGCTATTTTGGCCAGAAATAGTGACTAGGTTCCTAAGCACTTTAATACATCACATTGTATCATTGACACTTTTTTTCTTTCAACCTTTCTTCTTTCCTTTTTATTCTACCACCCTTGTTCTCCTCTTTTGTTTTTCATTTTTAAGCACAACTTACTTTTCAGCTTTCTTTTCCCTTTTTTTCTTTTCACAACATACCTTTTATGATAGCACTTTATTTTTCATAACACATTCAAGCACCTTTGCAATTTAAAGCATCATTCTTATCCAATTTCCTCTTTATGTTTGTCATATGACTTTTTCTCTTTAAAGCACTTAGGAATTTGGATCAAAATTGTGGTCTTGAAAGAAATGGATTAGGCTTACATACAGGGTTGTCAAAGAAATAGGCTAAAGGCTCAAAAGGGTTTTACGAGGATGATGTCAATGGGTAGGTAAAACTGAAGGTAAACAAATATAGGTTGCCAAAGAAATGCCTAAATCATATCCTGAACTTACACTCCTTATTTTCGCTTTGCATACATACCAGGCAAGTTCTAGCATCAGCCACAAGCATAGAATATACTTATTATCTCACACACACACGGCACATGGTCGACTTGATTGGAAGTAATATAGACTCTCGACCCAACAAGTGAAGGAATTAAATCACACAATATCACATAATGAGTCAAACGCAAAAAATGAAAAAAAAAATGGACTAAAATAAACAAAGTAAAACATAGGTGCAAACAAAGAAGTATAGCATGCGATACCGCCACCCCACACTTAGTCGGGACACTGTCCTTAGTGGAAAATAAATATGAGGAACCTGGTTGGTCGGACTTATCCTCTATGTCTGGGGTCATGCCCCTTTGCATTGGAATCCTCATCAGAGTTGTCATCCTCAGACGTTCCTCATAAGTATCCCACTTAATTCCAAGCGTGCGTTGAGGTATTTGCTGTGAGGAGGGTTCTCCTTGGTCCTTGCGACTTCTCTTTTTGCCCTTTAGGGAGGTGGTAGCCTTCTCCTTTCCTTGTCTCGCTTTAGGTGCCATTGTACCTGAGACTAGAAATAATGTTAGTTGCAGCACAATCTCACTTGATACAATCTATATGCAAGTACTAGGGGTACCACCCCACACTTAGTTTTGTTGCACAAATCAGCGAGGTGAACGTAGTCGATTTACTCAGATTTCGTTGACATACGTTTTAGGCTTGTATTCCAACAAGAAAATCAGCATTGTATCACTTATTTGCAGCCATTGGACTACTTTCATGGTAGATATAGCAACACTACGACATAGGGGTTACCACATGGAATCGTTATTCTTACAACAAGCACAACCTCCTAAGTCGATAGGCACTATAATCTTATCCCGATGGCCGGGATAGTCTAACATGTAAGCATCCAAACAAAACTCTTAAGCAATATTCATAGCCATATCAATTCAGCAAATATCATAACAATGCTATTGAAACCAAATTCAAGTCGGAAATAAGTCAAGAATTCCCTACGTATATGTTCACTCACATGATTATGCAACAACAATTCAAACACATGAACATCACCAACAATCTTATATGATTTAGCAATTTATAATAAGCATAGCAACGTAGTACTTATGATAAATAAATGAAGAATAAGAGAGTACTTACTTGCTTGAAGCTTGTGGAGACGGTGTTGTGAATTGGAAGAGCAAAAGAAGAAAATTTTGAGAAGATTTGGAAGGTTATGTGGCGCCTTTAGGGTGTTTTCTAATGTGGTTGTGTTGTAAAACTATGTCTCCTTTATATAGGAAGAGTATGGGTCGGGTTATGACCCATTTACAATCGGATTTGGGGACAAAATCACCACATATGCGACGCATATCTCTTGGCATATCAATGACATATGCGGCGCATTGTCCATGGCATAATGGGACATATGCGCCGCATAGTCTATGGCATTTCTAGACATATGCGCCGCATAGTCTATGGCATTTGGTCTCAGTATCTCAAATGCCATAGCATAGGCGGCGCATAGTCAAAAGCATACCTAGGAATAGGCGGCGCATAGTGTGTAGCACACTAGATTCCGAGTCCTTAGGTTATAGAATAGGTTGTGCATCGTTCGTGGCCTATTTTTACCAAGGCCTAGCCTTCCTCGAAGCCTATTATGACGTGAGAAAGGCTCAATTCATAGCCTTATGCATCACCATTCCTAACTTACCGACTTTACCATACAATGCGACCAAATCGTCAATTGAAATCAATCTCCTCGTTGCATACTTCTTGCACCTATTTTTGCTCAAAACCAAATGAAAACGATTAGTACGATGGGTTGCCTCCCACCAAGCGCCTTAGTTTTGGTGGTGGCACGACTCTTATTTTTGGATTTTCATTTATCAAAAGCAAAAACAAGTACTAGAATGAAAGAAAGACAAAACGATAAAACAATAAAATGATAAAACGATGGGTTGCCTCCTATCTAGCGCCTTATTTATTGTCGTGGCTCGACGTAGTTACCTCGAGTACTCAGACTTCGTCGAGGTAAATGGTGGATCGTTTTCTGAAAGGATTTAGACGACAATGAGGCTTACCTGTGGGCATGCGATCTTCTTCAAGATGGTTCATACGTTTCCCCGGAGAGTCTCCAATTATATCATCAATAGTCCAACCCATAGCTCTCTTGTATCTCTTCAGAGCAGAGATGAGAGCCTCTACGTGCTGTTCACTTAAATCATCTGCACTCTCCGGAAGTATATTTCTACTTTCCAAGAACACATACCTTAGATAATCGGGGAGCTCTTGTGATTCTAGCATTGGTGGCTCATTAATGAAAGTTTTCGCTGTTGGTGACGGTTGATTCTTGGGATCACAATCCGGTTGCTTAGGAGTATACGGCTCTATTTCTGTTAGAGCACCCATAAGTTCTTCATTATCCTCATGCTCAATTTTTAGTAGCGCAACAGATAATGGCTCAACAGTAGGCTGTTTCTCTATAGATAATGCTTTCATATCCTCATGATGAACATCAGCTACAGATAACTCATTCATATCGCTGGGCTGCTTCATTGTTTTGCATATATCAAACCGTACCACTTCGTCATTAATTCGAAACAAAAGCTCATTATCTTTCATGTCAATAAGCACACTTCCAGTTGCAAGGAAGGGACGTCCCAAGATGATGGGAACTTCAGAATCCTCCTTACAATCCAGAATAACGAAGTCGGCAGGAAATATGAATGAAGAAACCTTCACCAACACATCATTCAAGATACCCACAGGTCGTTTTACCCACCTATCAGCCATCACGAGCCTCATATTGGTTGGTGTAGGGTCTCCCAACCCCAACTTTCTGTAGATAGATAGTGGCATCAAATTGATGCTAGCTCCTAGATCGCACAATGCCTTAGCAAAATCCAACGATCCAATTGTGCAAGGAATAGTGAAAGCTCCAGGATCTGCCTTCTTTTGAACTAGCGATCTTGTAGCGATTGCACTACAATGATGAACATTATCCGCCAAGTCATAACTTGCTGCCCGCTTCTTTGTCAAGAGATCCTTCATAAATTTTGCATACCCAGGCATTTGTTCAAGTGCCTCCACCAATGGAACACTAATGGTGAGCTGCTTTAACATATTTATGAATTTGCTAAACTTTGTGTCATCCGCCACCTTCTTCAATCTTTGGGGAAAAGGTGGTGGTGGGTAAGGAAGTGTTCTCTCCACGGTTTTCTTCTCCTCTTGCTTCCGGTTTTCCACTTTTTCAGGCTGCACAGTGCTGGATGTGGCATCCTTAACGTCAAGAGTAGTAGCTGGGGCATCTTCTCCTTTTGCATTGTCATCTATGTCCGCAACTTCGTCAATCACTTTCTTGCCTTTTGCTGAAGTTTCCAGCGCCTTACCACTTCTGGTAGTGATGGCCATGCATGACCCATCATTCCTTGGGTTTTGCACAGTATCGCTAGGTAAGGTGCCGGCTTTTCTTTGGTTGAGTGCTGCTGAAAGTTGACTGAATTGCTGCTCTAGTTGTTTTATTGCAATGGAATGTGAGTTAACCAACTGATTCATTGAAGACAAATCATTCTTCACCTCAGTTACTCCCATATTGGTTGCCTCCACTCCTTTCATCAGCTTGGCCATCATATCTTCCATAGACATCTTTTCAGAACCAGACGCCTCAGCCTCATAATTTCTAGGAGGAATATACACACCACTCCTGTCTGAATTATTCTTCCAACTACCATGATCACGGTCCTTGTATCCAGATTCATTATAATAGTTCCGACCTTGGTTTCCTTGGGCATTGCCTCGGAAACCCCCTTGATTGTTCAAGTAGTTGGCTTCTTCCTCAGAATCAGATTCCTCTCTTCTCTGTGGTCCAACGGCCTTAACTTTTTCGGTCTTCCCTGATAATAGATGCTTAGTAAGAAGATCCATTTGCGTCTTCATGTGAGCCATATCTTGATCGCGTTCCTCTTCTCTTCTCCTTTGTTCTGCAGTCATGCCAATAGATAAAGTGGGGCTTGCTACCTCAGAATCCCTGGTATGCCAAGCTCTACTTTGCTTTGTCATTCGGTCTAGCATATTGCTTGCCTGAACAAAGGTGAGGTCCATAAATGATCCTCCAGCCGCATTATCAACCACTGGCTTAGTCACTGAATTCAAGGCTCTGTATAATATCTCCATCAAGTGGACATTGGTCATATGATGGTTTGGGCATCGCATTAGCTTCATCTTGAACCTCTCCCATGTTTCCTAGAGAGCTTCAGTTGGAAGCTGTCGAAAATTGGTGATCTCATCTCTCAACTGTGCTCTTTTGGATGGTGGAAAGAATCTTTCTAGGAAAGCGTCTCTCAATTGCCTCCAATTTGTAATAGAATCAGGAGTCAGCCCATTCAACCACATAGTTTCCTCCCCAGACAGAGACAATGGAAATAGACGTAATCGAATTGCATTCTGTCCAACGCCAGGATTGTCGAATGACTTGCATGTAGAAATAAAATTGATCAGATGCATATTCGGATCATCACCTGCTAGTCCACCAAATAATCCCTTGAGTTGCAAAAGCTGAATCATGGTGCTAGTGATATTGAACTTTGCTCCAGGTGCCAAGGGTGGAAGAATAATAGCTCCTGTGGCACCAGCTTCGTCAAGATCATCATCATCATCATCGAACAGCATTGGTACAGTTCGACGTTCAGGCCTATATCTTGCTTGATGATCTCTTCTTTGCATGGGTGCCGTCATTTCAACAGTATGTCATGGGTTTAGTAGCTCTTCATCGCCCAGATCCTCATCTTCAGGATTTGTTGCTCGCCTACGGTATCAATATTTTGTTGATGCACTTGAGCAACCATCCTTTCAATTTCACGTTGTGCCTCCATTGATGCACTGAATAAACAAAAAAAACAAGTAAAAGTAAAAGTACGAGAATCTTTGACCAATGGGTCTAGTAATTATCACGAACTTGATTGACACTCGTATTCCCCAGAAACGGCGCCAATTTTTGATAACGCTCAATCTACAGCTCTCGTAGAAGTGTAAAGCGGTCGTTAGCAAATATAGAACCCAACCTGGGTTGGGTGTCGATCCCACAGGGAATAGCTTGGCCAACAAGTAAGCAAAATTACTAAACTTTTGGTGCAAGTCTCGTAAAAGGGGGGATTGTACTATGTAACCAAAACAATAAAGTAAAAGCTGAAAATAGCAAAGTAAAAAGAGAGAGATTGTTACGTTGTTTGTAGACAATGAGAATTGAGGTGTTGGGGTTATGTCCACCTTCTGAGGTATACGTCTCTATTGGCTATGGGTGTGTAGAGTCTTGACATGCAATTGCTTATAGAGAATTGTAGTCGATGGTAAATCCAAGCGTCTCTCGACCTGAACAAGGACTATTTCACTTTAACTCTCTCGAGCTTAAAGCGTGTCTAACGGTACGAATTCTCCAAGAGGTTAGTCCAGTTACGGCACTAGCTTTTTAATAGGAAAGGGTGTCCTACTACCTTGACATTATCTCTTTTCCAGACAAATAACCTTTCTCTCGAACAAGTTAAATGTTAGACTAGCGTTATTCTATGCGTCTGCAGCCACAAGAATTTTTATTAAGATGAAGAGAATAATGATATAAGCAATATACGTGTCTCGAACTCAAAAACTCACAGCAATAGATAGTATCTCATTCGGCTTCCATAACCCCAACTAAGAGGTTTAGTTACCCATGAATGCGAAGGATATCACGTTTTGCATGGTGGATGGCGTGTGAAAGAGGTGTTTAGGCGTGTGGTTTTGGTGATTCCGTAGCAAGTAACGATTCTCTTGTTGTGGAATTTAAGAATAGAATTAATGGAAAGATTAGAAGTGTTTGTGGTGGAAGATGAGAGGGATGGAAGAAAATTAATTGTTGGAAGATGAATGTTTCTCTCCACTAAGGGAGGAATGTGTTGTGGAATGAATAAAAATCTCTAGCATGATAGGGTATTTATAATACTCCTATCCTACTCCTACTAAACTAATGAAATAAATAACCAAATCCTAATAGACTAATGAAATCCTTAACCCAAATGTACTAGGGTAAGGTTACAATATCATAATCCAAGTAGAATAGTGAAATACATAACCTAATTGTACTAGGTTAATGTATCTTTGTAAAAATCCAGCTTTGTGTCTGTAAGTCCCCAAAGTCTTCAGAAATGCTGTTTTAGTCCTGGACAAATTTTCCATGCAGTCCCCAAAGTATTTAGAAATGCTGTTTTAGCCCGGGACAGATTTTCCATGCAGCAGATTTGGTCCTTTAGGCGTCCAGCTCCTTTCTACTTCGTTTGTGAGCTTTCTTTTGCGTCAAGTAAGCCATAAAATGCTGTATTTTGCATCATTTATACCTGAAACTTTCCTAATCATGTTTGTTAGCTCATTTACAGGAAAAAGGACTAAAAGTGCATGAAATAGATAATTAGTTCTCAAGACTAGGCTAAAATATGGGCAAAATATATTGATATAGGCGCGTAAATTCGCCTATCATCATTATGTGATATCAGAATGAAATTTTCAGTAACCCAAAAATCATAGGTCATTACATTGTCAGAGGGATTATGTATTTCTTGGGATGAAGTTTCATCAGGAAGGTAAGTGGAGAAAATTTGGCTTTGAATGGTTAGAATAGCTGAGTTAGGCAGGGTTCATGGAGTTGATGCAAAGATAAGTTTGATTTCAATTTTGTATAAGACAAATTTTCTGACAAAGAGAGAGAAGATATGACCTTTTCTAATAGAACAAACATGCATATTTATGATACTAACCTGAGAGATGGGACTAAGTCCCTCTCTTTGTTTGAGTGAATTCTCAAGTTTGTGCATACTTTATCTGTTTTCTTCCAAAGTTGTTTTCATGGGTGTATACCTGCAAAGGTATGGTACTGAGTTAGACTAACAAATATATACTTTATCAAGGATACCTGTCTCCTAATCATAGCTAATTTTTGTGGATAAACACTTCTTCATATGGTAGGTCAAGTCATTTTGATCAGACCTACCTTCAATCTGTTCTTCACAAATTGCTCCTTGTGAAGTTCCTTAGTAAAGATATTTCGATTTGATCCTCAGACTTGCAAAGCTTTATATAGATAGCCCCTTTCTCAACATTGTCTCTTAGGAAGTGATGTCTCACATCAATATGATTAGTCCTCTTGTGTTACAGTGGATTCTTGGCCATGTTTAAAGTACTTGTGTTTTCACACATTAGAGGAATAATGTTTGAGACAATAGAAAATTCTTTCAATTGTTGCTTGATCCAAAGAAATTGAACACAAGAAGAAGCTGCAATAACATAGTCAACTTCAACAATAGATAGAGCAATTGAGTTTTGCTTCTTAGATACCCAGGAAATTAAGGATTAGCCAAGAAAATATGCCATTTTTAAGGTGGTTTTTCTATCTACCAAATATCCAACATAGTCAGCATCAACATAGCCCACCAAGTCAAAATCATCTCCTGATGGATAGTATAGGACTAGGTCCCCTGTCCCTTTTAGATACCTAAGAATTCTTTTTGCAGCTTTCAAATAAGACTCTTCTAGGCAGGCTTGAAATCTGGCACACATTCCTACACTAATACAATGTCTGGCCTACTTGTAATGAGGTACAACAAGGATACAATAATCCATCTATACATAGTCTCATTTATTGAAGGACCTAGTTCATTATTATCCATTGTTGAGTTAGTTCTAATTAGAGCATCAATTGGCTGGGCATCTCCCATGTTATATGTCTTCAGTAACTCCTTGATGTATTTCGCTTGACAAATCATTGTCCCTTGAGAAGTTTGTTTAATCTGTAGGCCTAGGAAAAAACTCAACTCACCTATCATACTCATTCAAATGCACTCCACATTAGCTTTGTAAACTCTTCATATAGGGATTCAGAAGTAGATCCAAAGATTATGTCATCAATATATGTACGAACAATCAATAGGCTTCTATCTTTGGTATTTAAGAATAGAGTATTATTTATTTTTCCTCTTTTAAATCCATTTTCCAGGAGAAACTTTGAGAGTCTCTTATACCAAGCCTTTCTTGCTTTCTTCAAACCATAAAGAGCTTTGTCCAATTTAAGTACATGATGAGGAAAGTCTATATATTCAAAACTTGGATGTTGTTTGACATAGACTTCTTCCTTAATTTTTCCATTGAGAAACTTCTGACATCCATTTAAAATAGTTTGAATCCCATATATGCAACAAATACAATAAGAATTCTGATTGCCTCTATTCTTGTTATAGGGGAAAAAGTCTCATCATAGTCAATCCCTTCTTCCTGGTTATTACCTTAAACAACCAGCCTTGATTTGTTTCTGTTGATAGTTCCACTTTTATCTTGCTTATTTCTGTACACCCATTTGGTTCAAATAATTGTTCTATCAATAGTCCAAGGGACCAGATGCCAGACTTTTCTTCTTTCAAATTGCTGAAGTTCTTGCATTGCATTAATCCCATCAATATCTTTCAGGGATTTTTTCACATTCTTGGGCACAATTTAGGATAAAAAGGATGAAAATTCGATATCATTTCTGGCCTAAGCTCTTGTTTGGACTCCTATTTCCAAGGGTAGTCAGATTCTCAAGGGAATGAGAGGATTTGTACCTCCAGTTTTGCCTTATGAAATTGATTCCACTGGGACTAGGTCCTAGAAAATCTTGTCTAGTCCCTTCTTATTCTTCTTCTTATGAAGCTGGGATCTATGCTTGATTTTCTAGATCACCATTATTTTCATCATTCTCATCTCCATAATTTATCCCTTGGTCATTATCTTCAGTAATATCATCCCTTTGAGTAGGAATGAGTTCTTCAACTTCTGAATCTTCACCATCACCTAGTTTTATTTGATTTGTAGACTCATCAAATATCACATGAACACTTTCTTCAACACACAGAGTTCTTTTATTGAATACTCTGTAAGCCTTGCTTATTGAGGAATATCCTACAAATATTGCTTCATCACTTTTAGAGTCAAACTTTCCCAACTATCTCTTGTTATTGTTCAGCATAAAGAACTTGGACCCAAATGGTCTGAAGTAGTCTAGCTTAGGCTTTCTATTGAACACCATATCGTATGGAGTCTTATTTTGGAGTGACCTAATTAAGAACCTATTAGTCACATAACAAATAATATTTAAATCTTCAGCCCAAAAACTCTTTGGAAGACCACTATTAATCAGCATAGTCCTAGGAATATCTATGAGTGTTCTATTGTTCATTTCAACAACTCCATTTTTCTGAGAGTTCTAGGAGTAGAAAAGTTGTGACTTATTCCATGCTTAACACAAATTTTAGAAACTCAAGAATTCTCAAATTCAGTTCCATGATCAGAACCGAATTCAACAATTTTTCAATTTAGATTTATTTGAATTTTCTTGGTAAAAGCCAGAAGAAAATTATATGTTTCATCCTTGGTTCTTATAAATATTGTTCGGGTGAACCTGGAGTTGTCATCTACAATAACATGCACATATTTCTTCCCTCCTCAAATTTGGACTTTAATAGGTCCACATAAATCCATGTGCAACATTTCTAGGGGTATGGAAATACTCACCTATTTCTTTAATTTGAAGGAGGATCTGGTCCTTTTACCTTAGACACAAGCATCATAAACTTTGTCATCTGGAAATTTTAGTTTTGGCAAGACATGGACCAGGTCCCTTGAAATCAACTTGCTTAATAAGGAGGAGCTTACATGTCCTAGTCTTTTGTTCCATACATTATCATTTTCACTTTGAACACTGAAACAATTTAATTCCCCATCAGCCACAGACTTTAGATAAGCTACATACATGGTTTTGATCCTTTCGGCTTGGAGAATAATTCTTCCAGATTTATGCTTGATACAGTGCATCCATCAGATGAGAATTTTACCTGATTTCCTTTGTCAAAAATTTAAGGTACATTTAGAAGACTATACTTAAGGCCATTTACATTATACACATCTTCAATTACATGATGAGGTGATTTTCCAATCTTTCCAATCCCTTGAATGTACCCTTTTTTACCATTTCCAAAAAACACATCTCCCCCTTAAAGTGTCTTGAGGGAGAGAAAACAATCAGTCTTTCCGGTCATGTGTCTTGAACAACCACTATTCATAAACCAATTTTGGATACAACCCCCTTTTCTATCCTATTTTCTTATTTACTTTCAGTAGTTGCCATAAGGGAAAACAAGGACCCAAAAGTGATTTTCTTATCATCCTTTTTTAGCATGAAACCATATCCATTCTCTTTATCTTACTTCGATTTACTGGAGGAGTCTTCCCATGTAGCTAACACCTTCTTCACTACATAGCTAGCTGTATCCTTCTCTTTATTTTTTCCTTTTCCAGTTGTAAGCAACCTTTGATGATCCATCCTATGCTTTAAGCAGTCTCTAATGAGATCTTCAGAACTATCACCTTTGTGACAAACTTTAATTTTCCATCCCTTATTTTAAGATGACCACTTTTCTTTATTGATCTAACAATCCTTGTTACCAAAAGAACAATATCAGTGTCTTCCTCACTTAAGTCAAATAATAAAGTCTTTAATGTCAATGATCTCTCCCTTTTTGCTTATTTTCTTTCCACTTATTGCTAACTGATGATATTTACTTTGATTTCCTAGGATTTTTGAATAGTTGTACCAATTGTTGTCACTTTTTTGGACAAGGGAACCTAGACTCTTTTTTCTAGATTAAGTGAAGCAGCCATGATAACCAGAACACTCTAGCTGTGAACTTTTTAGAGTGGACCTGCTCTAATACTAATTGTTGGATCCTAGGAGGTTGCACCACACATTAAGGGATCAAGTCCCTCAAAAATAGTCATACACAATGAATCATTTAAGCATTAAGGAAAGTAAAACTTTGCTGAAAATAAAGGAACATGTTGATTTAACATGGAAACCCCCTTACTCCAGGAGGAAAAACCACGGCTTTCCCTCATAAGCTCTCCAAAATCCACTATAATAAATCTCTTGATTACAGAATAGAATAAATCTCTTGATTACAGAATAGATTTGAATCTTACTCTAGGTTCCTCCTATTTATAATACATCTACCATAATCCTATCTTGGAAGAGTATCTTGACAACTTTGCCAAGACTCTCTCAACACTGATTAACTATAATCAATAGAAAACTTAGGCAACTTAAAACACCCTGGGTTTTGTTCTTTGGAAATTTCCTAAGTTTTGAACTTATTGCCCTAGCAATGACTCGCCATATGAGTCATATGGTGTATGTACGGGTCAGGTAACCCAAATTATTAGGTGTCCAAGGGATGCTAGCTAGGATTTTGTGGTGGTTACTAACATGCCCAAAAATTAAGCTAAGTCATAGGGGCACCTCAAGCCCATATGAACTGTAGGTAGCCCCGATAACCCAACCTAACCATCATCACAATAACCATAATGGTTGGGAAATCCCTCATTATTATAAGATAGCAAAACTAGATCCTACTTTTATTCCACATATTGACTTTTAAGTGTTAAGAGTCATATTTTCAATGTTTTTTCAATTCTCAAACATACTTTGATCACAAACAAGCCGAAAAGTGTCCCAAACATCTATAATTTCTCTAAAAAGTAGCGAAAAATACCCTTTTCATCTATTTTGTGAACTTAGTATCCAAAACATGATTTTCTGTAAAACATACCCAAAACACATTATATCTAACAAAACAACCTACGAAATATGGATATCTTCCTCGTAGTAAGCATTAAAAGTACTATTTTTCTATAGTACATCACTACCCGAGTTGGGAAGTTCATAAGGCTGAATCCTCTGACCTTTATTGGCTCTAAAATTGAGGAGGATCCTTAAGGTTTCATTAATGAGATAGATAAGATTTTATGAGTTATGCATGTCACTGATGTAGAGGTTATGGAGTTTTCTACTTATCAATTGAAAGATATAGCGTATCAGTGGTACAAAGAATGGGAGCAGCTTTGGGGTGATAACATTGAGTCAGCCTTGTGGGATGACTTTGCTAGTGCTTTCCTGGATTTCTTCTTTCCTTAAGAGTTGAAGAAGGCAAATAAAAGGAGTTTGAGAATTTGAAATAAGGCAAGATTACTATGAAGGAGTATGTCTTGAAATTTCATCAATTGTCTCATTATGCTACCAAGTTAGTATCTAGTGTGAGGGATAGAATATGGAAGTTTACCTCAGAATTGTCTCAAGATTTGGTTTTATAGTGCAAGGCTGGCATGTTAAACAAAGTTATAGATATCTCTAGACTTATAGTATATATGCAATAAGTTAAGAAGGAAAAGGAGAGGTAAGAAAGATGAGGGAAGACAGAGTAAGAGGTTTAGATATTCACATCAGAGTAGAGGTCACCAGTAGAGTGGTAAAGATGTCAGGAAGTGGTCTAAGAAAAAAAGAATTGGGGGAGTCCTAAATCCTATTTGATGGTTAATACTCCCTATCTAAAGCCATCTGGTGTTCACCGTTTCTACAGTAGTAATGACCCTAGGGCACAGGGTGCCCAATATCAGGACAGTAGGGCCCAGTCAGCTCCAACATATTATCTTTGTCAATTTAATGGTCAGTTGCATCATAGTCAGTGTGAGAAAAAGAGGAATCAGTGTTATAGTTACGGTTAGATTGGTCATACATAGCGGGATTATCCATTTAATGTTGCTTCTGAGTCTAACAAGGTTCCTATTGCTAATTTATCAAATCCTATATCTAAGGGTGCCACTTCTAGTACTGGCACTGGCTGAAATCGTCTGTATACTCTTGCCACTCATCAGGAATCTGAGGCATCTCCTGATGCCGTCTCTGGTATGTTAAAACTTTTCTCATATGATATATATTAGTTTCTTGATCCGAGGTATACTTTTTCCTATGTGACCCCATATGTGGCTATTTATTTTTGTTTTGGTACTTAGTATATTTTAGATCTCTTTTCTATATCTACCTTAATGGGTGAATCTGTTGTGACTAAAAGAATCTATAGGGGTTGTATGGTATCTATCTGTGGTAGAGAGAGCTTGGTAGACTTGATAGAGTTGGATATAGCTAATTTTCATATAATCTTGGGGGATGGATTGGTTGCACTCATGCTATGATTCTTTAGACTATCAGACTCATAAGATTATTTTTAAATTTCCTAATAAGCTGGTTATAGAATAGGAAGAGAGTTCCCTAGTGCCTAAGGGGTGGTTTATTTCATATCTTAGAGCCCAACAATTGGTTTCCAAAGGGTGCCTTTATCATCTTGTGCATGTTAAGGATTCTAATTTAGAGGGCCCCTCTCTGCAGTTTGTCTTGGTGGTTAATAAATTTCCTAAAGTTTTTCCTGATCTTTCTAGTATTCCTTCAAATAGGGAAATAGACTTTGGGATTGATCTTGTCCTAGATACCCATACTATATCTATCTTTCCTAATAAAATGGCTCCGATTGAGTTGAAAGAACTTAAGAAGCAGTTGAAAGATATTCTTGATAAGGGTTTTATCCACCCTAGTGTGTCTCCATGGGGTACACCCATTCTATTCATGCATAAGAAGGATTGTTCCCTTCAAATATGTATAGATTACCGCCAGTTGAATAAGGTGATGCTGAAGAATAGGTATTCCTTTTCTAGGATTGATGATCTATTTGATCAGCTTCAGGGTGCTAAGTACTTTTCTAAGATTGACCTTCAGTCAATTTATCATCAGTTGAAGATTAGGGAGATAGATATCCCTAAGACTACTTTCCATACCTGGTATGGACATTTTGAGTTTTGGTGATGTCCTTTGGTTTGAAAAATGCCTCGGTGGCATTTATAGATCTTATGAACTAGGCATTCCATCAGTTTATTGACTTGTTTATTATTGTGTTCATTGATGATATTCTTGTATATTCAAAGAGTGAGGGGAATCATGCCAATCACCTTTGTATAGTATTGCAAACTCTTAAGGATCAATAGTTGTATGCTAAATTCTTGAAGTGTGAGTTCTAGTTGAATGATGTAACTTTTTTGGGTCATGGTGTTTCTAGTAAAAGGATCATGGTGGATCCATAAAAAGTTACGGTGTTTAAGGTTTGGCCTATACCCATAACTCTAATCAATATTTAGAGCTTTTTGGGTTTAGTTAGGTATTATAGGAGGTTTGTGGAGAGTTTCTCTTCGATTGCTGCCTCATTGACTAGGTTGACTCAAAAGAAGGTGAAGTTCATGTGGTCTGATGCTTGTGAGGGTAATTTTGAGAAGTTGAAGGATAGATTGACTTTGGCGCAGGTTTTGACCCTACCTAAGGGCAATGATGGTTTTGTTGCATATTGTGATGCATCCTGTATATGACATATTTGTGTTTTGATGCAACATGGTAGGGAGGTAGCGTATGCTTCTAGAAAACTTAAGGTACAGAAGAAGAATTACCCAATGCAAGGCTTGGAGTTATTGGTTGTGGTTTTTCTTTGAAGATTCGGCGTCACTACTTGTAGGGGGTTTGTGTTGACATTTATTATGATCATAAGATTTTGTAGTATGTGTTCACCCATAAGGAGTTAAATCTCTATAATGACCCTTCAGGTCATTTTCTGTGTTCTTGCTTATTTTTGCTGATAGAGCTTCTCTATAGCTTCCCCAAGTTATTAATGACTTATCGAAACTGATAGATCGGTTACCTAGCAATTCATTTGGTTCCTCGAACCACCTTCTCTATTGAAAGTCTTCATTGGTCCTAATTGACCACTAAGCAAAAACCTTGGTAAAACAACCTCATATAAAATATCTGACTTCTCCAATGCATCCGAAACATCGAAAACTATGGGGTTACATATCTTGTTTGTTCAAAATAGGCCCCAACTGCATCTCGAGGCATTAGCCAAATCTCGGAACCAAGTTCCAAGATTCAGCCATGCCTTGTGTTAACCAAGATGCCGCAGCTATTATGCCTTAACCCAAAACCAGTAAATCATTGAGGCTTAAGTGTAGCCTCAAATTTGATTGATTGACTCAAATTTTTTTAGGGTTATAACTCCCTAAAGGTATTTGAATAATGGGTTGGTCTTGGAAACTCATTTCCAAAGGTATCACCTGGGATTTTGGTGTCCTTTTGAGCTTGGCATAAAGGTGTCATAATGGGTATTTTCATTCTTATTGTAATTCTTAGATTGTATTGTTGATAGCTTTGCTCATGGAAAAAGAGACTTCAATAAAAGGAAAGGAAAAACTTATTTGCTCATGAGTTGCTTGGACTTAAGGTAGGTTACGCTTAAATTAAGCTTGATTATAGTATAATTGTTGACATTATGTGAGCTTGGGTTGGGTTTCGATGATAAATGGTTGAATGGTTATAGTTGGGATTAGTTAGTTCTTATAGGTTATTGAACTTGCAAGTGTGATGCTTGACCCTTAGCCTAGAACCTTGGATAGTCTACTTGTTGTCTCATGAATAGTATGATAATACTCTAGTTGCTCTAATAGATGAGAATAAAGTTTCTCCCTAACCTTAGGAGTATGATGACCTTACTAGTTCTTAGTTAGGAAATGAACTTGGTATTGGGCTGACTTAGGAGGAATACTTGAAAATGATTTCCCCTATAGTCTTAGTAAGGATTGATAAGACCTTATGATATGATGTAGATAACTTAGCCTAATCGGTGTAGATGTTAGACTTATGATGGTGGACTTTGGCATTCTAGAATTTAGGAGTGGGACTTGACCTATCTTAAGCTTGAACTATGAAATCCCTTAGAGACCTAGATACTATATGAGTGCCTAAATTACGTTGTTGAGATTATTAATGGTTAAATGTAACACCCCGTAAAAGTCATGCATAGATTAGCCTTTAATAGAGTGCTCTTAGACTTAAAAACTTGAAAATATTTCTAAGTGTAATGAGGACTTAGAGTCATTTTAGCTGGCAATTTTTGGGATACAACTTTTCAACCTTTCCGACCTCCGTTTTTAGATTTTCAAGCTGATTTAAGATCAAACAATCTCATAGTACATCTTGTATAAGTTTCGGAATTTTTTGGAATGCATAAGGCTGCATTTGGATTTCAAAACAGTAGCAAAACGCATAGCCTGTTGCCTAGTTTTCAGCATTTTAGGGTCTACTTCAAACGATCGTACCTCTCTGAATATAATGAAATGGGAGAGCTGATACCTATCAAATGAAAGATCTTTACGTTTTCTTTCTAATGCAAGTGGTTTCATCCAAATCCAACATCTGAGTAAGGATTTATACCCGTTTTACTTCATCCTGTCAGTTTGTCAACTGAGGGACAGTTTCAACTTTATTTGTTTTCTTAGGGGCATTTTAGTGATTTCACCTCACCCAAATTTCATCTATAACACCAGATTTAGCCCCCAATTCATCAAAATATAATCTTTTTCTCAAATTTTCTCTTAAGAACACCCCTTAGGATTTCAAACAAAAATCCCAAATAACTCAAGATTCAACCGTGGGTTTTGGAAGATAATTAGAGATTTGGAATCCCCACATTGTAGTCTTCAAGGATCATCCCTCAATTTCTTAAATAGAGATACACGGGGTTTTTCTAAATTCTCATGGGCATAGAAAAATCATGTTTTAGAATGGGGTTTTTGAATCTATGTATATATTTATATATTAAATGTTTTAACATCATTGTTTTTGTCTTTTGACCTTCCCCAAAGTGATTTGGGGATATGAATGTATGAAACCATGTATTTAAGAATGAGTTCTTGTTGAGAGCATGATTTTTGGTGAATTCTCTCTTATTATGAATTTTTTAGATTTCTCATAGCATATGAATTATTTTGCAATGCATCCTTGAAAAGCACTATATGAAATGATTGAACTCTTGTTATGATTTAAAGGTAGTTTTACATCACTAAAGAGGGAATCTAGCATGAATGTTTAATGTTCATAGTGCATGTAATGAAAGAGTGCATGGATTTGCTAAAGGCACTAGACCACCATATGTTGATGAAGTTTTTACATGATTTTGACTTGAGTTTCGAAACACAAAATCTTCTAATTTAGTTGTATTTTTTTGGTGGTATAATTTATGCTTTAAATGAAAGATTTAGCTTAATGTATTATGGCTCAGAAATCATGACTTGCAAGTCTTGGTATGACGATACCAATTCAGACCAATGTCATATCAGACTCAGACTAATAGACATTTCAGACTATCATGATTTTAGACATTCAGAATGTTACATGTACAGAAAAGGTTAAAAAATAGGCATACAGAGATGTTAGGTGGTTCCCTGAAGAGGGCTTGAGTTCAAGCAACTCATTGCGTAAAATCATGGTTTGCCGACCCGGGTATATTATTATACGCTGAATTAAGTGTCGTGTGACATATCATATTCAAGAACTACAACCCTTGCGGCATACTCAGGTTGGAGGCTTCCCCGCCGAGTCAATGGCAGATTCCATATCGCCCGTTGAATATCAGACTTGTAGGGGATACCACCTAACTCTGAAGTAATACATAGATCAGAGTTTGAGATTTACAGGCAGGTTACATGTTTTCAGAAGGTGCCCATGTGTTTTTCAGAAACTGTTTTATGCATAATGTTTGATGAACATTTGCTCTCACGTATTATATATATATGTTCAATTACTCTACTTTGGATTGCTTCATATGCTAGTACAATTGTGCTGACCCCTTCTTCCTCCTAGGTACTGAGGCGCAGTCTAGGGATCCAGATCCTCAGTAGAGTCTACAGACAGGGTTATCTCATAGTTTAGTTAGTGAGCCTTCTTTGCCCTTGGGCTTGGAAACCCTCCAACTGACGATCCAAATATATAACCTTCTTTTCTAATACAAAATCATAAGCTCTGGAAGATGCACCTTATTCTCCTACTGCATGACCTTTTTCAAAATTCATAGTCATGAAATGCTTTTCCAACACACCCATATCAGTCTTTAGTAGTGAAATCTCTTACACGATATAATTATCAACTACTCTCTGATCACCAGCAGTTCCAATGATGTAAGTGCCAGAACCTATGTCTGCCTCTCGAGTTTTCCACCCCTGGTTAGTGAGAGAAATCTTCTCTAAAATATCAGAAGCTATCTCCCAACTTAATCTTATAAAAGCTCCTCCAGAGATAGTATCTACCATAGCTCTACAACTCTTTCAATTCTGCATCCGGGGAAAGCAGCTTCCGCTAAAAACCATATCTACTACTCTGACATTAGCTATTTGAGTAAAATCATAGGATTGAAAGCCGATTGCTACTTTCTTGCCTTGGGGCATCGCATCCTGGATAACGTAATAAAAGTCTTTCTCTACTGTCTTCACCCTGGTCCCAAACAGTCCACCAGTAGTGGAAGAGAGGGTTATCGTACATACAAAAGTCTTCTAGTTCTTACGGAAGCTCTTTCTTTTTTTCCTAGTAGCTAGTTTTGAGTTCCCCTAGTTTCACCCTTCCTATTGGGATAGCAGCCTTCGGGCTTTGCCTAAAAAGAGCGATTGAGAATCTTGAGAACCTTTCGGAGCAGTGATGTAGTCTTTTACTATAAAGAGCCCCCTATTGTTGATAAAGAGCTTACCGCCCTTCCCTTTATAGTCGCGACCTGATCAGAGATTCTATTGGGATATTAGGATTTCTCCATCACCCAGAATTTAATATTCCTTTTCTTTCTTAACTTCAAATAAAACTCACTCCTTTTAATGGCTTATGTATTAGCCGGATTATCGTATCCTAAATTTTCTTTATCATTGATATATGGATGAACAAATTGATATGTTGGGATTACTTGAGGTTGGCCTCTATTCTAATTTCCACTAAGTGCTACTCAGTGGTCTATTGTTGGTCTCTCAACACCATTCTTAACTCCATCTTCAGGGAGATTATCTTTCTTCAACTCTGAAATCACACTATGTTTTTGTAGGATCTTCTCTAAAATTAGTGAGAGTAAGGGATTGTCTCTACTTTGTGTGCTAGTTATACACCAGTGTATTCCCAACTAAGAACAAAAAGAAAAAACACAAAAACTGCAACAACCTTAATCTACAAATCAAAACCATGTTCCCTGATAATGGTGCTTATTTCTTGATGATTTCCAAACAATACCTCCTTTTAGATGATGACACAGCCATTGTCAAGATATAGTAATCCAACTAAGGTTGGGCTCAAATCCTAAGGGAACACGTGGCTTGTAGTTATCAGTAGTTGTAGTCTACAGGCAGTACTAGAAAGTAAATGGGGGATTTTTTTGTTGTAATCTTGAGCAAATAACAATATTAAATCTGGTTGAAATCAGTTATGGGTGAACACTAGGAATGTGTTTCCCCTGGTATCTCAAATTTGTCAAGTTATCATGCATTGTTGAACCAACCTAATACCCTGCATGTAGAACCAATAGGTTATGTACCTCATATAGTCTTTTGGATGAGTATGAGGATTTCACCCTTTACCTATTGAGTCTCAAAGTGTTGCTTTACTTACCCTTACTTTTTTCCTAGTTAACTATTATCTTTTGAGTCTCAAGTTATTAGATAAAGACTAATAGTCATTCGCATATACCATTGTGCTGCAATGGATTGGTTATTAACTCCCCAAATTAATATTGTCTTTATATTTTCCTATTAATACCCCTTTGTTAGATCAAGTAGTAATATCTAGGTTGGATCCTAACATTTACAACTACTAAGACAACTATTATAATAAAGATAAAGTAATGCATTCCATGGGTATTAGTTTCCCATCAACAATCGCACTTCCCCTACTTCATTAATTTGCCAGGGTTTCCACAACCCTAGTAATGGGTTTTTAGCCTCTCATGATTATAAAGAAATCAATAAATTTCATATTGGAAAGTAAACATGTAAGATGAAAGAAAACCCTTAATCATAAATTGAATAATCAATCAAAGTCAATACAATGGAATCCCAAAATCAAAGATGGACCTTACAATCAAAGTATATTTTTTAGTGTTAAAAGTGTGTTACCTATACTAAAAAGTACATAGGGGGTATATATAGTACAAGATAAAACCCTAAACACAAAGCCCAAACAAAACAGGAGAAAATAGGGTCGGTGGCCACCTGCTCTCTGTACATGCTCTCTGACCCAAAGAGCTGGTAGTACCTGTTGTCTAGCACTGTATGTAGGTATTACCTGTGGCTCAGGCATATGGCGCAGATAGCAGGAGCAAAAATCCTGCAATGCTCAGCTCTCAGGATTTTGACTTATGGCCCTTTTTTTTATATATGCAATCTTTAGTCCTTCTTGCAGCCACATGATGAGTTGATATGTGCCAAGAGTCAGTGTTTTAGCTCTTCTTTGACTCTCGAACATGCATTGATCACGATCAAGCTGGAAAACATCCCACATATCAATAATCGCTCCAAAATTGGCCAAAAATACCTTTTTCACCATTTTAACAAAATTATCATTCCAAACCTAGTTTTCTGCAAAACATATTCAAAATAGATCAAATCTAATATAAAGGCCTCAGAAACTTGCATATTTTCCTCGTTTTAAGCATCGAAAGTGCTATATTTCTATATAACAATATTAGGATAGGCTTAAGACCACCCATAGTTGCCAAAAGTCCAATACAGATCTGAGTCAAAGGGAATTAGAATTTGAAGTTGGCTATTGGGTATTCTTAAGGTATCTCTCATGGAGCGAGTGATTCCATTTAGAAAGAAAAAGAAGCTCAGTCCTCACTCTGTGGGTCCTTATTTGGTTTTGAAAAGAGTGGGTGATATGGCTTATGAATTAGATTTGCCTTCTAGTTTGGATTTTGTTTATCTGGTGTTCCATGTCTTGATGTTAAAGAAGTATGTGCGATCCTTCCTTGGTTATTCCTTTGAAGAGTGTTGGTATTTTGGATTTATTGTCTTGCGAGAAATGAGAAAATCTCGATTGAGATCTTGGGTTGAAAAGTCCATCAGTTGTAGACTAAGGATGTGTCTTTGGTAAAGGTTCTATAGAGGAACCAAAATTTTGAAGAATCTACTTCGGAAGCTGAAGAGGACATGAATTCCAAATATCCATTCGTGTTTCCTGTTGTGAATGATCGTGCTTAAGGTATGTGTTTTTCTTAATATACTTATTTTTTTTATTTATTAAAGGTAAGTGCATTTTAATTCTATGTTAAATCGTGCTAAGGGATGCCTTATCTAATCATTCGAGGATGAATGATCCTAAAGAGGGGAGAATGGAACTCCTCGGATTTTGGTCCTTGAAAATTCCTTGACCTTTGAGTTCACTGCTTAGACTACGACTCTTCCTATGAGTCATAGGGTGTCTTGAGAGGTCATAGGACCCAATTCGTAAGGTGTCTAGTGATATTTTCTCAAGTTACTACCTTGGTAATGACTTGAGGTCATGAGTCGTAAGATGGAAATCATAGGGTGTTTAGTATATGCCATAATAGTTTCTGGATTGATTATGAGTAGAGATTGTGACTTGAAATATTTGGTTATGAGTCATCTGGAACGACTCATAACTAGACTAGTGTGGGTGCCCATGCACACTGTCTAACCTACGACTGGATCTCATGAGTCGTAGGGTGACCCTAAGAGTTGTAAGGTCACTCGTAATGATTGACGATAATTTTTATCTTTATTTAAAGAGGCACTTTTGTCATTTCCCTTACTCCCCAATTAAAACCCCCATCCATAAAACACCTTTGGGGCTTTATTTTTATCATTTAGAAAATCAAAACACTCTCAAAGCTCTTTTAAATTCTCTCAAGCAAGAGCATTAGGATTTCCAAGAGATTGGCCAATTAGAGCTTCCAAGAGCAAAGTCTCTCCATAATTCTTGATACTTCAGGCATGTGACTCTATTCTTACAATTATTTTACTTAATGCATGAAATTATATGATTGTTTATGTGGATTTGAACATGGGTTTTGATATGGATTGAGGGTTTTGGAATGAATGTTTCTTAAATTATTTTTCCATGATTTATTATGCATTATTCATGCTTTATATATGGTTTAAACTTGTGGGGTTCATGGTCATGGTGAATAAACTAGGGGATTGTGGTTTCCTAAATTTTATGAATACTGACAATTGAATTGGTAATAACCCCAACCCAATTTTGTGTAAATGGTTCTGAGTATGGGTATGGTTGCAATGAATTACTTTTAAAATAATTGCATGATATAAAGAGGTTATTAAAACATGATGGTTTGATTTAATGGACAAAGCGAGTCAGCATCCCCTACCTTGTATTAATGAACATAGGGAATTATTTTTCCTAAGTTAATGAAATTAAAATGACATTATGATATTACCTTACAAGTGTGATTGATATAATGATATTAACGGTGTATGCCTTAAGGTATATGGTAGTTTAATGAATGGGAATCTATGAAAATTGTTTTAATTAGGCTTAAAATAGGGATGTGTAGCCAGGCCTTAAAAGTGAAGGTCCTGAGGGACCAATACTAGAAACCATGGTTGCTAATGCGGGGATCTAAATGACCGAGTGGTTCAAGTCTCCCTTATTATATGCTTGGGTGGTTCAAGTCCCCTATGTTAAACAACTATGTGCTTAAGTTACCTTGATATATATTGGGAGATTCGAGTCCCCCATGGTGTATATGTACATATGCTTATCCTCTAGTTCATGCAGCTTCACGTATTGGGGCCCTTTCAGCTTAGGAAAAGTTAGACCCATATAGCTTGTGGATGCCTTATTATAGAGGTTATACTACACAATCAAGGATAAGGTTTTTAGACGCATGCTAAGCCTTGTTCCACACCCTAGCATGTGATCTGCATATGTATTTGCATATAGTTATGTGCATTGAATTTTGACTGGTTTTGAATTATTGATCATGGCATTACTTTATCCTCTTATCCCTGAATTACATGAGCTCAACCCTCTAACCATCTCTGAATGCTGTATCTCTACATGATATAGGGTACTAAGACATGTCTACTTTTTTTGTGTAGTGTTAGGTGGATTAACTAGGTTTGTCGGTCATTTGTTGTGAAGTGGTGAGCTTCCATTCTCCACAAGACTTGATCATTCCATCAGTTTCCTTTCATAAACTAGAATTAAAGAGTTCACATTAACATTGTCATTGTTAGAGTAGGGGGAGGGACATGTCCTGACTTAAGTTATTTTTAAATTAGTAGAGACTTTATGGATATTACTGTGGATTAGGTATTAATGTTGACATTCTTAGATGTCTTTGGGTTTATTACTTTCCTATCTTGTTATATGTATGGAATTCAGTTGTTGCTAGGTGCTATGTTCTGTATTGGTTAGGCAAAGGGGTGATCTCCAATCCTTAGTGACTTGAGATACCCATCACGACCAGGCCTTAATTTGGGTTTTATCATGTTGTTAGTGTGTTGTCTATAAATAAAAGAATTACTAAATTCACAAAGAAAAGAATTTCATGCATACATAGAATTGGAAGTGTGGAAAATTTTGAGAGAGACAAAAAATTGACAAAAAAAAACCTACAAATTATGAGAGAAAAAGAAGATAGAGTCCTCCAACTAAAAGTGAATGGTGGTGTTCAAATTTTAAAAGGAAAAGAATGATCCTTTAATTAGATGTAATGATTAGATGACGGAAACAATATGCTCACAAAATAATGTGATTTTTTCAGTTAAGTTATTCAATAAATATATTATATTACATAGTTGAAATAACTAAAAAATGCAGAATTTTTTTATTCTCTTTTGTTATAACTATCATTATTTTTGATAATATAGTTTAACTATACATAGGAAATTTTTTTGGAAAAATAAAAACTGTAGTATTTTTGTTGGTTATAACTATTTTTGGGAAAATAAAACACATAGGCGTAGGATTCATTGCTTGGTTATGTAACATAGGAGTTTTAATATAAATCACACTTTGAATTTAATTAAATTTCGGTCACCAAGAATTTCCTTCTACAATATATTTTAGGTGTTTTTAACTTTTCATAATTTAAGATTTTATTTAATGATAATGATATAACAATTTGAGAGAAAAAGGTAAAAAAAATTGTTTTTGTCTATTTCCGAGTCTCTTAAAGAATAAAAAAAGTTCAATCAACATTTCTAAGGGTCTTCAAACTTTTAATATACCTAACTGCGCATATGCAATGACCCCTCGTTCATTTCTCACTTTTTAATGCATTTTCTCCATTTATATCTTTCCAATAAATACCTCAGGTCATTTATTACTTACAGAGACTAACAGTTTGGTTCCTGAGTTATTTGTTGCTTTTATAGCATTTCCCCATTTTAAAGTTTTTAAAGTTGAGAAAATGATCTCAGTTCAAAACTTCAGGTATACGGTCTTGGATTATAATTTTGACGGTTTCATTGTCTATATAATATGAATTTTAGGCTAGGAGGACCTTTGGTTCAGGTCCCAAGGCTTTTGGACTCATTTTGAGCTATTGCTTGAAATTGGTAAAAAAATAAACATTGAATGTGGGATCTATTTTTTTAGTTGAAAAAACCGCTATTGAAAATTTTGATAGTTCTATTAAGTTTAGAATGCCAAATTTGTTAGGGTAGCATAGTTCATTTGCGTGCACGGGGTTCCAAATGAATTTTGAGCACTCAGTTGGAGTAGTACTTTTTGACTTAAAAATGTTTTTGTGCCAAGGTAACTGGTGCAGCAACTTAAGCAGCTTACTAATTGCTTGAGGTATAGTTGCTTTAGCGGTTGGGCATTGCTTAAGTGGTAGTTGGACACCACCGCAGGTAACTTTAGTGGTCCATGGCCTCTAAAGCGATGAACGCTTAAACGGTCAATTTGCCGCTTATGCGGTCAATTTGCCGCTTAAGCAGCTACTGCTGATGTTATACATATCTTCCTCATTTCATTTTTCAACTCTATTTTTCTTAATTATATAATTCATTATTGAGAGTAGGAGCTCAAAAACAGTAGAAAAATCTTGAATTGATGTTGGGAACAGATAGGGGAGGTTTAAGTGACTATTTTCTGTCTTTAACTGATAAATTTTTGACCTAAATACCATTAGTTCTATATTGTTTTCAACTCAAAATCAAGGGCTAGTCATGCTAAATTTTTTGGCAATAGCTCATTGTGCCGTGAGGGACATTATAGTTTTAATTTTTGGATTATGTAAGCAGGCCCCATGGGTGTTTTTTAGTTTGATTTCTGACCCATAGCGTATATTTCTAATATGCATATAATTGTTCTTATCTTGATGCCTAAATTACTATTTTGATGTTATGGTACCGATCAAAGACTTCTCGAGGGGGAAAAGCTCTGATTTAGTGAATTTTGAGTGCTTGTGGTGACGTCTGAGTAGGCTAGGCTTACCTTTTTTTTTGCTTTACTCTTTTATGGTATTGGTGCATTTTTGTGCTAATTACTGGTGGGTTGTTATGGTTTGGATACTTAGTTAGTCAATTCTCAATTATTTTTGTCGATTAGTGGGCTTTGGGGTAGATTTCTGCCTTGATTCCTTAGGTCTGGTAGTTTATTATCTTTTAGGACTTGACGTAGCATGCTTACAGACTTGGATTCTGATTTAGATGTCTTAGTCTAGTTTGAATAGTTACTTTCCATAGGTAGGATTTTTTAGGGTTGTAATTGACTTGATCACTCTTTTTTAAGATAAAGTAGTATAGGATAGTTCCTATCTTGCTATAAATAGCTATAAAACACTTAAGTGGGATGGTTATCGAGACTATATTAGTGTTCTCTCTATATTATGGTTGTTGACATGGTGTCCCCATTATTTTAGCATTTTGCCGTCAAACCACTATTTTTGACTTAATATATGAAATTTTCATAAATCATTAAGGAATTTGATCTTCTAAAATGGAAAAATGAATTAGTTAGACTTGGTTTGATTTGAGCTCTAGATTGTGCCTCACATTGCATATTTGGTTCCCGTTCAAGTCTAACACCTAGTTTCCTTAATTATTATTTATTGGTTTTGGTTCACTTTTGGTACCTAATTTACTGATAGTTGTCTATTAGCGCCCCAGTTTAAGTCTAGAATTTATTATAACTGATCTCCAGTAGGAAAATCTAGTTTGAGGTTGATATGATTGATAACTATGGCTGGAAAAAGAATACGAAACATTTATCACATATGTAGGAAGGCTAGTTTCCACATTTCTTATTATCCTACTTGGTTTTATACTAGTATTACTCCTTTAAATCCACTATTCTTATGGGGGCTTGATTTGATTTATTTTATTGTATATACCTTCTAGGCTTATAGGGGTCCAGTTAGGTTAAAGCTAGATTTTTTTTTTTGCTTTTAAGTTATTTTTATACAATTCTTTCATTTTCTTTGCATAGACTATTATTCCCTTTCTGACCTTATTTTATTGCCTTATAGTATAGAATCACATGTTATTATACTTTTACTTTGATTAAGCTCATTCAGCCTTTGATCCCGACTGAGTACTATGTGTTTGGTACTCATACTACACTACTATATCTTTTTTGTTGATGCTGATTCTAGTACAAGTCATCATTGTTTATACTGACTTTGATCTAAGCTACTGACCAAAGATTAGGGTGAGCTTTCAACATCTAGAGTTGATCTATCTCCCTCTACTCTAGTACTAGTTTTATTTTATATATTCAGAGATTACCTTGTATATTCTAATACTTGAATAGTACTTCTTGTGTATAGTATCTCTTCTTACTGACCTTACCAGGTTTAGGAGACTTATTTTGTGTATTTTTTCCCTTCCCCTCTTTTCGTGTGCCTTGCTTATGTATATTATCTATGTATTTGCTTTAATTTGTGTTTTCCATTACTTTTTATATTGCAATATGATTTGAATTACCTACTAATGAATTGAGGTAGGTGTCATCATGAATTGAATTTTTGGATCGTGACAGTATATATCATTTGCACATGTGTATCACATTAAATAATAATATAAAGATATTAAAAGAATAAATTATTATGTGTAACTTATATTATTAAGTACAAAACCTGCCAAAATATATGTAATAGTGTTTGCAACTAAATTGATATAACAAAATTAATGCTTATTAGAAGATCTATTTCTAATCAATAAAAAATATATACATAACAAATAGATTTTTGAAAAATAATAGTTGTCCTTTGTTCAGATCATTATTAGTACAACTTATTGTTTTTGTTAACACTATTATGTTTTCTATATGACATTTTAAGTAATTCATGATAGAAAAAAGTTATTATTTTTAGTTTCTCCGAGTACATCTACAAAGGACATTCCCGCTCCATTCATTTAACATATAATCTTAGAAATTCACTCTTGTTTTGAATTTAACTTTGTTTGTGCATTGTAATATTTCATGATTACTTTTATATACTTTTGGTCAATTATTCCTTGGCCGTATGATTTAATATTATTATCTAGCTCCTAATCAAGTTTAGCTATTTAGATATATTGATATCTTTTCACGTTTCCTTTAAAATTTATGACATAAAATAATGATAATAGTCAATTAAAATCTTTGAATATATGTCACAACACTTGAAATCCAGAGTTATTTACTCCCTGAGTTATCAATCCCCCTATGGAAATATCCTACGACAGAAATTCAAGGTAAGACTGCGTACAAAGGACTTTTGTGGTCCGATCATTCTCCTAACCACAAGAATGAAATATCTCTTTGAAAACACAAAGTATAACCTAAACGAGGTCTGGTCAGACCCTTGTTTATGAATGCAAAGTCATCTTCGTGAATGTGAAGGACTAAAAGCTCGTCCTTTGTGAATGTGTCTCACCCTTTATAAATGTGAAAGGAAAAATAGAAAAAATATCCTATCAAAAACCCAAAGAATATCATGACCCATTTCATTTTTATTAAGAGTATATGTGGTAAAGGCATAAAAATCTCATTCGTCATAGGTGTTAGGATCAATTCTTTAGTATAGGAGTGCATTAGACATGAATCAAGGTCGTACAATGCCCCTAGCATAAATATAAGTTGGAAGTGTCCCCACCGATTAAGTTTTAGTCTAAATTTAAACTACAATCAACTTCAAATGATCACTCGTCCTTGAATATAAGGATTTATGGGTCCTCATATCCACCAAACTAAGGATCTTTGAGTCCTTTTTCTAACACTATCAACTATTTGCTAATTTGTTTTAGGAGCAAAAAGTTATGGTCATTTTACTAAATATTGTCAGTACTGAAAAGTTGAGGCAACCATAGTGGAACAAGTCCACTATAGAAAGATTTGGGCCTCTATAGTAGGCTTCGAGTAGTGTGTATGCTTATTTTTGACGGGTTTGGGATTTTTAACTCAAAAGCTTCCTTCTAAAGCCCTAGAGGGGAAATTTTCTGAAGTCTAAGGTGAAAATTCTTTATTGAGGTAAGTTCTTTCGTCATCTTCTTTTTCTTTTAATCGAATAACATCTTAGGATTATTACAATAATCTATGATGATAGAATTAAGGGTTAGAACCTTTGGAGAAAACCTATGGATTAGGGTAATATCACCTAGAATTACTTCTAGATTATTAACTAATGACTCCTAGCATGAATTATTATTCTAAAATATAAATTTTGATGGATGAGAACCTTGCATTCAATAAAGATAAGATCTTTAGCTTTAAAACTCTATTAATGGAGAATGTGTTGAATATGATAGAATTAGTTAATGGTTAATTGACCTTTGGGTAATGAATAGACCGTGGTTAAGAGTAGAATTAGTGGATTGAAAATCTAAAGTATATATTCAAAGATTAATTACTCTTATAGTTATATGATTACTAGATGGTTTGACGATGTGAGGCATAAAGTAAAGGAAAAGCAACCATAGTGTAGCTTGCTTGATCTAAAATCTTCAATCAAGAAAGGTTATGGTCTATGATTAGTATACTATGGTTAAAAAGTGTATTCATAATATATATTTGATGAGAGAAATCATGCTTAGGCTTACGTGCATAGATGGACAAAATATGGATAACTATTCTAATAGAGATCTAACTGGGTGTTATATTTTTGTATGGATCCATTGAAGGGTGATTTGTATTTGTATTACTTAATGAATTGTCAAGTATATATGTAAAGGTGGGTAACAATTGAGGAGTAGTGTGAGCTTGTAATATATAAAACTCGTGTTTAATACCTTAAAAGAGTAATTTGTTATTGTGTATGTTTGGAATATGGGATATTAATGTTGAAATATAGATATGAGAATTAATTATATAAGAGAAGGTTGTGGCATAACTTAAGAATCTAAAGTCAAGTTAGGCTAAGTGTTAAGAAGTAAGATAGGTAAAGGTGCATGACTAAAGCTAGAATAAGACGAAAGTTGTAAAGTAGAATGAGCTAGTCTTAATTCAGTATCATAATATTTATGGAGGTTGAGGAATAGTAGTTTTTGGCTACAATCGAACGCTTTTTCAAAAAATAAACCTTATAAGGGAAATGTGTGTACCACTGATTGTTTATAAAATAGAAGGTCAACCTAAATTAATTGTGTGTATATTCACTTATTATATGTTGATTGGCCCCTAGAACTAATGTGTGTTGAGTAGGTGGTCATTGAATTAGATTTAAAGCTTAAATTGATTGTATGCGTGCTTGTTTAACTAATTTTTTTTGCTAGTTTTAATGTATTCTAATGAATAATGAACTTGTTAATTGTTTAATGCAAGTTTGAAAATCAATAACTTATAATGCTATTGGTGAGAAGGACCTTATTGATATGAAATGTGGTTGAATTATATCATTATGTGATTGTACTTATTGACGGTACTGGTTATTCATTATAAGTGATTTGATAAATATTAATTATGATTGAATTGGTGGACTTTAGGAAAGATAAGGACGGTGATGTTCGAATAAGGATGGTATATCACTTAGTTTGGGAAAAGGTTGTCATGCACTAGTTGTTTGAGATATTTTGTATATGGATTGAGCTTGGCCCCTTCAGGTCATATCTAGTGAGCATTCATAAGACCCTTAGCATGTGTGTACATGATGATTTAGAGAGTTTGATAGTTCCTTGAGTGTACTAGTTTATGTTGATGATATATTATGGTTCCTTATATGGATCGATTATTTGAAGAGATATTATGGTTCCTTGTATGGATCAGTTATGTTAATAAGGAATTTAATAGTTCTTTGGGTGGGCCAATTTATGTTTTGTGATATACTGTGGTTCCTTGTACGGCCTAATCCTTGATGTGATAATATGATAAGGAAATTCTTGATGTCCTAAATAGCAAGCTAAAATGGGTGTAATTTACCCTTGTGTGAGATTATTGATATGAGCATTGTAAAAGTTTATCTTATGACTTGAATGTCTTATTGATAAATTGAAGGATTGATGATTGCATGCCTAATTAATTTATATTAAGTGTGGTAGTGCTTATTTATTAGTTGAGATATTTTATGTGCCATATAACTATCACGTCTTGACAATTATTGTAATATTGTGTTAATTGGATAAGAGGTTAGAAGGATAGTTACTATTATCCCTGCTCATAGGGTTAATTATGAAGTTAGTATGTGATGACCTTTCAGGTCATTTCTTGTGTCCCCACTTATTTTCGCTGTTAGAGCATTTTCATAGATGCCCCTAAGTCAATTATGACTTACTGGGACCGATAATTTAGTTATCGGGCAATCTATTTGGTTTCTAGACCCATTTCCCTATTTAGAAATCTTTATTAGTTCTAAATGACCTTCGAGTGAAAACTTCTGTAAAATAATATCGAATGCAAATTTTGACTGCACCAATAGCTCTAAAATATCAATTTTAGGTTGGTAGACCTTTGGTTTGGGCCTGCTATAACCAAATGCATTTTGACCTATTGGTTGGAAAGTTGATACAATTAGAAATTTGGGTATAGGTCCCACAAATGGTCAAAGCGGCCTCGGATGAAAAATTCAACTTTGCCAATGCATCCAGAACGTCGAAATCAGTGTGGTTGCATATCTTATTTGCTCATATTGGACTCCGGATGCATCCCAAGGCCTTGGCCAAAAATTGAAATCAAATTTCAAGTTTCAGCCATCGTCAAGTGCAGCAAGATACCGTAATTGTGGAGGACTTAGTGCATTCATGACGACTGCAATCATGGAACGTATGGGTGCGCGATCGCACTAGTTGAGGACCTAGAATAGGATTGTTTAAATGCTCTTCTTAGCTAAGAATTGGCCATTTTCTCCGTTATCTTGAATCCCAAAACCCTAATAGAGATTGTAGACCTCAGATTGAGTCTTAGGTGTTCATTGGGAGCTTGAATAACTTGCATAATTGTGGTTAACATCGAATCTAAGGTATGAAACCTTTAATTCTAGTGTTGAATTATTGATTGTTTTAGCCCCAAATATGGGTGATTTGCACCAATTAGTTGAGGGTTATAACTCTCTAATGGTATTTGAACAGTGGGTTGGTCTCGAAAACTCATTTTTCATATGTGGGACTCACTTGGGGGTTTTGGTGTTGTTTTGGACCCGAAGAACAATGATGCAATAGTATTGATATTCTCGTAATAATGCATAGATTATGTTGTTAATATCTTGGCCTGTGGAAGAATCTTTGAGGAAAGCGAAAGCGAAGATTGTTGGTTCATGAGCTATATTCAGATTCGAGGTAGGTTAGGCTTACTTGAGTTAGATTGATCGTTATTTAGATTGAGCGTTATTTTAGTATAATTATTTTATATTGCTAATATTAAGTGGAGTCTTAGATATTGAAATGGTAGATGGTAATGTTTCAGATTAGTTGAATCACTTAGGCTTTAGAACATATAAGGTGTGATATTAGACTCCTAGTCTAGAACCTTGGTTAGTTGGACATATTATCTCATGAATAACATGAGAATGCTCTAGTAAGACAGGAGTGACCTTATTCACTTACCTTAAGAGTATGTTGACCTAGATATGCCTAGTTGTGGAATTAACATTAGATGCTTTGGATGACTTAAGAGTAATACTTGAGGTAGAATTGTCCTATAGAACTAGCGTGGATTTATAAACCTTGGAGACATGATTTAGATAACTTAGTATAATTTTGGGTAGAAGTTGGACTTGAAGAAGATAATTTGGGATATTAGAAGTGGAACTTGACCCACCATAAGCTTGGACTATGTATCTTTATTAGTGACCTAGATACTTGTTGAATGCCTAGAAGATACTTTTGGTAATATGATGGATAAACCCGGTAAATGGTTTATTCATGGTGTAAATTTTGAAATAATGTGCATGCTTGATTGATTATCTTATTATCGTTACTTGGATAGCATTGGAAATCCTTATGAATTGAACCTATGTCTATGCTATCACTTTACTTATTGGCTAGTTTACTATGTGAGCCTTGGATTATGTAATTACTTATATTATGCTCAAGCCTAGTGACTAAACTTATGTTTGTGCCGAAGAATTCATTTTGTTCTAGTATTGTGAATCATGACTAATAAGAGTGATTCTAGAAAGTATAACCATGACTTATAATAGACCATGCTAATAATCAAGTCAAGCTCGGTACTGTATTGAGTGTTCACTCCATATGGATATGTATGTTCATGCACTTACTATTATAATGTATTGATAATGAATGGTGAAATACCATGATATGTTTTTCCTTGTATTTTTTGCACTTTATTATTCATGGGGCTTGTACTTTTCAATGATTTGGATATATATACACATTGATGTTATGATGATGTAACACCCCGTAAATTCTTTTTCGTACACTTATCGCGATTATATGGAGTCCTAAAGGCTTGCGTACGGGTTAAATTAAGTTTATGGTGTTCGGAAGTATCCTGTCAATAGTTGTATGTGTAGGTATTGGAATAACCTTTCCAACGATATAAAGTTTTCCCAAAACAGAGGAGTATTTCATATAAGCGAGCACATTCGAAATTTCAAAACGGTGGCCGGGAAGCCTGTGAACAGTAAATCTGCAGGAAAATTACTGCAGCTAGGCAATTATTTTTTTGGACCAAATTTAGACGATCATAACTCCTTGTACAAAAAGAACTGTCTAAGCTGCTATATATCGACGAAAATCTCCGAGAGTCTTCTTTCCGATGAAATTGGTTTCATCCAAATCCAATGTCTGAGTAAGGAGCTATACCCGTTTTACTACAGCCTATCAAAAAACAAAACAGAATGGTGGGACAGATTTTTGGGTCAACTTTAAATGACCATAACTCCTTGTAAAGGAAGAACTGGGTGGTATACTTTATATGAAAATGAAATCCCTTTGAATTATCTTTCCAATGCAATTGTTTTCACCCAAATCCGATACCGGAGCAAAGAGTTATGATCGATTTACTTCAGCCTGTCAAAACTGTCCACTGGGGACAGATTCGGATTTATTTAAATTTTTAGGGCAAAATGGTCATTTTCTATTACCTCTTGGACGAAAATGGGTCTTTATAAACCTACACTTAGCCTCATATATATAATATATCATCCAATTATTAAGAGAAGGTGAAACCCTAGCCTAATTTCAACTTCAAATATTTTGTGATTCAACCGTAGAAAATTCAAATTGGTTCCGTAGTTGTGTTCACCATCTCGAAAGCTTCGAGAAGCACCCCATGGTTATGTAAGGAGGATTCTAAATGCAAGAGTTCATTGTTAAGGTATGAATATTTTTTATTCTTGATTCTTATCCATGAATAAGTATTGATAAAGGATTATGAGTATTGTCTTGATGTTGGAAGATAACCAGAAACATAGTTATGAATTGTTTTGTATAAATTGTTAGTAGTAAATTATGGAAGTTGTTGTGTTGGATTATGGAGGATGAATTGTGGTGATATATCATTATATTAGTGGTTATGTATGCCTAGTGATCATGTTGGTGTTGGATGGTGATTAAGAAGGGAAATAAAGGCTAAGAGTGATGTTGAGGGATATTTCATGAAAAAACATGATATGTGAATGTAATAAGAGTATAAGAGGAAGTATGTAGCACTCTTATTGATGAGTTAAAGGATTACTTCCTAGACATTATTTGGTGAAGTTAATACCTAAATGGTAAGGTTTGGTTGCTAATACTAGTTTGCCACAAATGACTTATTGTAGATAAGTGTTCGAAGAGTACGGGAAGTCAAGTTGGACTTGTATTGAAGTGGTTATATCAAGGTATATAAGACATAATCTATCTAATCTTTGGCATGAATAATGACCCATGGCACTCTCAAGTAAGCTTCCAACATTGTCCTACGACACATGACACATAATAACATCATGTGATCTTCGACACTACCAATTGAACTTGTTTTCACTTTTAAGATGTCCGGCTAGTCAAAAAAAATGTTCATATACTATTGTTGACTCCGAAATGGTTTAATGAGGTATCCATGATTCTCTACTTCATTTGCATGATATTGATTACCTATTTACATGTTTTTCCTATTGAGGTATCATGGTTTCAAGTTCCATAAGGTGTGACCACAAAGTAACCAATCTCAAAGATTAATTGAATTTAGAAATGGAATGTTTGTATTTTAAATTGATGATATGATGTATTGTATTAGTACCACTGATTAGTTGGCCATTGTATTATAAAGTTTATGTATATATTCTATTCCAGGGGTGGTCCCTGGTGTATTGTATTAGTACCACTGATCATTTGGCCATTGTATGACATATGTTATATATTGATAAGGATTACGGGAAGTAATGGTATGAAAGTAATGTGCAGGTATCCCATCAGCTCTTTTAAGTGTGGTCTACTCATACTGTTTATTCACTGGTATCTGGGTTCTGTTGATCTTTTGTATCTCATCTTGATACTCACTGCCTTACATACTCAGTACATATTCCAGTACTGACGTCCCTCACGGGGGACCCGTATTCATGCCTGCAGGAATAGGTACTTCAGGTCGTACACCTCCGCAGTAAGAGACAGGACATTCTGTTGTTAGTGGTGAGCTCCAGTTGTTTTGGGGCATCCCAAGTCGTGTCTATATGTATTTTTGGTATTTGTATAAAAGTCTTTTGTGGGCGGGAGTTTATCCCGACCCTAACTCAGTTGTGTATCTATGTAGAGGCTTTTGTAGACATATTGTACAGCCATAGGAGTGTTTGGTTGATAGACGTGATGGCTCTTACGGCCAATTACTGTTTATATATATATTTATGCGTGTCTGCTGGGCTGATACAAGTACTGTTTTCTTCTATTTACAACGAAGTGCTGCCCAAATTTCTAATTTTCATAAGTGATGTAAATGTGAAAGTATAGGTTATGAACGTGTTCTCCCGGGCCTCCTCGGCTACGGGTGCCAGTCCGCTCCAATGGGATTTGGGGTATGACAGATGAATACTTATTCTATGGTGAATATTAATGATATTATGATGCCCGACAAGTCCAGAGGCTATATTGATATTATGATGATGCCGGTAAGTTCGGAGGATATGTTGATGGTACGATGATGCCCGATAAGTCCAGAGAATATATTGATGATATTGTGATGCCTAGTAAGTCTGGAGGATATATTGATATTATGTATGCTAAACATGTGCTTATATGTTTGTGTGTGATTATACCTTTATATGATTACATCCGTGTATGCCTTGAAGATATGGTGCTGCTAATCATAGGATGTTGGTTATAATTATTCAATCCTAATCACTTAATTAGTGTTGTAGTTCTCAGTAGTGTTAAGTGGTGAGTAGAAATAAAAGAGGCCAAATAAAGGGTTAAGGCTAATTGGCAAGTGAAATCTTGTGTAGAAATAAGAATTCACCTAGTGGTATGTTTGGCTTGAATAAAGGGATTAACTAAGGAATATTTCCTAGTTAAATAAGTTGTGTGGTAACTAGTTGACTGCTAAGTGACTAACTTACTTGATGACTAGAAGTCTAGAATGCTAGATAAAGAACCTTGTTAGTTGAAATGTGATAACTAGAAATTATGGTTGATATGTGGACAGTGGTGAATAGTTTAACATTGGTGATGAATAATGGTATCATTGACTAAGTATAATGTTATTGGGTTGCTAAATAAGGACTTGTAGATTATGATGCTAGATAGAAAAAGGTGTTGGTTGATAGATAGATATGTGCATTTAAGGATATGTAACCTTTTCCTATATAATGACTGGTGTACCTATGATAACTAGAAATAAACTTTGGTTTAATAGCATCTATGGATTATTAGTACATCTTAACTAGGTGTGGATATAGGATATTTAATGAATAATAGTTAGTGCTAACTCATGGTTAAGGTTTATGTAAAGAATCAGCTAGGCCATAAATGGAGATCCTATAAGGACTAACGAATTAGTAGCCTAATAATAATAAGTGTTGATTAGTTAATGATGACTAGATAGACTGTATTGATATCATAGATATCTAAATGGAAATATGACTATGGTTATAATTACCTTGGTATATGTTATTTCAATTGCAGTAATTGACGGTGATTATAAATCTTGGTAAATGACCTTTGATGGGAATTGTGGAAACTGTGGAAATTGAGAAGTTGGCTATATGTTTATACGCTTTGATGATTTGATTCTTTTATGTACTCTCCAGTGGTATGGAACGTCATGATGAATTCTTTACTTTATGTTCTTTTAGGTGTACTCCTCGGTGGTATAGGTTGCTGTAGTGGGTTCTTTTACTTTATGCTCTAATGGATGTATGTGCGTTGAACTTGGTATTTATGTAGTTTTAATTATTTATATGTCGCTTTACTCTTTTGGATCGATTACTTATTTTATAAGACGATTTTGGTATGTATGGATATGAGATGTTGTATTATTATTATAGTTGATTACTTATTTTTTAAAGATATGATGAAGACGATTTAGGTTCAATTCAGTACCTTGACTTAGAGATATTAGCTTGCTTTATATCATAATTTAGATTTTTTAGTCGGCCGATGATGCCTACTGAGTACCCATGGTTTTGGTACTCATACTACACTTCTATACCTTTTTGGTGCAGACCTAAGTACTAGTTTTCATTGAGTTGATATCATGCAGTGGTAATCTTTAAGAGAAAGGGTGAGCTCTTGGAGTTTTGAGACGTTTGTTTCCCTTCTATATTTATTTAGTCTTTTATATTTAAGACGAATGTATAAGACTATTTAGACTTTGATTTATATTTCCTATTGTCTTAATTAGATGCCCTTGTACTGATATTACGAGGTCGTGGGAATTGGTATCCTTAGTTGATTGTCTATTGTGGAACATTGTTGTTTAAGATTGTGTTCATCTATTGTGGCCCTTGTTGGGCATTTCTACCAAAGTAACCCATTGCCTTAGGTTTGAGTTATGGTGTTAGCTTACCTACTGGTGGGTTTTAGTAGGTGCCATCACGACTTATGAATTGGGTTGTGACATTGTACTTGTAATGTTTGTGGTGTTAATAGTGAAGAACCTAAGGTTAATCATTGAGTTGGATATTATGAGGAGTTGACTAGTTGGATTATGTTCACAGGTTTAGTGAAGAGGCAAAGTTATTAGACCAAGCTCGAATTAGCCATTGCATCCCAATTTAATAGGTCACTTAAGTTATGAAATATAATTTGAAGCTCCTATGAAGGTGATGTGTGAACATATGAATTTTGAAAGAGAAATTAAATTGTTATATAAGTTGTCATTCTTTGTTTTTGTGATTTTTATATAATGTTTACATGATCTAACCCTAGTTGGCCGATGATATCTACCAGTATGTGTGGTTGTACACATACTACTCTTGCTATATCCATTTTGGGGTATAGTTTAGTTGCATGATCAGTTAATGTGATCTCTAATAACCTCTACTCACTTCATTTTTACACTAGGAGTTGTGTCTCTTGTGTTGTCTTTTACTGTAATAGAAACTCTTGTACATGTCTAGACTAGGTCCTTGCAGAGTTATTTTCCTTTTATTGTATCTATCCAAAGGTTGTAATATTTTTCTAAGTAATTCAATTAAGCAATTAGGTAGTTTTGCTAATAGCTTCTATAGATTAATTGAATGGGTATTAAGGGTTCTCCTATCTAGTTAGAATAGAGTTGGTACCCGTATGTTCCTCCTAGTTAGGTTGTGATAATTGGTATCAGAGCATAGGTTACCAATCTTACAGGTACAAGAGTGAACGCCGATTAGAGTCCTGTGGATTAGTTTTTACACGTCCATCTCAAATCTTTGGGAAGCTATGAGTCATTCTAGGAATTATTCCCTTCGGTACCTGTATGAGACTAAGTAATATCTAGTCGATTCCAATTGGTATCTTGATGATTTTGCAATTGGAATCTATCCTATTCCAATTGGTATCTAGCAATAAAATTCATATTGATGAGCAAGTAACTAGCTTTTGTAAGCATTTGGTGTTGATTGATTGATTATGACTTTGTGAAGTTAGTTGTTTCTTGTTGAGTCAATGTTAATATGGCGTAAGGATATATAATAACATGAAAACTACATAAATAACTCTGAATTTTAGCATTAATATGTGTTATATGAATTCTTTAATGAATGTTTGTAGTTGTGAGACTTTTTTGGCAATTGTAACTTGAATTACATAAATTAGATAATAATAAGTGAAGGTTAGTTAATAGGGTCTATATCATATCCTTGACATGAAAGTTGAATGATGTGGTTGATAAGATATGATGTGTTGATAAGTTAAATATATGATGTGGGCTTGGTGGTCTATTTGAGGTGATATAGATATTTAAACATCAAACTTTGTTTGAGTTTTTGGTCTTGATGGGTGATTGAGTAAATGGCTTGTATTTTGATGATAAAGTGTAGTTGATGAGGAAATCAAGAGAATATGGTAGAACTAGGTTCCCTTGTGTTCGTGAACCTGGTAATTATAGTCGCCTATTGGTAAAAGTAGTAACTCAGGTGTTGATTAACAAATGACGTATAATTGGTTGATTATGATTTGGCATTGTTTATATTCTTATTGGATGGGAATAATTGTCGTTTAATAGTATCCCTCAAATGTGGTATAATTGAATTACTAAGGCTTGTGAAATAAGTGAGATGGATTATAAAAAATTGATTTTCGAGGGTCGAATAAACTAATGTGAGTTGTATGGAGAATTAATGTGTTAACGAAACCCATAGTGGTATGTTGGTTGGTATTTGTACTATATATGAATTTTTCTTGTGTGATTATCATGGAGGTGTGAAAAAGATTCATAAAATAGTTGTCTAGAGGGGAAAACATGATCTAGTATTTGGTGGTGCTGTGGTCATTATAGCATTGGTTAGGGTTTAAGTGCCCGGGTAGAGTTTTTCCTAGGACGAGAGTTGATAAAATATCTGTATAGGGTGGGTTTCATTGAAAATATGGTGTTGTATGGTTTAGAGATAGTTGGTGTCTCAAGGTGTAGTGTTTGATGAATTTAAGGTGATATCATGATTGGCGAGGGACATAATAGCCTATAAAACTATCATGATGGAATTTGGATTTGTAGAATGCCAGATGTAATGCTTAATTTAAAGGGGTTAATTTGTATCAGGACCCAAACCAAGGCCTGGCCGTGACAAGTATCTCAAGTTCCGTGTGGATCGGAAATCACCCTTGCACCTAAGAAAACCAAACACACCATGCCCCAAGGTCAGTTGAATTCCGAGCATATAACAAGATAAGACAATATCAATTTAAAAACATTAAAATAAGTCTAACCAAAACCAAATGATACCAGTATCAATATCAATACCAATACCAATACCTATACTAATCACCGCCTATGCCCACATTAGTCTGACAAAGCCTCTAATAAAACAAGAATAACCAGATGGGACATGCCCCCAACCATAGACAAAGCCAAGACCAAAGGAATAGTAAAGTCATAAAGAAATCTATAGTGAAATGGAATCCTTCGAAGTATGAAAGCTCTCCAAGTCAGTCTGACATAGAGGTTGGCCCTAAATCACCCAGTCACTGAGCAGGAGGAGTGAAAGTATGACCAATTCCTGCATCGCGTATGGATACTGTAATATCCTGATTATTTCTTAAGCCTAAATCCGTATTTTGAGTGGATATGTATAACTTCCAAAGTTTGACCGATTCCATGTAGAACATTGAATAAGCTTTCCATCGATACCAATTTCATCAAAATCCGAAATTGGATGAGTGAGTTATGGACGTTTTACTCAACGATATTGGATCACCCAGGTTTGGCGGTCGACCTGGTGGACCGTCAAGTGCCCTATCAAGCTGAGGCAGTGACTCCTTTTTCAGGCCATCTTCCGACGGCCAAGTTGGTGGACCATCAAAAAGTTGATGGACCGTCAAGGGGTCCGTCAGGTCGAGGCAAAATGTCTTATTTTTGGCCCTCGAGTAATGGATGACTTGGTAGACTGTTAGTTTCCTGACGGACCGTCACTTCGATCATCATGTCGAGGCAGAACTTTCAAGTTTTGGCACTCGAGTGACGGACAATCTGGTGGACCGTCAGGAGACTTGACGGACCGTCATAGACCCCGATCAACAAATTTCAGCATTTTCAAAAAAGGGCATTTTGGTCATTTTCTCCCCATGTGGTCTTATATATATATATATATATATATATATATATATATATATATATATATATATATATATATATATATATCAAAGTGGAGAAGAGCCACTCATTTCCTTCTCCTTTCTCTTCCAATCTTCCAAGAATCTCCTAGAAACTAGGGTTTCTACAAGATCCAAAATCCAAATCCTCTTCCAAGAAATTCAGAGAATCTTCCATGAATTTCTCCAAGTTGTTCAAGAATTAAGTTTTCCAAGTCATAGGCATCAATAATCTTGGACTAAAAGTCTGATAAGAGTTCCAAACAAGTTTCCACATCTTCAAATCAAAATCCAAGGTATGTGGGGTTTCAACAAGAACACTCCTTTCGTTCTTGTGCCTAAAGATTTACTTTCTATTACTGATTCACATGATTTTTGAAAGTGGGTTTACACCCAAATTTCTTTATGTATGATTTATGAGACTTGAGTCGAATAAGCTTGATTTTTATGTTTATTTCACCATCATGCTTCTTAAATTGAGTTTTTATTCCATGAGATGTATATTGTCATTATATGTTGATGATTTCTAAGTGATTTATGGATCAGTGTCAAGTTTTGTGTTTTTCTATGAGAAATTTGACTATTGAATATATATATACATATATATATATATATATATATATATATCGATATTTGAATTGAAAGTCAAGAATGAGTTTGATGATGTTTCCTTGAAGCTTTGGCATTTGAAATGATTTGATAAGAAAATGTACTTAATATTGAGAAACATTGTTTGAATTTAAGTTGAGTTAGGAATCCATAGTCATATATGATTTACCGATGAGATATACTGTTGTTTTGGTCATCAAGATAGACCCATGAGTTGATATTGATTGAGGTGGATTTCCTAACGTGCTGTGAGCTGAGTATGGAAGTAGTATTTAGCACCAAGCGGGAAATGTGGTATTTTTCCAGAACTACGTGCCACCGTAGGATTGATGTTGATAGTTGTGGACCAAAGGCCGAGTATGAGATTGTGATGATGAGATTGAGGTTGTACTCCCTGGCAAGAGTATGACACTCCTGCCAATATGGGGTTCTCTCTTTAGGAGGGTAAAACGTTGGACTCCATATGGATCATATGGTGTAGTTATGTCAGTTATAAGAAACTCCCACGTCCATAATGATCTAAGTACCATGAGTTACCAAGCCACTGTAAGTCATGAGTCAAAAAGTTTGAGTTGAGTTAAATGATTTAAGAGATTTATGAAGTATATGTTATTACTGATGACTTCCGGAAATGATGTTTTAGATAATTCAAGTGAAGAGAGTTGTTATTATTAGCATGCATGATTTTCTTATACATTTATGATATTATTTAAAATGATGCATCCACCCCCACATACTCAGTACATTCCTAAGTACTGACTCCCATACTCTTTTGTATTCTATATTTCCTTGTGATATAGGTTCAGGTGCTCAGTCTCAGCCATGAAAGTGATCTACGAGTACCTTCATCTACATTTCTGCAGTTGGTGAGTCCTCATGGTTCGAGGACCTATGTTCATGATTTTTGTCTTGCTAATTGATGGTTGTTTATTTTTCTGTTCAGTATGAGCCAGTTGGGGATTTTTCTCAATGGCTCTTCAATCTCATGTAGTAGAGGCTTTGTCAGACTAGAGTACCAGTATGTACAGAACGTTAGTATTTTGATTGTATAGGACAGTATTGCTTTGTATCTTATTATGTTTATGGCATGATTATTCTTCCTTATTACCGCTCGATTATTGTCATGGTGAATTATAGGAGTAAAGACAGGCTCAGAGGGTTAGCTTAAGGTTGTGTGTGGCCTTAAGCATTGTGTGACATCTCGGGATAGGTTCTTGGGGCGTTACAGCTACGACGTCCGAATATAGTTAGAAGGGTTATCGCTAGCATGTGACCCGGGGATAAGAATGATATAATCAATAATTTATATTCATTCAAAATCGTATATAATCAAATGCATATACATATATATATATATCACATATCGGGATAGGGAACAAGGCTTAACATGCTTTTCAAAACTTTAACCTGGATTGTGTAGTTCAACCATATATAATAGTAACCATGGGTTATATCGGCCCCATCTCTCACTCCCTAGTTGGGCCCCAGTGTATGTAGCCGTACAAACCGGAGAATAATCGCATATATATATGCACTCTGGGGACTCAAACCCTTCAACATATACCAAGGTCACTTAAGAAACTGATCATATAATGATTTACGGAAGCCTCGAATCTCCCTAATTATTAAATAATAATAAGGGGGACTCAAACTACCCTGGTCACTTTGACTCCCGCGTTGACAAAAATAATTTCCAGTATCGGTCACTTGGACCTCCACTTTCATGACTCATCGACACAACCCTTATTAGAGCCTATTAGAGCAATTCACACATTCCTATTCAATGAACCACAATACACTTTTAGGCATAAATTGTTGGTATTGTCATACCAACTATGCTTGCAAGGTAGCACATCATGCCAAAATAATTTCCATTAACTTGGGGAAAACAACTCCCTTTGTTCATTAATACAAATAGTTGAATAACGATTCTCTTTGTTCATTAAATCATACTATTGTATTTTAACTACTACTTTATATTATACAATAGTTCAAGACTAGTTTAATTTTACAAATTCCCATAGTTCTCATAATCAAAACCAATTTTGCATTATGGGGTTGGGGTCATAACCACTTTAAAAGTCACAAGTTTGGGAAAATCACAATTCTCTAGTTCATTCACCATACCCATGCACCCACAAGTTCAAAACCATATTAAAAGCATGAAAATCATATATATAAATAATGAGAAACATTGTTCAATTCATAACATTCAAAACCGCCAACCTTTGTTTTCAAAACCAAAACAATAATCTTATGAACAATACTTTAAATCACATGTTTTTGCAAAATTAATAATGAGGGAAGAGTAATATTCCTGAAATAGAAACAGTAACACGACTCAAACGTCGGGCCATGTCGTATGGGCACCTCAAGCACACATGTACCATGAAGTCGAAGAGACTCCAATTCACGAGTTAAGATCATGGAATAATATCAAAAGTCAACATTAGATTCATAGTAATAATAACTAAACCCAAGTTCACAGTTGTTCACAATACCTCTATACATAACCAAAGTCAATAAATGTATATGTCGGGACAAGCTGATGTGTGAGTAGATGCTAACACATTTGAGGCTTTTAACTAAGAATAATTACAAAGTCTAAAGAAAATTTTGTCATTTTTGATTATTTTCTATTTGATATTGCAGTAAAGGTCAAGATGCAAAAGAACCAGCAATAATGGAAGTAAAAGAGTTGATTTCTGAGCAAGTAGAGAGGGAAGTATAGCTGATGACTTATCTGATAAGTCATCAGCCTTCTGATAAGCTATCAGAGTTGCCATTAGCCTTAGACAGAGAATGATCTTCATCTAGAATTTGTGACGACATCTGTGATAGGCCGTCAGAAGTGTGATAAGCCGTCAGGCTAGTCATTAGCCTTAGAAAGAGAATGAGCTTCAACTGGAATTCATGATGACATTTGTGATAGGCCGTCAGGCTCGTCGTTAGGCTTAGGTAGGGAATGGGATTTGAAGTAAAGAAGTGATGATAATTCTGATAAGTCGTCATATGTCTGATAAGCCATCACGTCTCATCGTCAACCTAAGGCAAAGATTGTCAAAAGTAAAGAGGAGCTGATGACATTCCTGATAAGTTGTCAGACTCCTGATAAGCAGTCATACACATCATCGCCTGTCCGAGAAAATACTATGATCTATGATTTTGTTTCCATAATTAGGCTAAATTATTTTAAGCATATGTTAGGGTTTTCTAAGGAGATAACGAGAAAAAAGGGGAACTGACGTTTGGAGAATCTCTTCTCTCTAGTTTTTTTGACTTAAACTTTACAATTATCTTTGGAGAGATTATTCCAATTGTTTGGGGATTTTCTACTATGAATCAAATCTGAGAAACACTTGTTATTCATCTTGCTGTAAGTTCATATATAAAACTATGAATTCAACTTCTTGTCTTGATTATTTTATTATGAGTAGCTAAATTCCCTTAACCTGAGTTGTGGGATCTATGGGTTTGGGTTTGTAACGTAACTAAGTGTTCAAGATTCTAACGGTAGTAGAAACTTCTTGTTAATTCCATTATCTTATACTCTGACTATTGGTTGCAAATAATAGGCCTTGCTTACTGGTGATTTGCTTGAGATAAGAAATCAACCCTAGATAGAAGTGAATTATCAATAGAGACTTGGTAACATTAAACTTCCATTTAATAATTAATGTTGTAACAAGATTAATTAACTTGAGATAACATCCTATTATGAAATATAAATTCCCTAAGTTCGAGAGAATTCGGAGATTAAATGTCTAAATAGGTTGAGAAATATCTAGACATACTTTGACAAGGATAGTCCGTTGTTCCAACCTACCACAAGTATCTTGAACCGTTACTAGCGTTTGTCAAATCCCAACACCCATAGTGAACATAACTCTGGTTTTACTTATCATATTATCTTCAATCACTGAATTGAGAAGTAATCATTTGTTACCTTTACAAAAAAACCCCATTCATAAGAAACTGATAACTATTAGTTGATTAACCCGCAGATAACTCAAATTCACACCATATTCCCTGTGGGATTCGACCCCAACCTAGTTAGGTTATATATTGAAAATGATCTCTTACATTCTTGCAAGAGATGTGTAGTTTAAGCGTTATCAAAACTGGCGTCGCTGCAGGAGATTACAGTTGTAAATTAAAGTTATGCGCGCTAATTGACTGTTAGTCAAGTTTCCTAGTTTTACATTTATTTATTGTTTTTGTTTGTTGTAAGACTTTTATGGTGCATTCCAAGATCTAGAAGTTTTGGAGAACCATTATTACCATTTAATCCAGAACTGCAACTAATCGGTAGAATGGCAGACCAGCAGAAGGCTAACAGGTTAGCAGCCTTAGCTAGAGCTCAGGTGAATGTGCAGAATGACGGTTAAGAAGTACGACATCCAAATCCTAAGGATGACGACTTAGGATATGAGTAGTTTCTAAACCCTGGAAAACCAAGGCATGTAGAGCAAATAGTTTCACCAGTACAACGTAATGCTAACAAGAACCGTCCATTCTAAGGAAGGCAAGATCACTAGCCGGTCCAGTATGGCCTCAATGATGATGATGATAGAATGGATGGAGCAGGTGCAACGGGTGCAGTTATTCCTCCACTATTATCACCTGGGGCGAAATTCAATATTTTGAGTACTATGATTCAACTCCTTAATTTGAAGGGGTTGTTTGGTGGCCTTCCTGGGGATGATCCGAACTTGCATCTGGTGAACTTTGTCACCATTTGTAAATCTTTTGATAACCCAGGAGTGGGTCAGAATACTATTTATTTGAGATTATTTCCATTGTCTTTGTTTGGGGAGGAAACATTGTGGCTTAATGAGCTGACACCCGATTCTATAACCAACTGGAGGCAGTTGAAAGGATCTTTCCTAGAAAGGTTCTTTCTACCTTCTAGGAGGGTACAGTTAAGGGATGAGATCATCAACTTTAGACATCTCTAAACTGAACCCTTTCATGAAACCCAAGAGAGATACAAAAAAAAACTGATGCAGTGTCCGAACCACAACATGACAGATATATACTTGATGGAGACTTTGTATAGGGCTCTTAACTCTATGACAAAACCGATTGTAGATAATGTTGCGGTGGTTCATTTATTGATCTGACATTCCCAGAGGCTTCAGAAATGCTTGAGAGAATGACCAAAAAAAGTTGGGCATGGCATATTAGGGACTCTGTGGTAGCAAGCCCTACTATTTTTGTTGGTATGACTACGAAACAACACCAAAGATACGATGAGCATGATCAATACATGGATCACCTAAAAATGTAGATGGACTTGCTAACCAAGAATTTACTATCAGGTAAAACTGAGAAAGTGAAGGTTATGGAATCACAGAGCAAAGTGGAGTCTGACTCAGAAGAAGAGGTGAACTATGTAAATAACCAGGGGGGTTTCTGAGGAAATATCCAAGGAAATCAAGGTCAGACTTATTATGACAAGGTTAGATATAAGAACCAGGAGCAAGGTAATTGGAGGAGCAATAATGATAGGAGCGGGTTATATGTCCCTCTGGGAAATTATGAGGCTGCTACAACAAGTTCTGAAAAGATGTCCCTGCATGACATGATGGCTAAATTGTTAAATAGAGTGGAGGATACCAACTCAGGGGTGACTACCATAAAGACCGATTATTCCTTTTTGAGTTAGTTGGTAAATTTGCACTCCACTTCGATCAAACTACTGGAACAACAAATAAGCCAACTCTTCGCAGTGCTGAACCAAAGAAAGAGTGGAATGTTACCAAGTGATATGATTAAAAATCTACAAAGTAATGGCTCATGTATGGAAATTACCACTAAGAGTGGTAAATATTACCTGGCCCTTCTGTGGGCAAAAGTTTGATTGAAGATGTGACTGAAGCAGATGATGAACCCAAAGAAAAATGTCCAGTGGAGTCTGGGAAGCTAGATTGTTCTGATGATGCTCCAAAATAAGGAAAAAGAAGGAAAAGGAAGTAGTGGTGAAAACTCTCCCAAGACCACCACCTCTTTTTCTTCAAAGATTAAAGAAGAAGGTTGACAACACAAAATTTAGTAAATTCATGGAAATGTTGAAGCAGTTAACAATAAATGTTCCTTTGATGGAGACACTCGAGCAAATTCCAAGGTATGATAAATTCATGAAGGACCTTGTGACGAAGAAAAGAGCGGTGAGCTATGAACCAGAGGATAATCTCTATTATTGTAGCGCTATTCTATAAGGTCTTTGGTGTAGAAAAAGGCAGACCCAGGAGCATTCACTATTCCTTATACGATTGGGTCTCTGGAATTTTCTAAGGCCTTATGTGATCTACGAGCAAGCATTAATCTAATGCCACTGGCTGAATATAAAAAGTTGGGTTTGGGAAATCCCACACCCACCAACATATGACTCTTAATGGCTGATAGGTCAGTAAAATAACCTATTGGTATTTTGTATGATGTGTTGGTGAAGGTAGATAGCTTTATATTTCCTGCAGATTACATTATTCTAGATTACGAGGTGGACTTTGAGGTGCCCATAAACTTGGGTTGACCTTTCCTCATAACCAGAAGTGTGTTGATTGATTTGCGAGCTAATGAGCTCTTATTTAGGATGAATGATAAGGTGGTGCGATATGATGTGTGCCAATCAATGAAGTAGCATAAAGAAATGAGTGTTTTATCAATTGTTTATGTATATTATGAGGATGAACAGGAGGTGTCAATAGAGGAGAAACTTGTTGTCAAGCCTTTAGCCGCAGTTCTGATAAATTTTGATTGTGAAGGTATTGAGGAGTATGAAGAAACTGTTTGTGCTTTGTTAGGAATGGGTTCTTAATTTTATGCTCCTAAAAATCTAGATCTTTATCCTGCTAATCGACCAACACCACCGTCTTAGCCATCCATTGAAGAGCCACCAGTGTTGGAATTGAAGGAACTGCCAGGGCATTTAAGGTACATATTTTTGGGCGACAGAAACACACTACCTATTATTATTGCAGATGATTTGGACAAGCAGCAGGTAGAACCACTTATTTCAGTACTTCAGAGGTACAAAAGAGCAATACGATGGACTATCGCAGATATTATTAGCATTCCCCCTAGCATCTGCAAGTATAAAATACAAATTGAGGAAGATTGTACTCCAACCATCGAGCACCAGTGCCTTATTAACCCACCAATGCAAGAGGTGGTTAATAAGGAAATTATTAAGTGGTTGGATACAATAGTGGTTTACCTAATTTCTGACAGAAAATGGGTGAGCCAGTTCAATGCGAGCCCCAAAAGGGGGCATGACTGTTGTTGCAAATGAAAGGAATGAGTTGATTCTACTCAAGCCTGTGATTGGGTGGAGAGTTTTCATGGAATACCACAAACTAAACTCATGGACTTTGAAAGACCATTTCCCAATGCCCTTTATGGACCAAATGCTTGATCGATTGGCTGGAAGGGGGTGGTATTGCTTTTTGGATGGTTATTCTGTATATAACTAGATCTGTATTGCTCCTGAAGATTAGGAAAAACTGACATTCACATGCCCATATGGCACCTTTGTATTTAAGAGGATGTTGTTTGGGCTATGCAATGCACCAGTTACTTTTCAATGGTGCATGATGTCTATTTTCTTAGATATGGTGGAGGACACCGTGGAGGTGTTCATGGATGATTTTTCTATGGTGGGAGATTCATTTGAGCTGTGTTTGGCAAACTTGAGTATGGCTTTACAATAATGTGTTGAATTCAATTTGGTGCTTAATTAGGAGAAATGCCACTTTATGGTAAATGAGGCATCATTCTCGGGCACAAAATTTCAGCAAAAGGGATAGAGGTTGATCGAGCCAAGGTTGAAGTTATTGAGAAACTACCACCTCCCATTTTAGTGAAGCGAGTGCGTAGGTTTTTTGGACATGCTGGTTTTTACCGGAGGTTTATAAGAGATGTCTCGAAGGTTGCAAATCCACTTTGGAAACTCTTGAAGAAAAAAGTGAAGTTCTCCTTTGATGATGATAGCTTGAAGGCATTTGAATGCCTTAAAAAGAAGCTAGTCGAGGCCCCTATCATTGTTGCATCGAACTGGTCAAAACTATTTGAGATCATGTGTGATGCAAGTGGTATTTCCCTTGGAGCTGTATTGGGACAAAAGAAGGACAAACTATTTCATCTAATATATTATGCCAGCAAAGCACTGAATGGATCTTGAAAGAACTACACCATCACTGAATAGGAACTCCCGGCTGAGTGTATGCTTTTGAGAAATTCAGGGCTTACCTTCTTGGGACCAAGGTGGTGGTCGACACTAACCACGCATCCTTGAGGTATTTGATGTCTAAGAGAGATGTAAGACCAAGTCTGATTAGATTGGTGTTGCTGCTATAAGAATTTGACTTTGAAGTCAAAGATAGAAAGGGTTGTGACAACTAAGTTGCGGATCATCTATCTAGAATTGAAGGTGAGCAGGCAGCTAGTGATGAAATGGAGAAAAATAATGCATTTCCTATAAGGAGATCTTGGCTGCTGCTATGGAGAAAATGCCTTGGTACACTGATTTTGCAAATTATATTATGAGTGAGGTTATTCTAGATAACCTTTCTTTCTATTAAAGAAAGAAATTCCTTCATGATGTGACACATTACTTTTGGGATGAGCTGTATTTTTTTTGGTGATATGCTGATAATATCATAAGGAGATATGTTCTAGAAGTAGATGTAATATGTATATTGGAAGCATGTCATGCTTCCCCAGTTGGAGGTCACCATGCAAGTGACCGAATAGCTAAGAAGGTGTTGTAGAGTGGCTACTATTGGCCAATGTTGTTCAAGGATGCTCACAAGTTTGTGCTGAAATACGACCAATGTCAGAGGTAGGGGTCGATCTCCAAAACACATAAGATGCCTTTGACTAAGATACTTGAAGTGGAATTGTTTAACGTTTCGGGCGTCGATTTCATGGGTCCTTTTGTAAGCTCGTATGGGATGAAGTATATTCTAGTTGTTGTGACTATGTCTCGAAATGGGTCAAAGTTGTTGCCTTGTCTGATAATGAAGGAAAAAGGGTTGTTGCTTTTCTCAAGAAGAACATCTTCTCTCGCTTTGGATTACCACATACTATTATAAGTGATGGAGGATCTCATTTTTGCAACAAAGTGTTTCAAGCTGCCTTAGAAAAATATGGGGTAAAATAGCATAGAGTAGCCACTCCATATAACCCATAAACTAGTGGGAAGTGGAGCTGTCAAATTGAGAGATTAAAGCCATCCTAGAAAAAACGGTAAATGCTAGTCGGCAGGACTGGTCTCAAAATCTTGATGAATCCTTATGGGCATATCGGACCACTTTCAAGACACCCATTGGCATGTCACCATTCTAGTTAGTCTATGGCAAATCATGCCACTCACTAATAGAGCTGGAGCACAAGGCTTTATGGGCACTCCAAAGGTTAAATTTGAATTGGAAAGAGGCAGCAGAGCTAAGATTGGGGCAACTAAATGAGATGGATGAATTCCATCTCAGGGCATATGAAAGAGCATACCTATACAAAGAAAATATAAAGAAGTATCATGATTGGAGGATCAAGAAATGAGATTTCCAAAAAGGTGACTTGGTGTTTCTGTTCAATTCCAGACTCAAATTGTTCCTAGGTAAGCTTAAATCAAAGTGGTCAAGCCCGTTTAGAGTTAGTCAAGTCTACTCTTCTGGAGTAGTAGAACTTAAAAATGAAGATGGCAACATCTTTAAGGTTAATGGGCAATGAGTCAAACTTTATATCAGTCCAAAAGACTCGATGAAAAGTATTTCTATTATCTGTCTCGATAAAGTCTGAAGTAATCAAGATACCTGAGTCATGTCGCGATGTTAAATCAAGTGCTACATGGGAGGCAACCCATGATCCCCATGCTTGATCTACTCCAGGTATACCCTAACCCTTAGTTTAGTTTTTCTTTGATTTTAAGTTAAGGGTGTAGGGTGAGTTATTATTGTAACATTTTGTATTTGACTAGGAGAAATACTAGTACCTGAGGTGGTTAACGTGGTTTTGTTATTTTGTGAACACCTCTCAAATGGTCTAATTATTTAACTATGTGATTTGCATCTAATTGTGACACTGTGCATCTTGTTATGGTATCAGTTCTAGTGACTTCATAATCATTGCTAAACAATTGTATGAACTAGATAAGTAGTAACTTGTGATATACTTGTGTGCCATGTGCGTGTGAGATCTTACTTAGTTCCCTTTGTATGTTGAATCTAGAACTTGTCCGATTAGTCTTACCTAGATAGAAGGATAGAGGTTAGGAAAGGATTATAGGCAATTTTGATATTAGCCATTTTTAGTCTAAATGACCTTCCCTATATGCCTAATATACCTTGATCCCTATTTTGAGCCTAAATAGACTATTTCTTTTTTTATGATACCTATCACCATCTCATTTATATCATAATGAACCTATTTTGGCCCTGGTCCTCCTTGGACACTGTGCACCTTGACTTAGGCAAATGGCCTAAGTTGAGGGTGAATATCATAGGGGTGCATGATGTAAAATGAATATGAAGAAAGGTAGAACAAACGAAAAGAATAAGAAGATAGGTGCAGTGGAAAAGAACAAGAAAAGAAAAGTTGTGAAAAAAAGATGTGATTGTAGAAAAGACCGCACTCATCCTGAATATATGTGATCAAGAAAAGAGAAGAATAGAAAAAGGTTTATAAATGAGACCCCATAATATAGTGTAGTGTCAATGAGGCTTAGTCACTTCAAATATCATCGAGTATCATACCAGCCCCTAGACTACATTATAAGCCAAAGAGAAGACCTATAGTGATCCTAGTTGACCTGTCTGAAAATCTTGGTAATGAAACTAAGGGAAAGCCTGTGGTATTTAGCATACATTGATTGGAACTTCATTTTGAGAGTGAGTGTCTTTTAATTGTCCCTATGGTTACATATGTGATGTCTGATATAAGTGGAGTGGGATTTCTTTGTATTGAGGGCACACTGGTTACGTTGCTATTTACTAACTTGTTTGGATAGTGTAATCTTGGTACATGCATGGTTGTTGTTGCTGAATTGATGCTATATCTTGATTTTTGTGTGTTGCATTGTTGTTCTTTAATAATATATGCAGTTGTTGTTTTTAAATTAATTGACCTAATATAGATGGTTGACTGCCGAATGTACTCTGTATCCTCTTGGTTGTGTTTTAGTTTCTTGAGGACAAGCAATTGTTTTATGTTGAGGGTCTTGATGTGTGAGCAGATGCTAACATATTTGAGGCTTTTAACTAAGAATAATTCCAAAGTCTTAAGCAACTTTTGTTGTTTTTGATTGTTTTCTATTTGATATTGCAGTTAAAGTCAGGATGTAAGAGAACCAGCAATAATGAAAGTAAAAGAGATAATTTCTGAGCAAGTAGAGAGGGAAGTATAGCGATGACTTGTCTGATAAGTCGTCAGCCTTATGATAAGCTATCATAGTTGCCGTCAGCCTTAGATAGAGAATGATCTTTAGCTAGAATTTGTGACGACATCTATGATAGGACGTTAAAAGAGTGATAAGTCATCAGGCTTATCGTTAGTCTTAGAAAAAGAATGAGCGTCATCTGGAATTTGTGATGACATATGTGATAGGCCATCAGAAGTATGATAATCCATCAGGCTCGTTGTTATGCTTAGGCAGGGAATGGGATTTGAAGTGAAGAAGTGATAACAATTTTGATAAGTCATCACATGTCTGATAAGCCATCATGTCTCATCGTCAACCTAAGGTAAAGATTGTGAAAAGAGAAGAGGAGCTGACGACATTCCTGATAAGTCGTCAGACTCCTGATAAGCCGACACATACGTAGTCGGCTGTCTGAGATAATACTATGATCTATGATTTTGTTTCCATAATTATGCTAAAGTATTTAAGGCATATGTTAGGGTTTTATAAGGAGTTTATGTGAAAAAAGGGGGAACTGAAGTTTGGAGAATCTCTTCTCTCTAGTTTTTTTGACTTAAAATTTACTATTATCTTTAGAGAGATTATTCCAATTGTTTTGGGATTTTCTACTGTGAATCAAATCTGAGAAACACTTCTTGCTATTCATCTTGCTGTAAGTTCATATATCAAACTATGAATTCAACTTATTGTCTTGATAATTTTATATGAGTAGCTAAATTCCCTTAACCCGAGTTGTGGGATCTATGGGTTTCGGTTTGTAACGTAACTAAGTGTTCAAGATTCTAACAGTGGTAGAAACTTCTTGTTAGTTCCATTATTTTATACTCTGACTATTGGTTGCAAACAATAGGCCTTGCTTACTGGTGATTTGCTTGAGATAAGAAATCAACCCTAGTTAGAAGTGAATTATCAATAGGGACTTGGTAGATTAAACTTCCATTTAATAATTAATGTTATAACAAGATTAATTAACTTAAGATAACATCCTGTTATGAAATATAAATTCCCTAAGTTCGAGAGAATTAGGAGATTAAATGTCTAAATAGGTTGAGAAACATTTAGACATAACTTTGACAAGGATAGTCTGTTATTCCAACCTACCACAAAAATCTTGAACTGTTACTAGCGTCTGTCAAATCCAACCTTCCATAAGTTATGCTTGGTCAGTTTTCTTCCATCGAGTCCTGGGGGTACTCGTACCCAAAACATTAGTTGTGTGCCTAGAGCCATGTCATGTTTTCACAATACTCTCAGTCAAGCTATGAATCCTTAGACTTCAGACAATCTTATGACTAAGAAAATCTCCATGATCTCATGAACTCATTCAGTTGTCAGATATCAGTAGTATTCCGTCAGTCAACAGAATTCAGTAACTCAGCCCATGTTCAGTTCAGTAAATAATGTTCAGAGTCTATTCAGATGGGAGTAGGAATGAGCATAGAGTGAACCCAAGAATGGGAACACAAACTATCAGATGAGGGTGTTATTCTTAGAAGTCATCCTTGCGTTCCAGAACTATGTAGCCAGCATAGGTTGAGACATCAACACTGTCCGATTAGGGTTGATGGGGTGGATAAGCACTGTCAGATAAGGGCCTCACTTTTCCCGTATAGGGGACACTATCAGATGAGGGTCGCCCATAGCTTGTCCTTATCGGTGGCGCGGTATTGACACCCTTCCAATTGGGGTTATAGATTGGACCCCAACTCATCCATAATGGCGTATCAGGGGCATGTCGGTTAGATAACTACTTCCCACAGTTTCATGTTATAGAATCAGGACTGTCAGATATAGTCAATCAGTCTCAGTAATAGAACTCAGATAGTTCTTCAAATTTTAGGACTTTCAGATGCAGTCAACTCAGATACAGTACGGAACTCAGATAGTTCCATTAGATTTAGGACTGTCAGATACAATCACTCATGTTATCAGTTATATTCAGATTCAGTACTCATGTTATCATAGTATTAGTGTTTGTTGTTATATTTCATGCATGTATTCTCAAGCTCATGATATTTAGTCAGTTATTATTATTGTTCATGAATATAAACCCCACGCATTCAGACTACGTCACATGCATACTAGTACATTTAAAGTACTGACGCATTTGTGCCATGGTGTCTTATACCATAGATTCAGAGACACGAGCTCCAGAGGAATAGTAGATTCCAGATATCCACAGACAGAGTTAGAAGTGAGTCCTCATCTTTCGAGGACATGATTATTTCACTATTATCTCATTAATTAGTTTATTAGTTGGAGTTAGTTGGGGACCTGTCCCATCAACTCCTTACTCAGACAGTTTAGTCAGTTAGAGGCTTTCTAGACTATTATTTTTTAGACTTCAGTAAGTTCAGTTTTATTTTGGATATTCTATTACCCCACACAGATGTTATATCATTCATATCATGTTTAGTATTGAACCTTATGGCCTTTCAGTTCATGTTTCTGCGTTATAAAGTATTTTATGTAGTATACAGGTACAGATATCATTCATGGGTTAGCTTATGGTCCTTCTGGTTCATAAGCACCGTGTAGCATTCTATGTACCAGATTCGGGGTATTACAAACTTGGTACTAGAGCCTAAGGTTCAATAGAGTCCTAGGAATTCTGAAACCCGCATTTAGTAGAGTCTTGTACATAGGTGTGTTGCGTTCCATACTTATGTGCAAGAGGCTATAAGATGTTTTAGGAATAATTTCCCTTCTTTCAGTATTCATGTAGTGCCAGTGAGCATAATCTCAAGTCAATATCTCAGTCTAATTTGTTTCCCCCTTTCTTCTACAGAACATGCCTCCTAAAAGAAGAAACGAAAATCAGTCAGCCCCCCAGCCTGAAGATCCTTTGGGTAATCATGTTTCTCATGCATAGTTCAGGGCCTCATTCACTACTCTTGCTTAGTTAGTTTTCTCTCAAAATGAATGGCCAGCAGTCATTCCGGCCAACCCAGTTGCCAACTTAGCTGCATCTTGGATTCGATACTTCACCCAAATAAATCCTCTATCCATCCTTGAGTCTAAGGTAGATAAGGACCCTCAAGAATTTATTAATCAAGTTTAGAAGGTGACATACATCATGAGGGTGACTACTATTAAGAGTGCTGAGCTAGCTGCATATCAGTTGGAGGATGTGGTTCATACTTGGTATAAATAGTGAAAGTCAGAGAGGTCAGATGATGCAGGTCCTATAGAGTGGGAGGAGTTTGTCACTGTATTCTTAGTTAGATTCTTTCCCCAAGAGCTTATAGAAGCTAAGGTGCTAGAATTCACCAATCTCAGGCTGGGAAATATGATGGTGAAAGAGTATTCTCTTAAGTTAATTCAAATAGCCAGATATACCCCTCATGTGGTTGCAGACAGCAGAGCGAAGATGAGTAAGTTCGCTTTAGGGGTAAATGATAGCGTGGTAAATGAGTGCAGATCCGCCATGCTAAATAGTGACATAACTTTAGCCAGGCTTATGACTCATTCTTAGAAAATGGAGGAGTAAAAGATTAAGCAGAGAGAGAAATAGAATTAGACAACGAAGAGAGGTAGTTTCAATGTCGCTCAGCCTAAATTAAAAGGATAAAACCATTCCCAATTTCATTCAAAGTCATTAGTTCCATCCCCTTCTTTAGCCAGTGCTCCAGTTTCTAAGTTCAAGTAGGGTAACAGAGATAGATCACCAAGATCTAAGTCTCAGAGCAGTGCTATCAATGCCCGAACTAATCTCCTTTGTCAGACTTATGGTAAGAACCACAAGGGTGCTTGTAGAGCTGGTAGTGATGTCTATTTTGGTTGTGGCAAGCCAGGCCTTAGAGTTAGAGGCTACCCTCAGTCAGGTTATCAGAGTTATATCCGCTCCTCAGCTCAGTCCGATCGCCCAAATCAGTAGGGTGCCACCACTAGTGCTACTAGTGGGCAACACCCAAATTGTCTCTATCATCTTCAGTAACGATAGGATCAGGAAAATTATCCTGATGTAGTTAATGGTATGTTATAGATCTTTCATGTGCATGTTTATGCCTTGCTAGATTCAGGAGCTTATTTATCTTTTGTTGCTCTCTATATAGTAGGAGGTTTCAGAATCAGTCCCAAAATCCTAGTTGAGCCCTTTTCAGTCTCTACCCAAGTGGGTAAAACCATCATAGCCCGGTGGGTATACAAGAACTGCCTGGCTATGATATTTCAGAAAGTCACTTCAGTAGACTTAGTCGCATTAGAAATGACTGATTTTGATGTCATTCTTAGCATGGATTGGCTTCATTCCTGTTATGCCACAGTTGACTGCAGAAATAGAATTGTCCAATTTCAGTTTCCAAATGAACCCATCCTTGAGTGAAAGGGTATTACTTCAGCGTTCAGAGGTCAGCGTGTTTCCTACCTTCGGGCATGGAAAATGATACCTAAAGAATGTGTCTATCATCTTGTTTGAGTTAAGGACACTAGTTCCAAAACTCCCAGCCTTGAATCAGTTCCAGTTGTAGGTCAATATTTAGATGTCTTTCTTGAAGATCTTCCAGGAATTTCTTCCGAAAGAGAAATAGACTTCGATATTGATCTTTTTTCAGATACTCATCCTATATCTATTCCTCCATACAAAATGAAACCAGCAGAACTCAATGAACTGAAAGAACAATTGAAGGATCTCTTAGCTAAGGGATTCATCAAGCCTAGCATTTCCTCGTGGGGCGCTCCAGTAATATTCATGTGCAAAAAAAATGGTTCTCTTAGGATGTGTATAGACTACCGTCAAGTCAATAAGGTCATGGTCAAGAACAACAATCCTCTTTCCAGAATTGATGACTTGTTGGACCAACTTCAGGGTGTCAGTTATTTCTCTAAGATAAACCTCAGATCCGGCTATCATCAGCGTAGAGTCAGAGAATATGACTTTTTGAAAATAGCTTTCCATACTCGGTATGTTCACTTTGAATTCCTAGTCATGTCATTTGGTCTTATCGATGCCCCAACCTATTTTATGGACTTGATGAACCGTGTTTTCAAGCGGTACTTAGACATGTTTGTCATAGTCTTCATTGATGAAATCCTGTTCTATTCCCACAGTGAGCATGATCATGCAGAACATCTCAGAATAGTACTTCAGACTCTCAGAGGTCATTAGTTGTTTTCCAAATTTAGTATGTGCAAATTTTGGCTAAGGTCAGTAGTATTCCTTGGTCACATCATTTCCAATGATGGCATTAGAGTAGATCCTCAAAAGACCGAAGCAGTAAGAAACTGTCCTTACCTTGTCTATCCATCAGATATTAGGAGTTTCTTGGGTTTGGCTAGCTATTACAGATGGTTTGTTGAGGGATTTTCTTCTACTGCATCCCCTATGTCTATATTGACTCAAAAGAAAGTTAAGTTTTAGTGGTTAGATTCTTGTGAGAAGACTTTTTAAGAGTTGAAGACTTAACTCACCTCATCTCCAGTATTAGCTCGCCCAGATGGTTCAGATGGGTTCATAGTGTATTGTGATGCATGCAGAGTAGGTCTAGGTTGTGTTCTCATACAGCATGGTAAGGTCTTAGCTTACGCCTCTAGACATCTTATACCCTATGAGAGGAATTATCCTACTCATGATCTTGAGTTATCCATCGTAGTCTTTGCTTTAAAGATTTGGAGGCATTATCGCTACGGAGTTCATGTAGATGTCTTCACAGATCATAAGAGTCTTCAGTATGTCTTTTCTCAAAAAGATCTTAATATTAGTTAGAGAAGGTGGTTAGAGCTCTTGAAATATTATGACATGAGTGTCCTTTATCATTCGGGAAAAGACAACATTGTGGATGATGCTCTCAGTAGACTATCCATGGGTAATGTTTCTTATGTTGAGGACAATAAGAAGAAGTTAGCTTAGGAAGTCCATCATCTTGCCAGACTAGGCATTCTCTTAGTCGATATAGATGAGGGTGATATATGGGTTCAGAGTAATTCAGAATCATTTCTAGTTTTTGAGGTAAAAGAAAAGCAAGATAAAGATCCCAGCCTTGTCAAGTTGAAAGAGTCAGTAAAGGATCAAAAAGTTGAGGTTTTCTCCCAAGGGGGAGATAGTATTTTGCATTGTCAGGGTCATCTCTGTGTTCCAAGTGTAGATGACTTAAGGCAGCGAATTCTTACAGAAGCGCATGGGGCGCACTACTCTATTTATCTAGGGGCCCACAAAGATGTACCGCGACTTGCAGGAAATCTATTGGTGGAGTAGGATGAAGAGAGACATTACAGAGTTTGTGGCTAAGTGCTCTACATATCAGCAGGTTAAGATAGAGCATCAGAAGCCTAGTGAGTCCATGCAGGAGTTCAGTATTCCTACTTGGAAGTGGAAAGTTGTGAACATGTACTTCGTGATGGATTTGCCTCGAACTCGTTATCAGCATGATTCAGTGTGGGTCATTGTAGACAGAATGATCAAATCAGCTCATTTTATTCAAGTTCATGCCTTTTATTTAGCCAAGGATTATGTCAAAGTCTACATCAGGGAGTTGGTCAGATTGCAAGGTGTTCCGCTAACTATTATCTTAAACAGAGGTACCCAGTTCACCTCTCATTTCTGGAAAGTATTCCAAAAAGGTCTTGGTACCCAAGTTCATCTTAGTACAGCCTTTCATCCTTAGACAGATGGTCAAGTAGAAAGGACCATTTAGATGTTAAAAGATATGCTATGGGCATGTGCAATCGCTTTCAAGGAAAGTTGGGATGACCACTTACCTTTGATTGAGTTTGCATACAACAACAGCTATCATTCCAGTATTCAGATGGTTCCATTTGAAGATCTCTATGGTAGGAGATGTAGGTCTCCAATTGGTTGGTTTGAAGTTAGTGACGCCTCAGTCATAGGTCTTAACTTAGTATTCGATGCCATAGAAAAATTCCAGTTGATTAGAGAAAGACTCTTGGCTGCTTAAAGCCGATAGAAGTCTTTTGTAGATGCTTATAGAAAAGATCTCGAGTTTGAGATTGGTGACTATATTTATATAAAGATCTCTCCCATGAAGGGAGTGAAGCGGTTCGACAAGAAAGGAAAACTCAGTCCCCAATATATCGGTCCCTTTAAGATTCTCAATCAATTCGGCAAGGTAGCTTATGAGCTAGAATTTCCTTCAGATCTAGCCTCAGTTCATCTAGCCTTTCATTTCTCTTTCCTCAAGAAGTGCATAGGTGACCTATCAGTTGTAGTCCCTATTCAGAGCATTGATGTTCATAACACTCTCTCTTATGAAGAGATTCCAGTCGAAATCTTAGACTATCATACTCATAGATTGAGGAACAAAGAAGTCCCTCTAGCTAAGGTTCTTTGGAGAAATCAGTTCATTAAGGAAGATACTTGGGAAGCAGAGGCAGACATGCATACCAAGTATCCTCACCTCTTCTTCATCAACTCAGATCAAGCTCAAGGTAACAGTTCTCCTTAAGCTTACTCAGTTTCATGTTCGGTGTTCATCACAAACTTGGTATGTTGCTTCATGCTCATGTTCCCATTAGAAACTTAGTATCAAGTACCATTGCATATTCAGTCATGCACATATGTATCAGTTTAGTTATGTATTTATGCATCAGACATACATTCTTATTGTGAGAAACTTAGTTCTTTTGAATGCTCAGTCATACATTCATGAATCCGTTACACATGCATCAGATATGCATGTTCAGTATTGTATGTTTAGCTTGTCAGTCATGTCAGTCATGAGATTGCGTTCCAGTTATTCATGTTCACCATGTACGTCAATTGTTTTTTCTCCCCTCTCAGTCAGTCTCATTCGAGGATGAATGTTCTCAAGGGGAAGATATTGTAATACCTCGTACTTTTCCTAGCTAATTTCATCTCAAGAATGTCTAGTATTATCTTCTAAATTGAATAATGGTTATTCTATGAGGAATTTTCAATATTTTCACTTTTTTCATGTGAGAAATTTGATAAGCTTTCCATCGATAAAAGATTTTCCCAAATCCGATAACCGGGTCAGAAGTTATGACTATTTTAAGACCCCATTGTAAAACAACGCCTTATTAGTTAGTAGCGCACCGTGCCACAAGACAAAATGGCATTTGGAAAATTCCAGAAGGGGTCCGCAATTATGGTGCATCGCGCTAGCGCCTAAATTCAGAATTGTCCTTTTTCCAGTGTCTTAGCACGATTTCCTCCGCGTCACGCCAAAGTTCTAGGTCAAAAAAGAAGGGGCAAACCAATGGCTCTGCGTCGCGCCATCCCTTAGTTTCCCAATTATAAAAGTCCAGTTATCGCGCCGCATCACGCTAGGGGTTCAGTTCAGGAAAATTTTACTAAAATTAAATGACGCGTCCAAGGTTAAAAGGGTCAACTTTCCACCCCTATTTAAGCCCTTTAACATGTGATTCAACCACTTTTCACCCAAAATACACTCTCTTCTCTCAAAAACCACTCAAGAACAAGCTAGGGTTTTCATAGAAGATCCAATTCCAAGAAATTTTCTCCGTCAATCTTCACAAAATCACGAACTAAGGTATGCATAGTGTTCATTCATGGACTCCTTTCATCCATGAAGCCCAAGAGTCCATTTTCTAAATTCAAGTTTATGGATTTTATTATGAATTTCATGATTGGGCTGCTCTTGTTCATATGGATAATGAGAAATTGAATTCTACTCCAGGTTGGGTGATAAATTCTATGTGGGTTACATTATTATTGATATAGATTCATGCAAACCTATGATTAAACCCTTGAATGATGAAATTAGAATTGAACCATGATGTTTAATTATTATACAATGATGTTTACATATATCATGCCTATAATATGTTTGATTAAATGCCTAGATGAAGGAAAAGTGCCTAACTATCATGTTACCATGAAATCCCCATGTATGTACAAGTTTTGCCAATCACATGTTTTGATGAAATGTTTCTATAAATGTATTATGGATTATGATGTTAGTTATATGTTCAAGTAAGTTATGATTGGTCAGTTTTCTTCCATCAAGTCCTGGGGGTAATCATACCTAAAACATTAGTTGTGTGCCTAGAGCCATGTCATGTTTTCACAATACTCTCAGTCAAACTATAAATCCTTAGACTTCAGACAGTCTTATGACTCAGGAAATCTCCATGATCTCATGTACTAGTCAGTTGTCAGATATCAGTAATATTCCTTCAATCAACGGAATTCAGTAACTCAACCCATGTTCAGTTCATTAAATCATACCCAGAGTCTATTCAGATAGAAGTAGGAATTATCATCGAGTGAACCCAAGGATGGGAACATACACTATCAGATGAGGGTGTGATTCTTAAAAGTCATCCTTGTATTCCAGAACTATGTAGCTAGCATAGGTTGAGACATCAACACTGTCACTGTCAGATAAGGGCCCCACCGTTCTCGAATAGGGGACACTATCAGATGAAGGTCGCCCACAGCTTGTCCTTACCAGTGGCGCGATATTATCACCCTTACAATTAGGGTTACAGATTGGACCCCAACTCAGCCATAATGGCGTATCAGGGGCATGTCGATAAGATAACTACTTCCCACAGTTTCATGTTACAAAATCAGGACTGTCAGATATAGTCAATCAATCTCAGTAATAGAACTCGGATAGTTCTTCTGATTTTAGGACTGTCAGATATAGTCAACTCAGATACAGTACGAAACTCAAATAGTTCCATCAGATTTAGGACTGTCAGATACAATCACTCATGTTATCAGTTATATTCAGATTCAGTAATCATGTTATCATAGTATTAGTGTCAGTTGTTATATTTCATGCATATATTCTCACTCTCATAATAGTTAGTCAGTTATTATTATTGTTCATGCATATGAACCCCATGCATTCAGCCTACCTCATATGCATACCAGTACATTCAAAGTACTGACGCATTTGCGCTATGGTATATTATACCATAGGTTAAGAGACATGAGCTCCAGCACAATAGTAGATTCCAGATATCCGTAGACAGAGTTAGAAGTGAGTCCTCATCTTTCAAGGACATAATTATTTCCCTATTATCTCAATAATCAGTTAATTAGTTAGAGTTAGTTGGGGACCTATCCCATCAACTCCTTACTCAAATAGTTCAGTCAGTTAGAGGTTTTCTAGACTATCACATTTCATACTTCAGTATGTTCAGTTTTGTTTTGGGTATTCTATTACCCCACACAGATGTTATATCATTCAGATCATGTTCAGTATTGAACCTTATGGCCTTTTAGTTTATGTCTCCGCATTATAAAGTATTTTATGCACTATACAAGTACAGATATAGGTAGCTTATGGTCCTTTGGAGTTATGATCACCGTGTAGCATTCTGAGTACTAGATTCGGGGCGTTACACATACTATAACCAAACTAAGTCTTAAAGAGACTAAGCCTAAAGATAAGGACTAAGAGATGAAGGTCTTTCAAATATAAGAAAGCTCACCCCTTCAAGTCAATGCACAAACCTCTTGATTATCTAGTCACTGCACAGGAAAAGAACAAGATGTATTAGAGCCTACGTCGTGTGGGGACGTAGCATCTAGAGATGGTTAGAGGCTGGAAAGCTAACATATAACTCAAGGATAAGTGATAAGATACATCATCATTAAACAAAAATTCCATATATCATATTTTATCATGTTCATACACTTATCCATACATATGCATATACCATATACCAAGCAAGATATAAGGTTCATCAACAATCTCAAGCATTCAATCCTTAGACGTAAGGTGAAGGACTGCCACCTTCCACGCTTATTCATTAACCATGCTTAATACACCAAGGACTTTAGCCACATTCACATTATCATTAGACTGGAGACTTCACCCATGTACATACCTTAATTATGCTAAGAATTTTAGCCACACATACCATCAAACAAACAACGGACTTTATCCACACAACGCCCTCATTCAAACAAGGGACTTTACCCATACACATTCATCTATGCAAGGGACTCTAACCTTGTGCCCGTTTGTTAGACAAGGGACTCTAGCCACATGCCATATATGGACTTTACCACAAGCCTCTTCATGAGGCAAGGTACTTTGACCTCAAGATCTCTTCTTAAGCAATGGACTTTACCTTGAATTCACATGGATGAGGGACTTTAACTCCAAGCCATATCATGGGACAAGGGACTTTGACCTCAAGCCATCACATAAGGCAAGGTACTTTGACCTCAAGCTATCACAACCATAATTAATTGACATTTGGGACCTTACCCTCTTGTCTATGCGTCAACACACATTTAATACAACATTTAGGGACTTTAGCCATTTAGCCAATTCAACACTATACAAGACCTCAAGGTCATTATGGGAGTCTTCATTACTTAACCATCTCAATAGACAATGCCTCCATTCAATTCGTCACACCATTATTTTCATGGTCCTCAAGACCCTTACAAGACATTCACATTTTAATAGCATTCTTATACCACACTTTAGTTTAATACACTAGTTAAGTTCATCCTCATATTAAGGGACTTTAACTTCATATTGGTCATTTAGCATAACAAGTTCATCATCATACCTCACATGACTCACCATACTCCTATCATAATATTTTTCAAAAATTCATACTCATTGGGCCATTGCCCTAGTTCAACACATCATCAACAATTAATTAGACAATTCACTTAGACATTTTCACAAAAGCCTTTTGTGCATACTTATAAAAAAAGTCAATTTTATGGTAGATATCATCAATACTTTGGTTACTCAAGACCCTCATATTAAACAACATACAACAAGAATCCACATATGCAATCTACTATCAATAACTTGTATCAACACAAGTATATACAAGAATTATCATTATTCATTATTAGGTAGTAAAACCCTTTTCATTTGATTCAAAACCACCACGTACACTTACTAATTCAAGTGTGAAATACATGGGATTAGAGTTATTTAAATGGGGGAAAATATACATGCCTTAAACAACAATAATCACCAATAAACTTGACGTTTCCTTCTTATCACAAGATGAATACCTTCAAACCCTAGCCTCCAATCTTGCATCCAAGAGCCTTTAGAGTATTTAGGATGTTTAGGTATTATAAAATGAAGAATTAGGAGGATAATATGCCTTATGTAGTGAGATGGTTTAGGGTTTTAGGTGTGGGAAATAACCAAAAGGTCCTTGGTTAAAAGCTTGAAAATCAACACGTGCAGGGGTATGACTCGCCCTTACGAATCACTTGGCAATTATGATCTAGGGTATGAGTAGTACCCTAACTCATATCCTAGGCTTCTCCTAGGTCAACCACACTGTTATGGGTACAAAAGGGCACCTTTTACTCATAACCAAAGTGTAATACCCCATATTTCTACCTGGCTTGAAATCATCCCAAGAATGTTAGAAACTTACTTTGGAAGATGAATCCAATTTTGTACACATGGAATTTTTAAGATTTTCACCTTTTTCATGTGGGAAATTCAATAAGATTTCAATAGATATAAGATTCACCTAAATTCGATAATCAGGTAAGAAGTTATGGCTATTTTAAATTCCCATCATAAAACAGCGCCATATTAGTCAGTGGCGTGCCGCGTCACTAGAGAAAATGGAGGGGTCCACGATACTGGGACGTCATGTCAAACTTCCAGGTCAAAACTGAAGTGGCAACGTGATGGCTCCGCATTGCGCCATTCTCCTATTTCTCAATTGTCAAATTCCATTTACACGGCGCGATAGCGCCGCGTCGTACCAGGGATCCAGTTTGGGAAATTTTCACCAAATTAAAAGACGTGTACAGGGTTAAAAAGGTCAATTTTTCACCCCTATTAAGCCCTTTAACACAAGATTCAGCTATTTGAAATCCAAAATAAACTAGTTTCTCTCAATTTTCTCTAAAGAACAAGCTAGGGTTTCAATTAGGGATTCAATTTCAAGAAAGTCTCTCCATCAATCTTCGCTAAACCAAGAACTAAGGTATGCATTGTATTGATTTATGGATTCCTTTCATCCATAAAGCTCAAGAAACCTATTTCAAATTGCAAATCATGATATTTATGTTATGGGTTGATTTTAACCATGTTAATCTTGTTATATGATTCCCAAGTTGAAATATTTAAGTGTTTTTTATGAAACTACATTAGCAAGTGAGTGAAATCCATAAATTGAGTTATTTGTAATATGTCAATTTGATGATTAAGCCTATGCCCTATGGGTGCATGCAAGGTGCATGATAAAATTCCTAGGAAGATAGAACTTATGCACTATAGCTAGATTGTGATCCAAAACGACTTCCATGTTATTCTTATGTATTGAAATTTGTTTGTTGGATTGCTCATAAGTTAGCCTTATGAAATTATGCTATGTATACATGCTAGCTTATTCACGTACCAAGCTATGATAATCAAATGCCCATGAAATATCTCTAATTATTGTATTGTGGATTGTTGATGATTGGTCATGCATTCAAGAATGTCATGCCTTGTGAGTTTCCTTTCAACGAGTCATGGAGGTACTTGTACCCAAAAAATATAGTTGTGTGCCTAGAGACAGTGACATGTTTCAAGATATCCTTAGTTAAGCCATGATCTATAGAACTCAGTCAGTCATGTGACTCAGGAAATCTCAGTAATTTAGTAATCTCAGTACTATTCCGTCAGTCAACAGAATTCAGTTAATTTAGTTCAGTAATTCATGTTCAGTTTCCATTCAGATGGGAGTAGGAGTTAGAACTGAGTAAACCCAAGGATGGGAACTCACCTGTTATATGAGGGTGTGATTCTTAGAAGCAATCCTTGCGTTCCATAACTACGTAGCCAGCGTAGGTTCAGACATCATAGCCTACTATATGAGGGAAGATGAGGTGGCTTAACCTGTTATATGAGGGTTCCCACCGTTCATACTAGAGTTATCTATTATATGAGGGTTACTCACAGATTGTCCTTACCAGTGGCACGGTATTGACACCCTTCCAATTGGAGTTACAGATTGGACCCCAACTCAGCCATAATGGCATACTAGGGGCATATCGGTTAGATAACTACTTCCCACAGTTTCAGTTAAAGAATTCAGGACTGTCAAATATAGTCAACTCAGAATAGTACGGAACTTAGCTAGTTCCATCAGATTCAGGACTGTCAGATACAGTCACTCATGTTATCAGTTATATCAGTCATCAGAACTCAGTTATCAGTCATGTTAGTTATCAGTAAACTCATGTTATCACGATCTCAGATATAGTTGCTATGTGTCCAAGTATGTATTCTCACGTTTATATTAGTCAGTTAGCCAGTATTGTTTATGCATATGAACCCCATGCATTTAGCCTACCTCACATGCATACCAGTACATTCAAAGTACTGACGCATTTGCGCTATGATGTCTTATACCATAGGTTCAGAGACGCGATCTCCATAGAATCAGTAGCATCCCAGTCTCAGTAGTCAGAGTTGCAATAAGTCCTCATCTTTCGGGGACATTATCATTATTTTTTCATCTCATTAATTAATTTATTAGTTGGAGTTAGTTAGGGACATGTCCCATTAACTCCTCATTCAGACAGTTCAGTCATTTCAAGACTATTATATTCAGATGACCATGTTATTTCAATTTTGTTTTGGGTATTTCATACCCCATTCAGATGTTATATCTTTATCAGTTATGTTACAGTCTTGAACCTTATGGCATTTCAATTCATGCTTTCGCAATCATACAGTATATTATGCAGCATACAGGTATAGATATTAGCCATGGGTTAGCTTGTGGTCCTTCGGGGTCATGAGCACCGTGTAGCATTCCGAGTACCAGATCCGGGGCGTTACACAAAGGGTACAACTCGACCCCTAACTCATAAGCTCCATCTGTGACCAAAGAAGTCCACTCTAGGTTAGGTTTTCACTCCATTTGGTTGAGTAGTATACGACTCATAAGCATGGTTATGACCAAGGGATGGCCTTGTCATATGGAGGATAGTATATTACCCTAACATACTATCTAGGATACAAAAGGGAAGAGGGAGAAGGCTATAATTTGTGACCAAGGGTAAAATTTAATCCCTTCAATCGTGACCACTCCAGAGACATCCAAGGTTGTTATTTTTCTCACTGGTCCAAGGTCTAGGTGTTTTAATTCCCTCCCACTTTGATAGGTAAATATATATACTAGTTAACACCTCAACATGTACCAAGGAAATCTTCACATAAGTTAGAAACAACACACAACAAGGATACAACACAGCACATATCATGATCATTTTCAATCAACCAAGAATTTTGGAAGGCCACATTCTCAGGTGTTTCCTTCTCCCCTACTTAAGATCATTCGTCCACGAATGAATGGTAAGGCAAGCATAAACACAAGTTATCACATCAACATGCATCAAACTAACTATTTCATTTCATTGGTCTTGGGAATTCAACTATTACTTATCCAATACTTGCTTATTCCACAACTTAGGGACTCTGACCCATCAATTCATCAAAGATATAAAGCATCTCAAAGCATTGGGGACTTTACCCCATTTGATCCCCTTGTCTAGCAAGACACAATTCAACTCACACATTGGAAACTCTAATACATTGACTTGCAAAACATGCATAAAAGAAAGGAGATTAACACATACCTCCATAACAAGCTTCCGAAATGGGAAATAAATGTGGGTACTTGGACTTTATGTCCTCTTCTGCATCCCAAGTAGCTTCCTCAGACTTTTGGTTCCTCCATAGAACCTTTATCGGATCCACTTCTTTTGTTCGCAATGGGCGAACTTGCCAATCCAAAATCCTCATTGGGACCTCCTCATATGACAAAGTCCGAGATACCAACATCTTCCAAGGGAACAACAAAAGAAGGATCACCCACATATTTTTGCAACATAGACACATAGAAAACCAGGTGAATAGAGTTCATTCTAGAAGGAAACGTTGCCAACCCTCTTCACAATCAAGTAGGAACAAACATAGCAGGGACTAAGCTTCCCCTTTTTACCGAACAACATCACTCCCTTCATGGGGATACTTTTTAACGTACCCAATCACCGACATTAAACTCTAAGTCTCTACGCCTCATATCAGCATAGGACTTTTGGAGACTTTAAGTGGTTTCAACCTATCATGAATCACCTTCACCTTCTCTAAGCCTTGGTGAACTAAATTGGGCCCAAGCAACTTACCCTCTCCAACTTTGTACCACCCAATAGAAGATCGACATCTCTTCCACATAACACTTCGAAAGGCACCATGCCAATACTAGAGTGGTAAATATTATTATAGGTGAACTCAATCAAAGGAAAATGTTCATACCAACTATCACCATAATCGATTACACAAGCACACAGCATATCCTCTAAAGTCTGGATAGTTCTCTCTGCTTGACCATTTATTTGCGGGTAAAAAATGGTACTAAGACACACCTTAGTTCCCAAGCCTTTTTGGAACAACTTCCAAAAATGGGATGAAAATAGAGGGCCACGATCTAAGATAATAGACACTGGAGCAATGTGCAACTTCACGATCTCCACAAGAAACAACTTGGCCTAATCTTCCTCCGAGTAATTTGTCCTCACAGGCAAGAAATGGTCAAACTTGGTCAGTCTATCAATAATGACCCAAATAGAATCACATTGATTTTGAGATCTAGGAAGATCGATAGTGAAATCCATATTAATCGACTCCCACTTCCACTCGGGAAATGCAATCTCTTGGTATAGGCCACCAGGCCTTAAGTGCTCAACCTTTACTTGTTGGCACACCATACACTTAGCCACATAGCTAGAAACATCATGCTTCATATTATTCCACCAATAGGACTCTCTAAGGTCATGATACATCTTGGTGGAATCGGGATGAATAGCATAATGGGCTCTATGAGCCTCGGCTATGACCCTTTCCTTTAATCCATTAAGGTCGGGAATGTATAGCCTACCTTGGTACCTCAAGATACCATCACCAACAATCATAAATTCTGCAACCTTGTGTTGACCCACATTACTCTTGATCTTCATCAATTCGGGGTCTAAGACTTAATTTTCCTTTATCTCAACAACAAGAGACAATTGAGATACCAAATGCACAAATACACCACCATTCTAAGAGTCCGCAAGTTGAACACCAAGATTCGTCAACTGGTGAATATCTCTTACCAATTACTGTTTTTCCTCATTAACATGGGCCAAACTCCCCATAGACAATCTATTAAGAGTGTTGGCGACTACATTCTCCGTATCAGGATGGTAATAAAGACTCATATCATAGTCTTTCAATAGCTCAAGACACCTTTTTTGCTAGAGATTAAACTTCTTTTGGGTAAACACATATTAAGGTCTCTTATGATCGGAAATTATATCAACATGAACACCATAAAAATAATGCCACCAAATTTTCAAAGCAAAGACCATGACTAATAACTCTAAGTCATAGGTAGGGTAGTTCTTATCATGAACTTTCAATTGCCTAGAATCATAGGCCATCACCCTACCGTGTTACATCAACTCGCAACCAAGATCGACATGAGAAGCATCACGATAAATAACAAAACCATCACTAACCTCCAGTAAGGTCATAATCAGAGTTGAAGTCAATTTATCTTTCAGCTTGTCAAAACTACCCTCACAAGCATCTAACCAAAAGAACTTGACATTCTTTTGGGTCAATTTGGTCAATGGGGCAGCTATAGTGGAAAAAACTCTCCACAAATCTCCTATAATAATCGGCTAGACCCAAGAAGCTCTGAATATCGGTTGAGTCGTAGGTCTGGGCCACTTCTTAGCAACTACAATATTTTGGGGATCCATCATGATCCCTTTACTAGAGATGACATGAACAAGAAAAACTACGGCTTTCAACCAAAACTCACACTTGGAGAACTTGGCATACAAATGATGGTCCTTCAATATTTATAACATAGCACGGAGGTAATATACATAATCTACCTCACTCTTAGAATACACTAAGATGTCATCAATGAAGACAATGAAAAACATATCCAAGAATGGACGGAAGACCCTATTAATTAAATCCATGAATGTCGTCGGAGTATTAGTCAACCCAATGGACATAACAAGAAATTGATAGTGACTATACTCAGTTCTAAGAACAATCTTAGGGATATCTGTATCCCTAATTTAAAGATAGTGATAACTCAATCTAAGATTAGTCTTAGAAAAACACTTTGCACCTGAAGTTGATCAAACGAATCATCGATCCGAGAAAGAGGATATTTGTTCTTTATGGTCACTTTGCTCAACTAACGATAATCAATGCATGTACGAAAGGAACTATCCTTCTTGCGTACAAAAAAGTGGGAGCACCCCAATGAGATACAATAGGCAAGATAAAAGCCTTATATAAGAGGTCTTTCAGCTGCTTCTTAAGTTTTTTCAACTCCGCCGAAGCCATCCTATAAGAAGGGATAAAGATCGAACGAGTGTCCAGGACAAGATCAATCCTAAAATCAATTTCCCTGTTGGGAGGAATACTGGTAAGATCATCAAGAAACACTTCGGGAAACATACTTACCACGGGAAAAGAGTCTAGAGAAGGCTCTTGCAAGTTAGAATCTTTAACTCAGACCAAATAACATAAACAACCCTTTGAAATCAACTTTCGGGCTTTGAGATAACAAATAAACCTTCCCTTAGGCACTAAGGAGCCACCTTCCCACACAATGATCGGTTCATTAGGGAATTTAAATATGATCCCTATGGATCTGGCAATCTAAGGAAGTATAGCAAGAGTACAACCAATCCATTCCTAAGATGACATCAAAATTAAAAATGTCTAACTCTATCAGGTCAACAAGAGTATCTCTATCACTAATAGATATCACACACCCTTTATAGACCCTTCTAACAATCACAGGGTCTCCAACTAGGGTAGAAAAAGAAAAAGGAGCTGACAGACTCTCAGGACCATAATGAAGGTGCACAACCACATATTGGGTCACATAAGAAAGAGTAGATCCTGGGTTAAGCAAACAATACACATCACGAGAGAAAATTTTCAACATACCCGTGATAATATCGGGAGACGTCTTAGAATCCTGGTGAGTAGAAAGTGCATACAAACGGTTCTGGCCAGTTCCAGTGCCAAAAATAGAAGCAACAACAAACATAGCACCCTTTGGTATGAGAGTAGAGGGAGTAGCAACAGAGGCCCTATTGGCCTAAGAAGCTGCCAAAATGGGGCACTCACGCTGTATATGCCCAAGCTGACAATAATGAAAATATCTTCCTCTCTCTTTCTCATTCTCACCATGATAACTCTGACCATAAAATCTGTAAGGAGGGTAGGATAGAGCCAACTGAGCACCACTAATCTGAAATTGGGCACCTTGTGCTCAGGACCCACTAGTGAATTGAGATCGATGACCACCTAAGAAATTCGGGTAAGGAGAGCGAATACAAGTCGAGGAGAATGAGCTCAAACTCTCCCACTTCTTTTGTGGCCACTTGCCACTACTTTCAGCACTACCCTTGGAAGGCCTAAACTTCTTTCATTGCCTCTCACTAAGCTCAACTTGCTTTTTTTTCTCATCTTCCACTTGTTGCATATACACAAGAAATCTAGAAATATCCATGTACTCAATCAACAAGGCCGCCTTGCTTTCGAGAACTAACTCATGGTATAATCCTGAGAGAAGTATACACATTCTAGCCCTTATGCTAGAAACCATCTCAGGATAATACCTTAAGAATTGATGGAATTTCAAGGCATACTCTTGAACGGACATCCTCCCTTACTTCAAGTTCACAAACTCTTTTGTCTTTGCCTCTCTCAACTCTTAAGTAAAGAAGAGGTAAGGGAAAGCCTCAGAGAAATCAACCCAAGAAGCTATACTAGCATCACTACCTCTAGACAACTCCCATTCCTTCGTACCACTAGTATTCTACATCATTAAATTGGTAAGAAGCAAGCTCAACACCCTCAATTTCTGAAGCATGCATAGTTTGGAAAATCTTCTCCATTTCATCGATGAAACCTTAAGGATCTTTCTCAACCTTCGTACCCAAGAACACAGGAGAGATCAACCTCATAAATTGGCCAATATTTATGGCCTTAGAAGAAACAATAGCCAGGGCACCACGCTTTGCTTGAGAGTCTACCAATTGAGTCAAGATGTTGATAGCATGACAAAACTCTGCATTAGTAGCATCCCTTTGACGTGATTAGGAAGGAATAACGCTCTTATAAGCAGGGTTAGTGGGTGGAACCCCATGAGGATGGCTAGATGTCATAGCCCCAGCTCGGGTCTGAACTCTAGAAGTTGGGCGAGCTTCATCCATAGGACCCTCAATAGTATTTGCCTGAGTCTCAAATCTTCTTTAAGTCATGATCTGAAAGATAGCAAATAAAATCAGAGGAAACCCAAGACCTTAGACTTAATAGCTTGAGATTGAAACACAAGAAAGAAAAACATTTCCTAAAATATCACATAGCCTTTCTTTTATAAGTGTGGTGCGCTTTACACCCATAAAAGAAAATCTACTTCACACCGCATTATGAACACCCAACTGACCATAAACCTAGGCTCTGATACCAATTTGACAGGAACCAAAATTTCAGCCATGTTGTATGGGTACCTCAAGCACATATGTATCATAGGTCGCCCCATAACCTGACCTAAACACCTCATCATATCATAGGAGTCGAAGGGACTCCAGATCACAAGTTAAGATCATGAAATAATATCATAAGTTAATATTAGATTCATAGTAATAATAACTATGCCCAAGTTTACAATTGTTCACAATACCTCTATACACAACCGAAGCCAATAAATGTATATGTCGAGATAAGACCCCGACTATAGCCAAACCAAATCTGAAAGAGACTAAGCCTAAAGATAAGGACTAAGAGATGAAGGTCTTCCTTATGTAAGGATATCACCCCTTTAAGTCAATGCATGAACCTCTTGATCATCTAATAACTGCACATGAAAAAAAGAAAATACTCTCGCACCTATATCGTGTGGGGATGTAGCGTTCGGAGATAGTTAGCGGTTGGAACTATAGCATATAACTCAAGGATAAAAGATAAGATACATCATTATTCAACAACAATTCCATTTATCACATTTTATCACGTTCAAACACATATCCATACATATGCATATACCATATACAAAACAAGATATCAAGGTTCATCAATATTCTCAAGCATTCATTCCTTAGATGTAAAGTGGAGTACTACCAACTTCCACGATTATTGATTCACCATGCTTAATACAACAAGTACTTTATCCATATTCACATTATCATTAGACTGAGGACTTCACCCATGTACATACATTTATTATGCTAAGGGTTTTATCCACACACACCATCAAATGAACAGGGGAATTTATCCACATACACCATCATTCAAACAAGGTACTTTACCCATACACATTCATCTAGGCGAGGGACTCCAACCTCATGCCCATTTGTTAGACAAGGAACTCTAGCCACATGCCATATTTGGGCTTTACCAAAAGCCTCTTCATGAGTCGAGGTACTTTGACCTCAAGAGGTCTTCTTATGTAACGGACAATACCTTGCATTCACATTGGGCGAGGGACTTTAACTCCAAGACAAATCATGGGGCAGAGGACATTGACCTCAATCCATCACATAAGGCATGGGAATTTGACCTCAAGCCATCACAACCATAATTAATTGATATTTGGAACTTTACTCTCTTATCTATGCATCAACACACATTCAATACAACATTTAGGGACATTAGCTAGCTAATTCAACACTATACAAGACCTCATGGTTATTATGGGAGTCTGTATTGCTCAACCATCTAAATAGGCCAATGCCTTCATTCAATTCGTCATACCATTCATTTCATGGTCCTCAAGACCCTATCAATACATTCACATTTTAATAACATTCTCATACTACACTTAGTTTAATACATTATTCAAGTTCATCCTCATATTAAGAGACTTCAACTCCCTATTGGTCATTTAGCACAACAAGGTTATAATCATACCTTACATGACTCACCATACTCCTATCATAACATTTTCAAACATTCATACTCATTGGGTCATTGCCCTAGTTCAACACATCATCAACAATTATCTAGAAAATTCACTTAGACATTTTCACAAATGCCTTTTGTGCATACTTATAACAAGGTTATTTTAATGGTAGATATCATCAAGACTAGGGTCACTCAAGATCGTCATATTAAACAACATACAACAAGCATCCACATATGCAATCTACCATCAATAATGTATCCACACAAGTATAAATAAGAATTATCATTATTCATTGTTAGGTAGTAAAACCCTTTTTATTTATTCAAAACCACCATGTACACTTACTATTTCAAATGTTAAATCCATGGGTTTAGAGTTATTTAAATAAGAAAAGAGATATATGACTTAAACAACTTAAATAACCAACAAACTTGACTCTTCCTTCTTATCACAAGATAAACACCTTTAAACCCTAGCCTCCAATCCTGCTTCCAAGAGCCTTCAGAGTGTTTAGGATGTTTAGGTCTTGTAAAATAAAGACTTAGGAGACTGCGATGCCTTATATAGTAAGAGGGTTTATGGTTTTAGTCATGGTAAATGACCAAAAGGTCCTTGGTGAAAAGATGGAAAATTGACACGTGCAGGGGTACGACTCCCTCTTACGGATCACTTGGCAATCATAACCTAGGGTATGAGTGGTACCCTAACTCATACCCAAGGATCCTCTTAGGTTAACCACACTGTTCTGGGTACGAAAGGGAACCTTTGAGTCATAACTAAAGGGTGGACACAACCCTCACTCATAAGCTCTATTCATGACTAAAATAGTCCACTCTAAGTTAGGTTTTCACTCTATACGTTGAGTAGTATATGACTCGTAAGCATGGTACGACCAATTGTTGGCCTTGTTATATGGAGGATAGTATATTACCCTAAAATATAGTCTAGGATACAAAAGGGAAGAGGGAGAAGGCTACAAGTCTTGATCAAGGCTACGACTCAAGCCCTTCAATCGTTACCACTCCAGAGACATCCAAGGTTGTTGTTTATTCTTAATGATCTAAGGTCTAGGTGTTTTAATTCCCTCCCACTTTTATAGGTAAGAATAGATACAAGTTAACACCTCAATATGTACAAAGGAAATCTTTACACTAGTTAGAAACAACATACAACAAGGTGATACGCCTAAATTATACCTCTCTTACGAAAGAGTAAGTGGCTATTGTCAAATATATAACCTAACTAGGTTGGGGTCAAATCCCACAGGGAATACTGTGTTAACTAAGTATTGTGGTTGTTACTAGACTGTTGGTCAAAGGTTCCGAATTAAAGAGGGGTTTTGATTTGTAAATTATATTTCACTATGTGTAATTCAAAGTGTTCCAGTCAATGATTCTTATTGCAAATAGTAATCCAATGAGAGTAGGCAAACTAGAGCTATAATTACCAAGATATTCAAGAAGCTAGGGTTGTGAGTTATTTTGAATTTCCAATTAATCACTTCAATTGTAAAAGTTATAGAATCCTATAATTTACCCATTTGTTTCTTAACCTAAATGAATAGATTATCCTTCAATTCTATCGAACTTAAAGAATACGTTAGTTTATTCAATCATTCTCTCATGTGGGTTGATCCCGTTAAGGTATCAACCCTTAACCCAAAGGTTAAAGCTCTTAGATCCCATGTAAACCTCTTCTTTTCTCAACAAACACTTTTCTATTCAAACAAGTGATGTTCTTGGGCTCACCCTTCAAGTTTGTAACCAAGAAAGATCATTATTATGAAGAAGGGATTATACAACTTCAGTTAGCCATGGAAACCAAATGTTCTCACAACCCCAATCAGTTTTTCACATCAAGGCTCCCATAACCCTAGTAATGGGAGTTTATCCACACATCTCAATAGAAGAAGAAGAAGACAAAGTCATTATGTTTCTCATAAATAAAATTCAGAAATTAGTTACAAAAATCACAAGATTTATTCTTGAATCTTCAGAAGAAAATAAGCATAAAATGTTTAGATCCACAATTCCAGCTTGATCCTCAGAGAATACTGTGTTACAATAATACTCAAAATTGGAAATATGGTAAAACATACCTAAATAAAACCTAAACTGATATTTATATGTTCCCAGGTGCAGAGTATTTAAAATTTAAACTCAGAAAAAGTCACGTCCAAGTTGATGGTCATATCAATGGCCCGTCGATAGGATTACGGTCCATCGAGTGGACCGTCATTGAGAGTTCCAAAATGCCATGTTCTGGATTAGGGTCGACGTTCCACTTGGCAGACCGTTGCTGGCTCGGCGATTCATCGCAGAAGCCATCACTTGACCTTCTAATAGTTTATGTTATTTCTCAACCTGACGTCCAAGTTGGAGGTCCATCGGGTGTTTGAAGGTCCACCACTTGGACCTTCCCAGCGATCATTCTTTTTGTCTTTTTTGTTTCACTCTGACGGCCGACCTAGCGGTCTATCGCATGGCTGACGGTCCGACAGTTGGACCGTCAGTGCCCTTTTCCTGCTATTTTTCCAAGTTTTTCCTCCTGCTAACTCTTTAACCTGAAAACATTAAAATCAAGTATTAAATACAACATCTGTTGCTTGAAAACATATAATTATCCGATGAAAAGATATAAAATGTTCCATCAAAGCTGGAACATCGACACCCTTACTTAAGACAATTGTTTGTCCTCAAGCAACTCCACACCAAATTACATACATGAATAATAAAATGATAGGAAATTAGATATTCAACTAGATTTCACACAACCATTCACTTGTCATCCCACTCATATGGGCTCAACACATCAGGATCTATATCTGACATTATTTTAAATTCAGCATGCATACACAATCATGGACATCATACCCTACAGATGCCAGGAAAACTAAGTGATACTCAAGTTTCCCTCATAGCCAATGAAGTCCACCACTCATTATATCTTGTGGACATAATCAAGACTTTCACACCGAACAAAAAAGTTACAAACATAGCATACATACCTATAGGCTTGCCCTTATCATCTATTTCTCCCTTATGGTTGATTTACAAAGATCAAGCAGGTCTTTTCTAGGCTTGTAATGAGGTTTCAGGTAGGTAAGAAAGGATTTTGGGTAAAATGACTCAACATTAAGATTTAACTCTTTTTGCCCTTGAATTCTACTCACTAAGATCACTGCTTTAATAGCTCACTTACAATTCTATCATTCATTCATACTTCACCTTAACACCCTTTTTTTTCTTTTTTTTAATAAATATACAAGCATCAGCCACCCTAAAATTATGTTGATGCAGTCAGTAAAGGTGCACAATATCTTGAATAGACCAGGGCCAAATGCTTTTAACCTAAGATCTAAACCAACTTTCCATCAGATGGCTAACATCTTGACAATAGCTACCTTCAACTTAGGTGTTTTGCCTAAGTTAAGGTACACAATGCCCAATATAGGGCCAGGGTTAGATTTAGGGGTTAACAACCTAAAGAGAGTTAATTAGAGTTATTGGTGATGAAGAAAACTAATACAAACTCAAAAAAGGTTCAAAAATTGAAAATCTTTTTGGTAAGGTTGATTATTAGGCTAAGTGGACTGAATGTACAAGGAGGCTTGCTATCCTATCCTATAGAATCAACCATAAGACAATATCAATGAACTGGGCAAGTTCTAGATATTACACTATGCAAGAACTAACACAAATAATCGCACACAAGCAACTGAGTCAAACTCATTCTACTGCTCTTAGGATTTCCATCACATGATTATGCATATCTTACATGTTAGTGCCAATTACAGAATCACTAAAGGTTGCTAAAATATGCTAAATGATAGGAATAAATGATCATACCAACAAGTTCATAGCCTTATGCTAACATCATTAATCATCCATATACACAACAAGATGCTAAAATAAAAGACACTTTTGTAAATAAACATTAACAATAGATATTTACATCACAACCTAAGAAAAGAAAATGGAATCCTAGACATGCCAGTTTTACTAGATATCACATGAGAGGAAAAGAACATCGGCAATAAAAAACCCCGTGTTACAAGTACACCCACCCCCACAGAAAATAAATGCCTTGTCCTCAATGCATTAAAATAAAGTACAGAGGATGGGAAATACTTATAAAGTCTCTTATTCAGATGAGGCATCAGTAAAATGTAGTGAGGTTCCAGTAGCCTGACCTGCATCAATGTTGACCCCTATGGTGGTAGGGGTACTCACAATCTCTTCCTCCAGAATTGGGAGTATCACATCCTGAGCTGGGTTCAAACTAGGCCCTCCTTTTTGGGGAAGAACTGGTAGATACTCTAGCAGCTTTATCTTCTACCTTCTACCTTCTTCTCTCTTCATCTCTCCTCGATCTTTTTTCAACTTTTCTCATATTATAATCTTCTTTCTCATGAATGGATCACCCATGCACTTTCTCAACATCGAAATATGAAACACCGACTAAATGGAGCACAAACTTGGAGGCAACTCCAACTCATATACAACTTTACATACCATCTTAAAAACCATGTATGGGCCAACATACCGAGGACTGAGCTTCCCCTTCTTCCCAAACTGCATTACTCCTTTCATGGGAGACACCTTCAAGAAAGCCTAATCACCAACCTCAAACTCTAACTCCATATGGCTCATATCCGTATAGGAGTTTTGGTGAAATTAGGTAGCTTTAAGTCTATCCTAAATAACCTTCACCTTCTCCATTGGTGAACCAAATCCAGGCTAAACATCTCCACCTGACTAACCTCAAACCATCAAATAGGAGACCTACACCTCCTACCATACAATGCCTAAAATGGAGCTATCTAACTATTGTTATACACAAACTCTATAAGATGAAAATGATCAACCTAACTACCACCATAGTTCATCACATCATCCCAGAAGTATATCTTCCAATGTCTAATAAGTCCTTTCCTCTTACTCATCTAATTGCGAATGGAAAGTAGTAATAAGGCTTATTTTAGATCCCAAACCTCTTTGAAATGAATGCCAAAAATGCGATGAGAACGGAGTACCATGATCTAACATGATATAAATAGGAGCCCAATGCATCTTCACAATCTCTTGGAGGAACAACCTCGCATAATCCTCTATCAAATAATTAGTCCTCACTAATAAAAAGTAAGCAGACTTAGTCATTCTATCCACTATGACCCAAATTGAATCAAACTAATTTTGAGATCAAGGAAGGTCGGTAACAAAATCCATATTAATTATCTCTAACTTCTATATCGAGAGTTTAATATCTTAAGTCAACCCATCGGGCCTCAAGTGCTCAATCTTAACTTGTTGACATGCCATGTATTTAGCTACAAAACTGGCCACATCTCACTTCATGTTGTTCCACCAATAAATTTTCTTAAGATAACGATACATATTCGTTGAACCGCGATGAACGACATAACGTGACTCATGAGCCTTAGCCAAGATCCTCTCTCTTAACCCATCTACATCAAAATATAGAACCTACCTTGGAACCTCAAGATACCATCACCTCCGATCTTAAAAGATAAAATCATTTGTTGTCCTAATCCCTCTTAATTTTCATTAAGACAAGATCCAATACTTGTTTCTCATTTATCTCAGCAACAAGGGATGACTTTGCTACTTCTTTCACAAATACACCACCATCCTCAGAATCCAAGAGATGAACTCCAAGGTTAGCCAAATGGTGAATATCTTTCAAAAACTCCCACTTATCCTTATTAACATGAGTTATACTCCCCATGGATAACCTGCTAAGAGCATCAGTAACCATATTAGCTTTACCTGTGTGATAGTGGAGACTCATGTCATAATCTTTTAGCAACTTCAGCCACCTCCTTTACCTAAGATTTAACTCCTTCTAGGTGAACACATATTGTAGGCTCTTTTGATTAGAAAAGATATCTACATGGACTCCATATAAATAGTGATGCTAGATCTTCAATGCAAACACCACATCCAACAACTCCAAGTCATTAGTTGGGTAATTTTTCTCATAAACTTTCAACTATCTAGAAGCATAGGCCACTACCCTACCATGCTATTTCAACACACAACCAAGTCCCACATAGGATGTATCACAATAGACAATAAAACCTCAGTCCCTTTAGGCAGAGTCAAAACTAGAGTTAAAGTTAACTTATCATTTAGCTTCTCAAAACTACCCTCACAAGCATCAGGTCACAAAAACACCACTGTCTTCTAGGTCAACTTAGTTAGTGGGGCAACTATAGTCAAAAAACTCTCAAAAATATCCTATAGTAACCAGCTAAACCTAAAAAAAACCTAAATATCGATTGGATTCATGGGCCTAGGCCACTTCTTAACCATTGTAACTTTCTATGGATCCACTATGATACCTTCACTAGAAATGACATGACCCAAAAAAGTAACAACTTCTAACCAGAACTCACATTTCTACAACTTAGCATACAAATGTTGGCCTTTTAAGGTTTACAACACTATACTGAGATGATCGGCATAATCTGCCTTACTCTTGAAATACATAAGAATATCATCAATAAACACAATGACAAACAAATTCAGAAACTAATAGAAAACCCAATTTATCAAGCCCATAAATATCGTCGGGGCATTAGTCAAGCTGAAAGACATAACTAAGAACTCATAATGGCCATACCGCATTCGAAAGGCAATCTTAGGAATATCCATTTTCCTAATCTTTAGTGGATGATAACCAAACCTAAGATCAATCTTGGATAAACACCTAGCACCTTGAAGTTGGTCAAACAAATCATCAATCCAAGAAAGAAGATACTTATTATTCACTGTAACCTTATTCTATTGATGGTAATCGATGCATATTCAAAGAAAATCATCCTTCTTACGCATAAACAAAATAGAAGTGCCACATAGAGACATACTAGAATAGATAAAACCCTTGTTAGGGAGGTATTTCAACTGCTTCTTAGGCTCCTTCAACTTAGCTAATGCTATTCTATAAGGAGGGATAGAGATAACATGAGTGTCAAAAATAAGATCAATCCCAAAATCAATCTCCCTATTGGGAGGGATACCTGAAAGTTCATCAGCAAAAACCTTAGAAAATTCATTAATCACGAGAATGGATTTCAATGAAGGAACCTACGAGTTTAAATCTTTAACCCAGACCAAATGATAAAGACATCCCTTGGAAATCAACTTTTGGGCTCTAGGATATGATATGAACCTTTCCTTAGGCACTAGATAGCCTCCTACCCACTCAAGGACTGGCTCATTAGGGAATTTAAACAAGACCTTCGAGTTTGAAAATCTAAGGAGGCATAGCACGAATGCAACCAATCCATCCCCAATATGACATCCAAATTAACCATGTTCAATTCTATCAGATCTACCAGAGTTTCTCAACTACCTACAGATACCACAAAACCCCTATAGACTTTTCTAGTGACTACTGAGTCACCATCATGGTAGAAATAAAAAAGGGATCAGGGATACACTTGAGATAAAAAAAACAAAATGTACAACCATAAATAAGGTCACATAATAAATAGTAGACCCCAAAAAAATTAAGTAAAACACATTACGAGAAAAGAGTCATAACATACTAGTGACGACAGTGGAAGATACCTCAGAGTCCTGATAGGTAGCAACAATATGCAAGTAACCAATTTAACCATATTTAAAACACTGGTTCCTCCTCTCTTCACAAAACTAATAATACACCTGCCCGCAAAATCTACAAAGAGGATATGATGGATCAAACTAAGCCCTACCATCTTGAGATTGGGTTCTTTATGCCCTAAGTCCACTATTATGCTGAGAATGGCAATCATCCAATGGCTTCAGATAAGGAGAACTAACCGTATACAAGGAACCAAAACCCCTTCCCCTACTTTTTTTTTGACCACTTTCCACCATATCTACCACTCTGTTGTTGACCTCCACCTTGATAAAAAAATCTAAATTTCTTATTCTGTATTTCCCCTATCTTTGCCTGCTTCATCCTCTCTTTCTCAACCTGTTGTGTGTACACAACCAATTTGGATATGTCTATATAGTTGTTTGATAAGGCAGCCTTACTTTTTAGAATCAAATCATGGTACAATCTAGAGGTGAATTTTCTCTTTCTAGCCATCATGCTAGACATTAGCTCGGGTGGGACAACTGGTGAAATTTCAAGGCGTACTCTTTGATCATCATCCTACCTTGCTTCATATTAACAAACTCTTCCATTTTTTCCTCTCTCAACTGTTAAGGAAAGAAGTAGTCTAGAAAATCATAAGAGAAATCATCCTAAAGTGTGAATTTGGCATTATCTCCCCTAGACTATTCCCATTCCTCATACCATTAGTAAGCAACATCTTCTAGTTGATAGGAAGAGAATTCTAAACTCTCCATATTAGTAGTATGCATAATATAGAAGATCTTCTCTATCTCATAAATAAAACCTTAAGATTTCTCCTCAACCTTAACACTAGTGAAAATAAGAGAGCTTAACCTCATAAACTGGTCAACCCTTGTGGCCTCATAAAATGGAGTAACAAAAGCTACATGCTCAGACTGAGAAACTCCAAATGAGCCAACATATGCATGGACTGATGAAATTCTACATTCGATACATCAGCATGAGGGTCTCGAAGAGGACTAGAGGAGACTGGTGGAACTCCAGAAGGATAGTAAGGAACTAGACCCCTAGATTAGGTATGTACCCTATAAGCAGGACGTGTCCCATTAGCATTGTACTCAAGTATGATTAAGGAGTCTCCATGAGCTTCAGATTGTCTGTAAAACATGATCTGAAAAGAGAACAATAGGAATTAAAGAGACTAAAGACTGTAGACTCTATAGCTTAAAATAGAACAACAAGAAAGGGACATATTCCTAAATATCTCAGAGCCTCTCCCTTATAAGTGTGGCGCACTACACACCCATAATAGTGACTCTACACGACATGACTTTGTTTGACACCCAATGACACCAACCCTAGGCTCTGATACTACCTTCATGACCCAAACTAGGGACCGGTCATGATGGGTATCTCAAGTCCCACGTTGATCAAAGATCAACCCATATGCCTAACAAAACCAAACATACCACACCCTAAGGTCGGCTGAATTCTGAGCATATAACAAGATAAGAGTCCACGACGTGGGGGTGGATCTGCGGGCGCTAGCTACTCCCCCAGATTAGGGTCCGTGGTTTGGAGGTGGGAAACTTCTAGATTCATCATTAAAGGGGTCAAAGGGAAATTGGGTCCTTATCCCTCAATCCAAGTCATCCAAAACACAATTTGTGACACTCATACAAGCACTATTTGCCCATTACCCTTAAAATTACTTACTAAAAACCCTACCTCTTCCTAAGAACAAAATTCAAGCTACTTTTTTCCCTATGATTAAAGAGTTTAAGCTTTCAAGTTCAAGCATTCTTTAATAATATAACTATTAAGGCATGTGGGGTATGAGAATAAGGACATTCTTCTATCCTTGTTCTCACAACTTATTTTGAAGTTAAAGTAAAATAATTTGCAATTAGGGTTCATACCCAAATTATTTTGTCTTGAGTTTATGAAATTATCATATGATCAAAGTATTAAGGTGCATACATATTCTTATCTATTTATGTTTTGACTTGAATATTCTCTATTATGAGTTGCATATAATGAGTTTAATTTGAAACATTGATTAAAGATTTCCAATTGAGTTTTAAGCATGATATTGTATTACAAGTTATATGAAAAAATGTATAGGATTCAAGGCTTGAGTTTAAGTACTAAGTTTACAAGAAATTTTGATTTTTTATTCAATGACAAAGCTTGAAATCCAAAATTTTTTATCTTAATTATGATTTAAAGTAAAGATAAGCATAATTGGTTTCTAGTATACAAACCTTTATTCTATTTTAAAGTGGATTTCCTAAAGTATGAGCATATAAGTATTATGGAACTAATATTTAATACTGAGAAGGGAATGTGGATGAATGTATCCTTAATTATTAAAAACTACGAACTAACATAGGTTAAGATTTTTACCAATATGGATGAAGTTAAGGATACTGATCACTATGATTAAGGTTCTATTCCAATGGCAAGGGTAGGATAGCTCTCCCCAATATGGGTAAGACGGTGGACTCGATGGTAGCTCACATGGTTTGTGTTGGTTAGAACAACCTCCCTAATGAAGAAGAATAAATAAGGCTTTTACAAACTAAGTACCATGGCTCATAAAGTTTACTATTATGCTTCTTCATTTATGATTATGATCTTGTAATCCTCTATTTTATTCATATCCAAGGTGAGTCATTTAAACTTAGCATGAATCATTGAAAGTTTATTTGAATATTCAGTTATTGTCTTACTTATGCATTTACCCCTACATACTAAGTACGTTCCATATGTACTAACCCATGTAGATGTCGATGTGCTACATTATCTCATAATATAGGTTCTGGTGCTCATCTTGAGTAGCACAATTGATTATGGGCATCACCACCTATATCCTAACTTTTGGTGAGTCTTCATAGTCCAAGGGCCCAGTTTATCAAACTTTTGATATTTATGAAGTGTTTTAGTTATTTGATTTTTTTATGTTTGGGTCAGCTGGGGTCTATTCCAGTGACTCTTTAATTAGAAGTAGAGGCTTTTTAGACTATTTATATTTTAAGTTCAAATGGGTTTGTTTAAATATTTCCAAGTTAAAGACTTTCAGATAAGATTTAAATGCAATTATCTTTAGATTTTATATGTCAATTTACTTTTCTTATGAGTTCCAAGTTAAGTTGGCTTAAGGGTTTAGCTTGGGACTACTCGTAGTCTTGAGCATAGTGTGATGCCCAGGGGTCATTTTTTGGGCATTGAAAACTTGGTATCAGAGCCTAAGGTTTTAAAGATTCATAGGGAGTTAGACAAGCCATGTTACGTAGGGTCTTGATCAAGGATATGAAGCATGCCATATTTATAAGCAAGAGGCTATGGACCGAGTTAGGAATCATTATTTCTTTCATGATCTATTGTTCTTACATTTGTCTCTATCTTTCTTAACTAGTGATTTTATGTGACAGAATATGCCTCCTCACCGAGCCAATGCACGCAAAAGTAGTGACCAATGACCCCTGCACGTTGACCCTCTGAATGAGAATATGTCTCATTCTAAATTTTCAGCTACCTTTCAAGCATTAGCCTAAGCTGTGAATACCAATGTTCAGGTCAACCAATAGGTTTTAGTCCCACTTTAGCAAAATAATAACCTAGCTGCAGCCAGGATTCGTGATTTCATAAGGATGAATCCACCTGAGTTCCATGGGTAAAAGGTGGATGAGGATCCCCAACTCTTTATTGATGAGGTGAGAAAGATTACTCAGATTATGCATGTTACTATAGAGAAAACTGTAGAATTGGTGTCCTATAGGATGAAAGATGTTTCTTATGATTGGGATGCTATGTAAAAGGAAGGTAGAGGTGAGAATACAACTTCTGTAAGTTGGCAGGTATTCTAAAATATACTTTTGGATAGGTTATTTCCTCGTGATATAAGAGAAGCTAAAGTGGAGGAGTTCATAAACCTGAGGTAGGTCTCTATAATAGTAAAGGAGTACCACCTTAAGTTCACTCATTTGTCTAAGTATGATCCTAAGTTGATATCTGAATCTAGAGCTTATATGAGTAAGTTTGTTACTGGAGTGTCTAATTTGGTAGTCAATGAGTGTAGGAATTCCATGCTTATTGGGGATATAGATATTGCTAGGTTGATGACTCATGCTCAATAGATTGAGGCAAGAAAGTTGAAGTAAAGAGAAAAGAGAAACAAGAAGGTTATAACTGGAATATTTGGGTATAGTCAACCAAGGTTTGGAGGGGTAAACCATTCATAATTTTAGGGTCATTCATCAGTGCCAGCACCATCTTTAGCTAGTTCCTCTGCCCCCGAACTAGGCGGGAGCAGTGAGGCAGGACTTCATATTCTAGAACTCAGAATAGTATAGGTGGAGGGCCCAGTTATTCGATATGTGCAAAGTATGGTAGGACCTATCCTGGTGAGTGTTTGATAGGTAATGGGAGTTGTTATGGCTGTGGAAAATTGGGCCACAAAATCAAGGAGTATACATATGCTAAGTAGGGATGTTCGTCCTCAGACTAAGGTTACTAATATACTATCTCAGCCAGGTTGCCTAGTTACTCCGCAAGGCATATCATTCAGTACTGGTGGATATCAGTGCCAGAACTAGTTTTATGATTTACCATCCCATCAGAAGCAGGAGAGTTCACCAGATGATATCATTGGTATGCTTTGTGCCTTTCATCTTGATGTATATATGTTGTTTGGACCGGGATTAAATATATTTTATGTGACACCATTTATTATGGTAAATTTTGGGATATATCCTAAAAATCTCTGTAAGCCCTTCACAGTGTCCACCCTAGTGGGTGAGTCAGTTGTTGCGAGATGAGTCTATAAGAAGTGTCCTATTACTATTCTCTATAAGATCATACTAGCAAACTTAATAGAGTTAGAGATAATGGATTTTGATGTTATTATAGGCTTGGATTGGCTCCATTCATGCTATCCATAATAGATTATCGTGATCGTATGGTGAAGATTCAGTTTTCTAATGAGGTAGTTTTTGAATGGGAGGGTAGTTCTATGTCTTCAAATGGTCATTTCATATCTTATCTTAAGGCCAAAAAGTTAATATTAAAAGGGTGCATCTATAATTTAGTTTGAGTTAAAGATACTAAATTTGAAGACCCAACAGTTCAATCAGTTTGTATAGTGAATCAGTTTCCTAAGGTTTTCCTTAAATATTTTCCAGAGGTACCTCTAGATAGAGAAATAGAATTCAGTAGTGATCTCCTTCTCGATACTCATCCCATTTCTATCCCTCCATATCGTATGGCTTTTTTTGAGCTTAAAGAGTTAAAAGAGCAGCTTAAAGACCTCTTAGATAAAGGTTTCATAAGACCCAGTGTCTCTCTGTGGGGTGCTCCAGTCCTTTTCATGTGCAAAAAAGATGATTCTCTACGAATGTGCATCAACTGTCATCAGTTGAAAAAAGTCATGATCAAGAACAAATATCCTCTCCCTAATATTAATGACTTATTCGACCAACTTTAAGGTGCAAGTTATTTCTCTAAGATAGACCTCAAATCTGGCTATTATCAGCTTGGAGTTAGAGAATGTGGCATTCTGAAGATAGACTTTAGAACTTGGTATGGTTACTTTGAATTCCTAGTAAGGTATTTTGGACTAATAAATGCCTCTGCAGCTTTCATGGACTTGATGAACAGGGTATTCAAGTAGTACTTGTATATTCTTATCATAGTCTTTATTGATGAAATCCTTGTTTACACCCTCATTGAGAATGATAATGCAGACCATCTGAGGGTTGTGTTGCAGACCCTTAGAGCTCATCAGTTATCCACTAAGTTCAGTAAGTGCAAATTTTGGTTGGGATCAGTAGCTTTCCTCGATCATATTATTTCTGGTGATGGCATTCTAGTTAATCCATAAAAGACCAAAGAAGTGAGAAACTAGCCTAGACCCATCTCTCCATTGGATATCAAGAGTTTATTGGGTTTAGCTGGCTATTGTAAAAGGTTTGTTGAAGGGTTTTCTTTTGTTTCTTCCCCATATTGAGGATAACCCAGAAGAAGGTTAAATTTTAGTGGTCAAATTCCTGCAAGAAGTGTTTTCATTAGTTGAAAACTCAACTTACTTTTGCCCGCGTCTTGACTTTGGCAGATGGCATAGATGGGTTCATAGTATATTGCAATGCTTCTAGGGTTGTCCTGGGTTGTGTATTGATATAGAGGGGTAAGGTCACAGCCTATACCTCTAGGCAGCTTAAACCCCATGTAAAGAATTATCTGACCCATGATCTTGAGTTGGCAGTTGTTGTATTTCCCTTAAAATTTAAAAAAAATTATCTTTATGGGGTTCATCCTAATGTGTTCACGAATTACAAAAGTTTACAGTACTTATTCACATAGAAAAACCTAAATCTTCGCCAGAGAAAATGGCCTGAGTTGTTGAAAGACTATGATATGAGTGTGTTGAATCATTCAAGCAAGGCCAATATAGTGGCAGATGCCTTTAGTAGATTTTCTATGGGTAGTGTTTCCCATGTAAAGAATGATAAGAAAGAGTTAGTCCATGAGGTTTATCAGCTTTCTAGGTTAGGAGTTTAGTTGGTTGATTCGGCTGAAGGCAGTACATGGGTGCAGAATGGTTTGAAATCTTCATTAATTACTGAAGTAAAAGAAAATCAGGGGAGGGATCCTAGTTTGGTAAAGTTAAAGGAGGCAGTTAAAGATCAGGAGGTGGAGGTTTTCTCCTTGGGGGAGATGATGTACTTCATTGTCAGGGTAGGTTACGTGTTCTATGCGTTAATGGTTTGAGATAGCAAATATTGGCATAACCTCATGGTGTGCGGTACTCTATCCACCCAGTAGCTACTAAGATGTACCATGATTTGTGGGAAATCTATTAGTGGAGTGGTATAAAGAAAGATATTACAGAGTTTGTGGCTAGGTTCTCAAATTATCAGCAGGTTAAGGTTGAGAACCAAAGGCCTAGTGGTATGCTTCAAGAGTTTAGCATCCTCACTTAGAAGTGGGAGATGGTGAATATAGATTTTTTGACAGGGTTGCCTCGTATACGTCGTCAGCATGATTTGATTTGGGTCATTATAGATACAATAACCAAATTAGCCTATTTCTTACCAGTTCATACTTCGTACTCAGCTGATGATTATGCAAGGATTTATCTTTGGGAGTTTATGAAATTGCATAGGGTTCCACTGTCTATAATTTGAGATAAAGGTACTCAGTTTACCTCTCACTTTTGGAAGACTTTCTAGAAGGGTCTTGGTACCTAAGTTTACCTCAGTATAGATTTTCATACCCAGATAGATGGTCAGGCAGAGAGGACCATTCAGACCTTGGAGGATATGTTGAAGGCATGTGTTATTGACTTTAAAGGTAGTTGGGATGACCACTTACCTTTGATTGAGTTTACCTACAATAATAGTTATCACTTTAATATTTAAATGACTCTTTTTGAGTCTATATTTGGGAGGAGATTTAGATCTCCTATTGGTTGGTTTGAAGTAGGTGGGGCTGCTTTGATAGGGCCATATTTAGTGGCTAAAGTGATGGAGAAAGTTCAGTTAATTTGAGAGATGCTAAAGACATCCCAAAGTCGTTAGAAATCTTATACAGGTGTAAGGAGAAGGGATCTTAAGATTGAGGTTGGTGACTTAGTTTATTTGAAAATTTTACCTATGAAATGAGTGAAGATATTCAGCAAGAAAGGGAAGATTAGTCCCCTCTATGTTAGTACCTACCGAATTTCGAGCCGTTTTAGGAAGGTAGCTTATGAGTTAGAATTGCCTGCAGTTTTGGCATCAGTGCATCAGGTGTTTCATGTTTCTTTGTTAAAGAAATGCATTGGTGATTCATCTTTTGTTATTCCTTTAAAAATTTTGGATGTTAAGGATAGCATTTCTTACAAATAAGTCCCACTTGAGATCCTTGATCGTTAGATTCATAGGCTAAGGAATAAAGAAGTTTCTTTGGTTAGGGTTCCACGGAGAAATCAGTCTATTGAGAGAGCTACTTGGGAAGTAGAAGTAGATATGCGAGCTTGGTATCCTCATCTTTTATCCATAAGTTCATACTCAACTTGAGGTAATGGTTCTCTTTAGATTGACTCTTTCGTTCTTTATTTCATCCATACAACTATTCTTATATCACAGAACGCATTCATAAAATTGGTTCATGTTAGTAGCATATAGCACATTTTAGACAGTTATTTAATCATATTTAATCTTACCAGCATTCAGTATAGACTCTTAGTCTCCTTGGTATCTCAGTTTATCCAGTTACATTCAAGGATGAATGGTCCCAAGGGGGAGATATTATAATACCCTGTGAGATCCTAAGCCCGACTCAGCTTCTAGTTGTATGCTTAAGGGGTCCAAGGCTTGAAATTTTCACTAAGTATTGAGGACTCAGTCATTTTCAAGACCTCAAGACTTTATGAATTTTAATTTTTACATTCCCGACCATGAGACATTAGTTTTTGAGAAGAAACATTTTTAGGAAAGTTAATGGTATGTCTCAAAAAAGTTTTAGAATTTTTGGATGGGATTCGAGGTGTGTTTGGACAGCGGAGGTAGTGAGCCTATGCAATAGGGCTGTGGCATGCTGGTAATTCCCTCAAAATGGAGTCCGCAGCACGGAGGTAGCTCCACCAAAATAAGGTCCATGGCGCATTAGCCACTCCCCTAGATTAGGTTCCATGGCGTAGAGGTGGGGCACTTCCAACTTCATCATTAAAGGGGTCAAGGGGCAATTGGGTCCTTTTACCTCAACCCTAGTCGTACAAAACATGATTTTTGACATTCATAGAGGTATTATTTACCCATGACCCTCAAAATTACTCACTATAAACCCTCCCTCTTCCCAAGAACAAAATTCAAGCTACCCTTTTCCCCAAGAATTCAAGAATTTAAGCTATCAAGTTCAAGCATTCTTCAAGAATCTAACTATTGCGGTATGTGGGGTTTGTGAACAAGGATATTATTCCATCCTTCTGCCCAAAACTTATTTTAAAATTAAAGTTATCTTATTTGAATTAGGGTTCATACCAACTTATCTTGTCTAGAGTTTATGAAATTATCATGTGATCGAAGTATTAATTGCATACATGTTCTTCTCTATTATTTTTTTGACTTGAAGAATGTCTATTATGACTTGAATATCATGAGTTTGATTTAAAAGATTAATTAAAGATTTCCAATTGATTTTTACGCATGATATTGTATTACAAGTTATATGAAAGAAAGTATAGATTCAAGGTTTGAGTTTAAGCACTAAGTTTACAAGAAAATTTGATCTTTTTATTTAATGACAAAGCTTGAAATCCACAAGTGTTTATCTTGATTTTGATTTAAAGTAAAGATAAGCATAATTGGTTTCTAGTATACAAACCCTTATGCTATTTTAAGATGGATTTCCTAAAGTATAGGCATATAAATACTATGGGAGTATTATTTAGCACCAAGAAGGGAATGCGGGTGAATGTATCCTTAATTCCTAAAAAATACGAGCCAACATAGGTTAAGATTTTTCCCAATATGGATGAAGTTAAGGATAGTGATCAGTATGATTAAGGTTCTATTCTGATGAAAAGGGTAGGAAAGCTCTCCCCAACGTGGGTAAGAAGTTGGACTCCATGGTAGCTCACATGGTTTATGCCGGTTAGAATAACCTCCCTAAGAAAGAATAATAAATAAAGCTTTTTGAAACTAAGTGTCATGGTCACAAAGTTTACTATTATGGCTCTTGACTATGATCTTACAGTCCTTTATTTTATTCATCTCCAAGGTGAGTCATTTACACTTAGTATGCATCAGTGAAAGTTTATTTGAATATTAAGTTATTGTTTTACTTATGCATTCACCCCCATATACTCAGTACAATCCAGAGGTACTGACCCCCGTGGATGTCTATGTGCTATATTGTCTCATAATGTAGGTTCTAGTGCTCATCTCCAGCAACATGATTGATTACGGGCACAACCACCTACATCCCAACTTTTGGTGAGTCCACATAGTCCAAAGGCCTATTTTATCAGTCTATTGATATTGATCAAGTGTTTTAGTTATTTGATTTCTTTTTATATTTGGGTCAGCTGGGGTCTATCCCAATGGCTCTCTAGTCAAAAGTAGAGGCTTATCAAACTGTTTATATTTTTAGTTCAAAAGGGTCTACTTAAGATTTTCAGGTTAAAGACTTTCAGTTAAGATATAAGTTCAGTTATCTTCAGATTTTATATGTCAATTGACTTTTCTTATGAGTTCCAAGTTAAGTAGTCTTAAAGGGTTAGCTTGGGACTACTCGTAGACTTGATCACCATGTGACGCCCAAGGGGTATTCCAAGGTTTTACAGTTAGTAGGGTGAACGCTAGCATGTAATTCGGGGATAAAGATAACATAAAGTTATGATCAATAGCTTAAAATCATTCAAAGCCAACGCACATAATCAAATGAATATATAAAAATATGTATATCATATGTTGGGATAGGGAACAAGGACTAACTTGTTTTTCAAAAATTTAACCTAGATTGTGTAGCTCAACTTTCATACAATACTACCTACGGACTATATGGGCCCTAGCTCTCACCCCCTGGTTGGGCCGGCACCAGTGCGTGTAGCTACACAAATCAAAAAATAATTTCATACATATGCACATGGGGGACTCGAATCATTAGACATATACCAAGGTGACTTAAGTACCCGATCATATAATAATTTATGAGGGACTCAAACCTCCCTAACCATTAAATAATAATAAGGGGGACTCGAACTTCCCTGGTCACCTTGACCCCCACATCGGCAAATACGGTTTCCAGTATCGGTCACTCGAACCTCTACTTTTACGACTTAGCTACACAACCCTTTTTACAGCCCTATTAGTGCAACTGTCACATATTCTCATTCAATGAACCACAATAACTTTTAGGCATACATTGTTGGTATCGTCATACCAACTACACTTGAATGGTAACACATCATGCCAAAACAATTTGAATTAACTTGGGGAGAACAACTCCCTTTCTTTATTAATACACATTGGGAATACCGATTCTCTTTGTTCATTAAATTATATCATTGTATTTCAACTACTTCTATATATCATGCAATAGTTTCAAACTAGTTCAATTTTACAAATTCCCACAGTTCTCATAATCAAAACTAATTTTGCATTTTGGGGTTGGGGTCATAACCACTTCAAAAGTTACAAGTTTGGAAAAATTATAATTCCCTAGTTCATTCACCATACCCATGTCCCCACAAGTTCAAAACCATATTAAAAGCATGAAAATCATATATGTAAACCATGAGAAACATTATACAATTCATAACATTCAAAACTCCCAACCTTTTTTTTTCAAAAACAAAACAATGACCTTATGAAAAATACTTTAAATCATATGTTTTTGCAAAATTAACAATGAGGAAGAGTAACATGCCTGAAATAGAAAGATGTTCGGAGAGAAACCACCCTTGAGATCCCTAATTGATCAGCCTGTTAAAAACCCTAGCCTTAAATTGAATAGAGAGTTTGAGAGAGAATTTGGAAGTTTTTTATTGGTAATGATGTGATAATGAAGTCCCAAGGAAGGCTTTAAGTTGTGGGGTGCAAGGGGTTAAACTAGGAAATGTCTAGAGTGCCGTCAACTTAAGAGCTGAAAAAGTGTCGTATTTGGCCATAAGTTGACCCCTTGACTCATAACCACACCATACGACTCATCACCACGAGTCATAACCAAGATAGTGACTAGGACCCCAAAAAGCTATCAACCTTATGACTTGACTAAACCCTTTGTAATGAGACCCTACGACTAGTAGGGTCCAGTCATAGTCAACATAGAATAAAATTTAGGACTTACACTGGACACCCTATGATTTCACCTAACGACTCATAACATATCCTTATGGCTCTTAGTGAGCCACTCGTACCCAGAGCTAAATCAAGCCTCACACTTACTAGTTTGGGTACGACTTATCCCAATGAGTTATTAAGACACCCAACGACTCTGGGGTCCAGTTGTAACCAAGACAGTGAACCCAAAGCTCAAGAAATGTTCAAGGGCAAAAATTTGGGAAGTTTTTGTTTGTAAGGTTGAAATTTGGCTATTGTGTTGTAAAAATGCCAAAAACTGGGAACAATCTCTAGTTTCTACCTCACTACCTCCTATAGCAGGTAACAGGCTGTAATATCCTGATTTTCTGAATCGGAATGCTACACGGTGCTTATAACCCTGAAGGACCACAAGCTAACCCATGATTGATATTTGTACTTGTATACTGCATAATATAACATTAAAATATGGAAACATGTACTGAATGGTCATAAGGTTCAACTGAATGAACATCTGATAAGAACAATGTTTGAAAACGGTATAACCATACCAAAACAAATCTAAAATAACTGTTTGACATGCTATAGTCTGGAAAGCCTCTAAACTGTCTAAACAAGGAGTTCATGGGAAATGTCCCCAGCTAACTCCAATTACTGAAATAAACTGAAAACTAAAATAGTAATAAAATTATCTTGTCCTCGAAAGATGAGCACGTACATCTAACTTTGATTGTTGTTACTGGAATCTACTGTTGATATGGATATCGTGCCTCTGAACCTATGGTGTAACATAAGAGAAAGAACCATAGCGTAAATGCATCAGTACAACTGAATATACTGAGTATACGAGTAAGGTAGGCTAAATGCAAAGGTTTATATGCATGAATAATGCTGACTAATATGAACGTGAGAATACATACATGCATAAGCAACTATAACTGAACTCGTGGTGATACTGACTACTGAGTCTGATTACTGATGACATAACTTTACTGATACCGAGGTATTGAATAGATGAATGAGTATTTCTAACAGTTTGAATTATAAAGAACTGGTCTGATTGACTGTGTCTAACAATTCTAAAATTGAATATTGATAACGTAGTCATGATGACTGATATAACTGATATAACTGTGAAAATTGGCATAACCGATGTAACTGATGTTGAGCGGCTCTATATAACAGTCTAAGTTCTGATATTCTAAAGAACTATCTGAATCTATTACTGAAATTGAGACTGAGACTAAAACTGAGACTGTGGGAGGTAATCATCTAACCGACATGCCCCAGAATTGTAATGGCTAGGGTCCAACCTATAACCCCAGTTGGAAGAGTGTCAATACCGTGCCACGGATAGAGACAACATGTGAGTAAACCATATTCTATTTTAGAGTTCATTCCGTCTGCCCTGTTATCAGGTAAACTCAATGAAGATGCATTACCCCTATGGGTAGGTACATCTCAACCTATGATAGCTACGTAGTTCTAGAACGCAATGATTTCTTCTAGGAATCACACTCTCTGACTGTGATAGGTGATTTCCCATCCTTGGGTTCACTCAGTGCTGAATCCTACTCCCAACTAAAAGACACTGAACTGATTTGTTGAACTGATCTGATGTTAGTGGGATTTTTTAGCTGAGCTAAACTGAATTTATGAGAGCACTGATCTTACTGATTATTGAGTTCTTGAAATTTCTGAGAGTACTGAATTACAAAGATTACTGAAGTTACGAAGAACACTAGAATTTTTGAAGTTTCTGATATCACTTAGTACTGAAATTACTGAGATTAACTGAGTTACTGAACTTTCCTGAGTCACATGTAATTCTATTAATGGAGATGGGTTGCATGTGATAGAACTAAATAATGGTTAATTAACCCTTGATTAATGATATTGACCATTATTAAGAGTAGAATTAGTGGGTTGCATTTGCAAATTTTTTATTCGAAGAGTAATTGATTAATTATTCTTATAATTGCCTGATTACTAGATGATTGGACGTTCTAATGCATAACGGAAAGGAAAGCGCAATTATGGTGTGTCTTTATTATTTCAAGGTATTCGATCGAGGTACGTTATGGTTTATGACAAGTAGAATATAACTAGAAATCATATTTGCAATATAGATTTGATAGGGGAAATCAAACTTAGGCCTATGGTCACGGAGTTTGGATGGAAAAAATATGGAATTAATGTAATAAAGATTGTGATGATCCAATTTATGAGTCATGATGGCACCTAATCTATCCTACCAGTAGATAAGAAACCATAACCAGAGCTAAACACAATGGGTCAACTTGGTGGAAAATGCCCAACATGGGCAGAAATCAACAACACAACTTATAAATAAGCATATTATTTAAAATAGATAAGATAGTAAATATATATACCATCCCACAACCTAGTAGAGCCAGTACAAGAGCATCTAGTAATAATAATACTACCCAAGAATCTGAATAGTCAATGACATCTATCTCAAAACAAAAGGCTAAACGTAGAAAAATAGAAAAAAATAGGTGACTCTGACTCTAAGATCTCACCCTATCTCCGAGTATCAACACAGTATGAACGTCGATCAACGGTGGCAACAAATACTCGAATTTGCACCAAAAAAGTATAGAAGTTTAGTATGAGTACAAAAACCATAGGTATGCAATAGACATCATTGGTCGACTAAGCTAAATCATTATATAAGTATGATAAAATGTAAGATAACATAACTAACTCAAGGTATAGACAAACCTAAAGTAACTTCAACATCATTGTGCATAAATAAGTAAATAAACCAGAATAATAGCATAACGTAACATAAAGCATCGACACAAGCAATAATAACTATACAATTGGCTCCCATAAGCCAATTAGTGCAGATAAATAAATAACTCATCACAAGCCCCCAAAATCCTAGAAGTTACAAAAAAGATATAATAACCCACCACCATTATTTATCTACTCTTATAATGCAATTGAAATTCGTCCAAGTCATGTCACGCTATAACCATCAATTGTCCATATTTATCATTTTTCAATTAGTCAATACTTATCAACTAACCAACATGTAACACTAATCCTCATGTATCAATAAATCATACTTTATCAACTAACATCACTTATTAACTAATCTTCATATAGCAGCTAATCATCACTTATCAACTACTCATTATTTACCAACTAACCAATATTTGTCAACTAGCCAATATTTATCAACTAATCATTATATCACTAGAGTCTATTCATATCATATTATATTATAACTAATTTTCAACTTAGCCAGATTATCAATTTCACACCCCAATGTCAACATATCATAATAAGTATATCATCATAGTATAATACGTATAGCCAGACTCGAACCGTTATGTATATTAAATAATATCCTCATAATCATCTTTTGGTCTTGACATTCATGTATATATCATCATAATCATCCTCCAGACTTGCTGGGTATATATCATCATAATCATCCTCCGTCCTTGTCGTACATATATCATCATAATCATTCTCCGACCTTGCCAAGCATATATATATGTATATATCATAATCATCCTCTAGACTTGCTGGGTATATATCATCATAATCATCCTGTAGCCTTGCCATACATATATTATCATAATCATTCTCTAGCCTTGCCAGGCATATATATATATATATATGTGTCTGTGTGTGTATGTCATAATCATCCTATAGTCTTATCGGGCATATGTATAATCGATATCATTATCAATGTGGCCAACAGCATAATCAATAGAGTACTTAATAGCATAACCATGAACATAATTATTAACATGATAAATAATCATAATTGAAATCATAAATTTTAGTACAACCAATAGCATGATTGCCAATATAGTATATAGGCATGATCTTTGGCACAATCAATAGCATAATCGCGAACATAATCAATAAGCACTCTCTTTAGCATAATCCATAACGTATTTGCCCATTAGTAATTTAAACATGACCTCTAACATAATTAATATGTACTATCAAGCATAGGCAATAACTTACCAATATCTTAATTAATGGCTTATCATTAGCATAATGGATAGCTTATCATTAGCTTGGTCAATATCTAATCCATGGCATAATCTATAGTTTATTTATAGCATAATCAATATCTTAATCACCAATGTAGTCAATACGCCTAGACTCTAGATAAACAAAAGCGTAAATGCTAATTTATCGACGAGCATGATCACTATCATAGCTAATAGGTCATTTATTGGCTAAATCAGTGGCATAATTTGTCTTAGATGATATGATAATTAATAGCTTATTTAATAGTGTATTCGGTAGCCCGATCAATATCTAAAACAATAGTATAATCAAAAGCTCATCAATAGCATAAGCTTAATCAATAACTCATTCACGGGATACTCGTTAAGGATTACTTTCAATGTCATCCATCATAACTAATAATACCTAGGAGTCTAAATATCATCGAAATAACCACCTTCCTAGATGTACATAAACATATCAAAGGATCTTCGATCACTAGCACAAGTCTTGACCTAAGGTAGGTCGAAGATCCCACTTCTAAATTCCCAAAATCATTTATCAAACAATAGCTACCCCAAACTAGGATCAGGTATATAAATCCAGCATTAGATGTTGAACAAGTCGTAACTAGTCCTAGGATAGCAATTCCTCCTAATATAGAGAAACTAAGTCAATTTCATCTAAGATAAGGCAACTTGGGTAAGTTTCATCCAAAACTCAAGTGACAAAGGAAATCTCTTCATTAATTTAGTAACTAAAGCATTTCTGACCTAAGCACAATCCCATAAGTTTAACTTCACCTAAGGTATGGTTAACTAGGCAAATCATGCCCAAAATGATATCCAAAATAGCCTAAATGATCCAACTAATTCCAAGTATTTCAATTTATCACACCAATACCTAAAACTCATTCCAAATTTAAGACAATATCATAAACATACTATGAAGTAGCTCAATCTAACAAAGGGTAAAACCTAGCATACCTGAACGCCGAAGAAAGCTCACAAGATCTGCTAAATTATAGTCTTTTTCCTTTAGAGAATCTTTTGCAAGATGTCAAGCTATAAAAATTATATTCTACTCATCAATAAGATAATAATGATACCCATATTGTACCATTGTGCTTCGGGTCTTAAAATTACATCAAAATCCTATATGGGTCCCATTTATGAAAAATCAATTTCCAAAATCAACTCTACGTTCCCACATGCTTAAGGAATTATTACCATCAAATGGGTGAATCCCAAGCTAATTTAGGGTTAAAATCAAGCCATAAAGGTTTTGGAATTTTTGAATAAGAAATGGAAATTTCTACCATGAAACGGGTGAAATCTTACCACAAAGTAGAAGATAATCGCATAAAAAAGTGTTAGACGAGCTCCCAAATCACCCACAATCTCTAATTTTAAGCTATCTCTCTAATTAAGGTTTTAGCTTTCTTAGAATAGATGAAAAATGGGCAAAATCATGCAAAGAGGTTCTATTTATACCTATACCAGGTGCTCGGCACTCACTATCGCAACCCGTCAACCGTCCCAAGGAGTTGCACTCACGACTTCAAGTGTCGCAATTGTGGCACTTACAAACCTACTCAAGGATTCACAATTGTGGACAAAGCTATCGCAATCATGATGCACTAGAAATATCAAATATAGCTGACACTTGGGAAATTTTCCAAGTCTCTGCCAAGACCTCAGTATTCATCCAAAGTCTTGTATATACAAACAAACTATGTAACCACACCAAAATTTAATGTTTCGGAATCAATGGCACTCCTAAAATTCATATCTGAGGTTGTTTTGGTGAAATATGAGTCCCACACCCAATTTTTAATTCTTACTTTCCGACCAATAGGTCAAAATGAGTTTTGGTGCTTTAGGACCCTAACTAAGAGTTAACCTAACCAAAAATCACTATTCTGGAGCTATTGGAATATTTAAAATTTTCCTTCGAGGTTTTTAAACTGAATTTCTTACCCAATGGCCATTTGGAACTAGCAAAGACTTTAAAATAGGAAATTGGCTCTAAAAAATAAATGTACTGCTCGATAATCAAACTGTCAGTTTCAACAAGTCATAAATGACTTGGGTCATCTATAAAGAAGCTCTAACGAGTAAAATAATCAAAAATATGGATAATAACCTAAAGGGTCATTACAAAGATCTAGTTTGTTGTTGTTATGTCTTTGTGTGAATTACTTGAAGGATGTTTTGTATTTGTATGACATACTTGTTGAATTAAAAGGTAAATATGTGAATGTGGGTTTATTACTGGGGAAGTGATGACATTTAGAAGGGCTAAAATATTTAACTTTATCTACTATGAAGGAAGTGTTATATAAACTTTTGTACATAAATTATTGTCTTGTCCTATGTCAAGGAAAACTTAGAAGTTGTTTGAAGATGCAACTGGGATGCAGGGTCTATTCGGTCAATTTAAAGATACTATTAATAAATGGTGGCATCTAGAAGGCCTTCCAAAGCTAAAACCTTTATATAAAGCTATACCAACTTTCATATTTTTTGGAAAATTTGGAAGTGGAGAAATATTATATATCATGGGGGTAGGACGTCTTATAATGGTATGGTGTTGAAAGTCGATAAAAATCTGCACATGTTAGCAAGGTTCAAGTATTCTTTGTTAAAGTCTATTCCAAGTACTTGTCCCTTAATAGTGAGATCTTTTAAGGAGTATATACCCATAATTTATTACAAATAGTATACTAGAATTCTTAGGAGATAGGGATGTACAAAAGTAACTTAGATGACTCCTCTAAAGGTAATCCAAAATAGTATTCTGATGTATTTTGTAAGAAAGAAAGTAATGGTAATTTGATCTTTATCGAGTCAACAGGGTAGAGGATAGAACAAGTCTAATGGATGAAACAGTTGCATTGAGAATGGGATTGGAATATTGCATATCCCAGAATCTACTATCAGTGGTATTAGAAATAGATTCTTTGGCGTTAACTAAAGTCTTAGATGAGATTTGAGAAATTCTTGGGGATATTTTGATTGTGGGAAAAAGATAAAGAGGTTGAAAGTTAATAGGAATATGAAAGTGACTCATACGCTCAGAGAAGGTAACATGCCCGTGATTATTTTACTAATCTAGTTTTTTGCAGGTAGTCATAGTATTCTCCATATATCTATGCAGGAAGTACTATTAGAAGGAAGAGCAATTATAAGAACAGAGAAAAGTAAAATCCCTAATGTTAGAAGATGAAAAATATTGTAAAATAATACTTTTATAATTCATTGACATTTGCAACATTTGAAGAAGTCAGAATCACAGTGCACAAGAATTTTTCACTAATTTTACGAGACCCCAATAAACTTTGATCATTTTAGTTTTCACCCTCCTACATGTGTGACGTTAATTTTTGACTTGAATTATATTTAGGGATGTTAAAAGGGTGTTGTGGTAAAGTTTTAGATTTTTTGAAAGGGGTTCAGGGTCATGACCCCGAGGTAGTGAGGTTCCATGATAAGGCTCTGTCATAAAGGTTAACCTCTGTGATATTAGTATGGCGTGGATGCTAACCTCCACGATATTGGTGTGTCATCCCAGTGTTGTAATTTCATCCAGCTTTTGATTTTTTTACTTAGGGTTAGGGGTTTTTGGTATTCTTATCCCTTGTACGACCTTTAAACATACAATAATGCCATTCCCTTTAGTTTTCAAAGATCAAATCATTCTCTTTCTTTTTCAAACTTAACTCAATTCAAGGGTTTTACAGTGAATTTATCATTCAGCACAAATTGAGTGGATTATTATGTGATTCAAATTGTGGATTGTGAATTGGGTTGAGTGGTTTTGGTTGTTACAAATTGAATTACTTTTCCCTATGTTTTAAATTGATTATTCATGCTTTAAATTGATATTTTTGGGAATGCATTGGTACATTGTTTAAATGGTTTGAATGGGGAACATCGGTTTCCCCAAATTGAATGAATTTTAACTCAAAATTGGTAATAACCTCAACCCACTTTAAAATCTTGTTTTGATTATGGACAAATTGCATAGTTTAACTTGCTTTTGAACTCAATAAATTGCATTAATATAAAAATGGATATAAAAAAGGATTAGGATGGCCTTGGTGTCCATGGTTTGTATTCTAAATGGAACTTGGTTATGTGGATTGGTTTGACATGTTTAATTTAGCTTGCAAGCATATTGGTATGACGATATCAAGTGATAAATGCATTAATGAATGACTCCTGAGTTAATGGATGGAATTAGGTGCAAAATAATTTTAATTTAACTTAAAGGGGGTTGTGTAGCTCACGGTAATGGTGTAAGTCTTGGGGGAACGAACACTCAAAACAATGTTTGTCGGCGTTAGGGGTCTATATGTAACACCCCGCAATTTTGAGCTAGAATTCAAACCATCATTCCTATATGTATAAACTCTAATCTAAGGATTTTTATTTAAACATAAGTTTCATGATCATTTACCTAGTGTGCAAAATATTCATAGGAAACACGTAGAGCAAAGTTGAGTTAAGAGCATTTAATTTGACCAAATTTTGATATTTGATCCTACAAGGATCAACTTTGAACATGTATAACTTCTGGAATATATTGAATTTTAGAGCTCAAGACCCATAAAATTTTAGATAAATGTGTCCTTTTTCCAACTCATCCAATTTCGACTTAATCTGAAACCTGGGCAAAAAGTTATGAGCATTTTTGTGAAGAACCAATGAGGGTGTGCGATTTTAATGTGGCACTTGTGCCCCGCGATTTTTAGCATGGCATAGAACTTGTCTATAAATGCTAAAACCCAGATTTCTATTCAGTTTTTCGAGGGTAAACAAGTCATTTACATCCTAAATTATCCTTTGACTAATATAAACGTGATTCTATCATCCCATAACCCCAAATACATCAAATAAATGGTCCCTTTTTCCTCCCAAGTTCTCAAGAACACCAAGCAAGGGTTTTTTCTAAGAATTTACCTCCCAAGGCTCCAAATTCAAGTTCCCTTTAAAGAAATCATGAAAATCAGGTATGTGGGTATTCAATGAGAATCTTCTTTCATCCTCATACCCAAAATTATGATTTTTATTAATGAATTTTATGAATTCCATAAACTAGGGTTCCATGAAAAGCATAAATTCCATGATTCCTCTATGTAATTCTTGAATTCAACCATGAATAAGTATTTCCTCATACTTTCAATTATTCTTCCATACTTTAATCATGATAACTTATTTTATTGATAAAATTGTTAGGTTCTTGAGTTTAAGTCATTAAATTTCCTATCATGCCATTACTTTAAAATTATCATATTTAACTATATTTTCGATGCTAGCGGGTTATGAACATCCAATACCTAGATAGTCATGCATGTTTCAAACTTCAAGTTACTAGTCATTCAGGCTATGTTTGTATAATTATGTTTAGATAATTATATTTACGCTAAGCATTTATGAGTTGTTGGAAGGCAGAATGATGATGATTTTGTCAATAGTGATATGGTTATGATTATTCTAAAGATTGATTTTTTTATTAGATGAAGTCTTGAAACCAACGTTCTCTCTCGTCACTAACTTTCTAACATTCTTCTTACAAACAATCATTGTTGATCGACCGGCGACTCCGACGGAGCTGATGCACCGGCGCAGGTAACGGTCAATTCTCTCTCCCTTTCTCTACCCTAAGTTTTCTCTCCTCAGCTCCTTCTCTACCTCAAATTTCCTTTTTCACATCACCACTAGTATCACCGGAGGATCTAGATTTTCTATTGGCTAGACTTCGGTGACGGTGTAAAGTGAAGCAGCGATCTGATCCAGTTAAAATAGTGGATCAGACGACGACTGGTGAATAGATTTTCGGCAACAACAGGATACTCCAACAATATTTTAGGCGACGCTTGGCGGCCTATTTCTAGCATCTCTATTCGGGCAACTAACTTTTTTACAGCAACCTTACCGTAACCAGCAAACACAGTGCCTGATGATATCTGAACCTTTTTCATTACTTATGCTTTACAGTTTATTTTCATCATATAGTTTAGTTTCCTTGTATTGTATTGTTTTATTTTTAATTATTTTTTTCCTATTATTTATTGTTTTTCCACTGTCGGTTTCTTGTGAGTATCATTGTTGTGCGATTCTAGCTAATTAGGCCGGATATTATTTTCTTATGCACATCTATTGTTCTCTATTTTTGTACTGTTTCTTTTTTTGTTTGTTTGTCAGTCAGTATGATAGTCTATTTGAGGCTTTTTTATGATTATTGAGTAGTGGTTGTGGAGATTGATGATGAAGTGGGGTTATGTCCGAGAGGGTTGGGGGTGGGGGTGGTTTTTGAAGGGGGTAAAGAGAAGAGTAGGGGTGGGTGTAAGGTCTAAACTAGGTGGTCAGGCTTGTCCAGGAAGGGGTGAAAAAGATAGGTGAGAGGCGAGAGGAGATAGGTTAAGGTTAGGGTCTTAGGACATAGGGACCCTTCAGGGTAAGTCCGTAGAGTTGGTGAAGATCCTTAAGAAGAGGAGGATTAATATTATGTTTGTTTAGGAGACTAAGTGGGTAGGCTCTAAGGCTAAAGATGTGGATGGGTACAAGTTGTGGTACTCTGGTAATGAGAGGTAGCGTAATAGAGTGGGCATCTTAGTGGATGAGGAGCTAAGAGGGCAAGTGGTGGAGGTTAAGACGGTCAGTGATAGGTTAATGATGATTAAATTAGTCATTGGGGGGTTTTTGTTACATATGTGTAGTGCTTATGCGCCATAGGTGGGCTTGGATGAGGAGGTAAAAGCGAGTTTTAGGGAGGCTTTGGATGAGGTGGTGAGAAGCGTGCCTAGATCAGAGAAGATTATCACAGCGGAGGACTTTAATAGTCATATTGGTGTTGCCCAGGGAGGTTATGAGGATGTGCATGGAGGGTTTGGTTTCAGCAACAAAAATGGTGAGAGGTTGCTCTGTTGGATTTTGCGAGGGCGTTTGGGTTAGTGGTTGTGAATTTGAGCTTCCCAAAAAAAGAGGAGCACCTGATTACCTTCCGAAGTGCATCAGCCAAGACTCAGATTGACTTTTTGCTGCTTCAAAAGGGGGCTAGGGTTTTTTGTAAAGATTGTAAATTCATCTCAAGTGAGTATCGTTCAACTCTGCACAGGCTTCTGGTTATGGACTTTTTAATCAATAAGAGCAAGAAGAGTAGGGCAGGAGAGGGTCAACCCAAAATTAAGTGGGCTGGCTTGATACTAGTTAGCGCGCTGGAGATAGGGGAGAAGGTAGAGGGAATGGGGGTGTAGGAGTGTAGAGGGGACATGGATGTTATATGGGACAAGGAGGCCAACTGTATCAGAGAGGCGGCTAAATAGGTTTTGGGGGTTTCGAGGGGTCGGACAGGTCGGCATAAGGGTGATTGGTGGTAGAATGATAAAGTTAAGAAGAAAGAGGAGTTTAAGAAGGGGGGCGTATGTTAAGTTGATTGAATGTAATGAGGAAGAGGAGAAGCAAGTAAATAGGGAGGTCTAAAAAGTTTCTAGGAAAGAGGCTAAGTTAGCAGTTACGGCTGCTAAGATAGCAGCGTTTGAGAGCTTGTATGCGGAGTTAGAGCAGAAAAGGGGAAAAAAGGTTGTATAGGTTTGCTAAGGCTAGGGATCGGAAGCTTTATGACCTTGATCTAGTGAAATACATTAAAGGGGAATATGGTACAGTTTTGGTGGAGGATGTTCACATTTAGAAGAGATGGCAGGAGTACTTTCATAGACTTTTAAATGAGGAGAGGGACAGAGGCATCATATTAGGGGAGTTAGAGCATGGAGGAGAGTTGAGTTTTCTATTATTGTAGACGTTTCAGGGTGGAGAAGGTTAGAGATGCTATTTGTAGAATGCGGAGAGGTAGGGTGACGAGGCCTGACGAGATTCCAGTAGATTTTTGGAAGTATGTTGGTGGGGCAGGCTTGAGATGGTTGACAGATTTGTTCAACATTATTTTCAAGACTGTGAGGATTCTTGAGGCTTAGAGATAGAGTAAGATGATTTTGTTAAACAAAAATAAGGGTGACGTTCAGAGTTGCAACAATTATAGGGGTATTAAGCTATTGAGTCACACTATGAAGATTTGGGAGAGGATGGTTGAATGGAGATTGAGAAAGGTCGTGCCCATTTCAGAGAATTATTTTGGTTTTATGCCTAGTCTCTTAACTACAGAGGCAATCCACCTGGTGAGAAGATTGGTGGAGCAGTATAGGGAGAAGAAGAGGGATTTGCACATAGTGTTCATCGATCTAGAGAAGGCATATGACAGAGTACCTAGAGAGGTTCTTTGGAGTTGCTTAGAGGTAGGAGAAGACTCAGGGCATTTTCCAGTCGAGACTGGTTTGTATCAGGGGTCGACTCTCAGCCCATTCCTTTTTTTATTAGTGTTGGAAGTTCTAACGTGGAGGATTTAAGGTAAGGTTCCATGTTGTATGTTATTTGCAGATGATGTAGTGATGATTGACGAGACGCAGAGGGGTGTGAATGAGAAATTGGAGTTGTGGAAGCAAACCCTTGAATCTAAGGGGTTTAGGTTGAGTAGGTCCAAGATAGAGTATTTGGAATTCAAGTTTAGTGACTCGAGTATGGAGGACAGTGTGGTGGTGAGGTTGGATTCCCAAGATGTTTGTAAGAAGGATAGTTTTAAGTATCTTAGGTCTGTGATTTAGGGGAATGGCGAGATTGATGAGGATATCTCTAAACGTATTAGAGCCGGATGGATAAAATGGAGGATCGCCTCGGGAGTGTTGTGTGATAAGAAGGATCCCCTTAAGCTTAAAGGCAAATTCTACAGAGTGGCAGTCCATGTGGCCATGTTGTATGGAGCGGAGTGTTGGCCAGTCAAGAACTCACATATTCAATGATTGAAGGTGGTAGAAATAAGAATGTTGCATTGGATGTGTTGCCTGATTAGAGGGGATAAAGTTTGGAATGAGACTATCCAGGACAAGGTGGGAGTGGCTTCGGTGGAGGATAAGATATGAGAAAGAAGGTTGAGATAGTTTGGGCATGTGATGAGGAGGGGCATGGATGCCCCAGTTCGGAGGTGCAAAAGGCTAGCTTTGGGTGGCTTCAGAAGTAGTAGAGGTAGGCCAAAGAAATACTGGAGGGAGGTGATTAGGCATGACATGGAGCTACTTTAGCTAACTGAGGACATGACCCTAGACAGGAAGGTGTGAAGGTCATGGATTAGAGTTGAAGGCTAGTGTGAGTGGGTCGGTTATGGTTAAGTGTTAAGAGAGTTGGGTGTGGTAGGTTTCTTAGGTCGGTGAGTGTGTGTTACTACTACATGGGCTTTATTCATGAAATTCCTTATTATGATTAATTTACATGGTATTAAATACTTCAGATTATATATGCATTATTATTTTCAGAATACCATGACTTGAGCATATAAGTAATTAATGCATGTACCGTTTTATGCTTCTATGTCATTAAGTTGGGAGTAATACTAAGCACTGAGAGAATGCTAGGATGGCGACTCCCCCATCAGTTAGGGATGAGTATTTAGTAGCAGTCCCTAAGTTACAGGCCTAAGCCACCACCGTAGATTATAAGGGGTCTCCCGTTAGTACATCAGCTTTATGGATCCACACCGTCAGTGTCAGTATATGTGGCAAGGTATTGACACCCTTCCAACTGGGGTTACGGGTTGGACCCCGATTAGCTTAGATTGGAGCTTATTAGTTGTAGTTAGCTCCCATAGTTTCAAATCGGGTTTGCATGACCAAGTTTTCAGTTTATCAATTATTTATTTATTTAGATTATTTCAGTACATGATTATGCTTGGTCTTGCATTCGTTTACATGTTCATGCTTTCATGCTCAGTATTTATACATGATCCTTAGTATGGTTTTGCAACCTATTCAACTTTAACTTGAGATTTACATATGGTATTTATTTTCTACTCCTTCCTACCTTACAAAAATGTTCTCAACTCATGATTTCACTATGTCTTTCAATTTTACATACAAACCTATTTCATATGTATATTTCATCAAATAGTTTATGTCCTCAGTTTTAAAGCATGCATTAAGTATTTCAATGATTTAGAGCATGTCTCACATACTTAGTACATTCTGAAGTACTGATCACATATATGCATTTGTTGCTACATTCCTTCATAATTTAGGTACCAGATGTTCCCACATACCAAGGTCAAACAGTTCATAACATTCAGCCAGCAGGTGATTAGTTCTCTCATTTTGAGGACTCAAGTTAGTTGCAATTCTTGTATTTTATTTTCATTATTCTTATGTATTGATTTGGAATAACTGAAGGCATGTCCTAGCTACCTACAGTCAGTATAGTAAAGGCTTCATAGATAGTTAATCAAAGTCAGTATTTGTAATTCAAGTTCTTCTCTCACTTAGATTTTAGTATTGTAAGCTTTGATCAGTTATGTATTGAAATAGTTTATCTCATGTTGATTATGCTTCCACTTTATTATTTAGCATTTATGTGTATATATATATATTAAATCAATTGCTCAAGTATCATGCCAGTACATGGGTTAGCTTGGGATCACTTGTGGTTTTAAGCATGTGTTATGTCTAGGGGTAGTCTCGGGTTGTGACAAACTTGGTATTAAAGCAGAAGGTTCAAGTGTCCTAGGGTGTCTATGAAGCCATTTCTAGTAGAGTCTTATGGAATGGTATAGAGACATCTGTACTTTTCTTCGTGCGGCTACAGGGCATTTAAGAAATATTTCTCTTCTTTCATATCTCAGATAATGCAGTAGAGATGTTCTCTAAGAAATTTATACAGATTCTTACATTGCTCCATTCATTCCAACTCTGCCTTATTTATTAGGTAACAAAAATAGTCAAGCTTAAATTCCTACCAGTAGAGTTTTCTTAGAAAGTCACCACAGACAGTTATGAGATTGCACACAAGCTTGGAAGGATCCCATCAGTGCCTTTAATTTCTAAAGTTTGAAAAAGTTCTTTCCTATTTATGAAAATTGTGCACTAAGCCATAGTCAGATGTGCCCTCAGATCCCTTCACAGAATCCTATGATAACATATGACCTAGATTTAGAAGCATGAACCTAGAAGTTTAGCAGCAGTAAAGTAGGGATAGTATTTATCTGAATTTAGTAGTTATGTATCCATGGGGATAAAGAGGTGTTGTGAAGTTTGTTTAATAGCACTTTGAGAGAGATTTCTTAGTTAAGAGAGACTTAGAGTATGTTAATACTTTTGTCGGGATAAATATTGGGCAATGACCACAATGATAGAGGAGCTTGATAAGGTTGAGTATGTTCATAAAATTTTGTGTAGATTAGTGCTTTATGATTCCTATACAATAGTACTAAGTTAGTATAGTACATTAAAAATTTGTTAATATCTATGTTAAGTGTTAGAATCTAAGTTTGAATTGTGGGTGACTAAGCTAATAAAAAGAAGAGTTTGAAATTCTTGATAGTATGAACTCAGGGTATGGTGATACTTCTGAGGATTCTAAGTTATTAAGTGTTTAAGTTATTATATGATGGCTATTGGGGCAATAGAAATTTAAGAGTTTTAGCTCAAAAAAAGAGCTAGCAGTGGGTTTTACACTTTAAGATATAATCTTTTAGGGTGAGTTTATTATTTATGTGTATTGTCATATCTCAGACTCTAGAGTAGAGTGGTTGCAATTCAGTTTAGATTTTATTAAAAAGGCCCGCAAACTTAGAATGATAGATTTAATCTAAGGGGGAGATGATAGAACAAGGAAACAAGTTGGGTTTTCAGATTCTAGTAGTGATGCTAGCAAGTTCTAGAACAACAATAGGGGAGAAAGGTACCCGACTCATTTGTATCTTGGTACAACTTTGTACTTCATTCATTATGACATCTACTTATGTCTTACAAATCATCTCTATTATCATAGCTTATATTTATGCACTTAATATAGAATCATGTATGGTCCTAGTTCCTAGTATAAGGAGTACTAGTTCACTCAGAAACACGTGTCCTATTCTATGAACTTATGAACTCCAAATCTCAAGTCATACAACTCATAACTCATGTACTCATGTTTTACAATATGCTTAGTTCCCCAAACTCATGGTACATCCTTAATGACCAGTGAAATTTAGATTATGGCATGTATGTCCTCAGTTTGGATCTCTTTAATGAATTCATTCCTTTGATACTTTGTTCCTCAAGCCTCAGTTAAATGTCAAAGTTATGTATAGTATCGTTTCATGCTTCAGGTCCTCATGTTCTAACCTTTCAATGACCTCTCATTATAAAATAATAGTGGTGATGAACAATTGTTTAAATGGGAGAGAGTAAATATTCCTTATCAAGGAAAGGTTATTGTATGCTTGTTTTATCTAAGGCTATAAGTGTGAAGGAAGATTAAGGTAAAGTTTTGGTATATGTCATAGTTAGTTGAAAATTCTAGGTGTGTCTTCGTGGGGATAGTGGATCAAAGTTTTTATTGATAAAGTTATTAGAGAATATGGGAAAAAATTCCTAGGTGGGTTGGTTGTCTAGAAGTTCATATGCTGTTATAATGATAGGCTTGAATGTTATGTCGGTATGTATATATGTGGATAAATGCATTATGTGTTAGTAAATTCCTAGTAAGAGGTTGAAGTTAGTTGTTGAAGTGGTAAGGAGTATTATTCTTGAAATGGGAGTTGTGAAAACACATAGGATATTAAATCCGTAGTTTAGACTAGTATTATGTTGTTATGTGTGGTACCTTATGACTTTAAGTAGGCTTGAACATGGTGAGAGAATTTAGTTCAACTCAAACTTTAGTAGATAGAGTAATCCATTCCCATGTGAAGATTAGAAGTGGCGTCAAATGAAGGATAGTGTTTAAGATAAAAAGCATAGTTGAGGGAGTATTTGAGAAGTGTGTCTAAGATTGAAAGTTAGCAGTTGCATTGCCTAAGGCATAGCTAACTTATGTTTTATAGTCCTATCGTCTATGTTATAGAGTTGCATCCATGTTGCGATTCCTTATTCAGACATCTTATTCAGATCATGCCCAAAATTCTTTGCTCCTAATGTTATTAGAACTTCCTACAAAGAGTGCTGAAGAAATGCTCCAGTTGAGTATAAACTTTTAGTATGATTCAGTTCGTATAGCCAGTAATTCAGTTTAGCAATCAGAAAGATAAGCTCTTATAGTTTCCATATTTCCATCTAGTCTAACTATCCGAAGTTTTATGAATATGTCTATTCTTTCTTCACATCCATGCAAATTACGAATTAAGTTCAGTCCATACATCATGTCTTTAATTCAAATATTTAGTCATGATCCAGTTCATAAGTGTTCAGTGCATGATCTTAGTTCTCCTAGTATTCTAGTTTAGACACTGTAATAACCCACAAGATCCTAGATAAGTTTCCAACTATTCATCACACGTTTAAAGTACCCAAAGCAATTATGTCAAACCATAGATAAGTGTTATGACCATTTACTATGACATCCTCAAAATTTCAAGCATAGTAAATTTGGCCTTCCAGTGTGTAAAGTATCAATTTTTGACTTAAAATGTGTTCAAATATATTAATAAGGTATCTCAGAAGTGTTTTGAAATTTTTGGATGAGGTTCAGGGTCATTTTTAGATCCGAGGTAGTGAGCCTTTAGGATAATGCTGTGTCACGGAGGCTACTCTCCGCGATAAGCATATGGCATGGAGGTTAGCCTCTATGATAGGCAGCGTGCCATGCCGAGGTGAAAAATTTCATCCAATTTTTTATTTTCTCACTTAGGGTGAGGAGATTTGGATATTTTACCCCTTGTACGATCTTAGTCTTGTTATCTCATGATTCGTGCTTACATAATGTACTTGGTGATGCCATGAAGCCCTTTTCTTTTGATTCCTATATGTGTTTTATTGAGGTATAATTCCTAATGTGAAGTTACATACTTTATTCCATACTTCTAAAGCTCCAATAAGTTCCTACCCATCATTCGAGGACGAATGACTCTGAGGGAAAGATAATGTAACACCGCAAATTTTCAGGCTAGAATTTGAATCATCGTTCCTGGGTGTACAAACTCTAATCCAAGTATTTATATTTGAATATAAGTGTCATGATCGTTTACCAAGTGTGAAAAGTGCTATCGAGGTTAAAAATCTTCATAGGAATACTTAGAGCAAAGTTGAGTTAAGAGTTTTTGATTCGACAAAATTTTGGTATTCGATCCTATGAAGGTCAACTTTGAATGTGTATAACTTCTAGAATATATAGATTTTTTGAGTTCAAGATCCACCAAACTATATATAAATGTGTCCTTTTTCCAACGCATCCAATTTTGCCTTAATTTGATACCCAAGCGAAAAGTTATGAGCATTTTCGTGAGGAACCAGTGAGGATGCGCGATTTCACCATGGCAGGGACCTTGTGCTCCGCTATTTTTAGCATGGCATAGACCTTGTTCTGAAATGCTAAAACCCATGTTTCTCTTAAGTTTTTCTAGGGTAAGAAAGTCATTTACGTCCGAAACTATCCTATGACTGATATAAACGTGATTTTATCATCCCATAACCCCAAATACATGAAATACACGATCCCTTTTCCTCCCAAGTTCTCAAGAACACCAAGCAAGGGTTTGTTCAAATAATTCACCTCCCAAGGCTCTAAATGCAAGTTTCCTTTCAAGAAATCATGAAAACTAGGCATGTGGATATTCAATGAGTATCCCCTTTCATCCTCATGCCCAAAATTACAATTTTTATTCATGAATTTTTTGAATTCCATAAACTAAGGTTTCATGGAAAGTATAAGTTCCATGATTCCTCCATGTAATTCTTGAATTCAACCATGAACGAGTGTTTCCTCATAATTTCAAGTATTTTATTTGTACCCTAATCATGATAACTTGTTTTATTAATGAAATTGCTGAATTTTTGGGTTTAAGTCATGAAATTTCCTACCATGTCATTACTTTAAAATTATCGTATTTAACTGTATTTTCAGTGCTGGTGGGTTATGAATACCCGATATCTAGATAATCATGCATGTTTCAGATTTGTAAGTTACAAGTCATCCAAACCATGTTTGTATCATTATATTCAGATTATCATATTCGTGTTGAGCATTTATCAATTATTAAATTTTGGGGCTTTCATGAAATTTCCTTATTATGATTAATTTACATGGTTTTAAATACTTTATATTATGTATTTTCAGAATATCATGACGTAAGAATATCAGTTATCAGTGTATGTATCAGATTATATTTCTATGTCATTCAGTTGGGATAATACTTAGTACCGAGTGAACGCAGGGATGGCATCTCCCCCGCAGGCATGAGTCGTTAGTAGTAGTCCTAAGTTTCAGACATACGACACCACCATAGATTATGAGGGGTACCCCGTCAATAGAGACATGACACTCTCATCCTTTGGGACATTAGCTTTGTGGATCTATACTATCAGTGTCAGTACCCGTGGAAAGGTATTTACACCCTTCCAACTGTGGTTACAGGTTGGACCCCAATTAGCTCAGATTGGAGCTTGACGATTGTAGTTAGCTACCATAGTTTTAGTTTAGTATTCATATTATATTAGCTTAGGTTTGCGTTACCAAGTGTTCAGATTATCAACTATGCAGATCATTTCAGTACATAATTATTCTTGGTCTTGAATTTATTTTACATGTTCATACTTCCATGCTCAGTATTTATACATGATCCTTAGTATGGTTTTGTAACCTATTCAGCTTTAACTTGAGATTTATATATGGTATTCATTTTTTTATCACTTTCCAACTTACAAAAATATTTTCAACACATAATTTCACTGTCCTTTAGTTTTATGTACAGACCTATTTCATATGTATATTTCAGCAAATAGTTTATGTTATCAGTTTTAAAGCATGCATTAAGTATTTTCATGATTTAGTGCATGTCTCACTTAGTACATTTCAAAGTACTAACCCCATATATGCGTTTGTGGATACATTCCTTCATAATGTAGTTACTAGATATAGCCCATACACTAGGGTTAGATAATTCACAGCATTCAGCCAGCAGGTGATGAGTTCTCTTATTTCGAGGACTCAAGTCAGTTGCAGTTCCTGTATTTTATTTTCATTATTCTTGTGTATTGATTTGGGATAGTTGGAGGCATGTCCCAGCTACCTATAGCGTAACACCCCAAAATCTCATCCCGAGACATCACATGGTGCTTAAGGCTACAAGTAGCCCTAAGCTAACCCTTTGAGCCTGCTACTACTCCTAACACTTACTTTAGGACAATTATAACAAAACAAGCATACTGTCATATCATATCTCGACTGAAATAACAAAAGAATACTATTCGAATAGCAACATACTGAAAATTATGAAACATCACTGATAGTCTAGTCTGACAAAGCCTCTACTACTCTGTAATACCCTGTACTTTTCCTAGCTTAAAAAGTTTCCCAAGAATGTTAAAAGTTTCATTGAAAGATGAATCCACTTTTTTACATGTGGTATTTTTAAGATCTTAACTTTGTATCATGTGGGTAATCGAATAAGCTTTCCATCGATACCAAATTAGCCCAAATCCGACACCCGAGTGAAGAGTTAGAGCCTTTTTAGCGAGACAGTGTATCACCTGACCCTTCAGTGCATCGCAGAGATAGCTCAAATGAAAATTGTCATTTTCCAGTGTTACTCCGCGATAGTGGCACATCACGCCAAACTTCTAGGTCACAGACAAGATGAATCACAATGATTAATTATTGTATAATGTTTTCTACATGCGCTATACCTACCATGTGTATGATTAAATGCCTAGATGAATGAACAATGCCCAACTAGTATGATATCATGAAATTCCCATGTATGTACAAGCTTATGCATTACACATGTTTGCTGAAGTGCTTCAATATATGAATTATGAATTGTGTTGTTGGTGATGTGTTCAAGTAAGTCATGCTATGTCAGTTTCTTCTCATCGAGTCCTGGGGTACTTGTACCCAAACATTTAGCTATGTGCCTAGAGCCATGTCATGTTTTCATGATCTCCTCAGTCAAGCTATGATCCATAGAACTTAGTCAGTCATATGACTTAGGAAATCTCAAAAATCACAATAATTTCAGTAGCTTAGTAATCTCAGTAACCTCAGTATTCCCAGTCAATCTCAGTAACTTCAGTATTCTCAGTCATTCCTCAGAACTCATTACATTTTGTCAGTCAATTGAACTCAGTAAATTTAATTTAGCTCCACTAGACAATACTACTAGTATCAGTTCAATTCAGTTAATCAGCTCAATTTAGTTAATCAGTATAGTGTCTTTCAGATGGGATTAGGATTCAGCACCGAACGAGCCTAGGGATGGGGACTTACCCGCTAGATAGGACTGAGATCCCTAGAAGCAATCCCTAAGTTTCAGAACTACGTAGCCAACATAGGTACGAGATGTCACCCGTTAGATTAGATTGACATACTCAGGTATCACTCGTTAGCACATTTAAATGTATAGAACTGATCCCAGGGGTCACCCGCTAGATTAGGACTGACTCCACAGCAGTTGTCCTTACCAGTGGCGTGGTACTGACACCCTTCTAGCTGGGGCTACAGGTTAGACTCTAGTTAGCTTAGTATAGGGCATGTCGATTAGATGGATACATCCTACAGTTTTAGTTACAGAATCAGGACTGTCAGATACAGTCAATTCAATTCAGTAGTATAGATTTAGAACTATCAGATAAACTCACTCCTAATCATTATAAATAGACTCCGGGATCACCCACTAGACAGGACTGATCTCAACTATAGTCAATCAGTAATGGTAACATTAGATTTAGAGATCACCTGCTAGATAAGACTGATCTCAGATTCAGTTACTCAGATACAGTACGAAACTCAGCTAGTTCCATCCGATTCAGCACTATCAGATAAAATTACTCATGTTATCATTTATATCAGTTATCAGAACTTATGTTATTAGCATTCAGCTTCAAGACTAGCAGATACAGTCAACCAGACTAGTTCTTCATAATCAGAACTGTCAGACACAGTTATCCATGTATCAGTAACATAGTATCAGTCCCTCAATATTCAGTAATACAGTATTAGTTTCTCACTCATCAGTGACTCAGATGTCAATGTCATTAGACTCAGTAGTTAAAACTTAGTATCCAGTCCTATCATGATCTCAGTTATAATTACGTATGCATGCATGTATTCTAACGTTCATGTTAGTCAGTCAGTTAGTATTGTTCATGCATATGAACCTATTGCATTCAGCCAACCTCACTTTCATACCAGTACATTTAAAGTACTGACGCATTTGCACTGTGGTGTCTTGTACCATAGGTTTAGAAGCACAAGTTTAATGCCCCATAAAATCCTTTTCCAGTCTGAGCCATAGAGTGTATTTGGTAAAGCAAAAATTTGAGTCAAAATATTTCAGAAATATCCTCCCAAGTATGAAATACTTTGAATCTTATAGGAATCTATTTGATCATAATTGAAATCATAGAGGTCCCCTAACGTATGAACGAGTTGAAAGCTTTCCTATCGTTCAAGTTTTACTGACCTTCAAGATTTGGGTCAACTTAAATCGACCATAACTCCTTGAATATATTGAATTATAGGATCTACTATATATCAAATGAAATCTCTTTGAATTATATTTCCAACAATATCAATTTCATCAAAAACCAATATCGGAGCAAAGATTTATGCCCATTTTACTCCAGCATGTCTGGCTGGGAAACTGGTGACGACATTCGTGATAAGCTATCATGCCCGTGATGACCTATCACCAATGTCACCAGCCCTGGGCAGATTTCTAACCCTAGTGACAATATTTTGTGATAAGCAATCACGCCCGTGACGGCCTATCACCAATGTCATCAGCCTTAACTAGAAACTCAACATTTGACCTTTTTTATGACATTTGTGATGGCCTATCACCAACTTGACGACCTGTTAGGGATGTCGTCAAGAATATTTTTCCAGCAATTTAAGGGCATTTTTGCAAGGGTGTTTTGGTCATTTCCCATTTTTTAGCCTCTATAAATATGAGTAACCCTCATTCAAACCCTAATTTCTCCATTTCTCTTCCAATTTTCTAAAGAGAGAATATCTAGGGTTTCAATTCAAGAACCCTAATCTTTCAAAAATCATTCATAAATCTTCATGATTTCTTTAAGAACTAAGTTCCTCATAGTGTGGGCTTCGAGAATTATTTATTACAAGTGCGGATAGAGTCTCAAGCATTAGAATTCATCTGACTTCAAAGGTTAAGGTATGTAGATATTGATTCTAGGGTCCCCTTCATCCAAGAAGCTCAAGAACCCTTTTTAAAAAGTAAAAAAAATTTATGTTTGTGAGTTGTTAATGATTTATATGAGTTGAAATGGATGTTCAAGGTGTTGTGGAGTTTTGATTTATGTTTGTCTACAAAATTTATGAGCTTTGACCCTAGTATATGGAATTAATGTGATAGAACCTCTTGAAGTTGTTTTCTATGTGATGTGTTCATGACTTTTGGGTGTTGAAATGGTTGAATAAGCGAAGCATGTCCCCCATAGGTTTGATAAAAAATGCCCAAATGAATTAATTATTCCATGGTAGTAGGAAATTCCCAAATAAGTGTGAACCCGTGCATGCCTAGTATTTGATAAAATGCCTTAGTGAGTGAAATATGCCAAGATAGCATAAAATCCCCAATTAAGTTGTGACTTGATAGTAAGAAGTTTTCCTAAGCTATGTGATATCCAAACACATCTCAAGACTGATATAGGTATGAAATAGCTGAGGTAAAACCTTGTTTAATGGAGTACAATCTAGTAGTATATTTTCCCTCCATTATTATATGATTATGATTTCGAGATGCCTAAAGTGACCCCTTGGCGACTATGATGATGAATAGACGTTTGTGATTCCAAATTACTTGAAGAGTTGTGTTAATGATTGGGAAGATGCTTTAATGATTGTGATGATGCATGAATGATTATGATGATACATGAATGATTGTGATGATAAATGAATGATTATGCTCTACTTTTATGCTATCGAGTCCTGGGGGTTTTTATACCCAATAATAAAGCTGTTGTCTAGAGCCCGTGTAAGTTTCTCGATAACTCCAATCGAGTCATGATTCTTCGACTCAGTGAACTATAGAACTCTGTATCCTCAAACAAGTCAAAACTTAAGAAAGCTTAGTAATCTCAGTTATCTCTGTAATCTCTGTACCACTAGTAATCTAGCCTCAGTCATGTAATCAGCTCAGATCTAATAGTATTCAAGTTTAATCTCAGAAGCGATTTAAGTAATCTATTCAAGATCTGTATCGTCAGTCAGATACCATGATTTGATACATTTTCCGTCAGATACAGAACTAAGTAATCTCAGTATAACTCAGTCAAATCTTTTGAGAAACATAATCAGTAACAGACTCAGTTCAGTTGTGTTTAGTTGAGAATTTAGTTCAGAGTCTTTCAGTTGGGAGTAGAAGCTAGCACCGAGTGAGGGAAGGGATGGTGGATCTCCCATCAGAGAGGCTGAGTTGCTAAGAGCAATCCCTAAACTTCAGAACTACATAGCCAGCACAAGATGTAGGAGTTTCCCATCAGTAGTGGTTGTCACCGTCAGAGAGGTTTGACTATCATAATTCCTCAGGCCGACTTCCTGCGAGGGTCATCCCATAAGGGAGGCTTAACCAGAGAGGTATTTACCCATGGAACGGTATTGACACCCTTCCAGCTGGGGTCACAGGTTGGACCCCACCTGTGGTAGGTTGGGGTATGTCGATTAAGTAACTACTTTCCATAATTGCAGTTTTAGTATCACTCTTCAGAAATCAGGACTGTGTGGTACATTCGTCTATCCCAGTGTGGAACTCAGATAGTTCCATTGGTTCATGGACCATCCCGTCAGATAGGCCTCGTCTTATATGTAGATGCTTATTGTTATTACTAGAGATCTCCCATCAGAGAAGCTTAATCTCAATCTCAGATTCAGTTGAGTATTCTTGTGATCATATCTAGAGATCTCATATCAGAGAGGCTTGATCTCAGTCTTAGACCATGTTGAGTATTCTTATTATTATATCTAGAGATCTCCCATTAGGTAGGCTTGATCTCCATCTCAGATTCTTTATTCTATAGAGTATTCTTGTTGTCAGATTTGGACATGATCATACTTCTTATCATTGATAATCACTTCCAAAATAATTTGTTAGAAAAGTTGATCTGTAATTCTATCAGTCAAAAGCAGTAACTCAGAATTTAGTCCTTGATGTAAGTACATCCAGATCCTCAGTTATCAGTATCAGATGAGTCAGTGATTCAGTATCTCAGTGCTAGTAGTGAGTTCAGTCTGCAGTAAAGTAGTATCTACGTTTCAGTATCTAGAGTTGCAATGATTGTGTTCATGGTCTATACATTTATGTATGTGTTCTCATGCGGCATCTTCATGATTATTCAATTTAGATATTGTGCATACATGAGCCCTTGCATTAGCCTTCCCCTTCTACATACTCAGTACATTCCTGTACTGATGAATTTACGCTATGGTGTTTTATTTGACACCATAGGTTTAGAGGCACAGGATCCAGAGTATCCTCAGTAGTTCAATCCCAGTCAGCAGCAGTAGCAGCGAGTCCTCTTCTTTTGAGGACGAATCTCAGTTTACTATTATATCTTCAGACTTTATTTATTTTTAGTTGATGGAGTTAGTTGGGGACTTGTCCCATCAACTCCACAGTTCAGATAGTTTAGAGGCTTTTCAGAAAGATGTTGTTGATGTGTATTATGAGTATTCATAGATGTGTTGAACCTTATGGCTATTTTTTGCATTTATTTCAGATATTATACAGTATACAGGTACAGATATCAATAAAGGGTTAGCTTGTTGTCCTTTGGGGTCATAAGCATTGTGTGACATGTCGGGATGGGATTTAAGGGTGTTACAATGAGCTTCAGAGAACCAGTAACATCCCAGTTTAGCGATCAGAGTTAGCAGTGAGTCCTCATCCTTCAAGGACATAATGATCACATTACTATTTTAGTTTTCAGTTTATTTTAGTAGTTGGAGTTAGTTTAGGACATGTCCCATCAACTCCTTATTCAAACAATTTAGAGGCTTTCAGCCTATAGTATGTTCAGACAATTATCTCAGTTGTTTTGGTATTTTTATACCATATTTTCAGTTATGTACTAAGTATTGAACCTTATGGACTTTCAGTTCATGTTTCTACATTTACGATATTATTACTATTATTCAGTGCTCAGTTTACTGATATCAGTCATTGGTTAGCTTGTGGTCCGTTGGGGTCATGGTCACCGGTAGTGTTCTGGGTACCAGATTCGGAGCGTTACATACTCAAACTAGAGAGCCATTGGGATAGACCCCCAACTGACTCGAACTGATCAAAAAGTATTGCTCAAAACACTATGAAAGAGGAAAAGCTGCAGAAATAGGTCCTCAAACCATGAGGACTCACCAAAGATAAAGATGTAGATGAGATTCTCAGAGATCACTGTCTCTATTGAGACTGAGCACCTGAACCTACATTATGAGACAATGTAGCACATAGACGTATATGTGGATCAGTACTTTGAGGATGTACAGAGTATATGGGGGTGTATGCAATGATTAAAATGACAATATCATCAATCTTTAAAGAAATCATGCATGCCGATATAACTGACTCACATAGCATGAATAACTGAAAAAATGTAAATCTCACCCATTATGAATAATGGGATGCATAGTATAAATCTAGTAAGTCAATATGCTTATTTTTGAAATTGGTAGTTCTATTCCCTTCTCAAAACATATATTTGATTAAATTGCGAGCCTTTACACTTAGTTCTAAACCCTAGGAGAAACATACTTTTAAAAGCTTGTCTTGATTAATAGAGAAAATAACCCATAGATGTTGGGCGTACTTACACGTCTAAGCACCATAATTTACCAATGTTTTAGCTTAGTTTTAAGGATTAAATATATAATTCCTGCACTTTTAGTCCATTTTCTTTTAAGTGAGCTAACCTATGTGATTAGCATATTTTTCAGGGACTAATGATGAAGATTTCAGCACTTTGTAGACTTGTGGGCAGCAAAGGAAAACTTCACATTAGAGGGAAGGCAGCTTTTGGACTAGAAGTGATGCATGGGAACTTTTTCCCGGGCAAACCCAGTATTTTTAAAGACTTAAGGATGCAGTAGCAACTTATTAGACAAGGATACTATTAAAAACCTTATTGCTGAATTTTTCAGCATCATTATCATTATCATTATCATTATTCATTGATTATTCAGTTTTCAGATTCTGTAATAGTCTTGAAACAGAGAAACACGCTAGACTTTGGCAACGGATAGAGGGAAAACGTCATCCTCTTATTGACGCCAAACCATCTCCATCGTGTTGATGGTTCTAGTTTTGGTATGATGATGATGTCTACTTTGATTTCCGTTGTATTCATGAGTAGCTAAAATTTTCTGTTAGGGTTATGAAAACCTTGTAAGATACTATCTATTGCTATGAGTTTGTGAATTCTTGATATGTTATGCTACTTATATCACTACTCTCTTCGTTTTGATTGAATTCTCATGGTTGCAAACATAGAGAATAAGCCATTATAGCATTAACTTGTTCGAGAGAAAAGTTACATGTTTGGAAAAGAGAGTGTGACAAGGAAATAGGGTTTCCAACCTCTATTTACACGTTAATGCCTTAACCGGATTAGCTTCTTGGAGAATTTGTACCATTCATTATACACTTTAGGCTCGAGAGAGCTAAAGTGAAATAAATCCTTGATGGTTGAGAAACACTTGGATTTAAAATTAGAATACGATTCTCTATAAGTGCATGCATGTCTAAATTCCGCATTACTCATAGTTAATAGAGAAATAGAAACTACAAGGTGGACATAACCCTAACTTATCATTCTCTGCGGTTAAATCTTACTACACAAATCATTCCAACGTTACTTTGATAATATTAGTTCACTCCTAAACCAAACCCCCCTTTTTCCTTGGAATTTTTGACCAACAGTCTACTAATAATTGCAACACTTAGTGACTAGAGTATTCCCTGTGGGATTCGACACCCAACCCAGTTGGGTTCTATATTTGACAGCGACCGCTTACACTTTCTAACGAGAGCTGTAATTTGGGCGTATCAAATTTTGGCGCCGTTGCCGGGGAATACGGTTGTCAACTAAGTTTGTGATAGTTAATAGACCCTTTGGTCAAAGATTCTTGAATTTTACTTTTTGTTTGTTGTTTTTGTTTTGTTCAGGATTGGTGGAGTGCATGCCAAATACACGAAGTTCTGGTCAGCCATTATTACCTCTAAATCCTGAACCACATCTTATTGGCAGAATGGATGCACAATGAGACATTGAAAGAAGGGCTGCTCAACTGGAGCAGGCTAGATTAGCTGCATTGGCAGCTGCACAAGTACATCAACAGAATATGGATAACCCAGGTCGGGCAACAAATCTTGATGATGAGGACCTGGGTGATGATGAGTTACTAAATCTAAGGCGTGCAGATGAGGTGGCGACACCTGTGAACAGGAGAGATCGTCAAGCTAGAATGAGACCTGAACGTCGAGCTGTGTAGGCTCCTTTTGATGATGATGATGACGATTTGGATGAGACTGGTGCCACAGGTACTATTATTCCTACGCCCTTGGCACCCGGAGCCAAGTTCAATATCAGTAGCACCATGATCCAACTATTACAACTCAAAGGGTTATTTGGTGGACTTGCAGGCGATGATCCGAATATGCATCTGATCAATTTTATCTCAACATGCAAGTCATTTGACAATCCAGGAGTTGGACAGAATGTAATTCGGCTGTGCTTATTTCTATTGTCTCTATCTGGAGAGGAAACTCTATGGTTGAACGGGCTAACTCCTGAGTCTATTACTAATTGAAGGCAACTGAAAGACGCTTTCCTAGAAAGATTCTTTCCGCCATCCAAGAGAGCACAATTAAGAGATGAGATCAGCAATTTTTGACAGTTTCCAACTGAAGCCCTTCACGAAACATGGAAGAGGTTCAAAAAGAAGCTTATGCGGTGCCCAAATCATCAGATGACCAATATCCACTTGATGGAAATATTATATAGGGCTTTGAACTCAGTGACAAAGCCAGTGGTTGATAATGCTGCAGGTGGGTCATTCATGGACCTTACTTTTATTGAGGCAAGTGATATGCTAGATCGTATGACAAAGCAGAGTAGAGCTTGGATTGACGGCAGAACAAAGGCGAAGAGAAGAAAAACGTGACCAGGATATGGCTCACATAGAAATGCAGATGGACCTTCTTACCAAGCATTTATTATCAAGGAAGACAGAAAAAGTCAAGGTTGTTATATCACAAGGAAGAGATGACTCCGATTCTGAGGAGAAAGCAAATTACTTGAATAATCAGGGGGGTTTCCGAGGCAATGCCCAAGGAAACCAAGGTTGGAACTATTATGAAAAATCCGGATACACGAACCGCGATCAAGGGAGTTGGAAGAATAAGACTGACAGAAGTGTTTTGTATGTTCCTCCTGGAAGTCGTAAAGCTGCTGTATCTGGTTTTGGAAAGATGTCCATGGAGGACATGATGGCTAAGCTGTTGAAAGGAGTGGAAGCAACCAACACGGGATTAGCTGAGGTAAAAAATGATTTGTCCTCAATGAAGTAATTGGTTGACTCGCATTCCACTTCAATAAAACAGCTAGAACAACAAATGAGTCAACTATCGACGGTATTCAATCAATGAAAAGATGGCACTCTACCTAGTGACACTGTGCAAAATCCAAGGAGAGATGGATCATGTTTGGCTATTACCACCAGGAGTGGTAAGGTGTTGGAAAATCCATCCAAGGGAAAGCCGGTGGTTGATAATATAGAAGGGAATGTTATTGAAGTAGATTGTGATGATTCTGTAGAAGCTGAAAATCAAAATGAGAATGTTCATGATACTACACCTAGATGTCAGCAGTCTGAAAAGATTGATAAAGGAAAGCAAAATAAAAAGGAAGTGGTGGAGAAAACTCTTCCAAACCCACCACCACCTTTTCCTCAGAGACTGAAGAAGAAGGCTGATGACACCAGGTTCAGTAAATTCATGACCATGCAAAATAAAAAGGAAGTGGTGGAGGAAACTCTTCCAAACCCACCACCACCTTTTTCTCAGAGACTGAAGAAGAAGGTTGATGACACCAGGTTCAGTAAATTCATGACCATGTTGAAGCAGCTAACTATTAATGTGCCTTTGGTGGAGGCACTGGAGCAGATGCCAAGGTACGCCAAATTCATGAAGGACTTTTGACAAAGAAAAGGGCAGCAAGCTATGAACTGGAAGATAATGTTCATCATTGCAGTGCAATTGCCACAAGGTCTTTAGTACAGAAGAAGGCAGATCCTGGTGCTTTCACTATTCCTTGCACGGTTGGATCTTTAGATTTTGCTAAGGCATTGTGCGATTTGGGGGCTAGCATAAATTTGATGCCGCTATCCATTTACAGACAGTTGGGGTTGGGCGATCCTGCACCAACCAATATGCAGCTCGTGATGGCAGATAGGTCGGTCTTATATGATGTACTGGTGAAGGTTTTTTCTTTCATTTTTCTTGCAGACTTTGTTATTTTGGACTGCAAGGTGGATTCTAAAGTTCTCATAATCTTGGGATGCCCTTTTCTCACAACAGGAAGTGTGCTTATTGATTTACGAGCAAATGAGCTTTTATTTTGGATGACTGATGAAGTGGTCCATTTTGATGTATGCAAATCGATGAAGCAGACTAGAGATATGAATGTGTTTTCTATAGCTGATGTTATTTATGAGGATGAGAAGGAATTATTATTAGAGAAGCATCTTACTGTCGAGCCATTGGCTGCTATTCTTGTGAACTTTGAGCGTGAGGATGTTGAAGAGTACGAAGAAACTATCTGTGCTTTGACAGGAATGGGGTCGTACTCATATGCCCACAAGAAGCTGGACCTCGACCTTAAGAATCAACCTTTACCACTGACAAAACCACCAGATATCTTGATGAAGTCTGAGTAATCGAGATAACTATGTCATGCCGCGACAATAAATCAAGCGCTACATGGGAGGAAACCCATCGTTTTTAATCACGTTGTTTTACTAGGAGTTTGTTTTTTTTAAATAAAAATTCAAAAAGAAGAGTCGAGCCACGACCAAAACTAAGGCGCTTGATGGGAGGCAACCCATCCTTCTAATCATTTTTGGTTGTTTTTGATTAAGTGTAGGTGCAAGACATACAAAGGAGGAGATTAGGCCCAAATTTTGATTTGAAAGTGAGCCATGCAAAAGGTGGTAAGTTAGGAATGATGGAGCAAAGGCTATAGGCTAGGCATTGCCTATGCTAATCTAGGCAATGGACAAGGCAATGCCTATGCCATTACCTATGCTCACTGCCTCACATAGGCAATGGACAAGGCAATGCCTATGCCAATGTAGGCAACGGACAAGGCAATGTCTATGCTAATCTAGGCAATGGACAAGGCAATGCCTATGCCATTGCCTATGCTCACTGCCTCACATAGGCAATAGCATAGGCGCCGCCTATGCCAATCTAGGCAATACCATAGGCGCCGCTTATGCCAATCTAGGCAATACCATAGGCGCTGCCTATACCAATCTAGGCAATACCATAGGCGCCGCCTATGCTATCATAGGCAAAGAAAAAGGCACCGCCTACTTATACTTTTTTGCCTCCTAACCCGATCGGAAATGGATCAAACCTGATCCATGGCTTAGACTTTAAATAGATCTTCAACCTTAGGATAAAATGCAATTGTTTTCTCAACATAGGCGCCGCCCAAGCTCCCCTATTCTCTTAAAGTTTTCTTTTTGCTCATCTAATCTTGCAAGCTCATCTTCCGAATCCATCACCATGTAAGTTACTCTTTTATATTCCGTAGTTGTTGCAATACTACACTTATAATGGTTTATTAGATTTTGAAGTGGTGTTTGGTGATAAGAATATGGTTGGTGTGTTATGATACATCTAGTTGAGTGAAAGAACACGTGTGGGTGTTCTTGACTTTGTTCCGACTTGTATTTAATTGTTATACACTGTCATATTTTTATGGAGTCAAAATTGTGAAGTTAATGCATAATCTTGAAAGTTGAAAGCTTGAATGTTTGAATGACTCATTCATCGAGATACCGATCATGATTGACCACAAGAATAAGATGGTGTGATTATTTCTATGCAATAACCTGATACGATCTCTATGTGGTAGTCTAAACATGAAATAGAGTTGGAAAGGATAGTCAAGATTACATGAAAGTATGACTGTGCTAAACATGTTGTTGGAATATATCGCCTAAATATATGTCAATGAAGTCTGAGTAATCGACATCACTCAATTAATTAGTCTGTGCCAACAAATTAAGTGTAGGGTGGTGCCATTATTGTTTGTTTTTCGATTGAATATTCCGAGATGAAGCTAACATAACTCTATTGTGATCTCAGGTAGAATGGCCCAAAAAGGACAACAAGGAAAAGAAAAAGTGTCCACCTCACAAAAAGGTCAGAAAAGGTCAAGAAAAGAGCAAGCTGAGTCCTCCTATCTGCAAGTGCCTCGACGCACTTTTAGAATCAAGTGGGTTCTAGAAGAGAAAGGGAAGGAGTAGTATAAGAACAACAAAGTAAAAAAATATGTTCATGTGGAATTGATGCAGAAGGAGAGTCTGGCAAAGAGAGATCCCCACTTTTTGGATCAAATCATGGTGCTAAATCTTGACTTTATTTTCCTAGATATGGGGGAATGCAATCTTGATCTAACGCGAGAGTTTTATGCCAATTGGTCCCCAAAGACTACCGGAAGTGAAGTGAAGATTCGGGGCCAAATTTTGCAATTGGATGCGGAGTTCTTCAACTCTTTTCTGGGCCCTCCATCTGTGGATCCAGCACCACTCAAGGAGCTTTATCACAGACCTCCCTACAGGGCAATCAGACATACACTATGCGAAACAAGGTCCATGGCCTGGTGGATTCGTCACAAGGATAACGGTCGGCACAATACCTTCCCGTATGCTTCCTTGAACACAGAAGCTCGTATATGGTTAAGGATAATCAACTCTTGCTTGATTCCTGGGACACAGTACACTAAGATCACAGGTGATCGAGTATGCTTGGTGTATGCTCTGATGACAAATATTCCCTTCAACATTGGTGCGGTTATACGATCGTCAATGCGTAAGGCAAGGCTGCACAAAAGGTCCCATTTCAGCTTTGGCAATTTGTTGACTGCGATCTTAAGGAAGGAGCACATTGAAGAGGAACCTGCAGATCATAATCTTCCACACAACCCAAAGAAGGTTGATCTTACAAAGGTTAAAGAGCCTGAAACTAGACAAGGCATCAACCTTACTACTGCTGAAAGACATGCTCGAGATGAAAGTTTCTTTCGTCATCTATATGGCATGACAAGGTTTACCATGATGAGTGGGGGTCGTGTTTCAACCGATGCAGAACTTCAGCAGTTGTACTATGACTACCCGCTTAATGAGCATGCGCGGGCCATATGTGGAGTGGGGGTACATTTTGAGGAACCTCTTGATGATGACGTGCCGACTGACGATGATCACCGACTGCCAAACTCGGATGTAGAGAACAACTCTGAGGATGACGACTCTGATGATGATTCCGACGCAGGGGTTATGACCCCAGACATAGAAGAGGAGTCCGACTAATCAGGTTTTCCTTATTTATTTCCACTGAGGGCAGTGTGTCCCATCTAAGCGGGTATTTGTATGTTGTAGTGTACTTCTTTGCCTACATTTATTCCTGTTTTTGTTTGTTTGAATTAGTTGTAGTTAGTTACTTAGTTAGATTTTAGATGTTGCATGAAATTGTTCTGATAGACGGCATGGTATTATAACAAGAGTTTGTGCTAAATCATTGCTATTGAGACGCTTAGGCTCTAAGTTGTGACTCACTGTGTGATAAATTGTTGTGGTTTAATTCATTCATCTATTGGGTCAAGAATCTATAACGCTCCCAATGAAGTTGACCATGTGCCTTGTGTGTGTGAGGTTATTGTATATTCTTTGTTGTGACTGATGCTAGAACTTGCCTGGTATGTATGTGAAGTGAAATAAAGATTGTGAGTGTAGGAGATGATTTAGGCATTTCTTTGGCAGCCCTTAAATTGTTTACCTTTTTTTTTACCTACCTTTGTACATTGTCCTAGTTAACCCCCTTTGAGCCTTTAGCTATTATCTTTGGCAGCCTCATATGTAGCCTAATCCATTTTTTTTCAAGACCATAATTTTGATCCAAAAGCTCCTAAGCGCTTTAAATTGAAGAATCAAGTTGAGTAGAGAGTGTGGAAAATAAGAGAAAAATGTTGAGAGTAATACCCCAGAGTGTATTGGTACTTGAAAATGTTGTGAAAAAGAGTGGCTATCATAGGAATGCTTATAAAAAAAAATAAAAAATAAAAAAGAGAAAAGAAAAAAAAAGGATGGTTTGTATATTCCCATCATTGTGTTTATGATTGAATAGAAAAATGGGTGAAAGGGGGTTGGTGGATGAAAGGAAGGTAGAGTGGTTGTTAAGAGTTAGTGTAAATGACATAATGTAGTGTATTAAAGCACTTAGGGAACATAGTCACTATTTCTGGCCAAAATAGTCCTACCTGTCCCTTAGCCTACATTACAACCTGTAAAGACCTATTTGATCCTAAGCTTAGCATTCTGATATTAGTAGAGCATTACACTAAGGGCAAGCCTATGGTCATCAGTTGCAATATAAGAATTCTTTGTGAGAGTGAGCGCAAGGAAAGTCTTGTACCCATGTTTCGAAAAATGCAAAACTATGAGTGATTATGGGTGATATCTTGTGTGAGCACACATGGTTGATGATTGTTGAGTAGTTTTGTATGATTCTTTGTGGCTTAACTTGTGTATACGAATTGACCATCCTAATGACTCTATGTTGGAGGTTGAGTTTTTTCTAGTAATGATCAAGAAATCCACTCTGTGTTAATAATTAACGTGCATGTCTTGTTGAAACTTTTGTGTGGCTATTGTGAAATTCTAGTTAGGTGTTTGCATGGATGTAATATTTTTTTCGAGGATAAACAAAGCTTTAAGTGTGGGGTGGTGATGTTGGGCACATTTACACGTCTAAGCACCATAATTTACCCATGTTTTAGCTTAGTTTTGAGGATTAAATATATAATTCCTGCACTTTTAGTCCATTTTCCTTTAAGTGAGCTAACCTATGTGATTAGCATGTTTTTCAGGGACTAATGATGAAGATTTCAGCACTTTGTGGACTTGTGGGCAGCAAAGGAAAACTTCACATTAGAGGGAAGGCAGCTTTTGGACTGAAAGTGATGCATGGGAACTTTTTCCCGGGCAAACCCAGTATTTTTAAAGACTTAAGGATGCAGTAGCAACTTATTAGACAAGGATGCTATTAAAAACCTTATTGCTGAATTTTTCAGCATCATTATCATTATCATTATTCATTGATTATTCAGTTTTCAGATTCTGTAATAGTCTTGAAACAGAGAAACACGCTAGACTTGGGCAACGGATCGAGGGAAAACGTCATCCTCTTATTGACGCCAAACCATCTCCACTGTGTTGATTGTTCTAGTTTTGGTATGATGATGATGTCTACTTTGATTTCCGTTGTATTCATGAGTAGCTAAACTTTTCTGTTAGGGTTATGGAAACCTTGTAAGATACTATCTATTGCTATGAGTTTGTGAATTCTTGATATGTTATGCTACTTATTTCACGACTCTCTTCGTTTTGATTGAATTCTCATGGTTGCAAACATAGAGAATAAGTCATTATAGCATTAACTTGTTCGAGAGAAAAGTTACATGTTTGGAAAAGAGAGTGTGACAAGGAAATAGGGTTTCCAACCTCTATTTACACGTTAATGCCTTAACCGGATTAACTTCTTGGAGAATTTGTACCATTCATTATACACTTTAGGCTCGAGAGAGCTAAAGTGAAATAAATCCTTGATGGTTGAGAAACACTTGGATTTAAAATTAGAATATGATTCTCTATAAGTGCATGCATGTCTAAATTCCGCATTACTCATAGTTAATAGAGAAATAGAAACTACAAGGTGGACATAACCCTAACTTATCATTCTCTGCGATTAAATCTTACTACACAAATCATTCCATCGTTACTTTGATAATATTAGTTCACGCCTAAACCAAACCCCCCTTTTTCCTTGGAATTTTCGACCAACAGTCTACTAATAATTGCAACACTTAGTGACTAGAGTATTCCCTGTGGGATTCGACACCCAACCCAGTTGGGTTCTATATTTGACAGCGACCGCTTACACTTTCTAACGAGAGCTGTAATTTGGGCGTATCACCCATCTTAAGGGAAAATACTTTTGGAACTGATTAATAACTTTTACTAGCAGGGAGGACCTCTCAACCGATATACACCATGCGAGCTATATAGATTCCAACGTCTTATCCTCCTAAGGAAGAAACCTCACGTTGGGGAGAGGCGTCATACTCTTTCCAAGGTGTATAACCTCATTTCAGTGATCACTATCTTGGCCTCGGGCCCATAAATCTCAATCCTACGGTGCCACATAGTTCTGGGGTATGAAACCATAGTAACTTACCCAACTCGGTGCTAAATACTACTCCCTTTAAATTAGCTACGTTCATCTCATTGAAATCCACATTAAAACTCGTATACTGGTTTACTGGAAACTAGTTAAGCATTTAACCTTATGAGAATAACTCTGGGATATGGATTTCAAAACTCATGTAAGGATAAAAAGATCAAATACTATTTAATATCAATTTATCAACTCATATAAATGCATGGCAAATCATCATGCTTTGTAAGTTTTTCTCAAATTTTACCATAGTACCAAAATGATGGCTTCAAATCATAATCTCATACTTAATTCAATGAAAAACTGAAATCAATGGCTCAAATCATGCTCATGATATTCAAAATCATAAAAGAACATTCTTTAACTCAAAGAAACCATGAAATTTCATAAATTAATCACATCATGCTCAAAATTTCCCAACAAAATACTATGGGTATAAAATTCAATATTTAAAATCACAGGTAATCCGTAAAAACATAGCTTTTGGGCACAAGGGCGAAAGGATTGCCCTTACTCAAACCCCACATAGCTTGAATTAATAAACTTTGATGAACAACTTGTTTTTGAGATGTTATTGGATCTCTTGAATGCGGGTTCTTGAAGTTTTTGACTTGGGAGTCTTGACTCTTGACTCAATTTAGAAAATCTATGGTGAACCCTTGAGATTCTTGGAAGAGGATTTGGATGCTAAGGATTTTTGGTTAAGGGAAATCTTGAGAAAAATCTCACATGATGCTTGTAGTGACCTTAATTCTTATGTTTGTAGGGTTTAAGAGGCTTGGAAAAAGTCCAAAGTGCCCTTTTTAACTTTTGTACGAAGCTGGAAAAATTGAACTAGAAACCCGACTTTATGGGCCACCGCGACGCGCCACTATTGCGGTGGTTCATTAGAAATTGACAAATGGGAATCTGGGAGTCACCGCGAGTGGAGCCATCGCGTTGTCCCACTGATTGGGACCTAGAACTTCAGTGCGATGCGTCACAATCGCACTAGGCCACTGGAAATTGACTATTGGGAAATTAGGGTCCTCTAAGACTTGCCACTATCACGGAGTTCCACTGGAATTTGACAATTTTTAAATAGACCCTCGCCGCGATGCGCCAAACACTAAAATGACGTTGTTTTACGACTAGAACTTAAATTAGCCATAACTTCTTGCCCGGTAATCGGATTTGGGCGGATCTTATATTGTTGGAAAGCTAATTAAAATTCCCACATGATAAAAAATTAAAATTAGGGAAACTATATATTATTTAAATGTTACTCACTTAGAAAGCATTCCTTAACCTGCTAGACATGAAATTAGGCTTAGGGAAAAGTTTGGGGTGTTACAATATCTCCCCCTTGAGATCATTCATCCTCTAATGTCGCTATGTAGGCTAAGGATACGGAGAAAACTGAGTATGCACAGCTGAAACAACTTGCTAAACTGACTCTACATCATTCTAAAATCTTGAATATCTCAGAAAATGCATGAACTTATATTAAGAATAACTATATAGCTGAAACTATAATTGAAAAGGGGCTAAATTAAGGAAGAATAGTACCTTCGGCTTGATCTGAACTTGCGGAGAAGAGGTGGGGTACTTGGATCGCATATATACCTCGGCTTCCCAAGTAGCATCCTCAACTGACTGGTTTCTCCACAACACATAAACCAAGGGAACCTCTTTGTTCCTCAGTCTACAAATCTGGTGGTCTAGAATCTCAACTAGAATCTCTTCAAACGAAAGGCTAGTCAGGATATCTGGGCTCTTTGAAGGATCCACTACAATGGAATCACCAATGTACTTCACAAGCATAGAGACATGAAAGATAGGATGCACAGCTGACAACTCTGCGGGCAACTGAAGCTCATAGGCTACTCTCCCCACATGACTTAGGATTCTATAGGGGCCCACATACTAGGGAATAAGCTTCCCCTTCTTGCCAAACCTTTTCACCCCTTTCATGGGTGAAAATTTTAGATACACCAAATCATTAACTTCAAACTCAAGGTCTCTTCTTCTCACATCTGCATATGACTTTTAACGACTCTGAGCTGTCATCAACCTTTCTCTAATTAACTTCACTTTCTCTATAGCCTCAAACACTGCATCAGGTCCAACCAAAGCAGATTCACCTACTTCAAACCAACCTATAGGTGATCTACACCTCCTCCCATACAAAGCCTCAAATGGTGCCATCTTGATGCTAGCATGGTAATTATTGTTATACGCAAACTCAACCAGTGGAAAATATTCATCCTAACTACCCTTGAAATCAAGAGCACATGCCCTCAACATATCTTTTAGAGTTTGGATGGTCCTCTCAGCCTGACCATCTATCTGCGGGTGAAAGGTGGAACTAAGATTTACTTGGATACCAAGACCCTTCTGAAAAGCTCTCTAAAATTGGGAAGTAAACTGAGTACCCCTATCTGAGATGATAGACAAGGGAACTCCATGCAATCTGACTAACTCCCGGATATACAACCTAGCATAATACTCAATTATATAAGATGTATGCACTGGTAATAAATGCGCTGACTTAGTCAACCTGTCTATAACAACTCAAATAGAATTATGACGATGACGCAAAAGGGGCAAACCAGTCATAAAATCCATATTACCCTCTTCCCATTTCCAAGTGGTATACTAAAATCTTGCATTACACCACCAGGTCTCTGGTGCTCTACCATAACCTGTTGGCACATTGCATATCTTTCCACAAACTCTATTATATCCTTCTTTATGACACTCTACCAATAGATTTCCCACAAGTCACGAAACATCTTAGTGGTGTCGGGATGAATTAAATATCGTGTGCCATGTGCTTTAGCCATAATTATCTTCCTCAGATCATCAACACAAAGAAAACACAATCTACCCTATAATATCAACACACCATCTCCCCCTTGGGAGAAAACCTCCACCTTTTGGTCCTTAACTGACTCCTTCAGTCTGACCAAACTAGGATCCCTGTCTTACTTCTCCTTTACTTCCAAAACTAAAGAGGATTCAGAGCTACTCTGAACCACAATATTTCCCTCAACGGAATCAAGCAATCTAATGCCCAGTCTATCCAAATGATGCACCTCATGAGCTAACCCTTTCTTATCGTCCTCTATATGAGTAACACTACTCATAGACATCCTGCTAAGGGAATCCGCCACTACATTGGCCTTGCCTTGGTAATATAACACACTCATATCATAATCTTTTACCAACTCTAACAATCTCATATGTCTAAGATTTAACTCCCTCTAAGTAAACATATATTACAGGCTCTTGTGATCAGTAAACACATCAATATGTACACCATACAGGTAGTGTCTCCAGATTTTCAAGGCAAAAACCACAGCATCTAATTCAAGATCATGGGTTGGGTAGTTCTTTTCATGTGGCTTTAACTTTCTAGAGACATATGCTATAACCTTACCTCTCTGAATCAACACACAACTCAAGCAAACTCTAGAGGCATCACAATACACCATAAAACCATCTGTACCATTAGGCAAAGTTAACACTGAAGTTGAACTAAGATGAGTCTTCAACTCCTGAAAACTTTTCTCGCAAGAATCTAACCATAGGAACTTAACTTTCTTTTGGGTCAGTCCATACATAGGAGATGTAATAGATAAGAAACATTCAATAAAACGGCAGTAATAGACATCTAGACCCAAGAAACTTCTAATGTCTGATGGAGAGAAAGGTCTAGGCTAATTTCTTTCAGCTTCTATCTTTTGGGGATCAACTCTAATGCCTTCATCTGAAATAATATGACTGAGAAAGGATATTGACCTTAGCCAAAATTCACACTTGCTAAATTTGGCAAATAACTGATTATCTCTAAAAGTTTGTAAGACAATTCTAAGATGATCCGCATGGTCATTCTCAGTACGGGAGTACACAAGGATATTATCTATGAACACTATGACAAACATATCAAAATACTATCAGAACACTCGATTCATGAGGTCCATGAAAGCTGTTGGAGCATTGGTTATCCTAAAAGACATGACTAGAAACTTAAAGTGACCATAGCAGGTTCGGAAAGCTGTTTTTGAAATATCATATTCCCACACTTTAAGCTGATGATAGCCGGATCTAAGGTCTATCTTAGAGAAATAACTTGCACCTTGCAATTAATCAAACAGGTCATTAATTCAAGGAAGGGGGTACTTATTCTTTACTATGACCTTATTAAGCTGACGATAGTCAATGCACATACGTAAAGAACCATTTTTCTTCTGTAGGAACAGGACAGGTGCACCCCTAGGAGAAATAATGGGCCTTATGAAACCTTTATCTAGAAGATCTTTGAGTTGCTCTTTCAACTCCTTAAGCTCTGGGGGTGCCATATGGTATGGAGGAATTGAAATAGGTTAGGTATCAGGAAGAAGGCCAATCCCAAACTCTATCTCTCTATCGAGGGTACCCCTGGGAGATCTTCTAGAAAAATATCAGGAAACTCATTAACTATACTGACTGACTGAATAGTCGGAGCCTCAAACTTAGTGTCCTTAACCCAAACTAGATGATAGATACAACCTTTGGATATTACCTTTCTAGATTTAATATAGGATATAAAATGACTCTTGGGAGATATTGAGCTCCCGAACCACTCGAAAACTAGCTCATTAGGGAACTAAAACTTAACCACATGGGTATGACAGTCTATAGATGCATAACAAGAGTGAAGCCAATCCATACCCAGAATAATATTAAAATCCACCATATCTAACTCTATCAAATAAGCAAATATGACTCTATGAAGAATAGTAATGGGACATTTTTTATACACTTCTTAGAAATAACCGACTCTCCTACTGGGATAGAAACTAGAATGGGCTCAGGGATATTTTCTGGACTTATTTTAAAGTTCCCAGCAACTAATGGGGTCACAAAATAGAAACTTGACCCAGGGTCTAAAAATATATAAACATCAAAGTAAAAGACACGGAGTATGCCAGTAACAACATCGAGAGAATCCTCCTACTCCTGACGAGATGGTAAAGCATAGAATTAATTCTAGTATTGTTCACTACCGGTTCTGGATGAAGTGCCTTGAGGAGGGGCTAGATGGGCTAAAAGAGCTGGAGCACTAGTAGACTGAGTCTGAGGTCGGGCATCTCTGTTCCCCTGTCTAGCATGCAGGCACTCTCTAAATTTGTGGCCCATCTTGCCATAACTAAAATAACCCCTCTGATCTTCTAAGAACTCACTGGGATGGTTCCTACCACACTTAATACAGGGAGGATAACGAGGTCTGTTGCTCACACTATTCTGGGATCTAGACATCGAAGACTTATTCTCTTGCTCCTACCTGGTTTTGGGCGTGATAGCACTAGCTGATGAAGGCACTGGCATAGATGAATGATTCTGAAAATAGGGTTGATTCCCTCCATAGGATCTAGTCTGTCCATGCTCAAACTACTCTAATCTAGCCCTCATATTTCCCTTTACTTTATCTCTCTCCCATATCTTATCTGTCTCAATTTTCTAAGCGTGCATCATCAGCCTAGACAAATCCATATCCCTATTTAGCATAGTAGTCCTACACTCTTTCAGTATCAAACCAGACACACCGGTTACGAACTTACTCATACTAGATCGAATGTCAACTATAAAGTTAGGAGCATACTTAGCTAAATGGTTGAACTTGAGGCAATACTCTTAACAGTCATAGAGCCTTGCCTCAGGTTCATGAACTCCTCTATATTCACTTTCCTTATCTCAAGTGTGAAGAACTTATCCAAGAATGCATCCTAGAACACCTGCCAAGTCATAGGATCAGCATCCTCCCCTCTATTCTTCCTTCATGCCACAACCCAGTCATAAGCAATGTCTTTCAAATAATAAGAGGCCAATTCCACTTTCCTTTTCAGTCATATGCATAACCTGGGTGATCTTCTTTACCTCATTAAAATACAACATTGGGTCCTCTCTTGCCTTCGACCCATAGAACTCTAGTGGATTCATCTTCTTAAAATCTCGAATCCTGGCTGTAGTTAAATCACCTTCTTTCTAATATGAAATGGCAGTCTGAACACTAGCAGTGACTGCCAAGGCTAACACCTAAAAAGCTGCCCAAAACCCACCATAAGACATATTCTCATTCAAGGGATCAACAGGCTGAGGTTGTTAGTTATCATTTCTATGGGCATTAGCTGTTCAGGAAGGCATTTTTTTCATAAAAGTGCATGAATTAATAGCAGAAAGAGACAACTGTAAGCACGAAGGATTGTAAAAGAAAGAGATGACTTTTTTCTAAAATGTCTTGTAGCCCCTTTCTCATAGATGTGGCATGCTACACACCGATGATCAAGACTCTACGTAACACGGCTTGTTAGACTCCCTAGGACTCCTTAAACCTTAGGCTCTGATACCAAGTTTATAACGCCCCAAATCTCATCACGAGACATCACACGATTCTTAAGGCTACAAGTAGCCCTAAGCTAACCCTTTGAGCCTGCTACTACTCCCAACACTTACTTTAGGACAATTATAGCAAAAAAAACATACTGTCATATCATATCTCGACTAAAATAACAAAAGAATACTGTCCGAATAACAACATACTAAAAAGTCTCAAACATCACTAAGAGTCTAGTCTAACAAAGCCTTTACTACTCACACTAGAGATCCATTGGGATAGACCCCCAACTAACTCAAACTAATCTAAAAGTAATCCTCAAAATTCTATGAAAGCAGAAAATCTGCAGATATAGGTCCTTGAACCATGAGGACTCACTAAAGATAAAAATATAGATGAGATGCTCGGAGATCACTGTAGCTACCGAGACTGAGCACTTGAACCTACATTATGAGACAATGTAGCACTCAGACGTATATGTAGGTCAGTACTTTAAGGATGCACTGAGTATATGGGGGTGTATGCAATGATTAAAACAACAATATCATCAATCTTTATAGAAATTATACATGCTGATACAATTGACTCACATATCTTGAACAACTCAAAAATAATGTAAATCTCATCCATTATGAATAATGGGACGTATAGTAAAAATTTCGCGAGTCAATATACTTATTTCTGAAATCTGTAGCTATATTCCATTCTCAAAAAACATATATTTGATTAAATTGCGAGCCTTTACACTTAGTTTCTAAACCCTTGGAGAAACATACTTTTAAAAGCTTATCTTGATTAATAGAGAAAATAACTCATCTTGAGAGAAAATACTTTAGGAACTGATTATTTACTTTATCTAGTAGGGAGGTTCTCTCAACCGACATACACCATGTAAGCTATATGGATTCTAACGCCTTGTCCTCCTATGGAAGAAACCTCATGTTGGGGAGAGGCATCATACACTTTCCAGTGAGTATAACCTCAACTTAGTGATCACTATCTCGGCCTCGGGCTCATAAATCTCAATCCTACGATGGCACATAGTTCAGGGGTATGAAACCGTAGTAACTTATCCAACTCGGTGCCAAATAATACTCCCTTTAATTAGCTACGCTAATCTCATGGAAATCCATATTAAAACTCATATAAAGGTTTACTGAAAACTAGTTATGCATTTAACATTATGAGAATAACTCTGGGATGTGGATTTCAAAACTCATGTAAGGATCAAAAGATCAAATACTATTTATACTATTTAATATCAATGTATCAACTCATATAAATTCATGGAAAATCATCATGCTTTATAAGTTTTTCTCAAAATTTTACCATAATACTAAAATGATAGCTTCAAATCATAACTCATACTTAATTCAATGGAAAATTGAAATCAATGGCTCAAATCATGCTCATGATATTCAAAATCATAAAAGAACCATGAAATTTCATAAATCAATCACATCATGCTCAAAATTTCCCAACAAAATACTATGGGTATAAAATTCAATAGTTAAAATCATAGGTAATCCGTAAAAACATAGCTTTTGGGCACAAGGGCTAAAGGATTGCCCTTGTTCAAACCACACATGACTTACATTAATAAACTTTGATGAACAACTTGCTTTTGAGATGTTATTGGAACTCTTAAATGCAGGTTCTTGAAGCTTTTGACTTTGGAGTCTTGAATCTTGACTCAATTTAGAAAATCTATGGTGAACCCTTGAGATTCTTGGAAGAGGATTTGGATGCTTAAGGTTTTTGGTTGAGGGAAATCTTGAGAAAAATCTCATATGATGCTTGTAGTGACCTTAATTTTGATGTTTGTACGGTTTAAGAGGATTGGATAAATTCCAAAGTACCCTTTTTAACTTCTTTACAAAGCTGGAAAAATTAAACTAGAAACTCGACTTTATGGGCCACCGCGACGCGCCACTATTGCGATGGCTCACTGGAAATTGATAAATGGGAATCTGGGGGTCACCGCGACACGGAGCCATCGCGTTGTGCCACTGATTAGGACCAAAAACTTCAGCACGATGCGTCACAATTGCACTAGGCCACTGGAAATTAACTATTGGTAAATTGGGGTCCTCCGCGATGTGCCACTATCACGGAGTTCCACTGGAATTTGACAATTGTTAAATTGACCCTCTCCGCGATGCGCCAAACACTAAAATGACGGTGTTTTATGACTAGAATTTAAATTATCCATAACTTTTTTCCCGGTTATCAAATTTGGGTGGATCTTATATCATTGGAAAGCTAATTAAAATTCCCACATGATAAAAAGTCAAAATTAGGGAAACTCTATATGGTTTAAACTTTACTCACTTAGAAAGTCATTTGCTAACCTTCTAAAGATGAAATTAGGCTTAGAGAAAGTTTGGGGTATTACATATTGTCAGTATAGTAGAGACTTCATAGATGGTTAGTTAGAGTCAGTATTTATAATCTAAGTTTTTTTCTCTCTCAGATTTTAGTGTTGTAAACTTTGATCAGTTATGTATTAAAACACCTTATCTTATGTTGATTATGATTCCTCTCTGTTATTTAGTGTTTACATATATATTAAATCAGCTGCTCAAGTATATTTCTAGTACATGGGTTACGTTGGGATTACTTGTGGTTCTAAGCATCGTGTTACAACTAGGAGGTCATCTCGAGTCGTGACACTATATAATCGTGTGCTTGATACATACTTAATATATATATATATACACATATATGTACATATATATATATATATATTAAGTTACAGACCTACGACACCACCGTGGATTATGAGAGGTCCCCCATCAGTAGAGACATAACGCCCCCATCCTCTGGGATATCAGTTTTGTGGATTCACACCATTAGTGTCAGTACCCGTGGAAAAGAATTGACACCCTTCCAACTGGAGTTACAGGTTAGACCTCGATTAGCTCAGATTAGAGCATGTTGGTTGAAGTTAACTCCCACAGTTTTAATCTAGTATTCAGATTATATCAGCTCGGGTTTCCATGACCAAGTGTTCAATTTATCAGTTATTCAGATCATTTTAGTATATGATTATTCTTGGTCTTGCATTCATTTTACATGTTGATACTATCATGCTCAGTATTTATTTATGATACTTAGTACAGTTTTGCAACCTATTCAACTTTAACTTGAGATTTATATATGGTATTCATTTTTACCGCTTTCCAACTTACAAAAATGTTCTCAACTCATGATTTCACTATGTCTTTCAATTTTACGTACAGACATATTTCATATGTATATTTCAACAAATAGCTTATGCTCTCAGTTTTAAAGCATGCATTAAGTATTTTCATGATTTAGTTCATGTCTCACTTGCTTAGTACATTTCAAAGTACTGACCACATAGATGTGTTTGTGGCTAAATTCCTTCATAATATAGGTACCATATGTAGCCCAGACACTAGGGTCAGATAGTTCATAGCATTCAGCTAGCAGCTGATGAGTTCTCTTATTTCGAGGACTCAAGTTAGTGATAGTTCTTGTATTTTATTTTCATTATTTTTATGTATTGATTTGGGATAGTTGGAAGCATGTCCTAGCTACCTATAGTCAGTATAGTATAGACTTTATTGATGGCTATTCAGAATCAGTATTTGTAATTTAAGTTGGTGTCTCTCTTAGATTTCAGTATTGTAAACTTTGATCAGTTATGTATTGAAATAGCTTATCTCATGTTGATGATGCTTCCACTCAATTATTTCGTGTTTACATATATATTAAATCAGCTACTCAAGTATCATCCTAGTACATGGGTTAGCTAGGGATCACTTTTGGTTCTAGGCATTGTGTTACGACTAGGGGTAGTCTCGGGTCGTGACATTATATAACCGTGTACTTGATACACACTTAATATATATATATATATATATATATATATATATATATATATATATATATATATATATATATATATATATTAAGTTCTAGACCTATGACGCCACCATAGATTATGAGGGGTCCCCTGTCAATAGAGATATTACACCCCCATTCTCTGGGACATCAGCTTTGTAGATCCACACCATTAGTGTCAGTACCCATGAAAAGGTATTGACACCCTTCCAACTGGGGTTAAGGGTTAGACCTCGATTAGCTCAAATTAGAGCTTATTGGTTGTAGTTAGCTCCTACAGTTTTAGTTTAGTATTCAGATTATATCAGCTCAGGTTTGCATGGCCAAGTGTTAAGTTTATCAGTTATTCAGATTATTTCAGTACATGATTATTCTTGGTCTTGCATTCATTTTACATGTTCATACTTTCGTGCTCGGTATTTATACATGATCCTTAGTAAGCTTTTGCAACCTATTCAGCTTTAACTTAAGATTCATATATGGTATTCATTTTCTACCGCTTCTTAACTTATAGAAATATTATCAACTCATGATTTCACTATGTTTTTCAATTTTACGTACAGACCTATTTCATATGTATATTTCAGCAAATAACTTATGTTCTCAATTTTAAAGCATGCATTAAATATTTTCATGATTTAGTTTATGTCTCACTTGCTCAATACATTCTAAAGTACTGACCACATATATGTGTTTATGGCTAAATTCCTTCATAATAGGTACCAGATGTGGGCCACAAACTAGGGTCAGATAGTTCACAGCATTCAGCCAGTAGGTAATGAGTTCTCTTATTTCAAGGACTCAAGTTAGTTGCAGTTCCTGTATTGTATTTTTATTATTTTTATGTATTGATTTGGGATAGTTGGAGGCATATCCCAGCTACCTATAGTTAGTATAATAGAGACTTCATAGATGGCCAGTCAGAGTCAGTATTTGTAATTTAAGTTGGTCTCTCTCTCAAATTTTAGTGTTATAAACTTTGATCAGTTATGCATTGAAAAGCTTATCTCATGTTGATGATGCTTCCGCTCAGTTATTTAGCATTTACATATATGTTAAATCAGTTGCTCAAGTATCATGCCAGTATATGAGTTAGCTTGGGATCACTTATAGTTCTATTCATCGTGTTACGACTAGGGGCTAGTCTCAGGTCGTGACACTATATAACTGTGTGCTTGATATACACTTTATATAATATATATATATATATATATATATATATATATATATATATATATATATATATTTAAGATGGATATTTCCCATGGTAGCTTTAGTTTTCCCTCAATTTTTCCTCGATTCGTGCAGCTAACACGCATTGGGACCTTTTCAGTAGGGGGCTAAATCCACCCATGGGTGCCTTTAGGATAGAGTGATTTACACAGTCCAAGTTAATGGTTTTAAAACTCTCATATTCATGACCCTTACCCTATTCCGGCATTATATATATATATATATATATATATATATATATATATATATATATATATATATATATATATAAGAATGTGTGCATGTGGTTTTGACTGATTTTAAACATGGCATTATATTATCACTTTCTATAAGTTACATACTATTGCTTATCCCACTAACCATCCTAGTATGCTGCATTATTTCATGATGTAGGTTCCAAAGACTTTTCTGTTGCTCCTGTGCAGCGCTAAGTGGTTGAGCACGTCTATTGAGTTGCATCCTTCGAAAGGCCTTACCATTTCATTATTCTTTCTTTATTGACTTAGTACTGTTGGATTCCTTCCTTTGGTCATAGTCGGGGGCATATCCTGACTTAGCTTCTATTATGATTTTAGAGGCTATTGTGGACAAGTGTGGGTTGGTTGTTGTTTCAACTCTTAGTTTTATTTGAGTTATCTATTCATCTCTTGTTTCTATCTTGATTGGATTCCGTTTTATTATTATTATTATTATTATGCTCGTAAGGTTAGATCAAGGGGGTGTTCTCCCATCCATGATGGTTTTGAGATACCCGTCATGATGAAGCCCTGATTTGGATCATGACAAATTTCTCCAACTTATAAAACAATTTCAAGATTCAAGGATTTTAAAGGCTTAGTTCTCTTCTTATAGATCTAAAGGTAGTGGTTAAGGATATGAAGAGTCTGTAATTTCTATTCTCTTTAGCATGGTATTAGCTTCCACAAAGTTCAATCTACTGAGAGGAGAAAACTAAAAGTTTGTTAATTTTCAACCAGGTTTTTTAATGAAGGCAAGGAATAAAAGTGGTTACCTAGTTGATGGTTGGTCGGATCTATCAATATGGAGGTCACGACACTTGTAAGAAAATTTAAATGTCTAAAGTGAAATCTTTTCGAGTGCTTGCTATCTCTGGAATATATCACCCATAAGAATGGTATAAACTTCTCTCCCGATCATAGAGATCATCAGTAAAGGATCAAGAATATGGCCATGGCAGATAAGGGAAGACGACGACCTCATGGAAGGCTATTAAAGGGTCCTTCTAAACTCTTCAACTACTTTTCTTTTTCTTTTCTATGATTCTTTCTTTTTGACTTTCTGATTTTATTTATTTCTTTTTCTGTCCGAATATGGGCCATTTGGTGAAACGACCTGCCCTGGGGCCTTGTCGTAATAGGTGCCCCAAGTCTGACCAGGACCGGAGATCACCCCCATTACCCAACCTAACCTCTATCCACCTGCCCTGGTTGGCTAAATTTCGAGCATGTAACAAGATAGTGTAACAGCTCACATGAAGACTCTGGGATAAGATCACAGATGTGGCCAACCCAATTGAGTCCTACCATCCCATACCAATAATCCAACCACACCAAAACAAGGGCCTTAAACCAGGCCATAACTAAGGACGTTTCAAAACATAATATAATTAATTCCAAAATAAAATAGGATGGAGCAACCAACAATATCGTCCAATGATGTCATCCCTTTAGCTTATTCCAATGCCAAGGCCGACACCAATACAGATTCCGTCCATTCCAACCTATAGAAGTACAACAAAGCCTCTAACCAAAAGAGTAATGAAATCCGATTCAGACATGCCCCCAACCATAGCCAAAACCAATATCCAAAGTAAAATCAAAATGTATAGAAATATCCATAATATGAAATAGAGCCTTCCGAAAGTATGAAAGCTCACCACTTTAGTTCAAATATTTTCCCCGAGTTAATCACTATGTAGGAAGAGTAGAACGGTCGGTTCCTGCATTGCATAGGTATATAGACACCAGTAGATGGGGTTAGAGAGTAACCACTAACATGATCTCAGGGTAAGGATAAAGTAATGCCATTTATAAAACCAAGTAAAACCATCTATATGAACAAAACCATACATATATATATATATAACCATGCCGGGAAAAGGGACCGGGTTTAGCATGCCTTTAAAACCTTTACTTGGGTTGTATAGCTTTGCCGTCCTAAACTACCCACGAGCTATATGGGTTCAGCTCCCCCTGCTGAAAGGGCCCCAGTGCAGGTATTAAAACTAATTATTAACTAAGACCATTGATATAGGTATCGTCATACCAACTCTTACTTGCAAGTATTATCCCTAGCCAACCATTTATAGGTTTAAGGGGATTTTAAAATGCCCTTCCATTTGCATATTAAACCACTTGGGGGATTCCATGTGCCCCTCAAGCTATTTACCATTCAAATCCATTGAAACCATGCATAATTCATTTACCAAATTTTAAAATATGCAAGAGTTCCATTAAAGTAGTCAATACAATAAACATATCTTTATATGCATTTGTTAAACACATTAGGGATATAATATGACAAAAACCAATTACAATTACCATTAAACTTTTTCCATGAAATTCAATTATCCAAAACCACCATTAATGCATATAAAATCATACTTAAAATCATGGGAAACCATAATCAACCATTTAATATTAAAAACCCCAAATCATATTTGAAAACCAAAATCACAATTAATGAAATTATGAAAACATTCATAAAAATCATGATTTTAGTTAGAATTAACAATGAGGAAAGAGAACATTCCTTAAACCAAGATAATGACAGAAAAAAATCACCAAGACAAGCCCCAAATTGATTCTTTAGTTGAAACCCTAGCTTTCCTTGCCCAAAAGCTCTTGAGAGAATAATGGAGTGTTTAGAAGAGTTTCTAAGTGTTCATGAATGGAATAATAGGGTAAATAACCTCCCAAGTAGGTTAGAAGTTGTCGGACCCTATTAGGATAAGTGGAAAAATGTCCAGAATACCCCCACTTAAGTTGCACCAAAATCCAGTCTCAAGGATACGACTAACCCACACGAGTCGTACCTTCCAATACGATTGGAATCCTCCACTCTTAACCTGGCCTCAACCTCTGGATCCAACACTGTCCAGCATACGACTCATCCAACTAAGTCGTATTAACAGTAGATGATTCATACCCTTCACCGTACCACTGGAAGATTTACACCCAAGGAAGATTTAGACATTGTCCGCCATACGAGTTCTGGGTATGACTCGTACCCTGGGTTACAGCTCATGGTGAGCCACTCGCACTCAAATCCAACCTAATTAACCAAGTTCAAGATTAAGTTAAGGAACCAAACAATCCGTAACCACCATTATGACTCGTACCCCTAAGTCGTATCCATTCCAGTAACCAAAATCCGTTCTACCAACCAACACTAGTTAATATACGACTGAACTCTACCATCCGTACCCCAATATGCGACTTGTATCCATGATTCGTATTGAGCCCAAAGATCAGAATTCCAGAAAATTTTCTAAGGTCCAACAACTAGGGTGTTTCATTTGGACATCATTTCATTTTATTTTATTAGTAGACACTTTTGGGATACTGATTTTGTAAATATTTTTATTTACATAATACCAATAAATGGCCATCTTTGACCTATTTTAATTAAAAAAAATCTAAAATACGTGATCATATTATCCCACACCCTAAAGAAAAAGTTCAAAAAATATTTCTACAACTTAGATTATTATTTTGAGGAATCGACTCCACTCTCGCTAGCAGGTACAAAGGTTGAGGAAAAATTTTATTATGAGTGAGACTCAACCAATAAAAGTTGTATGGGACTCCATTCTTTGCTTGGCAAATGAAACTATGTGCCCCGCGATAACTTGCTCCCACATCTTGACATTTATCCTTCTTTATTTCGATTTGTCATTTTCTTTGTCTTCTTTCTCTCATAATAAATTTCTCATAAAATATTAAATTTTTTCTCTAATTATTGTAAAATATTTCCTATGATTTCCTATATGATGTTTTCAACTAAAATATATTTCTGATTGAAATATAAATGATGTATATGGGAATGACAATAGGGTGGTGACTGCGAGGCAAATGCGCATAAACCCTCACAGATTTTGCCACGCTCCGCATAACATAATTTTTAATTTATATGCTGCCCCACATAAATTTGACCCATACAATTGGTTTAATTATGCATCTACTCTGCCAGATAAATACTTTATCTTTGCTTTCAAATCACTACATTACTCCATCATTTTATCTTCATCTTCCTACTTATAATTCACTTAATAAATTTCTTGGTTATAAATAAGTTTTCACCCAAAACATTGACAGTGCATATTAAGAAACAAAAATTACTTACGTTTTCAATTAGCTACTTTGTTTCGCCAAAATTCCAAAATTGGTTTATTACCAATACAAATACAAGCAAAATAAAATCATCAACAAGCTCAAGTTACTGAATTTCATATTTGATTTTACATATTCATAAAATTTGAAAAATTTATGTTCTTTTTTTCTCCTTTTTTATAGGAGGGGTGAGAACTAGTAGAAGGTAAATAACAATCAATTTACTATTGAAAATTACAGATTCGTTTGTCCATAAAAAATATTTACTTTTTTTAAAATAATTTTTTATTTTATTTAAAAATCAATATTTGATAATGAAATTTTTTAATTCAACTTGAAGGTGTTTTCAATTTTAGAAAATAGGTTACAATATATTTTTCCAGCTCATTTTTCACTTTTGATGTTTTATTTAAGTACATTCAATTATAAATTCTTTGCAAAAAGTATAATCAAATAAAACTCTAATTTCATAAATTTTAACAAATTATATTTGAAGTCTATGCTAAATGCCTGCTAAATATCCATTGATTGAATTATAAAATTCTATTACTCAATTTTAGAAAATTTTTGTAAAAAGCTAAATAATTTTTATACCATTTGATACTTCTTTTACTTACTATTTTTCATTGGGGCAGGAGGAAGTGATAAAGTGAGAGGAAGAAAAATTGTGCAAGAAAAGTTATTGATGGGACCCATAACTTCACATGTCAAGTAAATGATGGAGCCTCACACAATTTTTGTTGGTTGAGCCTTACTTCTCTTTAATTTTGTAAAACTTATATAAATCCTTACTAGTTTACCCCTAAGTACACCCTATTCAAATTTTTATCAAAATTTTATAAAATTTTTCATTTGCTTTTTCGATACATCCAATTAGAAGAGATGCATCGCTGGTGATACATCCTGTGAAGCGACTAATGTATGCCAATTAAGAAAAATAATGGAAATTAACTTAATTAAGGAGTAAATCACTCTTCATATCTTCAAATTAAGAGTCAAAAATCCCTAAAAACTGTAATTAATTATTATATATATTTTCAAAATATCTTTCTCCCTATTCGACTTGCAGAACCATCCTCTCCTCTATTCTCTATTTTTATTGTATTTTCTTTCAACAATTCTCAATGAATATCTCAATTTATTATGAAATTTTGATGTTTGATTACTGATATCAAGTACGAAGGATATAAGATTGAGTCATTATAATCGAAGAACATGTAATGATAAGGATGTGAAGCTATATTATTGAAGCCCGATATATTAAGGAAGGAAATTTATCTTCATTGTTGATCTGTAATGATATGGGGTGAAGCTATATAGAGAGGTTAAGAAAAGTATGGCATTGATCATTCTTTCAATTTCAAAGTCAAAAAATTCAACAAACAAAGTTATGTATCTATTGTTGTTATATTCAACTGAAATAAAAAATATTTTCAATTTGGGGTAGCGATAATGTTGTTGTTAGTTCATAAATTATGTGTTTCGGTATGCTCTTGCCAATGTAATATGTATGTAGACTAAATCTATTTGTAAATGGATATATCTTAGCAATTGTAAATTTTGTATCTCTACTTCAAGAATATGCAACAATATATATATATATATATATAACTACAATAATTCTATAATGATGTTATTAATGTATAATGTTCCAGTCTCCATATTTATATATTTGATATATATTTTTAGTTGTAATGATGAATCTTTGTTGAACAAAAATTTTCTGAATATAATGAAGTTTAGATTATCTTTTTTGTGTTATCAGATACATATTTTTTTAACATTAAAACTCTTGTATAACAATGTAACTTAATGAACTGATATTGTGAATCACTCAATTACTAGTAATTATTTTTGTACAAAACAACAATTGTCATTGATAAAGCTCAATCTACAGCTCTCGTAGGAGTGTAAAGCGGTCGTTATCAAATATATAACCCAACTGGGTTGGGTATCGATCCCACAGGAAATAGCTTGGTCAACAAGTAAGCAAAGATTACTAGACTTTTAGTGCAAGTCTCGTAAAAAGGGGGGAGTTTTGTCGTGCAAGTAATGTAACCAAAGTAATAAGGTAAAAATGGAAAATAGCAAAGCAAAAAGTAAGAATGTTTGGTAAGATGTAAAACAATGAGAATTGAGAAGTTGGGGTTATGTCCACCTTATGAGTTGTACGTCTCTATTGGCTATGAGTTATGCGGAATTCAGACATGCATATACTTATAGAAAATTGTATTCGATGGTAAATCCAAGCGTCTTTCGACCTAAACAAGGACTATTTCACTTTAACTCTTTCGAGCTTAAAGCGTATCGAACGGTACAAATTCTCCAAGAGGTTAATCCAGTTACAGCACTAACTTTTTAATAGGGGATGGGACCCTACTACCTTGACATTATCTCTTTTCCAGACATATAACTTTTCTTTCGAACAAGTTAATGCTATACTGGCATATTCAATGTGTTTGCAACCACAAAGAATTTAGATTAAGATGAAGATAATAATGATATAAGCAGCATACGTGTCATGAATTCACAAACTCATAGCAATAGATAGTATCTCATACAGCTTTCATAACCCCAACAGAGAAGTTTAGTTACCCATGAGTGCGAAGGAAATCACAATAGACATTATTATTATACCACAATAAAGATTTCGTGTAGCAAAGTGTGGTAGGCGTTTAGGCATGACTTTCTTTGCAAGTAACGTTTCTCTTGTTGCGGAAATTAAGAATTGAATAGATGAACAGAAGAAGAATAAAAAGTAGAATTAATGGAAGAATTAGAATCTGAGTTGTAAGTTGTGGAATAAGAAGTAGAATGAGAATGATTACTAATGGAAGAATAAAAAGTAGTAGTGAATGAATGAATAAAAATCTCTAGCAAAATAGGGTATTTATAATACCTATATCCTATTCCTACTAAGCTACTGAATTACTTAACCCAATCCTACTTGGTTAATGTATCATTATCCTAATCCTAATAAATTACTGCTAGTCCCCAAAGTCTTCAGAATTGTTGTTTTTGCCCGGGACAGGTTTTCCATGCGTTACTTTAGGTCCTTGGCGTCCAAGCTTTGTTTTTCTCCTTTCGTGAAGCTTTCTTTGGCGTTAAGTTATCCTTAAAATGCTGAATTCTGCATCATTTATACCTGAAAACTTGCTAATCATGTTCGTTAGCTCACTTACAGGAAAAAGGACTAAAAGTGCATGAAATATATAATTTGTTCTCAAAACTTGGCTAAAATATGGGCAAAATCTAGTGCTATAGGCGTGTAAATTCGCCTATCATCAACACCCCACACTTGAAGCTTTGTTCGTCCTCGAACAAAATATCATGTCCGTCTAAACATCAACTTAGGGTTTCACAGTATCAACACAAAATATTCGTCAAGACAAGCACAACAAATAGTAGTTTTCCGATCATTAGTAGAAACAATTTAACCTCTAGCATAGACTCGTGATGGTGGCCAACTCATATTCAAAAGTTAAGGCACAAAGAATTATACACAACTACCCAAAACTCATCAACCATGTGTGTCTCACAATCTATTACCCATAATCACTCATAAGTATAGCATATTTTTCAAACATGGGTATAAAAGTATCCTTGCTCTCGCTCTTACAAAGAATTCATATGCTGCAACTGATGTCCATAGGCTTGCCCTTAGTGTAATGCTCCACTAAATGTCAGAATGCTAAGCTTAGGATCAAATAGGTCTTTTGATGGTTGTAATGTAGGCTAAGGGACGGGTAGGACTATTTTGGCCAGAAATAGTGACTATGTTCCTAAGCGCTTTAATACATCACATTGTATCATTAACACTTTTCTTTCAAACAACCTTTCTACTTTCTAGAATTAGATGTACATTACAGTACAATTAGGATAAATTATTATACAGAAATCTGTAACTCTGTAATTACTATAGGATAAAATGATAGACTACGAATATTTAAAATATTGGAGACAAAACATGGATGAAATAATATTATTAGAATATCACCCCCCAAGATATGAATATCGATAAAACTAACATAAATAGACTTAAAATAAAAATATATAGAGAAGTTAAGAAATATCCACGCATAAAGAAAAATAGATCCATTATACATATAATAGATATATTTCACAATAGTTCTATTTCACAAGTTATCCATATTATTATCTAATAATTATTTTGTCATATATCCTATCCATAATTGTATTATTTTTTCTGTCTCTATTACATAGTCTAGGTCTAAAAAGTTATAATTTTTATTAACTATTTGTTTTGCTGTACATTTGTCATATTCATTCTTTAGATTATATCTTTTAAACTTATTTTTATAATATATATGTTTTCTTATTTCTGATGTTTTAGGTATTATATTTTTATCTTCTTTTTTATCAAGAGTATTTATTTCTGTGTTGATATTTTCTAAGTTTTCTTCATTAATTACTTCTTGTTTTTCGTTGATTTCTAAATTTTTTGTATTTGTTAATATTTCTGTATATGTTTAACTATCTTCTGAATCATAATTATCTGTCTCTTCAACATCTATATTATTTATTTCTAATTCCTTATTTTTATTTCTTTATTGTTTATTTATAATTTTTCTTTAAATTGATTTATCTCGTTTAGTAATTTCTGTTCTTTATCTTTTTCTTCCTTTTCCTTTAGTCTTTCTTCATACAAATCTTTTAACATTTGTAGTTCTTTTTCTAATTCAGCAATCCTACTATTTTTAGTTTCTTCTATTTTTCGTATTTCTTCTGTAGTTTGTTGTTTTATTTTTTTTATTTCCTTTTTCCTATCTATTTCTTCATTTTCTCTTTCTATTCTTACCATAACTGTCAATTTATCTTCTAATTTTAATTCTTCTTTTTCTAACATTAAATATAAATGTTAATCTATTTTCTTATATCTTCTTCCTAGATTAGAAAATACTATTTTTATTTTTAATCCTTCGTAATTTTCATATATTTTTTCATCTATTATAAATTCTTCTTTGTTCATTTTATTATTAATAGTTCATGTTGATATATATGTTGAAAAAATATAAGAAAATCACAAAAGATTAAAAATAAAAATAGTATTTTCTAATCTAGGAAGAAGATATAAGAAAATAGGTGAAATATTTAATGTTAGAAAAAGAAGAATTAAAATTAGAAGATAAATTGACAGCTATGGTAAGAATAGAAAGAGAAAATGAAGAAATAGATAGGAAAAAGGAAATAGAAAAACTAAAACAACAAACTAAAGAAGAAATACGAAAAATAGAAGAAACTAAAAATAGTAGGATTGCTGAATTAGAAAAAGAACTACAAATGTTAAAAGATTTGTATGAAGAAAAACAAAAGGAAAAGGAAGAAAAAGATAAAGAACAAAAATTACTAAACGAGATAAATCAATTTAAAGAAAAATTAGAAATAAACAATAAAGAAATAAAAAACAAGGAATTAGAAATAAATAATACAGATGTTGAAGAGACAGATAATTATGATTCAGAAGATAGTGAAACATATACAGAAATATTAACAAATACAAAAAATTTAGAAATCAATGAAAAACAAGAAGTAATTAATGAAGAAAACTTAGAAAATATCAACACAGAAATAAATACTCTTGATAAAAAAGAAGATGAAAATATAATACCTAGAACATCAGAAATAAGAAAACCTACATATTATAAGAATAAGTTTAAAAGATATAATCTAAAGAATGAATATGATAAATGGACAGCAAAACAAATAGTTAATAAAAATTATAACTTTTTAGACTTAGACTGTGTAATAGATACAGAAAAAACAATACAGTTATGGATAGGATATATGACAAAACAATTATTAGATAATAATATAAACATAATAGATACACCAGAATATATAGAAAGAACACTAATAGGAACAGTGAAATTATGGTTTTCAAATTTAACTGAAAATAGCAAGAAGATATTAAGAACTAATAAACCTACAGAAGGAACATCATCAACAACAACTAAACTAACACATATAGAATTATTAAAAAAATATGAAACAGCTATAAAAGATGAATTTGGTAGTATGACAACAATAGAAGAAGAACAAAATGAAGAAAAAGATACAAATAGGAATTTAATGTTAAAATTAGCAATATGTAATATGTGTTATATAGATGAATATACTTGCGCATTTAAAGAATATTATTATGAAGGAGCATATAATATAGAAGAAAGTAAAGAAATAAGAAAATTATATTTTATTAAATTACCCGAACCATTTAGTTCAAAGATATTAAAGAGTTGGGAAGAAGCAAAAATAGTAGATACTCTAGGAGTAAGAATAAAATTTTTGCAACAATGGTATAGAAACTTATGTGAAAAATATAGAGAAGAATTAAAAATGGAAAAAACATTGATAAGAAATTTAGCATGTTGTAAAAATAAAATAGCACCACAATTCGAATGTGAAGAAAGATATTATAAGAAAAGAAAAAGACATAAGAAATATAAAAAATATAAAAAATCAAAATATAAATACAAGAAACCAAGAAAAAGATATTATGTAAAAAATTATAAATACAAACGACCATATAGAAAAAAGAAATCTATAAAAGAATGTATTTGTTATAATTGTAGAAAATTAGGACATTTAGCTAGAGATTGTAAATTATCTAAAAATCCAAAAAATAAACAAATATCAGAAATAAAAATAGAAAATACAGAATATATGCAGATAGATTATATAGATTATGAATTAGAAAGTGAGGATAGTATATATGAAATATCAGAAAATGAAACAGATAATGAAATAGATAATGAAATAGATGAATCAAATGACTGAAGAAGATATAAAAATAATAACAAAGGAAGAATATTTAAATGATGAAGGAACAGACTAAAAATTAATATTTAACAGTAACATATTTGATGAAATAAAAGGAAAACAATTAGACTTAAGTGTAGAAAAATATTTAAAATACCAACAATTAAAAATATATTTACTAGGAAAAAAGAAGAATATTATGTAGTAAGCCAAAAGGAACATGTAATAGACTGTAGATATGCAAAAGGTAAAGCTAGTATACCACTAGTAACAAAAAGAATAACTAATAAAGAGATAAACGATATAAAAAGTAGAGACCCAATAAAATATGTACACCTTGGAGGTACAGAGATATTAATAAAAGCATGTTTTAGAGAAGGAATAGATACACCAATAGAATTATATTTAACAAATGATAGAATTATAAAACCTATAGAAAAAAGCATAATAACTGCCATAAAAGGAAATTTAATATACCAAAAATTTAAATTTATAATAAGTGAAAATTATTCAGTAGCGGTAACAGATAAAAATATAGATAAATCATTAGTATTATATTGGAAAATATTAGGAATAAAATTAACCCAGGAAGTAAAATATTTACAGCAAGATGCAAAAATTTATATGTATTAACAACGAAACATAAAATAATAGGAAAAAATAAGATTAACAAAATACGAATAGAAAGTCCATTCGAATAAATTGTAAAAATAATAGATAATAATGATTATAGCTATAGAGACATAGATATAGAAGAAAATTTAGAAATAATAAATGATAGAATAAGTACAACGAAAAGAATAGTTGATGAAAAACCAGAATCATCAAGCTCATAAAAAAGAACAAGTTATGAAATAAATTCAACAACTAATTTAAACCAATATTACATAACAGGAAAGGTAAACGAAAAAGAATATTTAATACTCTTAAGTACAGGACAAGAAGAAAATTATATAGCAAAATATCTAGTAAAAAATAAAAAAATAAAAACTGATAATGATATATGCCAAATCTACCAAGAAGTTTAATAAATATTAAAAATATACTAGAAAAAGAAATAATAGTAGGAATTAGAAAAATAAAAATAGAATTTGAAGTAAAGGAAGAAATGCAAAAAACAGACATAATACTATGAATAAAATGGCTAGAACAAGTAAAACCATATAATATATAACATACACAATTAACCTTAACATATAACAGAGAGAAATTATTCTTAAAAAGAGCCTTAACATAAAATGAAAATATATGTATTAATGAAGATAGTAGTAGAAGGATATTACAGTAGATATTATACGCCTATAATAGATACAAGAGCAGAAGCTAATTTATGTAGATATAATTGCTTACCAGAAAGCAAATAAGATAAATTAAAAACACCAATAATAGTTAAAGGATTTAATAATGAAGAAAGCTTAATTACTTATAAAGCTAGGAATGTAAAAATACAAGTATGGGATAAGATATTAACAATAGAAGAAGTTTATAATTATGAACTAACATCAAAAGATATACTTTTAGGGATGCCGTTTTTAGATAAATTATACCCACATATAATAACTAGAACAGATTGGTGGTTTACAACACCATGTAAACAAAAAGTAAGAGCAAAAAGAGTTAATAATAAAATAAGAAAGAAAGCTGATTGGATAAAAGAAAGTGAAAAAATTACACAAAAGTTAGAAAATATAAAAAATACTGAAGATACAATAGAACTAGTCGTATTTTTGAAAAATAAAACAGAAATAACTATATTTTCAATAAATAAGATAGAAATAATTAAGAAAAAATTAGAACAATTATATAGTGAAGATCCATTAAAAGGATGGGAAAAACATAAAACTACTATAAAAATTGAATTAATAGATAAAAATAACATAATAACCCAGAAATAATTAACATATAATTTTGATGATTTAAAAGAATTTAAAATGCTTATAAATGAATTATTAGAAAAATAATATATATAAAAAAGTAATAGGAAACATAATAGTCCAGCATTTATAGTAAATAAACATAGTGAACAAAAAAGAGGAAAAAGTAGAATGGTTATTGACTATAGAAATTTAAATGCAAAGACTATGACATATAATTATCCAATACCAAATAAGATATTAAAAATAAGACGAATACAGGGATATAATTATTTTAGTAAATTCGATTGTAAATTAGGATTTTATCATTTAAAGTTAGAAGAAGAATCTAAAGAATTAACCGCATTTACGGTACCACAAGGATTTTATGAATGAAACGTATTACTATTTGGATATAAAAATGCACCAGGTAGATATAAACATTTTATGGATAGTTATTTTAAACAATTATCTAATTGTATAGTATACATAGATGATATATTATTATATACAAAAACTAAAGAAGAACACTTAAAATTATTAGGACAATTTATAGATATAATAGAAAAATCGAAAATAAGTTTAAGTGAAAAGAAAGCTAAAATTATGAAAAATCAAATAGAATTCTCAGGAATACAAATAGATAAGAGTGGAGTGAAAATACAACAACATATAGTACAAAAAATAATAAATTCGAAAGAAGAATTAGATACAAAAAAAAATTACAATCATTTTTAGGATTAGTAAACCAAGTAAGGGAATATATTCCAAAATTAGCAGAAACTTTAAAACCACTACAGAAAAAATTAAAAATGGATGTAGAATATAACTATAATGAAGAAGATAAAAAACAAGTCCAGAAAATAAATTTACTACAATTTCCAGATGAAAATAGAAAATTTATATATATAGTAGAAGCAGATGCTAGTGAATGTAGTTATGGAGGACTACTTAAATACAGATATGAAGCAGAAAAATTAGAACACCATTGTAGATACTACTCAGGTACGTTCAATGAAACAGAAATAAAATGGGAAATAAATAGGAAAGAATTATGTTCATTATATAAATGTTTGTTAGCATTTGAGCCATATATTGTATATAACAAGTTTATTGTACGAACAGATAATACACAGGTACGCTGGTGGTTAACAAAGAAAATACAAAATTCAGTTTCAACAAAAGAGATTCGGTGACTAATCTTGAATATATTAAATTTCACATTTATAATTGAAGTAATTAGTACTAACAAAAATGTTATTGCAGATTACATATCAAGACAAAGCTACACAGACTGATATAATAGAAAATGATACTCTAGAAAAGATATTCAACACCCTAACTACGCTTTCAATGAAAGTGGACAGTATGGGTAATGAAATAGAAAAGCTAAAGACTAATGAAGTTAAACTGAAGTCTATAGCTACAACTCAGCTAACTCTGTAGTGTGCAGAGTTATGTCGATCGAAAGACATTAAAGTTCTAGAGCTAGAAGGAGACGATGGGACACTCCATAAAACCTATAACATTTATCAATCTACTTCTGCAGGTACAAGCAAAGGAGTTAGGAAAAACACAAATATGAACCTAAACAAGCTATTTGATAAACCATATATACCAAATACATCAAAAGATCCCATGTTTATATCCCCACAAATTACCACATACCGAGATAGTTTAAACCAAGACACAAAAAACTTACAACTATACAGCCCAGACATATATAGAAAATATCTACAATGTACAAACCTTTTTAAATACTAACCCCAGAGCTATAAACATCCAAGAACCAGATACAAACTATATAACCCAAAGATTGACCGGATATAATAAGCTAATTACTTTACCTAAAACCAAACCAAGTCTAATTAAAACTTGCTATGAATATGGACTACTCAGTACTGTATATACCTCTGACGGAAATGAGATATCCACTATACCGGAAATATATGAAGCATTTAGCATTTTTAAAAGAATAACCAAAAGTACCCTATTTTTTTATAAAAATTTACACGGCACCAGCAGAGATATTATATGATGAAGTTAAAAAACCCATACAAGTTGTAAAGATAGGAATGACACGAGATATGATTATACCATAAGATATTATTTCAAAACCAGAAATACCTAAAATTGAGATACCAACATTTTATGCGAATAAGAGGATTATCGGACTATCTACAATTTTTCAAGTGCTAGCAAACACATACCGCAACCAAAATTCCATATGGAGTTATTATTCAAGAAATCATGTACTAATATATTCAAATTCAAAGGAATTACGAGAAACAGATATGGAAACTATTAGGCAATGGATTCTGACGTTGCTCAAACCAGAGACGGAACCTATCGCCAGAGCTATTAGAGAAAAATTTATTTCAGAAGAATTATTAACCAGATATTGCAAGACAATTGGACATAAATATCTAGATCATAAATGTTCAAAATATAATGGAGGAGATAATGATATCCCAGAAGTTCAGCTAGAATAGAAGAAAAATCAACCAAGAAGATAAGAATGTCAGCTGGAAGATACAAGATAAGAAGCAATAATAGAGATATGGAAAAGCAGCAGATACGACAACGAGAAGATATCAGCAGAGTAATAATAGAATACAAGCTATTAAATTGTGAAAGCGACATGTAAACTTTCACAATTTGCTTTACGTAAATTATTGAAACCTTTTGTATAGGTTTTTGACAATTATTAGTCTAGGCATTAATAACTTTTGTCTTATTAGGAGACTTTTTGTAAAATAGACTAGGTAGATGATTTTAGAAACGTGAATACTCTTGTAAAGATTTTAGAAACGTGAATACTCTTATAAAGTTTCAGTCTATAAATAAGATGAACCGAAGGCATTGCAAAGCAAGCCTTCATGTGTTGAAGCAAAAACTCTCTCTTGTCCACAATAAATATTTTGCTTAATTATTAAAAAACATGTATATTTCAATGAAAAAAGCTATGGAGGAACAAACCTTAGAAATATCAAACCTACCCGAACAGGTATATTTATTTATGATTATGAATAGCTAAATTCATAATTCCCAACAATCATGGTATGATAAAATAAATTCATGTTAGTTACTTTATAGTAGAATTATTCGAAGAATAATATGTTAAGAAGTTTATTAGCAAAGTGGAAAAGGAGAAAAATCCCTAAGAACTATGCCATCCTAAAGGTGAAACCAATGAGGCAAGAAGCCGTGGTGGGGAGTAACCAGAGTAGAGGTATTGTTTAAGGGAAAAATATCCAGATTATCATGCTAATAGTGACCGAAGAACATGTTATTTAAGAATAGTCTAGTATATAGTAATCTAAGATGACCATATTTTGTTATGTACATGATTGAAGAGAATATTTTGAAAAAAGCAATTTTATGCAAATGAATAATTATTTATCTGATGTAATGGTAGATAAATTTAAAATACTTATTTTATATGTGATTAAGGATATAGGAATAATAGATATAAGGAAAATCATATTAGAAAAAATATTTGGTAAAGATTATATAGCTAGAATAAATTACATACCACACTTACCTAATTACTCTTATAAATACCTATATACACATTAACTATGATAAACTATGTATATTTAGAATTTTGAAAAATAGATATAAAATATATACAATTTCTTAGTAAAAATATAAAAGAGTTAATAAGATTAAAACAAACAACTACAAAATATTATAATAAAAAATTTAGTCAATTTTAAATGATAGATAATCTTAAAGTCTTAATCTTATATATACTTAGAGATATAGAAATTATAGATATTAAGAAAATAATATTAGAAAAAGTACTAGACTATGAAATTGAAACTATAAATTGGATAGCACAGTTATACCTGGATAATTACCCAGATGGATATTATTCAGATTAAGAGATATTAGAATATATTAGAAAAACTAGAGAAAATCAAGATAATCTAAATGAAGAAATTAATTATAGAAACCGAATTAGAAAAATAATGGAGAATCTAAAAGAAAAATTAATATGGATAGAAGAAACCTTAGAAAATTTAGGAAAAAGTACATGTGATAGTTTATATAATTTAAAAAACTCGCTACGAGAAGAACAACACAAGATAATAAATAACATTGAAAATCTAGAATTAGATATACATTACAGTACAATTAGGATAAATTATTATACAGAAATCTGTAACTCTGTAATTACTATAGGATAAAATGATAGACTATGAATATTTAAAATATTGAAGACAAAACATGGATGAAATAATATTATTAGAATATCACCCCCCCAAGATATGAATATCGGACTATGAATATTTAAAATATTGAAGACAAAACATGGATGAAATAATATTATTAGAATATCACCCCCCAAGATATGAATATCGATAAAACTAACATAAATAGACTTAAAATAAAAATATATAGAGAAGTTAAGAAATATCCATGCACAAAGAAAAATAGATCCATTATACATATAATAGATATATTTCACAATAGATCTATTTCAAAAGTTATCCGCACCCACAATAGATCTATTTCACAAGTTATCTGCACCCCCATACAAATAAGAGTTTAATTTTTCCTCCGTTCACTCTAAGACCAACTAATTTGACTTCAATATAGTTCGAGAGTTTAACTTTGCCTCTGTTCACTCTAAGACCGATCAATTTGACTTCAAGATGGTGCCTACGCAACAATCGGCTTAGGGTGAGAGAGTTAAACTTCACCCCCGTACACTCTAAGGCTGACCAATTTTACTTCACGATGGTGCCTATGCAACAATCATCTTAGGGTGCGAGAGTTTAACTTCGCCTCTATATACTCTAAGACCGATCAATTTGGCTTCAAGATGGTGGTTATGCAACAATCGGCTTAGGGTGTGAGAGCTTAACTTCGCCTTTGTATACTCTAAGACTGACCAGTTTGACTTCAAGATGGTGATAATTTTCTTTTTCTTTGAATAAATACAAAATATAAAGTAAATTTCTATCAGTGACCGTTTGTGCAGGTATTTGATCCAACTTCAACTTTGTTTTTAACTAAACCTTCTTTGTTCATGCAGATTGCAGCAATGGTTCACTCACTTTAAAGAATGTACCTCTCCATCTTCCAAGAATAAGTATCTTCTTATTAAGGCTGATGATAGTATAATTTTATCCAAGCTATTGAATCATATTTCATTAGTCAGTAAGTGTGCGGATATATGGCCGCACTTAATGAATTCTCCTTATATGTCAAAATGGACTTCCAAACATGACATTGGTTCTAATAGATCCCTTAAAGTACGGACTCTTCAGACTCTAAAACAACATCAATTGAATGTTGCGAGCACCCTTCCTTAGGGCTCTGAATAATCCAAGGAGATATACGTTGGGGAAGCGCCATGGAGATAGATGGTGAATTTCATCATACTCAAGGATGTTGGGAATGGGATGAGGACGTTTTAGCTATAAGTCAGCAAACTTTGAAGGCAGCAAAAGTATATGATGTCGTTTATGCTTCTCTATTTACCTATGATCGAAGTTCAAACATATTGCAAGTCTTACTTGAAGTTTGGTGTTCAAGGATAAACACGTTGCTGAAATTGATTAAAGAGTTGTCTATATCCCTTTGGGATTTACATGAAATTGGGGGCCTACCTATTGTAGGTCTTTCATATGAACAAGTAGTTCCTGAATTTAAAGAGCTCAGCGGTGCTGATGAAAAGAATGAGAGATCCATCCCTCGTACCAGTGAATTCTTATTTTTAGCCTTTCAATATTTTCAGGAAAGAAGGTCTCATAATCCAAGAGTTACTCTAAGCAAGTGGATAAAGTTTTGGTGTAAAAGAGTCTTGAGATATGAGGCAGCTCCAGTGACGAAGGATAAAAAATCTGTTATCTTGAAGTCAACACATAACCCAACTGGGACTATTCCTAACGCAGCAAAGTGGCCAAGCGTAGATGATGTGACATTTTATAAACTTGGAGTAGGGTATGAACATAGGGTTGATACATATTTGGCAATATTTTTATCAAGTTGGTTATGCACCTTTGTGTTTCCTTCTAAGGATGAGGATTTCATTCGCCCGAAACTTTTAAAATTGTAGATATGATAGCCAATAAGCAAACTTTTCATCTCGCCATTCCTTTCTTGTCAAACATTTATAATGGTTTAAATAGGATTACTAAATGTTCACAGCTTGAGCACATCAAAGTATCCTTTCAATACATTATGTGTGTAGTTGGCTTGCTTACTATTTCAAGACACATTTTTTTCTTCCTAATGGGCCATCCACTCCATTAATGGTAGCATATTATGGAGAAGATGGTGCAATATATTTTGATAAATAGCATGCCAAAAATCATAACTATCAAGGAGATAACATTTCTTGGACTTCTAACATGCCGAACAAGTCTAATATTTTCTATTTTGTGGATAATGATAAAGATGCTGATTCAGAGATAAGTTAGTTCATGAGTCTCCATTTTAACTTTCTCCCTTTAAGGTATGAAGACTCATTCATTCTCGAGCCATACAGCCGCATCGATTTAGATGTTAGTTTGGATTCTATCAAAACCTCCCTGGTAGCTTAACAAATGATATTCACAGTGCATCACTTGATGAAAGACTCAAATTTCATTGCATTTGTGTGTTGCATGATCCATAAAAAGACAACTTTTCCTATGGCCACACCTAATGTGCGAAAGTTCTTCTCTGTTGCGTATAAATCTTGGTGGGACAAAGTTCATGGGAACTTTTTTTAAGCTAACATGCAATCTTTGGTGAATATCGTGGGTTCTTTTATCAACACTCCTCAAGAACATAGTGAGGAGGTTCTAATTATGTTTAAGCTTGCTGTTCTGAAATCTAAAGTATTCATTCCATACAAAGTCAAGGGACATTTATGTGCAGAAACTCAAAAAGAGGAGCTGCCTGCCTCGACTTAACAAGCTTTAATAAATGACCATCTCAAGATGAGGGCGATAGTAGTCATGGAGATCATTTTTGGAAGAAGGTAAAACCATCTTTGGACAAGCCAGGTGATTCTAACTCCCATGTGGAGATTCTTTCTAGTGATGATAGTTCATCGAAGACTCCGTTAGCCATAAAAAAGGTAACGACTTAACTCTCTACTATTTCATAGTATATGAATCGCCTTTAAATATCCCTTATATGATATTTTTCTTTGTGTGTGCAGCCAGACAATTCCAAGTTTTGGAAGATCCTTAACAAAGTAAGCTACAAGATAGTAGTGAGTTTGTAGTAGGTCCAGACTCAAGAGAGTTACTTCTTTCTTCCAAAGAGGTCACTTCTAATCCTTACGGTAAAGTCAAAGAAAATGTAGATTCAAACCTTCCTCGATGACCAGTGGTAACCATGTCTATTTTTTATGGCAAGAAGGTTGTCTCAGAGCTTAAAAAGGAATTTATCATAAAGGCCTGGGATAGTATCCGCACGACTTACTCCAAATCATGCTTGTTCTATCTAAGATGATGTCGAAGTCATACTCAACGACATGAGTGGAATGGGTGCGGATATTTCCCCTTTGCAGAATTTATTGGAGTCTTTATTTGGGATTGGGACTTCTTTTGACAAATCACGATCCACCCTTGTTGATGAAACTGCTGTAATTAAAGGGTCAGGGCCATATTTGAAAGCCAAAAATCATCTTGATCTTGTATTGAGGGAGAGGGATAAGAAATCTAAAGAAGTTTCCGCCTCCTGCAAATCTCTTGAGAAGGTGAGAAGGAAGGTGAAAAAGTTAAAAGCTCGTCGAGATGCTGCCAAGAAAGAAGCTACAGAGATGGAATCCAAAGTTTCAACTGTTGAAGAAGAGTTTTCCAAGTGTTTTGACATCTCTTTGGCAACAACAAATGCCTCAAAGGTCGCAGAGAAGAAGAAGCAAGTCTTAGAGGTTGCTTTACAAGATTTAGTCAATTATAAGTTATAAAAAGGATTAGCCTTAGGATATGTTTCCTTTCTTTCAAACATTCTTGTTGATTTCTTTTAGACTTTTATTGAGTAGTTGGATCTATTAGTTGTAATAAAAACTCTTTTTTCTTTATATTGCACGTTTCTTTTAATATTTTTTTTGAATTTCAACTTCAAGAATTGTTTGCTTATTTTGATGTGTTGATGTTGTAGTATTAAACTCTGGATTTCTCTTCAAACTTGTTGATTATTGGCTTCACGTCTTTGTCTCACAATCGGTTTATACTTGAAACTTCAGTTTGGAAGCCTTAAGAATTAAAGATATTGACTTGAAAACTTGATAATTGTATGTTTGGAATATCTACACCCCAAACTGCAGGTTTTGGGTATTCCAAATCCTATTGAAAGAGGTTCTTTTCTTTTTGATGGGTTTCCCCCATTGAGCGATAAGTATTTGGTATAAGTCCAAAACTTAATTGAGCTGTATGCAACCTTTACTTTCATATGTCAGATCAAGCAGGGACAAGTATTTTTTTGACACTCATGTAACTAAACTCAGAATGAAATTTTGAGCACCTACGTACCGTAGTAAAGAGGATCAAGTCACAACGTAGCTCTGGGTGAGTGCTTTTTCTTAGTCCTAACTTTTTCCCAAGCCACCTCTTTCAAGTTTTTCAACCTAGCAATTTTGTTTTTAAGCCGTACACAGTTTATACTCTTGCGACCAGGAGTTAGCATGCAGTTTATACTCGTTCCTTAAGGAGTGTCAACTTCCTTCAAGGATAGTACTTATTTAAAAACATGGTGTTGATAGGACCAATTTTCATGCCATCTGCATTGACAAACTTGTAAGCGCCATTTAAATATACCTCTTGTATGACATATGGTCCATCCTACCTTGGGGTGAATTTTCTCCCAGACTTACCAAAAGTGATAATGGGTCTCTTTACTGCAAGGACTTGATTTCTAACTTGGAAGCACCTCAACCGAACTCTTTTGTTGAAAGAATGTTATAGACGGGCTTGATAACATTCAAGATTTTTCTGAGCCTCGAGCCTTTTCTCATCAAGAGATTCTAACTCCGCAAGATGCAACTTAGCATTTTCTTCGTCCATGAGCCTTTCCTGAATAGCTAGTCTTAAAGAAGGTATTTGACGCTCAAGTGGCAGGACTGCTTCAACTCCCAAAGAAAGTGAATATGAAGTTTCTTATGTTGGTGTACGATAAGTTGTTCTATATGCTCACAAAGATTCTTCCATTCATTCATGCCAGTCTCATTTAGACTTGGAGACGACTTTCTTTAATAGGTTGCATAAAGTCTTATTAAATGTTTTGGCTAGACTATGGGCGACAGTATAGTACATCGAAGACTTGCGTTGCTCGAAACTGAAGAGATTAAAAATCTTATTCATCAACTTACTATCAAATGGCTTGTTGTTGTCAATTATTATGTACCGAGGGATTTAAAAGCGGTAGATAATATTCACTCAGATGAGGTTTGCAACATTTTCTTTCTTTACTTCCTTGAGAGAAATAGCTTCAGCTCATTTTTAAAAATAATCTGCCACAACCAAAATGTATAGGTGCGCACCAAAAAATTTTGGCAGTGGTCCAACAACATCCAATCCCCAAGCGTTGAATGGCCAAAATGCTATAGTTGGGTGTCGTACCTTAGGAGGTTGATATATGAAATTTGCAAGGAATTGACAATCTTTGCATCTTCTAGCATAGTCCAAGCAATCTTTAATCATTGTTGGCCAATAGTGCCTCAATTTTTACATGTGAAAATAGAGCTTCAATCTCGACTGATGTGATCCACAAACTCTCGAGAGCGCTTCTTGTAAATCTTGAACTGCTTCTTTTTATCCCAAACATCACAAGAGTACTCTTTCAAATGATCTTCTGTATAGCATTTCTTTATAGTAAAGTTTACGAGGTGCACGACGACGGATATCAATCCTTCTCCTTGGATTCTCTAGAAGAATCCCATAACATAAGTAGTCAATGACAGGTTGTCGTCAATCTTCATTTACAGCTTTAGACAAGGTGACGAGGTGCTCAATATTATTTTCTATATTTTTATCCTCATTCGGTGGTGGTACTACTCATTCTTGGTAGATAGTAACTCGTGTCTAATTAGAAAGAGTTAGGGTTGAGGCCAAAGCCGCTAGGGCATCAGCTTGTTTATTTTCTTTCCTTGGCATATGCTGGAGGGTTACTTCTCCAAGCCATCCTATTAACTTTTGAGCATAATTATGATATGGGCATAGCTCAGGCTTTCTGACTTCATATCTTCCCAATAGTTGCTTGATCACAAATTGAGAGTCATCAAAGACTTGTAATTATAGTTGTTTCGTCTCAATTGCCATCTCAAGTCCGAGTATTAACTCCTGATATTCAGCAACATTATTAGAGCAACAGTTTGTTAGGGTAAAAGAGTATGGATGACCTCTACTTATGGAGTGACGAACACCACACCAGCACCAGCTCTACCTCGATGTGCGGCACCATAAAAGTACATTCTCCACGAGGGTCTGGCTTCAATAACCAGTGCATCTCTGTCAGGAAGTTCATCGGTCAGTTCCCAGTCATTAGGTATTAGGTGGTTTGGCAAGAAGTGTGCCAATGCTTATCCCTTTACAACCTTTTGGGGAATGTACATAATGTCAAACTATTGAAATTAAAGGTACCATCTCACAAGATGGTCACTAAGGACTGGTTTCAATATTACAAACTTGATGGGATTTACCCAAGACACAAGATGGAAAACATGAGCTTGAAAGTAGTTTTTCATTTTTTGAATTGAGAAGGCCAATGCAAAACACAACTTTTTGATTGGAGAATAATTCAGCTTATTTGGTGTCATTATTCTTCTCATATAGTAAAGAGATTTTCTTTGCCTTCACTATTTTCTTATGTCAGTAGTGCTCCAACTGACCTTTCTTGTGCCACGATGTAGAGTATCAACGGGTTTCTAGGAATAGGTGTTGGAAGAACTAGAGGCTTTATCAAGTATGATTTGATACTCTTAAAGACCTTACTACAAGTTTGGTCTCATTCAAAAGGAGCAACCTTCTTCATGAGATGGCTAAATGGTTAACATTTCCTGGCCAGGTTTGAGAAGAACCTCTTTAAATATGCTAGCCTTCTTTGAAGACTTTTTAACTCATGAATTTTTCGAGGATCGGGCATCTTCAAAATTGTATCGACCTTAGCCTAATCAATTTTGATTCCTCGGAGCCATATAATGAAACCAAGGAACTTTTCAGAAGTGAATCCAAAGGCACATTTTAATGGATTCATCCTAAGTTGTTATCTTTGAAGTAGCTCAAATACCATTCTTATGTCTTTTAAGTGGTTGTTTCTCTTTATTAACTTTACCACTACGTCATCCACATAACTTTTAACATTTTTATAGAGTAGACCATCGAAGATGTTTTACATAGACCTTTGAAAAGTAGTACCAGCATTCTTTAAACTGAAAGGCATCACCTTGTAGTAATAAATACATTGGGCATACAAAATACAATGAGCTTTTTATATTTTGGTGCCATGCGGATTTGGTTATAGCCAGATAAACCATCCATGAAGGACACTGCCTCATAATTAGTAGTGGCATCAATCATCAACTCTGGTATGGAGATTGGAAAATCATCCTTAGGAAAAGTATTACTGAGATCCCTAAAGTCGACACAAACTCGAATTTGGCCATTCTTCTTTCGCAATGAAGCAATACTTGAAATCTATGTGGGGTATATAACTTCAAGAATAAAGCCGGCTTCGATGAGTTTGTTAACCTTATTTTTGATTAATGGAACCAACTCTGGCCTAAAACGCCTCTGAGCTTTCTTAATAGGATGCGCATCATTCTTGACTGCCAACTGATGGATGGCTACTTTCAGATCTAAGCCATCCATTTTCTTATAACTCTAAGCGAAGACATTCCTATATTTTTTGAGTATGTCCATATAAGTGGTTTCTTTATCTTTTTATAGGAAGGCACTCAGGTAAATTGAATTTTGGGCTTTATTAGCGTCAAGGTTGCCTTTCTTTAAGAGATTTGTTGTGGTCATCACTCCTTTTTCAAGTTGGGATGGAAAATCTCCAGCATCTTCCTCCTCTTTAGGGTCATCATCTCTTTAGGGTCATCATCGTTGATGAATATATGGTAACACCAAAAAGTGTCTTCCATCTCTTTATCAAACTTAATTTGAGATGAGACATCGTTCTCATTTTGGGTTGTAACATAATATGAGGAGCCAATACTTTCTTCATCTTCCCCACATTTCTTGGTATAAACCACAGTATGAACCTTCGCTTTTAACACTTCCTTTCATGAAACCACCAGTTTTGTATGTCGCCTCATTCTAGAAGGAATCAAACTTTGGAAATATTTCTAGATCTTAGGTAAAGGGTAACTTGATAGGTATAGACAACTTCTCCGGCGCTTGTTGCTTTCTTGGTATTTAGTGGGCCCAACCTCTCAAAAATAGAAGTTCTTGTAGTTGGTTCTCCCAATAAATCAAAGACAGAAGGCCTTTTGTTGGATAAAGTAGACTCCTCTTCTATAGTGATGTAGTTACTAACTGTCCTTCTTATGGAGATGCGAATTGGAGGTGTTTGCGTGTACCCCAGGCCTTCACGTGATTGCCTGGTTGTACTTTTTGATGGAATTTTGCCCAACCTTGATGGCTTGTTAGGATTATATCCATCCTTTACAAATAGCTTGTATGCATTTGGATCGAAGTCATCACTTGTACGCTTTGTAGGAAATGTTTTCTCTTACGGCAGATTTTGAGCCACAAGTCCAACTAGTATCCTTGAGGATGGGTTTGTTGCATTAATTCATTTAATAGGTAGAGTTACCCCTCCTAGAATATTATCTTGGGCATCAGATAAATGATCATTTTCTTTCTTTATCGTTGGTACGTAGCGGAGAATGGGAGTTGCCTTTTTTTAAAGATGTAGCACTTTCTTTATTCGAAGTGGAGAGACGCTTCTTGGTGGTGGCTTTTTCGACTGTCACTGCAACTTTCTTAGTTACAAGATCATCACACTTGGCCTTGGTGACATCATCAAACCTTTTCTCATTCCAGACATAATTTTTCAACTAGAATTTCACATCGGCAAAGTCTGACTCAACTTCAGTGAATGGCTTATCATCGGCAACTATCTTTCTATCCACTCCACCTTCGAGGTACTTTAAGCATTCATAGTAAGAGGACAAGATAAATATGTTCTCGTGTACCCAAGGCCTACCAAGCAATATATTGTATGAAGTCTTGGCATTGATCACATGCATCAACGCATTTGATCGAAAATCATCCATATGAATCCCCAATTTGACAGATCCCGGGGCCATATGATGTCATGACCCAAAACAAGGCCTAGATGTAATGGTCATCCCAAGTCCAACCAGGACGGACCGAAGACCGCCCCCTTAACCCAATCCAACTGCCTTATACAACCTCAGATGGACTGAATTCCAAATATAAAATAAGATAGCATTATTGTTCACGTTAAGACTCTGGGATAGGATCACAATTGTGAACTACCCAACCGACTCTAACCGTACCAAACCCAACTATCCATACCATACAAAACCAACGAGAATATCAAAACATAAAATGACAATCAATCCGAAAATGTAATATGATGGAACAGTAAGAAATTATGGCCGATGATGCCATCCTCCCAGCTTATTCCAATGTCAAGGCCTACACCAATATTGATTCCGCCCATAGAAACCCCCAGAAGTACCACAAAGATTCAATCCAAAAGAATACAATTATCCGATTGGGACATTCCGCCAACCATGGCCAAAACCAATATCCAAAATGAAAACCAAATGTCTAAGAGTGTTCATATCATGAAATGGAGCCTTCAAAAAAGATGGAAGCTCATTACTTCAATCCAAATGTTGTCCCCGAGTCAATCACTATGTAGGAGGAGGCCAACGGCCAATTCCCGCATAGAATGGGTATACAACCGCCAGTAGATGGGTTAGCGAATGACCACTAGCATGTATCTCAAGATAGGAATAAAGTAATGTCATTTAAATAGCCAAGTAAAACTATCTGTTATACATACAACCATATATATATATATATAAGTGCCGGGAAAGGGAATCCGTGTTAAACATACATTTAAAACCTTTACCTGGGCTGTGTAATCTTGTCGTTTAACCACACCCATGGGCCATTTGTGTAACGCCCCAAGAACCCATCCCGAGACGTCACATGGTACTTAAAGCCACACGTAGCCTCAAGCTAACCCTCTAAGCTGGTCATCCCTTTTTGAACTCACTTTGATGGTAGTCATGGCAAAATAAGAAAGGATATCATATCATGGACATACTTGAGAGCAAAGATATACTGGCCTGCACAATCAAAATACTGATATTATGTTCATACTGATACTCTAGTCTGACAGAGCCTCTACTATATAAGACTTAGGAGCCATTGGGACAGATCCCCAACTGACTCGTACTGAACTGAAAAGAAACAACCATCTACTAACAAGACAAAATTAGGGACACAGGTTCTCGAACCATGAGGACTCACCAACTGCAGAAGTGTAGATGAAGGTACTCAAAGACCACTGTCGCTGCCGAGACTGAGCACCTGAACCTACATCACGGGGAAATGTAGCACACAGACGAGTATGGGGAATCAGTACTTGGGAATGTACTAAGTATGTGGGGGTGTATGCAACATTATAAATAATATCATAAATGTGTAAGAAAATCACGCAAATTGACAATAATGACTCTCTTCGCTTGAATTACTTGAAACATAATTTCCATAAATCTTCAATAACGACACATTCTTTATAAATCTCATAAATCATTGGACTCAACTCAAACTCTTTGACTTGTGACTTAGAGTGACTCGGTGACTCATGAAGCCTGGACTATTATGGACTTGGGTATTTCTTTTAACCGACATAAACCATGAGAGCTACATGGAGTCCAATGTTTTTCCCTCCTAAAGAAGGAACCCCACATTGCCAGGAGCGTTATACTCTTACCAGGGAGTATAACCTCAAATTCATCTCTGTGATCACAAACTCGGATCTTTGGCCCTCAAATCTCAATCCTAAGGTGGCACGTAGTTTTGGAGAAGTAGGATGCGCTGAACCTACACTTCCCGCTCGATGCTAAATACTCCTCCCAAACTCAACTCAGAATGCATTAGGAAATCCAACTCAATCAACTCAAACGTCTATCATAGAGACCAAAACATAAATATTTCTCATCTGTAAATCATAATCAACTTGTGGATTCCTAACTCGACTCAACTCAAAACAATCTTTCTCATCATCAAGTGAACTTGCTTATTAACTCATATCAAATGTCACTAACTTCAAGAAAACATCATAGAACTCATTCTTGACTCTCAAGCTCAAATAGCAATATATATTCAATAATCAACTTCTCGTAGAAATGCTTAAATCATGACACTTATCTCAAATCACTTAGAAATCATCAATACATAATAACAATATACAACTCATGGCGTAAATTCTCAATTTGAGAAATATGATGGTAAAATAATCATCAATATCAAACTTAATCAACTTAAATCTTATAGATCATCAATAAAGTAATTTGGGTGTAAACCCACTTGCAAAGATCATGAAATTCCATTAGTAAAAATTAGTTCTTTGGGCACAAGAATGAAAGGATATCTTGTTAAAGCCCCACATACCTTGGATTATAACTTTAAGATGAAAAGAATTGATTGGAAACTCTTCTTCACACTTTTGAGCTAAGTTTCTTGATGCCTTTGACTTGGAGAACTTGATTCTTGAACAACTTGGTGAAATCTATAAAAAAATTCTTGAATTTCTTGGAGAAGATTTGATTTGGATTTGGAAGAGAGAAACCCTAGTTCTAGATATTTCTTGGAAGAGAAATAGAGAAGAATGAATTTCTCTTCTCTACTTGAATCTATATATAGTGGGCCAAACTGGGCGGAAAAACTAAAATGCCCTTGAGCAAATCCTAAAACTGGAGCCCGATTTTGGCCCTGGCTCGACACGCCATAATCGCGGGCAGTCCTTCACTGGATTTGGACGACTGGGAAACTACTCAGTGGCGTGAAGCGGTGAAATCGCGTTGCCACCTTGGTTATGACCTGGAAGGGCACCGCGACGTGGTGGAATCGCGTTAGTGCACTGGAATTTGACAATCCTGATATTGAGCCTTGGTGTGACGCGGTAATATCAAGGAGGCTCACTGGAAAGTGATAATTGGGATATTACTCATCTCCACGATGCGCTAAGGGTCTAAATAACGATGTTTCACGACTGGGACTTCAGATAGTCATAACTTCTTGCTCCGATCTCTAATTTTGACGAAATTGGTTTCAACGAAAAGCTTATTCAAATCTCCACATGATAGAAAGTAGAAATTAAGGAAATACAGCATGGTTTAAACATTATTCACTTTGGAAATCTTTCCCATTCACTCAAAAGGCGAATTTAGGCTTACAAAACGGTCGGGGTATTACAGTTTGGGTTTAGCTCCTTCTGCTGAAAGAGTCCCAGTGCATGTAGCAACACGACCAGGAGATATCCCATGGGATGACTAGTATATCCCTCCAATATAAAATATGGCACACGCACGTGGCCATCAAGGACCCCTCATATCGGCAAATATGAGTTTCCAGTTTCAGATTCCTCGGAACCTCCACCTTCCACTACTCAGTTACACATCCCGCAATTAATGCCCAATTTAAAACCATATACAAATAAATCCAAATACCATTTATTAACCAAGGCCATTTATTAGTGGTATCGTCATACCAATCATACTTGAAAGATTTATCCATAGCCAAACCATTTAGGTTAAGGGACTCTCAAGTGCCCTACTCGTTTACTATATTAACTTCTTGGGAGACTTTCAAGTACTTCACAAGCAAAACCAATAAGCCTTTAACCATTGTAAACCATTTATAGTTTCATGCATAATTTAAAAACAAGCAAGAGTTCCATTTAAAGAAATCAATGTATTAAACATATCTTTATAAGCATTTTACCAAACACCTTGGGGATATAATATAACCAAAACCAATTTATAAGACTATTAAACCCTTACCATACAATTCAATTGCCCAAAACCACCATTAATGCATATAAAAGCACAGTTAAAACATAAGAAACCATAACCAAACTATTTACACCAAAACCTCCAATTATTAGTGGAAAATCATAACCCATGCAATATTGAATCCATGAAAAAAACCATAAAATCAATTCTTTTTTAGAAATAAGAAGTAGGGAAGAGACACATGCCTTAAATCGAGAAAGATGATGGAAGAAAATCACCAAAGCAATCCCTAAGTTGAAACCCTAGCTCTCTTACCCCAAAAGCTCTTGAGAGGATTATTGAATGTTTAAGAATAGTTTTCTATGTGTTAATGAATAGAATAATAGGCCAAATAACCTCCTAAGCATATTAAAAGTTGGGGTCATAATTAGGGTAAATAGGGAAATGTTCAGAATACCCCTACTTAAGTCCCTTAAAAATTCATCACAGGGATACGACTGACCCTCTTACGAATCATACCCTTCCTTACGATTAGTTCCCACTAGTCGTACCCAGGCCTTAACCTTGGATTAGAAATTGTCCAGTATACGACTCATCCAACTAAGTCGTAACCTTAGCATACGATCCATACCTATTATCTGTATCCCTGGCAGAATGAATTACCAAGAGGATCAAATACTGCCCAACATACGAGTCCCTAATATGAATCATATCCAAGCCTTACAACTCATACCCTTAAGTCGTGACCATTCCAATAATCATAACCATCCCACCAACTAACACTGATCATCTTATGATAGGACCATACCACTTGTACCCCAGCATACAGCTCATATCCATGAGTCGTATTGGGTTCGAAGAATGATTTTCAAGGAAAAATTTCAAAGGCTAAAACCCAGGTTGCAACATTCTCCCCTACTAGGAAAATTCGTCCCCGAATGACGGACAAAGTAGGGGTAACCACACAGAGAGTCATTTGCATTATCAAACATCCCTTTAACAAAGTTTAAAAATAAAGAGACAAAGATATTAATCTTTCCTTAACAAACTCAGAAAATAAAGATGTGTTCAAGAACACATATCTTCCGCATGAATACCAGGAGCAGAAAACAATGGACTTCATGTCCTCTTCTACTTCCCACGTAACTTCTTCCACCTTATGGTTCTGCCATAGAACCTGAACCGAAGCCACATACTTGGTCCATAACCAACGAACTTGCCTATCCAATATCTCAACTGAGTCCTCTTCATAAGATAGAGAATTCAAGATATACAATCCTTCCAAAGGAACAACTAAAGAAGGATCACCAATACACTTCCTCAACATGGAAACATGAAAGTCCGGATAACCAAACCCAAATTGGCAAGCAACTCCAACTCATAAGCAATATTTCCACTCTCCGCAAAATCCCATAAGGACCAATAAACCAAGAATTAAGCTTCCCCTTCTTGCCAAACCGCACTACTCCCTTCATGGGAGATACCTTTAGGAACACCCTATCCCCAACTTCAAACTCCAAGTCTCTATGCCTAACATCCGCATAGAATTTTTGGCAACCTTGAGCAACTTTAAGCCTATCCTGAATCACCTTTACCTTTTCCATAGCTTGATAGACCAAATTAGGACCAAATATATCCGTCTCACCAAGCTCAAACTATCCAATAGCAGACCTATACCTCCTACCATACAAAGCCTCGAAAGGAGCCATACCAATACTAAAATGATAGCTATTGTTTTAAGCAAACTCCATTAAAGGTAGATGCTCAACCCAATTGCCACCATAATCAATCACACATACCCAAAGCATATCCTCCAATGTTTGAATAGTTCTTTCCACTTGCCAATCCGACTGTGGATGGAAAGCAATACTCAGACTAACCTTAGTCCCCAATTCCTTCTAGAAAGACCGCTAGAAATGAGAGGTAAAATATGTACCACGATCAGAATAAATTAAAACAGGTACCCCATGCAGCTTCACAATCTCTTGAAGATGCAACTTCGCATAATCCTCCACCGAAAAGGTAGTCTTTACCAACAAAAAATGAGCAGACTTGGTCATCCTATCCACAATGACCCAAATCGAATCAAAATAATTTTATCACCGAGGAAGATCGGTAATAAAATCCATATTGATCATCTCCCACTTCTATTTAGGCAACTCTATTTCTTGATGCAACCTACCAGGCCTCATATGCTCAACCTTAACCTGTTGACACACCATGCACTTAGCCACAAAGTCAACCACATCCCTATTCATACCATTCCACCAATAGATTTCCTTGAGATAATGATATGTCTTTGTCGAACCAGGATGGATAACATAGCGTGACTCATGCATCTCAGCCAAAATCCTTGGTCGCAACCCGTTGACATCCGAAACACACAACCTCCCTTGGTACTGCAAAGTACCATCACCATTAATCTCGACGCCACCATATTTTGCCCACCAATATCACTCTTAATTTTATCAAGACCAGATCCAACACTTGTTTCTTCTTAATCTCTGCACCAAAAGATGATCGAACCACTTCTTGCACCATCACACCACCATCTTTAGAATCTAAGAGATGAACTTCAAGATTGGCCAAACGGTGAATATCCTTTACTAATTCCCACTTTTCTTTCTCCACATGAGCCAAACTTTCCATAGACAACCTGCTAAAAGCATCGACAACCATGTTATCCTTACTTGGGTAGTAGTGAAGACTTATATCATAGTCCTTGAGAAGATCAAGCTATCTTATTTGCCTGAGATTAAGCTTCTTCTATGTCAATATGTACTGAAGACTCTGATAATCAGAAAAGATATCCATATGAACATCATAGAGATAATACTGCCATATTTTTAAAGCAAATACAATTGCCAAGAGATCTAAATCATGAGTAGGATAATTTCTCTCATGCATCTTCAACTGCCTGGAAGCATAGGAAATCACCTTTCTATGCTGCATTAAAACACAACCAAGCCCTACCCAAGATGCATCATAATAAACCACAAACCCATCATTGCCTTTCAGTAAATTCAAAATCAGAGTCGACGTCAACCTATCCTGCAATATCTCAAAACTCTCCTTACAAGCATCCGACAAATAAAACTTAACCTTCTTCTGAGTTACTTAGTCAAAGGAGCAGCTATCGATGAGAAACTTTCCCTAAATCGCCTATAATACCCAGCTAAACCCAAGAATCTTCGAACATCGGATGGAGTCATGGGCCTAGTCCACTCTTTCACCACAACAACCTTTTGAGGATCAACCATTATCCACTCACTAGAAATAATGTGAACTAATAAAGTCACAACATTTAACCAAAACTCACACTTAGAGAACTTAGCAAATAACTGTTGTCTTTTTAAGGTCTGAAACACCACATGGAGGTGATTAGCATGGTCTATATCACTCCTTGAATACACTAGAATGTCATTAATAAACACAATGACAAAGAGATTCAAATACTGCCTAAACACCCTGTTCATCAAATCTATAAGTGCCGCCGAAGTATTTATCAATCCAAATAACATCACCAAGAACTCAAAATGCCCATATCGAGTAGGAAAAACTATCTTAGGGATATCCACCTCCTAATCTTAAGTTGATGGTACCCAGACCAAAGATTTATCTTGGAATAAAACTTGGCACCCTGCAACTGATCAAATAGATCATCTATTCTTGAGAGCGGATACTTGTTCTTGATTGTTAACTTATTCAACTGCCTATAGTCAATGCACATCCTAAAGGAACCATCCTTTTTCCGCATGAACAACACTAGTGCACCTCATGGAGAAACACTAGGATGAATAAACTTTTTATATAGAAGATCCTTAATTTGCTTCTTGAGTTTCCTTAACTCAACCGGAGCGATTCTGTACGGAGGAATAAATATTGGACGAGTGTCCAGAAGTAAATTAATACCAAACTTTATTTCTCAATTCGGAGGCACGGTAGGGAGATCATCCGGAAAGACCTCTGGAAACTCATTAACTACCAGAACTGACTGCAAAAAAGGACCTTCCGAGTTAGAATCTTTAACTCAAACCAAGTGATAAAGACACCCCTTAGAGATTAACCTTCGAGCTCTAAGATAAGAAATAAATCTTCCCCTAGGAGCTAAAGAACAACCCTCTTATTCTATTTCTGGCTCGCTGGGGAATCTAAAGATAACCTTACGAGTCCGACAGTCTAAAGACACATAACAAGAATACAACCAATCCATACCCAAAATTACATCAAAATCTACCATTCCCAACTCAAACAGATCTACCAAGGATTGCCTATCACTAATAGATACTAGATACCTCTTATAGACTCGTTCAGTAATGACTGATCTTCTACCAGGGTAGAAACAAAAAAAAAATCCGAAATAATTTTTGGATCAAAACCAAAAGACAACTACATGAGGAGTAACATAAGAAAGAGTAGAGCCCTGATCAAGCAAACAATATACGTCATGAGAGAAGAGTTGTAACGTACTAGTAAAAATATCAGGTGATGCCTTAGATTCCTGCCGGGATACCAAAACATAAAACCTATTCTGACCAACACTAGAACCAGGAGCAATAATAGAACCAGATGCCACACCACCAGGTGTAGGAGTAGAAGATGAAGCCACCAGAATCCTATTCGCCCATGTAGCAACCTTATTAGTCGAACAATCCTTGCTGATGGCCTACCTGACCCCACTTAAAGAACTTATCTCTACCTTTCTCATAGAGTCCCTAATAGGGATGACCATAAAACCAACGAGAAGGGCATGAAGAAATAGATTGACCTCCGCTCGCCTGAGATTGGGAAAACTAAGCTCGAGAATTATAACCACCTTGGTGACGCCCGTTGCCCGACTGCTGTGGGTTAAGAGTACTGGCAATTGAGAAGGAACTAGAACTCCCCCACTTCTTTTTCTGTCACTTTCCACCATCTCTACTACCCTGAAATTGCACACCTCCCTGATTAGAAAATCTGCCCTACTTTTCCTGCCCATCCCCAAATTCGGCCTGCTTTCTCTTCTCATCCTCAACCTGCTTCATATGAATAGTCAACCTAGAGATGTCTATATCACTAATGAGAAAAGCAGTCTTGCTCTCCAAAATTAGATCTCTATTTAGCCAGAAGTGAACTTTCTCATTCTCGACCTCAAATCAGGAGAATACCTCGACAACTGATGAAACTATAAGGCATATTCCCTTACAGATATCCTCTTTTGCATGAGGTTCACAAACTCCTCTATCTTAGCTTCCCTCAACTCTTGAGGAAAGAAATGATCCATGAAGGCATTAGAAAAGGCCTCTCACAACCCTTCCTCTTCCATATCATCCTTATCTCTGTCCCACTCCTCATAACACTGATAAGCAATATCTTTGAGCTAATAAGTTAAAAAGCTAGCTCCCTTTATATCAGAAGCCTGCATAACCCAAAATATCTTCTCTAGTTCATCCAAGAAACCCTGTGGGTCTTTCTCTAACTTTACTCCTATAAAATTAGGAGGACTTATCTTTATAAATGACCAATCCTTGTTGCCTTAGCAGACAAAAAACTAGCCGCACCTCGCTCAGCCTGAGCAACAACCATCTAAGGAATAACATGAATAGACTAACGAAACTTCGTATTCGCCACATTACCCTAAGGGACCTAAGGAAAAGTAGGAGGAACACCAGCACAATTGGGAATAGGACCATGAGATCAAAGATGTACTCCAGTACAATCAGGAATAAGACCATGAGATTGAAGATGTACTCCAGACATAGGAGGTACCCCTTCAGCGTTATCCCTAGATGAGGCAGAAGGATTCCTTTATATTCCAGATCTAGGAGGCATGATCTGAAAGACAAACAACCAAGGATTAGAGAGAATTTCAGGACTAAGAATTTTAAGAAAGTGAAACATTGCTAAATGTCTTGCACCCTCTCTCTTATGAGTGTGACGTGCCACACATCCCTAAAAGAGACTATACTCGACACAACTTTGTGGACTTTCCAGTTGACCATGAACCTAAAGCTCTGATACCAACTTGTTATGACCCAAACCAGGGCCTAGATATAATGGGTATCCCAATTCCAACTAGGATCGGGGACCGCCCCCTAAACCCAACCCAACCACCTTATATAACCTTAGATGGACTGAATTTTAAATATATAACAAGATAGCATTATTATTCACATCAAGACTCTGGGATAGGATCACGACCGTGACCGACCCAATCGAGTCTAATCGTACCAAACCCAACCATCCATACTATCCAAACCAATGAGAATGTCAAAACATAATATGATAATCAATCCTAAAATGTAATATGATGGAACAGTGAGAAATTATGTCCAATGATGCCAGCCTCCCATCTTATTCCAATGCCAAGGATGACACCAATATTGATCCCACCCATACTAACCCCCAAAAGTACCTCAAAACCTCTATCCAAAATAATATAATTATTCGGTCTGGACATGCCCCCATGGTAAACACAAATATCCAAAATAAAAACAAAATGTCTAAGAGTATCTATATCATGAAATGGAGCCTTCTAGAAAGATGGAAGCTTAGCACTTCAATCCAAATATTATTCCCGAGTCAATCACTATGTAGGAGGAGTCAAACGGTCGGTTCCTGCATAGCGTAGATATATAGCCGCCAGTAAATGGGTTAGCAAATGACCACTAGCATGTATCTTATGATAAGGATAAAGTAATGTCATTTAAATAACCAAGTAAAACCATTCATTATGCATACAATCATACATATATATAAGCGTCAGGAAAGGGAATCCATGTTTAATATGCATTTACATTTAACCACACCCATGGGTCATATGGGTTCAGATTCCCCTACTGAAAGAGTCCCAGTGCGTGTAGCTTCACGACCAGGAGATATCCCATGGGATGACTGGTACATCCCTCCAATATAAAACGTGACACTCGCACGTGTCCATCAAGGACCCCTTATATGAGCAAATATGAGTTTCTAGTTTTGGTTTCCCTAGAACCTCCACCATTCATGGCTTAGTTACACATTTCGCCATTAATGACTAAATTAAAACCATATCCAAACAAATCCAATTACCATTTATTAACCAAGGTTATTTATTAGTGGTATCATCATACCAACTATACTTGCAAGATTTATCCATAGCCAAACCATTTAGATTAAGAGGACTCTCAAGTGCCCTATTTGTTTACTATATTAACCTCTTGGGAGACTTCCATGTACTCCACAAGAAAAAATAATAAACCTTTAACCTTTGTAAACCATTTAAACCATTTATAGTTTCATGCATAAGCTGAAAACAAGCAAGAGTTCCATTTAAAGAAGTCAATGCAATGAACATATCTTTATAAGCATTTTATCAAACACCTTGGGGGTATAATATAACCAAAACCAATTTTAAAGGCCATTAAACCATTACCATACAATCCAATTGCCCAAAACCACCATTAATGCATAAAAAAGCACAGTTAAACCATAAGAAACCATAACAAAACTATTTACACCAAAACCCCTAATTATTAGTGGAAAATCATAACCCATGCAATATTAAAACCATGAAAACAACCATAAAATCCATGCCTTATTAGAAATAAGAAGTAGGTAAGAGACACATGCCTTAAACCAAGAAAGGTGATGGAAGAGAATCACCAAAGCAAGTCCCAAATCAATCCCTAAGTTGAAACCCTAGCTCTCTTACCCCAAAAGCTCTTGAGAGAATTGTTGAATGTTTAGGAATAGTTTTCTTTGTGTTAATAAATAGAATAATAGGGTAAATAACCTCCTAAGTGTATTAGAAGTCGTGGGTCATAATGAGGGTAAGTAGGGAAATGTTCAGAATACCCCCACTTAAGTCCCTTAAAAACCCATCATAGGGATATGACTGACCCTCTTATGAGTTGTACCTTTCCTTATTATTAGTTCCCACTAGTCGTACCCAGGACTTAACCTTGGATCAGATACTATTCAGTATAGAACTCATCTAACCAAGTAACCTTAACATACGATCCGTACCTATGATCTATATCCCTAGTAGAATAAATTAACAAGAGGATCAAACACTGCTCACCATACAAGTCCCTGATATGACTCATATCCAAGCCTTACAACTCATATCCTTAAGTCATGACCATTTCAGTGATCAAAACCATCCCATCAACTAATACTGGTCAGCTTACGATAGGATTATACCACTCGTACCCCAGCATATGGCTCATATCCCTGAGTCGTATTAGGTTCGGAGAATGGTTTTCAAGGAAAAATTTCTAAGGCCAAAACCCAGGATGTAATATATGACCCCCTTAGTTGAAGCCTTGGATCATCAAATGGCTTTTGTCAAGTTCGTCAGTAGTGATACCAAGTTTTTTCATTGTACGAATAGGCAGGATGTTGACTCAAGATCACTCATCTATTAGGATTCTATTTATTTTCTTTCCTAGAACTTGACCAACCATTTACAAAGGACGATTGTGTAGGGTTTTACCAAGTAGGAGATTGTTATTTATAAATATGATTTTTGTATCATATATATGTGCCTCTTGGATAAGAGTTTCAGCAAGCTTTTTAAAAGATGAAGGAACTTCCATGGGTAGATTTTCACCCTTTGCCCCCTCTTTGGTAGTATTAAAATAATATGCCTCAAGGTTGACATAAGCAGTCTTTACACAAAACCAACTTGGTAATAATTCTTCCAAAGTCACTGGACGATGTAGTTTTTGGTGGTGAATCTCCATTATCCTCATCTTCTTTGAAATCTTAACCAATCTCTATTTTCTCAATTTTTTTACCATCCTCCTTCTAGTTGGCTGCTCGAATGACTCCTTTCGTAGACTCATCTTCTTGCGTCTATGCCTGGTCACTAGAGTCCAACCTTTATTATCACCTTCATCAATCGAAGACTTATCATGCTCTAATGGTTCTTTCTTATGTTTCTAGATGCATATTTGAACTGGACCTAATAAGCCAAAAATAATAGAGATTTGATGAGAACTGGCCATCTCATCATCGAAGAAGATTTTTTTCTCATTTTCCAATTACATGACTTTGTCCTTAAAGACAAAATATTTTTCCAAAGGATGACTCAGAAGCCTATGATACTTGCAATAATTTGGGTCATTTTTCCTTTCAACTTCGTCTGGCCGCTTCATCTTTAGGAGTTTAATGAGCTTATGCTCAAGGAGTTCATTGAAAATCTCAACAACATCAGAATCAAGGAAGGGGTATTCCTTTTCTTGTATCTCCATTAAAGTTAACTTCTGATTTAGAGGTGTTCAAGAAGTTGTCTTCATGCTTTGCTTCTTGCTCACCTTTGTGGTGACCTTCATAGAAGATATGTTAACATTCATGAATTCCTTGTTATTTTTGGGGATAAACTTGCCCCATCTTTTTGGTTCCTACTTTTTCTTTCCCTTTCGAGGGTCATGGATAGGCGCTACTCCCTTTCCAGCAGAAGATATGATCAACTCCATGTCATGAGCATAAGTAGCTAACTCTTCAAAGGATTTTGGATTAATGCCTTGCAACATATAAAAAAGCTCTCAGTGCATTCCTTGGACGCACATCTCAATTGCAGAAGTTTTGCTGAGCCTATCTTTGTAGTTTAGGCTCGCATTTCTCCATTGATTGATGAAGTCAATGACTGGCTTATCCTTTCTTTGCCAAGTCTTCATGAGTTTTACCATGATAACTGTACGCCTCATATTATAAAAGCAATTCAGGAACTCATGCTCCAATTGCTCCTAACTATCGATGGAGTTAGGCTCAAGGTTCATATACTAATCGAAGGCATTTCTTTTTAGGGAGCAAACAAATTGTTTGACAAGATAGTCACCACAAGTTCCAGCATTATTACATGTCTCAACAAAGTATGCGGCATATTGTTTTGGATCCTCTTTGCCCTTAAATTATTGAAATTTGGGGGTTTGATAGCTGACAGGAATTTTGAGGTTATCAATTCTTGCAGTGTAGGGCTTGGCATATGTCAAGGAAGACTTGGTGACAACATCATACTTGTCTTTGAGGGTCCCTTCAATGAACTCTTTCAATTGATCAATCAGGATTATTCCCTTAGAAGAAACTTGTACCTCCTTAGTCGGTGGTATTTATTTTATAAGATGTTCTATCTCGTGACCTTTTGGAGCTTTCCCAGATGCATGGATAGACTCTTAGTCTATTAAGACATTCATCCTGTCTGCCAACTTATCAATCCGAGCGTCTTGATTTTGCATATACTTAGTGAGACATTCAATTGCCCTCGTCAAGTTTGCAAGATGCTCCTCCACAGATGAGGTATCAGTCACCATGGCTTGCATAATTACTGGAGACGTTAGAGAGTAACACGAGTTATCACATATGTTGATCATAAAAGTGCTCAACTTATGCGGTATAAGTAGAGATGATGAGTTGGCTGAACGATCATCGTTCTTTATGCCAGAGTATTTAGAAATAGAGTGCTCAAGTAGAGTTATAGTCTTCTTAAGTGACTCTACCATATTTTCTTCTGAAGCACTTGCATGGGATCTCGTCTTTTGGGGTTGAAGATTTAAAGCTTGGAGTTGGCGCGGAAGACACTTGATGTGTTTATTGTCCTAGCATGTTGGATTTACTCCTTGTAATAGCTCCCAAACTTCCAAAAGTAACACCAAGATGTTTTCTACTTCAACAAAGAATTTTGAATTAGGAGCCTTAGAACCAGTTGATTGAGAATTGACCTTCTTGGAAGCCATTTCATTTTCTCAATCATTGAAGTTTGGAAAAGTTGAGATGAGAGGTAGAGATTATCCTACTGGGCATGCCAAAATTTTTTGGACAGTAAAGTTTTGAGACTGAGAAAATAAATAATCGGGATGAGAAAAATATCGCAACAATCGCTTTGTTGATTTCAATAAGTGAGTGTTACAATCTCTATGATTCCTCGATTCACCTTTTCAAATATAAACTCAAAAGCTTCTAGCTTGATCTTGAATTTGAGCTTGATTTGCAGATTTGATGGATCTGATCTTGACTTATGCTTGAATTCAAGGGATTTTGGGTTTGTTCTTGAATCTTGCGATCTTGATCTTGAATCTTGATGAACTAGATTTGAATACTTGAGCTTTGTAGAGAAATTGTGGTGTTTGATACATGGGTTTTCTCTTGCTTCTTCTTAGAGTTGTTCCTTCTTTTTTTAAAGTATGAGACCCCTATTTATAGTTATAGTAAGTAAAGAGTCACGGTAAATATAAACTTCTTTTGACCAATCAGATTCAAGTGACATGATACCTTTTATGGGTTTTTGATTTCACTAGGCTTGTTGCATCATTTTGACACGTTGTAGGGTCCTATTGGCGCCTTCACTTGACTTGACATGCTACGTTATTCGACATGTGATTCTCATTTGAGCCTCTAGAATATGATAATACCTTGGATTTAGCAACGTGGGCTCATCATTTGTACCCCAAATTAATGGACTAGCCCAATAAAAATTGGACTTTAATTAAATCCATATTTATTTGGACTTAAATAATTAATCCAATTATATTAATCAACAATATTTATTTGGGACTAATATATTTTGAATTTAATATAATTCAAATTTCGTACAGATTTTAATTTAATAAAATTTTGTTGTCCACAATACTTTTTTCAATAAAAAACATAAATATAAGAGATACAACATATACATTTGTATCAAACACGGAGAACTAAAATATATTATGTATCTTCAGTACATAATTATGTATCTCAGTATAAATACATTACATTATACTTTTTTCTATAAAAAATATAAATATAAGCGATACAAAATATGTATTTGTATCGAACATGAAGGACGACGAGCGGTAAATTAATGGTATATCTTGTGTTTTTCTGTTTGTGTGTATATCTACGTGCGAAGAGAATTTTCTAGGTTAAAGTGATTTGTTCTACCTTTTCCGATTGATAAGTAGTTGGTAAATTCTTGATTTATTTGTCTGTGTAGCAATTTATTGACATTCTAAAGTTCACATCATGCCATTCTATTCTCTTTTTCTGTTTGCGTTTTTATGTATGTGCTGAGAGGTTTTTCTATGTCAAAACTACTCTGTTCTGCCTTTTCAAAGGATAAGTTGGTGAATTACTGATTTGTTTATCGACTTTTTAAAGTTCATACTTTGTTGTCGATGTTATTATTTTCTGTTTGCGTGTTTATGTATGTGTGAAGAGGTTTTTATTCTTAAAAGAATATGTTATATCTTTTTCAATTGATAAATTGATGATTTTCTGATTTATTTGTGTGTATAACAATTTATCGACGTTGTAAAGTTCAAATGATGCCATCGATGTTCTCGTTTTTTGTTTGTTTGTGAGTATATGGAGAGGGGGAAGGGGGAAGAGAGGGCAGGAGGGGGATTAAATACCAAGAATTGGAGTTGTAAAATTTTTTTGAAAAATACTTTGAAAGAAGATGAAGTTAGACATTAATAATATTAAATTGGTGAGGAGCATTTTTCATCAAACTTTTAGAGGTAATTAATATATCCTAATTTTTTGGATAGACGTACCCCACCTAAAAATCTAAATAGAGAATATAAATTAGAAATATTTATAATTTTTATAAATTAAAAAGGTTTTTTAGTATTTTAGTTAAACTTAACTAGTGATTTTGTGAAATTTTTCTTAAAATTATGAGTCGAAAAGTACGGTCATCGGATGGTGAAAAAAAAATAAAAGCATAGACAAACCAGGGGTTCTTGGATTTATCAAATTCTGCCTTTCCTCTTTGCGCAAAGGCCGGCTAAGTCAGTCCACACTCATTCACTCCGACTCTACTCTTTGTATCCCCGGCGATCATTCTCTCTGGAAAATCACTATTGTAGGTCCTCGCTATTTCCTTAATCTCTAATCTTTCACTCTCACGCGACCAAACACCTAAACCACTTTATGCGTTTTTTTAACTGTGATCATTCTGTGGCATAAAGAGAGACCCTGATTTCGACTTGTCATTATTCTTTGTATTTCCTACTTTTTTCCTGGTTAATTCATCCTTATGTGATTACCCTTATGATATTAATGCCTTTCACTTTCTTTACTTTTTTTTCTGGTGAAAAACCTAAAGATAGAGTTGATTTGTTATCGTTTTTCTGGGTTTTCAGTTTCTTGGCATTTCACTCAGTAATTTCTTTGAAAAAGGTTCTTGTTAATACCTCCTTGAACTTTCTTCTGCGTTACAAAGAAAAAATAGTAGTGGAAAGTTATGGATAAAAAGAGAATTTGTGTTTCAGTGTTTTAGGCAGCTCATCCTGGGGATGAGATCTTAAAAATAAGTGGCTAATCTTGCTTTAGATTTAATTGAATTGGTGTATGATAGTGATGATTCATAGTGTCTTTATGGCTCTTTTATGGTGTCTTTTATGGTTTTTTTTTTTCATATCCCTTTGTGGCTCATGCATTAGCAGTTCCCTTTAATATGTGAAAAGAAATCTTAGAGGACAAACATTGATTGATAGAGTTGCTATAAGATGTTCAGTTCTTGTAGAAAAGCTGGTATTATCTCTTAGTTATGCATAATTGGAGCATAAGAAGACCATTTTAGATTGTGTCGTTGCAGACCATAAAAAATGGTATTTTAGCAACTTATCTCTAGTACACATAATATTTTGGGTTTTGTTCTCTCTAAGTGTACCTTTCTTTTTCCGTCATTTGTTTCCTCACTTGTCTTCCTGTTTATTCCTTTTTGCTGAATATTTAGGCAGGGGAGTTGCTGTTGGTCTTTGAGGAATTCCCTTTTTCAGATTTGCTAATTGGGCGCCTTACCATAATCTCTTCTGTCTAGTTACAGTTTAATTTATATAGGCTGGTGTCTGTATATTGGAGATGATTTAGGTGAAATTAGAACATATATAACCTGTCACAAGTGTATATTTTGGACGTAACCTTATTTGTTCTAATTATCAGCGATGCATGTTATTTTGGTGAAACATTGCACTGCCTATGTTTTATTTTCACAGGATTTGAATGTTGATTCATGAGTACATCATACATATGTTTTTATCTCCAGCTAACAGCTTCATCTAAAGATGAGTTCCAGCAAATGGGTTGGGAGTCCTAATTCATCAGCAAAGCAGAAAGCTACCTCTACACCAACAGTTGATGAGATAAATCTAGGTGTTGGAGATATGGGCTTGAACTCTGAACAAAATGATGGATGGGAAGTATATGCTAGGAAGCCCAAGAACAAGGGAAGCTGTGCTGGGAAGCAATTCTCTCCTCAGAATCCCAGTCCAAAACCTTGGGGAAACCAGAATACTAAAGCTTGGGGTCATCCAGATGTTGTTCCGAAACTGGGAATGCGCAACAATGTTGGATCAGGAAGGGGTTCTAGATATAACTGGTCTGCACCTAATGATCCTCGAAAACATGCAAGGCCGCAGCTGTATGATGGTGGCTTCCCATCCCCTGCTGCCGTCTCTCCTGCTCTAAAGAATGGTTGGGATTGGTCTGCTAGAGCTGCCTCAGCTAGTCCCAAGGATACTTCGCCAGTTGCTGATGATGATAAGGCTAGTGAACATGATGGTGAGGATAATGAATTGGATTTTCTTGATGAAAGTGATGATGACCTTCATAGTGATGACTTTGATTCAGATGTGGCTGAAATGAGTTATGAGATGCGCAAGAAAAATCGGTGGTTCAAACAACTTTTTGAATCTCTTGACAGTTTGACTGTTATTGAGATTAATGATCCCGAAAGACAGTGGCACTGCCCTGCATGCAAAGGTGGTCCAGGCGCAATTGAATGGTTTACAGGGTTGCCATCATTGATGACCCATGCAAAAACAAAAGGATTAAGGGTTAAAATACACAGAGAACTTGCTGAACTTTTGGAGGAAGAGCTGCGTCAGAGAGGTACTTCTGTTGTACCTTCAGGTGAAGTGTATGGAAGATGGGATGGCATCGAATTTAAAGATAAAGAGATAGTGTGGCCACCAATGGTGATTATCATGAACACGAGGCTTGATAAAGATGAAAATGACAAGGTAGAGTGATTATTTGTCTTCTATTTGATTGATATACTTCTAATACCGCTTTATTGGATGGATGTCTAACACTTCTCCCCCCCGCTCCTCTCTCTCTTTCTCTGAGCTGCGTTTCTCAGTGGATTGGAATGGGAAATCAGGAGCTGCTTGAGTATTTTAGCTCTTATGCTGCTGTCAGGGCTCGACATTCGTACGGTCCACAAGGTCATCGTGGCATGAGTTTGTTGATTTTTGAGGCCTCTGCAGTGGGATACATTGAGGCTGATCGGCTCAGTGAGCATTTTTCTGAAAATGGAAGAGATAGAGATGCATGGGAACGCCGCCCAGTTTGCTTTTATCCTGGGGGGAAACGTTTACTTTATGGTTACATGGCTGATAAAAGAGACATAGATAACTTTAACCAGCATTCAACTGGTATTTGTGATTATTTTCTCTCTGAACAAATTGCTGTACTTCAGAAAAGCACTGATCTTCCCCGTATTTAACAAATATGTCGGTTAATGTTTCATTTCCTTTGTGGTTTGTAGGGAAATCGAGGTTGAAGTTTGAGATGAGATCATATAAAGAAACTGTGTGGAATCCAGCAAAGCAGATGAGGGAAGATAATCAACAACTAATATGGTTCAAGAACAAAGCTGCTAAGCATCAAATGCAGGCTAAAGCTCTTGAAGAGTCTCTCAGTCTGGTGAGTGAAAAACACCGTCAAACATTGGAAGAGAACAAGATTGTCAGATTGAAAACAAAGATGCACCATGAACAGATCAAGGAAGAGGTACGTTAAAAAATGGCAGATATAGAAATTTGATCAGATTCTGAAACCTTGAGATGTTAATGCTAATGTTACTCGGACTCTGCAAATTTGCCGGCTGGTGCATGTCAGATCCTCCAAAAGCAAGTGCATTTTTGGAGGGGAGCAACATAGGTTAATGCTGCACTAACTGACCTCTCATGTCTTTAAATGATGATATATTCTTTGATTATAAACTCCTTATTGTAATTTCTGATATTAAGTTCCATTTAGCAGTGTTTATGTATGATTAACTAAGCTGTGTGTTGTGTCTCTCACTAGCCGCATCTTGCGCATATGAAATTTTCTAATATTGCTTACGTTCGACACTAGAACAACTTTGTTTTGCTTTATATTCAATTATTCATAGAATTCAAATGTATAACTTTTCCTTGCTCTCTGCATTTGGATTTTGTTTTTTCATGTCATTGGTGTTTTCTATTCCTTTTTTCTGGGGCAAGCAGCCCTCAACCCTTTTCCTTTGTGCTTTTAGAATGTTGTCCTCTTCTTTATTTCTGTTCTCTACATACAATCTGATTCATTTGGTTATACTTTCTGTAGATGGAGTATCAAGAACAGTTTTTCAAGGATCAAATCGAAATAATTCATAATGCCAGGAATGCTGAGGAGGACAAGTTCGAAAAGATACAACAGGAGCAGCGTGAGATGATCAAACAATCTAATGCAAATACTTCCTCGGTTGAGGATCATCGAATCAGGTAAGATATTCTTTAGAAGGCTTCATTTTGGTGCCTGTAGTTTGGTAGGTATTTTGCCTTTTTTTCTCCTGCTGTGTTGGAAGAAACTTCACGATGATCTATCTAGTTTTCGCAGCATGAAAATTAGTGGCTACACCAGGCGGTACAGAGAGCAAAAGCAGTCCCTCCTGGCCCCATTTTAAATTTGGCAATTACAATTTTGCATGTAGATATTTTATCTAGGAATTCCTTGAGTTCTTTTTATTCTTCTTCAGAATAAATTCATTTATTATTCGAAAATATTGCTTTTGGTCCGTAGATGGTTTTAATCTATCATTTTACCCTTCCACTTCACATGTTCAGAAATAATTTACCCTTGTAAATATTGTTGTAGGGTTTCAGTACTATTTTTCCAGAAGAAAAACCCAAAGATCTCCCATATCCAAACACACACATTTGTTTTGCGATGAGAAAAAACTATAGTATTTCTCCTAATACTGGAACAAAAGTCAGCGGATCCTCAACCCAGATACCACTTCAGCTTTATTTGATCTCTCTGTGCATTGCAGGGGAAATCTCAGACCTTATATTACACAGCCCGACATATTTTATCTATAAAATTGATGCTCTGGTAATTTTCTGAAGATCCAGATTTTCCTTATTTCATTTGTCATTTGCATTTCAGGGCAGAGAAAGTTGCAAAATTTATCAAACTTCAGGATAAGGAAATGGAAGAGTTTGTAGAAGAGAGGGAGACTCTGATGCGAACTCATGAAGATGGGATAGCTGCATTGAGACGCAAATACTGGGAAGAGGAGGTTGAACTTGAGAGGAAATTTGACCTTGAACTGGCTAAGTTGATGGACAAGTACTCTCCAAAGCAATCTGATCAGGTCAATGGCAGTGGCTCCATGTGACCCAAATTCTTAAATAGTATTCAAATACCATATTAGGTTTAAATTGGTGATGAACTTAGGATGTATGGCTTCAAACATCCGAGAAAGCCCCTTTCTATCGTTTTAGTCAAGCGTGCTAGTTGCAAGAAAAGGGATGTGCCTTAGGCTTTCGTGCTGCACAAACTTTTTTTATCCTGGTCTGACCATGAGTTCTGATGAATGCTAAAGAAATGACTTCCCGCTAATCAAGCAAATGCCTTTGAACTACTATTAGTCTATTACTAATGTTGAACAACAGATGCCATTCAGATACTTTCAGGGGTTTTATTTCTTTTTGGGTTGTGAAACCTACCTAGCACATTATGTTTGATCACCTAAATTCTGGCTTTTCTTGAAGTATTCTGCAGGGTATCTGCTAATTCTGATCTGGTTACTTGTCTACTGAATTCAGTTACGATACGAGGATCCCTCCTACAAGCTACTGTTGTGAGGGAGGAATCTACATTTGCTCTAAGCCTCTACCGATAATGCTTGTGTGATTGCGTGACTCATTTTCCTGGTTAATTTTTTTGATCCTTTTTATGCTCTAGTGTTTGGATTTAAGATTGATTTCAATTTGGGAGATAGGTCTTGGATCAACATGAATTTGGCATGTCCGAGCTTTTATATGTTCTTTCTATCAACGGACAAGGGCCTAAAATGTCTTTCAACTATGTAAAATGGTGCAAAAATATTCCCGTCTACCTATTGGGTCTAAAATACTCTTTCTGTCTATCTATTGGGGCTATTTTGTCCTTTTACTTAAGAAAAATTATATAATACCACAACTTTATCTTTATTAAACTACATAAAATTTCTATCATTTGTATTAATATTAACCAAATAAATAGTGCACAATATCAATTTTTCGTCATTCTAAATTGATTTGATAAATAGAAAGAAAAGCAATATAAATGGCCATTTTAAAAAATTATTACATATACATAGCCGTATTACTTTGTTGTCAGATATATCATATAAAATATTTACTTTTATAACAGATTCTAATATATAGAAAAATAATTATATATTAACTTTTCATATTTCTTATTTATTGCCTATTTTTATGGAAGCCTTTGTTCATTCATTTTTATATATTATATCAAAATTTTATATTCATTTTTATTGCCTGCTTTCACGATGCCTCAATAAAAATATATGATATATTTATATCATAAAAATTCATGGTATAGTTAAATATTATACAAATTATATTTATATCATAAAAATACATGATATATTTATACCATATAAATTATATTTATACCATAAACATACATGGTATTATAGATATAAAAAATTTATACCATGTAATACTGAAAATATATATTTATATTTAATAAATAATTTTTAACAAGAAAAATACTTCTGACATAATGGATATACCATGAATATTTATCCCATAAATTATATAAAAAAATATAATAATAATAATAGTAATAATAATATGACTTTGACATTAGTAATATTTATACAACAAAAGTACATGATATATCTTACTTCCAACATAATGATTTTTATTCCATAATATTTATTTATAAAAAATTATGATTAACCCGTTACATTAGAATTAAAAATACATGAAAATAAAATAATATTAGATGATTAAAGCACATGAAAACAAAACGAAACATAAACAAGCAAATAATGGAATACTTAATTTATTTAAAAATATTTGAATCTTGAATATAAGAGAGAAAAATATTTGAAAGCAAGGATTATCTTTCTCAATTTTAATTTGAAGATTGAAAATATATTTATTAAATTAAGGTAAATTTATAATTAGTTATTGAATTAAATTAAGAATTATAAGTATCTTTTCTGATTTTTTAAATGGCTATATATGTTAAAAAAAAACTTTTATTTTTTTAATATCGAAAAAGTACTATTATATATGTAATTAAGTTTTAAGGATGATCTTTCATGTAATTTGCCCAAATAAAAGGATAAAATAGGCCCAATAGGTAGATGGAAAGACGTTTTAAACCCAATAGGTAAGTGAGAAGGGCATTTTAGACCCAATAGGTAGACATGAAAGGCATTTTAGGCCCAATAGGTAGACATGAAAGGCATTTTAGGCCCAATAGATAGATGGTGGACATTTTTGCACCATTTCACCTAGTTGAAGGGCATTTTAGGCCCTTTTCCGTACTATCAAATCTACATATATATATATATTAGAAAACAGTGGCGGATCTACATATAATTCAGGGGTTCATCCAAACCCCATTCATCGAAAAATTATACTATTTTTACATAGTCAAAAATATTTTTATGTATATATAGTAGATGTTAAATCCCTTCAACTAATCCGTATATTTACTTTTGAACCCCTCAGTGAAAATTCTGATTCCGCCATTATTAGAGGATCATCAGCCTATGACGTGGCGCCACCACGAACCAAGAATTGCATTTTGCTCTCAATTTTTTTAATTCCCACCCTACATTCCATTTATCTCATCAAAGAGAACAATGCTTATACGAACTGACTTGCATATTTCACGAAAGAAAGCAACTATTAAAAGAGAAGAAGACAATCGATTCCTTTGGAGAAAAAAAAAAAAATTAGCTGAAAGGCTTCTAATTAACGTGCACATCATTTCATTATTGGGGAAAAAGTAGAAATATATATCTTTAGATTATATATTGCAAGTCATAAAATACTTATTAGATTGCAACTAAAATAACTTTTAAAAGAAAAAAAAAAGGAAAAATAAATTAATAATAGATTTAAAACAAACGAAAAAAAGATTAAGGAAAAAACATTTTTTATATTTTTGTTAAAAAAGATCTTCCACTTTAATGGGAGTTAGTTATTATGTGGCTAAAATTATGAAACCTATTAATGAGCATGTTTTTCCTATTTCCTCATTTATATTTATATTCAAATTTTAAAAAGGAAAATAAATTTCCTCCTCTCTCCATAGTTTCTTCTTACCCAATCTCTCTATAATTATGGATTGTAGTATAATATCTTTGATTTCTAATTCATGGATTTTAAATTTGCAATAATATTGATGGTAGAATTACCGTATGAAAACTGATGCCAATAAATATTATATGTTAATTTAATTTTGATCTGTGAAAATTGTATACAACCTAGTATTCATGTAGTATTTTATACGATCATGTTGAAATCAATTTATATATAACAAAATCATACTTTAAATAATTTTTAGTTTTGGGATCTCAATTTATGAAATTGATTTATATAAGATTCTACATATAAATGATGTATTCTTATAACTGTTTTTAGTGTATGAAAATGGTACATAATATAATATAATATCCATGAATTAAATTAATAAATTTGGTTGAAACCAATTTATATACTCATTTCATACTTACGCAATGTTTTTTCTTTAAATTATCAATGTATAAAATTGATATTAAAATTGGTATCGATGAACCTTTGTATATGTCCCATTTGTATGAAATTGAGTTTTATGAACGTGAGAACTAATAAGAAAAATGATGTTGTGTATTACATGACTTATTTAACGTATGTAATGGATATTTAGCGAAAATCTATCACTGTACATATTGAAGATAAACTATTATTGATAAAGTTAAAAAAATATAAATAAAGATAATTATTGAAACCAATAATTATTCCTACCATAATTAATAAAAGAGTTAATGAGGAGAGATAAATATTAAAGACTAAAAATTAGGAGATAATTTAACTAATAATAATGCAAAAATATTTTTTTAATTTAAAAAAATATTTTTTAAAAAGTTGCTATAACTTGAAATTATTTCTTTAATTCAATAATTATGAAAAAGTGTTGCTATAACTTGCAATAAACAATCTAATAAGTATGTACATGATAATTTTTACTTTAGTTTATATCTTCAAAGGGTAAAGGACTAAATCTTTTCTGTAAGAGAAAATTATCCCCTCTAGTATTATTAGATCTAAAATAACAAATTTTAGTAACACTTTTAGATAATTGCATTAATAGCAATTTAGTTACAAGTTATAGCAACTTATTAAAAGATATATTATTTTAATTGTATTTTCAAAATTTATTTTTAATTATATAATTTAAAATCAGTTCCATATTTTATAGGGTTGTAATCAATATTCCCCTTAAATTGTGTATTGATAATTATGGTAAATATCTATTCTCTTTCTCCATTCTAATACTCAATCTTTCAAAAATTTATTGAAAATTCTGATTCCATTAACTTACTCATATAATATTCATATTCTTCCCTTTAAAATATAAGATTGAAAAAAAGTGGGTTTCATATAATATTTATCTTCTTCATTGAAAAAAAATGGGTTTAAGATAATATTCATCTTCTTTCCGAAAAACATAAAATTGATATATTTATTTTTTCCATTCTCCATTGTGAATCATATCTAAACCAAAATCCGATTCTACTCCTTCACGTAAAAGTCCTAGAAATATTAAAACAACGATTTGTTCCATTGTAAATCATTATTCAACCAACGATTTGTTCTCCTTCATCAGAAATTCTCTTTCTTCTATTTTTCCTTTTGTTCTTTAAAAATAATATAATATAAGGAGTATTGTCAATTTCTTTATTAAATACTCATTGTATATAACAATAAAAAATATGTCAATGGATATTAGAGAAAAAATATTGAACAATCAGTTTGTGTTAGTAACAACATAAATAAGGATTTAAATATAGATCTAATCTTTCATAAGAATAATATAGTGAAAATTATCTTGTATATACTTATTAAACTGTTTCGTGTATGAATTCTGTGTAAAATCAGTATGAAATAAGTATAATAATTGCAGAAGTTGGTATAGAAATCAACTTTCACCAAATATTATACGTTATTATTTATTTTAGTGTATGAAATAACTATACAAACTTGTATTTTTTTGAATTATTTCATGTATGAAACCTGTATAATATCAATATAACATTCAAGGTTTATAAAATAGTTTCTTACATGTTATATTTATATGGAATGAGTATAATGTGATTGTGATATTCAATTAAGAAGATATACTTGAGATTACAAATTGAATGTAATTAGTTTATAAAGTGTTTTCTTACATGTCACATTTGTATGAAATAAATATATAAATTGATATTTATGGATTGCGATATTGAATTTAGGTGATGCCAATTTATATACTCATTCCATACACCATGTGCTTCTTTCTTTGAATCAAGATTCTATCTCATCTACTTTTGTATTAAATTAAGATTTAATGAACACTGTCATCTTTCATACTAAAAAAAATAATCACGACTTGTAAAGAAAAATTTCAGTAAATCTGATTGACATAAACTTAATTGATATCCAATTCATTCAACGATGTGAAATACAAAACAACTGTTAAATTAACATAACACCGAATAAAAAACTTCTTAAATACAAAAATTAAACTTTGTTCATACCAACAATCATAGAAAGACAACAGTAATGAGCACCCAAAAATATTAAAATACAATATTCATGTCTATGTATGCAACTTTTACTGCGTTTCAATCACAAGAAAATTGAGGAGATTGGGGTTAAAGTCTCATTAATCATGTAGTGCTCCCCTGGAGATATATTGATCAAATAGAGACATATTGATTGTGCTTGTTCATTAAAGCATTTGTGACCGAAACAACTAAATGGTGTATAAAAAGAAGGTAGTGTATGAAGATGAAAACTCTTAATGGAAGCATTAAAATAGGAGAAAAGAAAAACGGTTAAAGGGATTTGGGGCGAATTGATATCAATAATTAAGGATAACTATATTTAAGGAAGGATTTTTGTATATTAGTTGTATTAAATCTTTATTTTCCTTTTCAGTAATTATTTTTTATATTTTTTTAAAAAAGAAAAAATATTTTTATATTTTATTTTTTTATAAGATTTACTACAACTTAAAAAAATAAAAGTTATGCTATAAGTTATAGTTTTCTATCTAATAATTGTTATATACGTTTTTTTCCCTTTCTATAACAGCAGACCAAAAGTTTGTAACCTTACACCATTTAACTTTTAACTTCCCTATAAATGCTTTTACATAGTATGGGACCTAGATAACTTTTTTTATTCAATACAGGCACTGGTCAGTCACCAACGTTGGGTGGCCAGATTCTCTCTCTCATATCTACTGAATTTCTTTTTGAAAAAATTATAGAAAGTAACATACTTAAGATTATAATTATAATAAATAATAATATTTTTATAAAATTATAGTTTATAGTTAGAATAACATTATTTTACTCATTAACTAGGCAAACACATGTTTTACTCTCATTAATTTACATTTTTCTATTTTCAGTCCAATATTTCACCTCCCCCAAATATAGCCATATCTTTTACCCTTTTTTTTCATCTTATTTTTTTTAACATTTTATTTTTTTTTCATTTTATTTTCCCTCTTTTATTTCTCTACCTTTTTTGTCCTTTTTCATATTTGAAGATAATTATCCCGATGATCTTCAAGATTTCAAACTAAAACATCATTATTGTGTTTCACTCTCTTATATCTCTACCTTTTTTTTGTTAGTTTTTTCATCTTATTTTTTTATTATTTTATTTTTTATTTTGATTTCTTTTTCTTTTTCATTTTTTTCTTTCCACTTTATTTTCTCTCTTCTATTTCTTTTTTTTTCCTTTTTCCTTTTTTTCCTTTCTCATATCTTTTTTTTCTTTTTCTATTTCCGTTCTCATCTTCTTTTTTCTATTTTATTTTATTTCTTTTTTTCTTTTATTTTAACACTTCTATTTCTCTTTCTTCCATTTTTTCCTTTTCACTTCTTTTTTTTTCATTTTTTTCTTTTTATATTTTTTGTTTTTTCCTCTTTTTTACTCTTCTATCTCTAACTTTTATTTTGAAAAGACAAATATGTATATCACATACACATATTCAAAAAACATACAAAATACATAGCCATACAGATCTAGATATGTATTTACGGTACAAAACATACATATGTATTTACGAAATACATATCATATTCATATTAAACAGTAACAAACATAACTGTAAATGCTATGTCATTTTAGAGGGTAACATATGTACTTATTTATTTTCTTTTATTGTTTAAGATATGTATCATGCATTTTTTATTACCTATATGTATATGTATATAATTGTCATTTTTATTATAAAGATTTTGTGTCATATATGTTTATATATACATGTGAGTCAGATATGTATTTCTGTAAATACATATGCAAATATATATATATATATATATGTTTTTTACTGTAAAAACATATGCAAATCTGTATGTCTATTTATTTTGTATATTTTTTGAATATGTATGTTTGATATAGATATTTTTCTTTTAAAAATAAAAGATAGAGATAGAAGAGTAAAAAAAAAAGAAAAAAAAACAAGTGAAAAGGAAGAAAAAAGAAATAGAAACTAGAAATAGAAGTGTAAAAATAAAAGTGATTTTTTTTAAAGAAAAAAAGATAACGAAAACGAAAAAAAATATGAGAAAAGGAAAAGAAAAAATAAAAAAATAAATAAAAAAGCAAAAAAAAGAGATAATACCCAATTACCCCCTGAACTATACCCAAAAAGGCTATGACACACCTCAACTTAAAGTGGGTCCTATTATCCCTGAACTATTTAAAAGTGTAATTTTGACACCCTTAGTGCCTACGTAACACATACATGGCACAACAAATTGAAGTATCCACGTAGGCACTTGTGTGTATTACGTATGTGCCACATAAGCACTAAGGGTGTCAAAATTACACTTTTAATTAGTTCATGGGTAATATGATCCCCTTTAAGTTGAGGTGTGTCATAACCTTTTTGAATCTAGTTTAGGGGGGCAATTAGGTATTTTCTCAAAGGAAAAAAAAAGAAGAGAAGCGGAAGGGAGAAAATAAAGTGGAAAGAAAAAAATGGAAAAGAAAAAGAAAAAGAAATTAAAATTTAAAAAAAAAGATAAAAAAATAAAAAAACTAACAAGAAAAATAGTTAGAGATATAAGAGAATGATATTTTGAACATCATGGAAATAATAATCTTCATATTTGAGTTTGATTTGAAAAAAAAATCTACTAATATAAATAAGAGTAATTTATGAGAATTTAATTAGATGAGATCATTATTCCTTATTTAACTCAACTAATTTGAGTAAAATAAAGGAAGTAAATCTTATTGTATGTGTATTTATATAACAACAATTTACTTAAATACAAAATACAATTTGCTATTTTTCATAATTATGAAACTGTTGCTATAAAAGTTGCAATTAAGGCTCTATAGTTGCTATTTCTGAAACGTTTCCTTTCTTTCTTAAGTGAAAAGGCCTAGAGGGGCTTTTTATTAGTAAAAGAACTATTTATATATCAAAACCCAATTTGGTAAAGCCCAAATCTAATTTGGCAATCAATAAAAAGCAAAACAAAATTGAAAAGGAAATAAGGAAATGAGCTAAGAATTTTCTAGAACATGTCGACATAGGGATGACAATGGGGTGGTGCGGGTGCGGTGCGGTGCGGATTTTAAGCTATGCGGTGTGGTGTGAGTTTTAAGTTATGCGGTGCGGTGCGGATTAAAGTAATTTTTTTTAAAATGGTGCGGTGCGGGTTGCGGGTATATGCGGGTTTAAAATAACAAAAAAGCTAAAAATTAATATTGTTCTCGTGAATATACCTAAAATTATATGTGTTCTTTACTTAAATTTTATGATACTTAAAATAACATGCATAACACTACAAATAAATAATTTATTAGTAGCTTTTTTAACATCTCTATTCATTTGAATAAAAATATGATATTTGATAATTACTTGTACACATTATACTTTTTGATAATATTTTAGTGAAAAGTGCTATAATAGAAATTAGTTATTATTTTCTAGTTGTAAATTTGAAAATATTATGATTTTCAATAGAGTTAAAAATTTTTCAAAAAAAAAGGAAAAAAATAAAAATATGGGGCGGTGCGGTGCGGTTCGGTTATCCGCGGATATGAATGTGGGGCGAGTTTATGCAGGTTTAAATGTCATGCGGTGTAGTGCGGTGCGATTTTAAAACTTGCGGATTTAGTAAAAACTCGCACCACACCATTGCCATCCCTATGTCGACATTTTTCATTTTCTTCATAGATACAAGCAATTTACGGCTGCTCTGATGACCAGTCAGGTGTACAAAAGAACTACTTGCATTAAGGAAACCAAGTCAGAGGCAGTCAAAAGCTGAGTCATGGCTGATTTTATTTCGGGCATTTACAACCGTCTCACAATGCTATGTGATCAAACCATAGGAACAGTTCTTCAACTCTTCTTATATTGGAGCTGGTTGGTTAATCTCAATTAGTAAGAAGTATTCATTCCTTGACCCTTCGATTACCTATAATTTGTGGAAACTAAATCGACTAAACCATTTCTTTGCCAGATTAAGCTCAATAGGGCGCTGATACCACTGACTAAAAGTACGAAATTTAGCTCATTTGAGTAACCACAGTAAAGGTAAGGTGTTAAAATTATTCTAGATCTTGAAATGAACCATGTTGCATGTCTTTGTGCTGAAGTTAACCACTGAAGTATCTTGTCAAACCTTAACAAGAATCAATTCTTTTGGTAATTTTCATGTGGTCTATTGTTTTTCACTAATCCAGATCCACTATATGTTGGTTGAACTGTGTTGTCTTAAATCTATTCTGTAGCTTGCCTTGATTGCATTCATGTATGAAAATTTTTGTTTTGACATTTGACAATCTTTAATGTGGGTATTTGTTGCTTGTTCAACTCAAAGATTGCTTTCCTTCCGTTGTAATATCTTGCAAAGATGTATATTCTTTATTTTGGTAAGCTACAAAAACGAAAAATTCGTTATCAAAAAAGTCTTCCAGCTTGTTCCCTTCCCTGAGTTTATGCACCACCTCCACTTGGAATTGACTCATCAACCCTTTAATTCTCTGAATATCATTTGCAATTTTCCAAGGAACTTCCCAGATTCCATCAAGGATTGTCTTTAATATAAGTGAATCAGTTTTCATGACTACATCCAGTAAAATTCTACTGACACAGTATTCCAAACCCCTTTTGAAAGCTCACACTTCTACCTCCAGGCTAGTTACAATCCACACTCGAAAGAACTAACATAAATGAAATTACTTACAGTATCTCTTATACAAAAAGCACCTCCATTAGGGACAAGATTACTTGTACAAGCTCCATGTAAATTACACTTGACAAAACCATTAATAGGGGACTTCCATCTTACCACAGTGTCCTGAATATGAGGTTTATAAGCTTCAAGCATCATAACCATAATAGGCGAACTACTAGGTGAATTTCTCAGCCAGATATACCTTATATTAGAAAAAAAATAGACATTCCTATTCACCTCAAGTTTCATTCCATGAATTGACATCTTACCTCTATGCTTGATATTATTTCTCCTTTTCCATACTTGCCATAATATAAAAGAAGGGATAGCAATAAATAATGGTCTGAGCTTAGAACAACCCTTAGTAATCCACCATTTGTAGATGGCTAAATAGACCTTGAATTCCAGCAGCTGCTGCAAAACCAATCCACAATTTATTAGCTGCAGAACATTGCATAAACAAATGTTCATATGGTTCATGCACTAGTGTTTCACAACATAGGCAATCAATAACTTCTTCCATCTCTGTATCAACCAGAAAGTCCCCAATAGGAAATCTTTTCTTCCATCATCTCTAAAAGAAAAAGGATATTTTAAAAGGTATTCCTTTTTTCCATACAAATCTGAGATCTCTATGAACAACACCAGATTGCCTTATAATGTCCCAAGCACTACCAACAGTCAATTTTCCAGAATTTTGAGGCATCCACCGTGACTTATCTCAATCTTCAGACCTTTCTGTTGTTCTAAGCTTATTCACAACATGATCACACAAATTTTTAGGGAAAATTTCCTTAGTAGATTCACTTTCCATCCATTATGATCCATCAGTTAATGTACATCTTCTAGCTAAGTAGTAATGTAGAGCTCCTTTTTGGGTCCAATTATCAAATAGATACTAGCATGGCCATATTTAGGTTCCCACCAAATCTCTTTATCAAAATAATATCTAGCTACTAATATGTATTTCCATGTTTGAGAACCCTCTCTCCATTTAATAACTTGAGGTCTATGCCTCTTACAGTACTTGATAAAATTAGTCCACATAGTCTTCTGTGTTCTAAAATTCCACCACATCATTGTAAATAAGGGACGACCCGGTTCATACCTACTCCATAGGTGTTGGGGAGGGGGGGGACCACTCCGGGCCTGACCTATGCGCCCTCACCCCAGCTTTGCTGGAGGGGCGTTTCGAACCCCCGACCCTGGCACACCACGGTAAGCAAGCTTACCGCTGAGCCAAGGCCATCCCTCTACCACATCATTGTAAATAAGGATTTAAATACATCAAACAGAGACCGAAACCCAAGACCACCTTCATCTTTTGGTAAGTAGGTATCAACCCATAAAACCCAGTGTTTATCCCTACCTACTGTTGGGTTCGAAATCGAGAGGGCATCATGAGGAAGCTTTTAGTTTGCAAACCATATGACGGTAAATCAGACGACACATGAAAAATTAAACTAAAAATATATTATTGGATATGGTTTGGCCAAACGGCCTACATATTAAAAATAAAATTGAAAATCCTAAAATTTATTGAGAGAAATCTCCCCCTAAACAAAGACTCTTTAAAGACTACATTGTGGATGCTATTGTGTTATGGTATGAGAAGGGGCTCTTCTATTTATAGAGTTCCAAAATCTTTCCTCCAAGAAAGAGGTTAGCCAAATATGGAAAAGAATTGTATTTTTTCTTTCAGAAAAAGTAAAAGTAATTATGGTAACTTTTATTTTCCTTCTAAGAAAAAATAAAACTTAAATATAGTAAGAAAATCAGGGCAAAAACCCTAACAAATCTCCCCTTTTTGGCTTGATTTTCTTCAAAATATTCTTGATCCTCCTTCTTCTTGTGCATGATCTTCGTTCTTTATATATATTCTTCATATATCAATGCTGTTTGGCCTGTTTAAAAATGGAGTTTTGGGGGTTAAAAAATATATTAGCCCTTTTCGGGTTAAAAATATTGGAGCCCTTTTACAGGGTTAAAAGTGAGCTTTATTTTCAAATATGTGACAACATGATTGTTGAAAATATGATTGATAAGTATCTCCACATGTAGCTTTTGGACATATATCTTCATTATCATCAAATTTGTTGCAACTTTGATCTTAAACTATCCTCAATCGAACCATCTGATGTTTGAACCATTGGCTCTGATACCACTTGTTGGGTTTGAAATTGAGAGGGCGTCATGCGAAAGCTTTTAGTTTGCAAACCATACGACGATAAATCAGACGACACATGAAAAATTAAACTAAAAATATATTATTGAATATGGTTTGGCCAAACGGCCTACATATTAAAAATAAAATTGAAAATCCTAAAGCTTATTGGGAGAAATCTCCCCCTAAACAAAGACTCTTTAAAGACTACATTATGGATGCTATTGTGTTATGGTATGAGAAGGAGCTCTTCTATTTATAGAGTTTTAAAACCTTTCTTCCAAGAAAGAGGTTAGCCAAATATGGAAAAAGAATTATATTTTTTCTTTCAGAAAAAGTAAAAGTAATTATGGTAACTTTTATTTTTCTTCTAAGAAAAAATAAAACTTAAATATAGTAAGAAAATCAGGGCAAAAACCCTAACACCTACCTCTTTTGAATTTCATAAAAATTTAGCAAATAATTTATAAAGATCATGAATCACATATTTTGGAGGCATAAGAGCAGATAACTGATAAATTGGAATGCCATATAAAACATTATTAATCAACACAACTTTTCCTCCGAAAGATAATAATTTACCTTTCCATAGCCGAAGTTTATTTTGAACTTTCCTCAACAATTTTGTGAAGTGAATATTCCTCTTCCTACCATGTCCAATTGGGCACCCCAAATAGGTTAAAGGAAATTTGACCTTAGAAAAGCCAGTACATTTTGTCACGACCCGAACTAGGGCCCTGGCTATGACGAGTATTCCCAAAGCCGAAGACCCAGAATGCCCTCTGTCTATCTGGTAATCATGCACATAATTCATATGATCAAAGTAATACGGATTAGACACAATAATACAGAAACATTGCCAACAATTTAAAATAGTTAAGGGCCTGAAAACATGCCCAACAATATTTAATAAACATCTGCAATAGTCTGCGAAATCTCTACTGACATACTATCTGAATATCTGGGACAAGGCCCCCAGCAAACCAAAAACCATACTGAAATAAATACCTAAATGACTAGGCCTTCCAAAGCAAAGAAGGCTCACCAAATGAACTCTGAGACAACCCTATCTGTAGACTCTACTGAGGATCTGGACCCTTAGACTGTGCCTCAGTACCTGGGAGGAAGGGGGGTCAACACAATTGTACTAGCACGCAAAGCAATCCAAAATAGAGTAATTGAACATATATATATATATATATATAATACGTGAGAGCAAATTTTTATCAAACATTATGCATAAAATAGTTTTGGAAAACATATGGGCATCTTTTGAAAACATGTAACCTGTCTGTAAATCTCAAACTCTGATCTGTGTATTACTTCTGAGTTAGGTGGTATCCCCTACAAGTCTGATATTCCATTGGCGATATGAAATCCACCATTGACTCGGCGGGGAATCCTCCAACTTGAGTATGCCGCAAAGGTTGGAGTTCCTGAATCTGATACGCCACATGACACTTAAGTCAGCATATAATAATATACCCGGGTCGACAAACCACGGTTTTAGAAAATGAGTTGCTTGAACTCAAGCCTTCTTCAGGGAACCACCTAACATCTCTGTATGCCCATTTTTAACCTTTTCTGTACATGCAACATTCTGAATGTCTAAAATCATGATAATCTGAAATGTTTATTAGTCTGAGTCTGATATGACGTTGGTCTGAATTGGTATCGTCATACCAAGACTTGCAAGTCATGATTTATGAGCCATAATACATTAAGCTAAATCTTTCATTTAAAGCATAATTTACACCACCAAAACATGCAACTGATATAAAAGATTTCACATTTCAAATCTCAAGTCAAAATCATGCAAAAACTTCATCAACATATGGTGGTCTAGTGCCTTTAGCAAATCTATGCGCTCTTTCATTACATGCATTATGAACATTAAACATTCATGCTAGATTCCCTCCTTAGTGATTTAAAACCACCTTTAAATCATAACAAGAGTTCAATCATTTCATATAGTGGTTTTCAAGGATGCATTGAAAAACAATTCATATGCTATGAGAAATCTGAAAAATTCATAATAAGAGGGAATTCACCAAAAATCATGCTCTCAACAAGAATTCATTCTTTAATACATGGTTTCATACATTCATATTCTCAAATCACTTTGGGGAAGTTCAAAAGACCAAAACAATGATGTTAAAACATTTAATACATGAATATATACATAGATTCAAAAATCCCATTCTAAAACATGATTTTTCTATGCCCATGAGAATTTAGGAAAACCCCGCGTACCTCTATTTTGGAAAATAATGGGTGCTTCTTGAAGCCTGTGGATTGGGGATTCCAAATCTCTAATCAATTTTGAAAACCCAAGGTTGAATCTTGATTTATTTGGGTTATTAGTTTGGAACCCTTGGGAGTGTTCTTGAGAATTTTTAGATGAATGTGGATGTATTTTGGAGAATTGGGGACTGAATTTTGTGTTTATGGCTGAATAAGGGTGGGAAAAGGACCATTTTGCCCCAACAATGGAGTGTTTAAGTTACTTGAAACCATCACATAGGCACCGCATATGATATCGCCTATATTTGCTTAGGCGCCGTATATGCTATCGCCTATATTTACATAGGCACCGCATATGCTATCGCCTATATTTACATAGGCGCCGCATATGATATCACCTATATTTACATAGGCACCGTATATGCGATAGCATATGATATATGCTATCGCATATGCTTTCCAGTGGCCATGTGCGATTGGTTAGGCGACACATTCTACTTTGAAAAGCCATAACTTCTTGCTCGGGTGCCGGACTTTAGCAATATTGGTATCGTTGGAAAGATAACTTGAAATCCTATCATTTTACACATAGTAGACTCTCTAATTCGACATATACAAAGAGTCATGGTCAATAGAAGTTGACACAAATTATAATGTCCACTTAAACTTAATCGATCGAAGTAGTTTTGCAACTCGTCCTTGAGTCAAAGGACCTCTATTGTCTAAATTCAAGCTTGAATGGATTGACATACTACGCAAATAATTAACATTCCATATTGGCATAGGATTTATGGCTTCGGGATTATCAACGAATCAGAATCATGGTCTATATTGTAGCCCAAAATGCAGGGCGTTACAACATTCTTCCACCAATTGGAAATAAATGTGTGCAATGTTGTTGTGTAGAAAAAATGCATTTCTCCCCGTTAATCTTCTTCCCAGATGGATTTTCATACTTCACAAAAATCTACATGATTAACTTCAAAGAGAATTTGTCAGCAGAAGCAAAGATGATAGTATCATCTGCATAAGTAATTTGATTAATTTGTTCACTCCATTTAGGAAGGCGAAAACCCCTGAAACCACTATAAGAAAACAAACTATTAAGTGCTTTGTTCAATACTCCAGCAACAATAATAAACAAAAGTGGGGAAAGAGGATCCCTATACTTGACCCCTCTTGAGGAGTGAAAAGATCCATGTGGTTGTCCATTTATAAGAACAGAGTACCAATTTTTGTCCACCGGTCTCCAAACCATATTAGTAAAACAATTAGAGAAACCCATCTTTTCTAACACTTTGATTAGAAATTTCTACTTAACTCTATCATAAACTTTGTCTATGTCAAGCTTAATTACCACATTTGTATTCTTTCTCCTTTTCCTAATATTAGTAATGATTTCTTCTGATGGCAGCACATTTTTAGTGAGCTTCTTTCCTTAACAAAACTAGACTGATTTTGGGAAATGAGCTTAGGTAGAACTCCTTCAATCCTATCATGAATGATGCTAGAAATGATCTTATTGATAAAGTTACTCAAACTTATAGGTCTTAAGTTAGATAAAGTCAAAACCTTCTCTTTCTTTGGCAGTAAGACCAGAATGGTATGAGTAATAGATTTAGGTAGTGTCCTTCTATCAAAGAAGGCCTAAACTACCTTCACAATATTATCTCCACAACATCCTAAAAAAATTAGAAAAAGTATCCAATGAAGTGAATCCATTTAGACCACACTCATTGTCCCCATTCAACTCAAATGCCACGCTCTTAACTTCTTCAAAATATGGGTTCTTTTTTAAACTCTCATTCTCTTCCTCTATGATCAATTTAGGAACACTATCATTTGTAAATTGATGTTGGTAAAAGTCAATTGCTTCCGTAACCACTTGAGAAATACCTTAAATTTTATTGATCTCTAATCTTTTCCTTCTACTATCAACCAAATTGTGAAAAAAAATTGGTATTCCTATCCCCCTCAGAGAACTACTGCATGCTAGCTTTTTGTCTCCAATATTCTTCTCATAATGTAAATATTGCCTCAACTTAGCCCGTGCCCTTTGCAAGAAAATTCTGTTAATATTACTAGCATTTTCTTCAAATAGTTCCCCCTTAACTCTTACAATGTATTCCTTGATTTTCAACTTCTTGAAAATATCTCCAAGCATAACTCTGCTCTATTTGGTTAGTGCCATCTTGGTATTCTTCATTTTTTTCTTCAACATAATAAATACATCATCATAAACTGGTGAATCTGATGGAATCCAATTCTGCTTTACCACATCTTTGAATCCATATTTTTTAGTCCAAAATTTCAAAAATGTAAAAAGTTTGTAAAATTCCTAATTCTAATCACCACACACTAACAATAAAGGAGTATGATCTGACCCTATTCTATCTAAGTGCTCTATCTCAACACAACCCATACCTCCCAGGAACTCTTGGTTGATAACTATTTTTTCTAATCTCTTGAAAATACATTGTTCATCAGCCCTATCATTTCACCAAGTGAATGGACTCCATTTAAACATAATATCAACTAAGTCACAGGAATTTATACAAAAGGCAAAATCCTTATATTCATTAGGATATACAGAAAGTCCCCCAATCTCCTCCTCTTTATTTATGATAACATTAAAGTCCCCTCCAAACATCCATGGAACTCTAATATTGTGATACATAGAGTAAATATCATCCCACAGAGCTAGTCTCTCAATCTTATCACATTTAGCATAGATAACTATAGCTACCATCTGAGAGCCATCTTAAAAATCAACTAAGATATGAGCTGCTATTTAGAGTTTGCTAGAATGTTCACCTTTATGTGATTTTGAACAAAAATCCAAAATTTCTCATTCACACTGTAATTTGCATAATTTATGCCTAATATTCTTTTGTATTTCTGTATATGCCTAGACTTGGAATTGTTCCATTAAAGCAATAAAAATAGAGTTGTGATGCCTATGGATCATTAGAACTCTATGAAATGCAGGCTATGATTTGACAAATCTAATGTTCCAAAAAGTGCTTTTAACTTTATTGATTAAATATTTACCCCCTCTCCTTACACTAGTTCTTGTAGGCTTGTCAGACTTAACCCTACTCTTTTTACCTTTTGTAATGACATGTGCTGATAATCTAATATCTTTCTGAAACACTCTGGAATAGGACCCTTACAAATTTTCCTTTGGTTTTGGACTCACTGGGTTTGGTTAAGAAAGCATGGATTAGGTTTCGGTTGTATTCAAATGATTATTGAAAGGACTTGGTGGCCATGGTTTGATTTTAAATAGTTTTGATTTAAATTGGAAATATTGTAGTCAATTTGGCCTAATGGTGTTTGCATGTCTATGTTGGGCTTTAGGTAGTATTGGGATGAATAAGGTTTGGGTATGGGTGATCCAAACGTCCCTAGTGTACGTCTTTGGTGATACCCATTAGAGCGGAGAATTATGTTTGTTGGTGCAATAGGATGGAGGTTTGTGGTTAATCTAGCATTCTGTTTTAGTGGTGGACTTAAGGAAAGGTCGGGTTGCATATTCTAGTGATACTTTTCCATTTCGGTTGAAAGAGTACTCTACTAGTTTTGCGTGTATTCTTATAGTACTTATGCCTAAGGTTTGTGTTTGGTATTCACCCTGTTCCCTAAATATGAGTTTTGACTTACATTACATTACTCATGGTATATGTGGTTGTGTTTATTTTGGTGTCTAGCCTTAAGGACTCCTTTTTGGTATGATTGTGTCGGTATGGTTTTTCCTTATGGTTTAGGTGGTTATTATGAAGTACTTCGTGCCTATGGTGCCGTGTCTTGTTTCGTAGGTCTTTGTCTTACCTTGGGTGGCATGGGTAATTCTTATAACTCGGTTCCTTAAATAATTTTTCTTGTGTTAGGATGGCAGTGGCATTAGAGAGCATAGTGATGTTGTGAAATAGGGAATGTAGAAGTCCCTAAGTGGGGAGAGTCTAGGGTGATTGCCAGAGTTAAGGTTTTGGAAGGTAAGGTAAGGTTGTTGTCATGGGAAATGGTTATGAAAGGAATGAGTGGTAAAAACCTTGTGAAGGTTATAAAGGCTGCTAGATCTTCTGATGGATAGATTATACCGCAGGTATATAAGCGGTAGGCTTAAATGTTATGGTTGGTAAATATACCAATAGTTGTGTTGGGTACTTGAGAGGTTTGGTAAGGCGTGGTTTTAGTGGATTGCTTTCACGGCTTAGTAGTTTTATCATTTTGGGTGTTCAATTATAGGATGAAGGTTTTGGTTATAATGGCTGGATATGGTTTGTCCATGTCCTTTACTCACAGTTCCCATATTATAATGGTAATGGAAGCGAAGTGGTGTTTCAGGATAGATGTAAGGAGTAGAGCCCGGTGGCCTAAGTTAGCTCCTTTTGCTTCGAATAGGCTTGAACATGGAGGTGGTGTATATATAGACTCAAGATCTCGTAGTGATGTGTCTCTGTAAATTCTAAGTTGAATTGGACTTGCTCTCTAGCATGAGTCCATTCCTCTGATAATCTGTGTGATATGCGGAGATAAGGTGTGGATGGTCCTTGATTGGTTGGTTAGTTGATTCCTTTGGGTGGTATTAGTATCTCGGGTTCTTTTTTCTTTTGAGGAAGTCCCGATAAGGATCTTGGATTGGTAAGTTTGCTAGTTACAAACAAATAAGGTATGACTTCAGTAAAGGTTCCATGGTGGAACAAAAGGTCTGAGAAAGTCATTGGGGATGCGGAAAAGGACATAGGAGTCCAAGTGTCTACATTGGTTCTTTGTCCTGGATGTTCGTGATAAAGTATGTGCTCTTCAACACATCTTTTTGCTTTCTAACTTGGATAAAGGTGAGGAATAGTTCCTATTGCATTTTCATTTTTTAACTTAGTTAGAGGTCGGAATAGGGGTGTTGGGGTGTAAATCGTGTTTGGGTTATGTAGTAATCTTCTCACCTTGATTGTGTGTCTTGGCTTCCTATTTTAGTTTAGGGAAAGTTTAATGGGTTATCTCGTGCTTATTTCTACCCTTACCTATCATTCGAGGACAAATATTCCCAGTGGGGGAGACTGAAAACCCCCAGAATAGGACCTTTGTAAAATTTTCTTTGGTTTTTGACTTACTGGGTTTGGTATGACTCAAGGGTATGATTTGTACCCTTAGATATGGTTCGTAGGGTGGCTTGAGGGTGAAGTCGTACCCTAGGTAGTGTGTTTGGCTTGGTTACTGCCCAAGGTATGACTCATCAAGGTATGAGTTGTATCAAAAGATATGAGTGGTGCAAGGGAAATCGTATGATGCTTGATTGAGTTGTCTTGTGAATTCTATCTAAGGTACGAGATGTGGGTATGGTTTGGTGCATGACTCATACCTTTAGATACGAGTGGGGAGGGTTGATTCATAAAAAAACCAGTGTGCAGGGTCTTGGCATGGTCTTGGGTACTAGTTGGGGTACCACTCGTACCCTAGGATACGAATGGTAAGGGGAGTCGTACCTCTGGGCGTGGTTTGATTTTAATTTTAAGTTAAGGGTATTCCGGACATTTTCCTACTTCAAAAACCTTATGTTCTCATGTTATATAACCCTTGGTAGCCTTCCATAACACTTGTTAAAAGATTAAAACACTTCAAATACTCTCTCAAACACTCTCTTGAAGATTAGAGGCTAGGGTTTCTTCATGTGTTCTTCAAAGGGCTCAAAGGTCAAGATTTCTTTGGTGAATCTTCTTGTATAAGGCATGTAATCCTTTCCTCATTGTTAATTCCAACTAAAGTCATATGTATTGTGTTTTAAACATTGATTTATGGATCATGAATGGTGGTTTTCAAAATATATGTTGAGGGTCTTGATGCATATGGTTTTGGTATTGGTTTAAACTATGTTTTTACATGTTCTTGGTAATGGTTTGCATATGTGGTTATTGGTTGGTTATGGTTTAACAAATGGATTTTGAGTAACCCTAATTATGATGGTTTAGTCATTGGTTTGGGTCTTGGTATAGGTATGCCCTCAACATGTTTGATTAAATGCCTCAAAGAATGTTTTCACTCTATGATTGAACTTTCATTGGAAATCTTGCATGGTTTGGTTTTGTAATGGAACCTTAAATGGATTTGGATGGTTTTTCATGGTTTAAATGATATAAATGCTTTAAATGTTTGGCATGGTCTAAAATAGTTAGGAAATAGTTTTAAATGGTGTACATGGTTGGGAAAAATTAAATGGTAAAGCCTTGGTGGCTATGAAAATGGTTATGCTGGGGGTACAAGGAATCCCCCAAGTGTTTTAATATGGTAAATGGAAGGGCACTTGGACATCCCCTTAAGCCTACATATTGTTGTATGGTCGGTATGACGATACCACCACTAAATGGCCTTGGTTAACAAATGGTAAATGGGTTGGTTGGTTTATTGATAATCGTTTTAATTGGGCAATAGTGGCAGGATGTGTAGCAAAGATGTGGAAGGTAGGGTCCCGGGGGGACCAAAATTGGTAACTCATATTTACTGATGTGAGGTTTGGTCTTGGTGACTGTGTGCATGATGTCACACTCTATTTTATGGGATTTAATAGTCATCCCAGGTTTTCTTCCCTAGTCGTGCGGTTACATGTACTGGGGCTCTTTAACTAGGGGGAGCTGAACCCATATAGCCCGTGAGTGGTTTAGGACAGCAAAGCTACACAAGCCAGGTAAAGGTAATGCATGATAAACTTAGTTCCCTTTCCCATTATGGTTATATATATATGTATGGTTGTATGCATTATGTATGGTTTTACTTGGATTTGTAAATGGCATTATATTATACTTATCCTGAGTGCATGCTAGTGTTCACTCACTAACCCGTCTTCGGACGGCTGTATACCCATGCTATTCAGGAACCAACCATTTTACTTTTCCTGTTTAGTGATCGGATTCAGGGACAGTCAATATTGGATTGAAGTGGTGAGCTTCCATATTTCGGAAGAAATTTATTTCATGTCATGGTTTACTTTACATATTTCTTGTCTTTCATAGACTTTGGTTTTGAATATGGTCGGGGGCATGTCCCGACTACGTACTCTTTGGTCAGTCTAGAGGCTTTGTATGGACAACTGTGGACTTGGGTATGGTATGAATTTTTTTGTTATATGTACATACATACATTGGTTTATTATCATGTATTGGTTTATGGTTTCCGCAATGGTTTGGTAGTTTATTGGGTGGTTGAAATTGGTTGGGTTGGTCTCGGATAGAGACTTATCCTAAAGTTACCACATGGTTTGATACGCTATCTTGTTATATGTTCGAACTTCAGCCGACTCAAGGTATGCGTTTGGTGGTTGGGTTGGGTTACGGGGGCGGTTCTCGATCCTAGTTGGGCTTGGGATTGCCCATTACGACAAAGCCTTGATTCGGGTTGTGTCACTTTCATTACCTGATTGAGATTTTCCTGATTATCACTTTCTTTTTTACCCTCTATTTATGTTTCTGTTGTATCTACTCTTTCTCTATATCTTTAGTTATTTGGTGAGAAACCAAATCATGCAATGCACTATTAGGGGAATTCCTCTTTGTTGTCATTGCCATATTAATGTCCTTGCTAATCATCAGACTAGTTTCAGATCCATGAGCAAGTAACAATGTTTTTCCTACACTAGGTGAATTCAAAACTTTTGATTTATTTGTTGTAGACTCATCTGTACCCTTGTATTCTAATTCATCAATTTGGAGTGCTTCATGATAAGTTTATTGTGCAAGAGCTATTTGGATTTTATGAGACTGCATGTTAATGGGTATTTCCTCTTCCTTATTCCCCTTTTTTTCTCTATACTCTTCATTTTTTATTGCCATCGCATCTACCTGCATCGTTAAGACTGCTATATTGCTACTGCTGATCTCCAATTGCTTGGTACTATCATATGAAACATCTTTCTTATTCAATTATGCATTTCTTTATTTCATGGCTATTATTTTAGCATGTTCCTTCTTTGTTGCTCTGTTGGTATCTACAACTTGCATATCTCCATTTAATGAAATTGTATCACATTTTGTACTTTCTTTACTCCTATTATTACTGCCAGTTTCAGACAGACAACACTATTGACAGTGGAACAAGAAAATCTATACTGTATCCCTAACAGGAAAGGAGAATATCGATCACAAAAGAGAAAGAGTAGAAAAGAGAAAAGGAAAAATATCCCTAACAAGAAAGAAGAGTACCAATCACAAAAAGGAAGAGTAAAGGGAAAAACGAAAGTTCCCTCGCTTTGGAAAGAGTAGAAAGTTAAATCAATATCAGTTACATACCACCGGTGATCCAGGAAGGAGAACTGGTTGCGAATCAATATCAGTTACAAATTACTTCTTTTAAATTTGAATACAAGTAAAAATATTAGTCGAGAAAGATTTTGTATCAATTGGATAGCATTGATCATATTTCTGTAATAGTCCACTCCCAAAAGGTTGACATTTTCCCAACGCGTCAAATGTTTACCCTCACAATGAACTAGGATGCGGTCTTTCTCAACTGGACTTCTCTTTTAACCATTACTATTAATTCAAAGGCTTGTCTAGCTAACTCAAAACACTAGCGCTTTACTTGTTATCCACATGTCAAGTAAAGATGAAAGGAAGGAGTAAATTTACCCCCATTAACATAAGAGCTCTGTCCTTGCCTCTTCTGTTTGTGGCACATGCGTATTCATCTCATCACCATCAACATTATAAGGGCTGCATTCATCTCGAGCCATCAGAATTGGAATAGCAACCTGCATATGTATTTGTGATTCTCCCCTCATAGTGAAATTAAATGATTAATAGAGATTAAACATTCCATACCAGATCTCTATAATTCTTAAATTTATATCAGGAGATACAATAGTTAGGCCAGTATACTCAACACGCTTTTCTGAGAGATTTCCACGAAACTGTCCCTGCTTTTCTTTAAGACACTGAGCGAAACCACTCAATGGTTTAGGAGTTTGCATATGTGGTGGCACTCCATGAACAACAATATTTATATATTGTGCAGCTTGCATTTGCATATCAATTCATGTACTCTATATCAATGTTGTAACATCGTGTTAGCTAAAAAACAAGTCTGAAGCAGCATACAGACTGAAAATATATCATCCACATACATCAGAGAATTGACAATAATCCATGCACGGGACATAAATTTCAAATATCTCTGAAGTTTGGGAAACCCCTGCCTGTTACAAACCTTGCATGCAACCTAAATAGACGTTTGCTGACATATGTCTCTCACAAAAAATATTGAACTTGACTTGTTCCTATGTTAGTTTACATGATCTGAATATGACCAAAATTCTCATTGACTTTTTGAGTATAGAACAGACAGGAACTAATAATGACAGTAGTTCTGCAAGTACAATGAAGTTACAAGTAAAATGTACTGCTGTAGCACATATTCATCTGTAGAATTTTGATCAACATTTCACAAGGAACATGTATAGTAGGTTTCACGCAAGGACAGTTATAGTCATCGTAGGAACCAACTTAGATGGTGGCTAAGAGGAAACTTTATGATATCTCAGAGCACTGAGAATAACTAAATGGTAGAAATCAAGAATTACGGTAGCTGCTTAGGTTTAGTTCCATATGAACGAATTTCTGACAAATTTAATTACCGAACATCAAAATAATGTAAGTACTGAACATTAAACTAATGTAGGTGTTGAACATCAAACTAAAGAGGTACTAAACATCAAACTAATGTTAGTACTAAACATTAAATTAAAGTAGGTACTAAACATCAAACTAATGAAAGTACTGAAACATCAAACTAAAGTAGGGACTGAACATCAAACTAAACTACGGTAAACACGTCTAGACAAATACTACAAATTCAAAGACATATGAAGAAATTATGTTGTATACGAAGAAAACACTAAGCATTTGGTTGATGGTTTGCCTTGTTATCAGGTGATGAGCCCTTTACATCCACCAGTGAAATAGGTTCATTCTCCTCCGCTTCAGCAGGCTGACATAGTTAAAAAAATTGGTAGTTAATACAAATCACCAAAGTAATGTTTCTTCAAAGCTCCTATTTCGAGCCTCTAAAATGCACACAATTTAACAAGGTTGATTGGTGAGTACAAAAAATACCAAACCAAAAAACTATCTTGTGTTAGAGCATAGAATAAAAGACATTCACACGTTTGAACTACCTATTCCATAGCTAGTCAAAAGAAACAAAGAAAGAATTTGAGACATCTAGAGGGCAAATAACTATACCCTCCTTTGTATAATCAAGAACTAAGTCCATACTTTGAATATAATTGATCATAAACTCAAGCATGAACTTTAATTTTTAACAAAGTTACTCAGGCAGAGGCTATTTCATTTGATATCACAAAGAAGTATAATATTATTAATCTGTTCAGAATATGTTCTAGAAAAAGAAGTACAAAGTATATTTACTTCTTACCTATGGTTGAAGAGCAAAAAAACTAGCAAACTCTTCAGGAATCCCTCGTTTCTTTGATATCATGTGATTCTTCAACGCAGTCAGGGTAACTTCTAATTGGGAATCCAAACGTGCAACCTTTTTATGAAAATAGGTAGAAGTTGTTGATGATTCACCATAGCTAGAAGAAGACATGCTCAACTCGCTACATCGTCATTTGATATTTACGAATGTGTTTGATGGAGCTGCTCCCATACCCATACATCTTACTCTTTCGGAGTTCTCTGCCCCTAACATCTTGCCAATAATATCTCCTAGGGAAACTTCTGACTCATTGATGTTACACTGAGTCATATGCAATTCAATTTGTTCCTACAAGCATATAATATCGAATAGCAAGAAAAAAATAATGAGACTTGAGATGAAGAAAATTATATAGTAACAATGAAATTAATTAAAATGATGCACTGATGTCATACTTACCGCTATTGTCCGAGCCTCATCATTCACAAATGATCCATTATTTCTCTTATGAGTTTCAATAAATATTTGTCAACGACTAGGAGCTTTTCCAGTTTCCAGAAATTAAGAAAGAATGTATTAAAGTTTACAAATATTATCCTAAAACAATTTAAAGAAATAAAAAGCAAAATTATTAAGTTAATGTTGTACTAATTCATATCGTCTTCTTGAGTTAGCTTTTGAACCACCAGTGTGTGGCTTTTTTTGCTTCCATTAAATTTCTTTATTTCTTCTACAAAGCTCCTGTCGATAAAACAAACACAACTTAGAATTTTCATCTCTATTAAATTGTGATAATACCAAACTTACTAACATAATTTGAAGCTTACTATTGTTGATGGTTTCAGGCGGTAAGCAACAAAACTAGAACATTGATCTTTAGTTATACCAGATGGTACATTACTAATAATCTCATTTTTGCTTTTGGCTGGGCCAAAATATTCATTCCATAACCCTTGCCTATGTGTAGCCCACTTCTTTGAGATACTAGCATTACAATATCTGTATGCAATGGACTCATTTTTTCAAAAAAGAAAACGACACTTCAAATAAAAAGGAAGTTAGTTTTGTCATGTCTTCTACAATCTTGGTGAAATTAGTAAATATATATGTAAGAACACTTGTACCTTCAGTATTGTTTCAAAGCAGTCTTCCATGTACTTCCTAGGTATGCCTGATGGCCCTGACCACTTCTCAAAAGTAATAGGAAATAAATTACAATTAATTGCCAATGATCCACAATAGTCGGTGAGTAATCCTTGCACATCATCATATGCTGCGTCATAGTCATCAAAATTCACAATGATACGCTCTCCAATAGGTAGGTAATTAACCTCATTGATCTTGACATTAATCTGCTTGATAACTTTTTTGAGTCTTTTAACAAGAAAAATCAGTCACTTAATTAAAAAAAAATAAGATACTCATGAGTTAAAGTCAAAATTACATAAGACATATATATCTTCTGTATCTACTCTCCAATATTTTTAGAGATGAACGTCGATGCACCAATGTTGCACTTGAATTAGAAGGTAGAATTGAAGCTTGTTCTTGTTGTGGGGGAATTGAAACTTGTTTTTGTTGGGGGAGAGTATGAGCTGCTTGTTGTTGTTGGACTTCATGAACTTGTGAGTGATTTTTTGAAGCATCTGGGAGGGCTCTTAGCGCTGGGTTAGTTGATGATGAAGCATATTCTTTAGCAGACTTTAGTGGATTCTTAAAACGTTTAATCTTCGACATCGATAACAAGTTAATACCAAATAATTGGCAAAAGGGATGCCTTTAGTACCACCCGAACAGAGAAAGAATTGAAATACTACAGCATAAATTTGTGTCTAGGAATCATGTAGATGAACACAAAAAGTTTACATAGAAGAATCTGACTACAGAAATAAATAAAAAAATTGACCTAGTACTAAGATATGAATTCCATCTCTACAAAAGAAATCACGAGGAAATTTATAGCTTGTAAGGGAAAGTTTTTTACCAAGAAAAGGAGAGAATAGGGGAAGGTGGGAAGATGGAGGGAAACATGGAAATCTGGTGCAAAAAATAATTCAGAAAAGCAAGGAAACTTACGTTTTTCTCTCTTTATTTTTATTACAATTTTTTTTTAATTTAATAGAAGAACATTTATAGAATTAAAATAATTTGTTTGGTATGACATACTTAAAGCACAATTCTGTTACATACTAAAGAAAATAATCTCATTGTCTTACTATGTCATTGTTTGTTATCTACGCTTAGCATGCCATCTTTTTTGAGTAATCATGTAATTTGTTTGCTAAGTGAAAACTTATTTAATTTATGTCTCTGCCATCACCCAACCCATCTTTATCTTCGTTTCCATCCCCTCCAATATTTCCACGTTGGAGACTACAAGGACGAAGAGGAAAATAATTGTTGTATTAAGGAGAGAAAGAGAGGAAAAAAAGAAGAGGTGAGGAGGGAAAGTATGATAACGTTTGTTTTGGAGTAAGAAATTGGATTTAATAAATTTTGGGACTTTTATGTACATTTATATATTTTTATTTTCTCCAATTTCAAAGAGAGGAAAAGAAGAAGAGGCGAGGAGGGAAAGTATGATAACGTTTGTTTTGGAGTAAGAAATTGGGTTTTGATAAATTTTGGAACTTTTATGCACATTTATATATTTTTATTTTCTCCAATTTCATTTTGATTTTGCGAAAATGTCCACCCCCATCAAAACAAGTCAAAAATAATGACAGCTTGAAAAATAGAAAATTTATGAAACCATTACAAATTCATCTAATATGATATTAGATCAGATAAATGCAACGAAATTATAATTATCAAATTATTTAATTGAACAAAGTATTTTTAAAAGTTATTTTATTTCTTGGTTGGAGCTTGCTTTTGAGTAGGAAACTATTAAAATGTTCTGAGGCTCACGTGTAGAGTTTAGCTCTGTGAGGCGTATACCCTAAACATCCGCTTGTGCACCCGAAATATGTGTAATGCTTAACATTATCTTAGATGCAAATCACAATAGAGAAAAAACCTTAGGTGATTGTTTTTCAATTAGTTGAGGTGCGATTCGATTCATTTTGTGTAAACGATTTAACTTATTGATTATCCATTCTTATATGTCTTAAGCTGTTAACGAACCAATAAGATACCGTTTGATTCATTTTGGCTTAATGGTTATCCATCAATTAGCTGTCGAGTTATTGGTCAGTAAATTTATTTGTTATAAAAATAAAAAAAAATTGGAGTAGCTTTTATATACTTTAGTAGTGACTTCTTATCCAATGATCCGAACCCATCAAATGTCATTTTCACTGCCACCAGAGATTACAGTTGATAGTCAATGGAGATGATAGAGTTGGAGGTAAGAGGCGAATAGAGATAGATGTTTTGGGCTAAAGGTATTTAGAGTGAAGTTCATATGTATATTTAGATAATGAACATATATGTATATTATGATTAGTTGGTTGTAAAAGTGTCTGGAATGTCCGTACTCGATATATATAGTTCAATACGCTTAGACGAGAGTTATTACTAATGGCTCACTCATTAGCTGCGTCCACGAGATGTCAGTCAAACGAGCCGCCTTTGAGTTTAGTATGCGACATTAATATCTATACATAGGCAGAGAGTCATTACTGGGAGTAATGTATTAAGATAAAACGTTATGCAAAGTAATAAATTTTTGTTTAACACCATCAACGGTCAACCTTTTTCCTGATGATTTTTTTTTGTAATAGAATAATATATAACTAATAATACATCATCGTGAAATATATTTATTCTAATTTTAAAAAAATTCAAAAACTCGAATAATTCTTATAAATTGATAATACAGAATTAATAATTATATAGGGTGAAATGGTCATATGTTATGCAATTTTAATGGATCATATAAAATGTGTATTTTATGAATGTTTGAAACCGCTGCAATACAGATTATATAAGTCATTATTTAGTGCAAGCCTTTTATGGTGGTTCTTTTGAAATCGCCAAAATAGTAGTAATAGCCTACGGATTTGTGACAGCATTCAAAATCGCCATTTTATCCTCATTATGGTGGTTATAAATTTGCGTTATAGCCAAAATAAATCGTCGGGATCATTCTAATCTTTTGTAGTACAAAAACCTACATAAGAAAATCGCCACAACAAGAACAATTTTGAGGAAGTTGAAACACACGCCACAAATCGAAAGTATAGTGGAGGTCTTTTACAACCTCCAAAGTTAAACCGCAACAGAAATAATTATTTTGTTGGGGTTGACATAAGCGCTACAAATTAAATGTGTAGTGGGTGTTTCTTATAACTTCCATAAATAAATTGCCATTTACCCATTTTTTTGTAGTGTTGGATGGGTTTCCCTACCCTAACAACTAGTGAAAAAGGGATTCTTTCACAAAAAATGTCGGTAAAAGATCCGGGAAAGAGATCTATATCATCACTTGTGTTGTCTCCGCCTTTGGGTCAAATTTGGCATCATAAATAGAAGGTCTCATCTGATATACCATTCTATATTTTTCTGTAGTATAATACACATTCTTTGACATCATATTAATGAAATCTTCCCTAAGGTCAAAATGCATTAATATGTGTCTGTTACGTAGTAAACTAATATTACACCCTCTTTCTATTTTGCATTGCTCTGGAATTTGATTCTTAGGTCTTCAATCTCCGACCAACTGTATGAAAATTTTACTATGATAGTATATTAAAGTTCTTCAATGATATTTATTTTATTGACTTCTTCCTCCGTCCAAGGAACTCTTGGCACGCCATTATTGTAATCAACAGGTTTAATGTCAATGGATTAAGTTGGGTTCTTTTTTCCATAAAGCACGTTGGTATTAGGTTTAAGGAAGTCTACATATTTAATCTTGGGGAAACACCTCTTACATTATCAACACTACTGTTCTGAATGTTACCCACTGCATCTACGCTAGGTAAATTGTTAGAGGCGACTGGCACACCAGAGTTTTTGGGAGATCGAGGCTGGTATAGTTCAAAAAAAATCCTAAGGAGATGGAAGTGCTGTAAAAGATTTCCCCTAGCTAGCCTCTGATGGTTCACCAGAGGCCGAACTGGCTATTCTGATGATGACACTCAGGGTTTAGGGTTTGTACAAGATAGAGAGTAGAGAGGACGTACTATCTGCTGAAATCTTTCCTAACCTATACAAACCCAATGATAAAACCCCTAATAGTTTAGCTATCGACCCCGTGGAGCTATTAGGTCTGGGCCACTTTTTGTCCTATACCAATGTAAGTTTCGAATTTGGTCTTTTTTCTTAATAAAGGGTCCCTTTATGGTTTGCATTTGATTTAAAAAAAGACCTTGCGGAGCCCAGCAAGCATGGTCATGATATTAAAGATGATAAAGGTGAAAATCAAAAAGGTAAAGTACATTTTTTTGATTTGATAGAGCATGATAATTCACATCAGAAGGATGTTGAGGCTATGGAATCAATTCCTTTTCGGAGGCCTACAATCATCAATGGTGTACATCGAGTAACATAGATAAAGGATGAAGATGCAGGATGAATAAATTAGAAAACCTGGAGTATGCAGTCATTGGTAAATTTTCCTATGGGTCTCTTGATCTGGAAGATTTAAGAGTTCAAATACCAAAACAATGCAATGTTAAGGGTGATTGCAAAATTGGTTTACTACGAAATAGACACATATGGATGAGATTTAGCAATATGAATGACTTTGTAAACATTATGGATAAAAATGTGTATTATATCATTGCAAAGGATGGATTAGCTTATCAAAGGAGACCTTTTATCTGTGATGCAAAATTTAACCCAGATGAGGAAACTGCACAAGCCATGGCCTGGATTTTGTTCCCAAACTTACTATCTACCTTTTTTGTAAAGGAATCCATATTTTCGATTGTATCAGTTATGGGAAAGCCCATGCATCTTCACTTAGCTACTATTAACAAAACTCATCCTGGTTGTATAAGGTGAAAGCTCAGGTGGATTTTTTAGTTGAGTTACCAGAGGTGGTTGAAAGAGAAGTGATTAATTACAATATAAAGGAAGCTAGAGTGGAGAGCATCAAGATACAATATAATTTTATTCCTAAATATTATTTGAATTGCAAACTTCCAAGGGTATAATATAGTGGAGTTTAGAAGTTTCCATCCTAAAGGTTGTGGATAGCAACAAGGATGGAGTGCAGTCAGATAAAGAGCAGGAGCATCAAAGCTGGAGAAATTGACCAAAGGAGAGACTGGTTAGCAGGTGGAATCCCACCAATAGGAGGTTCAGATGGAAAAAAGAGACTGGTATGAGTGAGGCTGAACCTGGTTCAACACCTATGGGGAATACACAACTTACTACATCAAATGATTTTGATTTTTAGAGGACTGCAATGAAACAGTGGGGGTTGAAGAAGGCAAAAAGGGTGTAGCAAATGATAAAACAGCAGTTCCACAACACACAATAGTTGCTGCTAACAAGAAAAAAAATACAATAGGAGATAAGGTGTAATGAAGCTGCATTTGTTTCCACAAATAAAAAATTCAAAGATGTAAGTGTAGCATATGAAGGCAAATAATCCAAAGTACCTGAGAAAGCGAACAAGGAATAAATAGCATAAAAAATAAATACAACAACAGTCACAATAGATATTCAGCACATCAATAACAATAAGCAAGTAGGTATCAATGTTAAAAGCCCACATAAATTACAAGATGTGTGTCCATTCCATCAGATGCAACACTTCTCATAGTCATAACACCAGTTGCACAACCTAAATAAAAAATGGGAAGTCAGTAGCACCAACAAAACTCAAGCTGTACAGGGTTGCCATTTGCATAGAAATATGATGCACAAAAAATAACTGAGTGGGGTGTGGAAGCTGAAAAGGTGCAAGACCTAAATTTGGTACAAGTTGCAAAAGAACAAGATTTATCACTAGCCAGTTATCAGACACCTCTATAGGTGGTGGATTTAGACAAAAAGAAGGATAAAAATGCAGATATTGATGATCATGTGAGGGTTAGTTATTACCCAAAACCTTTCATAAAGTATTAAGATATTGCCCCAGTTTATTTCAATAAGAATGCAATAGCAACAATTCTAGTTTCCCAAGTAGGTTTACCATATAGTAATGAATCTCCAATGCAAGCCTTACATGAGGTAGTTTCTGATCAGATAAAGGAGCAGACTGAAAGCAACAGTAATCAAAAGGAGATTGAGGAACTAATAAAAGACAAAGAAAAGGGTAATTATTAATAAAATTTGACAAAAGTACAGAGGGAGGCTGGTTTATCTCCTCGATTGCTGTCAAAAGTAAAGAAACAATAGCTTAAAGGTGATATAAACACAAATACAACTATGATGATTCCTATAAGAGGGGTGAAATTAGTTCATAAATGAATTATAAAGCATTAATATGAATATCAAGTCTGTTAGAACTCAAAATAGATATCATAGAGTTTAGATGCTCGTCAGACATCACAAATTATTTCTAATTGCCTTAATGGAAGCCTTTCAAGAAGCTAGATAGATTCAAAAATACAAAAGAAGGATAGGCTTGCAATATGCAAACTACAATCCAAATGGTAAAATTTGGGTCCTTATGTCGGATCATATTCATATAGGGATTCTTTTTGATTCAAAACAACAAATTACTCATTATCTTAGTAGGATAGAAAAGTTATAATCATAACCTTGGTGTATGATAAATGTGATTCTCTAGAGAGGTTGGCTTTGTGAGAGGACATATATTCTGTAGGCCATAATATTAGTTTATTATGGTTTGTTGGAGGGGATTTTAATATCATTTTGGGGCCAGAGGAAAAGATTGGTGGCTTACCATTTTATCCTTAGGATTATAAGGATTTTGCTTTGTGTGTAAATTCCTGTGTATTATTTGATATTAGTTTCATAGGTATCCCATTCACCCAGTGGAATGGGAGAGCAGATGAAGATTGTATTTTTGAAAGACCTGATAGAAGTTTCACTAATCAAGCCTTTTTGGATTTATTTGGAGGTGTTGATATACAACACTTAGCCAGGATTGACTTAGATCATGCTCCTTTACTATTTTATTGTGGGGGTTAGACTCAACACTTCATCAGGCCTTTTAAATTCCTAAGGTGTTGGACTAAAATGATGATATTAAATATAATGTGAGGAGAAATTGGGTGGAACTTGATTCTGCTGATGTATTTATTAGGCTAAAGCAAAGAAATAAAGAATACCAAACTGGCCTTGACTATTTAGAGCATGAATAGATCTAGAGATATTTTCAAGCAACTTGTCAACAGTGAGGAAATTGTTAAAATCAAAGAAGAGTTATTTGAAGAACATCCCATAATAGCCAATATGGTACTGTTAGAAAATCTCAATATGAACTTCTACAATACTTGCATTATAAGGAAGAGTTTTGGAGGCATAAAGCAGGGATTTAACGGTTCACTGAAGGGGATAGAAATACCAGGCTCTTTCACAGCCTAGTAAATGGTAGAAGGTAAAGGATTTCTTTAACTAGAATGCTTAAGAATAATGGATCCTAGATAGAAGGTGAAGAGAAATTTATAAAGGAAGCTATTTCTTTCTATAGGAAGCAATTTGTAGGTGTTTCAGGTGATAGTGATCTTTCCCTATTAGATCTAATTCCTTCCATTATTGTTGATACAAATAATGGTGATCTTAATGTTTATACATCCGAGGAGGAAATAAAAATAGTGGGTTTCGAGTTTAATAGAGATAGTGCAAGGGGCCCTAATAGTGCTCTTAATGTCATTTTGATTAGCACTATTGGGATATTATTGGGAGTGACATCGTTGATGTAGTGTATGCTTTCTTTAGTGGAAGCATACTGCCCAAGTCAATAACACATACTAACTTAGTATTATTGCCTAAGAAGGAGGTGATTCAGAGTTTCTCTGACTTAACATCCATCATCTTAAATAGTTTTATTAATAAGATGATTTTTAGGGTATTACATGATATATTGGAAGTCTTGTTACCCTAACTAATTTCTTAGAATCAGTCAGGATTTGTTAAGTGAAGGAGTATTACTGAAAATGTTCTGTTTTGTCAAGAGATTAGTACTAACATTAGGAAGAGAGGAAAGCCTGCAAATTCTATATTGAAATGTTGGGGGTTGCACTACACAGTGAGGGATTGGGTCCCTCAAAGTCTATCATAGGGAAGTCGTAGTAAAATAACCAGGAATAAAAAAAAAGTGCCAAAAGACTAAAAACACAAGATTTTAACATAGAAACTCCCTTGCTCAAGGAAGGAAAAACTATGGCTTGCCCTCAAAAGCACCAACAAAATCCACTATAATCAACCTCCTATTTACAAACTCAATTTCAGCCAAACTCTAGGCATATTTCACTTGTAATAACTCTACTTCAAGCTCATCTTGACAACTCTGCCAAGGACCCTTTTAATTGATTAATTGTAATCAATATTCAACTTAGGTAACTCTACCTAAGCACTCTCTAATCAAAGTTGAATGTTCATTACTCTTATAACATGAGTAATTTGTTTACAAATCAAGCCTCACTCAAGAACAATATCCATTTAAGCACATGCATACAGCTAAGAGCTTAAGCAGTTTTGAAATAGAGTTTTTGCTACCTCTCTTTATTCTTTAGATTTATGCAAAAGCCATTTGATGAAGAATCATCTCTTTTCTTTTATAGATCAGTGATGAATAAGGATGAAATATGATTCGACTAGGTGTCCTCAGTGGTACCAACTACACCTGCAAAGTTTGTTACACAAGAGGACAAAATTGTGCAGACACATATGCCAGCTGTACTATATCCATGAACATCTAGGGAACTGGTCCCTTGAAGTTAGCTGCTCATAATCAAAACTACATATAGCAATTCCCCCCTTTTGATTATGAAAAACAAACCATAAAGCCTTGAGCATCAATACACATTCATCACATTTAATTAGTGTAATTACCATTATTGATAATGAATGTTCCCGCTATCGTCATGTTTCCACCATCATGCAACACAGGGTCCTGGTCTCTTATTTTCAGCTGCATTAAAAACTCTGAGCACATTTGCTTCCCCCCTTCATTATGCAACCATACTTCCCCCTATTAGTATCCACTATATAAGCACATACATACCTGGTCCCTTACCTTACACATGAAGTCAGTATTCCCTCTTTTGTTATCATTGAAAAGGATTTACAGTAAACCAAGAGTAAAGATAAGTATAGGCTAATTAACTCACGTCTACTAGGGCAACACTAACATGAAGAATAACTTTAAAATGAAGGATACAAAGGAGGTATACAAGCAGAATTCATTCATTTTCACAATGAAGTCAGCACCAGTACAATCATACCAAAATAATACATAAAATAACTATCTTCAAGAGCTATCACAAAAAGAAAAATATGAAACTGACACAGGATTGATTAGATGATAAGGATAACAAGGCTTAGGTAGAGTGAGGTTTAGGGGAAACAGACTTGAGCATTATCTCTATTCTTGTATTTTCAGCATCGTGGGCATCCAACTACTGTTTGAAGAGATCTTTCACTTCAGCATTCAGTTCATGAAGTTTACCATTCAGTTCTGCCATTTTCCCAGAGTTTTACAATTTCAGCTGCAAGTTCATCAATGGGACATAGTCCCTCAGAAGACAACTTTTAATTCTGCAACTTCAGGTGCATTATTTCAGCATCTTTGGCAGCCAACTTGATCCTTAACTCTATTTTCTTTCCCAACTTTCTTGAATAGCTAACAACTTAGATACTTAAGACACATCTCCAGCTTTGCCTTTAACACATTCATTCTCTACTAGATTGTCATACTGAACATCTGCTTGGCTGTTCCAGGTGTTCCCTTAGTTCCATCCACACAATAATGTTCAAAAACTTTTTTCGAGAGATATCTATATGGCATTCCATGTTTTTATTTCTTTTCATAGAACACTTTATGCATATGCTCTATCATTAGAGCAAGAAGACTTATCAATTCAAACTTGCTCAATCTTTTAATAAAAAATAGGTCAACACTAGAGGCAATTGTTCTTCCTTCAAATCTTGGCAGGAAGACCTCGTTGATGAACTTAAATAATAGCTGATACTCACTTTTTAGAAATTTCTTTTCACTGCAGCTGTTGATATCACCTTTGATGCCTCTATCATGAATTTAGTACTAGGCTGTTGATTTACCACAGTTCTTACCCCTATAATAGGTACATCTATGATTCTTCCTAGTATTTTATCATCCATCTTAAGAAACTTTCCCTGCACTTGTACAGTCAAACTCAAACCATCATCTGAGAATTCCATAGAGTAATAAAATTCCGTTACCTTATTTAAGAAACTATTGGTGTTGTTCCTTCAAATAGATGTTGGTATCCTTGATGCCTGGCATATTCTATCAACTCCACCATCCCAAGCTTCTCACAAATTCTAGGATAAAAAACTCTTCTTGACAAAACTTTATGTGTTCTCAAGTTTCCAATCCTTCCTTCTCTAGACACATCTTTCTTTTCCTTTTCTTTTTTATTTCTTTTGGGCTCACTACTTGGCCTTTTTTCAACAGTTTTTCCTTTTTTGGGACCAGGTCCCTCAGAATCTTTCCTTTTCTTGATAGCTATATATTTTTACCTTATTCCAGTAGAGCTATAAAGTTTTGACATGGAAGACCAGATTTTCTCAGTTGTAAGAACATCCTTTCTTTCTTCTTTAATAGAAATAACATCCCCTGAATCCAATTTCTCTCCTCTATCAACCTCCATAACTTTAGTATTTTCATTCTCTTTTAATAAAATACTCATTTCCTCTATTTCCCCTTAGTTTCTTCACCATCTATCTCAGAGGCAATTCATCGCCATACTCCTTATTTTTATTATTTGGAGGTAACAATATATCTTTTCCCCTATTTACTTCATCATTATTGCCAACTTCCTATTTTACTCCGTTAACTAAGCTTTCTTTGGTGTCATATGCAAGTAGGAGTAAGTTCTCAGTTACCCATTTCTCAGTGGAGGAAAGATCAGCCCTCTTCACTTGAATTTCTTTACCAAATAACTGAGCAAAAATAGTGATTAAATTTGAGGGTATAGGACAATCTGGTGCTTTTTGTGTTTAAGAGAATTCATCTTTTTTGAATTTTTCAGATGACACAGAAAATTGGGAGTTTTCAGATTGAGACATTTCTTTTTCAATTGTTGACCTAAACCCTTGGTTTGAATTTATATCATGATTTGCTGAGCATAAACTTACAAATTTGAGGAGGGTTCAATAGAGACTAACTTGATTGTGGGTTTTGAATGTTGTAAGGATGATTCAGTTAAAGGAGTTGACTCAGGTTGTTGTTGGAGACTTGAAGACTTATGGTGTTAAGTTTGATTGTCAAAAAATAATCTACTTTAGGGTTTTTAGCTTAGTTCGAGGAAATAGTAATATCATCCATTTGATTTTGAAAAGGAGAGATGAATTAGTTTAGTTTAGGGATGACTGTTGATTTAGAAAGATGAATTGGATTAGTTGAAAACTGCTGACAAGAGGGTTTGATTTAGCAATTTTAAGGGTAACCAATGCCATTAAAAGTTATTTCTTTTGAACTGACATGTCTGAACCTAATAAGTGCAACTCTTCAGTTTGCAAAAGAATTGACGACTTAGAAAAGATAAAAATAGATGGCATTTTAGACAACATTTTGTGATTACTTAAGCATCTTGCAGGTACTAACCTGATAGATGGGACCAGGTCCCTTTCCCTTTGACTGAATTCTGTATATGTGTTTGCTTTAATTGTTCTCCTCCAAAAGTTGTTCCTATGTGTGTATACTTACAATGGTATGAAGCTGAGTTAGATTAACATGCACCTATATTATCATGGATACCTGTCTCTTGAACATAGACAAATTTAAGAAGAGACCCTGATTTATATGATAAGTCAAATTGTCTTGATCAATTCATGCTTTAGCCTCTGCACACTCCTTTAGTCTTGACTCTTTCACCCATATTCTGTCAGGGACCAGGTCTTTTGAAATCAACTATTTTAGAAGTCTTGAGAGAGAGACTGTATTTACATATTTAGAACTTAAACTTTTAACACTACTTTTTAATAAGCATTTTTTACTGCAGTCCCCTTTCTCAAACCTGGATGTATGATCAATTTTTGGATTTGGGAAACCATTTGAGTTTGAGTTCCCAGTGAAAATACAATGGCATGATCAAAACTTTTTTGGCCCATCTAGGTAGAGTATTCTTCCTTACCATTTTCGGTGACTTGAACCCCTTATGCTGTGTATTATCCTATTGATCATATCTAAAATTATTCATACTAGCTTTTTTTTTTAACCCTGACAACTTTTCTTAGTGTGCACTTTTTTTCCATAATGAGTACACATCAGATTGAAAGCCTTGTTTCTAGCATTATTAACAGTATTTCCTTGCCATTCAGTCGGTTGGAATTCTCTTTGATAGCCTAGTCTGTTGCCATCATTAACACTCTGACTAATTATATTAGATAGGATCTATGAAAAAGCAGTCTATTTAAGATATTTGTTCAACTTTTCTCTTAAGTAGACCAGGTCCCTCCCTAAATCTTCATTCTTGTGGAGTCCTGACATAAGATGTTCTTGAGAACCCCTCATCCTTTCCTCAATATCAATTTGAAGCCTTGAGGATTATTTATTCCCCTTTTTATCTACTTTATTTACTTTCTTCAAATTGCTTATCAAACCCAGGTTATCATATTTTATCTTAGTGAACAAATTTTCAGTTTCAGAAATGTGGAGAGTTAAAGCAATCAACTCATGCTCTGGATTATCTACTTTTTATTCTAAGGAATTTCTCTCAATAGTTAGTTCACACAAAATCTATTAACACACTTACAAGTATTTTTTCCTTCTTAGCTGTGTAATTATCTAGATTCTCCTTAATATCAGAAAAAGTTACCTCCCTTTTTTTTCATTTTCTGAGTTGGCCATAAAGGAAAACCGGGAATCATAAAAAATAGGATTCTCTTTCTCAGCTAGCATAGAAACATGTCTAGACTTCTCATCTTCATTAGATTCACTAGAAGAATCTCCCTATATTGCTAGTGCTTGCTTTACTGCATACTCAACTGCAATTTTCCTTCTTGATTTTTCAGGAACCTGGTCCCTGTGTTTTCCTTTGTCACCTGCATGCTTTAGGTAATCCTGGTAATCCATCTTGTGTATTAGACAGTCTTTAATGAAATGCTCAGGACTTTCAAATTTGTGACACACTTCAACATTGCTTCCCCTTTTACTGCTACTTTCTTTTCTTTGGAACTGACCACTCTTCTTCATGGCTCTAACAATTCTATTTGCAAAATAATAAACAACAATATCTTCTTCACTTGCATCATATTTTGAATCCTTCAATGCCAAAGATTTTTATCTTTTAACTTCCTTTTTCTCTAGCTCTTGATGACTTTTTAGCTCATGGGTCTTCAGATTTTCTATCAGTTCATCCATAGTGAGGGTCTTTAAGTTTCTATATTTAGTTATGGATCCACTTTACTTTCCCAAGACTTAGAAAGAACACCAAGAATCTTCCTCACTTGCTTATACACTAGAATCACCTCTCCTAAGCAATGAAGATCATTTTTAATTGAAGTGATTCTTGTATGTATTTCTTGGATAGTTTCTCCTTCTTCCACAGAGAAGGTTTCATATTGAGTAGTCAAAATTTCTTCTTTTGAATCCTTCATATCGGTGGTAACTTCATGAGTAGTCCTGAAGCAATCCTAGATTTCTTTAGCACTTTCACAAGCTGAGATCTTGTTGTATACATCAAAACCTATACCACAAAGCAACAGTTTCTTGGCCTTATAGTTTTTTAATCTTCTTTCTATATTTATCATTGAACTCCCTCCTTCTTTTGATAACCATTATTTTTACTTTTCTATCCTTGAATTCTCTAACATGGCATAAGGATCCTTAAGAATAATGTCCATCAGTTCACTATCCTCAGCCATAATAAAGTCAAACATCCAGGTTTTCCACCACCCATAATACTACCCATTGAATCTTGGTGGTCTAGTGATAGATTGCCCTTCTTCTAGATTAGGTTGAGCATCTATGATAACCAAGACGCTCTAGGAGTGAACCTTTTAGAGTGAACTCGCTCTAATACCAATTGTTGAAACCCTGAGGGTTGCATAACACAGCGAGGGACCAGGTCCCTCAAAGTCTATCATAGGCAAGTCACAGTAAAAAACCAGGAATCAAAAGACAATGCAGGAAGAGGAAAAACACAAGATTTTAATGTAGAAACCTGCTTGCTCAATGAAGGAAAATCTATGGCTTTCCCTAACAAGCACTAACAAAATCTACTAGAATCAACCTCCTGATTACATACTCGATTTTAGCCTAACTCTAGGCTCCTTTTGCTTGTAATAACTTTACTACAATCTCATCTTGAAAAATATTCCAAGGAACCTCTACACTGATTAACTGTAATCAATATCAAACTTAGGAAACTCTACTTAAGCACTCTCTAATCAAAGAGAAAATTTTATTACTCTTATAACATGAATAATTTGTTTACAATCAAGCCTCATTTAAGAAAAATATCTATTTAAGCACACATATAGAACTAAGAACATGAGTAGTATTGAAATTGAGTTTTTGTTGCCTCTCTTCATTCATTAGATTTATGCAAAAACTATTTGATAAAGATGCATATTTTTTCTTTGATAGATCAGTGATAATTAGGGTTGAAATATGATTGGATCAGGTGTCCTCAGTGGTACCAGCTGCACCTACAAATTTTGTTACACAAGATGACAAAACTAGGTAGGCACGCGTGCCAACTGTATTATATCCATGAACATCCAGGGACCTGGTCCCTTGAAGTTAGCTACTCATCATCAAAACTATATCTAGCATGCTAAGATCAAGCTTGATATGGATAAGACTTATTATAGGGTAGACTATAATTTTTTAATTAAAGTATTGGAAAAATATGTTTTGATTACTTTATGGTGGATATGATTTGGAGACTAGTTACTAACAACTGGCATTCAATGCTTATTAATGGTCAAGCTTATGATTTGTTCTACTTTTCTAGAGGAGTAAAGTAAGGGATCCTTTATGTTACCACCCGAGACAACCCCTAGTTGTAACATAGTGCTTAGAATCGCAAGTGACACCAAGCTAACTCATGCCCTATCAAAAAACTATGAAAAATATATAACACCTAATCATACAACACTTATACGAAAGTTAAACTTGAGAAATATAATAAATATCCAAAGAAAATTTAATTGTCACTAAAAAATTCTGAGATAAAAAAATAAACATCGAACTGTATGTTTGAAAAGCCTCTACTAAGATGAGTTGCTGGGACAAGCCCCCTGCTAACTCTAAATATTCAGAAACTGGGAACGCCAAATTCAAAATGTAATTAAAAGATGACTCTAGTCCTTGCATGATGAAAACTCACCAAAATTGATATGTTGAGATGGGATGACATCATGCTAGTTGTGATCAGGATAATAAGTGTCCAAACCTATAATATAAGTAAATATAGTGCAAAGAAAGTATGTGATCATTAATTTGAATGTACTAACTATGTGAGATAGACAAATAACTGATATGAACTAAACATGGAACATATAAAATGATAGCTAGTGCTAGACTAAGTAATGAACATATATTGTAAACTGAACTGAATAATTGAATACAAGGTTAGTCAAGAATCTGTAATTTAAACTGTAAACTTTGTATTGTGGGAGCTACTAATAACTAACATACCCCAATATGAGCTAACCGAGGGCTAACCTATAACCCTAGTTCGAAGGTTGTTTAGTACCTTGCCAAGGGTACAAACACTAACTACGTGGATCCACTAAACTGATATATAAAAGGACTAAGGTGTCAAGTTTGATCTAAGAGGTGACCCTTTAGAACCTATGATGGCACTGTGGTTTGGGACATTGGGCCTTCTACTAAAGGTATCAAACTAACTGGTGGATGATCCTTCATCTTTGTGTCTACTGAATGCTAAGTATTACTCCCAATTAAACAACACTGATAATCTGTAATTCTCACTAATGGTAATGATTGATAACTGAAATAAATGCACTTTATAAAAACACTCAAAACAAGTAAACTAGGGAGTATAACATTCAATAGTATATGCATGAAACCTAAGGTCATTGAGTATTCATAATCTACCATCTTTGAAGAATGTAACTACTATGTCAAATTTGTAAACTGATTGAGTTTACAGAATTCAATGACCTAGGTCCAACAATTATGGATTTCCTAATGTAACTAGGGTTCAGGATAGTGGTTAAATAATAACACTAGGATTCATGCTAAAATAAAGATTATAACTCATGACACCAAAGGACTAAGATATTAATAAATCTACCAATATCCATAACCTTGAGTGTGGAAGATAAGTAAACTGGGGGGCTGGGGTAACTTAGGGACTCAATAGGTGAAAAGGAACATATTGATGAAATCCTACATATCTAGAGATGAGAATCCTAAAGAGTTTTATAGAGTTGGATGCTTAAGGAAGATGAACCCTAACTGGCCTTAGGAAAAATGGAAACGACTTTTTTTCTCTTCTGAAACTAAGTGTCTAATAAAATTCTAAGTAATGAGAGCTTAGGGTCTTATTAACCCTAATATTGAACTTTGGAATTCCCAAAAAAACATAGCTTTGATATTATAAGAATGGTAAAATACTAATTTTCCCCTTAAAATTTCATAATAAGAAAATGTGGGGAGGAATGTATGAGTCCTTCCCATGATCATGGGAACAACCTACGATTATGGGTTATACTCATGACTAGGAGTTGGATGAGAGATCTATGAACATGATCATACAAATATTGGTATGATCGAGGGTTCTACCTAGTATTGCACCTCATATCATACATTCACTGGTTACCTCAAGGGCATCTGTGGGACTCAAGATCGTGCCTGGGGATTATGGATCTATCTTATGTCATGAGGATACATTTTATCAACCTTCAATAGATGGGGTTATATCAATCAGATGAGACCATTGTATGGTAGTACAATGTAACCACAGTCATGGTTTGAATCGTGGTGTCTCACTACAGAGCAATGCTTCATTGAAAAGGTCAAAACTTTCTACTCCAATGTTGGATTAAGGTAAAACTAGATGCGTTGGATAGGTTATTCAAATAACTATCACTTGGTGGGTCTGGGACTCAAATTTTCATTTGAATTTGGATTTTATAATTGTTTAAAATCTCAAAACCCCCATTATCAATCCATTATTTCACAACCCTACCTATTATACTTAGTTTAGGGTTTTTGTAATTTCCTGGAGCTTGGAGATTAAATTTACACTAATTTGAGGCAAGATTTAATTAGAGGAACTCTAAAGTGTAGCTTTGGATTTGTCCATTGAAGATTCATTTGAGTTAAAAGTGTGGTTTGTTCTCTCTTTATTTTTCTTATGGGTAACTTTGATAGACATCTTGGTATATTTGTTTTCATTATCCTTATGATGTGCTAGATCTACCTCTTGGGATTATGATAGAATAGGGTGCAATTGCATGTGGGTTGATTTATTTGTGCATATGTTAATGTGTTAACGATGGGTTCTACTATTGCTAGGTTGAAATGGTTGGGATTTATGGGTGAAATCCCCAACTACACAAATACGTTTGATGGATGAAAATATCAAGCTCTTGAAAGCTCAAACCATCCTTGAAAGAGGGGTTTTGATGAACTTTAGGAACCCTCATCATCCTTGAAAGAGGGATGTGGGAACCAAAGCAATAGTGGACAATTTACGGGTATGTCTTGCTAATTTTTCACTATCTTAGACATAAGGGTGATTAAGAGGTTAACTATACCATGTGTGTCATTCTAGAAATAGGGATACCCAATTGAGGTATTGGGTGACTTTAATTGACATACTTGTTAAGTACTCAAAAGGGTCAATGAGTGACATCTTTGAGGTTTTGTTGAAAAACTCGCCTCAAAAACCTTAAGCCTAGTCTACCACATCATCAACGACTAGAATTTGCATTGAATTATCATGTTCCCATGCATAGATTACCCCTAGGAAAGTAGAGTCCCAAGATCCATTTTAATTGATTATACTCTAATTATTCTTAGTCTTAAGTTAGTCCTTGCCCAAGAATTACTTTCACATTTGACAAGATTGAAAACCCCCTAAACCATTTTGTACCATAGGTTTGACCCTAGCAAGCAACTTTTATTTTGAATTGACTCAATCGTCACTCACATTATTCCTCGTGGATTCAACGCCGACTCTTAGTTGGGTAAATATATTAACAACAACCACCTTGCTCTCAAATTGACATGTAAGCTGAGTGTTATAATAGCTCAATCTATCCTAAAGGCACGTATGGGCTATATGGGTTCATCTCCCCCAAGGGAAATAACCCCAGTACATGTTAGATGCACGATCTGAGGAAAAACTGAGGGAGTACTAAAGCTACCAAAGCAATGTTGATCCCAAAAAAATATATATCACGTATGTACCAAGCACACAGTTATCTAGACCCCCAACACCTGTAAATGTAGTTTTCAATGTTTGTCCCCCCAGGACTTACACTGTCATGATGAGCTACACAATTCCGTTTATGTATAAAATAAAATAATCTGAACATAAACCAATACATTAACCTAGGATTCATTCATTAAGACATTTACCACGTGGTATCGTTATACCAATACACTTGTAAGCTTATTTAATTATGTAAAACCAATTCACACAACCAAATTGGACTCCTAAATTTCATTTAATATCAGAAACCAAGTCTAAAACCATATTCATATCTATTTATCCTTTAATGTAGTTCAATAGGTTCAAAATAAGTTAAACCATGCAATTATCTATATTTAAAACTAAGATTGTAAAGTGGGTTGGGGTTAATGCCAATTCTAAGACAAAATTCATCCAATTTGGGGAAACCCAGGTCCCCTATTCCAATCATTTAAACAATACACCAATTCAGTCCTAAAACATCAATTTAAAGTATGAACAATCAATTTAAAACATGGGTCAAGTAATTCAATCAATAACAACAAAAACCCCTCAACCTAATTGCAAACCATAATTTAAATCACGTGAAAATCCATTCAATTAATGCCACATTGTAAAGTTCAAGTTTAGGGAAGAGAAACATGCTTAAAATACACAAGAATTTGAAGTCAATTCAAAGTTTAAAGCTCGGATGATGAATTTACTATAAAACTCATGAATGTTCTTGGGTTTGAGTTTAAGAAACAAAGAGGATGATTTGATCTATTAAAACTAAAGAGAAAGGGGTTATTTTATGTTTAAAGGTCGTACAAGGGGTAAAAAGACCAAAATACCCTCACCCTAAGTGAAAAAATAAGAAATTAGACAAAATTAAAATAGTGGCATGGCATGCCAATATCATGGAGGTTAGCCTCCATGCCATGCCAATATCGTGGAGGTTAACCTCCATAACATGACTTTATCGCGGACCCTTACTGCCTTAGGGTCCCAAAATAGCCTCGAACCACTTTAAAAAAATCCAAACCTTTCCCAAAATACCCTTGAAACACCCTGGTTTCTAGACCTTAGAAAATTTCCTAGATTTTTGCTTTCTAGGCAAGATACGACTTAGGGGAATGATTCGTATGCTTGGGTATGGGTGGTATAGTTAAGTCGTATGATGACTAGTGTTGGTTGGTGGGATGGATTTAGCTACTAGAATGGGTACAAATTGGGTGGTAAGAGTCGTATCAGTGTATACGGGTCATTTGGTTACTTCACTTAACCTTAGACTTGGTAACTTAAGTTGGATCTCAGTATGCGTGGCTCAACATAAGGGAAATACAGGGTACGAGTCATACCATGGACTCATATGGTGTTCAATATTCTAGCCTCCTAAAATCCTATTCTGCTAGGGGTACAATTTATGGGTACTAGTCGTACACATGGATACAACTTCAATTTAGGTGTATCGTACCTTGGACAGAGTTGAGTACAAGGGGTAAATCCTAGGATATGATAAGTGGGTACCACTCATATAGGATGGGTACGACTAGTAAGAGTCATCCGTACCCTATGACGGGAATTAAGTTGTAGTACCCCGTACTTTTCCTAGCTTGAAAAGTTTTCCAAGAATGTTAGAAGCTTTCTTTGAAAGATGAATCCACTTTTGTACACGTATTATTTTCAATATTTTCACTCTTTATCATGTGGGGAATCGAATAAGCTTTCCATCGATACCAAATTCACCCAAATCCGACACCCGAGTGATGAGTTAGAGTCTTTTTAGTGAGACAGTGTATCACTCGAGCCTTCAGCGCATCGCAGAGATAGCTCAAATGGCAATTGTCAATTTCCAGTGTTTCTCCATGATAGTGGTGCATCGCGCCAAACTTCCAGGCCTAGCTCCACATCGCGCCACCGTGCAATTTCCCATTTGTCACTTTCATGTTAGGTTTGTTTTGTTTATTAGAGAATGATCAATTAAATTCAAATCTATGTTGGGTGATCAATTTTATATGGAATTAATTTTTATGTATGTATATTTATGTGAACCTATAAATAAACCCTAGGATAATGAAATTAGGGATGAATCATGATGATTAATTGTTGTATAATGTTGTCTACATGTGCTATGCCTACCATTTGTATGATTAAATGCCTAGATGAAGGAACAATGCCCAACTAGTATGATATCATGAAATCCCTATGTATGTACAAGCTTATGCATATCACATGTTTGATGAAGTGCTTCAATATATGAATTATGAATTGTGTTGTTGGTCATGTGTTCAAGTAAGCCATGCTATGTCAGTTTCTTCTCATTGAGTCTTGGGGGTACTTGTACCCGAACATTTAGCTGTGTGCCTAGAGCCATGTCATATTTTCACGATCTCCTCATTCAAGCTATTATCCACAGAACTCAGTCAGTCATGTGAATCACGAAATCTCAGAAATCTCAGTAATTTCAGTAGCTCAGTAATCTCAGTAACTTTAGTATTCTCTGTCAGTCCTTTGAACTCAGTATATTTCGTAAGTCAATGGAACTCAATAAATTTAGTTTAGCTCTGCTAGGCAATACCACTAGTATTAGTTTAGTTTAGTTAATCAACTCAGTTCAGTTAATCAGTTCAGTGTCTTTTAGATGGGAGTAGGATTCAACACCGAGCGAGCCTAGGGATGGGGACTTACTCGTTAGATAGGACTGAGATCCCTAGAAGCAATCCCTAAGTTCCAAAACTATGTAACCAACGTAGGTATGAGATTTCACCTATTATATAGGACTGACATACTCAAGTATCACCCGTTAGTGCATTTAAATATATAGGACTGATCCCAGGGGTCACCCACTAGATTAGTTGTCTTTACCAGTAGTGAGGTACTGATACCCTTCCATCTGGGGTTACAGGTTAGATCCCAGTTAGAATAGTATAGGGCATGTCGGTTAGATGAATACATCCCATAATTTTAGTTACAAAATCAAGACTGTCAGATACAGTCAATTCAGCTTAGCAGTATGGATTTAGGACTGTCAGATATAGTTACTCCTTATCATTATAAATAGACTCTGCGATCACCCACTAGACAGAAGTGATCTGAATTTTCAATCAGTAACGGTATCATCAGATTTAATCACCCACTAGATAAGACTGATCTCAGATTCAGTTGCCTAGATACAGTACGTAACTCAGCTAGTTCCATCAAATTCAGGATTATCAGATATAGTCACTCATGTTATCAGTTATATCAGTTATTAGAACTTATGTTATTAGCATTCAACTTTAGGACTTTCAGATACAGTCAACCAGACTAGTTTTTTATAATCAAAACTGTCAGACACAGTTATCCATGTATTAGTAACATAGTATCAGTCCCTCAGTATTCAATTATATAGTATTAGTTTCTACTCATCACTGAATCAGATGTTAATGTCAGTAGAATCAGTAGTCAGAACTCAGTATCCAGTCCTATCATAATCTTAGTTACAGTTATGTATGCATGCATGTATTCTCACGTTCTTGTTAGTCAATCGGTTAGTATTGTTCATGCATATGAACCTATTGCATTTAGGCTACCTCACTTGTATACGAGTACATTCAAAGTACTGGTGTATTTGCATACCATAGGTTTAGAAGCACGAGCTCCAGAGAACCACTAGTATCCCAGTTCAGCGATCAGAGTTAGCAATGAGTCCTCATCCTTCAAGGACATATGATCATATTATTATTTTAGTTTTTAGTTTATTTCAGTAGTCCTTATTTAGACAATTTTGAGACTTTCAGACTACAGTATGTTCAAACAATTATCTTACTTGTTTTGGTATTATTATACCATATTTTTTAGTTATGTACTAGTATTGAACCTTATGGCCTTTCAGTTCATGTTTTTGCATTTATGATATTATTACTATTATTCAGTGCTCAGTTTACAGATATCAGTCATGGGTTAGCTTGTGGTCCTTCGGGGTCATGGGCATCGTGTAGCATTCTGGGTACCAGATTCGGGACGTTACATAAGTGCAGTTTAAGTGAGGGCAATCTGGATCTTTCCTCACTTATCCTATTAAGGTCCTACAACTACCCTTGAGAGGTTATTTTTCCAACTATTCTATTCTTAAACACTTAGAGAACACTCTTAAATCTTCTCTAGAGTACTTGAGAAAAGGAAGCTAGGGTTTCATCTTAAGGAGTAAATTAGGGCTTTTCTTAATGATTTTTCTCCATCATCAGCTTGGTTTAAGTAATGTTCTGTTCCCTCATTGTTAGTCCAACTAAAGACATGGATTTTATACAATGTTTTCATGATTTGAATGTTGTTTGATTTTGGGTTTCCAAATATAATTTGGGTTTTTTTTTCTATAAGTACTTGGTTATGGTTTTCCCATATTTTAGTTATGCTTTATATGAATTTATAGTGGTTTTGGATAATTGGTTGCATGGCAATAGTTGTTTGGTAATTGGCTTTGGGTTTGGAAATAGTATGCCCCCAATGTGTTTGATAAAATGCTTATAACAATGTTTTCACCATAATATTAGGTTTTCATTGGAACTTATGCATGTTATGCATGGTTTAAACTTGGTAATGGAACCCTAAATAATATGAATGGTTTAAATGGTTTTGGAAGGATTTGGCTTAATAAACTTACTTTTAGGATACAAGGGAATCCCCCACGTTAAAATTGTAATAAATACTTGTGGGGTACATGGAAATTCTCCATGTTAATTGGGTAATAAGGTCTATGGGTACATGGGAATCCCTTTCCACTAAAAGGTTTGGCTAAGGACAATACTTGTAAGTTATAGTTGATATGATGATACCACTACTAATAGACTTGGTTAATAATAGTGGAATAATAGTTTTGTTGGAAATTAATTTTAAGTAGGCAATAATGGCGGGGTGTAAAAGCTAGTTTTGAAGGTGAGAGTCCAATGGATAAACACCAAAACTCATGTTTGCTGACATGAGGGGTAGGTCACGACGACCTTATATGATACTTATGAGGTAAATGGGAATCCTCTATATACACTGTACATATGTATCAGGGAGAGTGAAAGGTACATGGGAATCTCTGACTCTTATGGTATCTTTAGTTCGTGAGGCTACACACATCGGGGCCCATTCAGGGGGTTACATTGGACCCATATAGCCCGTGGTTTTTTTAGGGCGGTTAAGCTTTACATACCCAGGTTAAATTTTTTAAATACATGCTAAACCCGATTCCCTTTTCTCATCATGGTTATAGATATATGTATTGGTTGTGCGTATATGGATGGTTTTACTTGGTTTTCTTAAATGACATTATTATATCCTTATCTTGAGTTCATGGTAGTGCTCACTGCCTAACCTATCTTTGGGCTGCTGTATCCTCATGCAATACAGGAACTGGTCATTCTACTCCTACTGCTTCGCATTCAGACATTCGGGGTCAACTTTTTATTAAATTAGTGAGGTTTTATTTTCCCTAAAGGCACCATTTCATAGATGTTTATTTCATACATTAGATTATTTATGGATATTGGTTTTGGCTAAGGTTAGGGGCATGTCCTAATTGGATTTTTGTATTTTTTGGTTAGAGTTTTTTGTGGAACTACTATGAGTTAGAATGGGTGGAATCGGTATGAGTGTCAGCGTTAGTATTGGCATAGGTATGAGTGTCAGCGTTAGTATTGGCATAGTATATAGTGTGATATAGGCCACAAATATGGAAGGTATAAATTTTATAACTTATCAGCTCAAGGATGTTGCGTACTAATGGTACGAAGAGTGGGATAGGGATAGAGTTGATGTGAAGGAGTTGTCCTTATAGGATGCTTTTTCTAATGCTTTTTTTGATCATTTCTTTCCTTAAGAGTTGAGGAAAGTAAAGATAGAGGAGTTTGAGAATCACAAGCAAGGTAAAATATCTGTCAAGGAATATTCCTTGAAGTTTCATCATCAGTCAAGGTATGCTCCTAATTTGGTGGCTGACATAAGGGCGAGGATGAGAAAGTTTACTTCTGGGTTATCTCAAGATCTGATCCTTGAAAGCAAAACTGCTTTGTTGATAAAGAATATGGACATTTCAAGGTTGGTTATCCACATGTAGTAGGTAGAGAATAAAAAAAGAAACTTGCAGAGTTTGGGGAAAGGCAGGGCAAGAGAAACAGGTTCTCTGAGTAGAGTGGTGTTCAGTATCAGGGTGGTTGGGATGGAGGTAAATGGCTGAAGAAGAAGTAGGGGAGGTCTAGTTCCTTCTCTACTGCTAGCGTTCCTCACCCAAAGTAGTCAGGTCACAACATCCGCAAGGTGGTGATAATTTCTAAGCACAAAGTGCCCAATTTCAAGTGAGTGAGGGTCAATCAACTTTTTCATGCCCACCTTACCAGTTCTTTGGTCGTCTTTATTGGGGATATTGTGATGAAGGCAGGCATAAGTGTTTTAAATATGGCCAGCCAGGCCATATGCTAAGAAATTATCCAATTAGAAAGGGTGCATCAGGAATGGTCAAAGCTCTGATTGCTTCATCTTCTGCTCCTGCACCTAGTAGTGTGGATTTGGAGTCTGCTTCTGCTTCTGGTACTGGTATAGGACAAAATAGGTTGTATGTCTTGCATCTTTATAGGAATTTGAGGCATCACCTGATGTCATTACTGGTACATTACAACTCTTTTCTCATGATGTGTATTGTCTGCTTGATCTGGGGTCCACTCTTTCCTGTGTGACCCCATATATGGCTATACATTTTGGTTTTGATCCTGAGTTTTTTTTAATTCTACCCTAGTAGGTAACTCAGTTATTACTGAAAGAGTCTATAAGGGGTGTGTGGTATCTGTTAGTAGTAAGCAGAGCTTGGTAGATCTGTTTAAGCTGGATATGGTAGATTTTGATATTACTCCGGGGATGGATTGGTTATACTTTTGTTATGTATTCTTATATTGTCGAACCGGTAAGGTTGTCTTTAGGTTCCCTGGTGAACCGATTATAAAATGGGAAGGTGGTTCCCTAGCTCCGAGGGAGAGGTTTATTTCTTATCTTAGAGCCCGGAGGTTAATCTCTAAGGGTTGTCTTTATCACTTGGTCTGGGTTGAAGATTCTAACTTAGGAGGTCCTACTCTACATTCAGTTTTGGTGGTAAATGAGTTTCCTGAGGTTTTTCCAAATAATCTTTCTAGCGTTCCTCTGGATAGGGAAATAGAGTTTGGTATTCATTTGGTTTTGGACGCTTGTCCAATATCTATTCCTTCTTATAAAATAGCTCCAACTGAGCTGAGGGAACTCAAGGAGCAATTTTAGGATCTTCTAGATATGGGATTTATTCATCCTAGTGTAGTCCTGTGGGGTGCACCGATATTGTTTGTGTGCAAGAAGGATAGTTCCTTTTGGATGTGCATTGACTATTGATAGTTGAATAAGGTGACGGTCAAGAACAAGTATCCTCTTTTAAGGATAGATAACTTGTTTGACCAGTTGCAAGGTGCCAAGTTCTTATCTAAGATAGATCTTTGATCTGGGTATTATCAGCTTAAGATTAGGGAAAAAGATATCCATAAAATGGCTTTTCATACTCGGTATAGGCACTTTGAATTCTTAGTGATGTCTTTTGGTTTGACTAATGCCCTGCCAACATTTATGGACTTGATGAACAAGGTTTTCAGGCAGTTCTTGGATCTATTTGTCATTATGTTTACTGATGACATTCTGGTTTATTTCAAGAGGGAGGTGGATCATGCAAATCACCTCTGTGTGGTATTACTGACCTTAAATGAACTACAGTTATATGCCAAGTTATCCAAGTGTCAGTTTTGGTTGAATGCTATGACTTTTCTCGGTCATATTTTTTCTAGCGACGGGATCATAGTGGACCCTTAAAAGGTGGCAGTCATTACAAGGTTACCTAGACCCGTGACTCCAACTGACATTTGGAGTTTCTTGGGTTTGGCTGGGCATTATCAGTGGTTTGTGGAAAACTTTTTGATAATAGCTGCTCTTTTGACCAAATTAACTTAGAAGAAGGTCAAGTTTTCTTGGTTGGATGCTTGTCAGGGGAGTTTTGAGAATCTTAAGGATAATCTAACTACAAAACCAATTTTGAAGTTGCCTGAAGACAATAAGGGATTTGTGGTTTAGTGAGATGCATCTCGAGTGGGACTTGCCTGTGTTTTGATGCAACATGGTAAAGTGATTGCCTATGCTTTTAGGCAATTAAAGGTGAATGAGACGAACTATCCTATTCATGATTTGGAGCTATTGGAGATGGTTTTTTCTTTGAAAATCTGTTGGCATTTTTTGTATGGAGTGTATGTAGAGATCTTTTATAATCATAAGAGTGTACAGTATGTGTTTACTCAGATAGAGCTGAATCTTAGACAGATGAGATGGTTGGAGCTTCTCAAGGACTATGATATGATTCTTCACTATTATCTAGGTAAAGCTAACGTGGTTGCAGATGCTATTAATAGGTTGTCCATGGGGAATTTAGCTCATATAGAAAAAGGAGAGTGGGAATTGGTGAAAGATATTCATCATTTGGCTAATCTTAGAGTTCATCTTTTAGACTCTGAGGATGGTGGTGTGATGGTACAAGAAGTGGTTTAGTCATCTCTTGGTGCAAATATTAAGGAAAAACAAGTGCTAGATCCTATCTTGATGAAAATCAAGAGTAATATAGGTATGTAGAAGGTAATAGTGTTTGACATCTGTGGTGATGGTACTTTAAGGTACCAAGGGAGGTTATTCGTTACTGAAGTCAACGATTTGAGGAAAAGAATTTTGGCTGAGGTGCACGAGTCGCTCTATGTTGTCCATCCTTGTTTGAAAAAAATATATCATGGTCTCAAGGAGATATATTGGTGGAATGGTATGAAAAGGGATGTGGCTGATTTTGGAGCCAAGTGCATGGTGTATCAACAAGTTAAAATTAAATAGATTAGGCCTGGTGGGTTGTTTCAAGAAATCAATTTCCCCAAATGAAAATGGGAGGTAATCAATATGGATTTCGTTACTGGTCTTCCTCGGTCTAGGAATTAGTTTGATTTAGTTGGGGTTATTATGGATATGATGATGAGGTATGCTCACTTCTTGCAACTGAGGACTACTTTTTTGATGGAGGATTTTTCGAAGTTGTATCTTCAGGAGATTGTGAAGCTGCATGGGGTACCTCTTTTGATTATCTCTGATCATGGTATGCAATTTTCATCTCATTTTTGGCGGTCATTTTATAAGGGATTGGGTACTAAGGTTATTCTGAGTACTACTTTTGATCCTCAGATAGATGGGCAAGAGAAAAGAACTATTCATACCTTGGAGGATATGCTTCGGTAATGTGTGATTGATTAGAGTGGTAGTTGTATTGAGCATCTACCTTTTGTAGACTTTGCTTACAATAATAGCTATCATTCTAGTATTGGTATGTCCCCTTTTAAGGAATTGTATAGTAGGAGGTGTAGATCTCTTATTGGTTGGTTAAAGCTTGGTGAGGCAGATATGTTCAGTATAGACTTGGTTTAGAAGGCTATAGAAAAAGTAAAGGTGATTCGGGATAGGCTTAAGGCTGCCCAAATTTGCCAAAAGTTCTATGTAGATGTAAAATATAGAGACTTGGAGTTTCAGGTTGGGGATAGGGTGTTCCTAAAGGTATCTCCCATGAAGGTAGTAATGTAGTTTGGTAAGAAGGGGAAGCTCAGTCCCCGGTATGTTGGTCCTTATGTGGTTTCACAAAGGGTTGGTAATATGGCTTATGAATTGGAGTTGCCTTCTAGTTTGAGCTCCGTTCATCCGGTATTACATATTTCCATGTTAAGTAAGTGCATTGATGATCCTTGTTTGATTGTTCCTTCAGAGGGGATGGGTATCTCAGACTCTCTGTCTTATGAAGAGGTCCTAGTTAAGATTTTGGATAGGCAGGTTTATCAGTTACAAACCAAGGATATGGCTACGGTTAAGGTTCTATAGCGAAACTAGAAGGTGGAAGAAGCTACATGGGAAACTGAGGAGGACATGAAGTCTAAGTATCCACATCTGTTTTCTTCTCTTGGGATTTGTGCCGAAGGTATGTGTCCTTCAACACATCTTTATTTTCTGAGTTTTTAAAGGAAAGCTTAATATCTTTGCATCTTTGTTTTCAAACTTTATTAAAGATTAGGAATACATTTGATAATGCAAATGACTCGTACATGTGGTTACCCCTACCTTATCCGTCATTCAAGGATGAATGTTCCTAGTGGGGGAGACTGAAACACCCTGATTTTCAGACCTTAGAAAATTTCCTTGATTTTTGGTTTCTGGAAAAGATACGGCTTAGGGGAATGAGTCGTACTCTTGGGTATGGGTGGTTTGGTCCAGTTGTATGCTGACCAGTGTTGGTTGGTGAGATGGATTTAGTTACTATAATGGGTACAATTTGGGTGGTACGAGTCGTATCGGTGTATACGGGTTGTTTTATTACTTCACTTAACCCTAGACTTGGTAACTTAAGTTGGATCTGAGTATGAGTGGCTCACCATGAGCCATAAGCCAGAGTACGAGTCGTACCATGGACTCGTATAGTGGTCAATGTTCAAACCTCCTAAAATTCTGTTCTACCAGGGGTATGATTTATAGGTACTAGTCGTATAGTTGGATACGATTTCAGTTTGGGTGTGTCGTACCTTGGACAATGTTGGGTTCAACGGAAATCCTAGGGTATGAGAGGTGAGTACCACTTGTACAAGATGGGTATGACTCGTAAGGGTCAATCGTACCCTGTGATGAAATTAAGTGCAGTTTAAGTGAAGGCAATCTGGACATTTCCCCACTTATCCTAATGAGGTATCACGACTTATATTGCACTTGGGAGGTTATTTTCCTTACTAGTCTATTCTTGAACACTTAGAAAACACTCTTAAATCCTCTCTAGAGTTCTTGGAAAAAGAAAGCTAGGGTTCATCTTAAGGAGTAAATTGGGGTGAATACATATATATCAGTGTGCATCAAGCACACAGTCATATAGACCCCAAATGACAACAAACATGATTTCCAGTGTTCATTCCCCTGGGATTTACACCTTCATGGTTAGCTACACAACCCCTTTTTATGCCTAGATTAAAATTATTTTGGACATAATTCCAATTATTAACCCAGGAGTCATTTATTAAGGCATTTACCACTTGTTATCATCATACCAATATAATTGCAAGATTATTTAATTATGCCAAACCAATTCACACAACCAAAATTGGACTCCCAAGTTCCATGCAAATCTGATACCAAGGCTACCAAAGCCATCAAAAGCAATATTCATATCCATTTTTCCTTTAATGCAATGCATTAGGTCCAAAACAAGTTAAACCATGCAATTGTCCATACAAGAGTATAAAGTGGGTTGAGGTTAATGCCAATTCCAAGCCAAAATTCATTCAATTTAGGGAAACCCATATCCCCCATTCCAATAATTTAAACAATATACCAATTCAGCCCCTAAAATATCAGTTTAAATCATGAATAATCAAGTTAAAACATGGGACAAGTAATTCAATCAGTAATAATCAAAATCCCTCAACTCAATTTCAAAACTAATGATTAGTGAATTTACCACTCATTTGTATTTAAAATTCATGCACACTACTATGATTTGAAGGTATGAATGAGACAACTTTGTTTGTTGAATTCACTAATTTCCATATTTTGTAGGTATATAGGCGATGAAAAGGAAAGATGTGGAAATGATCTTAAAAGGGATCAAAAAAAGAGAAGAGAAGTGCAAAAATCGAAGGACCCTGAGCAGGAACTGGTCTCAATTACCGTGATCACAGTCTAAAGACTAAAATTACAGTCAATCAAGATGGGTGAAATGCCAGCAATCACGATGAAAATATGGGGGTCGTGGTTTCTGCGATCGCAGACAAGCTGCCGTGATTGTGGCATCATGGATAATAGCCTAAGGGTAGAAGTGAAATTGCGCATAGCTAGTTCCCAATCAAAAGAGGGCAAAATATCTTTATTTGGGGCATTACCATGAACTTGAATAAAGTTTTTTGAGCTTTGAAAAATCCTAAAAATTTTGGGCAAGATTATTGTGTTTAATTTGTCCAAGTTTATTTAGTTGTAATTGGAGTAAAATTGAAGAATATTCTTATTTGCATCTTCAATGGAGACTTTGGATGATAAATTTGGTATATTCTCTTTACTTGACTTCATGAGTAGCTAAATACATTTCTTGAGATTATGTTGAAATAGGTTGTAATTTTGTGTGGGTTGTGATGTATTAGTGTGAATTCTTAGTTTTTGATGATGGATTTTACTAATGCTTGTTTGATTGAGTGGGGATTTGTTGGTGAAAACCCCAAAATAAAGTTGTGGGTGAAAATACAAAACTCCAAAGAACCTAACATCATCCTTGAAATAGGCATGTGAATTTATTTTTAAAGCCAATACAATCTTTGAAAGAGGGGTATGAGTGGTAAGGAATTAGTGAACAATTTTTAGATGTAGTTTAGTTATCTTCTCACCATCTTAGAAATAGGGGTGATTTGAGAATTAACTAAATCTTGGGAATCTTCCAAGATATAGGGATGCCTAATTGAGTTATTGGGTGGATTTGATTGCCACATCAATGATGTACCCAAAAGGGTCCATGGATAAAATTCTTGAGGTATGGTTGATAAATTTGCATCAAGAATTTCTAACCTAGCCTACCCATATAGTTGATGACTAGAATGTATATCAAATTATCACAATTCCATGAATTATTTACCCCTATAAACGCATAACCCTATGGATTGTCTCATATTGGAATTGAAATCACGATTTTTCCGTTTAATTTGTTAACTTGATTAGACTTTGGTAGAAGAACTTCCCATACCAATTCCTCCATATTAATTTATGGATTTTACTTTATTTACACTATGGACATACACTTAGTTGCTATCAATACTTGTTGGTTTTTAGGACTAGACCCATTTCTCGAGGATTCAACCTAAGCGTGATTTGAGCTTTATTGACAATGATCGTCCTATATCAAAACTATGGTATCGGTGAGCATTAATCAAAATGGCAGTATTTTTGGGGAGTGAGACTTATTTTTCACTTGTACGGTGTTGATTGTATCTTTGGAAATACCCGTGGTGATTTTGATTTACTTTTCTTGTTGTTTTTGTTTCACTGTAGGTGATCATTATTTCTTTCGAATAACCATGATCTAAGAGGGAATCATCAGTAGTATGTATATGAACATATTGAAACTATGGATTATCTTGGAGATGAAGAGCATTCTAGTGCTATTTGTATTCCCCCTATCGGGGGAAATAATATATTTTATGTGACAAGTGTCATTATCCAATTTCTTTAAATAAAGGGTATATTTGTGGGGCGAGATCATGAAGACCCCAATTTGCATTTGAAGAACTTTGTAGAAGTATTTCCCCTATTGATATTGCACATATCTGTCAAGAATCTATAAGGTTGCGTCTCTTCCCATTTTCTATAACGGGTGAGGCGGTATTGTGGCTTTGATATATTTTGGATAGGTCAATTACCTAGTGGGTCATGCTTATTGAGACTTTATTGAATCAATACTTCCCACCTTCAAAGATGCTGAAATTGCGGGATGAAATCATAAATTTCCGTCAATTTCATGGGGAACCTTGGTATGAATCATGGGGGAAATTTAAGGAGAAGCTTTTGAAATGCCCCAATCATGAGATGTCAAAAAAGATGATTCTCCAAGTCTTCTATATGGAATTTGTACCAAACCAACAAAGCCATAGTGGACAATGCATCCGTTGTATCCCTTATTAAATCATCATATGAAGTTGCATCAAAGGTGTTAGATTAAGTGGCTAGTTTGGCTAGGGGTTGGCATATGAAGGATGCCGAGGTAGCCATGGGGGACCCCTCCTATAATTTGTGTGTCAAGATCAAATATATCAAGAAGAGGAAAGAGATGCAAGCATGATCAGTATAACATCACACCTTGACCTTCTTACTAAACATGTGTTAGGAATATCCATTGAAAGAGTCAATGCCATATATGCAAAGGATGCCAAGGCATGTGAAGATATGGAAGAAAGGGTACATGATGATGGGAGGAGATGGTTTTGAATTATTCAGAGGGTTACCAAGTTACCTCTTACAGGAAATATGGGAATCAAGGTCGAAACAATGAACATCGGGGCATAACTCAATATGAAAGAAAGGGATGCATTAATGAAGATATTTTGATTTGAATCTTTGTTGGAGTTGAAGGGACCGACAAGATAGTGAAAGAAATGAGGAATGATTTCCCTAATCTTCTTCAAATGGTGGAGTTTCATTCAACCACTATCCAATAACTATAAGCAAAATTGAATCAAATATCAGTGTACCTTATGGAAAGACAAAATGAAAAAGTACCGAATAGTACGACCACAAATGCTATTGTCACTTAAAGTGGAAAAATTCTTTGAAAAAGCATGGAACTTGATGATGATCCCGGCAAATGGAAAATAATGAGCAAACAAATGTAAAGAGAGAGAGGCCGAATAATGATAAGTGAATGCCAAATGATGTTACCCTTGAAAATTTAAAGATGAAAGAATGTCAAATTATCTCAATGCCACTAATAACAATTCCTCCCCCTTTTCCTTAATAGTTCTTAAAAAAGGTGAAAATGCAAAGTTCAAAATGTTCCTTGATAAATTTATCAACCTTTCACCTATATTACTCTAATAGAAGCCTTGCAAGATATACCAGGGCATGCTAAAATTATGAAGGATTTGGTCTCTAAAAGCGGTTTGAAGAGGATGAGACAATATAAATAACGCATCACTGTAGTGCCAGTATGTCAAGTATGATGGCAAAAAAGAAGAAAGACCTTAGTTCTTTCACAATTACATGTACCATTGGAATATTCAAGTTTGCAAAAGCTTTGTGTGACCTCGGGACAAGTGTAAATTTAATGCCATATGTCATATTTCATAAGCTCGGATTGGGGAAACCGAAACCTATGATGTTTCGGCTTTCGAAGGAACATTTTGCATCTTTTTCTTGGGAAGTTGTATGTTTTCAAGCAACTAAGGTTGTGTTTAATGCTGGTTTTTAATGTTTCAGGGTAAGGAACTAGCTGAAAAAAAGTGTTAGAATAGTGTTAGAAATACACTTCTGGTGGTCAAAATGGTGGACCGTCAGGGTTGCGACGAACCACCAAGTTAATCGCTAGATCGAATCAGAACTCAGACTTTTAAAAGACCCTACGATGGTCAAAATAGTGGACCTTCAGTCTTACAACAAATCACCAACTTGACCATCAGGCCTAGACAGAACCCAAGACTTCAGGTCTTACGACGACGGACCAAATGGCGGACCGTCAATCTTACAACGGACCGCCAAGTTGGCCATTAATTTTATCAAGAAGCTGGCCCCCTGAAGGACTCAGAAATGAACCAAATGGTGGACCTTCAGTCTTACAATGGACCACCAATTTGGCCGTCAGTTTTATCTAGAAAGTGACCTTCCAAGATAAGCAGTGACTGGCCAAATGGTGGACCATCAACTTTACGACGAACCACCAATTTGGCCGTCACTTTGAATGTGGATTTTATGATTTCAAATTTTAAATTCCTTTTGGCTGGTAACATATAAATACCAAGTATTAGGGTTTAGTAAGCATCTTTTATCATTAGTTTCAACTTTCACCTCTATTGAGAGCTTTGTAACACTTTTCATTGAGATTAAATCTAGAGATTGAGATATGGTTATTAGTTTTTATATTTTCCATTGAAGATTGAGAAGAACAATATTGTTTACTTTTGTAGTTCCCTCTTGAAGCCATTTATGAACATCAATATATCTTTGATTTCTTATATGGAGATGAGTAGCTAAACTCTTATAACTAGGGTTATGGGAGCCTTGATGTAGAGAACTATTTTGGGGTTGTGAATTGGTTTGATTTCTAACATCTATCAAAATTGCATGAATATTTCTTTATTATAATGACATCTCTTTTTTGCAAACTTGAGGAGTGAGCCCATGAAATCCACTTGTCTGACAAGAAAGTAGATGTTTGGAAAAAAATTGATTCACATGAACTCCATAGGTTTACCCTTTGGGTTAATGGGTTGATGCCTTAATAGGATCAACCCTCATGAGAGTGTTATTGAATAATGAATAAATCCTTTAAGTTCAAGAGAAGTAAAGGGTGAAATACTAATTAGGTTGAGAAATAAGTGGGTAATAGTTAGAATTCAATAATTTTTGCAATTAAATACATAAGTTAGAATTCGAACACATACTCAAACCTTAATTGTTTGTACATTTTAGTGAGCATAACTCTAGTTAATTCATTCTCATTGAAATTACATCTACATTAACTCTCAGTAGCTGGACTTTTGTGCGACACAAATACAAAAGAACACTGTTAACACATTCAAACTCCCTTCTATTCAGGAACCTTAGATCAACAGTCTAATAATATTCACAATACTTAGTGAACACAATATTCCTTATGGGATTCAACAACCAACCCAGTTGGGTTCTATGTTTGACAGAGACCGCTTACTCTCTCGTAAGAGAGGTGTAATTTGGGCATATCAAATTTTGGCACCATTACCGGGGAATACGATTGTCAATTAGGTTTGTGTTTATTAATTGAACTTTGGTCAAGTTTCCCAAATTTTACTTTTGTTTATTATTTTTGTTTTGTACAGAGGAGTTATTGTGTATGCCAAGTACATGAAGATAGGGTGTACCATTATTGCCAATATATCTAGAACTACAACTAATTAGTAGAATGGCAGAACCCCAAGATGCTGAGAAACTAGCTACATTGGCTAGAGCTCAACTAAATCAGCAGAATGATGGTCAGCAGGTATGTCATCCTAATTTTGATGATGATGATGATTTGGGGGATGATGACTAGTTATATCCTATTAATCAAAGGCATGCAGAGAATGTAGCTACATCAGTGAACAGAAATGTAAACAAAAACTTTCCTTTCAGAGCGATACCTAATCGCCAAGCTATTCAATTTGATTTTAATGATGATGAAGATGGAATGGACAGAGCTGGTTCTACTGGAGATATTATTTCTCCACTTCTAGCACCAGGAGCAAAGTTTAATATTACTAGTAGAATGATTTAGCTTCTTCATATGAAGGGGTTGTTTAGTGGAATCCCGGGAGATGATCCCAATATGCATTTAGTGAACTTTGTTACTATTTGCAAGTTCTTTGATAACCTGGGAGTGGGATAGAATGCCATCCGCCTGTATTTTTTTCTATTTTCTCTGTCTAGGGTGGCAATATTATGGCTTAATGAGCTGAAACCCGATTCTATAACCAACTGGAGGCAATTGAAAGAGGCTTTCCTAGAAAGGTTCTTTCCACCTTCCAAGAGGGTACAGTTGAGGGATGAGATCAACAACTTTAGGTAGTTCCCAACCAAAACTCTTTGTGAGATATGAGAGAGGTTAAACAAAAGTTAACACAGTGTCTGAACCATAATATAACAAATATTTATTTGATGGAGACTTTTTATCAGGCATTGAACTCTATCATGAAGCCAGTTATTGATAATGCTACAGGGGGATCATTTATGGATTTTACTTTTTAGGTGGTCTTAGAGATGCTTGATTGGATGACCAAATAAGGTAGATCTTAGCATACCAGGGATTCTGTGGTAACAAGCCCTACTATGTCTATTGGTATGACTATAGAACAATATAAGAAAGAGGAAGAACACTTTATTGACCAAGCACTTATTATCTGCAAAGACTAAAAAAGTAAAAGTTGTTGCAGCTAAAGGTTGAGATGATTTTGATTCAGAATAAGAGGCTAACTATTTGAATAACTAGGGGGTTTTCCAAGGCAATAGAAAAGGAAATCAAGGCCAAAACTACTATGACAAGGCTGGTTACTAGGATAAGGATCAAGGAAATTCAAAACGTAAGAATGATAGGAGTGGACTATGTATACCTCCTAGAAATAGAGATAATACTACAACTAGTTCTGGTAAGATGTCCACAGAGGACATGATAGATAAATTATTAAAGGGAGTTGAAGCTACCAACTCTGGGGTGACTACCATGAAGAGCGATTTGTCTTCTATGAGTAAGTTGGTAAACTCACACTCTACATTTATCAAGTAGTTGGGGCAATAAATGAGCCAACATTTGGCAGTATTAAATCAAAGGAAGATTGGAACATTGCCTAGTGATACCATTCAAAATCTATGGAATGATGGCTCTTGCATGGCTATCACTACTAGAAGTGGTAAGGTATTGGCAAGTCCTCCTGTGGGCAATACTGTGGTTGATATTATAGCAGATGATATTAAAGAAGCAGAGATTTATCATCCAGTGGAGTCTGGGAAATTGGATGAGGTTATTGATGACGCACCAACCAACAGTCAATAGGTTGATGAGTTGGAGATGAATTAGGGAAAGGAGGTTGAAGTAGTGGTTACCACTCTTCCAAAACCATCTCCTGCATTTCCCTATCTATTGAAGAAGAAGGCCAACAACATAAAGTTCAGCAAATTCATGGTTATACTTAAGCAGTTGACGACTAATCTACCATTGGTGGAGGCATTAGAGCAAATGCCCGAGTACGCAAAGTTCATGAAAGACCTCATCACAAAGAAACAGTTAGTTAGTTTTGAGCTGATAGACAATATTTATCATTGTGGTACTATTTCCACAAGGTCTTTGGTGTAGAAAAAGAAAGATCCATAAGCATTTACTATCCCATACACTATTGGACATCTTGACTTTGCAAAAGCTCTGTACGACTTGAGAGACAATATTAATCTGATGCCGCTAGTTATTTATAAAAAGTTGGGTTTAGGAGACCCCATACCCACTAATATATGACTTGTGATGGTAGATAGGTCACTCAAAAACCTGTTGGTATTTTGTATGATGTGCTGGTGAAGGTTACTAGTTTCATATTTCCTGTGGATTTCCTCATTCTAGATTGCGAGGTGGACTACGAGGTGCCCATAATCTTGGGTTAATCTTTCCTCGCAACTAAAAGCATACTGACTGATTTGTGAGCTAATAAGCTCTTATTTAGGTTGAATGATAAAGTGGTGCAATTTGATGTGTGCCAATCAATGAAGCAGCAAAAAGAAATAAGGGTGTTTTCCATTATAGATGTCTATTATGAGGAGGAGCAGGAAGTGCCGATTGAAGAGAAATTTGCTATTGAGACATTAGCTGCCGTGTTGATGAATTTTGATCAGGGTGGTATAGAAGATTATGAGGAGACAATATGTGCCTTAATGGGCATGGGGTCTTACTTATATGCTCCCAAGAAGTTGGATTTGGACTTGAAAATCATCTAAGTCTACCTGCTAAGCCTTCTATTAGAGAACCACCTATCTTGGAGCTAAAAGAGTTACCCAGTCATTTGAGGTATGTGTTCCTGGGTAGTGGGAATACACTACCTATTATTATTACAACTGATCTGGGTGAGAAACCGGTGGAAGTACTTATTTTGGTGCTTCAAAGATACAAAAGAGCAATAGGCCGGACCATTGATGATATTATTGGCATTCCCCCTAGCATCTGCACTTATAAGATACAACTTGAGGAAGAATGTACTCCTACCATTAAGCATCAACGCCGACTTAACCCATCGATGCAAGAGGTGGTTAAGAAAGAAATTATTAAGTGGCTGGACGCAGGAGTGGTTTACCCTATTTCCGACAGTAAATGGGTAAGTTCGATTCAATGTGTTCCCAAGAAAGGGGGCATAACTATTGTTTCAAATGAAAAGAAAGAGTTGATTCCTCTCAGGACTATGACTGTTTGGAGAGTTTGCATGGACTACCTCAAACTAACTCATGGACTTTAAAGGACCACTTCCCAATGCCCTTCATGGATTAAATGCTTGATTGGTTGGCAGGAATGGGGTGGTATTATTTCTTGGATGGATATTCTGGATACAATCAGATTTGTATTACTTCTGAAGATTAAGAGAAGAGAATGTTCACTTGCACGTATGGTACTTTTGCATTCAAGAAGATGCCATTTGGGTTATGTAATGGACCCACCACCTTCTAAAGGTGTATGATGTCTATTTTCTCAGATATAGTTGAGGACACCTTAGAGGTGTTCATGGATGATTTTTCTGTGGTTGGGGATTCATTTGAGCTGTGTTTGGTGAGCTTGACTAGGGTTTTACAGAGGTGTATGGAATTCAATCTTGTGCTTAGTTGGGAGAATTGCCACTTCATCGTGAAGAAGGGCATTGTTCTCGGGCACAAAATTTTAGCAAAAGGGATAGAGGTTGATCGATCTAAGGTAGAGGTTATTGAGAAGCTACCATCTCTCATCTCAGTGAAAGGGGTGCGTAGTTTCCTTGGGCGTACTGGCTTTTACCAATGGTTTATAAAAGACTTCTCTAAAATTGCAAATCCACTTTGCAAACTTTTTGAGAAGGAAACTAAGTTCTTTCTTAATGCTGAATGCATTAAGACATTCAAATGCCTTAAGAGAAAGCTGGTTGAGACCCCTATCATTGTTGCACCAGATTGGTCAAAATCGTTTAAGATAATGTGTGATGAAAACGGTGTTGCCATTGGAGCTGTACTTGGGCAAAAGAAGGAAAAATTATTTCATCCAGTTTATTATGCCAGCAAAGCACTGAATGGAGCTTAGAAAAACTACACCATTATAGAGCAGGAACTTCTAGAAGTGGTGTATGTTTTTGATAAGTTTTGGGCAAATTTGCTAGGTACCAAGGTATTGGTACACACTGACCACGCTTTCTTGAGGTACCTAATAGAAAAGAAGGATGCTAAACCAAGGTTGATCCAGTGGGTATTGCTACTTCAAGAATTTGACTTCGAGGTTAAGGATCGCAAGGGATGTGAGAATCAGGTGGCTGATCACCTTTCCAGACTCCAAGGCGAACATGAAGTAAAATATAAGCTTGAAATTGATGAATCCTATTGGATGAGAAAGTATTGACTGCAGTGCTCGAGAAAGTACCTTGGTATGCTGACATCGCAAATTATGTTATAAGTGAAGTAATGCCATTGAAACTTTCCTTTCATCAAAGAAAAAAGTTTGTCCATGATGTAAAACATTATTTCTGGGATGAGCCATATTTTTTTGGTGATGTGTGGATGGTATTATTAGACGGTGCAATCCAGAAGTGGAGATGTTGAGTGTAATGGAAGCGACTCATGCTTTCCCAAATGGAGGTCATCATGCTGGTGATCATATTGCCAGAAAAGTGCTTCAAAGCGGCTACTATTGGCCTACTTTGTTCAAGGATGCTTATAAGTTTGTAAAGAGATACGACCAATGTCAAAGGAAAGGGTCTATCTCAAAGTTCCATGAGATACCAATGTCCAATATGTTGGAGGTAGAACTATTCATTGTCTGGGGCATTGACTTTATGGGGCCCTTCATTAGCTCATTTGGTATGAAGTACATTCTAGTTGCTGTTGACTACGTCTTAAAATTGGTCGAGGCTGTGGCGCATAATGAAAGAAAATGGGTTGTTGAGTTTTAAAGAGAAATATCTTCTCTTACTTTGGAGTACCACATACCATCATAAGCGATGGAGGATCACACTTTTGCAATAAGATATTCAGAGCCGCCTTGGCAAAATATAGAGTCAAATAGCATAAAGTGGAAACTCCATACCACCCATAGACCAGTGGGCAAGTGGAGATCTCTAATCGGGAAATCAAAGCTATCCTTGCCAAGAATGTAAATGCTAGCTAGAAGGATTGGTCTAGGAAGCTGGACGATGTATTATGGGAGTACCAAACGACTTTTAAGATACCCATTGGCATGACACCATAACAATTGGTTTATGGAAAGGCGTGCCATTTATCGATTGAGCTAGAGCATATAGAGCTGTGGAAACTAAAGCGTTTTAACCAGAACTGGAATGACATAGAAAATATGAGTCTAGGTCAGCTAAATGAGATGGATGAGTTCCATCTTGGAGCTTCTGATCGAGTTGATCTATATAAGGAAAGAATAAAGAAGTACCATAACAACAGGATTAAAAAGTAGTATTTCTAGAAAGGCAACTTGGTGCTTCAATTCAACTCCAGACTCAAATGGTTTCCAGGTAAGCTCAAATCCAAATGGTTTGGCCCAGGTAAAGTGAGTCAAGTCTAGTGATCTGGAGTAGTGGAACTTAAAAATAAAGAAGGAAGTGTCTTCAAGGTAAATGGGCAATGTGTGAAACTATATAACTGTCCAAAGGGCTCGATAAAGAATATTATTACTGTCTATCTTGATGAAGTCTGAGTAATCGATATAACTGAGTCATGCCGCGATAATAAATCAGGTGCTAGTGGGAGGCAACCCACAATGTGTTTTTGTAAAGCATTTGTTAAATTAAGTTTGTTGTTATTAGTGAATTTTTGATGCGTTTGTGAAGTGGGCAGGATAAAAAATACAACAAAAAAGAGGAGTGGTTGTAACACCCTGAATCTGGTACCCAGAATGCTACATGGTGCTCATGACCTCGAAAGATCATAAGCTAACCCATGAATGATATTTGTAACTGAGCATTGAATAATCTACTAAGATTATGTGGAATATAAGCTGTAGGTCCATAAGGTTCAAAACTGAACTAATAATGAATAAAATACAATGTCTGTAATGGGGTATAACAATACCTAAAATTGTGATGAACTATCTGAAACATGCTTTAGTCTAAAAACACTCTAGTCTGAAAGCCTCTAAACTACTTGAAATCTGTGGAGTTGATGGGATATGTCCTCAACTAACTCTGGGCTACTAAAATAATAAAGTCATAAAATAATCATGCTATCCTCTAATAATGAGGACTCACTGTTAGTCTGGTTGCTGAACGTGTGATCTACTAAGGATGCTTAAGAGCTCTTGCTTTTAAACCTATGGTATAAAATACCATAGCACAAATACGTCAGTACGTTGAATATAATGGTATGCAAGTAAGGTAGGATGAATGTAATGGTTCATATGCATGAACAATAATAACTGACTAAATAATATGAACGTGAGAAAACATGCATGAATACATAACTGTAATAGAGATCATGATAATGCTGACTCATGAATTCTAATAACATGGGTTTGCTGATATCTGAGTACTGATACTGGGATACTGAATATGAATGACTGAATATTGAATATAGAGAGACTAATGTTGTATCAATTGTACAGGAAAGACTATTTCTGACAGTTCTGATTATGAAGAACTGGTCTGATTGTCTGTATCTGACAGTTCTGAGTTTGAATACTGATAACATAAGTTTTGTATATTTAATATACAATTAACTGAGTTTGTATTAATATGATTAAAAAGTCTGAGTACTAATAACATGAGTAACTGTATCTGACAGTCCTGATACTGATGGAACTAGCTGAGTTCTGCACTATACTGAGTTAACTGTATCTGACAGTATTTAATTTCTATAGAACTAAACTGACTTCTATTACTGAGACTGAATGACTGTATTTGATAGTCATGATTCTGTAACTGAAATTGTGGGATGTAGTTATCTAGCCGACATGCCCCTAATATGCCATTATGGCAGAGTTGGGGTCCAATCTGTAACCACAATTGGAAAAGTGCCAATACCGCACCACTAGTAAGGACAAGTTGTGGGTAACCCTCATCTAATAGTGTCCCCTAAAAGAGAATGGTGGGACCCTCATCTATTAGTGTTTATCCATCTCATCAACCCTTATCTGATAGTGTTGATGTCTCAACCTATGCTGGATACATAGTTCTGGAATGTAAGGATGACTACTGAGAATCACACCTCATCTGATAGTGTGTGTTCCCATCCTTGGGTTCACTCGATGCTAATTTCTACTCCCAACTATATAGGCTCTAAACATGATTAACTGAACTGTACAATGACTAGGTTACCAGAATTCTGTGACTGACAGAATACTACTGATATCTAATAATTGACTGAGTTCATAGAGATTTTTAAGATTTACCAAGATTTACAGAGATTACTGATGTTACTGAGACCACTGAGGTCACTGAGATTACTGAGCTACTAAGATTATTGAGATTACTGAGATTTCTAATATTTTTGGAAGATATTGGACGGATACTGAATTTACTGAGTTTTCCTGAGTCATAAGACTGACTAAATTCTACTGATCATGGCTTGACTAAGATTATAGTGAAAACATGACATGGCTCAAGACACACAACTAAATTATCGGGTACAAGTACCCCCAGGACTCGATAGAATGAAAGTGACAAGGCTTGACACTTTTGATCACATGACCAATATCAACAATTCATAATTTCATAGTTGAGAATTTCATGAAGCACATGATCATCATAATGTTGTACATGGATAGTAATGCGTATAAACATGGCATAATTTCATGATTCTACTCTTATGAACATCTTACCAAGAAATCAAAATGCATAGGTTTAGCATGGGAAGCATCTTAATCAAATAGGTATAGCATAACTTAAGACACATAACATAATCTTGACACATGGAAACTAAGTACTTGATCATCATTCATTCATTGGGGCATATTATCAAACACCATGCATGCACACTTAGGGAACAACTGTATTCATCAAACTACACATGACAAACTACTCAATTCATGGCTTTCATCTTACATACTAACGTAATTTCAGGACAAACACATAAAAACCACAACTTAGGAATCATACAACAACACTATCATGATTTTAATCAACCCACAACATAAAATTACAATTTATAGTTTAAAAGAGGATTCTTGAGCTTCATGGATGAAAGAAATCCATGAATAAACACTGTGTATACGTTAGTTCTTTATTATATGAAGATTGATAGAGAGATTCTTGAATTTGAGTCTTGGATTTGAATCCCCAATTGAAAACCCTAGCTTGTTCTTGAGAGAAACTTGAGAGAAACCCTATATTTTGGGTAAAATATGGATGAATCACGTGTTATTGGGTTTATATAGGTTGAGAAATCGACTATTTTAACCCTTGGATTCATATTTTATTTTTGAGAAAATTTCACGATTTGGCACACTGGCACAACGCGGTGCTATTGTGTCGTTTCACTGGAAATTGCCAACTGGGAACTGGGCTGACGGCGCGACGCGGAGCTATCGCGTTGCCACTTTGGTTGCAACCTAGAAGTTTGGTGCAACGCACCACTATCACGGAGCAACACTAGAAATTGACAATTGCCATTTTGATCTGCTCCGCGACGTGCTGATGGATCAGCTGGGACACTGTCTTACTAAAATGGCTCTAACTCTTCACCAGGGTGTCAGATTTGGACAAATTTGGTATCGATGAGAATTTTATTCAATTTCCCACTTGACAAAAAGTGAAAATCTTGAAAATACCACGTATAAAAGTGGATTCATCTTTAAAACAAGTCTTTAACATTTTTGGGATGATTTTAAGATAGGTAGAAGTTTGGGGTATTACAATATCTCCCCTTTGGGAACATTCATCCTCGAATAAGACTGATTGAGATGGGAGAAACGATAATCTGAAGTACATACTAAATATGAACAACTGAAATATGACTACTTGACTGACATTACTAAGATTCATACTGAGCATGTATATCTGATGCACAATTTTATGACTGAGCTGATACATGAATGCATGTCTGAGAGTACTAATAAGATAATCACCCATATCTGATGCATAAATACATGACTGAAATAACTCATGAACATGGGACTGAATATGTATGGGTAAAGATACCAAGTTTGAAATGGTAATTTAACATGGAACTGAGTAAGTTCAAGAAAACCCATTACGTAAGCCATAAATTCGGCGAATCCATAATTATGCTAGGAGTATGCATGAATGGGAACACGAGGATATAATTGAGACTGAAACATGGAGCATGAACTAAATTTCTGTGAACTAAACTGGGCTCTTTTGTACATGGCTTACGACTGATATTGGAGCTAAAGGGTCAACCTATGAGTACCCCCTACTCCTAAACTGGATTCCTTATGTGAAGAAAGAATGGGATATTCTTGTCATGAAAGTATCGAGGTTAATAGTGTATCTTTCCCTTGGGATACTATGTCCCTCAAAGAATACTGACTTGGCTGAATCGCTGAAGATATTGAAGCGATGCATAAGGCATCTACGAGCAGAGTCTTAACTGAATATTTGGGATCTGAAACTAAAGCATGATACATGGACCAAGTTTAAAATGCAACAACCTAATTGGTCCATATTAGAATGATCATATTTATGATATTTTGAATAGTGCGATTAGATGGAAAGATGGGGTAACCACACCATCTGAACTTGTCCACCTGACTGCTAAACTAAGGTACTAGCTTTGTGAACTAACTCATGCTAAAAACTTACGCTCGATAGGAGTGTTTATATGACTCTTTATCTAGAATTCTAATGACTATAGGGCACAAGGAAATCTTAGCCTTGTCTAAAAAAGAGAGCCAAATAAGAAAATCATCACATGGCTAAAGTTTGGTAAGATGAGTTGGGGCCTATGAACACCATTTAAGATGAAATGACTAGACCTCTTGCAATGCAACTGATATTACTGAAAAGAATCACATGGATGCTGAACCCAAGTGCATGGATATGATAACTTATCTGATTAATTGGATGGCTGATAGTTAAATATTAGACTTGTAAGACTGAACTGTACTTGGTTTGAATAGCTAAACTGAGATTATAAAGTATTACAAGCAGAAGGTAATGTTGACTGGGTAACATGAGATAACTGAACATGAATTTATGGAAAATTATATTAATTGAGAACATAAGACCAAGCGTATAACAAAATTGTGGAAAATATTCCTAAAAGATCTCATAGCCTCCTACATATAAGTGTGGTGCACAACACACCCATGCACAAGACTCTTCTAGATGCGGAATTTCAGACTTCTTAGGACACTGTTGAACCTTAGTCTTTGATACCAAGTTTATAACACCCCGAATCTAGTATCAGTAATGCTACACGGTGCTCATAACCCTAAAGGACCACAAGCTAACCCATGACTAATATCTGTAACTAAGCACTAAATAATCTACTAAAATTAAGCAGAATATAAGCTGTAAGGCCATAAGATTCAAAACTGAACTAATACTGAATATAATACAATGTGTGTAATGGGGTATAACAACACCCAAAACTGAGATGAACAGTCTGAAATATGTTGTAGTCTGAAAACACTTTAGTTTAAAAGACTCTAAACTGTCTGAAATATATGGAGTTGATGGGACATGTCCCCAACTAACTATGGGATACTAAAATAATAAAGTAATAAAATAATCATGCTATCCATGAATAATGAGGACTCACTGCTAGTCTGGTTGCTGAACGTCTGATCAACTAAGGATACTCGGGAGCTCGTGCTTTTAAACTTATGGTATAAAACACTATAGCGCAAATGCGTCAGTATATTGAATGTAATGGTATGCAATAAAGGTAGGCTGAATACAATTGTTCATATCATGAACAATAATAACTGACTAAATAATATGAACGTGAGAAAAGATGCATGAATACATAACAATAACTGAGATCATGATAATGCTGACTAATGAATTCTAAAAACATGGGTTTTACTAATATCTGACTACTGATACTGGGATACTGAATATGAATGACTGAATCTACTGAATATAAAGAGACTAATGTTGTATCACTTATACAGGAAAGACAATTTCTGACAGTTCTGATTATGAAAAACTGGTCTGATTGACTGTATCTGACAGTCCTGAGTTTGAATACTGATAACATAAGTTTTGTATATTTAATAAACTATTAACTGAGTTTGTATTAACATGATTAATGAGTCTGAGTACCAATAACATGAGTAACTGTATCTGACAGTCCTAATACTGATGGAACTAGCTGAGTTCTGCACTATACTGAGTTAACTGTATCTAACAGTATTGAATTTCTATAGAACTAAACTAAGTTCTATTACTGAGACTAAATGACTGTATTTGATAGTCCTGATTCTGTAACTGAAACTATGGAAAGTAGTTATCTAACCGGTATGCCCCTAATATGCCATTATGGCTGAGTTGGGGTCCAATTTGTAACCACAATTGGAAGGGTGTCAATACCGTACCACTTGTAAGGACAACCTATGGGTAACCCTCATCTAATAGTATCCCCTAAAAGAGAATGGTGGGACCCTCATCTGTTAGTGTTATCCACCTCATCAACCCTTATCTGATAGTGTTGATGTCTCAATCTCTGCTGGATACATAGTTCTAGAATGTAAGGATGACTACTGAGAATCACACCCTTATCTGACAGTGTGTGTTCCCATCCTTGGGTTCACTCGGTGCTAATTCCTACTCCCAACTGAATAGACTCTGAACATGATTAACTGAACTATACAACGACTGGGTTTCCTGAATTTTGTGACTGATGAAATACTACTGATATCTGATAACTGATTAAGTTCATGAAAATTTTTAAGATTTACTAACATTTACAGAGATTACTGATGTTATTAAGACCACTTTGATAGACCATTAAAAATTTGGTGGACCATCTATATGACCGTTGCAACAAATCAGAGTTTCTCAGGTCTTGGTAAGATTCGATGGCCAACCTGGTGGACCATCATAGATCTGATGGACCGTTGGGCCTGGCATCGCTGTAACCCTAATTCTGGGTCAGGTCGGGTTGAATCTGAAGCCTTGTTAAGTGACCCATACTTGACCCAAAAGGTTTTAAGTGATAAAATAAGGTGGTTACTACCTCTAGGACTGTATATCTCCTTTCTTTTCTCCTATTTAAACATATCCATTCATCTTATTTTCTTCATCATAATCAAGTTGAAATCACAATTGAAGAGTTGTTTGAATTATCTTGTTCTCTAAAGTTGCAAGCTTGTCTCTCTGCAAAAGTGAGGTATACTCATAATTCTATTCTTTTTTGTCTAAATGACACGTCCAGCTGTGGGTTGTATTTAGCAAGTTGTTTTGTAAAGGAATTAGCATCTTGTTATAGTTCTATTGCCTTGAATTGGTGAAGGTCTTAAAGTTGGATCTTGAGCATAATCTGTTTAGGTGAAGTCTGAGCTGTCGACACGATTAAAATATGAAAAGTTATGCTTGATTGTGTTATTGTTGTCAAATATTGTTAAACAAAAAATGTTGCTAAAAAAACTCGAATATACGCCAAATTAAAAGTTGAAGCTGAAGAAGGGAATGTGACGGTCAAAGTGGTGGACCGTCACTTTTGCGATGAGCCACCAAATTAACCATCAAAATAACCCCAGATGTGACACTCACTAGAAAAGATGTGATGGCCCAAGTAGTGGACCGTCGCTGTCTCAAAGGACCACCAAACAGAACGTCGCAAGACCCTAAAATTTCAAACTCCTGCATAAGATCTGATGGACCACCAGTGTGGCCGTCAAGCCAAACTTTTCACTGATTTGTCCTGTTTTGTGTTGTGACCTCATTTCTTACTTTTTCTCCAGGTGTTATTGATCCCAAACTTCCATTAAATAGAGGAGGAAGATCTCAAAGGGGTAGAGGCGAACCAACACCCGGTTACAACCCTAGGCAACATGAAAGGGAAATTTTCCATCTATCTCAGTTTGAAGAGAAGAGCGACAACAGTACAAGCAGTACTAGCTTGAGCGCGATTGAGACAATGATTGCTACAAACTAACTCGAGCCTGTTGAAGGTGAAACTGAGTCTGTTGATGTGGAAGATTAAACTGATGTGATTGAGGTAGAGAGTAAACCCAAGGATATTAACATAATCAAACATAAGGATCCTCAAGTTTGAGATGTAATTAGATGGAAGATAGATGGAGCAAGAGAGAAGTTCTATGATAGATTAACACCTACCACAAGATGGATAAAGAGATCATTAACAGAGAAACATTAGATTATGACAACGAAGCTCTATGAATACCCTGAGTTGGTATACTGTTTAAATGAGTATGGACTAGCATGGATGAGCAGACAACCAGGAGTCTACCAACCAAATTAGGTAAGAGAGTTCTTTGCCAATTATCTTGTGTTAATAGAAAAAGACCTTCCAAAGGGTACATCAGTTACCAGTTTACCAAATAGGGAGTTTGTACCTGTTCGAGAAATAACTATCGATATTTTAGCCCAAACAATCAATAGGATGTTGTTCAGGCAAGAATACGAAGCTTCACTTGCTATACCGAATCTTGAGTTTAGGTTGAGGACTGCATCTACTCAGAGACCTTGGGTGGCTTCATTATTGACTGATGATGGCAATCTCTCTTGGTTGACAAGTTTACAGAAATGTATTGCAAAGTATTCCATTAGCTTCAAAGCTAAGTTCTGGTGGGAAGTTGTTCTCTTAAGGCTAATGCCAACAAAAAATGATGGAAATTTGGATAAACATAGAGCTATATTATTGGCAAGCTTGGTTTTTGGGCTGCCGATTGACTTCAGCCAGATTATTATGGACGAGATGTTCGTAAGAGAACACAAGGCATCCAACGCATTGCTAGTCCCCTTCTTAATCACTACTTTATGAAAATAGGCAGGTGTGCCTCTAATTCGTGGAGTTGATAATGAAATCCCAGCCACACATAAACAGGACATTGAGAAGTCAAAAAATGACTCAGTTTGAGATGCGTGTTACCAAGCTGCCTACTTACCAGATTCATTCTACACCACTTCCTGATGCTACCAAAATACCTATAGGTATGCCTCTGCCCATCACCACATATGTGCCACCCGAGTATGTGCCTTCAAATATATTTGTAGGGTCAGGTTCTGCATAGTCTATGGGTGGAGAAGATTTTGTTGAATATTGATTCACGCCAAAATACTTTGCTAAGTCAGTGAAGATGCAAAAGAGATTTTAGAGACAGCTAGATAAGTGGGCTGCAGACTTCAAGCCTTTTGTTGATGAAATCTTGGCTGATGGAATCCGTCTATTCCAAACCATTCAGACTAGGATATACACTATGGAACTTTGTATCAACAAAATTCTTGATTCACTATCTCTCCCTGGACTTGCCAAGATGATGGCTAAATTTGAACAAGCAAAGATGGATATTGCAAAGCTGAACAGTAGGTAGCCACAAATACCTATTTTTGACCCAACCTTAGTGGAAATGTTGATGAGAGTATTATGGACTTAATAAGCAAATGGATTAAAAAGCTACAAAAAAAGAAACAAAGAGGAGAAAGAGAGAAGAAATTACACAAGAACAACAAGAATGACATGATATTAAGAGAGCTCGAAAGAAGTCACTGAAAGATGAAGAAAATAGGAGAAAGAAAGAAGAAGATAAAATAGTAGGGGTATCCACTAGTGCTGCCCCAGCAAGGGGGCAAAGTGCAGGATAGGTTCGAGAGATGATTTCTCCAATCTTGGAGGGCGAGGTTGTGAGTGCCCCTACCACCATAGGGTCCAACATTGAATTAAGTGAGGATACAGGAGTCTCATCATACTTTACAGATGGCTCAAATGAATAAGATGTAAAACAAATAAAACCATTTTCTTGTACTTTAAATCAATGCTTTGAGGACAATGCATCTATTTTTTTGCAAGGGTGGTGTACTTGTACCATGGTAGGTTATGTTGCTGATCTCTTTTCCCTCCATGTGCTATCTAGTAGAATCGGCATGTCTAAGGTGTCTTATTTTTGTATTTCTAATTTCCTAAACTTGTGATGTAAATATCTGTGTTTAATGTTATTTATAAAATGTTTTTTCTTCCCTATTTCAGTATCCTTATTTAGATATGAATAATGAATAATGTTGGCATAAGACTATGAGCATTTATGTGTAATTATTTACTCTAATTATATAGCATGTGTGCATAACCTTTAGTGAATTTGCATTTTGCATTAACATGAAAGAAGTGTATGAATCATGTGATGAAATCCTAAGAGTAACAGAAGAAGTTTAACTCAGTTGCCTCTATGTGTGTGAGGATTTATCTTGAGTTCTTGCACAGTGTAGTGCCTAGAACTTTCCCAAGTCATTGATACTATCTTCTAACTGATTCAATAGGATAGAATGGTAGGCCTCCTTGTATTTTTAGTCCACTTGGCCTAAATAATTAACCTCTCTCTAAAAAAAAAATTTCTCCCTCACTTGAACCCGTTTTGAGCTTCAAGTAGTTTTCTTTATTTTCTATAACTATAATTAACTCTCCTTAGGGAATTAGCATTCAACCCTGGCCTGGCCCAATATTGGGCATTGTGCACCTTAACTTAGGCAAAACACCTAAGTTGAGGGTGGCTATTGTCAAAATGTAAGTACCCAGTGAAAAGTTGGTTTAGAATATAGTTTAAAGGAATTTGGCCCTAATCTGTCCAAAGATATTGTGCACCTTAACTTACTGAATCAACATAAGGGTGGCTGATGCTTATTAAAAAAATTGTGTGTTATGATTTAAGTAGAATTGATTAAGGGAGATTGTAAGCAAGTTGATGAAAATAGCCGCTTGGGGTTGAAAAGATTCTAGGGAAAGGAGAGTTAAGTCCTAATGAGTCACTTTACCTAAAAGAGTACCCTCACTGAAGTCTCATTACAAGCCTAGAAAAGACCTGTTTGTTCCTAGCGAATCATCTTTGAGGGTGTGTTAAATGGCAGGGGAAATCCTATGGGTACCTGGACTATGCTTGTAACTTCTTTGATGAGCGTAAAAGTTTAGATTGTGTCCACATAGTAAAAAGAGTGGTGGACTTCATTGTTGTGAGGGCAACTGGAGTTTTGCTTAGTTCTACTGTCCTCTGTGGGACATGACATCCATGTTTGTGTGTGCTGAATTATAATCAATGCTGGGTGTAGAGCCTACTGGTTGAAATTCATGTTAGTAAAATGACGAGTGAATGGTTGCATCAAAGTGGTTCATTAATTGGTTTCTTTTCATGGTATGATTTATGTTTGCAATTGGATACTGAGTTGCTTGAGGACAAGCAATCATCTTAAGTTGAGGGTGCTGATGTTCCGGTTTTTGACTGAATATTTTGCATTTTTTTCTTGGGAAAGTTGTATATTTTCAAGCAACCGAGGTTGTATTTAATGCTGGTATTTAATGTTTCAGGGTAAGGAACTAGCTGAAGAAAAAGTCTCAGAAAAGTGGCAGAAAAACAATTCTGACGGTCAAAATAGTGTACCATTAGGGTTGCAATGAACCACTAAGTTAACCGTTAGATCAAATCATAACTCAAGCTTTTAGAAGAACCTGCGACAGTTGAAATGGTGGATCATCAGTCTTGTGATGGACCACCAACTTGACCGTCAGTCCTAGACAGAAATCAAGACTTTAGGTCTTGCTGCGACTGACCAAATGGTAGACCGTTAGTCTTATGATAGACCTCCAAGTTGGCCATCAGTTTTATCCAGAACCTGGCCCCCTAAAGGACTTAGCGATGGACCAAATGGTGAAACTTCAGTCTTATGATGGACCACCGAGTTGGCCGTCTGTTTTATCCAGAAAGTGACCTTCCAAGATCATCAGCGACGGGCCAAATGGTTGACCGTCAACTTTATAACGGACCACCAATTTGGCCGTCACTTTGAACGTGGATTTTATAATTTTGAATTTTAAATACCTTTTAGCTAGGATCATATAAATACCAAGTATTAGGGTTTAGTAAGCATCTTTTATCCTTACTTTCATACTTTCTACTCTATTAAGAGCTGTGTAACACTTTTCATTGAGATTTGAATCTAGAGGTTGAGATCTGATTATTAGTTTTTATATTTTCCATTGAAGATTGAGAAGAACAATATTGTGACTTTTGTAAGTGCCTTCTTGAAGTCATTTATGAACATCAATATATCTTTGATTTCTTATATGGAGATGAGAAGTAAAGGGTGAAATACTCATTAGGTTGAGAAACACGTGGGTAATCCTTAGAATTCAATAATTCTTGCAATTGAATACATAAGTTAGAATTCAAACACAAACTCACAACCCTAATTGTTTGAACATCTTGGTGAGCATAAATCTAGTTAATTTATTCTCATTGAAATTACATCTACATTAACTCTCAGTAGCTGGACTTTTGTGTGGCACAAATACAAAAGAACACTGTTAACACATATAAACTCCCTTCTACTCAGGAACCTTAGATCAACAGTCTAATAACATTCAGAATACTTAGTGAACATGGTATTCCCTGTGGGATTCTATACCTAACCCAGTTGGGTTCTATATTTTACAGCGATCGCTTACTCTCTTATAAAAGAGGTGTGATTTTGGCATATCAACCTACCATGATGAAATTTATCCTAGACGATCGATTCATCGAAAAATCTATGAGAATACTTCTTGATGTGCTATTTAAAGTCTACTGGTTCAATTTACCAGTCAAATTTATGATCCTTGATTGAGATTTGGACTATAAAATTTTTGTTATTCTCGGAAGGGCATTCTTAGCCTTACCAAGTGTAAGCTTTGAAGTTGGTGGTGAAATATTTCATTCAAGCCATAAAATGGACAATTGAAAATATCATAAGAATAGCACCCAACATTTGTTCCCATAAGACCAAGCTAAAAAAAGATCATGTACCAAGTGTTAAACATCAACGAAGGCTAAGTCAACCTATGCAAGAAGTGGTAAATAAGAAAATGATAAAATAGATTGATACGGGAGTCATCTATCCATTCTCCAATAGAACTTGGGTGATACCAATGCAATATGTTCTAAGAAAGGGGGGCATTACGGTAGGTTAGAATGAAACAAACAACCTTATTCCCATCCGACCGGTCACGGGGTGGCGGGTATGCATGGACTACCGGAAGTTGAAATTTTGGACCAAAAATAACCACTTCCTTATGGCATTTATGGATTAAATGCTAGATAGGTTAGCTAAACGTCGGTGGTTTTTTCTTATTGATGGTTATTTGGGGTACAATCAAATATTTATTGCCCCGAAAGACCAAGAGAAGACAACATTTACTTGCCCTTATGGTACATTCACATTCAAGCGGTTGTCCTTTAGTTTGTACAATGCATCGATAACTTTTCAATGTTGTATGCTATAAATCTTTGTGTATATGGTTGAGGATTTGATGGAATTGTATATGGATAATTTCTTAGTGGTGGGGAACTCTTTTGATTCGTTTCTTAAGCACTTAAGACAAGTACATGAGAGATGTGTGGAAACCAACCTTGTCCTCAATTGGGAGAACTGTCACTACATGGTCAAGGAGGGTATTGTTTTGGGCCACAAGATATAGAAGAAGGGTATACAAGTTTATCAACCTAAGGTATAGGTAATAACCAAGTTACCACCCCCCATTTCCATAAAAGGTGTTTGGAGTTTCCTTGGGCATATCAGGTTCAATCGGTGATTTATTATAGATTTATCCAAAATAACTCATCCAATGTGCAAGCTCCTTGATAAGAAGGAAAAATTTCATTTTCATGATGCATGCATGAAATCCTTTAATTGTCTCAAGGAGTTGCTTATATCGTCTCCCATTATTGTGGCTCCAAATTGATCATCCCCATTTAAAGTGATGTGTGATGCAAGTGGGATTGCATTGGGGGCGGTGTTGGGGCAACACAAGGAAAAGATATTTCACCCTATCTATTATACGATCATGACCTTAAATAATTCTCAATAAAATTACACTGTTACCTAGCAAGAATTATTGGCGGTGTTATATGATTTTGAGAAATTTTATGCCTACTTGTTAGGAAAGAAAGTGGTGGTGCACATGGATCATGCCGACCATAAATACCTCATGTTAAATAATAAAGCTAGTCCAAATCTAATTAGATGAATCTTGCTCTTTCAAGAATTTGATTTTGGGGTAAAGGATAGAAAGGGTTGCAAAAACTAAGTGGCCGACCATCTTTATCATCTTGAGAGCAATCATGAAAAACATGGAGAAATTAAGATTGATGATGGTTTTATCAATGAGTTAGTCATGTCAATCTTGGAAAAAGGCACACCATGGTAGTCTGACTATGCTAATTATGTGGCAAGTGGTATATCCCCGAGGGGCTTAGCTATTATAAGAAATGGTTCTTGTTCAATGTAAAAAAATATTTTTGGTATGTACTCTTCCAATTTCAGGAGTGCGTAGATGGTGTGATTAGGCATTGTGTCATGGAAGTTGAAATAAAAGATATCCTTAAAGTATGTCACTCCTCACCTTGAGGTAAACACTATGGGGGAATCCAAACCGCCTCTAAAATATTTCAATGTAGGTATTATTGGCCCATCATTCGTAAAGATGACATTAAGTGGGTAAAAGCATGTCGTCAATGCCAAATGCAAGGTGGAATCTTAAGAAGACATGAAATAACCATTAGATTGAATCTTGAAGTTGAACTTATTGACGTATGAGGAATCAATTTTATGGTCCCTTTTGTGAGCTCCTTTGGAAACAAATATATATTGGTGGTGTATGATTATATTTTCCAATGGGTGGAATCTTTGGCACTTGCAAATAATGAGAGGAAAAACATCACTTTTGTTTTGAATTACATCTTTACACGATTGGGAATGCTATGTTCCATCATTAGTAACTGAGGCTCATATTTTTGTAATCGAGTATTTGGAGCCCTTCTTGGAAATTATTGGGTAAATAAAAAGGTTGCTACACTGTATCACTCCCAAACAAGTGGTCAATTTGAGGTTTCCAATCAATAAATCAAAGCCATACTCAAAAAGACTGTGAATGTAGGCCAAACTAATTAGGCAAGGCAGCTTGATGAGGCATTTTGGGCATGTAGAATGGTGTAAAAAACCCAATTCGTATGTTTCCCTACCAATTGGTGTTTGGAAAGGCATATCATATGCCCGTCGAGCTTGAGCATAAATCCTTATGGGCTTTGAGGAGGTTAATATGAATTGGGGAGATGCTTCCAAGTTAAGGGTCACTAAACTTCATGAGTTGGAAGATTTCTGACTCAAAGCCTATGAGAGTTCCGTATTGTATAAGGAGAAAATGAAGAAATGGCATGATGCTAAAATACTAAGGAGGGAATTTCATGTTGGCAAAAGTGTACTCCTTTACAATTTCTGTTCGAAACTCATTTTGGGAAAGCTTCATTCCAAATGGTCAAGCCCTTTTGTGAATTTAAATATGTACCCTAGTGGTTCCATTGAATTGGAAGATTGTGACAAAATAGGTTTGTAGTAAATGGACAAAGGGTGAAAACTATAATGTGGGAAGTATCGAGGTGGCCAAGGTGGAGTTAGTACATTTCCAAAACCCTATATGGTGATAAAGAAGAGTCGTGCCTCGACATTAAATTAGGCACTTGGTGGGAGGCAACCCATCCCTTACACTCTTACTACATTTTTGATATTTTGTAGTTTTTGACACAAGTTAGTAGTCCAGAAAAACTGGGGAAAAATGGAGCTGAAAAAGGAAGCTATGTAGAAAATCAAAGAAAAAATAGGGGAAATTGGCCCCAGATACCGTGATTGCGGTTTAAGGGCTGCTATCACAACGCACCTACCACAATCATGACACATCCTACCTTAATTATGGAAACTATTCCTGCTGCCTAAGGGAGTCCCTTTTAACCCTTGTACTTAGTTTATCTGCTGTAGTGAGGACACTTTGAATGTTTAAGTTGTGGGTGTGTGGGATACATTTACATTAGAGACTCATAATTTAAAATCCCACCCCATCATTGTGTTTCATGTGATTCATATCTAATAAGTCTTTCCCTAGATAGATTGAGTGACAACATTCTTAAGTGAAAATTATCATGATTGGGTTCGCACCATAGATGCAGGGGAAGTCTTAGTACCCTTAGCATTAGAACTAAAAAATCAAGGGAAATCTAAGTATTTGTGGCATTTTGAATTTGGGATAGCGCTTATACCTTTGGTAATGTCTGAATAGCCATATGATTTTCCCTCATAAAAGTTAAAATATGAGAGATGGCTTAGTTTGGCACCATAAATACCAAATTATACATGGTGAAAATGTGAAGGGCATGGAGGTGAAATCTTTTGTAATAATACTTACCTCTTTTTATGTCTACAAAGTCTTTAGCTAGTAGAAATTGGTAAATACTCCCTTTTGTCTCTAGTAGAAAATGCAATTGAGCCTCCTTCAGGAGTTTAGACACCATGTACGGTGATCATAACTTGTACCATTTAGAACTTGCCCCGTTAATCTCTCAAGGATAATTATGACTATAATTGGTTGGTGAAATGATCTTAGGTTTTCCTTGTGTGAACAGGAACCCACTTTAGCATAAATAGCCTACCCATGCATTGAATAGTATCCTTAGTTACTCATTTTAAGCCTTCAAGCCTTTCTTTGGCAACCACCTTACATGCCTTAAACTATTCAAAGCTTTTCCCTCTTTTGAATGATTCCGTCCTTGAACGTGGAACATGGTAATTGAGGTAAAATTCATAAGTTACGGGTGGCAAATTTGAAAGAGATGACCTTGGGCCATAATAATGAAAGTGGATGCCTATGATGCTTAGCAAAGAAAGAACAGTGAAAAAAAGAACAAACTCATCAAATGAAGGAATAGTATGAGATAGAAAGAGAATTTGTTGGAAAAAATAATTTCAAAAGAGTTAGATAAATCTAGGTAGCTAATGTAGGCAAGTGTAATTTTTTTTTTTTAAAAAGAAGTGATCTATGGTCTAAAACTATGATAAAATAATGTGATGAAGATGTTCAAGGAGGATGTAGTCACTTTGTTCCTAAATAATATCATACCCTTTCCCCAAACCCACATTATAAACTTAGAAAGTCCTTCGAGATCCACAACCAAGTATGGTCATTGTAGTGGTGATTGAAAATAAGGAAAAGACTATTGTATGACAGTTGTTAGAATTGATAAAGTCTTTTTGAGAGTGAGTGTTTTTCACTAACATAAATTTTTACATATTTTATAATTTAGTGTGTGGGATTTCCTTCTTGTAAGGCAGCATGTCAATGAATTGAGGTGGGTGAAATTGTCATTTTCCCCTAAAAGAGGCAAATGAGTATAGTTAAGTTGCTATCGATAGAGAGTTACCTATAGAGAGTTGGTGATTGTTTCACTATTATTACTTAAAGTCCTTTGCATCATTGATATTGTGTTTCATGTTGAGGGGAGTCGTGAAAATAACTTTGCCTGTGTTGAGAGGTACTGGTGCTGTTAATCAAGTTTGAAGTCATTGTGATCATTTGGTTGAATAAATAGGCATAAATATGCATTGTCTCATTGAGTAAGATGTAGTGTTTCTTTAGGACAAGCAAAGGTTTATGATGGGGGTGTTGATGAGTGATTAACTTACCACTCATTTACATCCAAAATTTGTATAGTTTTTTAAGCTTTGAAAATTTCTAAAAATTTTGAGCAAAATTCTTGTGTTTAATTTGTCCAAGTTTGTTTTGTTGTAATTGGAGTGAAATTGAGGAATATTCTTATTTTTCATCTTCAATGGAGACTTTGGATGATCAATTTGGTATATTCTCTTTATTTGACTTCATGAGTAGCTAAATACATTTCTTGGGATTACGTTGAAATAAGGTGTAATTATGTGTGGGTTGTGATGTATTATGGTGAATTCTTAGTTGTTGATGATGGGTTTTACTAATGCTTGTTTTATTGAGTGGGAATTTATGGGTAAAAACCCCAAATCCCCAAAATGTAGTTATGGGTGAACATCCCAAACTCCCAAGAACCTTACATCATCTTTGAAAGTGGTATGCGAGTATATGTTTGAAACCAATACCATCCTTAAAAGAGGGGTATGAGTGGTAAGGTATTAGTGAATAGTTATTGGATGTAGTTTAGTTCTCTTCACACCATCATAGAAATAGGGTGGATTGAGAATTAACTAAATCTTGAGCATCTTCCTTGAAATAGGGATGCCTAATTGAGGTATTAGGTAGATTTGATTGCCACATCTATGATGTACCTGAAAGGGTCCATGGATGAAAATTCTTGCGGTATGGTTGACAAACTTGCATCAAGAATTCCTAACATAGCCTACCCATATAATTAATTAATAGAATGTACATCTAATTACCACAAACCCATGCATTATTTTCCCCTTGGAAGACATAATCCCATGGATCGTCTCATATTGGGATAGAAATCACAATTGTTGCCATTTATTTTTTAACTTGATTAGACTTTGGTAGAATAACTTCCCAAAACAATTCCCTCATCTTAATTCATTCATTTTACTTTATTTACAATATGGGCATACACTTAGTCACTATCAAGACCTATTGGTTTTGAGGACTAGACCCACTCCTCAAGGATTCAAACTCAACGTGAGATAAGCTTTATTGACAACAATTGTCCTATATCTAAACTATGGTATAGGTGATATTTAATCAAAATGGCCCTATTTCTGGGGATTGAAACTTAGTTTTCACTTGTACGGTGTTGATTGTAGCTTTGGGTTTACCCATGGTGATTTTGAATTACTTTTCTTGTTGTTTTTATTTCTTTGTAGGTGATCATTATTTCTGCTGAATAACTATGAGCCAAGAGGGAATCATCAACAGTCTATCAAATGAACAAGTTAAAACTATGGATTATCTTGGAGATTAAGAGCATGCTAGTGCCATTCGTATTCTCCCTACCGGTGTAAATGACATATTTTATGTCACAAGTTTCAAAATCTAATTGGTTTAAATGAATGGTCTATTTGGTGTGCTAGCTCATGAGGACCCCAATTTGCATTTGAAGAACTTTGTAGAAGTGTGTGCCCCCTTTTATAATGAACACATCTGGCAAGAACCCATAAGGTTGTGTCTCTTTCCATTTCCTCTAACGGGTGAGGTAGTATTGTGGCTTTGATATCTTCTAGTAGGATTAATAACCTCATGGGTCATGATAAATTTTTGAAGCTAAACTAAATGAATCGAAGGAGAATGTGAAAGAGTCTTATTTAGTAAGTTTAGAAAAGAGATCATGGTCAATGAAAGAAGTTCCTTCTGAAGTGACATGCCTAATACTAATATTTATGAATCTTCATTTTGCATAGAATTTGATGGATTATACTTAGAGATAAGAAAACACATGGCCTTTCAAACAATATTCTAAGATTGTTGAAGCATCTTTTAATGGTACTAACCTGTGAGATAGGACCAGGTCCCTCTCTTTCTTGAGTGAATTCTCAAATTATATTTGTTTTAACTATTTTCTCCCAAAGCTGTCTCCATGGGTATATACCTACAAGGGTATGATACTGAGTTAGATCAAACTACACTTACCTTATCAAGGATACCTATCTCCTTGACATAGATAAATTTTGCAAGAGATACTGATTTGCACATTTTTAATTCTGGCAAATCCTCTTCTCAGATGAATTTCCTAATGACTAGGTCCCATAAAATCATCTATTACAAAATAAGACACATCTTATATTAAATTATATTGAGAGAGAGAACACAATCAGATCTTCCAATATTGACCCTAAAGCACATAGTGTAAACAAACCTTTTTTGACTGGAATCTCTTTTCTTATACCTGAAATCATGATTACAAGTTGGATTTGGGAACCCACTTAAATTTGAGTTCCCAGTAAGAAAATAATAGTGTGATCACATTCTTTCTAACCCATCTAGGTAGAGAAATATTCTTTTTCTTATTCAAGTACTTGAACCTATTTGTTTTTGTATTCTTCTACTAAACATATCTGAATTTGTTTATTTTAGCACTTGTCTAGTTCTGATAATTCCCCTTAGCGTGGCCATCTTTTCCACAGTGATTGTACATTGTTTGGGAGCCTTGTTTATATCATCATTGATAGTCGTTCATTGCCACCCAGTAGGTTGGAATTCTCCTTGATATCCCAGTCTTTTTCCATTATTAACACCCTGGCTAGTCAGATTATAAAGAATATATGAAGAAGAAGTCAATTTAAGAGATTTTTTAAATCTTCTAACTCTTCATTCCTATGAAGTGCAGACATAAGATATTTTTGAGAATCTTAGCCTTTATTAAAGATCAATTTGAAGCTTTGAAGATTCTTACATCCCTTTTTTGTCTATGTTATTTTCCTTCTTCGGATTACTCATCAAACTCAGATTTTTAGAGTTCAATTTACTAACCATTTCTTTTGTCTCGGATATCTAAATATTTATGGAAATCAACTCATGTTCATGATACTTTACCTTCTTCTCTAATGTATTCTTCTCAGTAGTTAATTGATATACAAAGTCTAACAGCACCCTAGCAAGACTTTTTATCTTCCTAGTAGTATAGTTATCTAGGCTTTCCTTAAGATCAAAAAGTGTTACCTCTATTTTTTTTACCTCTTTTGAGTTTTCCATGAATCCTAACATGGAATCATCATCACCTGTATCACTGGAAGAGTTTCTCAATGTTGCCATTTGAGAGCACCATGAACCTGAGGTTATTTTTTAATTATCCTATTTCATAATCAAACCATCTCCATACTCTTTGTGTTTCCTAGATTTGGTGGACAAGTCTTCCCAAGTATCCAACACATTCTTTACTACACATCTAGCCGCATCCTTTTTTTCTTAATTTTTTTGGACTTTGATTCTTCTTTTGCATTGGGTAGATTCTTATGAATTCCTTAGATCTACAAACTTTTTTCATATATCTAACAATCCTTGTTTCCAGAGGTGCAACATCAGTGTCTTCTTTTCCCGAGTCAAATACTAAAGCCTTCAAAGTAAAGAATTTTTCCTTTTTTACTTTCTTTTATTCCACTCCTAGTTAATTTATAGCAGCCATGGTGACCACAATACTCTAGGCATGAAGTTTTTAGAGAGAACCTCGCACTAATTCCAATTATTTTAATCCTTGGGGGTTGCAACACACAGTTAGGGACCAGGCCCCTCGAAGAAAATCACAAGTTATAGAATAATAAGGAAACTATAAGGTGCAGGAAAAACAAAGGCAGTGCAGGAAAGTAAAAAACATAAGATTTTAATATAGAAATCCAAGAAAGGAAAAACCATGGATTTTCCTCAAAAGAACCTCAAGAAGTCAACTATAATCAAACTCCTAATTATAGTCTAGATTTTAACCTACCTTTAGGCTCCTTTCACTTCTAGTAACTCTACTACAAGCTTATCTTGGAACCACTACCAAGGACTCCCTATGCTGATTAACTCTAATCAGCTTCACACTGAGGTAACTCTACCTAAAAACTGTCTACTCAAAGAAAAAAACACTAATCTGATAGCATGAGTAGTTTAGTTACAAATCAGTACTAACTTAAGAACAATTTCAAATTAGGCACACATAATTAGCTAAGGACTTAAGTAATGATATAATAGGGTTTTGTTGCCTTTCTTCACTCTTTGTAATTGTGAAAAATAATTTAATAAAAAAATGTCTCTTTCTTTTTATATCAGGGTGATATATAGGGCTATAAGATCATTGGACCAAGTATCCTAATTAGTACAAAATAGCTCCTGTCAGTTTGTTATATAAGACGATAAAACTATGTAGATGACGCAAACCAGTTGTATTGTACCTTGCATATATAGGGACCTGGTCCCTTGAAGTTAGATATTTATTATCAAAACTACATATAACAAATACTAAAAAAGGGGGAAATTCTCTCTTCTCCATAGGCAAAGTAGGGTTTCTCAACTTAAAGCAAAAATTCTACGGAATTCTCCAAGGATTTTATCTCCAATCATAAGGGATTTCATCAATGGGTTCCTTCAACCTATTGAGGCCCAAACACTTCTCAACTTCTCAAGTTTGAGTCTGGATATGTATATTATGTTATGATTATATACTTAATATGATACGGTCCTATTGGGGTATGAGATTGATAATCTAGCTAAGTTAAAAATGAGAAAAAAGTTATAATGTGGTATGATATAAATTGATTCTAGTTAAATAACGACTAGTTGATAAAGGATAATTTATTGATGCATCAGGATTAGTTATCTCATGATGGTTAGTTGAGAAGTGTTCAGTAGTTGGCAAATGATGATATGAGCAATCAAAGATTATAGTGTGTCATGACTTGGATGAATTCCAATTGGATTATGAGAGTGGATAAATGACAGTGGTGGGTTATGCTATCTTATTAGTACCTTTCAGGCATATGGGGGCTTGTGATGCGTTATTTACTTTTCCATACTAACTGGTGTGTGATCGCCAATTTTATAGTTATGTTTGCATATGTTGATGATTTATCTTATGTTATGCTATTATTTGATTTATTTAATTATGTATGCACTGTGATGTTTGAGTTGATTCAGGTTCATTTCCTTACCTTGACTTAGTTATGTTATATTGCATTCTATTATACTTATATAATGATTTGTCTTAGTTGGTTAATGATTCCTACTAAGTACCCAGTGTTTTGGTACTCATACTATACTTTTGTTCCTTTTTGGCACAGATCTAAGTACTAGTTGTCATTGTTATTTATGTTCGTGCGGTTTTGATATTCCGATTTTGGGTGAACTCTTGGAGTCTGAATCACCCATTTTCTTTTATCTTTATATACTTAGTCATTTTTTTCTAGACAGATTTATTTTTTATTATAGATACTTGGGTTGTAATTCTATTTTAAATGTTCATATACTGGCTCTACCAGTTCGTGGGTTGGTATGTATGTATTGACTACCTTTAAAATACTTCTTTTGTCTTGCTTATTTATTGTGTTAGATTTCCTATTGTGCCTCTTTTGGGGCATTTCCACCAAGTTAACCCTTTGTGTTTAACATTGAGTTATCATTTGGCTTACCTACTAGTAGGATAGAGTAGGTGTCATCATGACTTATAAATTGGGTCATGACAAATTGGTATCAGAGCTAGATTACATCAGTATTGTTGGTATAAAAGAAAGTATCTAATAGAGTTCTGTAGAGTAGAACGATAATGTCTGTTTCCTATCTTTAGGCGGCTATAGGGCCTTCTTAGGAGTTTTTCACTTCTTTCACTAATATCATGCTAAGAGTCTTGGTTTATAGAATATTTATTTAATTTCACTCTTTCACAGTTGGGTAGGACACATGTTACTGCTACACCAGATGAGGGTCCTGAGATTGAGCCTAGGAATCTTACTTCTATTCATAAATGACCCATAGATTATGGACAACCTAGAGATGTGTCCCGAGCTAGGGGCCAAGATAGGGATCCTCCTCCATACCCTATCCCACTTTTATTCCAAAGATTTTGCTGCCTATGCCAGCGGTAGGCTAGGGACAAGCCCAGGCTCCTCCTTGTTGTATTTCGTATTCAGTTCTTAGAGATGCTTTGGTTTAGATTTTAGGGATAGTTGGTGGTATACAAATCATAGTGGTACTAAGGTAGGGGTGTAGCTTGTAGCTACGGCTCCAAGAGTAAAGGTCCCTCCTACGTCGGCAGTTGCTCATACAGTGGTTGCCTAAAATGCTATGTTTGTTGAAGAGTAGAATATGTTGGGTAGATTCTTGATATTGGCTCTGTCTAGGTTTTCTGGTGCTTCAGGAGAGGATGCATATGAGTTTCTGATTGGTTATGAGGATGGGCTCTATAACTTTGGGCCTTGTTGAGATTCGTGGTGTTTATTACACCATATTTCAATTAGATTTAACTACTCAACATTGGTAGAGAGGTTATATATACTCTAGAATAACTGAATCTTCTCCTTTGACAAGGAATCAGTACTCCAGGATGTTCTTGTACAAGTAAATTCCTTGCAGCCTTAGGGATTATTTAAGGGATCAGTTTCCTAGATTTGAGTTATTACCTGAGCCATTGCAGTTGTTTCTAGAAAATTTCTAATCAGAATAGTTGTTTGGTCTTTTCCCCACTCTTTTATTTCCTAAACCATGTCGTTTAGGCTTTTCCAAGCCTGGAATATAAGGAAAAAATGCCCCAAAATCATCACTAAATTATAAGTTCAATTGACACTAAAAAAGAGTGATTCGCTCTTCTCCAAAGGCAAAGTAGGGTTCCTCAAATTCAAGCACAAATTCAAAAGAATTCTCTAAGGATTTTATCTCCAGGTATGTGGGATTTCATCAATGGGTTCCTTCCACCCATTGATTCCTAAAGACTTCTCACATTAACAAGTTTAATCCCCCCTTCAATTTTAGGGTTCTAGGACAAATATGAATTTTCTTTATTTCTTTAGTTTACTCTTGTAACTAAACCATGAGTTCATGTTTTTTCCATAAGATTAGCATCTTCCCATACTCATAATCATAAATTTCCTTTATATTGATAAATCGTTGAGTTTTTGTCATAAATTGTGAAATTCCTCATGATGTTCAATTTAATAGTCATGTTTTGAGATGGTAGGTTATGAACACCTATTTCCTAGGAATTCATACATACATCAACTTACATCTTCTTGAGAACTTTAAATTATCCATTGTTCATATTTTTAGAATGTAATTATATAGAGCATAATTATTAGTTATCAGTGTCATTTAGTTGGGCATTGTACTTAGCGATGTGAATGCAAGGATGAAGTCTCACCCATCAGTTAGGACTAAGACCTTTAATATAATTCCCTAAGTTCAATAACTACGATGCCACCGTTGGTTACAAGGGTTCACCAGCCAGTTAAGGACTGACACCCTAGTCTTTCAGGATATTAGTTTGGTGGATACGTTCCAACCAGTGTTCATACTTTTGGCAAGGTACCGAACATCCATCTAATTGGGGTTACAGGTTGGACCCCAGTCAGCTCAGATTTGGTTACATTAGTTATTGGTAGCTTCCACAGTATTCAGTTTATGTTTCAGTTTTAATTTTTTTTGCATGACCTTGTATTCAATTATTTGATCTTAGGTTGATTTATGCACCTAAGTATGGTTATCCAACCTTAATTGGCCTTGTTTTAAGGAAATTTATCAAGATTAATGAGTAAATAATTGTATAATTTAGCATATATGTGTTAATCTACTTGATTATAATGTTATGGTGTGTTTCGAAAAAGTTTGGAATCAATGTGGTCACTTAGAGTTTAGACGAGAAAACTAGTGTTACTAGCTTGAGCTATGTGTTGTTCTAGTTTATCTCAATGGATTCTAGTGTGAGTAATGAGTTACTAAGATTATAAGTATGTAATTATTTGTGTTATAACTTTTTAATAGTGTTAAATTTTAAATTGAAACAATCTAAGAGACAAAACACAGTTGAAGATCAAAAGGACAAAACAAGTACTCTTAGCTTAAGTTACTATTTCATCATCTTGGATTGTAAGTTGTTTTGAGCTCTAATTTGGAGTATTTTATACAATAGGATTCTTGGTTAGTTGATAGTTATTATATATGGATGATAAAAAATCTTGAAATCTATTAGAAACATTACCACAAATCTTGGAATGGATGGACAAACACTTGGGACGAAACTTGACAAAAAATAGATGTTTTGGAGTCATTAGCATGCCACAGACCTTAGGCACCATTTTAGGGTCGTTCATGGAATGGTTATCATCCTAAATTACTAATTATATTATATAACCGAAATTAGTGAATTCCATAGACCCTAGATATCACTATAGGGGTGTTGCACTGCCCAAAGTCAAAATCGGAAGTATTGGTCCTATAATAAATAAGACACTTAGTAGTTATGTTTGACACCTTGGAGTACCTTGGGACTTTAAGGTAGGATGGATAACACTTAAATTAGGGTTTTTCTTCTATTAATTTGATTTTGTATTGATTTTAACATGTATTCATTAATCATTATTACAGTTACGTCCATGAGCGGCTAAACACCCTTTTCCAGGGTTGAGACTAAGAACATGAGTATTATGGTTATGAATTGATTTTGATTGATTGTTTATCATATATAGTTTTTTATCTATCCTTTTTATCACTTTTTAAGGCTTTGTGACCCTTATAATACATACTTAATCATCTTGTAAACCTAGAAGGAGGAATAAGAGGATGGAACGTGGGATAGATAAAATAGAATTGTAATCTTCCAATTGAATGAAGTTATAATTTGCACTTAGAATAGGAATATGCCTGTGTGCTATAGTTGTTCAAGTACAGGATGAAATATGAATGTATTTGATTTAATTCTTATATCCCCGCTCAACGAAGTAGTTGTAAGGCTAAGTTAGATAATCAATTACAAGTTTGGAAGTCCATAGTCATATTATAGACCCCGTAAACCCACAACAAAGATAACTAAGATAACCAATGAAGTTCTATAACAGAGTATGATTGTTCAAAGATCCATAACCCTAGGCTTTTCCCATTGATTGTTCAAACCTTTACTTTATTGCATTGTTTAATTTACGGTTACTTATAATATACAAACTCTTATGATTACCTAACTGTATTAATGTTATTAGTGATCAAGTCTTGGATAGTTGTTAACACAAGTCTTCGAGGAATAGATGTGTGGCTTGTAAATGGCCAGTATCTTACTTGGTGAGACCACGTACACTTGTGTGTGTGCTTGGGAACAACAAGTTTTTGGCATTATTGACGGGAACTTCTAATTTGGCAACCATCGTAGTTTTAGTTTTACTTATTGATTTGTTTGGTGTTTTTCACTTGGTCTTGGTGTTTGAATTAGAAAATGAAAGGTTAACATGCTAGTAAGCTGGCAAGGAACTGGGAATTGGTTGAACCAGACTCCAAGCTCGAGCAATGCATTCACCAACCGAGGAGTAGTCTTTCTCAATCGTATCCCGCAAATTTATGAGGAACAAGACTGTCCTTATGCTATGGCCGAGGATCTACCAGCCTAAAGGACACTACACAAAGTGGAAATCTCACTGACAACTAATGTGACATCTATTATTTGTAGATCGACTTCTGGAGGTATATTTGAACTGAAGCACAACATGGTGCAGCTTTTTCACAGTAGTGGACAATTCACTGGGCTATAACATAAAGATCTGCAAGTCTACCTATAAAACTTTCAGAAGATTAGTGACACATTCATCCCTATGGGTGTGTCTACTGATTACCTGAGGCTGACACTGTTCCCCTTGTCACTCTTAGGGGAATCAAAAAGGTGGTTAAACGATGAGTCAGCAACTTTGATCACAATATGGGATGACATGCCCAAAAAATCCTCATCCTCTTTGATAATGCACAAGATACACCTTCAATCAGAAGATTCTACTGTCACTGTCAACTATAGTAACCCAGGAAAGGTTGGGGTTGAATCCTAAGAGAATACGTAGAACTATTTCTCTTAACTACAATAGTCAATAGGCAAAACTAGAAAGTAAATAGGAAGTTTGAAGTGATTTTATCGAACAAGTAGTAAATATTAACTCTGCTTGTAATTCAGTCATAGAAAATCACAAGGGAAGTGTTCCCCCAGGCTTCTAACTCATTAAGCTTCTCATTCTCAATCTAACTATACAACTATTGTGCTTGTAAAGTCTAGTAAGATAGGTATCACCAACAGCCTCTCAGCACCATTTGGTAAATTTCACCTATCTGCTCTCAGTCTTAGAGTGTTGCATTGCTAACCCTTACCTTAGACCCCAGTTATAACTATCTCCTCTCCATCTCAATTTAATTAGATGGGAGTTAACTAGATTAAACAAAAACATAAGTAAGCTTATATCAACAATTAACCCAAATCACCGTTGGGACTTTCTTTTCCCAATATCTACCACCCTCTTGGGTTTGTACTGAATACAGGTTTTATCCTAGAGAGTGCACCTGTTAAGAAATCAATCAAAACAAAAGAAACCCCAATATATGCATCAACAATACTCTAGAAGGATTAAACACTTCCCCTACTTTGTGATGTAGCTTGGGCTCCCACAACAGTAGCTAAGAGAGATTAGTCGCTCATGTTTGCGTAACAATTAAACGAATTCATGCTTGAAGGCATTAAACAATCACATAATAATTAACAACTAAAAAATCCCAAAACTTTAACTAAATTAATAACAAAAATCAATACAGAATAATTCCATGACCAAAGACGGACCTCATAATCAAGTATATATTTGTGAGTATTAAGAGTGACTAACCCCTACTAAAAAACATATAAGGGATATCTATAGAACATGCGGAATATATAAAGATCAAAGCCCAAATGAAAAAGGACAAAAAGGGTTGGTGGCCACTTATATATGTCTACATACGGCCTATTAGTAGGCGCATGTATCAGTGGGTTCATGTTGACATGGGTAAGTGCCAAAAAAAAATTTGTACTGTCTTCTCCCTAGAATTTGGACTTATGGAACTTACCCTACCCACATATGGTTGTCCGCATGTGCTACATGTTGTCTGTATATGCTACATGTTGTCCACATGTTCTACATGCGGTATGCATATAGACATAGGTAATGCCAGAAGTTCTTCTTCAACTTTTTCACTCACTGGATATTCAATTTCATAACTTACCTTAGTCACATATGGACTGCATATGGTACATGTTGTCCACATATAGACATAGGTAAGTTCCTGGCCTTCCAATTCATGCAACCAAGATTTCCAATTTCAAGTTTCAGCACATTCTTTTCTCATGTTCAGCCAAAAATTTTCACAAATACCCAAAAATGATCAAGTAAGTAGCTAAAAACTGCATTATCAACTTTTTCTTGAACTTAGCATCCAAAACCTAGTTTCTTGCAAAACATAGACAAAAAATATCATATCTAACAAAACAACCTAAGAAACTTGCCTATTTTAATCGTTTAAACATCAAAAGTGGTATATTTCAATGGCACGTCAACACCCTCAACTTAGAACGTTTGCATGTCCTCAGGCAACAAAACACGATGCTTAACTAGGAGAATCTAAGTTATCCAAGGTAGTCAATCAATATTTTATGATCAAACTATAATACCCTCCCTAGTTTAATCTTTCTAAACCAACTATGTATAAATATGTAGCACAATAATGTGATACTAGGATTAAGTATGGCATTAAATAGATAATTATACAAGTATGTGTAAGTTACACTACCCAAACCAAGTAAGCGGCTAGCAATATGACTCGTGTTCCCTCATAACAAAGATGTCCCACTCACATATATGAAATAATGCATGTCAATGCAGGGAAAATCAAGAGACACTCACACTCAAAAGAGAAGTTTCAATCAATGCAAGTCAAACACCATATGTTTTCCCTTATTTTCCTTACCTTAATTTTCAGATAGTCAAATTAGGATCACTATAGGACATTATTCAGTTTGAGATGTAGGCTTGGGGGCTGGTATAGTACATATGGGTATATCAAGTGACTAAGCCTCCTTTGAACTACACTAACTATGGGGTCCACTTATTAACTATTTTTATTTTTATTCTATCATTTTTCACCCTTTTTATTCTTTATTGAACATTCAGGTTGGGTGTGGTCCTTTAATTTTTTTTTTTCAATTTTTCATAATTTTTCTTTTTCTTTTTCTCATTTTATTCTTTTTCTACCATGCCCAACCCTACTAACTTTTCTCTCATTTTACCCTTCTACATACCAGCTTTACATCAGACATCCCTATGATGGCCAGCCTCAACTTAGGCGATTTTCCTAAATTAAGGTACATAGAGTCAAATAAGGAATGGGCAAAAATAGTTAATTGCAACACAAATAGGTAGGTGATGGGTTAAACAAGTAAAACAGGCTCTAAGGCTCAAACTTAAGAAGCAAGGGATCCAATTTGCACATGGAAGGTCATTTAGGATAAAAGTAGACTAACATCAAAAGCGGCCTATGATCCTTTCTCAACCAACTATCCTATATCCTAGGGAAGTCTACCTGGGCATGTTCTGGATTTAACATACATAGAAAACTATGTAGCATCTCACATACACATGGCACCAAGTCAATATGACAAGCTCTACATATCTAGTTCATGCAAATGTTAGAAAATAATTATCTTGCCCCTAATCCTAATGACATAACAGGATCTATAATGCTGACACATATATACATTCACACAGTTCTAAAATTTGGAAGAGGTATCATTTTTCTCAAAACTCAATCAAAAATATGATAATTGCCCTAAGTACTTAAAATCTCCTAGTTACCAAAAAAACAAAACACAATATGAAACAAAACACAATACGACACAAGTACTCTCTCTTCGACTCCCGATATAGCTAGTACACCTGCCTCATTGCATGATATCTTAATAAGGCAAGGGAATGGAAAATTTGTATCCTCCCTAAAGTCTCTATCATGAATCTCATGCCACAGGATGGATGCAATTTCAATATCATACCCATCTTTCATACTAGCAGTCAGGGCAGCTCCAACCCAAGTCAATACATTGTCTAAAGTAGTTAGGAACAATCTATATCTAATGAGAAAACATTAAAACTTAGTAGTAAATGTCAATGAGTCATTATTTATAACATTATGTCCCTTGATCCACAGGGTCTCAAAAACTAAAGGTGAAATGTAGTCGACTATCTACCTAGTCATCTCAACTCTCTCAGATGTATGCTCTTCCTCCCTTGTAATATGTCTGTCACATATGAATCTCAATCTATAGTCACCCTTTACTGTAGATATAGAGTGATATATTATAGGCTAAAAATAATTTGATGGATAGTTGTTGCTTAAATATCAACCTTGACCCCTCTCACAAGGGTCTGCTTAAGCTATGGTTGCTCCATATTTCTCATTATACCTATAAATTTGTTAATTAGAAGAACTACTATGGCATTATATTATTTATAAAACTCTCATACCAAAGTTGGGCTATAGGAAAAAAGTGGTCTAGTCATCCACTCCAACTAATAACGATCAAAGGCAACTCATATCTGAGATACGACTGTCTATATCAAAAATCATCTGCGTTCCCTCCACATACTACCTCAGGTCCTCCTCCTTAAAAGGTGCCTCCGAGATATGTATGAGGACAAAACTTTTTCCCTGCTGTGATAGTTCCTTCTTATCTGGAATGGGCATCTCATCGAAAGCCTTCTCTATTCTCTCCTCAGACTAGGGTACTGTTGATGGCTATGAATGAATTGCAGTACCTTCCTTAAACCAAGGTACTGTTGATGAATCCTTCTAATCTGTAGCCTCACATAAATACTGGGAACTCTCCTGAAACTAGAGGACGTGAGCTACACCCTGTAAAACTGCCTCAGAATTTATCTCATCCTCATCATCATTATCACTTGATGGGGGAGAGAATGAGGGTGATCTCTAGGCATACATCATTCTCCGTCGGTCTAGAACTGCCTGGACAGCCTGACAGCCTGGACAACATCAATACCCTCAGTCTGAGAACTAGGTCGGGTAAATGCTAGCCTTTTGCCCCACTATGAATGCTCAGGAAATGGCTGTCCATAGTGCCAGAATAATAGTCTCAGCTATCTGGCGCACCTGGCCTCTAGTCACTCGGCATGTCACCCTAGCCGGAGCTACTCTAAGTTGTAAAATAGGGTACTCCAGCACTAAGACACTAGGTTCGAAGGACTCATCGCGTATCCTTAATGTCTCAATCTTCTTCTATGTAGCTTTGGGTGCCATCTGTACCTAAAAACCCAAGTACTATTATCCAACAAAAAAGAGAGATTGTAAAAGTTGAAGAAAAACTCAAAATTGAAATAGTTCAAATTTTCCCTCAATTTTCACAACCCTATAACCTATTCGCAGTCCTAACCAGTACAATGTCTACTCAAATACCAATAATCATGATTTTCAATATAACCAAACATTCCTAATTTTTGGTATTACTCAACTTGCTCAAGTTTAATTTCCGTTTGGGGCCTAACCTTAGAATTTAATTCAAAACCAAACCCTACATCAAATTTTAGGCTACGTCACGGATCCTATATGCAAGTATTCTTGTTTCTATATATTTTTCATGGAAGTACACATATCAAATTTCTTGTTCAATTTTTAAATCAAGATATTACTATTAGGAGCTGAGAAAGTTACATTTTATTTGAGAATCCGGAAGTAAACAATCAAGAAATAGAGCAAACCACTAGATGGAACTTGTTTTTAGTGTAGTAGGACAAGTTGGTACCCTAAATAAAATTCAATATAGCCTTATTCTAAGTTTGGGATAGTTTTATACTTTTAGAAGAACATTTGTATTTATAGAGAAAAATGAGATTTTGAGGATTAGAATTGGTTAGAATGAGTCAAATTATATTTAAATGGCAAGGGGGCCAAATTAGGTCTTGTTTAAGCATTGGTAGGCCCAAAATTTTAATTAAATTTCGGGCCCAAAACTATGCCACTTGCAGCTATCAGATGCGGTCTGCTAGTGGGCGCATGTACCACATGCAGTCCGCATGTGCTGGGCACAAGTGGGCCTAAATTTTTTGGCCAATTTCCTTCTTTCTGGACTTACTATTTTGAAGTTTACCAGCTACTTATGGTTTTGTAAATAGAGTTTACTGATCCAAAAGTATGATTATGTGTCAAAGTCTAAAACTTCCCATTATTGTCCTCGAAATTTCATTTTTTAAATTATCGCTCAAACATTAATTGGCCCGAGTGGGACTTGTGACCCAGATGGGATGGTCACAAAGTCCCCTTACCTAGAAAGTTATGAATGTATCACTCCTACCATATATCGGGTAAGTGTGTAAGCTATAAACCTACAAGAGAAAAACAAACAAAAGTGAACACTAAAATAATGTGTTGTCTACAACCTAATGCTTGATTTAACGTAATGGAATGACATGGATTTGTTTGTTACTCAAACATCACCAACAAGGACATAATTTGCCTCTAATGCAGTTCTTGATTTAACATAGTGGCATGAAGTGGATTTGTTGGTTACTAAGACTTCACCAACAAAACCATTGGTTGCCTCTGATGCAACACTTGAGTTAAGATCGTGGCACGATGTGGGGACCTTGATTAGTCAAAATCAAACAAGATACCAATAGGAATACCCACCTAGGTCATCAATATAATTTATTACTGATACTACCCTTATGTCTATCGGCTGCTTCATTATTTTTTAGATGTTCAATGCGACCTTCTTACCCTTAACTTTGAACTTTAGGTCTCCTTTTCCATGTCAACCATCGCTCAACCTGTGGTCATAAATGGTCTCTCTAATATGATGGACATATCAATATCAACCTCAATGTTTAGAATGATAAAGTCAGCCGAAAAGATAAAGTTATCAACTATCGCAATCACATCAAAGAAAAATGCCCACAGGTCCCTTCATAGTGCAGTCAGCCATCAACAGCCACATCGCAGTTGGTTCAGGAGGGCTCAAGCCTAATTTCTTGAATAGAGCCAGAAACATCAAATTTATGTTGGCTCCTAAGTCACATAAGGCTCTGGCAAACTGGGATGACCCGTACTACATGGTATAGTTAATGATTTGGGATCACCTTTTTTGGGCCATAGACCTAGTTATGACTACACTATAGTGGTGCAACCCATCAACATCCTTAATTGAATCTCTTTTCTTCTTTGTAACCAATTGTTTCATAAACTTGGCCTATCCTGGCATCTGCTCCAACGCCTCAAGAAGAGGGATATTTAAGATCAACTCTTTCAATATCTCAATGAATCGATTGAACTTTTCTTCCTCTCTATTCCATTTTAGTCTACGAGGAAAAGATGGGGGAAGTCTTGGAATTTCTCTTATTTTCGGCTCAATGACCAAACCCTTACCTTTGTCTTCATCAACTTTACCACTACCACCCATTGCCTTTTCTAACTCCAAAACAAGTGTCTCAAGTGTATCATCAACTTTATTCCTTGGAACTTCCACGGTAGAAAATGGGGGATCCACAGTAGTCATACCAATCCTTCCAGTAAAAGCAAGAACATGATAATTATTTTTTGGGTTTTCCATAGTTTACTCGGAAGGTTACCTAGTTGCCTCTGGTTCAGTGTTGCTGACATCTACTTAAATTTTTTCTCCAACTTCTTATATCAGTTGCAAGAGATTTAACCTTCTAGGTCAACCCTAAAATGTCCTCCTTAATCTCTTTAAGGTTGTTCTCCTAATTTTCTTGACCCTTTACTATCTTAGTCATCATCTTTTCTATTCTTGATTCTTTATCTCATCTGCTAGGTGGAATGTACTAGTCTCCCTTCTATCTGTAGTCATCCATCTTCCATCAGTCACCATTTTGCTCCTTACTATGGTCTCTGTATCCTTCATAATATTTCTAACTGTTGTTTTCTTGCCCTTCAGCTCAATAACCTCCCAACTGATGATCTAGATATTTTGTTTCCTTCTCTAATTGTAACTTATAAGCTTCAAAAGTTGACCCCTATTATCCTACTATTTTTGCTTTCTTAGAACTTGCTTCTACAAATTTCTTTACCAGTAACCCAAGATCAATTCTCAGCAATGTAATTTCTTATGTTACTAAATCATCAGTTATTTTTTGGGTAGCAGGAGGAACCAATATCATAATGTCAAATCCACTCTCAGTCTCTCATATTTTCCACCCTCAGTTAGTGATGAGTTCTGACTTAGAATATACAAAGCTTCCTTTCAACATATTCTCATAAAATCTCCTCTAAAGATATTGTCTGCCATGGTTCTTGAACTGAAGGTCAAGGCTCTATAGAATATCTTCAGTGAGCTAATCTCTGAATCTAATGGTTAGGCGTCATACTCAGCTTCTTCTTGAACCTAAACCAAGCCTCGTACATAGATTCTGACTGCAACTACCTGAAATTATAAATCTTATCCTTAAGCTGTAACATCCTTAATAGAGGAATGAACCTATTTAAAAGTTGCCTATACAACTTATTCCATGTAGTAATAGATCCTCTTGGAAGTTCCCCATCTTAGTGAGAAGGGAAACAACCTCAATCTAAGTGCCTCCTTATTTACCACTAGATTTTAGTATGAACTACAATACCAATGAAATTTGCAATGTGCATGTATGCATCATCTGTAGTCAAATCCACAAGTACACCCTTCAAAGTTAAGATCTAAATTATTGCGCTCTTTATATCAAACTTAATGTCTGGTGTAAAATGGGAGGAACAATCGCTCCAGTCTTGGCCAGCTCAATGTACCCCATATCCTATTCATCATCCTCATATGGATTCAAAAATTGGTATGCTGGGATCACTTGAGCATGACCACCTCTAACTCTATTCTAATTACCACTGAGTGTTGCTTGACGGTCTATTTCCTGCCTCTACCCAGCTAACTCTTCCTCTTAAGATAAGCATTGAACATCTTTTTCCCTTCTTCGACTTGCAACTTATGCTAATAGAACCTCTTTTAGATGGCCAACAATGTCCTAAACTCTTTTAGGAGGAGAGGGAGGCAACTGTTGTGCATCATCACAAACTCCTTCAGGAATATCATCTTTTTTAGCTCTGTTATCCTACTAGATGTTTGTAGTATACTCTTGAGATTTGAATTCACCAGGAGTAAGGGATTTCCTCCACTCTATTTACAAGGAATATACAAGAATATACCCAACTAGGAATAAAAACAAAAAGACCCAAAAACAGCAGCAACCTTGATTCACAACTCCATACTGTATTCCCCATCAACGACACAAAAATTTGATAACACCCCTACTATACCTTCAATCTACAGATTATGCAATCACTATCAAATATAGTAACCCAACAAAGGTTGGGGTCTAATCCCAAGGGAATACGTAGAACTATGGCTCTTAACTTTTATAGTCGATGGGCAAAATTGGAATGTAAATAGGGGGTTTGAGGTGATTATTTTGAAAAAGTAAGAATGTTAACTCTGGTTGTAATTCAGTCGTAGAAGAACACTAAGGCGGTGTTCCTCCTGGCTTCTAACTGAGTAAGCTTCTTCTGCTCAATCCAACTATACAACTGTTGGGCATATAGAGTCATCTAAGATAGGTATCACCAACTGCCTATCGACATTATTTGGTAAGTTTCACTTATCTTCTCTTAGCCTTAAAGTGTTGCACTACTAACCCTTACCTTGGATCCCAGTTACAACTATCTCCTTTTGGCTCCAGTTGATTAGATGAGAATTAACTGGCTTAACAAGATAATACAAGTAAGCTTTTATCGATAATTAACCACAAATCACCATTGTTATTTCCTTTTCCCAATCTTTATCTCCCACTCGAGTAAGTTGTGAATACAGGCTGGATCCTATCTTGTGCACCATTAAGAAATCAATCAAAGTGAAGGAAACCCCAATACATGTAGTAACAATAATCTAGAAGGATTGAATATTTTTCCTACTTCGTTATGTAGCCAGGGTTCCCACAACCTTATATAAGGAATATTAGTCACTCATGCATGTGTAACGATAAAACAAATTAATGTTTGAAGGTATTCAACAATCACACAATAATCAACAACTAAAAAACCCAATACTTTAATTTAATTAATAACCAAAATCAATATAGTGAGTGCTTAACCTCTACTAAAAACACATAAGGGGTATCTATAGTACATGAGGAAACCTTAAAAATCAAAGGTCGAACGAAAAAGGACAAAAAGGGTCAGTGGCCACTTACGTATGTCAACATGACTCTTTCTAGTCGGCGCATGTACCATATGTTGTCTACCAGTGGGTGCATGTAGACCTGGGTAAGTACTAGAAAAATTTCTTGCACTGTCTGCTCTCTGAACTTTAGACTTCTAACACTTACATTAAACATATGCTGACCGTATATAGACATAGGTAAGTGCTAGACGTTCTTCAGCTCTTTCACTCTCTTAATCTTCTATTCTGGTACATACCCTACTCACACACGGACCATATATGCTACATACAGTCTACATGTAGACGTAGTTAAGTGTCAGGCCTTCCGATTCTTACAACCAAGCTTCCAAACTTCAAGTTTCAGCATATGTTTTGGTCACTTACATTCAAAAAGTGTAACAAATACCCAAAAATGATCAAGTAAGTAGCCAAAAAATCCGTTTTCACTTTTTTCTTGAACCTACCTTCCAAAACATAGTTTTTTGATAAATAAAATACACATTATATCTAACAAAAAAACTAAGAAAATTGTATATTTTCATAGTTCTAAGCATCGAAAATGCTATATTTCTATAGCATACCAACTTCTTCCCATTTGGAAAGATTGCAAAACTATGCAGTGAGATTTTGAGCTTTAACTAGAGGCCAGATGAGAACCTATACCATGCTTGGGAGAAATTCAAATCTCTTTTTTAGGACTATCCACATCACCAACAGTCCAATTAGGTACTATCTCACACCTTTGTTGGGGCACTTGACCATAACACACAAATTTTGCTAGATTTACTTGTCGGTGGTAAATCTATGGAAAAGACATATGATGAGGTATACACCTTGTTTAATTGGATTTTCCAAGGAAATCCAGATTTTCATTGTGATACCTCAAGGAGATTAGTAAAAAGCCTGCTAGTATGATCGAAGTTAATAGCATAATAGCCTTAGCTACCCAACTGTCTGCTCTCTAAAATTAGATGATGACATAATTTAGTAAATTGAGTATGAAATAGACTCCGACAAAGGTCAATGTAGTTTAGCAGACCCCATCATGGTGTAAAATTTATGGAAACATTGGCTACTCTATTGATATGTGAGGTGCCAATCCTGAATCTATTAACTTTGTGGGCAATGCACAAAAGCAAAATTATAGTAACACTGACAATCAAAAGTGGCAGACTCAGTTAATGTATCCTTAGGGAAATAATGAACAACAGTAGTTTCAGTAGAGTAGTACAATACACAGGTATTAACATAGAGAAAACCTTGAGAAAGAATTTGGCCAACCAAGAACAGATGGTTGCTTAAATAAAAAATCAGCAAGTAGCTCAAAAGTAGTTAGAGTAGTAGTTGGGGAAATTACATCATACACAGAATACCAAGCCTTAGGGCGGTTTTCCAAGTGATAATGAACCTCCAAAATAAGTAATGATAATTACTTTGAGGAGTGGTAAAGAGCCAAATAAGAGGCCTCCATAGACAAATAAAAAGGTAGATGTAGAGTTGGTTCCTCAACCGATTGCAGACAAAGTTACTAAAAATTTATGGAAGTTTGGGTACCCAAAAACAAAAGTTGTTGAGAAGGAAAGACCACCACCATTCCACAGTTGTTCCAAAAAGCAAAGGAGGATGTATGCTTCAAGAAGTTCTTTGACACGTTAAGAGAGCTTTAGATTAACCTTCCTCTTCTAGATATTTTGCAGGGAGTGCATGTTAAGTACTTGAAGAATATGGTGAATAATAAACTAAAGATACAAGACACTAAGACGGTGGCACAAATGGAGGAATGTATCTCTATGGTGACACAAAATATACCTAAAAAGCTTAGGGACCCATGGAGTTTTACCTTCTCATAGTAGATTGGTGATGGCAAGTGGTCCATGACTTGGGTGATTTAGGAGAAATTATAATTTTGATGCCCTTGTCTATGTTTAATACTTTGGGTTTGGGTGAGCTGAGACCATGCCATCTGTTACTTTAATTGGCGGACATGACCATAGTTAAACCCAAAGGAATAATTGAAGACTTCCTTATAAAGGTTGGTAAGCTTGTAATTATTACTTATTTTATTATTTAGGATTATGATGCAGATATGATAGGGTGCTGATCATTCTTGGATGTGCATTCTAAGCCACGGAGAGATACTTGATAGATGTAAGAGAGGGCACCCTCACAATGAGATTAGATGATTAAGTGGAATCTTTCCACTAAAAATATTTATGTATGATTATAGTAATAGAAGTGGATAAGTGTGGGGGTACTAGAAAGTGCACCATCAAAGACCTCTTTGAACAATCTTATTAATTTGCCTGAGCCATTACTTATGCCCGAAGTGATAATGATATATAATCCTAAAAAGGTTATTGTTGAGGGAGTCGTTTTCCTTGAGAGTTCACACTCAAGAGGTCAAAAGAGAATGAGAAGATGGCCACCAATCAAAATAAAGAGGACAAAGGAATTTGGATGAGTAGTGATGTTCGGTCATGCCACGACACTAAATTAGGTGCTACTTGGGGGGAAACCCAAGTTAATATAGGTTTTAGTTTTAGTATTTTAGTTTTTAATTCAAGTAGTTTTTTCTTTTGTTGAGTTACAGGTTGATGAAAAGTCTAAGTACCAGAGACTTGAGATAAGTAGCATGGTATAGACTAAAGTGTGGGGTCCTTGGACCCTCTTGATGTTAAAAGATGCAACTAGCTAGACCTAGAGGCCTCAAGGAGTATTTTTGTCTCAACTTTTGACTTTACTTTAGGGACTAAGTTGATTTTTATGTGTGGGGTGGGGAAATTCCCATGGTTTCAGGTTAAGTGATGTTGTAGGATCGTAAATTCTAGTTATTTTTCTAGTTTTTGCCTAAATTTGTAAAACTACAAAATGATTTTTTTCATTTTAGTGATTGAGCCTTAGTTGGGTCTTCTTAGTAAGTGAACACTTCGCGCACCTTGTAGTTTATCTTTTTGGTTCTTTTCTACGGGGCCACCCTTTGAACCTAGTATCCTTTCTTTTTTAGTAGTAAATTTTATAAATTTTCAGTTTAGGTAAGTGAGATGTTCTTGTTGGTTCTATGTACGATTACATAATGTGAGCTGTTTTAAATGTAAATAGAATGTTGATTGTGTTAATTACTATTTTTGACTCTCCTAAACTCTAGTTTATGACTTTTTACATTGTTGAGTTATTTCTAAATTTATGTGAGTGCATGGTTGAGAGTTTGTGATGATCCTACTTGATTTGAGCATATGTTATACATGTGTAAGGTTGTTGTGTATTTCTTGTTACATTTTATGTCTAGAATTTACCTGGTGTTTGTGCAAAGAAAAATAAAGAGTGTAGGTTTAGGAGATGTTATAGGTATTTCATTGATAATATTATTTCATGCCCTCTTTTATCTACCTTGTAAATACTCCTGGCTAACCCTATTGAGCCTTTAGTTTATTTTGTTAGTAGCTTCATAGTAGCCTAATTCCCTTTCTTTACTTGACCTTCATTTAATCCAAAGCTCTTAAGCACTTTAGTTAAAAATTAATTATGTTAAGCAGTTGAAATACAAGTAGGGAAGAAGTGAAATTGAAGTCCCCAAGAAATAGCTTTTGGTTTTGAAAATTAATATATGTTATACTTGATAATTATTTCATAAAGAGAATGACGATTGTTCAAAATTGCATAATGTATGAATAGATAATACTCCCACTACATTGTATGTGAATTAGATTAATGAGATGGTCCAAATAAGAGAAGTGTGTAGATGAATATGGTGGAAATTTGTTGTTAATAGATTGATCTTAATGTTCATGTGATGTATTAAAGGGTTTAGGGAAGTTAGTCACTACTGATAGCCAAATAGTTCCTACTCATCCCTTATATTACATTAAAACCCATAAAGACCTATTTGATCTTGAGCCTTAACATTCTGATATTAGTGGAGTACTACACTAAGGGCAAGCCTATGGTTCATCTTGTGTAACTTGTGAATTCTTTGTGAGATTGAGTGTAAATTGATTCTTATGCCTATTTTATCATAAATTGTATCTGTGTGAGTGATTATGGGTAACTATCTTTTCGCAAGGGTATATATTTGATAATAGTTGGGTGAGTTTTATGATCTCTTTTATTGAGTGATATGCATGAGTTTTCCAACTTGGTAAGCAAATTTTTGAGGTTAGGATGTTTTGCAGTAGTGTTCATGATCTTTCAATTGAGTATAACACACTTAAAGTGTGGAGTCATTGTAGTACTAGATTGAATGTTTTTCTTTTTGTAGAAGTATGAAGTCTTTTTTTCTTGTTGTAGAAGTATGGAGTCTTCTCTGATTATCATACTTAAAGTAAATATTTGTTAGAGGATGACAAGTCTTTAAGTGTGCGGTGATGATCTTAGGTGGACTTATGCACTTAAGTCTGGATTTGTATGTTGTTTTGAGCTCTAATTCTTGGTGTTTGATTCTATAAGATGATTTGGTTAGTTTATAATGATTAAAAATGGATGATACAAAATCTGGAAATCAATTATAAATATCACCACAAAACTTGGAGTGGATCAACAAACCCTTGGGATAAGATTTGACCAAAAATGGACGTTTTGGAGTCATTGGCGTGCCATGGATCTTAGGCAGCACGTTAGGAACATGAAACATAATTGGGAGAATAATAAATGAATAATTACAGTATCTTAACACTCTTAAGGAGTTTTACATACCCTGTACTCCATGATGAGAGTGTGCCACGACCCTAAGTCAAACTCGACAGCATTGGTCCTACTATACTTTGGACACTTAGTTGTTATGATTGACACATTGGACGACCTTGAGACTTTAAGAGAGGATGTATAACAATTAATTTAGGATTTTTATTCTTTTAATTTGTTTTACTTATATATTTTAACATGTATTCATTTATCATGATTACAGTTACATCCATGAGCGGCTAAACACCCTTCTACGGGGTTAAGACCCAAATCATGAGTATTATGGTTATGAATTGATTTGGTTTGATTTTTTATCATATTTGGTTGGTTATGTATTCTTTTTATCAGTATTTTAAGTCCTCATGCCCCTTATAATACATATATAATCATCTTGTGAACCCGAAAGGAGGAACAGGACCATAGAACATCGGAAAGATAGAATAGAATTGTAATCTTCTAATTAAATGAAGTTATAATTTGATCGTAGGATAGGAATATACCTATGTGATCTATTTGGTACTAGTGTGGGATAAAATATGAACACATTTGACTTAGTTGTCTATTGTATCCCAGTGCACATACAAGTGTACGTGGTCTCACCAAGTAATACAGTAGCCTTATGATACACCCAAATTACAACTCTCTTACGAGAATGTAAGCGATCGCTGTCAAATATAGAACCCAACTAGGTTGGGTGTTGAATCCCACAGGGAATACTATGTTATTAAGTATTGTAGTTGTTACTGTACTACTGATCAGAGGTTCCTGAATAGGAGTTTTTGGTTTTAATCCGAAGTGATAGTTACAATATAACAATGAAGCAATATGTGTATTAATATTTGATTACAGAGAATGACAAGTTAGGGTTATGTCCACCTTGTAGCTTTTAATTCTCTATTAACTATGAGTATTAAGGATTTATACATGCATGCACTTATAGAGAGATGTATTCGAATTCTAAATCCAAGTGTTTCTCAACCATCAAGGATTAATTCACTTTAGTTCTCTCGAATCCAAAGTGTACAACCTATCATACGAACTCTCCAAATCATCAATCCTATTAAGGCATTAACGTGTAAAATAGAGGTTGGAAACCCTATTTTCTTTTCTCTACTCTTTTTTCCAAACATTAACTTTTCTATCGAATAAGTTATTGCTATAATGGAACATTCCCTATGTTTGCACCCACGAGAATTAAATCATAACAAAGAGAGTAATGATATAAGTGAGTCAACACATCATAAATTCAAAAACCCATAGCAATAGAGAGTATACTATAAGGTTTCCATAACCCTAACAAATAAGCTTAGCTACTCATGAACAAGTAAATAGCCACAAGAATGTTCATCATACCCAAGACTAGAGGATGATCTTAGTGACCACAAATTAGAGAAAGCAAGAGAAGAAAACATTTTTCTCCCTCTCCCCCTACGCTAAGCCGCCTTTTTCTTGTTTCAAAAATAAAATATATCCCCTCTAAAAATTCAGCCATAAGGCTTTTAATAACATCCTTCTCTAATAAATTGCTACTGAGTCCTCAACTATTTAAAAATATTGAGTTTGCCCAGGAAAAAGTTCCTATATATCACATTCAGTCCAAAAGCTGCTTTCCTTTTATGTGAAGTTTCCTCTACTATCCACAGGTCCCCAAAGTGCCGTGATCTTCCTCATTAGTACCTGAAAAGCATGCTAATCACACAGGTCAGCTCACTTAACTAAAAATAGACTAAAAGTGCAAGAATTATATGTTATATCCTTAAACTTAGCTAAAACATGGGTAAGTTATGGTGCTTAGACGTATAGATATGCCCAACATCACCACCCTACACTTAAAGCATTGTTTGTCCTTGAACAAAATCATACATCCATGCAAATACCTAGCTAAACTTCACAAGGGCGACACAAAATTTTCAACAAGACATACACAACAATTATTAACAAAGAGTAGATTTCTGGATCATTACTAGAAAAAACTCACCCTCCAATATAGACTCACTAAGTTGGTTAATTCATATACACAAGTTAAGCCAAGAAATCATATAAAACTACCCAAAAATCATCAACCATGTGCGCTCACACAAGAAATTTACCCATAATAACTCATAATTTTGCGTTCTTCAAAAATATGGGTATAAGAATCAACTAGCTTGCTCTCACTCTCACAAAGAATTGTTAGATTACAACTGATGATCATATGCTTTCCCTTAGTGTAATGCTCCACTAATATCAGAATGCTAAGGTTCGGATCAAATAGATCTTTTACGGGTTGTAATGCAGGCTAAAGGGATGGGTAGGACTATTTTGGCTAGAAATAGTGACTATGTTCCCTAAACGCTTTAATACACTACATTATGCCATTTAGACCAACTTTTAACAGCCAATCTACCTTTCTTTCATCTACCAACCTCTTTTATTTTCACCCTATTTTATTACTAAATAAAAAACACTATGGTGGGAGTATACATATTTTTTTATTTTGCATTAATTTCTTGTTACGCATCCCAATGATAGCTACCCTCAGCTTAGGCTATTTGCCTTAGTTGAGGTGCACAATGTCCAAGAAAGAACCAAGGCCAAAACAGGTTTATTGTAACATTTTTGGCTACAAATTCATCACTTTTAGTGCAGCACCTTGCCACTCCCAATCATAATATTTTCATGTACTAATAACTAAACTTTGGGAAATCACTTTCACTTTTTTCCTCTTATTTTGCCAAACTCTTAACTCAACTTGATTCTACAATTTAAAGAGCTTAGGCGCTTTTGGATCAAATTATGGTCTTTAAAAAAATGGATTGGGATACATATGAGGTTGTCAAAGAAAATATCTAAAGGCTCAATTGGTGTTCAACTAGGACAATGTACAAAGGTAGGTAAAAAGAAGATAAAAAATAAGGGCTGCCAAAGAAATGCCTAAATCATCTCCTAAACCCACAATCTTTATTTTGCTTCACACATATACAAGAAAAGTTCTAGCATCAGTTGCAACAAAGAAGATACAATAACCTTACACACACATGGCACATGGTCAACTTAATTAGGAGCATTATAGATTCTTGACCCAACAGATAAATCAATTAAACCACAACCAATTATCACAGCACGAGTCACAACTTAGAGCCTAAATGTTTCAATGGTAGTGATTCAGCACAAACTCATTTTATAATGCTATGTCGTGCAATCATAACCAATAGAGTTTTGAAATATTGTAAACTAAAAGTAAACTAAAGTAAGGCGAAAAAGTAAAGACTTTGGATAAGCAATGGATGAAAACCCAGGTTTAAGGCATTGTGAACAATCATAATATGCTATTGAACTTCATTCATTAGATTACTTATATTTGTTGATGATTAATAGGGTTTATGTCAAGATCATGGTCTCCTAACCTCTAATCGTCTACCTAACTTAGAAATTACAACTACATCATTGAGTGGGGATGTACTAATCCAATTAGATGCAAGAATGTATCATCCTACATCTGAAAAAAGAAAGGCTTATAAGTATATCTCCATCCTAGATGCTAATTCAAATTTCTTATTTTATAAAAGAATAAGAACCTTACTCTATTCATCCTCACGTTCTATCTTCCTATTCCCCCTCTCGGGTTCACAAGGTCGACGATATATGTATTCTAAGGGTCGTGAATCCTTAAAAGAGTGAAAAAAAGGATAATTAAATAATAAAATATGATAATAAATCCAAAAAACTCAATTCAAAGCGAAATTAAACATGTTCTTGGCCTTTACCCAGGAAAGAGGGCTTTTACCCACTTATGGACATAGTTGGAATAAAGATGAATAAAAATATGATAAAGTCCATTTAAAATCTAAAGTAAAGAAATAAAACCCCTAATTGAAGTTTTTTCCAGCCCCTATCCATGTTTCAAAGCTTTCCAAGGTGTATAAAATCAAGTATAAGTGTCCTATTTATTGGAGGACAAAGCTGTCGAGTTTTTGCACTATGCCGCGTCGAGGGGCTAATTCTCTTTGTCTACCTCTAAAACGTGCCCTTATCATTGATACACAATTTTTTTGGTCCCAAATGAAGTACCATATGTATTTTTTGCTCCCTAGTGACATTTCTTTGGTACGCGATGAGCCCTTGTCATCGAAGGTGTCCAATTTACGTCAAATTGTGTCTTGTGCCTTTGTTGATCCATTCCAAGACTTTTTGTGTTGTTTACACTTTATTTTAATCTTTTATATCATTAATATATCATCATAATCAAATAACAAATCATCCTATAGAATAAAACACATGATATTAGAGCTCAAAACAACATAACATCCAAGACGACGAACTAGAAACTTAAGCTAAGAATACTAGTTTTACCCCTTTTAATCTTTAACTTAGTTTTGACTCTTGGATTGATTAAGTTACACTTTAGAGACTATAAAAAAGTTTTTACACACATAATTTCACAATCATACCATTAGTAACTCATTATACATATTAGAATCGATTGCAATTAACTAGAACAATACCTAGCTCAAGCTAGTAACACTGGTTTTCTCAAATGAACTCTAAATGACCAATTTGAATCCAAACTTGTTTTAAATACACCTTAAACATTATTATCAAGTAATTAAACTCTTTTATGCTTATTTATATCATTATTGACTCATTAAGAATACAAGTAGTCCTCAAAACAAGGCTAAATATGTTAGGATAACAACACTAAGGCGCGTAAATCCACCTCAGATCATTCTCACATCCTCGGTCAGTGATATAGTTGTTGGGCTAACTTAGATAATAGAATAGAGGTTTATAAGTCCATAGTCACAGTATAGAACCTGTGAACCAATAACCAAGTTAACTAACCTATTCAATAAAGTTCTATAATTTAGTATGATTGTATGCCGAGCCTTAACCCTGGATTTTTCTATTGATTATTCAAACATTTTCTTTATCTCATTATTTAGTCTATGGTTACTTATAACTTACAAACTCTTGTGGTTACATATACACTGAATTAATTTAATTAGTGAACTATTCTTGGATAGTTGTTAACACAAGTCTTTGAGGAACCGATACTTGGCTTGTAAAATGTTATTATATTACTTGGTGAGACCACATACACTTATGTGTGTGCTTGGGTAAAATATTATTTAGTTTTAATTCAGTATATGTGTATACTTGGTCTTTCATTAGTTCACCATGTTTCATGCATTCGTATTCATCTGACATAAGTTAGTTTTCCTATCACACATACTTGGTACATTCAAAGTACTAATCATATACTTTGTCTGCACTATTGTGTTATAATATAGGTTTCAATGCTCAACGTCCATATTGCGCTTAGAACGGTTCGGTACCACATTAAGAAATAGTGTTTGATGAGTCCTCACCATTCGAGGACTAGTTATTAGGATTTATTTTAAGTATTCTTTTAGTTTCAGTCAGTTGGAGTTAGTTAGGGGCATATCCCAACAACTCATATGAGTAGGGGCTTTTAGACAGACAGTTAGTTACATTTCAGCATGTTGGGTTTTGTCAGTTAGTTCTAGTTTTAATATTCTTGTTCAATATTGATTCTATTATCATTATTACTAGAATATTTTAGTTTAGCTTTCGCCCAGTATTTTGTTTCTCTTTAGTTTTCTTAGTGTTATACTAATTCATGGGTTAGTTTGGGATCATTTGTGACTCTAAGCACCGTGTTACAGCTAGGGGGTAGTCTCAAATCGTTACATGGAGACTTGCTCTTACACCAATAATAATGGTACCGTGTTACAGCTAGGGGGCAGTCTCGGGTTGTGACATAGAGACTTGCTCTTACACCAACAGTAACGCTGAAGACAAGGATCTAATACTAATTTGTAATGATCCAATTTATGAGTCATGATGGCACCTACTAAATCCTGTTAGTAGGTAAGACAAACCATAGTACAAAGTTGATTGCAATGGACCAACTTTGTGGAAATTCCCCAAAAAGGGCGAATTGCACAATACAATTCAAAAATAAGCAAGAAAATAAAAATAGTCTGAAAGGTAGCCATAACATAGGAAACCATCCCACGACCTGGTATAGTCAGCACAAGAGCTACTACAATACACCATAAGTTCTACAATAGTCAATACAATTGATCTCAAGAAAAAGACTAGATAGAGATAAATGGAAGAAAAAGGGTCAACTCAAACTCCAAGAGCTCAACCTATCTCTAAAATCCACCACAACACATTCTGCAAATTAGTGATGATAACTAGTACTTAAATCTGCACCAAAAAGGTACAAAAGTGTCGTATGAATACCAAAACCATGGTTACTCAGTAGGAATTATTGGTCACCAGAGCTAGATCATGACATAGATACAATAAGATACAAGATAACATAACTAAGGTAAAGAAAAGGTAAAACCTGGCAGTAATTCTCATCATATTGTACACAATTAAATACATCGATTGAAACAAAACATAAATATCAAGCAATTATAACTACAAAATTAGCACACATAAGTCAATAAATACGGAAAAGTAAATAACCCAATGCAGACCCCCATATTCCTATAAAATACAATTAAGGAAAATATACAATCGAGCAACCATAACATACCAACCTTGATTCCATCACTGGGAACGTGTCCATGTCATGTACACTACTAACACCTCTACTTACCAGACTCGAATTAATATTTATATCACCATAATAATCACTCACCGAACTCTAGTAGGTATATATCAACATTATCATAATAAATAGTCAGATTCGAATTGATACATATATCACCAATATTATAATCAATAGCCGAAGTCGAACTGGTACATATATCAATATAATAACCATCGAATTTTATCATAATTGTCATCAACTCTCAATATAAAAAATCAAGAATGTTTAGTACTTAGCCTCATAATAATCATTTCAAAATGTATAACTAATGTATCAATGTATACAAAAAGTTGTTCAAGTCTTGGCCTAAGACGAGCCGAAAGGGCCAACATCTAATCCCAAAATCCATTATAAGGCAACTCTATCCTAGACTATACTATGGTATCAAAATCCACTTTTTGATGTTATTCAAGTCTTAATTATCTCTAAGGTATAAATTATACTAAGGACCTAAGCAACTAAGCCAAATACTCCTACATTACAATATTTAGATAGCTTAAAGGGTCCAACTAACGCAAGTATTGCCAATTTTATCACCAACACCTAAAATCCATCCCAAATGTAGCATAATATCATAAAAATACTAGAATATAGCTCAATATTTGAAGAGAGAAAAACCTAGCCTACCTGGACACCGAAGAAAGCTCAAAGAATCTGCGAAATCACCTATTTTCCCTTTTAAGAAAATTTTACAATGTGCTACGCTATCAAAATCGCAATCTACACATCAAAACTAGGACAATGATACCCATTTTAAGTATTGTTCTTTGGGTTCAAAATTATGCAAAAATCCCATGTGGGGATCATTTATGAAAATCATATTTTCAAAATCAACTCAACGTACCCTTATGCTCAAGGAGTAATTACCCTTAAAATGAGTGAATTTTGAGTTATATTGGTTCTAGAATCAAGTTGCCAAGGTTTAGAGAGTTTAGAGAAAAGAAGGGAAATATATCATGAAAATAAAGAAATCTTACCACAAATTTGAAGGAAAATTGCGTAATTAACCTTTATCCAAGTTCAAAAGTAACCTACAATTGTTATTCTCAAGATATCCTACTCTTTAGGGTTTGTTTAAGACTCTTGAAAATTGATTAGAAATGGGAAAAAATAAGTTGAATGGGGTATTTATACCCTTCATAGGTACACGAGTATTGCATTTGTGATCCGCAGATCGCATATGCGATACCTGGCTAAAGAGACAGAAGTTACATTCATGAAAAATGATATTGCTTACACGATACGTATTTGTTGACAAAGGGATCCTCTTATGATATATAAATTTCATGGTCATGATATTTACTGTTGGTGGATAGGTCATTTAACTAATCATAGACTCTCGGATGTGAGTGCAGCAGCACCAACGGAGACTTGGAACTTTCTAAGTTTTTGCCAACTCCTAGAGATTCATTTGGAATATCATATAAGCAAATAGACCATGATACCCTATCAAATTCGATGTTTCAAACTAAATATAACAGTAAAAATTTGCATCCGAGGCCATTTCAATGAATAGTGGGTCTCATACTTATATTTCATTTTCTGAAATTCCAATCTATATCTCAAAATGAGATCGGGTACCTCAAAACTTGAACCAAAGATCTACCTAGCCTAAAATTGACATTCTAGAGTTGTTGGAATAGGTAAAATTAACAGACATGGTCATTTGACTGAAGTTTTTATGCGATTTCTATTTTGAACCAATAAAGGCTTAAAAATAAGGAAGTTTCTCTAAAAAACAAATAAAATTCATAGTATTCGAACTGTCAGTCCTAGCTTAAGGCAGTTATTCAAAAGCTCTAACAGTAAAAATAAGCAAAAAATAAGGAAAATAACCTGAAGCGTCATTACACTTAGACGACTACCTTGGTTCAATGGCCTTCTTCTGTTAGTAAGGTGAGGTTGGTTGTTGTGAGGATTAGTTTGAAGAAAGGTTAATCCTTCTCTTTTTATGTTAGAATTCTAGCATTAATGATCCTTTTCTATAGTTCATTCCTAAGGTAGGTAAGTTTAGGTTTGTTCTTCTAGTTTGTTTGGTTCATCACTCGGTAGTGGTGTTGATCTTGAGTACTGATGTTGATTCAGGTACTTGTTTCTATTTTTGATGTGGTTCATGGTTTAGTTAAGTTAATGGAGGTTAAAATGAGTGGTATTGATAGTTTCTCATTGCAGGATCAATTCGATCCAGTGTGACTTCATCGTATGCCTATGTTTGGTGTATGAAAAAAGAAGGATGGGTGTATATTATTTTGTATTAGATGTTAGAAGCTAGAGAGGATGTCTATTCGGGGATATTTGATTTCTTATTGTTTTCTTTATCTTTTTAATTAGTTTTGGTTATCTCTTCCCTTATTAGCCTGTTCATCGTCATTCCATAGTATGGGTTGAGTTACCTATGGGTGGATTATAAGAGTTGTCATCATGACCAAAGAAAAATAGTCATGACAAAAGGTATGGCCAAGGGGTAGCAATTGGGGGTGTCGGGTGGGTGAGAGGATATAATAAACATAGGTTGTCACTTAAGAACTCTTCTTCCTACTTCAATCTCGAAAGTCATTTTCCTCATTTTTATGAACTTGGTTTCTAAGAGAAATATTTTTTCTAAAATTTTGTTCAAACAAATAAAGAAAAATAATGAAACTATTTCCAAAAAAATATTTTCCTCCATTCCAAACACATCCTCAGAGTATTTCAGGTATGAAGGAAAATATAAAATATTTTTCATTTTTTTTACATTTGGTTGGCTTAAATATTTTTTAAAAGATTTTTCAAATGAACTTATTTTCCTCAAATTTAAGGAAATTTTTTTGCAAAACTCTATTTCAACATCACACCCAACTTTTCACCTTAACATTAGTCTCGGGTATTGATTCCCAATAGTGACCCAAGATTTGACTACCATCCCTGAATCCCAATCCTTAACTCAGATTCTTGACCACAATTTGAGACCCAACTTCCAACCTCAACATATGAATCTAGAATTGATACCTGAATTTCAATCTCATCCAAGATACAGGACCCATGATCTGACCTCAACTGAAGACCTAACTCCCAAACTCAACCAGGTTCCAGACTCTTGGGACATAGGACTTTACTTGACTCTAAAACTTATTTGAGAACAATTATAGACACCATCTCAGAATCCAACCTTAAGATGTAAATTAGGGGTTTCAATGTTGACCAAACTCTGAACTTTTGACTATGACTCTTACTTTGACCCCAACTTGGGACCTATTTTCCTTTCCCAACCCTAACTCAAATTTTTTGTCTAAAGTTGGGATTAAGTTCCAAGTTAGGATTTGGGTATGTGTTCTGGATCCCAACTCAGATATGGGATTTGAAAATAGGAGTTGGTGATGAGTGTCGAGTTAGAATTAGGTCTCATAGCAAAAGTTGATAGTTGAAATAGAGAATCGAGATTGGGTCTCGAGTTATGAGATAGGGTAGGGTTTTATCGTTGAGTCTCGTGTCAGAAGTCAAGAGTCACAGAAGCATAAATATATATCCACTCTTCATTCGATTGTCTTTGTTCTTCTGCGAAATCCATTAGTTGAGGAATCAAAAAATAAACGAACATATACAATTTGAAGGGTAAAAAAGAAAAAGGGTGAAGAGGGTATAATGGTATTAAATACCTATTCTACTTAATTAAGTTTGCAAAAAATAAATTAAGAATAAATAAAAACTTATAAAGGGAAAAATTTTATCATCCAAAGATACAAAACGAACATTTACTTCAAATCTTATGTAATCCCTCTCAAAGTTTTATTTTTAGTTAGTCGTGTTAGGGTTTATCCTAAATTTCTTGCTTTACTAAATTCTACTATATTGTGTTTTACTTAATAAAGATTTTCGGGGTGGAAAATGTCTTTTTGTTAGAAAAAAATCTCTTCTATATTTGTTAATCTTTGTCTTGGAGGAAAAGTTTTGGACCTCAATAAATTCAAGATTTTGTTTTAAAACCATAACACAATATATTCACAATGTAGTCTTTTAGAAAATCTTGTTTAGGGAGAGATTATTCTCCCATCAGATTTTATATTCTTTGATTAAGTATTTAAACATGTATCTCCATTGACTAAACCATATCAAATCATACGTTTATAGTATACTTTTCTTTATCAATATTTATTGACAACACGGTTTACAACTATTAGTGTTTGCACGACGCCTCATCGATTTCAATCTCAATAAATTATATTAGAGCCAATGAATCTATGATTTAATGATTCAGTTGTGGGGTGAAGAAAGGTTTAAGGAGGGTTCAAATTATGTTGCCACCTATTTTATGACAAAAAAAGAGTTTTCTTTTTCAAAAAAATAGTCTAGATTCAACACACTGACAAGACGTCTCAAATAAATTTTTACCAATCCTACTACTACATCATTTTAAAATTAATTTTTTAACTCATGCTTACTTTAAGCTTGGTCTCCTTTTAACTTATGCATACTTTTAATGCACGAGTTCCACTTATAAATGATTCTCACTTTTAATGCGCAAAGCTTTAGTTTTTAACCCTACTCACTTTTAATACAGGGCACTGATATTATCAACTCATACTTAGTTTAATACACATGCCTTTAATTTTTAATCCTATCAACTTTTTAACCATGAAAAAAAGTAGTGAATATGATTATTTGAAGAAAAAGAAGATTATTTTTCAAAAAATTCAGGCCAAGGGAAATTTGTTATGGTTTGCCCTGAATTCAAATATATTTATGTTTTACTTTGTAAAGAGTTTCTTATGGATAATATTTCTTTGTTGGAAAATATCTTTTTCTATATTTGGTTATTTCTTACCTTGGAAGAAATGTTTTGGAGTATAAATTGAAGCTCCTTTTTCTCAGACCATAACACAATACATCTACAATGTAGTCTTTTAGAGAATCGTATCCAAGGGAGATTATTCTCCACTAGATTTTATTTCTTCTGATTTAGTTTTCAATAAGTAGGTCTCTTGACCAATCTATATCAAATAATATTAATTTTTTTATACTTTTCTTTGTCTTCTAATTTAATGTCATCATGATTTACAATTATTAGCTTCTGTATGACGCCCAGGAGCGGATCTACATAGAGTCTAGAGGGTTCATCTGAATCCCTTCAGTCAAAAAATGACATGGTATATGTCAAGTCAATTGAAGTTATATATAATAAAGAGAAAATAGTCTATTCCCCCCCTCCCCCCCCCCCCCCGCCCCCTAACCTTTAGTCAAAATTTCAACTACACACCCAAATCTTTAAAGTAGACCTATTACCCTCCTGAACTATTTTATAGTGGAATTATTACCCCCCCTGAACGCTGACATGGCAAGAGAGTGTGTTTCACTCTCTTTAAAAAGAGTGAGGACGATTTTTTTTATTAAAAAAATATTTTTAATATTTCTTTATTTTTTTTTATTCATTTTTTTTATTCATTTTTAATTATTCATTTTCTTTATTCATTTTCTTTCTTTCTTCTTCTTCATCTTCTTCTTACAAACAATGACATCCAACAACTCATCAATGACATCGAAAATAAATTTATCATTTTTCTTATCTCGAAGCATAAAATCGATTGGTTTCGATTTCAAATTCGTCGAAAATTTCAAAATGGGTATTTTTCATTATTTCTAATTTTTAGATTGTCGGGAATTTTAAAATCGCTATTGTCCATTATTTACGACTTCAAAGTCATTGTAAATTTTAAAATGGGTATTGTCCATTGTTTCCGACTTGAAGGTCGTTGAAAATTTCAAAATTCTCTATTGTTTCCAACTTTAAGGTTATTGAAAATTTTAAATTTGATATTGTTCATTGTTTCCGACTTAAAGGTCGTCGAAAATTTTAAAATTAGTATTGTTTGTTGTTTTTGAATTTTAGATCGTCGAAAATTTAAAAATTGATATTGTTCATTGTTTTCCACTTCAAGGTTATTGAAAATTTTAAATTCGATGTTGTTTATTATTTTCTATTTCAAGATCATCAAAAATTTTAAAATCGATATTGTCCATTATTTCCGACTTCAAGGTCATCGACAATTTTAAAATGGGTATTGTCCATTATTTTTTACTTCAAGGTCGGCGAAAATTTTAAAATTCTATATGGTCTCTGGCTTTAAGGTCATCAAAAATTTTAATTTGATATTGTTCATTGTTTCCGGCTTCAAGGTTGTTGAAAACTTTGAAATTGGTATTGTTCGTTGTTTTTGGGTTTAAGATCGTCAAAAATTTAATAATTGATATGGTCATTGTTTCTCACTTTAAGGTTCTCGAAAATTTTCAAATTCAATGTTGTTTATTATTTTTGACTTCATCACACAGTTCATAACCAAAGAATCAACAACAAACCAACATGAGCAATTATTCACCGATAATTAAGATCAAACAACACACAAACATTCAATCTCAACATCGCACGTCACTCCTCATTTTTTCGAATAATTTTTCGATAGCCACATCAACACTAAAAAATAGGAGCTTCGTAAAGAGATATCTTCAAATCGTCGATGTTGATGATTTTTTTACCATAGCATCGCTAAAATTAATTAAAATGACTTTTTCGATCATTGAGAACAAACCCACCAACCATCAAGTTGATGAACTTTACTGTTATTAATGGAGAAAAAAGCATAACAAAGTGCAAACATCAATCAAATTTTTTGATGTCAACATTATTAAATCAAAATTAACATTTGTTTCTCCCCGCACCTTCATCCTAGATAACTTCTTCAATTTTTTAAAAAACTGGAATGGAACATAGATCTATTTCTTCATTGTCTTCTTCACTTTTGTGTTCGTTGTTGGGGGAAGTTAAAGTGGTCAAGGCGATTGGAGAATGAATTATTAAAAGCAAGGATTAAAGAGAATTTGGTAAAAGAAAAGAGAATAAAATGGAAAAGGAAATAAAAAATAAAGAGAAAGCATAATAAATAAAAAATGGTCTATTACAGTTGTTGGACCAAAATGGCTTTTGAGATTGAAGAAAGAGAAGAAGATGAAGACAAAGGAGAAAGATGAATAGAAAGGTAAAAGAAGAAGGAAATGTAGAAGGAAAGATGAATAAAATAATAAAGTAATAATTGTAGAACGAAATGAATAAAAAATTTATTAAAAAAATTAAATATATTTTACACGTGTCAAAAATGTGTGTATCTTATCTCTCAACCTAAATGTAGTTGTGGATTTTTAGGGGTGTTATAATTTCTATTTTAAATAGTTCATCGGGGTCATAAATTCAGTAAAAAAGGTTTAGGGGGTAATAGTTCACATTTAAAGGTTGAGAGTGTAGTTGGGATTTCGACTAAAGGTTGGAGGGGTAATAGACTATTTTCTCTATAATAAATGATGAATCCCCTTTGCACAAACCAACTACTCATTGTAGAAGTAAAAGCGGTTCATATTTTCATAATGTCTCACCCGTTCGAATCTCGCTATTAGCCTTTTTCAGTTTTTAGCTTCCACTGGCAGCGTACAATTTATTGTCCAATCGAAACCCCATTTCTTGGGGTGCTTTTCTAGTGTCTATTCAGTAACCAGCTTATATTTACATATTTCACAAAACAAAAATAAATAAACAAGAGATTTGTGATTTGTCACTAAAAATAAAAGAGACTATGTAACATTGCACTAAAATCGTATATGTCAGTAATATAATATTTTGGGTTCTTCAAGTAAATGTTTAAATTACTTGATACTATACACAGTAAGATTTTTTTTGTTTTTGTTTATTAAAATGTTTTAACCAAATGGTTATATTTATTAATTTTTGTAATTTCAATAAATTATCTATTTGATCTCAATTTATGTTATGTGGTTGATTGAGGGTGCATAGTTAAATAAAGAATAAAAGACTTGAAATTTGTCATCTAATACAAGTTATATATATTTGTGTGATAATAAATTATCTTATTAAGAACAAATTGATAGTTCAATTGAAATATTCATTTGTTGAGCAAATTAAAGAATTTGTATCATATAGATTAGAACATATTTCATTTGACCCATTTATATTTGATCTTATTTCTTCATTTCCTATAATTATTATCTTGGCTACTTTTATTTTTGAACACCATGAATAGAAATCCTGGATCCACCCCTTATTACACCTCATAGATTTTGATCCCAACCAACTGTTCAATCTTGTCTATTCAAATTCAAACAAAAGTTCCAACATCAATGGATCTAGCGATATGAAAAGGGTCTATATTTAAAAGTTGTAATCGATAAGAAAAGTTTTGGACATATTTTTAGAGGTTTGGTGAGGGTCCAAGTGGTGGTTCAATCTTCATATCCTTGTTGATGTTCCATTTAAAGAATTGGAGTATTTGTATTTGACTTCAAAAGTTTCTATAAAAATACTCATTATGATTTTTTGCTTTTTTAAGTTTTGACCATTTTACCCTTTTACCCTTTTGTTAGTTTATATGTATTGTTTGTGAGTTTTGGGATGGTTGGAACAACACCCAAGGTACTCGAGAGGGTTTTATGTGAGTTTGAGGTTTTGAAAAGCCTTTAAAAGAGTTATATTTAACTTTGTAAATATTTTGTGATTTGAGTGTTGATTGGTGATTCTATCACTTCCATTAGATCCAAAATATTTATTTAGTTTTACTAGCATGGTGGATTCGGATTCCAAATATTTATTTTGAGTACTGAGAATTTCGATGAGAAACTAATTAGATTGGCCTAAAAGGTTCCTAGGAGTTAACTTATTTGGAACAATCTTTTATATGAATCTGATGGTTTCATTAAGTCTGAAACATCAAAAGTAGCCTAGTACCATTGTTGGATTAATACGGGCTCTCAAAACTACAGTGACCATTCAAAGTTACTTTGGTTGCATATTTCAGCTTTGGGGAAGGTTTCTGGTGCAATCACTAGAGTGGACCATTTTTCACGATCCAAACCAAGAACTAGTCATGATAATTATCTTAAGCCCACCATGGACCAGAGATCAACCCTTTACCCTATCCTCCAGATCATAATATAACAATAGTGGAAGCCAACTAAAATAGTAAATAAGATAGATGAATCAGCCGATATCTAAGAGTCTAAACAAGACAACCAATCATCCCAGTACTGTCTACGAAAGTCTCTAAAATCAGAAATACCAATTAAGCTAGGACATGCCCCCGACAATGACAAAAGAGAATTCACAATTACAAAAATATAAAAAAGTACCTAATGAAAGGGAAGGGTTATTCGAAAGATGGAGGCTCATCAGTTTATAGCAACTCAACCAACGTAACACTCCACCTAACATTGCATAAGAGTAACAGAAAATCCCTTGGATCCTACATCATAAAATGATGCAGCATCCAAGGACGGTCAGTGGGGCGAGCAATGACATGTAACTCAAAAAAAAGGGATAAAATAATGTCATTGCTAAAAAATCAGTCAAAACCACATGCACAATATTTATATATACACATATAGGACGCTGGGATAGGGACAAGGGTCATGAACATAAGATTTTAAACCATTAGCCTGAACTGTATAGCTCGCTCCGTCCTGAAGGCACCCATGGGCTATATGGGTCCGACTTCCCCTACCGGAAGGGCCCCAGTGCTTGTTAGCCACATTTACCAAGGAAATTGAGGAAAAGCTAAAGACACCAAGGTGATATCCATAAAAAATATAAAGTGTGTACCAAGCGCACGATTACATACACCCCCACATCGGCAAATGTGGTTTTACACCTTCACAGTGAGCTATAAAATTCCCTTTAATCCCATATTAAAATAGTTTGCACATTAACCAAGGATTCTTTGTTAAGGAATTTTCCCACTTAGTATCTTCATACCAATATGCTTGCAAGCTTTTCCAATTATGCCAAATCAGTCCATGTAACCATTAGACTCCCAAGTGGTATTTAAAATCCAAAATCATAGCCACCAAGGGCATTCCAAAATCATATTTATTCATTTATCCTTTAATGCAATCCAATGTTTTAAAAGGACCAGTTAAATAATGTGAATATTCATTTCTAAAATAATGATTATAAAGTGGGTTGAGGTTAATGTCATTATCAAGCCAAAATTTTGTCAATTTGGGAAACCCAGGTCACCTATTTCAACAATTATAATCATGCACTAATTCAGTCCCAAGACCATCAATTTAAAGATTGTATAAGACATTTGAAACACACAAAAATAATTCAAGTAATAATCAATCAAAAGCCCTCAACCCAATTTCAAACCCAATAGTTTAAACACATGAAGGTTTAGTAAGTAAATGCCACAATGTAAAATTACAAGTTAGGGATGACCAACTGGCCTGAAATACCATAGAATTTAAAGAGAAATCAAACTTGGTGCTTGAATGAAGAATTCTCTATGAAACCCTAATATCTCTTGCCTTTGGATTTATAGAGGAAAAATGATGTTTTAATTTTTATAACTGATTACAGAGGGGTCATTTCGGTGTTTTTAGTCGTGGAACAAGAGTTTGAAATAAGGAAACGACCAAAAAAACCCTAATTAAAATGTGCAAGAAAAGTTTGGAAATAATGTCACGGCTTGGGTAATGACTCGTGAGATCTGACCACGAGTCGTAGCTTAGAGTCATTACCTGAGGATCGAAAATCTAGTCCTTCACTATCATGAAAATATGTCCTTCATAACAACTCGTTGTGAGATACAACAAGTTATACCCTGGACTCGTTGTCAAGGGACTATAGTCTGGGCTTCCTCACTGTCATGGCATTGAGTCATCCCCATGACTCATTATAATAGTCAATGAGTTATGGCCTGAGCCATTGGTACTGACAGTTTACATCACTACCGTAATTTGGCCATAACTTCTTACCCCGATAATGGATTAAGGTGAGACAAATGGTGTTGGAAATCTAATCCAACTATTTATCTTATGGAGGGTCTAGATCTCAAGGACTTAGTGATGATAGGCGTATTTACACACCTAAACACCATAATTTACGCATATTTTAGGCTAAGTTTTAAGGACAAAATATATAATTCCTGCACTTTTAGTCCTTTTTCATATAAGTGAGCTAACAAACCTGATTAGAAAGTTTTCAGGTATAAATGATGAAGATTTCAGCATTTTATGGATAACTTGACGCCAAAGGAAGCTTCACGAAAGAAGGAAAGCAGCGTTTGGACACCTATGGACTGAAAGTGATGCATGGATAACTTGTCCCGGGCAAAAACAGCATTTACAAAGACTTGGGGATCAGCAGTAACTTAGTAGGATTAGGACAAGTATGCAGTAACCCAGTAGGACTAGGACAAGGATAAAAACCCTATTTCAATAAGACTAGGATATGGATGTTATATAAACCCTATTTTGCTGAAACTTTTCAGCATTCTCTTCTTATTCCCCCTTCTATTCCTTCCCATTCTAATAAATTCTTATTCACTCATTAATTAATTCAAGTCTTTTTCATTCAAAGTTTGATCCTAATTCACGTTACAATTTCTAACAGAGAAAGCACGACCCTTGTGACCAGCGTGAGATCATGATGATGTTTATTGTGATCTCCGTTGCACTCATGAGTAGCTAAACTTCTCTGTTGGGGTTATGGAAGCCTTATGAGATACTATCTATTGCTATGAGTTTGTGAATTCTTGACACGTATGCTTCTTATATCATTACTCTCTTCATCTTAATTTATATTCTTGTGGTTGCAAACATATAGAATACGCCAGTAGAGCATTAACTTGTTCGAAAGAAAAGTTACATGTCTGGAAAAGAGATAATGTCAAGGTAATAGGGCACCAACCCCTGTTAAAAAGTTAGTGCCGTAACTGGATTAACCTCTTGGAGAATTTGTACCATTAGACACGCTTTAAGATCGAAAGAGTTAAAGTGAAATAGTCCTTGATGGTCGAAATACGCCTGGATTTACCATAGAATACGATTCTCTATAAGCGCATGCATGCCTGAATTCCGCATAACTCATAGTCAATAGATACGTATAACTCATAAGGTGGACATAACCCTAACTCTCAATTCTCATTGATCAAAACCAACCAAGCAATCCGTTTTACTCTTCTATTTTTTGTTCTTACGTTACTATCTTAATACTCTTAAATTCACGCTACAATCCCCCCTTTTTACGAAACTTTCAGCAAAAGTCTAATAATCGTTGCTTACTTAGTGACCAAGTATTCCCTGTGGGATTCGACACCCAACCCAGTTGGGTTCTATATTTGAAAATGACCGCTTACACTCTTACGAGAGCTGTAGTTTGAGCGTTATCAAAAATTGGCGCCGTTGCCGGGGAATACAGTTGTCTACTAAGTTTGTGATAATTACTAGACCCTTTGGTCAAAGATTCTCGTAATTTACTTTTAGTTGTTGTTTTTGTTTTCTGCAGGTTTTTGTTCAGTGCATGCCAAATACTCAAAGTTTGGGACAACCATTATTACCCATAAACCCTGAACCGTAACTTATTGGAAGGATGGATGCACAACGTGACATTGAGAGAAGGGCTGCTCGACAGGAAAAGGCTAGACTAGCTGCGTTGGCCGCTGCCCAAGCACATCAACAAAATATTGATAACCTTGGGTGGGCAACAAATCCTGACGATGAGGACCTAGGTGAATACGAGCTACTAAACCCTAGGCGTGATGCTGAGGTGGCGACACCGGCAAACAGAAGAGATCGTCAAGCAAGATTTCGGCCTGAACGCCGATCCATGCAAATACCATTCGATGACGATGATGATGATCTTGATGGAGTTGGTGCCACAAAAGCCATTATTCCTCCACCCTTGGCACCCGGAGCCAAGTTCAATATCACTAGCACCATGATTCAGTTATTGCAACTTAAGGGATTATTCGGTGGACTTGCAGGTGATGATCCGAATATGCATTTGGTCAACTTTATCTCTACATGCAAGTCATTCAACAATCCAGGCGTTGGACAGAATGCAATTCGGCTGCGCTTATTTCCATTGTCTCTATCTGGGGAGGCAACTCTATGGTTGAATGGGATGACTCCTGATTCTATTACAAATTGGAGGCAATTGAAAGACGCTTTCCTAGAAAGATTCTTTCCGCCATCCAAAAGAGCACAATTGAGAGATGAGATCAGTAATTTTCGATAGCTTCAAACTAAAGCTCTCCACGAAACATGGGAGAGGTTCAAGACGAAGCTTATCGGTGCCCAAACCATCATATGACCAATGTCCACTTGATGGAGATATTATACAGAGCCTTGAATTCGGTGACTAAGCCAGTGGTTGATAATGCTATGGGTGGGTCATTCATGGACCTTACCTTTATTCAGGCAAGTAATATGCTAGATCGTATGACAAAGCAAAGTAGAGCTTGGCATACCAGGGATTCTGAGGTAGCAAGCTTTACTATATCCATTGGCATGACTGCGGAGCAGAGGCGTAGATAAGAGGAGCGTGACCAAGATATGGCTCACATGAAAATGCAAATGGATCTTCTTACCAAGAATTTATTATCAGGGAAGACCGAAAAAGTAAAAACAGTTGCGTCAAAAAGAAGAGACGAATCCGATTCTGAAGAAAAAGCCAACTACTTAAACAATCAGGAGGGTTTCCGAGGCAATGCCCAAGGAAACCAAGGTCGAAACTATTATGATAAGCAAAGATATAAGGACCGTGATCAAGGTAGTTGGAAGAACAATACTGACAGGAGTGGTTTGTATATTCCTCCTGGAAATCGTGAGGCTGCGGCATCTAGTTTGGGGAAGATGTCAGTGGATGATATAATAGCGAAGCTGTTGAAAGAAGTAGAGGCAACCAATACGGGAGTGAATGAGGTGAATAACGACTTGTCTTCAATAAATCAGTTGGTTGACTCGCATTCCACTGCAATAAAATAATTAGAGCAGCAATTGAGTCAACTTTCAGCAGCATTTAATCAAAGAAAAGCCGGCACCCTACCTAGCAACACTGTGCAAAACCCAAGGAACGATGGAACATGCATGGCTATTACTACCAGGAGTGGTAAGGGATTGGAAAATCTACACAAAGGCAAGCAAGCAGTCGACGATGTAGCGGACTACGATATTGATGCTGATGGTGAAGATGCCGTAGAAGCTGGCAAGGGTGATCATGATGTTACCACTAGTAGTCTGCAGCCTGAAAAGGTCAAAATTCGGAAACAAGATAAAAAGGAAGTGGTGGAGAAAAAGATTCCTCTTCCACCACCACCTTTTCCGCAGAGACTAAAGAAAAAGGTTGATGACACTCCTGAAAGGGTTGATAATCGGAAGAAAGATAAAGAGGAAGTGTTGGAGAAAACTATCCCTCTTCCACCACCATCTTTTCCTCAGAGATTAAAGAAGAAAGTTGATGACACAAGGTTCAGTAAATTCATGACTATGTTGAAGCAGCTGACCATTAATGTTCCGTTGGTAGAGGCGCTCGAACAGATGCCTGGGTACGTGAAATTTATGAAGGATCTTTTAACAAAGAAGCGGGCAGCAAGTGGTGAGTTGACAGATACTGTTCATCATTGCAGTGCGATCGCTACCAGATCACTAGTACAAAAGAAGGCCGATCCCGGTGCCTTCACTATTCCGTGTACTGTTAGATCTATGAATTTTGCCAAGGAATTGTGCGATTTGGGAGCTAACATCAATTTGATGCCACTATCTGTCTACAGGAAGTTGGGGTTGGGCGATCCTACACCAACTAATATGCAACTTGTGATGACAGATAGGTTGGTAAAACGACCTGTTGGTATCTTATATGATGTATTGGTGAAGGTTTCCACTTTTATCTTTCCTGTAGACTTTGTGATTTTGGATTGCGAGGTGGATTCTGAAGTTCCCATAATCTTGGAACGCCCTTTCCTTGCAACTGGAAGTGTGCTTATTGATTTACGAGCCAATGAGCTTTTATTTCGGCTGAATGATGAAGTGGTTCATTTTGATGTATGCAAATCAATAAAGCAGCCCAAAGATATGGATGTGTTCTCTATAGCTGATGTTTATTATGAGGTTGAGGAAGAATTATCTGTAGAGAAGCAGTGTACTGTTGAGCCATTGTTTGCTGTGCTGTTGAAGTTTGAGCGCGAGAATGATGAAGATTATAAAGAAACTATGTGTGCTCTAACAGAAATAGGGTCCTATTCTCATACTCCTAAATAGCCGAACCTTGATCTTAAGAATCAACCGTCACCAACAGCAAAGACTTCCATTGAAGAGCCACCAGTGCTAGAATCGAAAGAGCTACCAAGTCACCTAAGGTATATGTTCTTGGGATACGGAAATACACTTCCGGTGAGTGTTGCAGATGATTTAAGTGAACAACACATAGAGGCTCTCATCTCTACTCTGAAGAGGTACAAGAGAGCTATGGGTTGGTCTATTGATGATATAATTGGGATCCCTCCTGGGATATGTATGCATAAGAGTCATCTCGAAGAAGATTGCATGCCTACAAGTAAGTATCAGCGTCGTCTGAATCCATTCAGAAAATAATGCACCATCTATCTCGATGAAGTCTAGTAATCGAGATAGCTATGTTGTGCTGCGACAATAAATCAAGCGCTTGGTGGGAGGCAACCCATCGTTTTTAATTGTTTTTGTTGTTTTTGTTTTCTTAGGATTTTGTCGAGACACGACCAGAACTAAGGCGCTTGATTGGAGGCAACCCATTGTTCTAATCATTTTTGGTTGTTTTTGAGTAAATGTAGGTGCAAGAGGTGAAAAAGAGGAGATTGGTTTCAAATTTCGATTTGGAAGTATTGCATGGTGAAGGTGGTAACTTAGGAATGAAGAAGCAAAAGGCTGTGGGTTAGGCATTGCTTATGAAAATATAGGCTAAGAACAAGGCAAGGCCTATGCAAATCTAGGCCACGAACAAGGCAAGGCCTATACTATGGCCTAAGCTCTCGGATTCTAGAGTGCCATAGCATAGGCGCCTCCTATGCAAAAGCATTTTGTATCTGAATCTTATATGCCATGGCATAGGCACCGCCTATGCTCAACAATGCGATAGCATAGGCGCCGCTTATGCCAAGCATAGGCAAAGCATTAGGCGCCGACTATGGTCACTTTTTGTCTCCAAATCCGTTTCTAAATGGATCAAAACCCGACCCAATCTTGTCCTATAAATAAGAACTTAGTCTTAGAACAAAAATGCATTGCCAATCCAACCTAAGCACCGCCTACCTCTCCAAATTCTCTCAAAAATTTTCCTTTTGCTCTTTTACTTTGCAAGAACACCTTCCGAGGCCATCAACCAAGTAAGTACTTCTTTGTTCATCTTTTATATTCCGTAAGTACTAAACTACTACGCCTATAATGAATTGTTAAATCTTGAAATAGTAGTAGTGATTGAATGTGCTTGGTTTGTTATGATACATCTAATTGAGTGAAAGAATACATGTAGGTGCTCTTGACTTGGTTCCAACTTGTATTTGATTTTGATACACTGTCATACTTTTGCTGAGTCAACATGGTGAAGTTAATTGCATAATATTCAAAATTGAATGCTTGAATGTTTGAATGACTCATTCATCGAGATAAACATCATGATTGAATACAAGCATAAGATATTGTGATTATTTTCTATACCATAAACTTGATTCAATCTCTACATGGTCGTCTTGTCCTAAAAATGCATTAATCCAAACCATAAAGGATGGTCAAGATTACATGACATAGAGTTGAAAAGAATAGTTAAAGACAACATGCAAGTATGACTGTACTGAACATATTGTTGGAACATATTGCCTATATGTATGTCGATGAAGTCTGAGTAATCGACATCACACACTTAATTAGTTTGTACAAACAAATTAAGTGTGGGGTGGTGCCACTATAGTTTGTTTGTCGATTATATCTTCCGAGATGAAGCTAACATGACTCTATTAAGATCTCAGGTAGAATGGCTTCAAAAAGGACGACAAGGAAAAGAAAAAGCGTCCACCTCACAAAAAGGTAAGAAAAGAGGAAGAAAAGAGCAAGCTGAATCCTCCTCGCTGCAAATACCTCAACGCACTCTTGGAATCAGGTTTTTCTCATTTATTTTCCACTGAGGACAGTGTGTCCCATCTAAGTGTGGGGTGCTGGTATTTGTATGCTGTATTTCTTTGCCTACCTACATTTATTTATTTGATTTTTAGTAGTAGTTAAATTTTCAAAAAAATTTAGATTTTGATGCATAAAATTGTTCTGATAGGCGGCATGGTATTATGACAAGAGTTTGTGCTAAGATCATTACTATTGAGATGTTTAGGCTCCAAGTGTGATAAGTGTGTGGTTTAATTCCTTCATACGTTGTGTCAGGAGTCTATACTGCTCCCAATAAAGTCGACCATGTTCCTTGTGTGTGTGAGATGATAGTATATTCTATGTTTGTGGCTGATGCTAGAATTTGCCTGGTATGTATATAAAGCGAAATAAAGAGTTTGAGTTTAGGAGATGATTTAGACATTTCTTTGGCAACCTGTGATTGTTTACCTTCGTTTTATCTACCCATGGACATCATCCTAGATAACCCCCTTTGAGCCTTTAGCCTATTTTCTTTGATAGCCTCATATGTAAGCCTAATCCATTTTTTTCAAGACCATAATTTGATCCAAATTCCTAAGTGCTTTAAATTGTAAAGTCATGTGACAAAATAAGAGGAAAGTGGGTGAGAGTAGTGCCTTAAAGTGAATTGGTACTTGAATTCGTTATGAAAAAGAATGGTTATTATAGAGGTGTGTTATAAAAAAAGAGAGAGAAAAATGAAAAGAAAAATAAAAAGTTAATTCTGTTCAAAAGTGAATAACAAAAGAGGTGAGAAGGGGTGGTAGATTAAAATAAAGTAGAAAGGTTGTTTGAAAGAAAGTGTTAATGACATAATGTGATGTATTAAAGCGCTTAGGAACATAGTCACTATTTCTGGCCAAAATAGTCCTACCAGTCCCTTAGCCAACATTACAACCTGTAAAAGACCTAGTTGATCCTAAGCTTAGCATTCTGATATTTAGTGGAGCATTACACTAAGGGCAAGCCTATGGTCATCAGTTGCAACATATTAATTCTTTGTGAGAGTGAGATCAAGGATAATCTTATACCCATGTTCGAAATATATATAATACTTGTGAGTGATTATGGGTAATATATTGTGAGACACACATGGTTGATGATTTTTGGGTAGTTTTGTATGATTCTTTGTACATTAACTTGTGGATACGAATTCACCATCATCCCGAGTCTATGTTAGAGGTTGAATTGTTTCTAGTAGTGATCAGAAAACTACTCTTTGTTAATAATCGTTGTGCCTGTCTTGATGAATATTTTGTGCTGTTACTGTGGAAATCCTAAGTAGATGTTTATATGGACATGATATTTTGTTCGAGGACGAACGAAGCTTTAAGTGTGGGGTGTTGATGATAGGCGTATTTATACACCTAAACACCATAATTTACACATATTTTAGGCTAAGTTTTAAGGACAAAATATATAATTCCTGTACTTTTAGTCCTTTTTCATGTAAGTGAGCTAACAAACATGATTAGAAAGTTTTCAGGTATAAATGATGAAGATTTCAGCATTTTATGGATAACTTGACGCCAAAGGAAGCTTCACGAAAGAAGGAAAGCAGCGTTTGGACACCTATGGACTGAAAGTGATGCATGGATAACTTGTCCCAGGCAAAAACAGCATTTACAAAGACTTGGGGATCAGCAGTAACTTAGTAGGATTAGGACAAGTATGCAGTAACCCAGTAGGACTAGGACAAGGATAAAAACCCTATTTCAATAGGACTAGGATATGGATGTTATATAAACCCTATTTTGCTGAAACTTTTCAGCATTCTCTTCTTATTCCCCCTTCTATTCCTTCCCATTCAAATAAATTCTTATTCACTCATTAATTAATTCAAGTCTTTTTCATTCAACGTTTGATCCTAATTCGCGTTACACTTTCTGACAGAGAAAGCACGACCCTTGTGACCAACGTGATATCATGATGATGTTTATTGTGATCTCCGTTGCACTCATGAGTAGCTAAACTTCTCTGTTGGGGTTATGGAAGCCTTATGAGATACTATCTATTGCTATGAGTTTGTGAATTCTTGACACGTATGCTTCTTATATCATTACTCTCTTCATCTTAATTTATATTCTTGTGGTTGCAAACATATAGAATACGCCAGTAGAGCATTAACTTGTTCGAAAGAAAAGTTACATGTCTGGAAAAGAGATAATGTCAAGGTAATAGGGCACCAACCCCTGTTAAAAAGTTAGTGTCGTAACTGGATTAACCTCTTGGAGAATTTGTACCATTAGATACGCTTTAAGATCGAAAGAGTTAAAGTGAAATAGTCCTTGATGGTCGAAAGACGCCTGGATTTACCATAGAATACGATTCTCTATAAGCGCATGCATGTCTGAATTCCGCATAACTCATAGTCAATGGATACGTATAACTCATAAGGTGGACATAACCCTAACTCTCAATTCTCATTGATCAAAACCAACCAAGCAATCCGTTTTACTCTTCTATTTTCCATTCTTACGTTACGATCTTAATACTCTTAAATTCACGCTAGAATCCCCCCTTTTTACGAAATTTTCACCAAAAGTCTAATAATCGTTGCTCACTTAGTGACCAAGTATTCCCTGTGGGATTCGACACCCAACCCAGTTGGGTTCTATATTTGACAAGATTATTAATCCCAGAATGAGAAATTAGAGCACCCTTAGCATAATAAAGTAAAGAATGTAACAAAATCCAAAAGGCAAATTAAAAAGGAGACAAAAGGGAAATGAAACACTTGCCTTAAGCACTTCGATCCAGCATTGGCAATAGGAATAGGTACTTGGCTATCATGTATTCTTCAGATTCTTATGTAGCTTCCTCTATCTATTGATTTCTTAAAAGCACTTTTACCAAAGCAACATCCTTAGTTTTTAATGTAAAAACTTTCCTATCTAATATTTTGATTGGTACTTCCCATAAGACAACGAATCCGTAACACCAACATCCTCTATAAGCGCTATCAAAGAAGGATCACCCACATACTTCTTCAACATAGATACATGCAAAATGGGGTGAATAGAAGCCAAACATGCTAGTAAATCTAATTCATAAGCAACATTCCCAATTCTCCTCACAAGCTGATATAGACCAGTGTAATGGGGACTAAGCTTCCTCTTCATCCCAAATTTCATGACTCCCTTCATAGGAAAGACCTTCAAGAACACGGAATTACTTACTTCAAACTCAAACTCCATCTTCCTCACATCCTCAAAAGACTTTTGGCAAATTTGATAAGTCTTAAGTCTTTCTCTAATCATTTTCACCTTTACCATGGCTTATTTAACCAAGTCGGGATGAAACAACTTAGTCTGAATAACCTCAAACTATACAATAGGAGACCTACACCTTCTACCTTAAAGAACCTCAAAAAGAGCCATCAAAATGCTAGAAGGATAACTATTGTTATAAAAAAACTCAAGAAGAGGCAAATGGTCAACCCAAATTCCCTTAAAATCAATCACACAGGCCCTTAGTATAACCTTCAAAGTCTGATTAGTACATTCAACTTGTCCATCCATTTGAGGGTGGAAAGTGGTGCTAAGGTTCACCTGAGTGACCAAACATTTCTGAAACAAACCCTAGAAATTAGAAGAAAACTTATGTACCTCTATCTAAAATAATAAACACCGGCACTCCATGAAACTTAACTATCTCCTGAATGAACAACTTAGTATAATCCTCTCTTGAGCAGTTAGTCCTTACTAACAAGAAGTGAGCCGACTTGGTGATTCTATCCACAATGACACAAGTAAAATCATACTAATTATGAGACCACAGAAGACCCATAACAAAATCAATAGTAATCATCTCCCACTTTCACATAGGCAACCATATCTCTTAAGATATGCCACCAGGCCTCAAATGCTCAACTTTGACTTGCTGACAAACCATACATTTAGAAACAAAATTTCCCATGTCCCTCTTTGTATTATTCCACCAGTAGATTTCCTTCAAGTCATAATACATCTTGGTCTAATCCAGATGAACTATATATCTAGACTCATGAGCTTTGGTCAAAATCCTTCCCCATAGCCCATCAACATCAGGAACACATAATCTTCCTTGATACTTCAAGATACCATCTCCCCCAATCTCAAAAATCATGACATTTTGTTGCCCCAAGTCAACTTAATCTATATAAGTATGGGATCCAAAGCCTGTTTCTCTTTACCTCAGCATTAAGAGTTGATTTAAAAACTTCTTGAACAATCACTCTTCCATCCTCAGAGTCCAAGAGATGAAATTCTAAATTAGAAAACCTACAAATATCCTTCACCAACCCTTTTTTCACCTCATAAACATGAGATAAGATTCTCATAGACAACCTACCAAGAGTATTAGCAACCATAGTAGATTTACTTGGATAGTAGTAAAGACTGATGTCATAATACTTAAGTAGCTCAAGCTATCACCTCAATCTAAGGTTCAATTCCTTCTACGTAAGCATATACTGCAAGCTCTTATGGTTTGAAAAAATATCCCTATTCACTCCATATGGATAATGGTGCTAGATTTTCAAAGCAAAGACCATAACTACCAACTTTAGGTTGTGAGTTGGGTAATTCATCTCGGGAACCTTAAGTTGCCTGCAAACATAGGGTAGAAACTTACCATGCTACATCAACACACAACCCAGTCCTACATGGGATGCATCACAATACAAAACAAACCCCTCAATACCCTCGGGTAGGGTCAAAATAGGAGCAAAACTCAACCTATCTTTCAATTTATCAAACCTACCTTCACAAGCATCAGACCACAAAAATAAAACCTTTTTCAAAGTCAACTTCCTCTGTAAAGTAGCAATAGATGAGAAACTCTCCACAAACCTCCTACAATACCTAGATAACTCCAAGAAGCTCCTAATGCCGATTTGAATCATTGTACTAGGACATTTCTTAACTGCCTTAACTTTTTTTTATCCACCAAGATCCTTTCACTAGAAGCATCATTCCCAAGATAGGTCACAACACTTAACCAAAATTCACACTTAGAAAACTTTGCATATAATCTCTGGTACATAAGAGATTGCAACATTATTTGGAGGTGGTTGGCATGATCCTCTTCACTCTTAGAGTACACCAAGATGTCATCAATTAAGACGATAACAAGCAAATATAAAATGCCTAAACACCCAATTCATAATATCCATGAAAGGAGTCAGAGCATTAGTTAACTCAAATGACATTAACAAAAACTCATAAAGGCCATATCAGTTTGAAAAGCAGTCTTGGGAATTTCAACCTCCATAATTTTCAAATGGTGATAGCCCGAACAAAGATTGATCTTAGAGAAACATCTAGCACCCTGAAGCTGATCGAAAAGGTCATCAATCCTAGGAAGAGGATATTTATTTTTCACAATAACCTTATTCAACTACTGGTAGTTTATACATATCCAAAGAGACCGATATTTATTTTGCACAAAAAGTACAGGATCATCTTACGGAGAACCACTAGGACAGATGAAACCCTTATCAGGAAGAACCTTTAAATTCTTATTGATTTTCTTTGATTTAGTCGGAGCCATCCTATAAGAAGAAATAAAAATGGGGCGAGTATTCGTTAGAAGATCAATCGCAAAATCTATTTTCCTATCAGGAGGAATTCTAATATGATTATCAGAAAAAACTTTAGGAAACTCATTAACCCTGGGGATAGATTACAAAGAGGGACTGTCAAATTTAGAATTTGTAACTCAAACTAGATGATATAGAAACCCTTTTGAAATTTTTTTCTAAGCTCTAAGATACAAAATGAACCTCCCCATGGGCACTGAGGAACTCCCCTCCCTATTTATCACCGATTGATTCAGGAAATGGAAACTGACATTTTGGGTCCTATAGTATAGAGAAGCATAGCATGAATGAAGTCAATCCATCCCCAAGATAACATTGAAATCTTTCATATCAAGTTCTATCAAATCCACTAATGTCTTTCTATTAAAGATAGACACCACACAACCCCTACAGTTTTTTAGCAACAATTAAATCACCCACTGGAGTAGACATCGAAAAGGGGTCAAAAATATTTTTAGGATCTAAACCAAAATATACAGCCACATAAGATGTCACATAAGATAGGGTAGAACCTATATTAATCAAATAATAAACATCATGGGAAAAGAGGTGTAATATACTAGTGACAACATTGGGTGATGCCTCAGATTCCTGATGAGTAGTAGGAGCATAAAGATGATTCTGGCCAGTGTGGATACCTGAGTGGTGCCCTTAGGTACAAAAGCTGAAAAGTGGCGACCAAAAGTTTATTAGCTCTAGTGGAAACTTTATCTATAGGAAAATTTCACTGCAGATGGCCAGGTTGACCACAGTTGAAACACAAATTCCTTCCCTCTTTAGAATAAGCACGATAGAGCAGCCCGTAAAAATGACAAAAAGGGTAAGGTAGGACTAACTGTGTTGTACCAGCTTGAGACTGGGAACCATGTGACTTAGAACCACAGGTAGTTTGAAAATAATGTTCAACTGAAGGCTTAGGATAAGGATCACTAGTTTTTGAGTAAGTATTTCCCTAATATTTTTTCTTAGTCCATGCCTACCATCTCTCCCACTATTTTGCTGACCTGCGCCCTTATCTAAATATCTAAACCTATTGTTTTGGCTATCTCCCATCTCTACCTACTTTTTTTTCTCATCCTCCACCAGCTGCATATAAACCACTATCCTGGATACGTCTATATCATTATTTAACATAGCACCCCTACATATTAACACTAAATCAATGAACAATCCAGAAACAAACTTTATTATCTAGTACCTAATATTAGATACCAACTCAAGATCATAACCGAACAACTGCTAAAATTTCAATGCATACTCGTTCACACTCATTTTTTCTTGTTTTAAGTTCACAAACTCTTCGTCCTTAGCTTTCCTTAACTCCTAAGGAAAAAAGTGATCAAGAAAAGAGCATAAAAACTCATCCCATATCGCTAAATTGACATCACACCCTTCTTTGCTTCCCACTCCTCATACCATTGGTAATCCACATATTTAAGTTAATAGGCAGTAAATTCCACACTCTCTAAATCATTATCATGCATAACCTAGAAAATCTTTTCCATCTCATCATTAAACCCCTAAGAATCCTCCTCAACATTTGAGTCTGACAGTTTGGGGGATTCAACCTCATACACTGTAAAACTCGAGTGACCTCAAATAAACTAAAAGTAGAACTGACATGATCAAACCAATAAGATTGCAATGCCACTAGTTGGGAAAGCATATGAATAGACATATGGAACTCTAAGTTAGAAATATCTTCCTGAGGTGGCTGAGCATAAGAACCTCCAGCTTGGAAAGCCCGAGGAGGACTAGTAGGGACTAGTGGAACCCCACATAGAGTAGTACAGTCAGAAGCAGGGATCTTAGAGCAGGTCTACACTTTGTAAATTAGGCAAATTCCCTCCACAGCAAAGTTTCTATGACCGTTAGATCTTTGGGGAGTAATGATCTGAAACACCCATAGTAGTATCATAAAGCATCTAACCAAAAGAGTAAGAATATCCAATTAGGATATGCCCCCAACCATAGACAAAACCAATATCCAAAAATAAATTAAAATGTTTAGAAATATCCATAATATGAAATAGAGCCTTCCAAAAAAATGGAAGCTCACTCCTTCAATCCAATGGCTGTCCCCGAGTCAATCACTATGTAGAATAAGTAGAATGATTGGTTCCTACATAGCATAGGTATACAGCCAATCGAAGATGGATTAATGGCTGAACGCTAGCATGAACTCAGGATAAGGATAAAATAATGCCATTTATAAAACCAAGTAAAAAACTATCTAGATTCACACACCATACATATACATATAACCATATTGGGGAGGGAACCGAGTTTAGCATACCATTAAAACTTTTACATGGGTTGTGTAGCTCTGCTGTCCTAAACCACCTATGGGCTATATTGGTTCAGCTCCCCATGCAGAAAGGGCCCTATTGTGTGAAGCCACACGACCAAGGAAGAAAAACCTGGGATAACTAGTACATCCCCCACTATAAAGTGTGATGTCATGCACCTAGTCACTTGGACCAGACCTCACATATGAGTTTCCAGCTTTGGTCCCCCTAGGACCTCCACCTTCCATGGCTTCGCTGCACACCCCACCATTATTGCCTAATTAAAATCATTACCAAGCAACCAACCAATCAGTTAACCATTTATTAACCAAGCCCATTAGTAGTGGTGTCATCATATCGACTATACTTGTAAGTTTTTGTAATACCCCACATGTTTCTAAGCTAGGAAGTGAATAAGTATTCCTACATATGAAATCTCCTATACTGTGATTCATACTTGAGTACATGAATTACAATGAATATCCTAGTGATAGGATAGCTTATGATGCATTAAGAATGTTCATATGAGTCACTTAAGGTAATACAAGCTAAGAGTTTTTGAATCCATCAAGTTTTAGTGTTCCATTTTGCAAGGGTCATATTTGAACGAGTATAACTCAATGTTAATGTGGTATTTTGGCTGATTTAGACCCACCAAATTGTAGAGAATCGAATTAGCTTTCCAACGATACCAATTTTGCCTTAATCCAATACCCGACCAAAAAGTGATGCCCAATTTTGTGAGAGACAGTAAGGATAGGCGATTGGTTAGGAGCCGCCCAACCCAAGCATAGGCGATTGGTTAGGAGCCACCAAACCTAGATTAGGCAATCACTTGGTCACCACCTAAGTCAGTTCCAGGTGCCAAAAACACTCCATTTTGAGTTATTTTAACGGTAATTAAGTCTTTTAACACTCCTTACACGTCCCTAAACTTAACCCTACGAAATATATAGCTTCTAAACATATTACAACCCTATTATCATCTCAAAGCTCATCATCCAAGAGCACTAAAAGAGAAAAACAACTAGGGTTGTGTAACTAATCTTGAAGATCCAACTTCAAGGAATTCCTTCATCAATCATCAAGAATCTTCCTTCTAAGGTATGCGTGAGTTGATTTATGGATCCCTTTCATCCATTATTCTCAAAAACCCTCTTTTTCATTATAAAGTATGATTTTTATATTGTTGGGTGTTGATGATCTTGTTGTTGATATTGGGTGATTCCCAAGATGGAATCTGTATATGTTTTTTTGAATTTCATGATATCATATGAGTTGGAAATATGTAAATTTAGTTGTTCATGATGTATAATTTGATGATTTCACCTATGCTTAAGATGTGCATGTAAGGTGTTTGATAAAATGCCTAAGAAAATAAAAATCATGCAATATAGCCAAATTGTGACTAAGTGAAGGATTCATGATATGCCCTTATGTTCCAATGACTTATATGTTGATAATGTTCCTTGTAAATGTTGTTGGAATACTCATGAACTATTCTTATGAGATTATGCTATGAGTACTTGCAAATCCTACTTATGAACAAGATGTATGACAACCATGCAATCCACATGAACTTCCTTGCTATTGGTATGTGTTGCCAATATGATTATTCAATGAACATGATATTAAGATTGTGCAAGTACTTCCATGTGATATGAAATCCTTTCCATGCAATACATTGTTGATAACCATGCTTAGTATGAGATCCCTACTTATGATATTATAAATTATGGACTCTACTCTTATGATCAAGTCAGTCATGTGTATCAGTTTCCTTCCATCGAGTCCTGGGGGTACTTGTACCCTAAAACTATAGCTGTGTGCCTAGATCCATGTCATGTTTCACGATATCCAAACACAAGCTATGATTCCATAGACTTCAGTCAGTCATGTGACTCAGGAAAACCTCATGATCTTAGTCAGTTGTCAGATATCAGTAACATTCTGCCAGTCAATGGAATTCAGTAATATTAAGTTATGCACAATTAGTTATTCATGTCCAATCCCTCCAGATGGGAGTAGACGTTAGCACCGAGTGAACCCAAGGATGGGAACTCACCCGCCAGTTCAGGGTGTGATTCTTAGTAGTCATCCTTGTGTTCCAGAACTACGTAGACAGCGTAGGTTGAGACATCTTAACCTATTAGATTAGGGTTGATGAGGTTGCTTAACCCGTCAGTTTAAGGTTCCCACCGTTCTCATTGAGTACCCTCCAGATAAGGGTCACTCACAGGCTGTCCTTACCCGTGGCACGGTATTGACTCCCCTCCAGTCGGGGCAGAGATTGGACCCCAGCTTAGCCATAATGGCATATATGGGGAATGTCGGTTAAACACTACTTCCCACAGTTTCAGTATCAGTCTCAATAAAAGAACTCAGAGCATTCTTTAGATTTCAGTATATACAGGACTTTTAGATATAGTCGTCCATGTTATCAATTTCAGTATCAGTCATGATAGTTATCAGTAAACCATGTATTATTTTATAGGTCATGCTATCACGTACTCACGGTCCCATTTTCTATATATGTATGTTTGCACTCCCATGTTCATATTAGTCAGTCAGTGTTGTTCATGCATGAAACACTTTATGTTCAGCCTACCCTCCTCGTATACTCAATACTCCATTTGTACTGACACATTTGCGCTATGGTGCTTTCTTTTCATGTTACCCCATAGGTTCCGAGACACGAGCTCCAGCCCAGCAGTAGCGGTAGTATTCCAGTCGCAGAGACACAGTGAGTCCTCATTGATTTGAGGACAATATGATTTGATTCATTTATTTATTTCTTCAGTTCAGTTTTACAGAGTTAGTTGGAGACATGTTCCTTAAACTCCTTATTCAGATAGTTTAGAGGCTTTCAGATTTATGTTCAGATTTACGTTCAGATTGAGTTGTTTTGAGTATTTTTACCCACATGGTTTTATTCAGTTGAACCTTATGGCCTTACAGTTCTATGTATTCCGCATTATTATATCATGATTTACAGTATACAGGTACAAATATCAGTCATGGGTAAGCTTGTGGTCCCTCGGGGTCATGAGTACCGTGTAACATTCCGGTTCAGCAAATCGGGGTGTTACAGTTTTGTTCATAGCCAACCATATATAGGTTTAAGGGATTCAATGTACCCTTCTATTAACCATATTAAACCACTTGGAGGATTCTCATGTACCCCACAAGCATAACTATTTAGTGTTTTTACATTTCCAAACCATTTAAGCCATGAATAATTCCTTTACCAAGTTAAAAACAAGCAAGAGTTCCATTTAAAATAATAAATGCAATGAAAACATCCTTATGGGCATTTTGTCAGACAAATTAGGGGTATAATATAACCAAAATTAATTCCAATTACCATTTAACTATTCCCATGCCATCCAATTATCCAAAACGACCAATTAAGAATGTAAATACATAATTAAAACCATGGGAAACCATAATCAATCATTTAAAATCAAAACTCATAAATCATAGTTGAAAACCCAAAATCATACAACAATGAAATCATGAAAATCATTCATAAAAACCATGCCTTTTGTTGGAGCTAATAGTGACGGAAGATAACATGCCTTAATTGATAACGTAGATAGAGAAAAACCACCAACAAGATCTGCAATTTAGTCCTCTAGTTGAAACCCTAGCTTCCTTTCCCAAAAGCTTTTAAGAGAATTATAGAGTGTTTAGGATGAGTTTCTAAGTGTTAATGAATAGAGTAAAAGGTAAATAACCTCCCAAGTAAGTTAGAGATCTTTGAACCTTATTAGGGTAAGTGGGGAAATATCCGGATTATCCCCACTTAAGTTGCACAAAAATATCATCATAACGGTATGACTGACCCTCACGAGTCGAACCCTATGGTACGAGTGATACCCACCACTCGGGTCCAAAGACTCAACCCTTAGACCCAACACTATCTAATGTATGACTTATCCTACCCAAGTTGTACTAGCAGCATATGATCTGTATCCCTAGTAGAATAGAACCATAGGAGGTTCGAACACTAACCACCATATGAGTTTTGGGTATGACTCGTACCCTAACTTATGGCTCATGGTGAGCCACTCATTCTCAGATCCAACATAACTTACCAAGTCTAAGATTAACCTAAGGAAAAAACAAACCAAACAATCTATATCCAACCATACGACTCGTACCATTCAAGTCGTACCCTTTCCAATGACCGGAATCCATTCTACCAACTAACACTGGTCAGCATACTACTGGACCATACCATTCGCACCCCAACATACGGCTCGTACCCATGAGTCATATTTGGTCTAGAGACCAGAATTCCAGAAAAGTTTCTATGGTTCAAGAACTAGGGTGTTTCAGTCACCCCCACTAGGAACATTCATCCCTGAATAACGGATAAGGTTGGGGTAACCACATACATGAGTCATTTGTATTATCAAATATATTTCCAATCTTTAACAAAGTTTGAAAACAAAGAGGCAAGGATATTAATCTTTCCTTTAACAACCTCATAAAATAAAGATGTGTTGAAGACACATACCTTCCACACAAATCCTAGAAGCAGAAAAAAATATGGATACTTGGACTTCATGTCCTCCTCTACTTCCCATGTAGCTTCTTCCACCATATGGTTCCGCCATAGAACATTAATCGAATCCACATCCTTAGTTCGCAACCGATGAAATTTCTCATCCAAGATCTCAACTGGGACCTCTTCATAAGATAAAGAGTCTGAGATACCCAACCTCTTCAAAGGAACATTAGAAGAAGGATCACCGTGATACTTTCTCAATCATGGAGACATGAAATACCTGATGAACCAAAATCAAGCTAGAAGGTAACTCCAACTCGTAACCAACATTACCAACCCTCAAAAAAATTTCGTCAAGACCAATATATCAAGGACTGAGCTTTCCCTTCCGACCAAACTGCACTACTTCCTTCATGGGAGATACATTGAGGAACACATTATCCCCAACCTCAAAGTCTAAGTCTATACACTTAACAATCATATAGGACTTTTAGTGACTTTGGGCAGCCTTAAGCCTATCCCAAATTACCTTCACCTTTTCCATAGCCTAACAGAAAAATTCTTGATTGAACATACCCGTCTCGCCGAGCTCAAAGCAACTGATAGGAGATCTACACCTCTTACCATATAAAACCTTAACGGGACCCGTACCAATACTAGAATGATAGCTATTATTGTAAACAAATTCTACCAAAGGTTTATGTTTAACCCAACTGCCACCATAATCAACCATAAACGCCTAAAATATATTGTCCAATGTCTGAATAGTTCTTTCTGATTACCCATCCATCTAAGGATGAAAAGCAGTAGTTAGACTCACCTTAGTACCTAATCTCTTCTGAAAAGACTGCTATAAATAAGATGGAAATTTCATACCACGATCAGAGATAATAAAAATAGGTACCCCATGTAGCTTCACAATCTCCTAAATGTATAACTTTGCATAATCCTTAATCGAAAAGATAGTCCTTACTGGCAAGAAGTGAGCAGACTTTGTCATCCTATTCACGATGATCCAAATCGAATCATATTGATTTTAAGATCAAGGAAGATCAGTAAAAAAATCCATATTAATTACCTCCCATTTCCATTGGGGCAAAACAATCTCTTGATATAACCCTCGAGGTCTTATGTGTTCAAGTTTAACTTGTTGACACACTAAACACTTGGCCACAAAATCAACCACATCCCTTTCCACCAATAAATCTCCTTGAGATTATGATGTATCTTTGTCTTGCTAGAATGTACAACATAGGTTGATTTATACGCGTTAGCGAAGACCCTCTGCCATAAATTATCGACATCAAGAACGCACAACCTCACCGGTACAGTAAAGTATAGTTACCACTAATCTCAAACACCATCACCTTTTACATACCCACATTACCCTTGATTTTCATCAAGATAGTATCTAACACTTATTTCTCCTTGATCTCTGCACCAAGAGATGATCAAACCACTTTTTATACCATTACCCATCCATCCTTGGAGTCCAAGAGGCAAACTCCAAGATTAGCCAAATAGTGAATATCCTTCACCAATTCCCACTTTCCTTTCTCAACATGAGATAAACTCCCCATTGACAACCTGTTAAGAGCATCAGCAATCACGTTAGCCTTAACTGGGTGATAATGAAGACTCATATTACAGTCCTTGAGAAGCTCTAACTATCTCCTTTGCTTGGATTGAGCTCCTTCTGAGTGAACATATACTATAGACTCTTATGATCATAAAAGATGTCTATATGTACACTATACAAATAATGTCATCATATTTTCAAAGCAAACACAACTGCCTACAACTCTAAATCATGAGTAGGATAGTTCCTCTTATGTACCTTCAACTTCCTAAAAGCATAGGTAATCACCTTCTAATGATACATCTAAACACAACCAAGTCACAACCCGAGATGCATCACAATAGACCATGAACCCAATATTACCTTCCAGCAAAGTCATAAATGGAGCTGAAGTCAGCTTGTCTTTAAACTTCTTAAAACTCCCCTCATAAGCATCGACCAAGAAAACTTAACCTTCTTCTGAGTCAACATAGTCAAAGGGCATCTATTATCCAAAAGCTCTCCCCAAATCATCGATAATACCAAGACAATCCTAAAAGGTTCGAATGTTAGTTGGAGTCATGGGTCTACAACACATTTTAACCACAACAACCTTTTGCAGATTCACCATGACATGCTTACTAGAAATAATATGACCAAGAAAAGTCACAGTATTCAACTAAAACAAACACTTGGAGAACTTGGAATATAATTATTGTTCCTTAAATATCTATAACACCACAGGGAGGTGATTAGCATGATCCACCTCACTTTTGGAATGAACCAAAATATAATCTATAAAAAAAATTAAAGAGATCCAAGAACTGCCTAAAAACCCTGTTCATATTGCCTAAAAACCCTGTTCATCAGATCCATAAATATCGCCGGGGCATTCGTCAAACCAAATGACATTACCAAGAATTCAAGGTGCTTATACCGATTATGAAAAGCTATCTTAGGGATATTCTCCTCCCTAATCTTTAGCTGATGATACCCAGACCAAAGATCTATCTTAGAAAAAAACTTGGGACCTTGCAATTGATCAAACAAGTCATCTATCCTTGGAAGAGAATACTTGTTCTTGACCGTTACCTTATTCAACTGTCGATATTCAATGCAATTTCGAGGGGAATCATCCTTCTTGCGCATGAACAACACTGATTCACCCCACAGAGACACACTGGTAAGAATAAACCCCTTAAGTTTCTCCTTAAGTTCCCTCAACTTATTCGGAGCCATTCTATAAGGATGAATAGATATTGGATAAAGGTTAGGAACCATATCATTACCAAACTCTATTTCCCTATCTGGAGGAACACCAGGAAGATCATCCGGGAAGACCTGAGGAAATTTATTTACCACCGGGGCTGACCGTAAAGAAGGACCTTCTTAGTTAGAATATTTAACCCAGACCAAGTCATAAGACAACCTTTAGAGATTTACTTTCAAGCTCTAAGATAAGAACTAAACCTTTCCCTAGGATCTAGGAAACCACCATTCCATTTTATAACCGGTTCACCAGGGAACCTAAAGATAACCTTACAGGTCCGACAATCCAAGGATGCGTAATAGGAGTGTAACCAATCCATCCCTAGAATAACATCAAAATCCACTATATCAATTTCAAACAAATCCAACAAAGTCTGCCTACCACCAATCAATGCCACACCCCCCTATAGACTCTCTTAGCAAAAACTGAATCACCTACTGAGGTAGAAATAGAAAAAGAATCATAAGAAACCTTAGGATCAAAACCAATACATACAGCCATATTGTGGTTACATAGGAAAGAGTGGACACTAGATCAAATAAACAATACACGTCACAAGAATAGAGTTTTTATGTACTAGTAATGACATTAGGAGATACATTATTATCTCCTAGAGCAACCTTATTAACAGACAATCCCTGAGATAATGGCCTACCTAGCCACACTTCAAGCATTTGTCCCTCCCTTCATCATAATAACCCCAATGAGGACAACCACAGAACCAACAAGGAGGGTATAAAGAAATTGAATGACCCCCACTCACCTTAGATTGGGCACCCTATGCTCAAAAATTTACACCACCCTGATGATGCCTGTTATCCAACAGCCTCGACTAAAAAGCACTAGCTGTAGAGAATAAACCAAAACTCCCCACTTTTTTTTGACATTTGCCATTATCCCGACCACCCTGAGATTAAGCACCTCTCTAATCATAAATCTTATTGCTTTTACCCTGCCTATCTTCGAACTATGCCTATTTCCTATTCTCATCCTCCACCTGTTGTATATGAATAGTTAACCTAGAAATATCCATATCATTAATCAGCAAAGTAGTCTTGCATTCCAACATTAAATCTTAATTTCACCCAGAAGTGAATTTTTTCATCCTCGCTCTCATGTCAGCCACCAAATTAGAAGCATACCTTGACAACTGATAAAATCTCAAGGAATATTCCTTAAAAGATACTCTCCCTTGCCTAAGATTCACAAACTTCTCCATCATCGCTTCCCTTGGCTCTTCAGGAAAGAAATAATCTAAGAAGGCCTGAAAAAGATTATCCCATAACACTGACTCTTCCAAATCACCCTTATCCCTATTCTATTCTTCGTACCACTAGTATGAAACGTCTTTAAGATGATAAGCTGCAAAAATTTACACGTTTCATATTTGTGGCTTGCATCACCCTGAATATCTTATCCATTTTATCCAAGAAACCTTGAGGACTCTCCTCCACCTTCACACCAGTAAAATTAGGAGGATTCAATTTCAAAAACTGACCAACCCTTGTGGCCTCAGCAAACATCCCACCAGACACATCCCGCTCAGCCTAAGCAGCAACCAATGGAGCAATAGTATGAATAAACTGGCAAAATTCTGCATTAGTCACCTCGCCCTGTGAAGGACTAGTAGCAACTGGAGAAACTCTAGAATAATTAGGGATAGGACCCTAAGATCAAAGACGAACTCCATACGTAGGATGTAGCCCATCAATATTGTCCCCCAGATAGGACTAAAGAGTTTACTTATGTTCCTGATCATCGAGGCATGATCTAAAAAGTGAAGAACTAAGGATTAGAGAAGAATTCAAGGAATTAGAATCCAATCTTGAAAATAAAATGCCAAGAAAGTAAAACATTCCTAAATGCCTTGTGGCATCTCTCTTATTAGTGTGGCATGCTACACACCCTTAAAAGAGACTCTCTAGATATGGCTTTGTGGACTCCCAGTTGACTATAAACCTAAACATCTAATAACAACTTGACTCGATACAACTTGGGGCCTTGTCTTAATAGGCATCCCAAGTCCAACTGGGATCGAAGACCATATTCATTCCCCAACCAACCTCCAATCGCTAGCCCTGAGTTTGCTGGATTTTGAACACATAACAAGTTAGCATAACTGGACAAGGACTGACTTTCTAAAACATCCCTTTTACATCCCTAAGCATAATTCAAAAGTCAAAAATTGAAACTACACACACGGAATGGTCAAAAATAAGATTATCGAAATTTTATGGGGTCCTATATTATCCCCCCTTAGAATCATTCATCCCTGAATGAGAAGTTAGGATGTTTTTAGCATGATAATGATAAGAATACATCAGAACCAAATGACAAATTATAAATGCACAAGAGAAAAATCAAACTTATACCTCAAGCACTTTTATCCAACACGGAGAACAAGAACAAGTACTTCGCTTTCATATTTTCTTCAGTTTCCTATGTAGCTTCTTCTTCCATTTGCTTTCTAAAAGAAACCTTCACCAAAGCTATGTCCTTTGTCATCAATCTATGAGGTTGTCTATCATATAGCTCCACCAGGACCTCCTCATAAGACAATAAATTTGAAACACCAATGTCCTTAACAGGCACTATCAAAAAGGGGTCACCCATATATTTTTTAAGCATAGGCTCATGGAAAACAGGATAAATAGAGGCCAAACTTGTTGGAAAATCCAACCCATAAGCGAAATTCCTAATTCTCCTGAAAATATAATATAGACCAATGTAATAGGGACTGAGCTTCCTCTTTTTCCTAAATCTCATAACTCCTTTCATAGAAGAAGCTTTCAAGAATAACTAATGGCTTACTTCAAAATCCAACTTCCTTCGCCTCACATTTGCATAAGACTTTTGGTGACTTTGAACAGTCTTAAGTATTTATCTAAATCACCTTTACCTTCTCCTTGGCTTGGTCAACAAAGTTAGGACCAAAAAAATTAGTTTACCAACCTCAGATAATCCAATAAGAGACCTATACCTCCTACCATAAAGAGCCTCAAAAGGATCCATTTGGATGCTAGAATGAAAACTATTATTGTTAGAAAACTCAATAAAAGGAAAATAGTCAACCCGACTACCCTTAAATTAAATCACATGGGCCCTTAGCATATCCTCCAAAGTCTGAATATTACACTTCATTTGTTCATCCGTTTGAGGGTGGAAAGTGGTGCTATGGTTTACCTAAGTACCCAAAACATTCTAAAACAAATGCTAGAAGTGAGAAGAAAATTGTGTACCTCAGTCTAAAATAATGGACATCAATGCTCCATGTAACTTTACTATATCCTAAAGGAATAACTTAGCATAATCCTCCCCTATATGGTTAGTCCTCACGTGTAAGAAGTGAGCAAACTTAGTCATTCTATCCATAATGACCCAAACAGAACATACTATTTGCGAGACGATGGAAAAACCATAATGAAATCCATATTAATCATTTCCCACTTCTATATGGGAAATTTTATCTCTTGAGACATGCAATCAAGCCTCAAATTCTCAATATTGACTTACTGACAGACCATACATTTAGCCACAAAGTTTGCCATATCTCTTTTCATATTATTCCACCAGTAGACTTCCTTATAGTCTTGATATATCTTAGTTGAACCTAGATGAGTTGTATATCTTGACTCATGACCCTCAGCCAAGATTCTTTCTTGTAGCCCATCAACATCAGGAACACATAACCTTTCTTAATACCTCAAGATGTCATCTCCCCCAATCTCAAATGCCTTAACCTTTTGTTATCCCATCATCCTTAATCTTCATAGGTATAGAATCCAAAGCCTTTTTCTCATTCACTACAACACCAAGAAATGATTTAACTACTTCTTGAACAATCACTCTTCTATCCTCAAGGTCCAAGAGATTAAATCCTAAATTAGCCAACCTATGAATATCTTTCACCAACCCTATATTCTCCAAGAGATGAACTCCTCCATAGACCACTTGCTAAGAGAATTAGCAACCACATTAGCTTGATCTAGATAGTAGTGAAGGCTCATGTGATAATTCTTAAGTAATTCAGGCCACCTCCTTAGCCTGAGATTTAATTCCTTCTACATAAATACATACTACAAGCTCCTATGGTCTGAATAAATATCACCATGTACCCCATATAGATAATGGCACCAGATCATCAAGGCAAAAACCATGGCCACCAACTCTAGATCATAAGTCGGGTAATCCTCTCATAGACCTTAAGTTGCCTAGAAGCCTAGGCCACAACCTTACTATGCTGCATCAAAACACAGTACAAACCCTCATGGGATGCATCACAATATGCAATAACCTCTTAGTACCTTTGGGCAGGGTTAGAACTAGTGCAAAAGTCAACTTATCCTTTAACTTTTTAAAACTAACCTCACAAGCATCTTATGAAGTCCAAACAGCACCTCCTATTAATTGATGATACGATTGCTATCAAAATATAGTAACCCAATAAAGGTTAGGGTTGAATCCCAAGGGAACAGGTCATTTTGAAGATCTCAACAGTTGTAGTCAATGGGCAGAATAAGAAAAGTAAATGGGGGGATTTTGTTTAGCAATCTCGAGCAAGTAACTATATTAACTTCAGTTGTAATAAGTGTAGGTGAACACTAGGATTGCATTCACCCTGGCTTCTTACTGCATACGCTTATCGTGCAGTGTTGAACCAACCCAATACCTTCTATGCAAAATTGATAAGTTATGTACCTTCTACAGTCTTTTGGATGAGTTGAAGGATTTCATCCTTTACTTTTTAAGTCTCAAGATGTCTCTTTACCAACCCTTATATTGATCCTAGTTAACTATAACCTTTTGAGTCTCTAGTTATTAAATGGCAGTTAACGGTCATTCACTATATTTCATTGTTGAATGGATCAACAATTAACTTTAAATTACTTTTGTCTTTATCTTTTTCTAGTTGCTGCTCCTCTTTTGGAGTAAGCAGCAATATCTATGTGGGGCCCTAATGTGTGCACCCATTAAGAAATCTATCGTAATGAAGATAAAATAATATCTGCCATAGGTATTAGTTTAGATAAACAACTGCACTTTCCCTACTTTGTCCATCCACCGGGTTTGCACAACCCTAGTTATGGGTTTTAGTGGCTCATGATTATGAACAAATTAACAAATTTTATAGTTGAAAGCATATATGAAATAACAATAATAAGAAGTGTAAAAACCCACAACCAAAACTAAATTAATCAACTAAAGTCAATACAAATCCCAAGATCAAAGTTGGATCTTGAAATCAAAATATGTTTATGAGTATCAAGAGTGTGTAACTCCTACTAAAAAGTAAATGAAGGGTATTTATAGTACATGGGGAAGCCCTAAAACTAAAACCCAGATGAAAGAAGAGAAAACTATGTCAGTGGCCACATATGGTTTGTACTCGCGGTCTGGCCCTAGGAATAGGTAGTACCTATGGTCATGACACTGGGTATAGGTATAGGGCGCAGCTAGCGAGAGTGAAAATCCTACATGTTCAACTCTCAGGATTTTGGATTTCTAGTACTTACTTTTCCTACATGCAGTCTGTAGGTCCTACATGCAGATACAAGTTGAATTGGTAAGTGTCAGAGTCTTTTTTTCAACTCTTCTTTAATTCTCGAACATGCGTCGATCAGGAACAAGATAACGCATCTTGAATAACCATAATTGCTCTAAAAAGTAGCCTAGAATACCTTTTTCACCATTTTCACAAACTTAGCATCCAAAACATGATTTCCTACAAAACATCCTAAAAACGGATCATATCTAACAAAATAACATTATAAACCTATATATTTTCCTCGCTTTAAGCATCAGAAGTGCAGTATTTCTATAGTACATCAGCATTGAACCATAAAAACTTAACCTCTTTTGGGTTAGCTTCATAAGTGGAGAAGCAGTAGTTGAGAAACTCTCCGCAAACCTCCTATAATACCCAGCCAAGCCCAAAAAGCTCCTACTGTTGATTGGAGTTATGGGTCTAGGCCACTTCTTAACTGTCTTAACTTTTTGTGGATACACCATGATCACCTCACTAGAAGCAACGTGCCCCAAAAAGGTCACAATAATTAGCCAAAATTCATACTTAGAAAATTTCACATACAACCCTTGGTCTTTAAGAGTTTGCAACACCATTTGGAGGTGATTGGCATGATCCTCCTTACTCTTAGAGTACACCAAGATTTTATCATTGAAGATGATAATGAACAAATATAGAAACTGTTTGAACACCTGATCCATAAGATCCATAAAAGCAGTCGAAGAATTACAACCCAAATGACGTAGCCAAAAACTCATAATGGCCATATCAAGTCTAAAAGGAAGTCTTGGGAATCTCAACCTGCCTAATTTGAAATTGATCAATGAAGATCAATCATAGAGAAACACCTAGCACCTTTAAATTGATTAACTAGGTCATCGATCCTAGAAAGATGATACTTTTTTTACCGTATCCTTGTTCAACTGACGATAGTCTATGTACATCTGAAGAGACCCATCTTTGTTTTGCATGAAAATCACATAATCACCCTACATAAAAACACTAGGACAAATGAAAACCTTATCAAGAAGATTCTTTAAGTGCTTCTTAAGTTCCCTTAGTCAGCCGAAGCTATCTTGTAAGGAGGAATGGAATGGGATGGGTATCTAATAGAAGATTAATCCCAAAATCTATTTCCCTATTAGAAGAAATTCCAGAAAGACCATCCGTCAAGACTTCAAGAAATTTATTAACCATAGAGATAGATTACAAAGAAGGACTTTCAGAATTAGAATCCCTAATGCGAACTAAATGGTACAGGGATCCTTTAGAAGTCATCTTCAGAGCTCTAAGATAAGAAATAAACTTCCCTTTGGGTACTAAGAAACTCCCCTCCCATTCAATCATAGGTTTATTAGAAAATTGAAACTGACCTTTTGGGTTCTACAATCCAGAAAAGCATAGCACGAATAGTGCCAATCCATCCCCAAGATTATATCAAAGTCCACTAAATCAAGTTCTATCAAATTCACCAATGTTTTCTTATTAAGAATGGACACCATAAAACCCCTATAGATTTTTCTAGCAAAAATAGAATCACCCACCAAAGTTTACACAAAAGTGGGGTCGAAAATACTTTTAGGACCAAAATCAAGATGTGCAACCACATAAGGGGCCACACAATATAGAGTAGAAGCCGAATCAAGTAAACAGTAAACATCATGAGAGAAAAGTTATAACATACAAGTAAAAACATCTGAGGATGCCTCGTATTCCCTAAGAGTAGCAAGAGGATAGTGACTAACTAGTGTCGGTACCCAAAGTTTTGCACTTACGTTCAAGAGCCAAAGAAGTGGCATCCATGACCTAATTAGCTCCACTGGAAACCTTGGAAGAAGGATGATCTCATCGTATATTATCAAATTAACAAAAATTATAGCATTAATTTCTCCCCTCCTTACAATACCCACAGTGAAGTTTCACATAAAAATGACAAGGAGGACAAGGTGGGGCTGATTGAGCTCCACTAACCTGATACTAGGCAATCTGTGCCTTAGGAATACTGACAGCCTAAAATCAATAATCACCCGAAGGCTTAAGATAAGGAGAACTAGCTACTGAATAAGAGTTTCCCCAATTCATCTTCTTGGTCCAATATCTACTATCCCTTCTACTATTCTGCTGACTTGAACCCAGCTCTGAATATTTAACTTTTTATTCTTCCTCCGTCCAATCTCTACCTACTTCTTTTTCTCACCCTCTACTTGATACATATAAACCACTAAAATGGAATCTCTATGTCATTATTCAGCAAAGCAGCGTTACATTCAAGTACCAAGTAATGAGACAACCTAAAAGCAAACTTTCTCATTCGGGACCTAATATTAGACACCATCTCGGAAGCATAACGGTACAGTTGCTGAAATTTTAGGGCATACTTCTTCACACTCATCTTTCCTTGCTTAAAGTTCACAAAATCTTTGGCCTCATCCTTCCTCATCTCCAAATGAAAGAAATGTTCAAGAAAAGCACTAAAAAACTCCTCCAACACCTCTGACTCAACATCATCACCCCTTATTGCTTCCCACTTCTCATACCACTAGTAAGCCACATCTTTCAACTTATAGGCACTAAACTCTACAACTTTAGAATCAATAGCATACATCACCTTAAAAATCTTCTCCATCTCATCAATAAACACTTAAGAATCCTCCTCAACCTTAGAGCTTGTATAGATTGAGGGATTCAACCTCAAAAATTGGCAAACACGAGTGACCTTAAAGGAACTAACAACAGGACCAACATGATCAGACCAATGAGACTTCGAGGCCACTAATTGAGAAAGTATCAAAATAGTCTGACGGAACTCTGTATTAGAGATATTTCCCTGAGGTAACTGAGCATAAGTATCACCATCCTGAGAAGCTCGAGAAGGACTATTAGGGACCGGTCGAACTCCACATGGAGTAGTACAATAGGAGCAGGGACCCTTGAATGGGTTTGCACTCCATAAATAGAGAGAGTTCTCTCCATATCTTCCCTAGATGGGATAAAGGTTACAGTAGAGTTTCAATAACTGTAAGATATTTAAGGAGGCATGACTTTAAATACGACTAAGCTAAGAGTTAGAGAAGTTTGATAGCAACTAGACTCTATAGCCCGAAATGAAACATTCCTAAATATCTTGTAGCCTCCCCCTTATAAGTGTGGCATGCTATACATCTATAAAATGGACTCTACTCGACATGGATTTGGGACACCCAAAGACCCTAAACTATGCTTTGATACCAAGCTTGTCATGACTCAAACTAAGGCCTATTCATGACGGGTCCACCATAGGCTAGAGACTATCCCCTTAGATTTACTTCTAGATCACAATAGAGAATACAATGGAAACCAACTAAATAGTAATATAAAGATTCTAAGAATCAAAATGAACAATAAGCCCAATACTACAAAAGCCTATAAAACTAGAATACCAAACTAAGTCGGTACATGCCCCTGACTATGAACAAAAAGGAATCCAAAAATAAAACAAGTGAAATGACCGGACTTTTGAAAGATTGGAAGCTCACAAATTCATAATAGATCCATAGGAGTACCAAATTACCTAAAACTGTACAAGAGCAATAGAAAAGCCCTCATACCCTATATCATGACATAATGAAGTATCCACGAATAGTCAGTGGGAAGAGCACTGACATATAACTCAGGGAATAAAGATAAAATTATGCAATTACCAAAATCCAATCATAAACCATATGCACGACATTCATATACATATATATAGGATGTCAGGATAGGGACAAGGAATATGAACATGATAGCTTAAAGTATTAACCTAAACTATATAGCTCACTCTGTCCTAAAGGTACCCATGGGCTATATGGGTCTAGGTCCCCCTGCTGGAAAGGCCCAGTGCATATTGGCTACATGAACTAAGTAAAAATTAAGGAAAGTGATAACGCTCAATCTACAGCTCACGTGGGAGTGTAAAGCGGTCGTTAGCAAATATAGAACCCAACCTGGGTTGGGTGTCGATCCCACAGGGAATAGCTTGGCCAACAAGTAAGCAAAATTAATAGACTTTTGGTGCAAGTCTCGTAAGAAGGGGAGATTGTAATAAGTAACCAAAGTAATGAAATAAAAGCTGAAAATAGCAAAGTAAAAGAGAAAGATTGTTACGTAGGTTGTAAACAATGAGAATTGGAGCGTTGGGGTTATGTCCACCTTCAGAGGTATACGTCTCTATTGGCTATGAGTGTGTTGAGTCTTGACATGCAATTGCTTATAGAGAATTGTAGTCGATGGTAAATCCAAGCGTCTCTCGACCTAAACAAGGACTATTTCACTTTAACTCTCTCGAGCTTAAAGCGTGTCTAACGGTACGAATTCTCCAAGAGGTTAGTCCAGTTACGGCACTAGCTTTTTAATAGGAAAGGGTGTCCTACTACCTTGACATTATCTCTTTTCCAGACAAATAACCTTTCTCTCGAACAAGTTAAATGTTAGACTGGCGTTATTCTATGCGTCTTCTTTTCTAGACAAATAACCTTTCTCTCGAACAAGTTAGATGTTAGAATGGCGTGTTCTTGTGTTTGTAACCGCAAAGAATGTAGTTTAAGATGAAGAGCGTAATGATATAAGCAATATACTTGTCTTGAACTCACTAACTCACAGCTATAGATAGTAACTCATTCGGCTTCCATAACCCCAACTAAGAGGTTTAGTTACCCATGAATGCGATGGATATCATGTTTTGCATGGTGAATGGCGTGAATAGTAGGTGTTTGGCATGTGGTTTTGGTGATTCCGTAGCAAGTAACGATTCTCTTGTTGTGGGATTTAAGAGTAGAAGAATGAAGAATTGAGAATGTATTGTAGGAAGATGTCTTAATTGTAAGGAGATGAATGAATTGTAAGAATGTGTCTTAATTGTAAGGAGATGAATGTATTGTCAGAATGTGTCTTAAAAATCTCTAGCATGATAGGGTATTTATAATACTCCTATCCTACTCCTACTAAGCTAATGAAATAAATAACCAAATCCTAATATACTAATGAAATCCTTGACCCAAATGTACTAGGGTAAGCTTACAAAATTATAATCCAAATAGATTAGTGAAACACATAACCTAATTGCACTAGGTTAATGTATCTTGGCAAAAATCCAGCTTTGTGTCTGTAAGTCCCCAAAGTCTTCAGAAATGCTGTTTCAGCCCGGGACAGATTTTCCATGCAGCAGATTTGGTCCTTTAGGCGTCCAGCTCCTTTCCATCTCGTTCGTGAGCTTTCTTTTGCGTCAAGTAAGCCATAAATTGCTGTATTTTGCATCATTTATACCTGAAACTTTCCTAATCATGTTCGTTAGCTCATTTACAGGAAAAAGGACTAAAAGTGCATGAAATAGATAATTAGTTCTCAAAACTAGGCTAAAATATGGGCAAAATATATTGATATAGGCGCGTAAATTCACCTATCATCAACACCCCACACTTAGAGCTTTGTTCGTCCTCGAACAAAATATCATGTCCTTCTAAGCATCGACTTAAGGTTTTTACAGCAACAACACAAAACATTCTTCAAGACAAGCACAACAACTATCAACAAAGAGTAGCTTTCTGATTATAAGTAGAAGCACTTTAACCTCAAGCATAGACTCGTGATGGTGATCAACTCGCATGCAAACGTTAAGGTACATAGAATCATATACAACTATCCAAAACTCATCAACCATGTGTGTCTCACAATATAGTACCCATAATCACTGACAAATATAGCATATTTTTCAAACATGGGTATCAAAGTATCCTTGCTCTCATTCTCACAAAGAATTCATATGTAGCAACTAATGACCATAAGCTTTCCCTTAATGTAGTACTCTACTAAATGTCGGAATGTTAAGATTAGGATCAAGTAGGTCTTTTGATGGTTGTAATATAGGCTAAGGGACGGGTAGGATCAGCTATTTTGGCCAGAAATAGTGACTAGGTTCCTAAGCACTTTAATACATCACATTGTATCATTGACACTTTTTTTCTTTCAACCTTTCTTCTTTCCTTTTTATTCTACCACCCTTGTTCTCCTCTTTTGTTTTTCATTTTTAAGCACAACTTACTTTTCAGCTTTCTTTTCCCTTTTTTTCTTTTCACAATATTCCTTTTATGATAGCACTTTATTTCATAACACATTCAAGCACCTTTGCAATTTAAAGCATCATTCTTAACCAATTTCCTCTTTATGTTTGTCATATGACTTTTTCTCTTTAAAGCACTTAGGAATTTGGATCAAAATTGTGGTCTTGAAAGAAATGGATTAGGCTTACATGCAAGGTTGTCAAAGAAATAGGCTAAAGGCTCAAAAGGGTTTAACTAGGATGATTTACATGGGTAGGAAAAACTGAAGGTTAACATGTATAGGTTGCCAAAGAAATGCCTAAATCATATCCTAAACTTACATTCCTTATTTTCGCTTTGCATACATACCGGGCAAGTTCTAGCATCAGCCACATACATAGAATATACTATTATCTCACACACACAAGGCACATGGTCGACTTGATTGGTAGTAATATAGACTCTCGACCCAACAAGTGAAGGAATTGAATCACACACTATCACATAATGAGTCACAACTAGAGCCTAAATGTCTCAATAGTCACAATTGTAGCACATACTCTTGTTCTAATCTCATGCTGCCTATCAAAATAATTTCATGCGTAGCTAGAAAAATTTTAGTCCTAAAAAAAAACTAAAAAAAACGTCAAACGAAAAAAACAAAAAAAATGGACTAAAACAAACAACTAAAAAAAACAAAGTAAACAAGCAAACATACAAACATAGGTGCAAACAAAGAAGTATAGCATGCAGATTCTGTCACCCCACACTTAGACTAGACACTGCCCTCAGTGGAAAATAAAGTCGAAGAACCTGATTAGTCGGACTCCTCATCAATGTCGGGGGTCATTCCCCCTTCGTCAGAATCATCATAAGAGTCATCGTCAGAGTTCTCCTCAGCATCAGAATCAGGCAAGCGTCTATCATCATCAGTTGGCACGTCATCATCAAGAGGTTCCTCAAAATATACGCCCACTCCACACATCTCTCGGGCATGTCTGTTCATTGGGTAGTCGTGGTCCAGCTGTTGGAGCTCTTCAGCAGTTGGAATACGTCCACCACTCATCATAGTGAATCTCGTCATGCCATAGAGATGACGGAAGAAACTCTCGTCATGAGCATGTCTCTCCGCAGTGGTAAGGTTGACTCCATGCGTTGTTTCAGCATCTTTGACCTTGGTGAGGTCAACCTTCTTTGGGGTATGTGGGAGTTTGTGGTCAGCTGGTTCCTCTTCTATATCCTCCTTCCGCAACATTGCTGTCAACAAATTGCCGAATGTGAAATGGGACCTGCTGTGGAGTCTGGCTTTCCTCATGGTAGATTGAATGATTGCCCCAAAGTTGATAGGGACATTCGTCATGAACGCATAAACCAAACACACTCTATCTCTCGATATCTTTGTGTATTGCGTCCCAGGAATAAGGCATGAGTTGACAATGCGCATCCAGATTCTTGCTTCCCTATTTAGTGGAGCATAGGGGAATGTGTTGTGACGGCCTGTTTCTTTATGTCTGCCCCATCTTGCCATTGATCTGCTTCCACAAAGCGTGTGTCTTATTGCTCTGTAAGGAGGCCTACTGTACAGCTCTTTGTATGGTGCAGTGTCGACCGAAGGTAGGCCTAGAAAAGAGTTGATCCAATCCGCTGTAAGCTGTAACACTTGGCCCCAAATTTTGACTTCGTTGCCTGTTGTGTTTGGCGACCAGTTGGCATAAAACTCTCTTGTCAAGTCAAGATTGCACTCTCCCATGTCACGGAAGATGAAATCCAGCTTCAAAGCCATTATTTTCGCCAACATCCGCGGCTCTTTCTTTGCTAAGGTCTCCTTGTTGATTAAGTCGACGTGCACATATTTCTTTTCTTTGTTGCTGCTGTACCATGCCTTGGCTTCTTCCTCAAGAACCCATTTGATTCCGAACATTCTGCGTGGTAGGTGTGCTGAAGATGATTCGCCTTGGTCTTTTCGGCTTCTCTTTTTATCCTTTCGGGTCGTGGTAGCCTTCTCCTTGCCTTGCTTTGCTTTGGGTGCCATTGTACCTGAGACTATAAATAATGTTAGTTGCAGCACAATCTCACTTTATACAATCTACATGCAAGTACTAGGGGTACCACCCCACACTTAATCTTGTTAGCACAAATCAGTGAAGTGAAAGTGTTCGAGTACTCAGACTTCGTCGACATACGTCTTAGGATTGTATTCCGACAAGAAAATCAGCATTATATCACTTATGTGCAGCCATTTGGACGACTTTCATGGTGCATATAGCAACACTACAACATAGGGGTTACCACATGGAATTGCTATTCGAACAACAAACACCACCTCCTAAGTAGATAGTCACTATAACCTTATCCCGATGGCCGGGATGGTTAATCATGCAAGCATCCAAACAACACTCTCAAGCAATATTCATAGCCACATATATATTCAGCAAGTATCATAACAATGCCATTGAAACAAAATTCAAGTCGGAAACAAGTCAAGAATTCCATACGTATATATTCAATCACACGATTTTGCAACAATTATCCAAACACATGAACATCACCACTAATCTCACATGATTTAGCAAATTATAATAAGCATAGCAACGTAGTACTTACGATAAATAGATGAAGAATAAGAGAGCACTTACTTGCTTTGAAGATTGTGGAGAAGTTGTTGTGGATTGGAAGAACAAAGGAAGAAAAATGTGAGAGGATTTGGGATGATATGCGGCGTCTTTAGGGTTAATTCTAATGTGTTTGTGATAAAAAACCAAGTCCCCTTTATATAGGAGGAGTATGGGTCGGGTTATGACCCATTTACAATCGGATTTGGGGACAAAATCACCACATATGCGGCGCATATCCCTCGGCATATCACTTACATATGCGGCGCATTGTCCATGGCATAATGGGACGTATGCGCCGCATATCCTATGGCATTTCTAGACATATGCGCCGCATAGTCTATGGCATTTGGTCTCAGTATCTCAAATGTCATAGCATAGGCGGCGCATAGTCAAAAGTACACCTAGGAATAGGCGGCGCATAGTGTATGGCACACTAGATTCCGAGTCCTTAGGCTATAGAATAGGTTGTGCATCGTTCGTGGCCTATTTTTACCAAGGCCTAGCCTTCCTCGAAGCCTATTATGACGTGAGAAAGTCTCAATTCATAGCCTTATGCATCACCATTCGTAACTTACCGACTTTACCATACAATGCGACCAAATCGTCAATTGAAATCAATCTCCTCGTTGCATACTTCTTGCACCTATATTCGCTCAAAACACAATGAAAACGATTAGTACGATGGGTTGCCTCCCACCAAGCGCCTTAGTTTTGGTCGTGGCACGACTCTTATTTTTGGATTATCATTTATCAAAAAGAAAAAAATACTAAAACGACGAAACGATAAAATGATAAAACGACAAAACGATAAAACAATAAAACGATGGGTTGCCTCCCCTCTAGCGCCTTATTTATTGTTGTGGCTCGACGTAGTAATCTCGAGTACTTAGACTTCGTCGAGATAAGTGATGGCCATGTCATTTATCGAGTCAAGAGGACCGATATATGGCTTAACACGTTGGCCATTCACTTTGAAGATAACACCCTCATTATTTTCCAATTCGACTACTCCAGACGAGTAGACTTGGGTGACTTTAAATGGACCAGACCACTTTGATTTTAACTTACCTGGGAAGAGCTTGAGTCTGGAGTTAAAGAGTAGTACCATGTCACCTTTTTGGAAGTTTCGTCGAACAATCCGCTGATCATGATACTTCTTCATCCGCTCCTTGTATAAATCTGATCTTTCATATGCATGGAGACGAAATTCATCTAGTTCGTTCAGCTGCTCCAACCTCAGGTTCTTCACATCATCCCAATTCAGATTCAAGTGCTTCAATGCCCACAATGCCTTGTATTCAAGCTCGATGGGTAGATGACAAGCCTTCCCATAAACTAGCTGATAAGGTGACATGCCAATGGGTGTCTTGAATGCATTCCTATACGCCCATAGTGCATCATCTAGCTTTCGAGACCAATCCTTCCAATTCGCATTGACCGTCTTGGCAAGAATTTGCTTGATCTCACGATTGGAAACCTCTACTTGTCCACTAGTTTGGGGATGATAAGGCGTAGCTACCTTGTGTTGCTTGACTCCATACTTGGCCAATACAGATTTGAATAGCTTGTTGCAAAAGTGAGATCCTCCATCACTTATGATAGTACGAGGTACTCCAAAGCGAGAGAAGATATTCTTCTTTAAAAACGCGACAACACGCTTTCCTTAGTTATCGGCCAATGCTACAGCTTCAACCCATTTCGACACATAATCCACAGCAACCAAGATGTACTTCATTCCAAACGAATTCACGAATGGTCCCATGAAATCAATACCCCACACATCAAAGAGTTCTACCTCCAGAATTTTGGACATGGGCATTTCATGGTGTTTAGAAATAGCACCTTGACGTTGGCATTGGTCACACCTTCTCACATAGTCGTGTGCATCTCTGAATATTGTAGGCCAATAATAACCACTTTGCAAGACTTTCCTTGCCGTTCGATTCCCTGCATGATGTCCTCCAACTTGCGAAGTGTGGCATGCTTCCAATATAGTAGGCACTTCTTCATGGGATATACATCGTCGAATGATACCATCCGCGCATCTTCGAAACAAATAAGGCTCATCCCAATAGTAGTGCTGAACGTCATGCATAAACTTCCTCCTCTGGTGGTAAGATAAATTGGAAGGTAACACATTACTCACCACGAAATTTGCAAAGTCGGCATACCATGGTAAGTTCTCCATTGTTTTCGCTAGTATCTCCTCGTCAGGGAATGCATCATCAATCTGATTTTCTGGTTGCGCCACATACTCATTCTCAAGTCTAGATAGGTGATCAGCCACTTGGTTCTCGCAACCTCTTCTATCTTTGACTTCGAAATCAAACTCTTGCAGAAGAAATACCCATCTGATCAGCCTTGGTTTTGCATCCTTCTTTGTCATTAGATACCTAAGAGCTGCATGGTCTGTATGAACGATCACTTTAGTACCCAATAGATAGGCACGGAACTTCTCAAACGCATACACAACCGCTAAAAGCTCTTGTTCAGTGACCGTGTAGTTCCTTTGGGCTTCATTGAGGACCTTACTCGCATAGTTGATAGGATGAAATAATTTCTCCTTTCTCTGTCCAAGAACAGCACCAACGGCTACACCACTAGCATCACACATGACTACGAACGGGAGCGTCCAATCTGGTGCTACCATGATAGGGGCTTCAATGAGTTTTTCTTTAAGGAGTTCAAATGCCTTTAAGCAATCATCATTAAAGTCAAACTTCGCCTCTTTCTCCAATAGTTTGCACAATGGACTTGCAATTTTGGAGAAATCTTTGATGAATCTACGATAAAATCCAGCATGGCCAAGAAAACTACGAACTCCCTTCACCGAAATTGGAGGTGGTAGCTTCTCAATTACCTCTATTTTGGCGCGATCAACCTCTATTCCTTTTTCGGAGATCTTGTGCCCAAGAACAATTCCTTCTTTTACCATGAAGTGGCACTTCTCCCAATTCAGCACAAGGTTGAACTCTACACATCTTTGTAATGCCATGCTCAAGTTCACCAAACATGCATCAAAGGACTCACCAAAAACTGAAAAGTCGTCCATAAATACATCCAAAGTGTCTTCTACCATATCAGAGAAAATAGACATCATACAACGTTGAAAGGTGGCTGGTGCGTTGCACAACCCGAATGGCATGCGTTTGAAGGCAAAGGTACCATATGGGCATGTAAATGTTGTCTTCTCTTGGTCTTCGGGGGTAATACAAATCTGATTGTAACCTGAATAACCATCAAGAAAGCAAAACCATCCTTTCCCCGCTAATCGATCTAGCATTTGGGCCATAAATGGCATGGGGAAGTGATCCTTGAGAGTCCAAGAATTCAGCTTGCGGTAGTCCATGCATACTCTCCATCCAGTAACGGGCCTGAGTGGAATAAGCTCATTCTTTGCATTAGCAACCACCGTCATACCTCCTTTCTTGGGGACACATTGTACTGGGCTTACCCATGTACTGTCAGAAATAGGATACACGACTCCTGCGTCTAACCACTTGATAATCTCCTTCTTTACCACTTCTTGCATTGGTGGGTTTAGACGTCTTTGATGTTCAATGGTGGGTGTGCACTTTTCTTGGAGCTGAATTTTATGAGTGCAAATCCCAGGTGGAATACCAATGATATCCGCAATGGTCCATCCAATAGCTCTAATATACTTGCGTAAGATTACAATAAGAGCTGCAACTTGTTGCTCGCCTAAATCGGCTGCCACTATGACTGGAAGAGTGTTTCCGCTTCCTAAGAATGCGTACTTCAAATGGCTTGGCAGCTCCTTTAATTCTAACGTGGGTGGTTCTTCAATAGATGGCTTAGCTGGTGGTGTGGGTTGATTCTTGAGATCAAGATCCAGCTTCTTGGGAGTATAGCGATATGTTCCTAATCCCGATAGAGCACAAATATCATCTTCAGAAATTTCAGCATCATCATCCTCTTCTTCCATGAGCAAAACCTCCAAAGGATCATCAAGAATTTGCTCCTCAGCAAGTAACTCATCCTCATCATCAACGACAACATCAGCCACAGAAAATACACTTAGATCTTTGGGTTGCTTCATTGATTTGCAAACATCGAAGCGCACCACTTCATCATTTATTCGGAATGAAAGCTCATTAGCTCTCAAGTCTATGAGCACACTTCCCGTAGCAAGGAAAGGGCGTCCCAAGATTATGGGAACCTCTGAATCTGCTTCACAATCCAAGATGACAAAGTCTGCCGGAAATATGAATGAAGATACCTTTACCAAGACATCGCATAGAATACCAACCGGTCGTTTTACCGACCTATCTGCCATAACAAGCCTCATATTAGTTGGTGTAGGATCTCCTAACCCCAACTTCTTGTAGATTGATAATGGAATCAAGTTGATGCTGGCTCCTAAGTCACACAATGCTTTAGCAAAGTCCAAAGATCCGACGGTGCAAGGAATAGTGAAAGCTCCGGGGTCGGCTTTCTTCTGAACTATGGATCGGGTAGCAATTGCACTACAATGATGCACATCATCTTTCAGCTCATAGCTTGCTGCCCTCTTCTTAGTCAAAAGATCTTTCATAAACTTCGCATACCCAGGCATTTGTTCAAGTGCCTCTACCAATGGGACATTAATAGTCAGCTGCTTCAACATGGTCATAAATTTGCTGAACTTAGTGTCATCGGCCACCTTCTTCAATCTTTGTGGAAAAGGTGGTGGTGGGTATGGAAGTGTTCTCTCCATGGCTTTCTTCTCCTCTTGCTTCCGTTTATTTTTTTCAGGCTGTACGTCACTAGGTAAAACGTCCTTGACGTTAGAAGTAGATATTGCGGCGTCTTCTCTAGTGGCGTCACTAGGTGTGGCGTCCATGTCTGCTGTTCCATCAACTACTTGCTTGCCTTTTTCTGAAGTTTCCAGCACCTTACCACTTCTGGTAGTGATGGCCATACATGACCCATCATTCCTTGGGTTTTGCACAGTATCGCTCAGTAAGGTGCCAGCCTTTCTTTGATTGAATGCTGCTGAAAGTTGGCTTAATTGCTGCTCTATTTGCTTGATAGAAGTGGAATGAGAATCAACTAATTGCTTCATGGAGGCCAAATCGTTAATCACCTCCTTAACTCCCGCGCTCGTTGCTTCCACTCCTTTCAATAACTTAGCCATCATGTCTTCCATAGAATTAGATGTGGTGGTATCACGTCTACCAGGGGGAACGTACAAACCACTATTTTCATTATTTTTCTTCCAACTACCTTGGTCTTTACCTCCAGATTTGTCATAATAGTTCCGACCTTGGTTTCCTTGGGCATTCCCACGGAAACCCCCCTGATTGTTCAAGTAGTTGGCCTCCTCTTCCGAATCAGATTCGTCTCTTCCTTTTGACGCAATAGCTTTCACTTTTTCAGTCTTCCCTAATAGATGCTTTGTAAGAAGATCCATTTGGGTTTTCATGTGCGCCATATCTTGATCACGTTCTTCTTCTCTTCTTCTTTGGTCTGCAGACATGGCAATAGATAAAGTGGGGCTTGCTACCTCAGAATCCCTGGTATGCCAAGCTCTACTTTGTTTCGTCATACGATCTAGCATGTTGCTTGCTTGACCAAAGGTGAGGTCCATAAAAGAACCTCCAGCTGCGTTGTCCACCACTGGTTTAGTTACTGAATTCAAGGCTCTATACAAGATCTCCATGAGGTGAACATTAGTCATGTGATGGTTTGGGCATCTCGCTAGCTTTGTCTTGAACCTCTCCCATGTTTCGTGAAGAGCTTCAGAGGGAAGCTGACGAAAGTTGCTGATTTCATCTCTCAATTGAGCCCTCTTGGATGGCGGAAAGAATCTTTCTAGGAAAGCGTCTCTCAATTGCCTCCAATTTGTAATAGAATCAGGAGTCAGCCCATTCAACCATAATGTTGCCTCCCCAGACAGAGACAATGGAAATAGACGTAATCGAATAGCATTTTGACCAACACCAGGATTGTCGAAAGACTTGCATAAATAAAGTTGATGAGATGCATATTCGGATCATCGCCTGCTAGTCCACCAAATAATCCCTTGAGTTGCAATAACTGAATCATGGTGCTTGTGATATTGAATTTGGCTCCGGGCGCTAATGGTGGTGGAATTATAGCTCCAGTGGCTCCGGCACCCAAGATCATCATCATCATTGTCGAAAGCTGGTTGCAAAGGTTGGCGATCATATCTATACCGAGCTTGTCGACCTCTTCGATTGGCAGGTGTTGCAACTTCAGCGCCATGCCTTGGGTTTATCAACTCGTCATCTCCTAAATCTTCATCGTTAGGATTTGTTGCTCGTCCAGGATTATCAATGTTTTGTTGTTGGACTTGAGCAGCGGCAAGAGCAGCTAATCTTGCTTGCTCGTGTTGAGCAGCCATCCTGTCGATTTCAGCTTGTGCTTCCATTCTTCTAATTCGTTGCGGTTCAGGATTAATTGGTAATAACGGTTGACCAGAACTTCTAGTATGGGGCATGCACTAAAAGAAAAACCTGCAATAAACAAAAACAAAAACTAAACGTAAAAGTACGAGAATCTTTGACCAAAGGGTCTAGTAATTATCACAAACTTGATTGACACTCGTATTCCCCGGCAACGGCGCCAATTTTTGATAACGCTCAATCTACAGCTCACATGGGAGTGTAAAGCGGTTGTTAGCAAATATAGAACCCAACCTGGGTTGGGTGTCGATCCCACAGGGAATAGCTTGGCCAACAAGTAAGCAAAATTAATAGACTTTTGGTGCAAGTCTCGTAAGAAGGGGGGATTGTAATAAGTAACCAAAGTAATGAAATAAAAGCTGAAAATAGCAAAGTAAAAGAGAAAGATTGTTACGTAGGTTGTAAACAATGAGAATTGGAGCGTTGGGGTTATGTACACCTTCAGAGGTATACGTCTCTATTGGCTATGAGTGTGTTGAGTCTTGACATGCAATTGCTTATAGAGAATTGTAGTCGATGGTAAATCCAAGCGTCTCTCGACCTAAACAAGGACTATTTCACTTTAACTCTCTCGAGCTTAAAGCGTGTCTAACGGTACGAATTCTCCAAGAGGTTAGTCCAGTTACGGCACTAGCTTTTTAATAGGAAAGGGTGTCCTACTACCTTGACATTATCTCTTTTACAGACAAATAACCTTTCTCTCGAACAAGTTAAATGTTAGACTGGCGTTATTCTATGCGTCTTCTTTTCTAGACAAATTATCTTTCTCTCGAACAAGTTAGATGTTAGAATGGCGTGTTCTTGTGTTTGTAACTCAAAGAATACAGTTTAAGATGAAGAGCGTAATGATATAAGCAATATACTTGTCTTGAACTCACTAACTCACAGCTATAGATAGTAACTCATTCGGCTTCCATAACCCCAACTAAGAGGTTTAGTTACCCATGAATGCAAAGGATATCACGTTTTGCATGGTGAATGGCGTGAATAGTAGGTGTTTGGCGTGTGGTTTTGGTGATTCCGTAGCAAGTAACGATTCTCTTGTTGTGGGATTTAAGAGTAGAAGAATGAAGAATTAAGAATGTATTGTAGGAAGATGTCTTAATTGTAAGGAGATGAATGAATTGTAAGAATGTGTCTTAATTGTAAGGAGATGAATGTATTGTCAGAATGTGTCTTAAAAATCTCTAGCATGATAGGGTATTTATAATACTCCTATCCTACTCCTACTAAGCTAATGAAATAAATAATCAAATCCTAATATACTAATGAAATCCTTGACCCAAATGTACTAGGGTAAGGTTACAAAATTATAATCCAAATAGATTAGTGAAACACATAACCTAATTGCACTAGGTTAATGTATCTTGGCAAAAATCCAGCTTTGTGTCTGTAAGTCCCCAAAGTCTTCAGAAATGCTGTTTTAGCCCGGAACAGATTTTCCATGCTGCAGATTTGGTCCTTTAGGCGTCCAGCTCCTTTCCATCTCGTTCGTGAGCTTTCTTTTGCGTCAAGTAAGCCATAAATTGCTGTATTTTGCATCATTTATACCTGAAACTTTTCTAATCATGTTTGTTAGCTCATTTACAGGAAAAAGGACTAAAAGTGCATGAAATAGATAATTAGTTCTCAAAACTAGGCTAAAATATGGGCAAAATATATTGATATAGGCGCGTAAATTCGCCTATCATCAGAAAGTCTAAGGATACCAAGGCTATAGCCCTCCTAAAATATAATATGTGCACCAAGAACATGGTCACATGGACTCCTAATTTTGGCAAATATAGTATCCAATGTTATCCTCTCAGGACATACACCTTTATGGTGAGCTACATAATTTCCTTTAAGCCCAAATTAAAATAGGTGCACATAAACCAACCATTAACCTAGGATTCATTTATTAAGGCATTCACCAGCATGGTATCGCCATACAAATATTCTTGTAAGCTAATCAAATTATGCCAAACCAGTCAATATAACAAAAATAACTCTATAGTTCCATTTAAAATCCAAGTCATGGCCACTAAGGCCATCCAAATCTATTTATCCTTTAATGCAATTGAATGGGTTCAAAAACAAGTTAAATTATGTGAATAACCATAATTAAAATCATGGGAAACTTATGTCTCCCATTCCAACTATTAAAATAATGCACTAATTCAATCCCAAAATCCATAAATTAAATCATGATAATCCATGTAAACCATCAAAAAAGAAATTTAAGTAATCATAATCAAAACCCCTCAACTTAATTTTGAACCCATCAATTAAAACACATGAATATTGATTAAATATATTCCACAATGTAAAAATACAAGTTAGAGATGAGAAATATACTTGAAATATAATGGAATTTGAAGAGAAATCAAAGTTTGGAGATTGAATAGTGAATCCTATGTAAAACTTTTGAAGTTTCTTATATTTAGAGTTATAAAGAAAAATGATGGTGTTTAATCTTTGATAACTGGAGGAGAAAGGCCAATTGGAAGTTTAAAAGTCGTACAAGGGGCAGAAAGATCAAAATCCCCTCACCCCAGGTAAAAAAACAAAACTAGACGAGGTAGAAAAAATAAAAGCCCTCACCCTAAGTAAAAAAAACAAAATCGAATGAATTTAACATAGCGGCACAGCCTGCTATTGCACACCCTTATCGTGGAGGTTATCCTATGTGTCACTCCACTATCATAGAGTATTACTGCCTCAGGGTCCAAAAAAGACCTCGAACCCCTTTTGAAAATTCCAAAACTTTCCCAAATCACCCTTTTAAAATTCCTAAACTTAATTCAAGTCAAAAAGGGACATTATGCATGTGGGAGGGTAAAAAATAAGATGATCAAAATTTTATGAGGCCTTATAGATACCAAGTTTTTCACGACCTAAGACTACCCATAGTCGCAAGATGCTTAAAACCACAAGTGATCCTAAACTAATCTATGGTGCTGGCATAATGCTTGAGAAATTGATTAAAACATATATAAAATCTAAATTGACTGAGTGGAATCATAATCATGAGATGATTTGTTTTAGTATATTACTGTTCAAAGTTTACAACTTTATAATCTAAAAGAAAGGGAACTAAAACTAACTACAGTAACTCTAATTGTCTATTTATGAAGCCTCTACTAATACTGACTATAGGTAGCTAGGACATGACTCCAACTATCCCTAATCAATATATATGAATAAGAAAATAAAAAACAAGAACCACAATTGACTTGAGTTCTCTCAATAAGAGAACTCATCACTTGCTAGTTGAATGTTATGATCTACTTGACTTGATCCTGATTGTAAGCACCTGAATCTACATCATATAAAAAATATAGTCAGAAGAGGTATGCGATCAACACTTTGGAATGTACTGAGTATGTAAGATATGAACTAGTGATGAAAAGACTTAAAATATGTTATGAAACTGAGGACTTAAGTCATTTTCTGAAATATATATTTAAAACATGTATGTACGTAGAAGCTATGAGACGTAGAGAAATCTCTAAAGATTGAGCTAAATCATTTCTGTAAATTGGGAAGTGGTAGAAGCATAACTATTATATTTAATCTCAAGTTAATGTTGAATGTTATGTAAAATTGTACTGAATGCTTACTAAAAATAAATAGATGAACTTGAGTGCAAACTAAATGCAAGGAGCTGAACTATAATACAATGGCCCCATATAAAATTCATACATACTGATGTGCAGTAATAGTCTGAAAATTCATAGTATAAAAGAAATTAAAACTAAACTAAGGTTCATGCATGAATATTGGGTTTGAAATGGTGAAATATGAACAGATGCAATGACCAAGTAAATAAACATATAACTGATTAATATGGTACTGAATAAATTGAATAAAAGGTCACGCAATAACCGAGTTTAAATATAAGAGAAAATACTAACCGGCATATAACTATGTAAACTAAACATGGATTTGAATTTATAAACCCCATCAAAAAGGTCCCAATATACCTTTCTTGGGTATAAAGGTTGATTGGATGTGGTACCACTAAACTGATGTCTAAAATGACTAAGGTGTCAATCCTGATCTGAAAAGTGACCCTTTATAACCTATAGTAGTGCTGCAGTTTTGGGAAATAGGGACTTCTACTAAAGGTCTCATCCTAACTAATGGGTCAGCCTCTATTCTTGTATCTGCTTGGTACTAAGTACTACTCCCATCTAAATATAAGCTGATATATTGAATATCTCGATAATACTAAAACCTTGGGGTTGAAAGATAAGTTCTTTATCTGAAAGCATTCTAAATTATGATAACTGAAAGATTAGGTATTTGACTTACGATGCATGATATGCTAGGTCATCGAGTGTTCATAAGCCGCCATCTATAATGTATTCAACTAACAATGACAATGTATGCTTGAAAGGAAAAAGGAAAATTTCATAGCATAAATTGAAAATCAAGAATTTATTATATACTGAGGGTCACAATTCTAAGTATGTAAAGATACTAAATTTTATGGAAAAATATGTTATGTCAACCAAAACAGACTGAAATCCACTAAGTCTTGCGTAATTAATTCTGTAAGAGGTTGAAATCTATGAATCATGCATAATCCATCATATATTAAAATAACTGTGTTAAAGCCAAGAAAATGATACATATAAATTTGAATGGGTACTATAACAATAAAATACATGATAGAATCAATTTTTTAAGAATTTAGAATGATTGGATACCAACCCTAGATCATGAGTTCAAAGAAATCATGTCATGGCTCAAACAAGGGCCTAGTCGTAACAAGTATCTCAAGCCCACCATGAGCCGGAGACTACCCCCTTAGCCTAATATTCAGAACACATTAAAGATATAGAGCAAAAGAAAATCATATATATAGAAATGAAAGTAGATAAGACAAAGATAGGATTGATACCTTAGTCCTCTAAAAACTAGAATACCAAATGGGTCGACACATGCCCCAGACCATGACCACAGAAGAATTCAAAATAGAATACTAATAGTTCCTAAAATATGAAAAGAAACCTAATGAAATGGTAAAGCTTTCTGGAAGATGGATGCTCACCACTTCACAACAACTCAATCGATATTCGCTCCACCTAAGACTGAACAGAAGTAAATAAATAACCCTAAGGTCCTATATCATGAAATAATGCACCGTCTAGGGATGGTAAGTGGGTTAAGCATTGGCATGTAACTCAGGGAAAGGGATAAAATAATACCAGCTCCAAAGTCAGTCAAAACTATATGCGTACATTCATATAATATATATATATATATAGGGATAGGTTACAAGGGTCATGAACATGAGATTTTAAAACAATTAAAATAGGTTTTGTAGCTCTATCTATCTTAAAGGAACCCACGGGCTAAATGGGTTCAACTCTCTCTGCTGAAAGGGCTCCACTACGTGTTAGCCGCATGAACCAAGGAAATTCATAGGAGTTCCAGAGATACCAAGGCTCTAACCATTCCAAAAATATATATAATGTGTGAACCATGCACATGGTCATAAAGAACCCCAAATCAGAAAACTTAGTTTCCAATATTGGACCCCCGGGACCTCCATCTTCACAAAAAGCTACACAACGCTTCTTTAAGACCAAATTAATAAAATTGTACATAATCAAAATCATTAACCTAGGATTCATTTATTAAGGCATTTACCATTTGGTATCGTCATTCCAATTATATTAGCAATCTAACTCCATTATGCCATAACCATTTGGTTAACCATTAGACTTTAAAGTTCCATTTTAATCCAAAACCATGCCACTAAGGCCTTTCAAAACCATTTTATTTATTTTAACCTTTAATGCAATGCAATAGTTTAGAAGACCAAGTAAAGTCATGCAATTACCCATATGTCAAAATTAATTTGCAAAGTGGGTTGAGGTTAATGCCAATTTCAAGCCAAAATCCATCAATTTGGGGAAAGCCATGTTCCCCAATCTAAACCATACCATATATCCCCAATTCAGACCCAAACCACTAATTAAAGTATGAATAATGCATTTAAGATTATGGGGAAAACAATACAACTGATTGCTATTCAAAACCCCTGAACCTAATTTTTAGAACCACAAATAAAAAAAAATTATTAAACTAATACATGCCATAATGAAAAATATATAAGTGTAGGGATGATAGATATGCTTAAGACACACAAAAATAGGAAGAAAATCCAATGTTAAGAGCTTGAAGATTGAATTCCTTGAAAACCCTAGTTTTCTCTTACTTTGGGGAGTTTAAGATGATGAGAGTAGTATTTGATTTAATTAATTAATATTAATAGGGTACCTTAGATATTTTAAGGCCATAGGTAAAATGTAAGGAAATAAAAAGACCAAACTACCCTTAATTAAAAAGATGCAGGAGAAATGGCTCCCGATTGTCATGTGTCATGGCCTGGACTCTTGGCCTGAATAGAAACTTTAGGCATTCACACTGTTATGGTCATGAGTCCCTTACTACAACTTGTGACTATACCCTATGACTCGTGGTGGATAGTCGTGACCATGACAGTGACCTAGGGAAACCTTACTGGTTAGGCAAGAAATGGAACTATAAAACTCATGACGAGTGGTAATGACTCATCACTTGAGTCTTTGCCTGGGCAGTCTTCAATTTCACTTCAAAAATTTCAGAGTTCAAAATCAAGGGTATTATAAATCATAACGAAAATTCATATTTTAAAACTAGGCTTTGGTCATACATGTAAAAGTAATCTCATATTAAATACCCACATACCTGGACTGATGAAATCTTAGACTGAAGAGTTGGGAATCTGGCTTTGAGAAAAATGCTAGGCTTAGGCTTGCTTGAGAGTTGAATTGCATATAGATATAGTCAATCTTGCTTAGGCTACTTTAATGGAAGTCTTTAGTTTTTCACTTTAACTCGTAGAGAAAACTGTATATGAATTAGGTACACTCTACTGGTGATAAATAAAGCATCCGTACCTCAGTTCCTAACTATTCTTCTCCTTTAGGAAATAACAAGGGATCAATTGAGCTTGATTTAAATTAGACTTAATTTTCTAACTTAGAATGAGTTTGGGGAAAATAATAAGGGATTTGGGGTAATTAAATAAACTTATAACTCTTGTAACAGCTGAAATGATGTAGTTTTATGGTTAAAAGAGTGGGAAAAGACCAAATAAGAGATAAGATCTGCCCAAATCCGATAACCGAGCAAGAAGTTATGGCTAATTTAAATCCTAGTCATAAAATAGTGTTATTTTAGTTCTTGGCACATTGCGGAGAGGGTCTATATGACAATTGTCAATTTAAAGTGGAACTCCGCGATAGCGGCGCATTGCGCTGAAGTTCCAGGTCCCAATCAGTGGAACAACGCGATAGTACCGCATCATGGTGACCCCCAAAATCCCATTTGTCAAATTCCAGTGAGCCACCGCGATAGTGGCACGTCGTGGTGGCCCATAAAATCGGGTTTTCCAATTTAACTTTTTCCATCTTCGTACAGAAGTTAAAAAAGGCACTTTGGACATTTTCCAAGCCCCTTAAATCGTACAAACACCTACTCCAAGGTCATTCCAAACATCATATACGACTTTTCTCAAAAATTCTCTCAAATTAAAAACCCTAAGCATCCAAACCCAATTCTAAGAATCTCCTAAGCTCACCATTAATTCTTCAAATTGATTCAAGAATTGGATTACTCAAACCAAGAGTATCAGGAATATCCATTCAAGTGTACGAATAAAGTCCCAAGGTCTAGTGTTCATCCAAAACTCCTAACTCAAAGTATGTGGGATTTGAACGAGAACACTTCTTTCATTCTTGTGCCCAAAGATTCAATTTGTATAAATGAATTTCAGGTTTTTGCAAGTGGATTTGTACCCAAATTATATTATTTTGGAGAATATGAATTGATAAGTTGTTCAAGCCTTGAATTGCATAATTATTTTGCTTATTTATGATTTGAGTTGATAATTCATGTTATAAATTGCACATTTCTATATTGATGTGATATTTTCAAGGGTTTCCAAGATTGGTGTCATGAATTAAGCTTTATTATGAAATTGTGATCCTTTAAGAAGATACATACCTTAAGTCCAATAATGAATTGTTGATACTTTCTAAAGTGTTTCAAGAAGTGAATTGATATTTCCATGCTATTAAGGTTTTAAAGACTATTGGTGATAGTCTACCAAAGTTAGAAAAGAGTTGATTTTAATCCTAATCTAAGAAAGAAAATCCACACCATTTGATTTAAGCTAAAGGGAAGCATAGTTGGCTTCCATTACATATTTCTAAGTTAATTAAGGTGGATTTTTCTTAAAAGTTCTGAGCTTAAGTAAGGGAGTAGTATTTAGCATCGATTTGGGCTTGATTCCAAGGTCTCATGCAGCAGAACTATGAGCCACCGTAGGATTTGATTTACCCCAAGTGGGTTAAGCTAGTGATCACTTAAAGTAAAAGGTTCTACTCCGATGGCAAGGATAGAATAACTCTCCCCAACGTGGGAAAGATGTTAGACTCTATATAGCTCACATAGTTTATGTCGGTTAGAAAAAACTCCTAAGTTTCCTAGAGTCTCAAGTCTTAAAGTTATTAAGGTTTTAAGTCCTTGAGTGTCAAAGAAGTTCCTTGTTTTCAAAAGACTAAAGTGCATGTTCTAAAAGTTGTTTTAATAGTTAATCTAGTTTACAAGCTTGAGATCAAAGAAAGAATACTTATTTAGAATAAAGTGTAATGGCTCACATGAATTATACTACATGTTTCATTATTCATGATTTATGAGAGTTTTATTCAATCTATGTGAGTCATCTACAAAACCATGTATGTTTTCCATAAATATTTATTGTATTGACATTGAGTTTCATACATCCCCATATACTCAGTACGTATTGATACACATATACGTTTGTGTGCTACATTGTCTCACAATGGAGGTTCAGGTGCTCAGTCCCAGCAGCGTAACTGATCCCGAGTACCTTTATCTACACCTCCACTATGGTGAGTCCTCATGGTTCAAGGACCTATCTCCAGACAATTCAGTATTTTTAGTAGTTTTTCTACTGCTTTCAGTTCAGTTCGAGTTAGTTGGAGATCTGTCCCAATGGCACTCTAGTTTGTTGAGTAGTAAAGGCTTTGTCAGAATAGATGGTCAGTATATTTAGATTTGCAGTATTTTATTACTTTTATAATACTCATTCAGATTTTAGTTAGGCATGATATGACATGATTCCTTATTTTGCTCTTATTATCTGTAAGTAAGCTTTATACTAAGTAGCAGGCTCAAAAGGTTAGCTTGGGGCTACTTGTAGCCTTAAGCATCGTGTGACGCTCTGAGATAGGATTTTGGGGTGTTACACCCATCTGAGGACAGTGTGGATATAGGTCATCCTACTTAAGGAGTTTAGAGCTAGCCTAGGGTCACTACTTCCGATTGCCTTTATGGAGCTCCACCGATTCCTCTATCCCTTGTTTGGCATCTCAACTGGCATGACTAATGCTAAGTTTTGCCAGTAGATACACTTACTTATGAAGTCTCCCATACTGAGCGTGTTACTTATATTGCTCTATCCTCTGAGGCCACTAGTGTTGGCCAATTTATAAGGTTGATTCCTCATATTTTCACTATTTCTGAAGTTAAGAAAGATCCTTAAAATTTCATTGATGAGATAGAAAATATGTACTGTGTGATACATTCTACTAATGTGGAGGGTGTAGAGTTCATAGCTTATCGTTTAAAAGATATAGCGTACCAAAGGTATAAAAATTTGGAGTATTTTAGGGGCGATGATGTTGAGTTCGCTTTGTGGGACTTCTCTGGTGCTTTTCTAAATCGGTTATTTCCTCAGATTTAAGGGAGGAAAGGGCTGAGGAATTCATAAATTTGAAGCAAGGCAGGATAAAAGTAAAGGTGTATGTCTTGAATTTTCATCAGTTGTTGTGTTATGCTCCTGAGTTGGTGTCTAGCATGATGGCTAGAATGAGGAAGTTTCCCTCTGGGTTATCTCATGAGTTGATCTTAGAGAGCAAGGCTACTTTGTTAAATAACGATATGGACAACTCTAGACTTTTGGTGTATATGCAACAAGTGGAAGAGGAAAAGAAGAAGCAAAATAATATAAGCGAAAGGAAGAGTGAGAGGCTTCAATATTCGAATCAGGGTTGAGGCTAGCAGCAAGGTGGTAGAGTGGGGGAAATAGTCTAAGAAAAAGTAGGGAAATTCTGGTTCGTACTCTACGTCTAGTGCTTCTTATCTAAAACCACCAGGTAATTGTCATTCTCATTATGATAGTGGGTTTAGAGCACCAGGAGCCCAACATTAGGCTAGTGGGGCTCAGTCAGCTCTATCATATTCCCTTTGTAGATTATGTCATAAGGTGCATCATGGTATTTATGAAGAAAGGAGGAAAAAATATTTTAAATATGGGAAGATTGTCCATATGCAAAGGGATTGTCCTTCTAGGGATACTTTTGGTAAAATAATATTCATGTTGCTACTTCATCAACTCCTACACCAAAGGGTAAAACTTTTGCTTCTGGCTCTAGCACTGGTCGTAACCGTCTATATGCTCTTTCCACTGCTGGGATTTTAAATCACCCCCTAATATTATTACTGGTATGCTCAAACTTTTCTCTCATTATGTATATTGTCTACTTGATCCCAGGTCTACCCTCTCGTACATGATCTCTTATGTGGATATCTATTTTGGTTTTGATCTTGAATGTATTTTAGACCCCTTCACTATGTCCATATTAGTGGGTGACTTATTTGTGTCTAGAAGGGTCTATAAGGGTTGTGTGATGTCGGCCAACGGTAGGGAGACCTTGGTAGACCTGATAGAGTTGGATATGTTAGACTTTGATGTGATTTTAGGGATGGATTGGTTACATTCATTCTATGTATCTCTTGATCGTCAAACTCAAAGGATCAATTTATATTTCCCAAATAAACCAGTGATTGAATGGGAAGGTATCTACCTAGTACCAAAGGAAAGGTTTGTTTTGTATGTTAGATCCCAAAAATTAGTTTCTAAAGGGTGACTCTATCAATTAGTACATGTTAAGGTATCTAGATCCTAAGGTCCTTCTTTGCAAACTTCATTGTGGTCTGTGAATTTCCTGAGGTGATTTCGAATGATCTTCCAGGTATTCCACCTGATAAGGAAATTGATTTTGGGATTGATCTTCTTTCGTACACTCATCCTATTTCTATTCCTCCTTATAGAATGGCTCCAGCTAAGTTGAAAGAACTCAAGAAGTAACTAAAAGATCTTCTGGATAAGGGTTTTATCAGCCCCAATATGTCTCCGTAGGGAACTCCTGTTCTATTCATTCGTAAGAAGGATGTTTCCCTTTGGATGTGTATTGACTACCGCTAATTAAATAAGGTGGCCATGAAGAATAAGTATCCACTTTCAATGATTGATTATCTCTTTGATTAGCTTTAGGGTGCTAAGTTCTTTTTTAAGATTGACCTTTGGTCGAGTCATCATTAGTTGAAGATTTGAGAGGTGGATATCCCTAAGACTGCTTTTTTAACTCGGTATGGTTATTTCGAGTTTTTGGTATTGTCCTTTGGTTTAACCAGTGCCCCGACAACATTTATGGATCTTATAAATTGGATTTTTTGTTAGTTCTTGGATTTATTGATGATTATCTTTATTGAGGATATTTTGGTTTATTCCAAGAGTGAGGCAGATCATGCCGATCACCTCTACCTTGTGTTAAAAACCTTGAAAGATCAGCGGTTTTATGCGAAGTTCTTAAAGTGTGAGTTTTGGTTAAATGGTATGACTTATATGGGACATTTTTTCTAGTGAAAAGATCATGGTAGATTCACAAAAGGCTATAGTGGTTAAGAAGTAGCATAGACCTACGACTCCAACCATCATTTGGAGTTTCTTAGGTTTAGCCAGCTATTATAGAAGGTTTGTGGGGAGTTTCTCTTCTATTGTTGTCCCATTGACTAAGTTGACTCAGAAGAAGGTGAAATTCTTATAGTCTGATGCTTGTGAGGTTAGTTTTGAGAAGGTGAAGGATAATTTAACTTTGGCACCAATATTAAATCAACCTAATGGCACCGATGGTTTTGTGGTCTATTGCATTGCATCTTGGGTGGGACTAGGGTGTATGTTGATGCAGCATGTCAAGGTAGTTGCTTATGCCTCTAGATAATTAAAAGTCCATGAAAAGAATTACTCGACTCATGATTTAGAATTCCTAGATCTGGTGTTTGCATTAAAGATCTGGCAACATTATTTGTATCGGTCCATGTTGATATTTATTTTGATCATAAGATCTTGCAATACATTTTCACTCAGAAGGAGCTAAATCTCAGGCAAAAGAGGTGGCTACATGAGTCCTTACTATCACCTAGGTAAATCTAATATAGTGGCTTATCCTCTTAGCAGGTTGTCCATGGGAAGCTTATCTTATGAGGATGAAGAGAAATGGGATTTTGTCATGGATATTCACTATTTGGCTAATCTAGGAGTTTGTCTCTTGGATTTCAAGGAAGGTGGTGTGATTGTTAAAGAAGTGGTAAAGTCATCCCTTGGTACTGAGGTGAAGGAGAAGTAGATGTTGGATCCAATTTTAATACAATAAAGAATGATATAGGTAGGCAGAAGGAGATGATTTTTTAGATCGATGGTATTCTATCTTGAGGTACCAAGGTAGATTATGTGTTCCCAATGTTGATGGGTTGTGTGAAATAATTTTGGTCGAAGCTCATGAGTTGCATTATACGGTTCATCCTAGTTTAACAAAAATTTATCATGATCTTAAGGAGATTTATTTGTGGAATAAAATAAAAAGAGATGTGGCTAATTTTATGTCTAAGTACATGGTGTGTCAGCAAGTAACGGTGGAGCACATAAGGCCCAGTGGGTTGACTCAAAGATTGAGCTACCGGTGTGGAAATGGGAGATAATTAATATGGATGTCATTACCGTCTTTTGTGGTCTGACCAATAATTTGATCCGATTTGGATCATCGTGGATAGCATGGTTAAGTATGCTTACTTCTTTCTAGTGAGGACTAATTTCTCTTAAGAGGATTATGCCAAGTTGTTCATTGAGAAGATCTTGAAGTATCATGGTACTCTAGTTTCCATCTTATTAGACTGAGGTACTCAATTCTGATTATACTTTTGGTGGTCATTCTAGCAAGGTTTGGGGCTAAAGTAACCCTTAGTACGGCTTTCCACCTGTAGACAGATGGGAGAGTAGAAAAGAAAATTAATGCCTTTGAAGATATACTTTGGGCTTATGTATGTGATTTATTTGGAAGTTGGGTTGACCACTTTTCTCTCATAGAATTTTCCTAACAATATTTATAACTCTAGCATTTGTGTGGCCCCGTTTAAGGCCTTATATGGTAAGAGTTTTTGATCTCTTATTAGGGGCTTTAAGGTCGGTGAAAATAAGTTATTTGGCCCTGATTTGGTTCACCAAGCCATGGAGAAGGTGAAGGTGGTTTGGGATAGACTTAAGGCCGCCAAAAGTAGATTAAATTCCTATGCAAATGTGAGGCAAAGGGAGCTGGAGTTTAGTGTTGGAGATTGGGCATTCTTGAAGGTCTATCCCATGAAGGGAGTGATGTGGTTTGGTGAAAAGAGAAAACTCAATCCCGATTATGTTGGTCAATACTTGGTTTTGAAGGGGGTTGGTAATGTTGCATATGAATCGGAGTTGCCTTCTAGTTTGAGTTTCATTAATCTGATGTTTGATGTTTCGATGTTGAGAAAGTGTGTGGGTGATCCTTTGATGGTTATTCCCTTGTAGGAGGTGGGTATTTTACATTCCTTGTCCTATGAGAAAGTCCCAACTGAGATTTTAGATCGGCAAGTCCATTGATTGCAAACCAAGGATGTGGCTTTGGTAAAGGTTCTTTGTAGGAACCAAAAGGTTGAAGAAGCTACTTAGGAAGCCGAGAAGGACATGAAGTCCAAGTACCCGTTCTTGTTCTCCATTCCAAAAAATCATACTTGAGGTATGTGTATTCCTTAATATTTTTCTCATTTGTCTTTGTTATATTTAAGTGTGATTATGTTGGGAGTCAAATCATTCTAATAAATTCCTTGTCCTATCATTACAGGATAAATGATCCTAAGGGGGAAGTATGTAACACCTCAGTTTTTGGTCCTTGAAAGTTTTTGAAATTTTATCTTTACTGTCCTGAATATGACGTTCCCTATGAGTCATAGAGAGTCTTGACGGGTCCTAGGGACTTTATCATAACCCATTTAGTTAGTGTGTGACTAAGTTCTGCTCTGAATATAAGTGCCTCACTAAGAGCCGTAAGAACTCATTACGGGTTGCTGGGTTCAAATCATAGGATATCTAGTATTTACCCCAAATGGATTCTGTATTGACTATGACTTCATCCTATAATTCATAAGGTCCAATTACGAGTTGTACCAGTCGAGTCATAGGGTCAATAGTGTGTTTGTGCCTTGGATACTATCTTGGCTATAACTCATGGTGATGAGTCGTAATGAGTCCCCTACGAGTCGTATAGTGTCCCATAGTCACTGACAACTAAAATTTAGTTTTTAAATTGAGGGTACTTTGGAGAATTCCCGCCTTACCAAATTAAAACCCCATGTTTAGAAAGCACTTAAGAGGGGTTATTTCTAATTTCCAACATACTCAAACACTTCCAAAGCTCTCTTTAGTCTCTTAAATAGCCATACTTATGGTTTCCTAAAAGTAGGTCATCCAAGGCTCGAGGGTTGATTCTTTCTGTGAAACTTGCTATTTCAGGCATGTTTCCCAAAATGTTAGTTTTATAAAAGTATAAAGTTCTATGTGATGTTCATACGGTATTAATGTTGGTTTTGAAAACATGGGTGAATTGTTTTTGAATAACTATTGTTTATGTGATGTTTCATGTTTGTCCCTGCATGGTTTATATTTTAATGGTGGTTTTAAAATCAAATTAATGCATGGGAATGGTGAATAGATTAAGGGATTTTAATTTCCCTCAAACTTGTGACTTTTGAAGTGGTTATGACCTAACCTCAACCCCCTATTGTGGAATTGGTTTAGAATATGAAAAGTATGCACATTGAACTTGTCTTGAACTATTGCTTAATATGAAAAGGTTAATGAAGCATAATTATTTTGAATTGAACCTTACGGGGTTGTGTAATTCCCCGAGTGAATGTATACTTTAACCCAAGGAGATTGTAAATTCCCACAAGTAATGGTAATTGGTATGGCATGTTGATGTTACCTTGCAGGTGTAGTTGGTATGACAATACAAACAATGTATGCCAACATGTATATCATAGTTCAGTGAATTACAACATGTGATTATTGTTTACTTAGGCTTTAATGAGGGTTGTGTAGCTGAGCCATAAAGTGTAAGTCCCAAGGCACCAATACTGGAAATCGTAGTTACCGACGAGGGGTTCTATATGATCGGGTGGTTTGAGTCCCCCTTTTTATTATTATCATATGATTGGTAGGTTTGAGTCCCCATATTATATTGCATGATATGGTACTTGTGTCACCTTGATATATTAGGTAGTTCGAGTCCCCTATAGTGCATATGTATACCCTCTAGTTCGTGCGGCCACACAGATTGGGTCCCTAACAGCTGGGGGAGAGCTGGGCCCATATAGCTCGTGGGTGCCTTTTTATGCTATGACGGTTGAGCTACATAATCCAGGCTAAAGTTTTAAGGTGTATGCTAAGCCTTGTTTCCTAGAAGCATATATATGTATTTTCATATGATTATGTGTATCGTATTTTTGACTAGTTTTGATTTGATATTTATGGCAATATTATTTCCCCTATCCCTGAGTTACATACTAGCACTCCAACCGCTAACCGTCTATGGACGTTGTATCCCCATGCGATACAGGTACTAGAGATACATCTACTTTTCTTGCTCAGAGTTAGGTGGATCCACTTGGTTCGTTAGTTCATTGTGGTGAAGTGGTAAGCTTACATTCTTTTAAAGACTTAGATATTTCATCAGTTATTATTATAGATTAGGATTGAGAGTTTTCATTATCTTTTTCATTGTCATCGGTCAGAGTTGGGGACATGTCCAAACCAAGACTGGTTTTTGGTTCTTATGTTAGGAGGCTTTGTTGGATTACTATGAACTTGGGTGATGTTGGTCGGTTGTTTTGTCTAGTCAATGGTTATCAAATATAGACATACCCTTCATTCTTTAAATTGTATCTTGTGTTATCTTTTTATATGTTTAGAATTCATTAGACATTGGGGATATTGTGTTATTTGGTTTAGTGAAAAGGGGTGGTCTTCGATCCCCGATAGACTTGAGATACCCATCACGACCAGGCCTTAGAGAATAATTTTTCCCTTGCTTCTTCGGAGAGATCTAATTGGTTTATTTTCTTCTTCTTGTTTGACTTGCAATCTTTTGCCCTATGGCCCGTCTTGCCACAAGTCCAACAAGTATCTTTGTTCTTGGAGGTTTTCCGTCTAGTTTTTCTACTAGGCTTATAAGACTCCTTTCGGAAGGACTTTTTCTAGGAGTGGTTCTTTTGTGAGACCTGGAGGACTTCTTCCTATGCTTTTTGCCAGGGGATAGATTGGTGAAACCATAGTCTTGGCAGAAGGTTCCTAGCCCATATTTGGAAGTGCTATCCTTCTTGAGCTGTTTCTTTAGCTTAAGGTCTGTGCAGAGATCTATCCCTACTGTAGTGATGAAACTTATCAGGTCGCCATAGGTTAGGATTGCGTAAGGGATTTTTCCTTCGAATCTATCCTTAATTTTAGTTCTAACCTTTTCTGCGAACAGAGGAGGGAGACTACTGATTAATCGTTCCTTCTAGAAATCGTTATTACAATCAGATCTGATCATGACTTTTACTAAAAAGGTATCCTTGTACCACCTAAAGTCTGCTAGATCTTTGCAGGTGAGATTGGTGAGGATTTCTAAGCTCCTATCTTGAAATAATTTAGGTTCTCCTATAAAATGTCTTGCTATATGGTATAGGAGAGTGGCACAAGCGTCTTCTTTTGCGACTTTCTCAAGAACTTCTTGGCCATTTTCATTTTTGACAACCGTCTCCATGGCCGTGGCATCATAGATAAGATTTTTAATGTCCTCAGTGAAATAGTTGTCCCACCAATGTTTTATCATACCAGTGAAGCCTGATACGATCATGGTAGCTGTTTTTTTATCAGTAGCTCCTCTAATCTTATAGGCCATGATGGATACACCCATTTCATGGAGTTTGTTGTGGATTTGGTGTTCAGCCAAACCGTCAACATTCCATTTAGTTATTCCTCTACCATCATGGTTGAAAGTAGAGAGGTAAGGATTTTCTTCAAACTGGATGTCTGGAGGAGAAGGTCGTTTGTAGTAATTTTTCTTAGAAGAAAAACGTTCACTGGTGAGCTTGGAAAGGGAATTCTTTTGGTTGCTGGATTCTCCTTTCTCCGAGATTTTAAACTTGGAAAGTTTTTCATTGATTTGTTCAAAGATTTTTCCCGAGACTTTGAAATCATCGCTGAGATTAGGGAATTTGTCCTTTTGAAACTCAGGGATTTTAAAGATAGGGTTGGTAATAGGGCTAGGGTTAAGAGTTCCCTTTTCAGCAGTAGGAGGACTAAAAGGAAGCGCTGAGCTCTTAGTTTCTCCTATTTGCTGGGAGATAGTGTAGAGGACCTGATTAGTATAATTGTTTTGTTCAATTATCCTATCTAGGTCTCTGTTGATGGGGTTTGATAGAGGCCTGTCATGCTTCTTCTTGAAAGGGGAAGCAGTGAGGATTTCATTAGAATGAGGGATTTTTATCCCTTCGAGAGGAGGAGTAACTGATTCAACAACCTTGTTACCCTGCGTATACCAATTATTAATAATGACATTAAGGGATTCATTTTGGTTTTCAATTCTTCCAGTGAATTCAAACCATCTAAAGAATTCTATGTCGCATCGGAGTCTTTTCATATCGGCTATCCATAGCCGACCAAACTCCCTTTGTTGCTCTTTGGAATAGGTAATGGTGTACCATTTCCTTTTTATTATGTCCTTTGGGAGGTACCAGCGGACTTCGAGAGCTTTAAGGTCAGGTATATATTCCTCATCGGATTTAATGACGAGTAAGCTCGGGTCGGTCCTAATTTTTTGGCGGGATATGGTAGGAGGAGGTTCCATATCCGAGGCTGTAGGGCTGCCTGGATCATAAGGATTCTCAGTTTCTAGGGACTCATGGACCCTGGTGTGTTGTTGATAATAGACTTTCGGGATAGGACAAGAGAAGTCGACTCCTCTTATCTTGCCCTTGTCATTGCTATTATCATTCTCTTCACTTCCCTCTTGGGTTTTTGAGGTGGAAGCTCTATTCGAGACAGATCTTTGAAATGAAGAATTCCGAGAGGTCTCAAAAACTAAGAATTTGAGATCGATAGATCCATCAGGGTGCTGAATAACCCTTTCTATTTGTGATTTTTTCGAATAGGTACGGAGTGGCTGGATGATGGCATCAAAGTGCCATTCATTGCTATGGATGACTTCATCCCAGACCAAAGCTTTGGGAACAAAGACATTGCTTCTGTCTTTATTTGCCTCCATGAGGGTAGTGACACCCCTAGGGCTTGTGAATCTAGCTTTGGGGGCTAGAGTTGTACCCATTAGTCTATAATATACTGTGTATATTATTGCTATTTCTCTAGTATTATCCTTACTATTCATGTTTTTTGTTTTAACATTAAGAGTTAAAACATCCATGATGTTAGGATCATTAATATCTACCGAGAAATTAGGGTAGCAATTAAAGTATACCGGGCCGTCGGCTAGGTTACTTTGGATAACCCCTAAGAGAGAATCGTCAAAGTTTAATAGACGGGCATCTCTTAGGATAGCACAAACAAGGATGTCTAGACCCTGTCTAAAGAGTATCTTAATGGCCACTTGAACAAGTCCAATATGCAGGTAATTAAACTGATTTTTAAATCGGTTTATATCAAGCTCATTTAAAAGTTGAATAATTTCTAAAGAATTATTAATGGCAACAGTGGACTCAGAGGTCTTTATATTATGCTTCTTTAAAAAGCTAAATTTACCGACTTGATAAATCATACTAAAATACTTTTCTGCAATACTCCAGTTTTGAAGATTATTTTCAATATTAGCAATCGGAGTTGCTTGAGAAGATAAGTTAATAGTATTTTTAGTATGAATGTTGGATTTCATTTTGAGAAAATAATGTCTAGAGACTGACTGGGAAAGCAGAGATTTTTCACATAAGCAAGCATAAAACAATTATCAACTATGATTCAACCTATGACAAATTATAACAATACATATATGGCTTATGGGATCCTAACAAGTCTTAATGGCTTTATAACATACTTCTCTTAGTGTTATCTTAGTGACGGGACTACCAACAGGGTCGAATGCTTACCTTAGCGGAGACCACACTTTCAGGCTGACCAACGTCTAAGACCGGAAATTAATGGGTTCCTTCAAACACTCAGAGAGAAGATGAATACCCCATACTTTAAAGTAAACCCAATTATAAGACATGATATATTAAAATAATTTATTATAAGTATTATCATAGATGATTAGAGTAATATGCAATCATATATGAAAATAGCTTCCCATGCTCTAGACAGATTATTTATTTAGCTGCTCATGCCAAATAAACAATCTGCCAACATGGCTTTGATACCAGAAAACGGATCTTGAGAATTATTTGAAAATAACCAGTAAACAGCAAAGTAGGTAAAGAGTCAAATTAAAACAACTTACAAATTTATTGAAGCTTCTATGAAAACATTACAAGAGAGATTACAAGAGATTGGCCAGGAGAGAATTTCTAGTCAGTGGAAATTTCTGATGCCTACTCTGGTGCAAATAATCCGTCTTATATAGACTACAATTATACATCTTGAGTGTACACTTGTAAGGCTAGGATTTTGCCGACAATTTTGATTTCTTCTTCCTTTTGAAAAGTATATTCCTTCTTGAGTGCTGGAATGCTTTTTGAAAAGCAGATGTGACTTGACTGCTTTATCTTTTGAAAAGCGGATTCTTTTGGCGTTTCCTAAAGAAAGCAATTGGTCCATAGATTCCTAATTAGGAATAGTAGACTGCCTTTTCAAGAGATAATTCCGGTTCTTTGAACCTTTATCTTTTGAAAGGTCATTTCCCTATTCTTAAAAGGGGTCTAGATAGGACATTGCTATCCCTTTGGGATTTAGCATATCACCGTTGTTGTCTCTACTTCCTGTGGAGGAAGCTTCTTCTAGAAGCTGCAACACTTCTTCTTCATTAGCGTCTTGGCTTTCCATGTCTGCTAAAGCCTTTTTCAATTTCTCTTTGAGTGTCTTCTTGCTCTGTGAGGCGCTGGTGGAAAATGCAGTGGTTTTTCCCTTGTCAGGAGTTTTTGGAGCTATTGGCTTGGGGGTCCAACCTTTAACCTTTATCTCTTTGGATAAATATTTAATTCTGTCTTGCTCTCCTTTGGCAAAATTCCAGGAGATAATGTAAGAAACTCTCTTCTTAATGAAGAATTTGCACATTTGGACGTGTTCCGGGAGATTTACACATCCTTCTTTTGAACAAAAATTGGTAAACCGATTAAGGAATTGTTGGGGAAGTATTTCTTTAACTCCTCCAAAATATATCCACCATTCGTAAAACTATCTTGGTATAATGGTATCCACCATGGCGGGGCAATATTTAACGAACCAAGTATGTCCTGTTGAATAGGGTTAATACCCTTTTAATAGTGAACCTAGATTAGTCAATATACTCTGGATTCCCTTCATTCATTGAATGCTCAACTTCGATGGAGTCAGTATCCACTAAGATGGCTTCGTAATATCGTCTTGTTTTTAGTGGATTTTCTGTATCCACAAAATTCTTATCATTGTAAACCGGCTTAATGAGCTGGTCCAGAGGATATCCCTCATACTCTTTGTCCAAAGCAATAATAGGAATCACCTGAGTGGTGATGAATTTGAACTCTTCCCTGGTAGGTGGTGGTTGCGTTGTTTTAACCGCTGAAGGGTCGACGGCTTGAGCAAAGGTCTTGGGGGCCTTCATAGCATAACTCTGTTTTGTTTGAACAGACGAACTAGCTGATTTCCCTTTGTCAAAGGGTTTGTTTGTCTTTAGATCTACCAATTTGGTTGGAATTGGAGGTGGGAGCTTTGGAAATTCTGCCAAAGCTGAATATCTATTTTGAAGTGGAGATTGTAGCTCCGCCTTGAATGCAGGCCTCTGAGGGACTGATGGTCTTAATGGGTTTGCTGAAGCTGAGGGAGGATCAAATGGTCTTGCCTTTCTGAGTTGTTCCTGTTTGTTGTTTACTCGGACTTTCCCTTGCTCAAGCCGTCGACCCTTCAGCGGTTAAAACAACGCAACCACCGCCTACCAGGGAAGAGTTCAAATTCATCACCACTCAGGTGATGCCTATTATTGCTTTGGACAAAGAGTATGAGGGATATCCTCTGGACCAGCACATTAAGGCGGTTTACAATGATAAGAATTTTGTGGATACAGAAAATCCACTAAAAACAAGACGATATTACGAAGCCATCTTAGTGGATACTTACTCCATCGAATTTGAGCATTCAATGAATGAAAGGAATCCAGAGTATATTGACTAATCTAGGCTCACTATTAAAGGGGTATTAACCCTATTCAACTGGTTTGCAGATCATCTGCACACCCCCATTGCTTTATCCATGCCACATCGGCCACAAACCTACAATTGGTATGACTATAAGTCCGCTTGGTTCAATTTTTTATATGTTCGTCCAGGACATACTTGGTTCGTTAAATATTGCCCCGCCATGGTGGATACCATTATACCAAGATGGTTTTACAAATGGTGGATATATTTCGAAGGATTTAAAGAAATCCTTCCCCAACAATTCCTTAATCGGTTTACCGATTTCTGTTCAAAAGAAGGATGTGTAACTCTCCCGGAACACATCCAAATGTGCAAATTCTTCATTAAGAAGAGAGTTTCTTACATTATCTCGTGGAATTTTGCCAAAGGAGAGCAAGACAAAATTAAATATTTATCCAAAGAGATAAAGGTTAAAGGTTGGACCCCCAAGCCAACAGCTCCAAAAACTCATGACAAGGGAAAAACCACTGCATCTTCCACCAGCGCCTCACAGAGAAAGAAGGCGCTCAACGAGAAATTGAAAAAGGCTTTAGCAAACATGGAAAGCCAAGACGCTAATGAAGAAGAAGTGTTGCAGCTTCTAGAAGAAGCTTCCTCCACAGGAAGTAGCGACAACAACGGCGATATGCTAAATCCCAAAGGGATAATAATGGCCTATCTAGACCCCTATTAAGAATAGGGAAATGACCTTTCAAAAGATAGAGGTTCAAAGAACCAAAATTATCTCTTTTGGACACTATGAATGGAATATCTTACCATTTGGCCTTAAAAACGCTCCCTCAAAGGGGACAAAATTACTTGTATTATTGCTCATTGCTCCGTTTACAGTTTGATCATCTACAAAATAGTAAAAAAATAACAAATAAAGTAAATTACCTCACTCCGAGTATTCTCAAGTAAGAATAGCGCCACAAAAGTGAAATGTATATTACTCTCCCCAGCAATGGCGCAATTTTGATAATACTCAACTCACTCCCATAATTAGAGGGTGAGACAGTCGTTGTCAAGTAAACCAATGTAAATTGGGGTCGAATCTCAAGGAGTGAATACTATAGACTTCTAACCTATGGGTACTCAAGTTACTATAAGGTTACCCGAAATGCTAATGGAAATAACATGCATAAGTAAAAAGGGGGATTTGTTTGAAAATTCTTCTCACAAGCTTCAATAAGTACGTGATGAATGCTATCTTTTGTTTCAATTTAAGGATTGGATGAATCTTGGGATTTTGTCTACTAAGAGGTGAAGCATGTGGGACAATGTTACTTTATCATGGGATTTAGTTGTTAATTAATGGATAGGCTAGGTGGAAGATCATAGGGGTCAATCTTTCGACAAACCCCAACGATTTCACCCATTGACCCTTTCAAGCACCTAACAAGTGTGGAGTTTATATACCCATCCAAAACCTCAACCAAGCATCCCTACTTCTAAAATTATGCTCTTGACATGATTTACACTCCCTGAACACTTATGTCTAAGACTGCAAAGGGTAGTAACCATAGACTTAGTTGTTCACCATTTCTTTGTCCCCCGATAACCTTCTTTAGATGATGTTATGGGTTAGCTAATATTCATTTAAATCTCTCTATCGAGGATGAAAAAGGTTTTATAGAGCTTTGAGCTTTAACTCATCAAACCCATTAGGATATTTTGAGTTTTCACCCATCACATTCCAACACATAAGCTTAATCATTGATGAAATCCATACTCAACAACTAAAATTAATACAAACACAACAATACCCATACACAATCACACTCTAGATCATCGTAATCCTAAGACTAAATTATTTAGCTACTCATGAAGAAAGTAAAGAGAGATATACTATGTGGGTCAATCAAAGAATTCATTCTTCAACAAGAAACTAAGAAATATAAGCCTACAAAGTTTATTACACACTTGCCCAACTAGGGTTTCAAGCATAGAATTCAAAACTAACTTATTAAATAAGTAATCCCCATAGAAGAAAGGGTTTTTCTTTATATATGATTTAGGATTCGTCCATAATAATTTACAATTCTGCCCTTGGGCCAGTTCCCGCTAATTCGCGATCGCATGTGTATGACCGTGACCGCGGCTACATGACCGCGCTTTGCTGACCACCTAGACCGACGGCGACCGCAGTTGTAGTAGTCGAGGCTGACTGCTTTAGATTTCCAGCTGCACTCCTTTTGCTTCCATTTGCTCTCTTTTTAGCTCCATTCCATATATACTCACCTTCTTACTTCATATCTGCAAAATGTGGGTGTTAGTTCACTTAAATCCGTATAATGCCTAATTTTCTAATTCAAAACATGGTAGTGTGTGTATATAATCTGTACGAATTAGTGGTAGGATTGCCAGTCTTCATTAGGCAAGGGACTTTAACCTCAACCTAATTTATTAGTAAAGGGACATTAACCTCAATCCATCATGAATATCATTAGTCGACATTGGGACTCCAACCCTTTGACCATATATCACCATCAATTTAATTCACAATCTAGGACTTTAACCCATTTAAACCACTCAACAATACATGACCACATGGTCGTCGTGGGAGCCTTTGTTCCTCAACAATTTCAATAGGCCAATGCCTTAATTTAATTCATCATACAATTTAATTTATGGTCATCATGACCCTCACAAACTATTCACATTTCATTAGCAATCTTATACCACATCCATGCAACATTTTAGTTCAACACACAATTCAAGTTCATTTTCATCTTTAGTGACTTTAACCCCTCATTATCCATCACCCAACAAGATGATTAATTTCACCATACATGGCTCAAAATACTTTTACAACATCATCTATAAATCATTCATACTTATTGCTAATCTTATAATCATAACCTCATAGTCTCACATTTCAACTTTTATAAGGGCAAACTGTATGGTTACTAAGACTTCACCATAGGTATAAACGCGATCCCAAATCCAAAATGCCATAGGTATTTATATTTCCCTTGCTTTTGTAGTTACAATGCTAAGGTAACTCTGACTTTCCCTGCATCTATAGCTTGAAACCCAATAATGATGATTTTCCCTTAGGAATGTCATGACTCAATTTATCTAGGGAAAGGCTCGTCTAATATCAATAACAAAAAACACAACAATGGGGTGGGATTTAAAATTATGACACTCTAATGTGAATGTATCCCATAAACCCCTAAATTAAATATTTGAAGTGTCCTTACTATAGCAGATAAACAAAGTACAAAGGTTAAAAGGGACTCCCTTAGGCACCAAGAACAATTCACACGATCGCGGTAGGATGTGTCGTAATCATGATAGGATGTGCCATAATCGCGGCCCTTAAACCACGGTCGCAGTTTCTGAGGCCAATTTACCCTATTTTCGCTTTGATGTCCTAAACAGCTGCCATTTTGTAGCTCAATGTTTCCCCAATTTTTATAAACTATTAACTTGTTTCAAAAGAATACAAAACATCAAAAATATAGCAAGTGTGTAAGGGGTGGGTTTCCTCCCACCAAGCGCCTAATTTAATATCGCGGCATGAATTACCTTTATCACCACGTAGGGTCATTGAAATGTACCAACTCTACCTTGGCCACCTCAAGACCTGCCACATTATAGTTTTTACCCTTTTGCCTTATACTAAAAACCTCTTTTTTTCATGATCTTCCAATACAATGGCACCATTAGGGTATAGATTTTAATTCACAAAAGGGTTTGACCATTTAGAACGAAGCATTCCTGGAAAGAGTTTTGAACCGGAATTGTAAAGGAGTATGCTTTTGTTGACATGAAATTCCCTTCTTAGTATTTTAGCATCATGTCATTTCTTTATTTTCTCCTTATACAATACGAAATTATCATAGTCTTTGAGTAGGAAATCCTTTAACTCATGAAGTTTAGTAACCCTTAACTCAAAAGCATCTCCAAATTCATGTCTAACCTCTTCAAATCCCACAATGTTTTATGATCAATATTGATGAGCAAGTGAAATGCCTTCCAGAACACCAATTGTTAGGAATACATACCAATTGGGGTTTTGTAGGCCGTTCTATACGCCCAAAGTATCTCATCAAGCTGTCTTTCCTAATTAGTTTGGCCAAAATTCACAGTCTTCTTGAGTATGGCTCTGATTTCTCGATTGGAAACTTTGACTTGACCACTTGTTTGGGGGTGATATGGAGTAGAAACATTGTGATTCACCCCATATTTGTCAAGAAGGGTCCCAAATACCCGATTGCAAAAGTGTGAGCCTTCGTCACTAATGATGGCATCCTGTATTCTGAACTGTGTAAAGATGTATTTTTTAAAAAACAAAGTGATGTGTCTACTCTCATTATTCGAAAGTGCCAAATCTTCCACCCATTTGGAAACATAATCAACCTCCACCAATGTATTTTATTTCCAAAGGTGCTCACAAAAGGGCCTATAAAATTGATTCCTCATACGTCAAATAGTTCAACTTCATGATTTGGTCTAAGGGGTATTTCATGTTTTCTCAAGATTCCACCTTGTATTTGACATTGCTGACATGATTTTTCCCACTCAATGGCATTTCTATAAATGATGGGCCAATAATACCCACAATGAAGAATTTTGGAGACAGTTCAGATTCCCCTATGGTGTCCTTCATTTGATGATATCCTTCATTTGAAATTCCATGACACAAATCCCAATCACACCATCCACACACTCCTAAAATAGGAAGGGTTCATCCCAAAAATATTTTCTTACATCGAACAAGAACCGCTTCATTTGGTGATAGCTAAGCCCCTCAGGGATATACCACTCGCCATATAATTAGTATAGTCGGCCAACATGGTGCTCCTATTCCCAAGATTTACATGACTAACTAACTGGGAAAAGCATCGTCAATCTTAATTTCTCCATGTTTTTCATGATTAATTTCAAGATGAGAAAAATGGTCGGCCACTTGATTTTTGCAACCCTTTCAATCCTTTACCTCGAAATCAAATTCTTAAAAGAGCAAGATCCATATATTTAGACATGGATTAGCTTTATTCTTCCCCAGGAGGCATTTAAGGGCAGCATTATCCGTGTGCACCACCGCTTTCGATCCTAACAAGTAGGCGTGAAATTTCTCAAAAGCATATACCTCTGCGAACAATTTTTGCTAGGTAATGGTGAAATTACGTTGAGCATCATTTAAGGTCTTGGTCGCATAATATGTATGGTAAAATAGATTTTTCTTATATTTCCCAAATAGCTCCCCTAATTTAATCCCGTTTGCATCACAAATCACTTCAAATGGGAATGACCAATCCGGAGCCACAATAATGGGAGTAGATATAAGAAAATCCTTAAGCAATTAAAGGACTTCACAAATACATCATCAAAATGAAATTTTGCCTCCTTCTCAAGGAGATTGAACATCGGATGAGTTATTTTGGATAAATCCTTAATAAATCAACGATAGAACCCGGCATGCCCAAGGAAACTCCAAACACACTTTACCGAAATGGCGGGTGGTAACTTGTCTATTACCTCTACCTTATCTTGATAAACTTATATTCTCTTCCCCGTGATCTTGTGGCCATAAGCAATACCCTCCTTGACCATAAAGTGACATTTCTCCCAATTAAGGACAAGGTGATTTTCCACATATCTCTTAAGAACCTTGCTTAAATGCTTAAGACACACCTCAAAAGAGTTCCCCACTGAGAAATCATCCATGAAGAGTTCCATCAAATCCTCAACCATATACACCAAGATTTATAGCATACAATGTTTAAAAGTTGCAGGTGCATTGCACAAACCAAAGCGCATCTGCTTGAATGCAAATGTACTATTGGGGCAAGTGAAAGTTTTCTTATCTTGGTATTTTTTTAAAAATAAAAAATTAATTTTATCCAGAATAACCATCTATAAAGCAATACCACCCCAACTGGGCTAACCTATTTAGCATTTAGTTCATAAAGGGCGTAGGGAAGTAGTCTTTTTTGGTCCAATAGTTAAACTTCCGGTAGTCCAAGCATACCTACTACCCCGTGACTGGTCGGAAGGGAATAAGGCCATTTTTCACTCTCAACTACTATAATGCCACCCATTTTTAGAACACATTGCATCGGACTCACCCAAGTGCTATTGAAGATTGGATAGATCACTCCTGCATCAAGCTATTTTATCATTTCCTTCTTTACCACTTCTTGCATGGGTTGACTTAGCCTTTTTGTAGTGGAATACTTGGGACGTGATATTTTCCTATCTTGATCTTTTTGGAATAAATAATGGGAGTTATTTCTATGATATCCGCAATTGTCTATCTGATGGCTTGAATAAACTTTTTCACCACCAACTTCAAAGCTTCCACTTGATAGAGCTCGACATCACTTGCAGTAATGATAGGAAAATGTCTTCATCCCTCAAGATCACATATTTAAGGTAGGGTGGCAATGGCTTCAATTCAATTTTGAGTGGCTCAAGAATGGATGGTTTTGCAGGTGGGCTCTCATGATTTTTAAAATCAAGGTCCAACTTTACCAATCTGTTGTTATAAGATCCAAGTCCCATTAAAGATACAACCACTTCATCAAAATCTTCAACTTCCTCTCATTCACAATTCCATAAAATCCTTTCCAATTGATCATCCACTGAACTCATATTAACATAATTTATCACCTCACGATCAATGGTATCAATTGTTGATATTACTTGTAATTATATTGGTTGCTTCATGGACTTGCATACATTGAAAGAAACCTCTTCATTAATTAGGTGAAAATTTATCTTGTTGCAATATACATCCACCAATGCTTTCCTGGTGGCTAAGAATGGCCTTTCGGGAATATTAAAAATTTCATGGTCCAAAGCACAATCAAGGATCACAAAATTGGCTGAGAAATTGAACTAGTCCACTTTAACTAGTACATCATGAAGTATTCCCATAGTTTTCTTGATGGATCTATTGGCCATGAGTAATTTTATCGTGGTAGGTTGCGGTTTCCCCAATCCAAGCTTATGAAATATGGAATATGGCATTACATTTATACTTCCCCAAGGTCACATGAGGCTTTTGCAAACCTGAACATTCCGATGGTACATGGAATTATGAAAGAACTAGGGTCTTTCTTCTTTTTTGCCATCGTACTTGACATAATGGCACTACAATAATGCGTTATTTCTATTATCTCATCCTCCATAAACCGCTTTTTGGAGACCAAATCCTTCATAAATTTAGCATACCCCGGAATATCTTGCAAGGCTTCTATTAGAGGAATGTTGATGGAAAGTTTGATAAATTTATCAAGGAACTTTTCAATCTTTGAATTTTCCCTTTTTTTAAGAGTCGTTGAGGAAAAGGGGGAGGAATTTTTATTGGTGGCATTGAGTTAATTTGACATACTTTCATCTTTGAATTTTAAGGGTAACCTTATTTGGACTTGAATCACCATTATTTGGCCTATTTCTCTTCACATTTGTTTGCTCATAATTTTCTCTTTTGTTGGGATCATCATCAAGTTCCATGCCTTTGACAGTAATTTTTCCACTTCGAGTGACAATAGCATTTATGGTCGTACCATTCGGTACTTCTTCATTTTGTCTTTCCATAAGATGCACTGATATTTGATTCCATTTTGCTTCTAGTTATTAGATATAATTTGAATGAGACTCCGCCATTTGATGAATCTTGAAGAAATCATTCCTTATTTCTTTCACTATCTTGTCATTCACTTAAACTCCAACCAAGATTCGAATCAAAATATCTTTATTAATGCATCCCTTCCTTTCACATTGAGGTATGCCGTAGTTTTCATTGTTCCAACCTTGATTCCCACATTTCCTTTGACAAGAAACGTTGTAACCCTCTGAATAATTTTCCAACCATCTTCTCTCGTCATCAAGTACCTTTTCTTCTGCATCTTCACATGCCTTCATATCCTTAGCATCTATGATATTGACTCTTTCAATGGAGATTCCCAACACATGTTTAGTAAGAAGATCAACGTGTAATTAGTCTTTATCATAATTTGTTGTGATCTGGCAATGAGTCATTATTAGAATCATTCTCACTGGCCGTTTAACTGACCCTTAGAAAGTTTTCCATAACATTTTTTACTACAATCTCAGATTAAAGCGTAACTAGTAGTGTTTGAAAGCTAATTCAATTGTCTATATATATTGGTGAGTCTAGAGCTTAAAACATAGTTTATTACAATCTATTAGAGTCCCACAAATTAGAACAATTGCATTCACTCCTTATTTTTAGAAAGCTATAGGATATCTAAGGAGTTCTTCACTTTTTTAACTCATTTATTGCTAAGTGTCTGAGTTTTTTTCTAAGTCATTTCTTTAGTTTCACTCATTTTGTAGATGGCTAGGACACATGCTATCACTACATAAGATGAGGGTCCCGAGACCAAGCCTAGAGATCCTATTATTATTCATGTATAAACCAGGGGCAGTAGAAAAATTCAAGATGTATCCCCACTAGGATACATGATAGGGGGCCTTCACCAAACCCTATTCCCATTCCTAAGCTAGAGATTCTTTTGCTAACAAGCGGTGGGCCAGGGACTAGCCCAGGCTCCATCGAGATTTATTCTTCTTTAGTACTTATGGATGGTTTGGTTCAACTTTTAGGGTTTGTTGGTGGTATACCATCTTATGGTGCATATTCTATAAACCAAACTAGTATTAAGGCGAGGGCGTAGCCTATAACTGTAAATCCTAGAGATAAGGTTCTTCCTATATCGATAGTTTCTTAGCTAGTAGTTGCTCAACCAGTGGTTGTCCATCTTTCTATGTCTATTGAGGAGAAGAAGATTTTGGGTACCTTCTTTAAATTGACTCTGCCTAGGTTTTTTAGTGTGCCAGGCGAGGATGCATATGAGTTTTTGATTGCATATGAACATAGGATCTGTAATTTAGGCCTAGTTAGCACTCGTGGTATGTATTAAACTACTTTTAAGTTAGATTTGGTAGCTTGACATTTGTGGAGAACTCATCTTGATTCCAAGCTAGCTAGATCCTCTTCTTTTACATGAACTTAACTCATTGATATTTTATGTAAGAAACATATGCCTCATAGTTTTAGGGATTATTTGAGAGATTATTTCTAGAGGTTAGAGCAAGGATCTATTATGGTTTTGGAGTATAATGATAGTTTTCAAGAGTTTGATAGGCATGCTACTTTTATTTTGACTACTAAGTATGAGATAGTTCGTTGCTTTATTTGAGGATTGAGACTTCCTCTTTGCATGTCCACTTAGAGTTTGGTTATTATGATTAAGTTTTTGGTTTAAGTGTCTAATGATATTTAGGTGATAGAGGTGATACATCATGATACCAAGGGGCAGCAATAAGAGGCCTCGGTATTAAGGTAGAGTTAGTACGAGGCATAGTAGCTCTTGGTTCAAGGGTTGTAGTTCTCAGGGTAGTTACCCTCCGTTGTCACTGTATCAGCTTTAGAGTTAGCCAAGTAAAGCTATTAAGGAAATGGTCTAGGTTACTGGTAGAGGTCAGTCTTGTGTTAGTAATTACCCCAGTCAGGGTAGCGGTAATTATTCGAAGGGTTCTCCTTCTAGTTATTCTAGTTGTGGTGGTTATTTTGGGTTCGTCAAATCTTCAGGTTTTGTACAGCTCATAGAGAATGTTATGGTTGAGGAGAATTTTCTCATTACTCATGTTAGAGCCTTAGTCGTGGGAAGATTAATACCACTGCTCATAGTGTTCTCCTGTTATAGTAGTTCATCGCTCATACAGAGATGGTATTCATGGTTATAGGGCTGGTCCCTACGGTGCTCATAGAAATTCTTAGGTAGGTAGGGTAGGGATTGGTTAGGAGCCTAGCTAGGTAGCTGGTGTTGTCAGTTATATATAGTACCTGCAAGGCCCGAGGATGAGTCTTTAGATGCTAGTATCACCGGTAGGATTCTAGTATATCATCATTCGACCTTTGCTTTATTTCATTCAGAATCCACTTACTCTTATGTGTCTTCTTATTATGCTCCATGGTTAGAGTTATCTTGGGATTTTTTGTTCGTGCCTTTATGTATATCTATTCCCATGGGTGATTCTTTAGTAGTAGATCTAGTTTTTAGATTATGTATTGTGATTGTTAGTGATGTTGATACTCATGCAGATCTTATTATATTAAACATGGTATATGTTGATGTGATTTTAGGCATGGACTGGTTATCCTACTATCAGTGGTCATAGACCATTTTGTCAAGACCATTACCTTAGCCATGCTTGACATACCTCCCATCATGTTCTAAGGAGCTATTAGTCATGAGCCAATGGGGATTATTTCTTATGTTCATGACACAAGAATTATCTCAAGGGATTGTGAGTCTTATCTTGCTTACCTTTATGAAGTTAGTATGGATAGTACATCGCTTGACTCTGTTCTTATAGTCCATTAATTTTTAGATATTTTCCCTACCAATCTGCCAGGTATACCTCCTGCCTATGAGATTTAGTTGGTTATGACCTTCATCCAAGTATTTGGTCTATTTCTATGGGATCTTACCATATTGCCTCTGTCGAGCTTAAATATCTAAATTCTCAGCTTTAGGATCTTCTTTGTTAGGGTTTTATTAGACTCTATGTATCTTTTTGGGGATCTTCAGTATCATCTGTGAGTAATAAAGATAGCTCCATACATATTTGTATTGATTCTATGTAGCTTAATAAGGTAACACTGAAGAACCATTAGTCTATGCCTCGCATTAATGACTTGTTTGACCAATTTTAGGGAAAAAGAGTGTTCTCTAAGATTGATTTGAGGTTTGGTTACCATTACTTGAGCATTTAGGATGAGGATATCCCAAAGACATCCTTTAGGACCCGTTACGGTCATTATGAGTTTTGAGTTATGTCTCTTGGGTTTGCTAATGTCTTAGCTACATTCATGGATTTGATAAATCAAGTGTTCAAGTCTTATTTAAATTCAATCATGATTTTGTTCTTTGGTGACATCCTTGTTCATTTGAGGAGTAGAGAGGAGCATGTACTATATTTGAGGATTGTGCTACAGACTTTGAGAGTTTATATGCTTTTTTCCATGTTCTATATGTGTAAGATTTGTCTTGAGTCTGTGATTTTTCTTAGGCATGTGGCGTCTAAGTATGGGATTATCGCCGACTCAGTGTAAATTAAAGCCATTCATTATTAGGACAAATCGACATCTTTGACTAAAATTTGTAGCTTTATTGTCTCGGATTGTTATTATAGATTATTCGTCAAAGGGTATTGCTACAATTTCAGCTCACATGACTAGATTAACTCAAAAGAAGGTTTTATTTTGATGGCTTGAGGAGTGTGAGTCAAGGAGTTACTTACTTTTGCTCTTTTTTTGGATCTTCCTATTGAGAGTGAGGGATTCATAGTGTATTGTGATGCTTTTGGTATTGGTTTAGGTTGTGTAATTATGCAGCAGGGTCATGTTATTGCTTATGTTTTGAGGCATCTTATGGTGCACAATCACTCCTACCCCACTCATAATTTGGAGTTGGCGGCATTTGTTTTCACGCTTAAGAGTTAGAGGCATTATCTTTGTGGTGTGCATTGTTAAATTTTCACAGGTTATTGAAATCTTCAACATCTTATAATCCAAAAAAATCTTAATACTTGGCAGCGTAGATGGATGGAGTTTCTTAAGGAATATGATATCTCCATCTTGTATCATTCGGATAATAAAAATATGGTAGAAGATGCCTTGAGCTAAAAGGTAGTGAGTATGGTTAGCTTGGATTATATTTTAGTCTCTTAGAGGCTGTTGGGATGGAACATTTAGTCTTTGGCAAAATTTATGGTACGACTTGATATTTTATACCCTAGGAGTATTTTTGCTAGTTTTTAAGTAAGGTTGTCTCTATTTGAGTAAATTTAGGATCACCAATTTGAGGATTAAAAACTTTGCATCCTCTGTTATTATGTGTTTAGTAGTGAGTCCAAGAGGGCTACCATAGATTCTGAGGGTATCCTAAGATTTTATAGCCATATTTTTGTTTCAAGGATAGATGACTTGATTTAGTTAATTTTATATAAGGCTCATAACTCTATGTATTCTATCCATCCAGGTGTAGCCAAGATGTATAGAGACGTGAGAGCACATTATTGGTGGAGTAACATGAAGGGAGAAATGGCAGACTTTGTAGCTCATTGCTATGTAGTCAGCAGATGATGGTCAAGCATTAGTGACCTGGTAGGCTGATTCAGAGTTTGACAATTCTCGAGTGTAAGTGGAAACGAATTACTATGGAATTTTTTAGTGGTCGTCCTCGTACTTTCATTGTTCCGGTGGTGTTTTTGTCATTATGGATTGGTTTACCAAGTTGACATATTTCATTCCTATTCAGATGTCCTTTAGTGCCAAGAGGTTAGCTCATATCTATGTGAGTGAAAAAGACTATTTGCATGGTGTGACTATGTCCATCATTTTAGACTAGGGTTCTGTGTTTATTTCTAGCCTTTGGAGAGATTTCTAGGAGTATTTGGGTACTCAAGTGGACCTTAGTACAACCTTTCATCCTTAGACCAATGGCCAGTTAGAGCATACTATTTAGCTTCTTGACGATATACTCTGAGCCGGTGTTATGGATTTTGGATGTTAGTAGGAGAAAACCTTAGCTTTAGTAGAGTTCACATATAATAATAGTTATTATTTTAGCATCGAGATGGAGCCTTTTAGAGCTTTGTATAGTAGGTAATGTCATTCCCTAATTTGATGGTTTGAGACTTCCGAGGTTACACCACATTGTACTTACTTGCTTTAGGAGTCGTTAGATAGAGTCAAGGTGATTTAGGATAAGTTATGAGTGACACAGAGTAGGCAAAAGACACATATATATCATAGGCTTCGTACCTTGAGATTTGTAATTGGTGATTGGGTATTCCTCTATCGATTACCCTTGAAGGGTGTGATGAGGTTTGAAAGGAAGGGAAAGCTCAACCCTAGATATATTAAACCCTTTGAGATCATTCCCATAGTGGCTAAGGTTGCTTTTGAGTTATCCTTACCCCTAGATTTTGTTGTTGTCCATTTGGTTTTCCATGTTTACATGTTACGGTGATACATTCCTTATCTATTTCATGTGCTTAGATGGGATTTAGTCCAGTTGGATGAACGGTTGATCTTTGTGGAGGAGCCTGTACTCATTTTGGCTAGTGATATTAGGTGTTTACGCACTAAGGAGATTCTTGAAGTTAATGTTCAATGGAGGCACCGCCTGGTAGAGGAGGCTACTTAGGGGATTGAGAGTGAGTCACGAACCCTATATTCTCACCTAGTCAAGACTTTAGGTACATCCTAATCCCTTACTTTCACGGACAAAAGCCTTTTTAGTAATGGATATTATAATGACCCTTCAGGTAATTTTTTGTTATTCCACTTTTGCTGTTAGAACTTTCCTATAGCTGCCCCAAGTCATTTATGACTTGCTAGGGCTGACTGTTCAATTACCAGGCAGTTTTTTTAGTTTTTAGAGCAAATTCCCTGTTTAGAGCATTCGTTTGTTCAAAATAGTAATTGGGTGAAAACTTCAGTCATATGACCTCATATTTCTATTTTGACTATTCCAAAAGCTATGGAATGTCAATTTTAGGCTAGGTGGTCCTTTGGTTTAGGTCCCGAGGCACCTAAGCTTATTTTGAGCTACGTGATGGAAGTTAAGAAAATAAAATATGGATGTGGGACCCACTTTTCATTTAAATGACCTAAGATGGAAATTTTGACTGCACCTTCGATTTTAGAACATCGAATTTGATAAGGTAACATAGTCAGTTTGCGTATATTGAATTCCTGATAAATCCCAAAAGGTTGGCAGAGACTTGGAAAGTTTTAACTCTCAGGTGGTGCTTATGCACTCACGTCGGTGAGTCTCCGATCGTTTAAGCTTTCTGTCTACCAGTAGAATGTATCGTTAGTGTGATACCTATTTCACATAAGCTACTCCCTTTGGTAGTGGATAGGTATTACGTAAGCGAATTCTTTGTCGCAAATACGACATATGCCTCTTTAGCCAAGTATTACATATGTGACCTGCGGGCCGTAAACGCAATACTCATTTACCTGGGAAGGGTATAAATACCCCATTCAGACCCTTTTTGCCTATTGCTCATCCATTCTCAAGAATCTTAAACCATAAAGATAGGGATAGATTGGGAATTACAATTGTGGGTTATTTTTGAACTTGGATAAAGGTTAAAACATGATGTTCTTTCAAATTTGTGGTAAAATTCCTTCATTTTGATGGTTGATTTCCCCTTTCTTCTGTGAAATTCCTAAACCTTGGTGACTTGATTTTAGCACCAATATAGCTCAAAAATCACCTATTTTTAAGGTAATTATTCCTTGAGCATATTGGGACGTTAAGTTGATTTCAAAAATACAATTTTTGTAAACAAGAATTTTGGATTTTTGATTAATTTTGAAAAGCATAATTGTGTAATATGGGTATCATTGTCCTTATTTTGATGGTTAGATTGTGATTTTGATAGTGTAGCACCTTGTGAAAGCTTCTCGTAAGGGAAAATCAGTTATTTAGCAGATTCTTCAAGATTTGGTTGGAGTCCAGGTTGGCTCAATTTTACCCGCTTCATAGTTTTGCTATGTCATCATATGTTTTTGATATTATGGTAGACTTTGGATGGGTTTTAGATAGGCGTGATAAAATTGACAATAATTGGGTTAGTTGGAACCTTTAGGCTACCCAAAAATCATATTGTAGGATTATTTGGCTTAGTTTCTTAGGTCCTTAGTAGAATTTATACCTTATGGATAATTAAGACTTTCTTAACATCTACAATTAGATTTGGATACCTTATTCTAGTCTAGAGTACAATTTCTTCATAACAAATTTCGGGGATTAGAAGTGGGTCGTTTCGGCCTACCCTAGGTCAAGACTTGAAATAGTTTTGGTAGACATTGATATGCTAGTTATACTTTTTGAAATTCTTAATATTAGGCTTGATGAGTCTATGTACTAAATAGTCATGATGGTTTGATATTAGGAGTTTATTTCAATTATGGTAAAACCCGATAGTTATGATATTGATATATGTACTGGTTTAAGTCTGGTTATTGATGATGATATTGATTATATATACCACTTCGAGTCGATGAGTGATCATTATAGTAATATATATAATGGTTCAAGTCTGACTATTGACTATGGTTTTGATTATATAAATACTGGTTTTATCATGGTAAGGAGAGGTGTTCATAGTGTGACATAACACGGATGGATTCCCAGTGATTACATGAAGGTTTGGAGGTTATGGTTTCTCTAAAACACCTAGACTTGGAACCATTGACAGAAACTCTCCATTTGAAGTCACTAGGGGGTACGATTGGGGCATTATTGGTACCCCTAGATAAGGGTTGTTTCCTTCCCTCCCTCTCCTCACATACCTTGAGTAGCCTAGTAGGAGAAAACACTACCGAATAGATTACCTGGCCTCCCTTACTTGTACCCAAAAGGTATGAGTCGTACAAAGATGAGTCGTATAGAGGTGTCTTAAAGCTTGGAGTGGACTATTTGGGGTACGATTGATGGATACGATTTAGGGTTGATTCTTACCCTTCAGATCAACTCAAAGGTGTATGGTCATACAATTGATAGTGTGTGTGACCTAGGAGAAACCTAGGGTATGAGCTAGGGTAGGTACCACTCGTACCCTCGGGCACGGTTCCCTTAGTGAGTTATATAGTGAGTCGTACCCCTGGACGGGTTCATTTTTGAGATTTTAACTATATTCCTTATGGAAATTTTCCATGCCTAAAACCATAATTCCTCTCAATATATAAGATCTTAAAGCCTCCAAAACATTCATTTAGATGGATCAAACACCCTAAATACTCTCTCAAGCTTATCAGTTAGAGATTGGAGGCTAGGATTTCAAGGGTGATCATCAAAAGGAGAAGTGAATTCAAGTTCTTAGTGAATCATGTAGTCTAAGGCATGTACATCTTCCCCATGTTAACTAACTATAAACCTATGTATTTCACACTTGCATAAGTAAGTGTACATGGTGATTTTGAAATCAGATGAAGAGGGTTTTGTTACTTAATGATGAATAATGTTGATTCCAACTTAGACCCCTATTTATACTTGTTAATGATAATGATTTACATATGTGGGTGCTATTTGTGTGAGGTTTAACATGAGGGTCTTGAGTAACCCTAACCTTGATGATCTCTACCATGAAAATAGCCTTGTTAATGGTACGCATATAAAGTGTTTGTGAAAATGATTAAGTGAATTGTCCAGTCATATGTGATGATGTGTTGAACTAGGGCACTAGCCCAATAAGTATGAATGATTGATAAATAATGTTATAAAGGTATTATGAGCCATGTATGGTGAAATTAATAACCTTGTTTGGTGATGGTTAATGAGGGGTTAAAGTTCCTAAACATAAAAGTTAACTTGAATTGTTTGTTCAATTAACATGTGGCATGCATGTGGTATAAGATTGCTAATGAAATGAGAATATTTTGTGAAGGTCTTTTTGACCATAAATTAAATTCTATGATGAATTGAATTAAGGAATTGTCCTATTGAAATGGTTGAGCAACAAAGGCTCCCACGAGGACCATGTGGTTACATATATTGTTGAGTAGTTTAAATAGGTTAAAGCCCTTGAGTATGAATTGAATAAATGATGATGTATGGACATAGTTTTGGCCTCCCAATGTCGACTAATGATAGTCGTGATAGCTTGAGGTTAAAGTCCCTTGCATATTGAAAAGGCTTGAGTTTAAAGTCTCGTGCCTAATGAAATTGCTTGTGGTTAAACTCCCTTGCACAATGAAATCTCTTGAGGTTGAAGTGCCTCTCAAAATGAATTGGCTTTGGTTAGATTCCCCTATCTAACATGGCTTGAGGTTAGAGTCCCTTTCCTAATGGAAGGGCATGAGGCTAGAGTCCCTTGCCTAATGTGTGGGCATATGGTTAGACTCCTTTGCCTAAATAAATATAAATATGTGGTTAGAGTCCTTTTCCTAAAAGAATATGAATATGTTGTAAGAGTCCCTTGCCTAAATATTTGTTAATGTGTGGTTAGAGTCCCTTGCTTAATGAGTGTATACATGGTTAAAGTCCCTCCTCTAAGTAATATGTCGACGTGGTTGAAGTCTTATACCTAATAAGTCTTGTTGAATCTATGTATGAAAGGTTGGAGTCCTCCACTTTACGTATCTTGATTATGTTCGTTGAGAATGTTGTTATGACTTATTTACTTGTTAGCATGTGATATACCTATATGTATGGATATGGTAATCAATATGGTTGAATATGATATATATTGACTTGTTGTTGATTGAAGATGCTATTTCAACCTAACCCTTGATTTACATGCTAGCGTTCCAACCGCTAACTATCTCCGAATGCTATGTCCCCATGCAAGATAGGATCCAAAGCATCATTTTCTGTTCCTATGCAATGATTAGGAAATCAAAGTAGTCCATGCATAGACTTAGGAGTGGTGAGCTTTCTTCAGAAGATATTTAGTCCTTGTCTCCTACCTTTAGACTTAGTCTTATTTTGACTTGGTTTGGCTATTGTCGGGGGATTGTCCCAACAATACATTTCTAAATATTAGTTTGTATATATATTGAGGTATTATGGATCAATATGGACTTGGGTATATTGGTTAGTTGATAAATCTAATGAAGTGCTTAGACACGTTTAAGTTATGACTTGTAGTATTGATTCCTTTATCTTATTCTATGGTCAGAATTCACCCGACCCTTGTGATGGATGTGATTGGTTATCGGGGAAACCTCCAGTTCATGTGTGGTTGAGGTGACCATATGACATGTCCTGGTTTTGGGGCGTGTCAAGTTGCTATCAGATCCTAGGTTCATGGCCAGTTGGGTTCCCATAATACCGCGATGAGTTAAGTCTCTTTTATGGGTATGAAGCATGCCACACTTATAAATAAGGATCTATGAAATATTTTCGGAAAATATTTCCCTTTCTTGTGTTACTATCTCAAGCTATAGAATCCAAGGTCTTGGATTCCACTGATTTCTATTTGCTATCATTTAGATTATGCCTCCTAGGATATCTGAGACTCCAGCAAACCCTTTTGAGGGCCCTATGGATAAAGTTTGTCCAACTTCTAGAGTTTAAACTTGGGCTAGGGATGCGACATTCAACCATCTCCATAGGGTTCCACCTATCCCCATAATCCGTGACTATAAGGGTGACTGTCTTATTCTGTCACCAAAAGGGTATGCTACTAATGTCGAGTTTCGTTGCTCTGTCAACCTCTTAACTCAATTGATAGCTTCTCAAGCAGAGTGTGGTGCTCCAGATACCAATTTTTTTGAGGCCATAAAAATTAGCCAATTTATGAGGTTGAGACCTTTTATATTTTTCGGTATGAAGGTTGAGGAGGATCCTCAAGGCTTTGTTTATAAATGGAGAAGATCCTCTCAATCATTCATGCTTCATATATTGAGGTCATTGAGTTAGATTACTACCAATTGAAAGATATAGCTTACCAATGGTATGAGGCGTGGGAGTTGTCTATAGGTAATAATGCCAGTACAACAAAGTGGGAGGACTTCTTCTATACTTTCATAAATTGCTTCTTTCCTAAAGAGTTGAGGAAGGAAAAGGCAAAAGAGTTTGTGAACTTGAAGCAAAAGAGGAAGTCTATTCAAGAGTATGCCTTGAAATGCCATCAACTATCAATGTATGTTCTCGAGATGGTTTCTAGTATTAGGGATAGAATGTATAAGTTTGTTTTGGTATTATCCCATGAGTTAGTCCTTGAGAGAAGGACAGTCTTGTTGATTGAAATCACTGATATTTATAGGTTGATTGTGCATTTTCAACAAGTAAAAGAAGAGAAAAAGATGCAAGTTGAGCTTAGTAAGAGGAAAAAAAAGAAATTTAGGCCTTCTGCACATACTGGTGGTGATGGTGATGGTGGCAAGTGTCCATGAAAGAAATGGTGGAGTTTGAATTCTTTCTCCTCAGATAGTGTTCACTTTCTTTGCCCAAAGTTTTTGGGTAATCGTTGGGCTTAGTTTAGTGATAGGTCCTGGGCACATGGTTCCAAATTCCAGGAAAGTGGTGCCCAATCGACTCCACCTCGCGCTTCTTATAGATTCTATGCTCAGATCATTATGGTCAATGTGAGAAGGGGCAAAACAAATATTTCCATCATGGTAAGGTTGGCCATATGCAGCGTGAATGCCCCTTTCTAGTAGCTTCTTTGGCTAACATAGACCCTATTGATACTTCATCTACTCTTGCACAAAAATATACTATGTTTGCCTCTGCTTCTATTTTAGGCACTGGTGCCGGCCAGAATTTCTTATATGCACTTACTATTTTCCAAGATTCTGATGCGTCTCTCGATGTTGTCAAAGGTATGTTGATGGTTTTCTCCTGTGATGTGTATTGTTTGATTTATATAGGGTCTACTCTATCTTATATGAACCCGTATGTGGCTATGCATATTGATTGTTATACCGAGAGTCTATCAGTGTCTTTTTTTATTTCTACCTCGGTCGAAGACTCTGGGATTTTCAGAAGGGTATATAAGGGGTGTGTGATATCATTTGGTGGTAGAGATACTCTTGTAGACTGTATAGAGGTTGACATGGTTATTTTTTATGTCATTATAGGGATGGATTGGTTGTATTATAGCTATGTTTCATTAAATTATTAAACCTGTAGGGTCATGTTTAGATTCGCTAATGAGCCATTCATTGTATGGGAAAGTTGTTCCCTAATGCCTAAGGGAAGATTCATTTCTTATCTAAAGGCCCAAAAGTTGATTTTAAAAGGGTGTTTTTATCATTTGGTCTGAGTTAAAGATTTTAACTCGAAAGTGCCTTCTCTAGAATTCATTTCCATGTTTAACAAGTTTTCTGAGGTGTTTCCCAATGATTTTCCTGGTGTTCCTCCTAATAGGGAAATTGATTTTGGGATTGATCTTATTCCAAACACTCTTCCGATTGCTATCCCTTCTTATAAAATAGCTGCATCAGAGCTAAAAGAGCTTAAGAAGCAATTGAAAGACCTCTTAGATAACGGTTTTATCCACCCTAGTATATATCAATGGGCTGTTCTCACGTTGTTCTTGCGCAAGAAGGATGGTTCCCTTTGTATGTGCATTGATTATTGTCAGTTGAACAAAGTGATTGTAAAGAATAAATACCCTCTTTCGAGGATAGATGATTTGATTGATCAACTTTAGGGTGCGAAGTGTTTCTCTAAGATTGATCTTAGATTGGGATATCATTAACATAAGATTAGGGATGTGAATATCCCCATGACTGTCTTTCGAATCCAGTATGGTCACTACGAGTTTCTTGTTATGTATTTTGGGTTGACCAATGCCCCGGCGGCACTCATGGAACGATGAATAGGGTCTTCCATCCATTCTTGGACATGTTTATCATTGTTTTCATTGATGATACCTTAGTCTACTCTAAGAGTGGGGTGGATCATGTCAATCACCTCCATGCTGTGTTGCAAACATTGAAGGATCATTATTTGTATGCCATGTTCTCCAAGTGTGAGTTTTTGTTGAAAGTTGTACGTTTTCTTAGTTATGTCATATTTAGTGAAGGGATCATGGTAGATCCCCAAAAGATTGTGGTGGTTAAAAAGTGGCCTAGACCTACGAATCCAACTGATATTTGGAGCTTCTTGGGTCTAGCCCATTTCTATTGATCATTTTGTGGTATATTGTGATGCTTCTCGTATCGGTCTCGGTTGTGTGTTAATGCATCATGATAGGGTGGTGGCCTATGCTTCTAGGCAATTGAAAGTTCATGAGAAAAACTTCCCACTCATGACCTAGAGTTGTTAGCCATGGTTTTTGCATTAAATATTTGGCGGCATTATATTTATAGTGTTCATATCGATAACTTTTTTTATCATATGAGTCTCTAATATGTGTTTACCCAAAAAGAGCTAAATCTCTAAAATAAAAGGTGGCTCGAGTTGTTGAAAGACTATGATATGAGTCTTTATTACCATATCGGTAAGGAGAATGTAGTCGTCGATTCTCTTAGAAGATTGTCCATGGGATGTTTGACCCATGTAGATAAGGATAAATGGGAATTAGTGAGGGACGTTCACCGTTTGGCTAATATTGGAGTTCAACTTATAGACTCCGAGGATGGTGGTGTTGTTGTGATTTTGGTATCTCTGTTATCTCTTGTTGTTTAGATAAAGGGAAAAAAAGCATTGGACTTTGACTTGATGAACATCAAGAGTGATGTGGCTCAACCTAAACTAAAGAACTTTGTGATTGGTGGAGATGCTATCTTAAGATACCAAGATAGACTATGTGTTACCAACATCGATTGAGTGAGGGAAAGGATCATGGCAGAGGCTCATGGATCCCATTATTCCATTCATCCCAGTTCTACCAAGATGTATCATGAACTTAGAGGATCCTATTGGTGGAACAATATGAAGCGTGATGTGGATAGGTATGTGGCCAAGTGTCTGGTATATCAACAAGTGAAAGTTTAGCACTTGAGGCCCGATGGTTTGTACCAAGAGATTTCGTTTACCCAGTAGAAGTGGGAGGCAAATAATATTGATTTCGTTACCGATCTTCCTAGATCTCAGAATCAACGTGATTCCATTTGGGTCATTGTTGATAAAATAACCAAGTCCGGTCACTTTTTGCCTGTGAGGACTAATTATTCAACGAAAGATTATATGCTAAGTTGTATCTTGCGGAGATCATGAATTCGCCCATTTCTCTAATCTATATCATTTTGGATCATGGTCCTCCATTTTTTATCCCACTTTTGGTAGTCATTCCAAAAGGGTTAGAGGATATATGTTGGGCTTGTACGATTGATTATAGTGGTAGTTGGTATGACCATTTGACTTTGATTGAATTTTCCTTTAATAGTAGTTACCTCTCTAGTATCAGCATGGCCCCATTTGAGGAATTGTATGGTAGGAGATGTCGATCTCTGATTGGGTGGTATGAAGTTTGTGGGGGTAAGTTGCTTGGCTCTGATTTAGTCCACCAAGACTTAGAGAAGGTGAAGGTGATTCGCGATAGATTGAAATCCGCTAAAAGTCACCAAAGTCCTATGCAGATACGAGGCATAGGGACATATAGTTTTGCGTTGATGATTGCGTAATCTTGATGGTGACACCCATGAAAGAAGTAATGTAATTTGGTAAGAAAGGGAAGATTAGTCCCCTGTATGTTAGCCCCTACTTGACTGTGAAGAGGGTTGGTAATGTTTCCTATAAGTTAGAGTTTCCTTTTACTATGAACTCCATTCAACCAGTTTTCCATGTCTTTATTTTGCGGAAGTGTGTGGGTGATCCTTCATTGGTTGTTCTCCTGAGGGATGTCGGTATTTTCAGACACTTTCTCCTATGAGAAGATCCCGATTAGGTTCTTGGATCATTAAGTACGCTGATTGAGAATGAAAAAGGTGTCTTTGGTGAAGGTTCTATGGAGGAACCAAAAGTTTGAGGAAGCTACTTTGAAAGCGGAAGAGGACATGAAGTCCAAGTATCAACATTTATTTCCCGTTCTAAAAACTTATGATGGAGGTATGTGTTGATCTCCTTGCTTTGATTTGTGTCTTTGATAGAAAATGGGTTAAAATCCCTAATGTATTGAGTAATTTGTGTCGTGTTAGACCATGGGTTTAAGTCCATAATGTTTTGAAATTATGCATGTTTTGTTGTGATGGATTTAAGTCCCTAGTATCTTGAGTTGATTCATATCTTTGGTAAATGATAGGTTCTAGTCCGTAATCCTTGAATTGAGTAAGTATCCTTGATAAGTTGATGGGTTGAATTCCCTAAGTTGGGAAATAAGTAGGTACTTATAAGTAAGAGGTTTAAGTCCCCAGTCTTTGTAATGAACAAGTGTCTTTGATAAATAATATGTTTAAGTCTCAAAGTCGATGAATTTAGTGAGTGATTAATAATAAGCATGCTATGTGTTATGTTGTATGCTTGTTCTAACTTGTTAAGAGGGTTGGTTTGATATGTGGTGATGTCTTAACTTGTTTTTATTGCTTTCTCTACCAGTCATTCGCAGATGAATGATCCAAGTGGGGGAGAATTGAAACACCTAGTCTTGGAACCATTGAAAGAAATTCTCCATTTGATGTCACTGTTGTGGGTACGACTAGGGTCAAGAGTCATACCCCTTAGATATGGGTCGTATCCTCCTCTCCCTTCCATCTCATACCTTGAGCATCCTAGTAATATGACACACTGCCCACTATATGACCTGGCCTCATATAGTGATACCTAAAGGGTACGAGTCATACCAAAGTGAGTCGTATAGAGGTGTCTTGAAGCTTGGGGTAGACTATTTGGGGTACGGTTGATGGACACAAGTTAGGGTTGAGTCGTACCCTTTGTATATGAATCAAAGGGCTCGTACCATTGACAAACTGTGTGACCTAGGAGAATCCTAGGAACGATCTAGGGTACCACTCGTACCCTAGGGTACGGTTCCTTAGTGAGTTATATAGTGAGTCGTGCCCCTGGATGGGTTCATTTTCCAGATTTTCACTAAGGTCCTTATGGTCATTTCCCAAGCCTAAAACCCTAATTCCTCTCACTATATTAGTTTTTAAAGCCTCCTAAAAATCTATTTTGATGGATCAAACACCTTAAATAGTCTCTCAAGCTCATATTTGAAGGATTGAAGGCTAGGGTTTCAAGGGTTATTTTCAAGAGGCAAAGTAAAGTCAAGTTGTTGGTGAATCAGGTTATCTAAGGAATGTATCTCTTTAAAATATTAACTAAATCTAAACTCATGTATTTCACACTTGGATTTGTAAGTTTACATGGTGATTTTGAAATCATATGAAGAGGGTTTTGTTGCCTAATGATGAATAATGTTGATTCTTTCTTAGACTCACATTTATACTTGTTAATGATGATGATTTGCATATGTGGGTTCTTGTTGTATGAGGTTTAATATAAGTGTATTGAGTATCACTAACCTTGATGATCTCTACCATGAACATAACCTTGTTAAAGGTATACACATAAAGTGTTTGTGAAGATGTTTAAGTGAACTGTCCAGTCATTTGTGATGATGTGATGAACTACGACAATTGCCCAATAAGTATGAATGATTTATAGATGATGTTGTAAAAGTATTATGAGCCATGTATGGTGAAATTAATAATCTTGTTGGGTGATGGATAATGAGGGGTTAAAGTCACTAAAGATGAAAATGAACTTGAATTGTGTGTTGAACTACAATGTGTCATGGATGTGGTATAAGATTGCTAATGAAATGTGAATAGTTTGTGAGAATCTTGATGACCATAAATTAAATTGTATGATGAATTAAATTAAGGCATTGGCCTATTGAAATTGTTGAGGAACAAAGGCTCCCACGACGACCATATGGTCATGTATTGTTGAGTGGTTTAAATGGGTTAAAGTCCTAGATTGTGAATTAAATTGATGGTGATGTATGGTCAAAGGGTTGGAGTCCCAATGTCGACTAATGATATTCATGATGGATTGAGGTTAATGGCCCTTTCCTAATAAATTAGCTTGAGGTTAAAGTCCCTTGCCTAATGAAGACTGGTAATCCTACCACTAATTCGTACAGATTATATACACACACTCCGATGTTTTGAATTAGAAAATTAGACATTATATGGATTTAAGTGAACTAACACCCACATTTTGCAGATATGAAGTAAGAAGGTGAGCATATATGGAATGGAGCTAAAAAGAGAGAAAATGGAAGCAAAAGGAGTGCAGCTGGAAATCTGAAGCAGTCATCCTCCATTACTACAACTGCGGTCGCCGTCGGTCTAGGTGGTCAGCAAAGCGCGGTCATGTAGCCGCGGTCACGGTCATACACATGCGATCGCGAATTAGCGGGAACTGGCCCAAGGGCAGAATTGTAAAATATTATGGACGAATCCTAAATCATATATAAAGAAAAACCCTTTCTTCTATGGGGATTACTTATTTCATAAGTTAGTTTTGAATTCTATGCTTGAAACTCTAATTGGGCAAGTGTGTAATCAACTTTGTAGGCTTATATTTCTTAGTTTCTTGTTGAAGAATGAATTCTTTGATTGACCCACATAGTATATCTCTCTTTACTTTCTTCATGAGTAGCTAAATAATTTAGTCTTAGGATTACAATGAGCTAGAGTGTGATTGTGTATGGGTATTGTTGTGTTTGTATTAATTTTAGTTGTTGAGTATGGGTTTCATCAATGCTTAAGCTTATGTGTTGGAATGTGATGGGTGAAAACTCCAAATATCCTAATGGGTTTGATGAGTTAAAGCTCCAAGCTCTATAAAACATTTTTCATCCTCGATAGAGAGATTTAAATGAATATTAGCTAACCCATAACATCATCTAAAGAAGGTTATCGGGGGACAAAGAAATGGTGAACAACTAAGTCTATGGTTTACTACCCTTTGCAATCTTAGACATAAGTGTTCAGGGAGTGTAAATCATGTCAAGAGCATAATTTTAGAAGTAGGGATGCTTGGTTGAGGTTTTGGGTGGCTATATAAACTCCACACTTGTTAGGTGCTTGAAAGGGTCAATGGGTGAAATCGTTGGGGTTTGTCGAAAGATTGACCCCTATGATCTTCAACCTAGCCTATCCATTAATTAACAAATAAATCCCATGATAAACTAACATTCTCCCACATGCTTCACCTCTTAGTAGACAAAATCCCAAGATTCATCCAATCCTTAAATTGAAACCAAAGATAGCATTCATCACGTACTTATTGAAGTTTCTGAGAAGAATTTTCAAACAAATCCCCCCCTTTTACTTATGCATGTTATTTCCATTAGCATTTTGGGTAACCTTATAGTAACTTGAGTACCCATAGGTTAGAAGTCTATAGTATTCACTCCTTGAGATTCGACCCTAATTTACATTGGTTTACTTGACAACGACTGTCTCACCCTCCAATTATGGGAGTGAGTTGAGCATTATCAAAATTGCGCCATTGTTGGGGAGAGTAATATACATTTCACTTGTGTGGCACTATTCTTATTTGAGAATACTCGGAGTGAGGTAATTTACTTTATTTGTTGTTTTTTTACTATTTTGTAGATGATCAAACTGTAAACGGAGAAATGAGCAATAATGCAAGTAATTTTGTCCCCTTTGATGTCCCACTAGACGATGAGGGCTAAATAAATGAAGCGGGGCAAACAAGAGCTTTCTGCATCCCGCCAACCAACGGAAATGGTGTTTTTGATATGACTAGTGTTATGCTTCACATGTTGCAAATGAAAGGATTATATGGGGGTCAAGCATATAAGGAACGAAATGTTCATTTGAAAAACTTTATGTAAGTTTTTCCGCCATTTAACATAGCGCTTATTACACAAGAATCCATCCAACTTTGACTCTTCCCATTTTCACTAATGGATGAGGCGGTTTTATGGATTCTCTCTCTTACCTGGATCAATGACATTTTGGGAGGAGCTCACCATGGTGTTCCTTGATACATACTTCCCACCATAAAAAATGTTTCAAAAGTTGGATGAGATTGTAAACTTTCGGCAATTGAATGGAGAACCATTGTTTGAAGCATGGGAGAGGTTTAAGGGAAAGCTAGCCTAATTCCCATATCATGAGGTCTCAGATAAGATGCTCCTTGAAATTTTTTATAGAGCTCTTGATCCATTGAACAAAATGGTTATAGATAATACGACAGGTGGCTCTATTGTGAAATTGCACCATCTTGTGGACTTTCATTTGATAGGTGAAAATTCCAAACAAAACAAGGGGTGGCACACCCGTGATGTCGATTCTCCTAAGACCCTTTCAAATACCTTCGTGATGACTAATGAGCAATTAAAATGAGAAGAGGAAAAGAAGGAGAACATGGCCAAGATGATAACCCAACTTTATCTTCTAACAAAACTTGTTATGTGTGTACCCACGAATGTGGTAAATTCCATAACATCAAAGCCTTATGAAGATGATGATGAGACAAAGAAGTTGGATGCAGAAATTTGGTACTTGGAAACTACTTGGGGGGATCCCGCACCGCCTATCAAAGGCAATATGGGAACAAAGGTTGGAACGATCATAACCGAGATAGAGATTGGAGAGATAGAAAACGTAACTATGAATGCTATGTTCCTCCTTATGATGGGGCTAAGGCCAAAGATTCAAATATCATTGACCCCAAAAAGTTCAAGATCGAAGATGTTTTTGCACGAATCTTGAGTAGAGTTGAATGTACGAACAAAATGGTCTGTGAGTTGAATGGTGACTTTTCCCCACTCTCCCAAATGGTGGTGTCTTACTCCGCTTCCATAAAATAATTGGAGATTCAAGTTGGGCAAATATACATGCAACTAAATGTAAGAGCTGGAGGTGGACTTCTGAGTGACATAATTTCTAACCCAAAGAATGAAGAACAAGTCCTAGAAATTGTCACTAGAAGTGGGAAAGAACTTGAAGAGCCCCTTAGAGGAGATATGAGTGAAAATATACCCATCACCAAGGAAAAGGAGGTGACACCTCAAAGAAGAAAAACAAATAATTATAAAGAGATAGATGAAAGCAATGAGTTTGTGGTTAAAGTTGAAAAGCCACAAGGAGAATCAAAACCAACCATCCATGTTCCTCCTCTGTTCCCTCAACGAATGTATAAAAAGGAAGAGAGTGAAAAATTGAGAAAATTTATGAAAAAATTAGCAACCTCAGAATAAATATCCCACTAATTGAGGTGATATAAGAGATTATGCATTGTGCTAGGTTCATGAAGAAGTTAATGCCCAAGAAGAAGCTCGTTGAGGGTGATTCCATTGAAGTTACTCATGGGTGTAGTTCTATCATGGACAACAAAGTTGCTATAACGCCCCAAGTCTAGTACCCCAGATGCTACACGATGCTAATAATCCTGAAGGACCACTAGCTAACCCATGACTGATATCTGTAACTGAGGACTGGATAATAGTAACATTGTAATAACAATATAACTAAAATAAATGCAAAAATATAGCAGAAAACTTGCCATAAGGTTCAAATACTAAACAATACTGAATAAAACAACATCTGAACAAGGTATGATAATACCAAGACTGAAATAACTGTCTGATCATGCTATACTCTGAAATCCTCTAAACTGTCTTAATTACGGAGTTGATGGGACATGTACCTAACTAACTCCATCTACTGAAAATAACTAAGTACTGAAATATTGAAAGAATGAAATAATCATGTCCTCGAAATATGAGGACTCACCACTGACTCTAACTTCTAATATCTGAGCTGCTAAGTGCGATTAGGAACCTGAGAGTCTGAACCTATGGTATAAAACACCATAGCACAAGATAAAAGTATGCTTTAGTACATGAGAATGTACCGGTATGCAAAGTGAGGTAAGGCTGAATGCAAGGGTTCCTAAGCATGAACTAAATTGACTGAATAATATGAACATGAATATGCGAGGACACATGCATAAATACATAATTGTAACTAAAATCATAAGGATTCTGAATAATGAGTTTACTAATAACAAGGATTACGGATAACTGATAACTAAGTGACTGTGTCTGACAGTCCTGATTCTAATGAAACTAGCTGAGTTCCGTACTAAGTTGAGTGACTGTATATGATAGTCCTAAAATCTATAGAACTATCTGAGTTCTTTATAGAAGATTGAGACTGATACTGTGAGAGGTAGTCATCTAATTGATATGCCCTAAATAAGGTATTATAACTGATTTGGTGTCTAATCTGTAACCCCAATTGTAAGGGTGTCAATACCGCGCCACTGGTAAGGACAAGCTGTGAGTGACCCTCATCTGTCAGGTACTCTAATGAGAAGGGTGGGACCCTCATCTGATAGGTTAAGTCACCTCATCAACACTCATCTAATAGGTTCTTATGTCTCAACCTTTGCTTGCTACATAGTTCTAGAACGCAAGGACTGATTCTAAAAATTGCACCCTCTGCTAGCAGGTGAGTTCCCATCCTTGGGTTCACTTGGTGCTGAATCCTACTCCCATATGAATAGAAATTGAACTGAGTATACTGGACTGAACTGGACTGAGTTCACTAAGTTCCGTTAACTGATGGAATATTACTAAAATCTGATAACTAACTGAGCTACTGAGGATTTAACTGAATAGTACTGAGTTTTTCCCGAGTTCTGAGATTGACTGAATTCTACTGATTGTGGCTTGACTCAGATTATCTTAAAAAATTACACTGACTCTAGGCACACAGCTAAATTATTGGGTATTGAATACCCCCAGGGCTCGATAACATGAAAATAAATGGGACATGACAATTCTTGAACACATGACCATAGCCAACAATTCGTAATACTATCATTAAGAGATTTCATGAAGCATTGCAAGTCATGGGCTTACACATGAATAGGAACTCATGGTAACATGTCATAATTTCACAAATCCATACTTATGAGCCTTTCACCAAATCATTACAAGACATAACTATAGCATGAGAGTCAATTTGAACATGTGGGTACATCATAAGTTCATCATATAGCTAACATATAGGTCATAATGCACAATTCTTATTCACTTAGGCATTTTAACAGATACATGAAAGGCATAACCTTTTCTCGAGCATGAATCAACAACTAATACATCATGGCCATATCAAGCACTTCAAATTTAAGGATTTCAATCCACATACTAACATAAAGTCATGATAATTCAATAAAGATTCAATCTCGGTAATCATATCACAACATAAACATGTGTACAATCAAACCCATAACACAGAATTCAAAATTCATATTTTTAGAAGGGTTTCTTGAGCTCCAAGGGTAAAATGGACCCTTGTATGAACACTTTGCATACCTTGGTTGACAAATTTCTTGAAGATTGATGGAAGAAAGCTTGAGTTCACAAATTGAAATTAATCACCTTGGGTTTCTTATTCTTGAGCACTTGTGAAATAATGAATGTATTTAGTCAAAAGAGAGATAAATTTTGTGTTATGAGGGCTAAAGGTTGGGGGAAAATGACCTAATTACCCTTAAGGATGTGGTCATTTAATGATAGAAACTGGGCACTAACGCATTTGGCGATGCGATGCGTTGATGGCATCGATGCGATACTCAATGCATTACCCCATGATCGCGCTATGTCTCAGTACTTTTGACTGGCAGTATGGAATAAACATTAACCAATGCGACAGGTGACACGGCGCACCAAGATCGCATTGGTTCAATATTTTGGACTTCCAAACATGGTCTAAACGAGGTCCTAAAAATCCATAACTTGTTCGGAAAGACCTATTGCCCTTCCTGATCATTAATTTACAAAAATATAGACCCTTAAAGGACAATAAGGTCGCAAAATAAGGTTTCCAACTTTTGAAGGCTAAAAATAAACTTATTCTTGAAACTTAGCTAGAATTTCTAAGTCTGGGACCCCTTGAACAACTTAAAGGACTGAATTAAGCTAGGAATTTTGTGGGGTCTTACAATATCTCGCTCTTGGGAACATTCATCATCGAATGAGACTGACTAAGATGGGAGAAATGATTAGCTGAAGTACATACTGAACATGAACAATTGGAATATGATTACATGACTTCCATTAATGATTTACTTAGATTCATACTGAGTATGTATATCTGATTCATGATTTCATGACTGAGCTGATACATCAATGCATGACTGGGAGTACTAATAACCTAATCATGCATATCTGATGCATGAATACATGACTGAGCTGGATCATAAACATGCAATTGAACATGCAATGGTAAAGGATACCAACTTTGAAATCAAAAATTGAGCATAAAACTGAATGAGCTTAAGGAAAGCTATTACCTTAGGCTAAGTATGAATCAGCGGAGAAAAGGTGAGGGTACTTGGTCTATATGTCTGCTTCTTCTTTCCAAGTATCTCCCTTAATGGACAGATTCCGTCAAAGAACTTTGACTAGAGGGACTTCTTTGTTCCTCATTCTGCGAGTCTGATAGTCAAGGATTTTGACTGGAATTTATTTGTAAGAGAGAGTGTTCTGAATATCTACACCCTCAACAGGGACTATAACTACTGGGTCACCTATGCACTTCTTAAGTAATGAGACATAGAATATTGGATGCAATGAAGATAGATCTAAAGGCAACTCGAGCTCATAAGCTACTTTGCCGAAGTAACTGAGAATTTTGAAGGGACCAACATATCAGGGACTGAGCTTTTCCTTCTTGACGAACCTCTTCACTCCTTTCATAGGAGAGATTTTTAGCTATACATAATCACCAATCTCGAACTCGAGATCCTTTTTGTGCATATATGCATACGATTTTTGTTAGCTCTGAGCTGTCTTGAGCCTCTCTTTGATTAATTGAACTTTCTTTAAGGTATCGAAAACCAAGTCAAGCCCTACCACTACGACCTCATCAACTTTGAACCAACCGATTGGAGATCTGCATCTCCTACTATAGAGAGCTTCGAATGGAGTAATTTGAATACTAGAATGGTAAATGTTGTTGTATACAAACTCTATTAAAGGCAAGTGGTCATCCCAACTACCCATAAAGTCAATTGCACATGCTCGCAGTATATTTTCTAAAGTCTGGATAGTTCTTTACTTGACAATTAGTCTGTGGATGAAAGGCTATGCTGAGGAGAACTCGGGTACCAAGATCTTTATTGAACGATTTCCAGAAATGAATGGTGAACTGGGTACCTCTACCTGACATAATAGACAGTGAAACACCATGCAATCTGACCAACTCTCTGTTGTAGAGTTTGGCGTAATTCTCGGTTGAATAAGAAGTATGGACTTGAAGGAAATGAGCTGATTTGGTCATTCTATCTACAATAACCCAAACTGAATTATGCTAATGATGAGTACGAGGAAAACCCATCATAAAGTCCATGTTTACTTCTTCCTACTTCAAAGTAGGAATACTAAACTCCTGCATGGACCCATTTGGCCTCTGATGCTCAATCTTAACTTACTGGCATGTTGAGAACTTTGCCACAAACTCAGTAATATCTTTCTTCATCCCTCTCCACCAATAGATCTCCCGTATGTCGTGGTACATCTTGGTGGTCCCTAGATGAATAGAGTAAAGCGCACCATGCACTTCTGAAAGAATTCTCTACCTTAATTCATCAACACTTGGCACACATAGATGACGCTAACAACACAAAACACCATCTCCCCCTTAGGAGAAAACCTCTACCTTCTGATCTTTGAATGATTCTTTCAACTTGACTAAACTGGGATATTTATGTTGCTTTTCCTTCACCTTGGAAACTAAAGATGATTCTGAACTGTTCTAAACCCACACACTACCTTCTGCTGAATCGACTAAGCGGATACCTAGTCTGGCTAACTGATGAACTTTCTGTGCTAACGTTTTCTTACTGTCCTCAATATGAGAAATACTACCAATAGATAGTATACTGAGAGCATTATCCACTACATTAGCCTTGCGCGAATAATAAAGGACACTCATGTCATAATCCTTCAAGACCTCTAACCACCTTTTCTAATGGAGATTAAGATCTTTCTGTGGAAACATGTACTGGAGGCTTTTATGATCTATGAACACATCTACGTGTACCCCATACAAGTAGTGCCTCTAAATCATTAACGCAAAGACTACTGCTGCTAACTCAAGATCATGAGTCAGATAATTCTTCTCATGGGGCTTAAATTATCTGGAGGCGTAGGCGATGACCTTACCATGACGCACTAGGACATAAACCAAACCTACCCTAGATGCATCACAGTACACGACATACCTATCTAGACCATCTGGAAGAGTCAAAACTAGGGCTATAGCGAGTCGAGTCTTCAACTCCTAAAAACACTTCTCACATGAATCTGACCACTGGAACTTGACTTTCTTCTGAGTCAATCTGGACATAGGGGATGCAATAGATGAAAATCCCTCAACAAACCATTTGTAATAGACATCTAAAACCAAGAAACTCCTGATATCTAATAGAGTGATGGGTCTAGGCCAGTTTCTCACTAACTCAGTATTTTGAGGATCAACTCTAATGCCATCACCAAAAATGATATGACCAAGGAATGATACTGACCTTAGCCAAAATTTGCAATTACTAAATTTGGTGAATAATTGATGATTTCTGAGAGTTTACAATACTATTCTAAGATGGTCTGCATGATCATGATCACTACGAGAATAGACAAGAATGCCATCTATGAAGACTATGATGAACATGTCCAAGTATTGCTAGAAGACACAGTTCATCAATTTCATAAAAGCTGCTGGAGCATTGGTAAGACCAAATGACATGACTAAGAATTTAAAGTGACCATACTAAGTACAGAAGGCAATTTTTAGAATGTCATATTCTATGACTCTGAGATGATGATATCCTGATCTGAGGTCTATCTTAGAGAAGTAACTGGCACCATGAAGTTGGTCAAATAAGTCATAGATTCTGGGAAGTGGATACTTGTTCTTGACTGTGACCTTATTGAGTTGATGGTCTAAGAGAACCATCTTTCTTGAGCATGAATAAAATTGGTGCACCCCCGGGGACACGTTGGGTTTGATGAATCCCTTATCTAGGAGAGCGTTCAACTACTCTTTTAATTCTATGAGTTCCGTTGGTTCCATTATGTATGGCGGAATAGATATGGGATGAGTATCTAGAAGAAAATCGATACTGAAGTCTATTTCCCTTTCGGCAAGAATTCTAAGAAGATCCTCTGAAAGAATATTTGAATATTCATTCACTACTGGGACTGATTCAAGACTGGGAGTTTTGGAACTAAAGTCCTTAACTTGATGAAATACTGTCTGACCTACTGGGACTAGAGTCATTCACTACTAGGATTGATTTAAGACTGGGAATCTAAACTGTCTGACCTGCAGAGTTGATGGTATATGTACCTAACTAACTCCTTCTACTAAAAATAACTGAGTACTGAAATACCGAAATAATGAAATAATTATGTCCTTGAAATATGAGGACTCACCACTAACTCTGACTACTGATATTTGAGTTACTAAGTACGATCGGGAACTTGGGCACCCAAACCTATTGTATAAAATTCCTTAGAGAAAGAGAAAAGTATGTGTCAGTATGTGAGAATGTACTTGTATGCAAATTAAAGTAAGGATGAATGTAATGGTTCATATGCATGAACTAAACTGACTGAATAACATGAACATGACTACATGAGGATACATGTATAAACACATAACCGTAACTGAAAGCATAAGGATTCTGAATACTAAGTTTACTGATTACATAGATTACTGATAACTGCTGACTAAGTGACTATGTATGATAGTCTTGATTCTAATAAAACTATCTGATTTCTGAACTAAACTGAGTGACTACATCTGATTGTCCTGAAATTTGTAGAACTATCTAAGTTCAATACTGAAGACTAAGACTGAGAATGTGGGAGGTAGTTATCTAATTGACATGCCCTAAATAAGGTATAATAATTGAGTTGGGGTATAATCTGTAACCTAATTGGAAGGGTGTTAATACCACGCCACTGTTAAGGACAAGGTGTGAGTAAACCTTATCTGTCAGATACTCTAATTAGAATGGTAGGACCCTCATCTAATAGGTTAACCAACCTCATCTACCCTTATCTGTCAGGTTTTGATGCCTTAACCTATGCTAGCTACGTAGTTCTGGAATACAAGGACTGCTTCTAAGAATCGCACCCTCTGCTGGCAAGTGAGTTCCCATCCTTGGGTTCACTTGGTGCTGAATCCTACAACCATCTGAATAGACACTAAATTGAGTATATTGGGCTGAATTAGACTGAGTTCCATTGATTAATGGAATATTACTAAATTATGATAACTGACAGAGCTACTGAGGACTGAACTAAATACTAGTGATTTTTTCCTGAGTTTTGAGATTGAATGAAGTCTTCTGATCATGGCTTGACTAAGATTATCTTGAAAACTGACATTGGCTCTAGGCACACAGCTAAATTGTTGGGTATTGAATACCCCCAGGACTCGATAGCATGAAGATAAATGGGATATGACACTTCTTGAACTCATAACCATAGTCAATAATTCATAATACTATCATTGAGTGATTTCATAAAGCATTGCAAGTCATGAGCTTACACGTTAATAGGAATGTATGCTAACATATCATAATTTCACAAATCCATATTTATGAGCATTCCACTAGATCATTACAAGAAATAGATATAGCATGAAAGTCAATTGGAATACGTGGGTACATCATAAGTTCATCATATCAACAAACACACGAAAGGAATAACCTTTTCTAGGGCATGAATCAACAACTAATATATCATGGCCATATCAAGTACTTCAAATTTCAGGATTTCAATCCACATACTAACGTGAAGTCATGAGAATTCAATAAGGATTCAATCTTGTAAATCATATGACAACATAAACATGTGTACAATCAAGCCCACAACATAGAATTTAAAATTCATATTTTGAAAAGGGTTTCTTGAGCTCCAAGGGTGAAAGGGACTCTTGAATGAACACTTTACATACCTTGGTTGAAGAATTTCTTCAAGATTGATGGAAGAAAGCTTGAGTTCTTGAATTGAAAGTAATCACCTAGGGTTTCTTATTCTTGAGCACTTGTGAAATAATGAATGTAATTAGCCAAAAAAGGGATAAATTTCATATTATTAGGGATGAAGGTCAGGAGAAAATGACCTAATTACACTTAAGAATGCGGTCATTTAATGACTAAAATTCGGCACTAACGCATTTGGAGATGCAGCGCGTCGATGGTATCGACATGATACTCGACGTGTTGTGCTAGGATCACGCCGTGTCTCAGTACTTTTGACTGGCAGTCTGGAAACAATATTAACTAATGCAATAGGCAACGCAAGGCACCAAGATTATGTTGGTCCACTATTTTATACTTCCAAACATAGCCTTAAAGAGCTCCAAAAAATCCATAACTTGTTCGAGAACACCAATTGCCCTTCCTGATTGTGAATTTACAAAAATATAAACCCTTAAAGGGCATTAAGGTCGCGAAATGAGATTGACAATTTTTGAAGGCTAAAAATAAATAAAGTAAAGAAATTTAGCTAGAATTTTTGAACTCTGGGACCCCTTGACAAACTTAGAGGACTGAATTAAGCTTGGAATTTCATGGGGTATACAGTTGCAAGAAAGAAAACTGACCATGGTGCATTCACTATCCTTTGCACCATTGGGAGTCATGAGTTTGAAAAAAATCTTTGTGACCTTTTTGCAAGCATAATCCTAATGTCCTATGTCATTTATAAGAAAATTTACTAGGATACTTGATAACGCTCAATCTACAGCTCTCGTGGGAGTGTAAAGCGGTCGTTAGCAAATATACAACCCAACCTGGGTTGGGTGTCGATCCCACAGGGAATAGCTTGGCCAACAAGTAAGTAAAATTACTAAACTTTTGGTGCAAGTCTCGTAAGAATGGGGTAGTCTTGTCGTGCAAGTAATGTAAACAAAAGCTGAAAATAATAAAGTAAAGAGAGAAAGATTGTTACGTAAGTTGTAAAAAATGAGAATTGAAGCGTTGGGGTTATGTCCACCTTCTGAGGTATACATCTCTATTGGCTATGAGTGTGTAGAATTCTGACATGCAATTGCTTATAGAGAATTGTAGTCGATGGTAAATCCAAGCGTCTCTCGACCTAAACAAGGACTATTTCACTTTAACTCTCTCAAGTTTAAAGCGTGTCTAACGGTACGAATTCTCCAAGAGGTTAGTCCAGTTACGACACTAGATTTTTTTAATAGGAAAGGGTGTCCTACTACCTTGACATTATCTCTTTTCCAGACAAATAACCTTTCTCTCAAACAAGTTAAATGTTAGATTGGCGTATTCTTGCGTTTGCAACCGCAAAGAATGTAGATTAAGATGAAGAGAATAATGATATAAGCAATATACATGTCACGAACTCACAAACTCACAGCAATAGATAGTATCTCATTCGGCTTCCATAACCCCAACAGAGAAGTTTAGTTACCCATGAATGCGAAGGAGATCACGATTGACATTGTTATTATATCACGATATTGAGTAATGGCGTGTAGATCAAGTGATAGGCGTGTGGCGTGTTTCCTTAGCAAGTAACGTTTCTCTTGTTGTAGAAATTAAGAATTGAATAGATGAATAGAAGAAGAAAAATAGAATTAATGGAAAGATTAGAAGAGTTGTAATTGAGAAGTAGAATGTGTCTCTCCACTAAGGGAGGACTTGAATAAAAATCTCTAGCATGATAGGGTATTTATAATACTCCTATCCTACTCCTACTATGCTAATGAAATAAATAACCAAATCCTACTAGGCCTATGGAACACTTAACCCAAATGTACTAGGTTAAGGTAACATTATCATAATCCAAATAAACTAATGAAATACATAACCTAATTGTACTAGGTTAATGTATCATTGTCCAAATCCAGGTTTGTGTCTGTAAGTCCCCAAAGTCTTCAGAAATGTTGTTTTAGCCCGGGACAGATTTTTCATGCAGCAGTTTTGGTCCTTTAGGCGTCCCACTTCCTTCTCCTTCGTTCGTGAGCTTTCTTTTGCGTCAAGTAAGCCATAAAATGTTGTATTTTGCATCATTTATACCTGAAACTTTTCTAATCATGTTCTCTAGCACATTTACAGGAAAAAGGACTAAAAGTGCATGAAATATATAGTTTGTTCTCAAAACTAGGCTAAAATATGGGCAAAATATATTGATATAGGAGTGTAAATTCGCCTATCATCAACACCCCACACTTGAAGCTTTGTTCGTCCTCGAACGAAATATCATGTCCTTCTAAGCGTCGACTTAAGGTTTCACAGTAATCACAAAACATTCGTCAAGACAAGCACAACGATTATCAACAAAGAGTACTTCCTGATTATAAGTAGAAACAGTTTAACCTCTAGCATAGACTCGTGATGGTGGTCAACTCGCATGCAAACGTTAAGGTACAAGGAATCATATATAACTACCCAAAACTCATCAACCATGTGTGTCTCACAATATGTTACCCATAATCACTCACAAGTATAGCATATTTTTCAAACATGGGTATCAACAATATCCTTGCTCTCGCTCTCACAAAGAATTCATATGTAGCAACTGATGACCATAGGCTTGCCCTTAGTGTAGTACTCCACTAAATGTCAGAATGTTAAGATTAGGATCAAGTAGGCCTTTTGATGGTTGTAATGTAGGCTAAGGGACGGGTAGGACTATTTTGGCCAGGAATAGTGACTAAGCTCCTAAGCGCTTTAATACATCACATTGTATCATTGACACTTTTTTCTTTCAACCTTTCTTCTTTCTTTTATTCTACCACCCTTGTTCTCCTCTTTTGTTTTTCAATTTTAAGAACAACTCACTTTTCAGCTTTCTTTTCCTTTTTCTTTTCACAACATACCTCTTATGATAGCACTTTCTTTTTCATAACATATTCAAGCACCATTACAATTTATAGCATTATACTCACCCAATTTCCTCTTATGCTGTCACATGACTTTTTCGCTTTAAAGCACTTAGGAATTTGGATCAAATTCTGGTCTTGAAAAAATGGATTAGGCTTACATACACGGTTGTCAAAGAAATAGGCTAAAGGCTCAAAAGGGTTTGACTAGGATGATGTCCATGGGTAGGTAAAACTGAAGGTAAACAAATATAGGTTGCCAAAGAAATGCCTAAATCATATCCTAACTTACACTCCTTATTTTCGCTTTGCATACATACCAGGCAAGTTCTAGCATCAGCCACATACATAGAAGATACTATTAATCTCACACACACAAGGCACACGGTCGACTTGATTGGAAGTAATATAGACTCTCGACCCAACAAGTGAAGGAATTGAACCACACAATATCACATAATGAGTCACAACTAGAGCCTAAACGTCTCAATAGTCACAATTGTAGCACATACTCTTGTTATAATCTCATGCTGCCTATCAAAATAATTTCATGCGAAGCTAAAAAAATTTTAACTACTAAAAAAACAAAACGAAACAAAAATGAAACAAAAGCAAACAAACATAGATGCGAATAGAGAAGTATAGCATGAAAAATACCACCACCCCACACTTAGTCGGGACACTGTCCTCAGTGGAAAATAAATACGAGGAACCTGGTCAGTCGGACTCCTCCTCTATGTCTGGGGTCCTACCCCTTTCATCGGAATCATAATCAGTGTCGTCATCCTCAGAAGTTCCTCATAAGTATCTCACTTAATTCCAAGTGTGAGTTGAGGTGTTTGCAGCGAGGAGGGTTCTCCTTGCTCCTTGCGGCTTCTTTTCTTGCTCTTTTGGGAAGTGGTAGCCTTTTCTTTGCCTTGTCTTGCTTTGGGTGCTATTGTACCTGAGACTTGAAATAGTGTTAATGGTAGCACAATCTCAATGGATACAATCTGTACATAAGCAGTAGGGGTACCACCCCACACTTAGTTTTGTTAACACAAATCAGTGAAGCGAAAGTGGTCGATTACTCAGATTTCGTCGACATACGTTTTAGGATTGTATTCCGACAAGAAAATCAGCAATGCATCACTTACTTGCAGCCATTGGACTACTTTCATGGTAGATATAGCAACACTACTACATAGGGGTTACCACATGGAATAGTTATTCTTACAACAATCACAACCTCTTATGTCGGTAGGCACTATAAGTCTTATCCCGATGGCCGGGATAGTCTAACATGTAAGTATCCAAACAACAATCCTAAGCACTATTCATAGCCATATTAATTCCATAAATAGTATAACAATGCTATTAAAACCAATTTCAAGTCGGAAACAAGTCAAGATTTTCCTACGTACATGTTCACTCACATGATTTTGTATCAACAATCCAAACACATGAACATCACCAACAATCTTATACGATTTAGCAATTCATAATAGACATAGCAACGTAGTACTTACGAGAAATAAATGAAGAATAAGAGAGTACTTACTTGCTTGAAGCTTGTGGAGATGGTTTTGTGAATTGGAAGAGCAAAAGAAGAAACTTTTGGGAGGATTTGGATGTATATGCGGCACCCTTAGGTCAATTTTTAGTGTGGTTGTTTTGTAAAACTAAGTCCCCTTTATATAGGAAGAGAATGGGTCGGGTTTTGACCCATTTACAATCGGTTTTGGAGACAAAAATACCACATATGCGGCGCATAATGCTCGGCATATCAATGACATATGCGCCGCATAGTCTATGGCATTTGTAGACATATGCGTCGCATAGTCTATGGCATATGAGATACTGAGACCAAATGCCATAGCATAGGCGGTGCATAGTCAAAAGCATACCTAGGAATAGGCGGCGCATAGTGTATAGCATACTAGATTCCTAGACCTTAGGCTATAGGATAGGTTGTGCATCGTTCGTGGCCTATTTTTTCAAGGCCTAGCCTTCCTTGATGCCTATTTTGACGTGAGAAATGCTCAATCCATAGCCTTATGTATCACCATTCCTAACTTACCAACTTTACCATACAATGCGTCCAAATCGTCAATTGAAATCAATCTCCTCGTTGAATACCTCTTGCACCTATTTTTGCTCAAAACCAAACGAAAACGATTAGTATGATGGGTTGCCTCCCATCAAGCGCCTTAGTTTTGGTCGTGGCACGACTCTTATTTTTGGATTTTTCATTTAGCAAAACAAAACGAGTACTAGAATGAAAGGAAAAACGATAAACAATAAATGAAAAAATGATAAAACAATAAAACGATGGGTTGCCTCCCATCTAGCGCCTTATTTATTGTCGTGGCTCGACATAGTTACCTCTATTACTCAGACTTCATCGAGGTAAGTGATGGATCGTTTTCTGAAAGGATTTAGATGACAATGAGGCTTACCTGTGGGCATGCGATCTTTTTCGAGATGGCTCCTACGTTTCTCCGGAGAATCTCCAATTATATCATCAATAGTCCAACCCATAGCTCTCTTGTATCTCTTCAGAGCAGAGATGAGAGATTCTATGTGCTGTTCACTTAAATCATCTGCTCTCTCCGGAAGTATATTTCTACTTTCCAAGAACACATACCTTAGATAATCGGAGAGCTCTTGCGTTTCTAGCATTGGTGGCTCGTCAATGGGAGTCTTCGCTGTTGGTTGATTCTTGAGATTACATTCCGGTTGCTTAGGAGTATACAGCTCTATTTCTGTTAGATCACCCATAAGTTCTTCATTATCCTCATGCTCAACATTCAGTGGCGCAGCCGACAATGGCTCAACAGTAGGTTGTTTCTCTATAGATAATGCTTTCATATCCTCATGATGAACATCAGCTACAGATAACTCATTCATATCGCTGGGCTGCTTCATTGTTTTGCATATATCAAACCGTACCACTTCGTTATTAATTCGAAATTAAATCTCATTATCTTTCATGTCAATAAGCACACTTCCAGTTACAAGGAAGGGACGTCCCAAGATGATGGGAACTTCAGAATCCTCCTTACAATCCAAAATAACAAAGTCTGCAGGAAAGATGAATGAAGAAACTTTCACCAACACATCATTCAAGATACCCACAGGTCGTTTTACCGACATATCAGCCATCATGAGCCTCATATTGGTTGGTGTCGGATCGCCTAGCCCCAACTTCTTGTAGATGGATAGTGGCATCAAATTAATGCTAGAACCTAAATCGCACAACGCCTTGGCAAAATCCAACGATCCAATTGTGCAAGGAATAGTGAAAGCTCCAGGATCTGCCTTCTTTTGAACTAACGACCTTGTAGCGATTGCACTACAATGATGAACATTATCCGCCAACTCATAACTTGCTGCCCGCTTCTTTGTCAATAGGTCCTTCATAAACTTCGCATATCCAGGCATTTGTTCAAGTGCCTCCACCAATGGAACATTAATGGTCAGCTGCTTGAGCATAGTCATAAATTTGCTGAACTTAGTGTCATCCGCCACCTTCTTCAATCTTTGGGGAAAAGGTGGTGGTAGGTATGGAAGTGTTCTCTCCACGGTTTTATTCTCCTCTTGCTTCCGTTTTCCCAATTTTTCAGGCTGGATAGTGCGGGATGTGGCGTTGTTGACGTCAGGAGTAGTAGCTACGGCATCTTCTCCTTTTGCGTTGTCATCCATGTCCGCAACTTCGTCAATCACTTGCTTGCCTTTTTCTGAAGTTTCTAGCACCTTACCACTTTTGGTAGTGATGGCCATGCATAACCCATCATTCCTTGGGTTTTGCACAGTATCGCTAGGTAAAGTGTCGGCCATTCTTTGGTTGAGTGCTGCTGAAAGTTGACTGAATTGCTGCTCTAGTTGTCTAATTGAAGTGGAATGTGAATCTACTAATTGTTTCATGGTGGACAAATCATTAATTACCTCCGTAACTCGCGCGCTCGTTGCTTCCACTCCTTTCATTAATTTAGCCATCATGTCTTCCATACTTCCAGAATTAGATATGGTAGTATCACGTCTGCCAGGGGGAACGTACAAACCACTCTTTTCATTCTTGTTCTTCCAACTACCTTGGTCTTTGTTTCCAGATTTATCATAATAGTTCCGACCTTGGTTTCCTTGGGTATTCCCTCAGAAACCCCCCTGATTGTTCAAGTAGTTGGCCTCCTCTTCCGAATCAGATTCGTCTCTTCCTTTTGACGCAATCGCTTTCACTTTTTCAGTCTTCCCTAATAGATGCTTTATAAGAAGATCCATTTGGGTTTTCATGTGCGCCATATCTTGATCACGTTCTTCTTCTCTTCTTCGTTGGTCTGCAGTCATGCCAATAGATAAAGTGGGGCTTGCTACCTCAGAATCCCTGGTATGCCAAGCTCTACTTTGTTTCGTCATGCGATCTAGCATATTGCTTGCTTGACCAAAGGTGAGGTCTATGAAAAAACCTCCAGCTGCGTTGTCCACCACTGGTTTAGTTATTGAATTCAAGGCTCTATACAAGATCTCCATGAGGTGAACATTAGTCATGTGATGGTTTGGGCATCTCGCTAGCTTTGTCTTGAACCTCTCCCATGTTTCATGAAGAGCTTCATAGGGAAGCTGACGAAAGTTGCTGATTTCATCTCTCAATTGAGCCCTTTTGGATGGCGGAAAGAATCTTTCTAGGAAAGCGTCTCTCAATTGCCTCCAATTTGTAATTGAATCAGGAGTCAGCCCATTCAACCATAGTGTTGCCTCCCCAGACAGAGACAATGGAAATAGACGTAATCGAATAGCATTCTGACCAACACCAAGATTGTCAAAGGACTTGCATGTAGAAATAAAGTTGATGAGATGCATATTAGGATCATCGCCTGCTAGTCCACCAAATAATCCCTTGAGTTGCAATAACTGAATCATTGTGCTTGTGATGTTGAACTTGGCTCCGGGCGCTAATGGTGGTGGAATTATTGCTCCAGTGGCTCCGGCACCATCAAGATCATCATCATCATCGTCGAAAGCTGGCTGCATGGGTTGGCGATCATACCTATACCGCGCTTGTCGACCTCTTCTATTGGCAGGTGTTGTAGTTTCAGCAACATGCCTTGGGTTTATCAACTCGTCGTCACCTAAATCCTCATCGTCAGGATTTGTGGCTCGCCCAGGATTATCAATGTTTTGTTGTTGGAATTGAGCAGCGGCAAGAGCAGCTAATCTTGCTTGCTCGTGTTGAGCAGCCATCCTGTCGATTTCATCTTGTGCTTCCATTCTTCTAATTCGTTGTAGTTCAGGATTGATTAGTAATAACGGTTGACCAGAACTTCTAGTATGGGGCATGCACTAAAGTAAAAACCTGCAAGAAACAAAAACAAAAACTAAAAGTAAAAGAACGAGAATCTTTGACCAAAGGGTCTAGTAATTATCTCGAACTTGATTGACACTCGTATTCCCCGGCAACGGCGCCAATTTTTGATAACGCTCAATCTACAGCTCTTGTAGGAGTGTAAAGCGGTCGTTAGCAAATATACAACCCAACCTGGGTTGGGTGTCGATCCCACAGGGAATAGCTTGGCCAACAAGTAAGTAAAATTACTAAACTTTTGGTGCAAGTCTCGTAAGAAGGGAGGAGTCTTGTCGTGCAAGTAATGTAAACAAAAGCTGAAAATAATAAAGTAAAGAGAGAAAGATTGTTACGTAAGTTGTAAACAATGAGAATTGAAGCGTTGGGGTTATGTCCACCTTCTGAGGTATACGTCTCTATTGGCTATGAGTGTGTAGAATTCTGACATGCAATTGCTTATAGAGAATTGTAGTCGATGGTAAATCCAAGCGTCTCTCGACCTAAACAAGGACTATTTCACTTTAACTCTCTCGAGCTTAAAGCGTGTCTAACGGTATGAATTCTCCAAGAGGTTAGTCCAGTTATGGCACTAGCTTTTTAATAAGAAAGGGTGTCCTACTACCTTGACATTATCTCTTTTCCAGACAAATAACCTTTCTCTCGAACAAGTTAAATGTTAGACTGGCATATTTTTACGTTTGCAACCGCAAAGAATGTAGATTAAGATAAAGAGAATAATGATATAAGCAATATACGTGTCACGAACTCACAAACTCACAACAATAGATAGTATCTCATTCGGCTTCCATAACCCCAACAGAGAAGTTTAGTTACCCATGAATGCGAAGGAGATCACGATTGACATTGTTATTATATCACGATATTGAGTAATGGCGTGTAGATCAAGTGATAGGCGTGTAGTGTGTTTCCTTAGCAAGTAACGTTTCTCTTGTTGCAGAAATTAAGAATTGAATAGATGAATAGAAGAAGAAAAATAGAATTAATGGAAAGATTAGAAGAGTTGTAATTGAGATGTAGAATGCGTCTCTCCACTAAGGGAGGACTTGAATAAAAATCTCTAGCATGATAGGGTATTTATAATACTCCTATCCTACTCCTACTATGCTAATGAAATAAATAACCAAATCCTACTAGGCCTATGGAACACTTAACCCAAATGTACTAGGTTAAGGTAACATTATCATAATCCAAATAAACTAATGAAATACATAACCTAATTGTACTAGGTTAATGTATCATTGTCCAAATCCAGGTTTGTGTCTGTAAGTCCCCAAAGTCTTCAGAAATGTTGTTTTAGCCCGGGACAGATTTTCCATGCAGCAGTTTTGGTCCTTTAGGCGTCCCACTTCCTTCTCCTTCGTTCGTGAGCTTTCTTTTGCGTCAAGTAAGCCATAAAATGCTGTATTTTGCATCATTTATACCTGAAAATTTTCTAATCATGTTCGTTAGCTCATTTACAGGAAAAAGGACTAAAAGTGCATGAAATATATAGTTTGTTCTCAAAACTAGGCTAAAATATGGGCAAAATATATTGATATAGGCGTGTAAATTCGCCTATCATCAATACTCCTACACCAACCTCAATGCAACTTTTAATGGTGGGTCAGTCCTTAAAAGGTCCAGTGGGGATATTGTTGGATGTCCTCATAAAGGTGTACAAATTCATTCTCCCAACAGATTTTATTGTATTGGATGTTTAGATAGTCCTAGAGGTGCCTATCATTCTTGGCCATCCTTTCTTGTCCATCGGGAGAGCCATTGGCAATCTAGATTTGGGGGAAAAAAAATTTTGGGTGCAAAATAATAGAGTCTAGTTCAAAATTTGCATGTAAAAGAAGCAAATAACAAAGCTCCAAGTAGAATCCATGGTGGATGGTTTGAGGACTCACCATGAGATTGAAAGAATAAAGAAGTTCATCCACGGTGATAATGAAGGCGCTAGGTGGGAGGCAACCCACAAATGCCATGAGATTGGGCCAAATCCTTTTTTGTCATGTTCTTATAGTATAGATGTTGTCTTTGCATTTGAATAATCCATGCATTCGTGGCACTTTGGATTGCATTGAATCAGCTTTAAAAGGGGAAAATGTGAATGTCTTCTTTGAAAATCCAAACACGGAAATTCTAAGTAAATTTAGTAAAATACTGAATAGGGTAAAATAGGAAAGTAAACACTGATATCAGTTACCGTGATCGAGGCTAACGTGCGTGATTGTGGCCACACGGGTGTCAACGGTCGCAATTATTTATGTCATTTAACCCCTAGTTTCCTTCATTTCTCTCACACTCCCTTCTTAAGATTGTACTCTCATATCTCAGCTATATTGTTGGCCAAGTTATAAGTTCTCAAGCAGTCTTCGTGCACATCTCTCTTGCATCACAACTTTGGTAGGTGACATGAATCCCTACTTTTATTTTTTAAACTAGACCATTGAGTGCATGATTAAGGAAGGGCCTAAAGTTTTAATTGATATGCTTTAAATGTTGTCATACTTATTATTGTTATGGTGTTGGTTGCTTGATTGAGGTGTACACACAAGTGGGGAAAACTTGAGTATCTAATAGTGTGTAAACAAGGTAGACAGATATGATCTGCACACCTTGTGTTTGATAAATTGCTCAAATAAAATTTTAATAGTGGTTTTTACTTTTGAAGGGCACATTCACACACACTGGTAGCATAGTTCACATGACCTTCATTTGCACCCATATTGTAGAACATTCTAGTAGTCTAGAACTGGGAAAAAGTTGAATATACAGAACTGACATAGAACAAGCCTTAGGTGCCGCAATCGCGGTCATTGACCACGATCGAGATAAAGATGACACATCTTTAAAGCTCAATCGCGGTAACTGAGGGTAGGTTCCTATAATGTAAAAAATCCTATACTTCTAATTTTTAGATAGGCAACCCCAAGTACCTTGTCCAATGAACTTTAATGGTCAATCTAGCATAACTTGAATGATTTAAAAGACGGTGAAAGATATAATATGTGTTTAGTGATTTTAGGACAACCTCATGGATTAGTTTGATCACATCAGATTCATGTCACCCAAATGTAACACTCACTACTATAATGATCTTTCTGAGCAAAATTACTTTCGGAAAGAGGAATTTGTTTGGAGAACGTACCGGAGAAGCTACCAATTTTTCCCAACAAACTTAAAGACACAGGATGGAAGTGCTTTTCCCAAGATCCATGACATGCAAATGAACAATGGGTCCATAAATTTTGCACTAATATCAGAGAAGTGTCTTTCTTAGACCCACTCAATGTAATTGTAAAGATGCGGGGAAAACTGATGAAAGTTAGGGATAAGAAAATCAATGATGATTATTGACTCAACAAGAAGACATTGGTGAATTCAAATTGAAGGGGTGTATATTTGGGAAATTGGTTGGCACAACGGCTATTCCCCAAAAAGAAAGTCTCGTGGACCAAAACTAAAAGCAATATCTCCAAGATTGACTTCACTTCTGAGGCTCGGATATGGTTGTACATCATTTGTAGCCAAGTGTATCCTTGCACCAATATGATAGTAGTCCCTGAATTATGGGCTTGGATAGTTGTTTGTATTCTAGAATGAATCCTTTTGGATGTTGGTCAATTCATGGTCAATGAAATTGATCATTTCAAAAACCAAAGTGGTACAAATCACTTTTACCCCTATCTGATTATTGATCTTTGCAAGAGAACAAGGGTGGATGAGTATGTTAGTGATACATGGGTGCATCCTAGTGCCCCCATCTACCCATTGAGGATTCGGGGAGAGGGCACACCCGACAAAAGAAAAAAAAATGATCAAATTGGAAGACCCAACATGTAGCAAACTCGAGCCTCATAGGCCAACCACTATGGGACCTCTTGAAGAGATTGGAGTTAATATTTTGACCATTAAAGAGCTTTTGGCTAGCTTTCATTAAGGGTTGGGAGAGCCTTCCACTACCCATCACTCATATATGTTATGTGTCAATTATGATGAGTACAAGGAGAACCAAAAAAAGCAAAAAGCTACTATTGATCATCTTGAGAAAGCCTACTCCTCTATGGAGGCATCACACTGAGACCTCCAGAGCGTAGATGAGAAGATGATCACTAGGGAGAAAAAAAGAACGAGTTTGTTGCCAAGATATGAAAAGGGGTGAAAGGTCCATGAAAGGTTCTGAAACCCCGAATCAGGCTTCCTACTTCGTACGTGGACGGTGATGATGAGGCCTCGACTAAGTGGTCAGATCTTAAGAAGAATGGTAATAATGCAGGGTCCGAGAGTGATAGAAGCCCTTGATGCGGATTTTAGGAGCACCCTTATCTCTTTTATCCTTAATTATTTATGCAGTATAGACACTGCTACCTTTTCAGTTGGGTGTGTCTCCTTAATTATTCAATTTGGGCATGTATTAGTGATATTCTGCATAAATTTCTACTCTTTTAGATAATTCTTACTTTTTATTTGGGTTGTATTATTCGGGCACTCTGATGGTGCTTACACCTGCATGGAGTAGTTATTTTTCTTGTTTAGGTAATTCGTGATTTTAGTTTCTAACCATAGATGCAAGAGAGGTTTGAGTACTTGTGGAATCGATGATTGGGGGTCAAATTTGCACCCATTGGTGAAGTCTTAGTAATCATATGAAAGTTTGCCTATACTATACTTTCCAATGTAAGATGATGAGTAGAAAATTATGTATGGTTCGGGTACAAAAGAAGGCACCCTCTCCATCCAAAAAATTTTGCAAAAAGTTGAAGGCATGTATGTGAGCAACTTTGTGACAAAATTCTCTCTCTTTATTTGACTCTGAAAGTTAATGGCAGAAAAATATGGGATACTCCACCCTTGAGCAAGGAGAACAATTGGCCGCCCTTTACAACATTCATATGACGTGTGTGTGATCTTAATTGTCTACATCACATATGTACTTATACCATCTAGAACTTGTCCCTTTAATTTTTCAAAACTAAATTTTGGTTGTGCTTGGTGGGTAAAATGATCATAGTCCATTTTGTGATTTTGGAAACTTGCTTTAGCCTAAATTCCCTACTAGTACATATGAGTTACCCCTAGTCACCGACTTTGAGTCTTTGGCCTTTTCTTTGCTAACCATATTATAAGTCATGACCCTTCTATTCATCCTCTCTTAAACCCTATCCTCTTTGAACGTAAGAATAGAAAGTGAGGGCAAAATCCTAAGTTAGGGGTGATGGAAAGAGAAAGAAAGTGTAGATTGAGCCATGAAGCTATAAAAATAAAAAGAAGCTACGAGCCTAGCAAGTAAGCATTTTGCTTTGAAGAAAAAGATTGTCCGTCAAAAGAATGAGTACATGAAGCTTGATGCAAGCATAAGAATTGAAGAAAATAGGTGAAAAGATTTTGAGTAAACCAAAAGAGACAAAGTAGGTAAAGCATCCAAACAAAAAGAAGTGATCAATAAGTAAAAAGTGATGAGAATTTGATGCAGAATTAAAAGGAGTGTATAGACTTGTTGTCCAGAATTTTTATCCTACCCTACCCTAAACCTACATTACAAGATAAAAAAGCCCTTTGTGATTTTCAGCCAAGTGTGGTCATTGTTGTATCGATTGAAATAGAGGCAAGCCTATGGTACGGTACTTGTATCATGGAGAATTCCTTGAGAAAGAGAGTGATTGCACTTAATTTTCCTTATTGCATAAGTGGTAACTAGGTATGTGAACCTTCCTTTCTTATCAGGGGGCATGTGAGTTAATTAAGGTGGGTGATTCTGTCATCTTCCATACAATGACATAAGTGGATGTATAACATAATTGAAGCCAACTTATGAGTCACTTCTAGAGTATTAATAATTGTCACATAGTCGCTCCCCAAGATCTATTGCATCCTTTATCACTCCATCTTATGATGAGGGACATTGATAATACTTCTCAACCATGTGTGAAAAGCTTTTTGGGGTAGCAACCAAGTTGGAGTCTTCATGGTCATTGGGAACATAAATAAAGGCACACATGATAAAGGTCTAATGGTAAGAGGTAGTGTTGCTTGAGAAAAACCAAATGTCTAAGTTAGGGGTGTTGGTTAGTGGTAATCCTACTACTCATTCATATAAATTATACACACATACTACCATGTTTTGAATTAGAAAATGAGGCATTATCCGGATTTAAGTGCACTGACACCAACATTTTGCAGATATGAAGTGAAAAAGGTAAGCATATGTGGAATGAAGCTAAAAAGGGAACAAATGAAAGAAAAAGGAGTGCAGCTAGAAACCTGAAGAAGACAACCTTGGTTACCGCAACCACGGTCTTCAGACCACTATAGCTATTAGTCATGGTGGTCAGCAAACCGTGGTTATAGAACCTAATCGCGATTGTGGTCAATCACATATGATCATGGATAAATGAGAACTGGACCAAGGAAAGAATAGTAAAATATTATAGATGAATCCCAAATCATATATAAGTAAAAAGCCTTTCTTATTTGGGGATGGATAATCTCATATGTTAGTTTTGAATTCTAAGCTTGAAACCCTAATTGGACAAGTGTGTAATCAACTTTGGAGGCTTAAATTTCTTAGTTTCTTCTTGAAAATGAATGCTTTGATTGACCCATATGTTATATCTCTCTTTACTTTATTCATGAGTAGCTAAATAATTTAGGCTTCAGATTTTGTTAAACTAGAGTATGATTGTGTGTGGGAATTGTTGTGTTAGCATGGATTTTAGTTGTATAGTATGGATTTCACTAATGCTTGAGCTTACGTGTTAGAATTTGATGGGTGAAAACTCTAAATATCCGAATGGGTTTGATGATTGAAAGCTTCAAGCTCAAGAAAACCTTTTTCATCCTCGACAGAGGGATTTAGGTGAATATTAGATACCACATAACATTATCTAAAGATGGTTATCGGGGGACAAAACGAAGGGTGAACAACTAAGTCTATGGTTTACTACCCTTTGCAATGTTAGAAGTAAGTATTCAGGAAGTGTAAATTATGTCAAAAGCATCATCCTAGAAATAGGGATGCTTGGTTGAGGTTTTGGGTGGCTATATAAACTCCATACTTGTTAGGTGCTCAAAAGGGCCAATGGCCGAAATCGCTAGGGTTTTGTCAATAGATTGACCCTATTGATCTTCGACCTAAACTATCCATTAATTAACAACTAAATCCCATAATAAACTAACATTATCCCATATTCGTCAACACTAAAAGACATAATCCCAAGATTCCTCCAAACCTTGAATTCAAACCAAAGATGGCATTCATCACATACTTGTTGAAGTTTGTGAGAAGAATTTTCAAATAAATCCCCCCCCCCCCCGCTTTAATTATGTATGTTGTTTCCATTAGCATTTCGAGTAACCTTATAGTAACTTGAGTACCCATAGGTTAGAAGTCTATAGCATTCACTCCTTGAGATTCGGCCCTAATTTATATTAGGTTACTTGAGAACGACCGCCTCACTCTTTACTTATGGGAGTGAGTTAAGTGCTATCACCTAATAATATTGCTTATGGTAAAAATCCATTGCGCAATGAGATCTCTTGAGGTTGAAGTACCTTTCCTAATGTAATGGCTTGGGTTAGAGTCCCTTATCTAATATGACATGAGGTTAGAGCTCCTTGCCTAATGTGTGGGCATGAGGTTATAGTCCCTTGCCTAATCTATGGGCATGTGATTAGAGTCCCTTGCCTAATGAATATGAATAGATAGTTAAAGTCCATTCCCTAAATGAATGTCAATATGAGGTTAGTGTCCCTTGCCTAAATAATTGTGAATGTGTGGTTAGAGTTCCTTGTTTAATTAGTGTATATATGGTTAAAGTCTCTCGTCTAAGTGATATGTGGATGTATTTGAAATCCCAGACCAAATAAGGCTTGTTGAATCTAAATATGGAATGTTGGAGTCCTCCACTTTATGTCTCATGATTGAGTGCTTTGAGAATATTGTTATGACTTGTTTGCTTATTAGCATATGATATACCTATATGTATTGATAAGGTCATGAATATGGTTCAATATGATATATATTGACTTCTTTTTAATTGATGATGCTATTTTGTCCTAACCTTTGAGTTACATGCTAGCATTCTAACCACTAACCATCTCCGAACGATATGTCCGTATACGACATAGAGGATAGAGCATCATCTTCCCTTCCTGCACCATGATTAGGAAATCAAAGTTGTTCGTTCATTGACTTGGGAGTGGTGAGATTTCTTACTTCGAAAGACATTCATTGTTGGTCTCCTACCTTTTGACTTAGTCTAATTTTTACTTGTTTTGGCTTTTGTCGGGGGCTTGTCCTGACATATGCATTTCTAAACATCGGTTTGCATATGAATAGAGATATTGTGGATAATTGTGGACTTAGGTATATTGGTTAGTAGATGAATCTAATGAAGTGCTTAGACATGTTTAAGATAGGACTTGTAGTATTGTTTGCACTATCTTATTATATGGTCAGGATTCACCCGGCCCATGTAATGGATGTGATAAGTTATTGGGGAAACCTCAAGTTAATGTGGGCTTGAGGTTCCCATAGAACATGGATTTTTTTTGAGGCATGTCATGCTCGGTAATATATTTTCCTTTATTGTACCCTCCAAGCTTATAGGGGCCTGCATTAGGTTATTTACTATTCTGTATTTATTGGCTTATGTGGGCCAATGTTATTGTTATAATTGCTCGATCTTTTTTTTTGTTCCATTTGATGTATTTAATTGTGTACAATAAGGTGGGAGATACAGCCAATCTTATGTATTTTTTTGACTTAGTTATGTTATCTTGCATCTTATCGTATCTATATCATGATCTAGCTCCGTCAACCAATGATGCCTATTGATTACTCGTGGTATTGGTAATTATACTATACTTTTGTACCTTTTTGTTGCAGATTTGAGTATTAGTTACCGCTACTGATTTGAGGAGCGTAGTATGGTAGATTTCAGAGATAGGGTGAGCACTTGGAGTTAGATTTTCTCCTTTTCCTTCTATTTATCTATGTCTAGTCTTTTGTTTAGAGATATATTATATTGACTATTCTAGAACTTATAGTGTGTTGTAGTATCTTGTGTACTGACTATGCTAGGTTGTGGGATGGTTTCCTATGGTATGGCTACCTTTCAAGATATTTCTATTGTGTGGCTTATTTATAAATTATATTGTCTAATACTCCCTTTTTGGGGCATTTTCCACCAAGTTATCCCATTGCAATCAACTGTGGACTATGGTTCAGCTTACATACTGGTAGGATTTAGTAGGTGCCATCATGACTCGTAAATTGTATAGTGACATTAAGCCATCTGGACAAGAATTTCATGAAAAGAGATACTAACCAGATAATGCTAGACAAGCCATCAAAAAAATAAAGATCAATAAAAATTAAGTTAATACCAACAGTAATGACTATATAATTATAGTGGCATGAAAAGAAGAGAAACAACCCAATTCCAGAATCACATCATAAGCCACAAAGTAAGAAATTAAAAGAGTTACTCAACTGCTATACCCCAAGGTAAATTACACAATTGATCTACTTGATCTAGCACTAAGAAGAAATCATCTACGAGATTATTTGTACGTGTATAACTAAGATAAAAGATCTTACAATTACTATATAGGAAACAATAATGATGGCAGACTTGCATGGGTATAAAAACCACAAATCAAAACAACATAATATGCTAATGGATAACAAGTTAGAATTGCATATATTGTGGTTTCACCTGAAGTCTCGCACCCTTGCCTATAATATATCGTGTCTTACCCAAAATTCAGCATTCGTATGACTACCTAAAATACCTTGGGCACAACCTCTGACCCAAGGTGACATATCTCTAAGAGACTAATATGACTTCACTAACTGCTTGATAATCCTGGGGACAGTCTCTATAGAATTAATCACTCTCCCTACATTCATAACAAACCTTATAAGCTCTAGTTTGGTGATGAACACATGCTAACCCCGACTGGATGACCAACTCAATCTTGCAAAATTCTATAGACCAACGCCTAATATCTCCACAATCATAACATGCCCTAAAAGCTCACTGATGCAACATACTTGCTAACCTAGAGCGGTTTACATGACCTGAAGACCTAGACTGAGAACCCCATGATGCTTGATACAAACTCTATCCAGTATGACGACTAAGACCCTTCTGAGAGCCACCTAGAATCAGAGGTGCTACTTGTATAGACCTAATAGGATGTGATTTATAGTGACCTCCACTATCCCTAACTCTAGATGTAATAAAAGGGGCTTCTTACCACAACCTCCATATGCCTTAAGACATGCCCACTCTATAGTACTCGCATGATCAATAACTTGAAGGAATAGAGATCCAGTTGCTATTAAATGATCTGACGCCAAATGGAGTGGTAGAGTTAACTTTGATAAGTTTCTTCACCATAATATGCTTAGAAGAAATTAATATAAAAGTATTCCTAAACCACTCAAAACACCATATCTCATATTCTGAAACTAATAAAGTGTCCTTCTTAAACTTACAAATACAACTCTGTCTTAAGAATAACTAAATGCATCAGAAACCACCTCTACCTATGATGCATCCTTGAAAATTCTTAGGATCCCTAACATATTATCCTGAAGAACTTAGGCAATTAGAAATATTGTTGGAGTCTAGGCTGACCCCAAACCCTCTAGCTGATGTTGTAGATTATCTATATCAACCAACAACTTTCTGGTGTGAACCTTAATAGAAAATTTGGTAACATATATAAAAGTCCCATATTCTTCTATCGAAAAATTCATGTTATCCATCTAATAAGGAGTGGATCCAAAAGAAGTACCTAGAAGCTGATAAAAGTATGACCACGTGATAAAAAATCAAGAAAGGGAATTTCCTAGGAATGGCCTTTAGCATCCAAAAGATAGGATATGGACATCAACATAATGATCCATAAGAATGCAACACCCCAAATTTTTGGCCCTAAAAAATTACTGAGCTTTGAGCTCGCTGCTCTAACTATGGCTGACCAAACGAGTGGTAAGGTCTTCTTACGTGTCATTGGGATTGAGTCGTAGGGTGACCAGTGAAGGTTGTATTTTTTCTGCCTTAGTTACAATTTGATTATTACAAGTCTTAAGGACTCATTATGAGTCATAAGATGTGATTCATAGACATACTAGTGTTGGTGCAAAACTCTCTATCTAGATCATGACTAAACTTAATGAGTTGTAAAGACTCATTACGAGTCATAGAGTATGAATCATAGGGTGGCTAGTGTAGGTGCCCAAATTTCCAATGTTGGTTACGACTATAACCTCACGAGTCATAGGGTGTGACTTAACAACATGACCAGTAAGGACACCCTAAGTAACAAACTAGACGACAAGTCATGGTGGCAAATCATATGGTGAAACTATGAATTATAAGGTCAACTGTAACGACTGACGTTAGTTCTCTACAATTTTAGTAGGGGCACTTTGCACATTTACCTTTTCCCCAATAGGGACCCACGACCTAAAATACCCTAAGGGACCTCATAACCCCTTTTACCTAAAATAATTGCTCTTCTCCCTCATCTCAAATTCCCTACTCAAATACAAAGCTAGGGTTTCAAGAATTTGTTCTTTAAGGGCTCAAGGGTGGTTTCTTCTCAAAATTTCTTGGTGATTAAGTCATGTAATTCTCTCTACTATAACTTTTTAAAATTATTATCACTTGACAATAAGGAACCAGGTCCCTAGGTCTTCGAATTACAAACCTTATTTTGGTAATGAGCACTGACAATAATGGACTAGGTCCTAAGATCTCCATGAATCCAGTACAGCTGTTACTATCCCAACCAGTTTTATCTTCTAGTGTAATAAACTCCACTTGTGATCTTGTATCCATCAGGACACCTGGCCCGATCAAATTTCCACCCTGATCATTATTAAATTTTAAAAGAAAAAAATGATTCTTGATTGGTGAGTTTTTACAAGATCAGAATATAAAAGTGAGAGAGAGGAAAAAACTCAACTTTGCAATATTTCTCATATTCTTAATTTCTTTATGTACTAAAAGAGTAAGTGTTCTTGATTAGTCGTAAGTCTATAATTTAATTACTCATGTTATGACAGTAATGCTTTTTATTTGTGTTCTTGAGAGAGTTTAGGTAGAGTTACTTGAGTTCAATATTGGTTAAATTTAATCAATATTGAGGTGATCTATTGGTGGAGCTGCTAAGGTATGTTTGTAGTAGAGTTATTTCAAATAGGTGGAGCCTAGAGTTAGGTTCTAATCGAGTCTATAAATGAGAGTTTGATTATAGTGGACTGTTGAGTTCTTGTGAGGGCGATCCATGATTTTTCCTTCCTTAAACAAGGAGGTTTTCATGTTGAATTATTGTGTTCCTTAATTTCCTTCTACTAGTGCCTTACTATTTTATTGCATGTGACTCACTCTAAGGGACATAGTCTTTCATTGTATGGTGCAACCCCTATACGTTCCAACAATTAGTGGTAGAATACTCTAAAAGGTTGAGACTTAGAGTGATGTGTTTATCTTGGTTACTCCACCTAATCTGTAATAAGTGCAATCTACCATTAGACTACCGATTTAATAGGCAGTTCTATAGGATGTGGAAAACAAGAATGTATGACTTTGTTATGGGTGAGAACAGTGATCTAATGGATGTAATGCTGGTTGGTCCTCATATAAGAGTTAGAGAGGTCAAAGAAGGAGATATAACTATAATAATTGTTAAAAGTTGGAGAGGGTATGATGATTAAGACAGAAGGAAAGTTGAGAAGAAATATAAGGTCAATAAACTGCTAGTTTATGGAATAGGTCCTAATGAATACAATAGGGTTTTTGCATGTGAAAATGCAAATGAAATGTAGGATTGCTTGAAGACTGCTCATGAAGGAACCATTGATGTGAAGGATTCAAAAGTTGATATGGTAACAACTCAGTATGAAACCTTTACCATGAAAGAAGGGGAAACTATCCAAGAGATGCATACAAGATTCACTTCAATCACCAATGAGTTGCACTACTTCAGAAAAGTAATTCCTTTGCATAAACAAGTGAGAAAAATTTTTGGGTTTCTTCCAAAATCCTAGGAAAGCAAAGTGGATGTTATCATTGAGGCAATAAACATGAAAACTCTCATTATATATGAACTTATTGGTAATTTGAAGACTTATGAGCTCAAGAAAAAGATAGAATAAGACAAAAAAGAAGCAAAAAGAGAACAATCTCTAGCTTTAAAGGCTAAAAATTTTGATTCAAGTGAAGAAGAAATAGATGTTGACTATTTGCAAAAAATAAGTTTTAGAGAAATAAAAAAAAGTGGTCAATTTCAAAGAAGAGGAAATCACAACAAAAAGGGAGGTAATGTAGAGGCCTGTCACAAATATGGAAGTTTTGAGCATTTCATCAAGGACTATCAAATACAAAAAATGGACTATAAATAATATGTCAAGGCTAGAGATGAAAAAGGAAAGAACACGGACCAGTTCCTTATAATGTCAAGAAAAAAGGTTGCAGCTAAGTTTGTAGTTAAGCAAGCCTTAGTTGTCTGGAGGGATTCTTGTAGTAAATCCAATGAATATGGGAAGCATAAGATGTTTCCATGCTGGAAGTGGAGGATGAGAAAGTGAAATTTGATTCCTTGTGTGATCTCATGGCAAACACTGAAGATGAAGAAGAAAATGAGGTAACTCTTTCGGACATTTTAGAAAACCTAGAAAACTACTCTACTAGAAAGATTAAAAATCTTGATAATGTGTTGACTGATTCTATGTGTGAACTGACTGCTGATAAAAATGCGATAGAAGAGAAGTTAGAGGATCAAAATCTTAAATTAATTTCTTTAACTCTCCAGACATCTAAAATCAAGTAATAGGTTACTAAGTTAAAATTTAAAAATTGGAGTCTAGTGAGTCAACTATAGAAAGTAAATGATTTTAATGATAAAAGAAAGAAAAATATTGTAGAAGAGAAAGTAGAAGATCAGGAACTTGGATTAATTTCTTTAACTCTTTTAATATCTAAAACTGAGGAATAGGTTTCTAAGTTGAAATCTGAAAATCTAAGTTTTGTGAGTCAACTAGAGAAAGTACATGGTTCTGATGATAAAGGGAAGAAAGAAGCCTCAAAGCTTCAAATTGATCTTGAAAAAAACTTGAAGGATTATCAAAATCATGTCATGACTGCACTCAATATGAATGAAGATTTTGAAAGGGACCTTTTCTATCAGAAATAACCACTTAAAAAATCTCTATAATGGACCATATCCTTACTGATCATTTCTAATTTAACTAGTCAAGGTTTTAATAATGGTGAGGTCCTTGGGTATAATTATAAATCTCAATTACTTGGGTCTCAAGTTAAGGTTGTTCAATATGTCATAAACAAAGCCCACAAATCTCTATGCACTCATTGTGGAAGAGATGGTAACGAGAAAAAAAGGGTCAAAGTTGGATTAGAGCTAGAATGAGCAGTGTTACATATATCAAGTAGGGGAACACCTATCCTAAGGGTTCCAAACCATTGAAAAATATAAGGAATCTCTCATTACCTAGATTTTCTAAAAAAATACATGATAATACCCTTGTCCACTTACTAGGAACTCAAACTCAAGTAGGTTCCCAAATCTAACAAATAACTTTATTTATAGGTGAGAGAAAGGGATTGTAGTCAAAACTTGTTTTTTGATAGTAAATATTCCAATCATATGACTGGAAGGTCTGACTGTATTCTCTATCTCAAGAAACTACAAAACGGAGGTGTCTTATTTGGAAGATTTACTTTTAAAGGACCTGGTACTTGTAATTCCAAAGATGAAATTTCCAGAAAACAAGTCCAAAGTAGAGGAAAAAAAGTATGTGTTTTTCATTATGGATGACTTCTTTGAGTTTACCTAGAAAATGTTCTTGAGAACCAAGGATGAAATCTATGTGGCTCTGGTTATTTTCGCCCAGCAAAAATAAATGGAGTTGTACTTGTGGGCTACACTTCATTAAGAAAAGCATACAGAGTCTTCAATAAAAGGAACTCCATGGGTTGAAGAAAGTGTTAATGAGATTTTTGATGAGTTAGGAAAGTTGGTGAATCCAATTGACGAGAAAGATTCTGACATTGAAAAAATCATTTTTATTCAAAGGGATAATATTGATAGAAGTGATGGTGATCCAAGATCTCAGTCACAAATCCCAGCACCAGTTGAAGAACAAAAGGAAAGGTCTAGTAAAAATATTGTAGGACCTGGTCCTAGTGAAACATATTTCAGAAGGCAAATTTGAGTCATAGATCTTCTCATCCCCTTGACATTCTAACTTCAACTTTGGAGACTGGAGTCTATATAAGAGCTTTAGTTAGAAATTTCATGGTTTTCTCAGCATTTTTTCCCAAAGTAACCTTAAATATGTGAAAGAGGTTCAAAAAGTTATTCACTGGGTCAATTCAATGATAAAGGAACCTTTGTAATTTAAAGGATATTAAGTCTGGGGACCTGGTCCCCAGAACTATCGACAGAACAATTTTTGGAATAAAGTGGTTTACTCAAACAAACAAGTTGAGGCTAGGATTGATTAAATTAACCTGACCTACTAAATAAATCAATTTCTTTTCCTAAGGTTGGCGATGATTAGGAGATATGTATCCTTTATAAGGTACGTAAATATTGGTCTAACTCTGTACCATACATTTGCAGGTATACATCTTTGGGAATAACTTTTGAAGAGGACAGGTGTGACTTGCATAAAATTAAGGATTCTCTCAAGAAAGAGAGGGACTTGATGAACAACCAGAGCTTACTATTCTGGCTTTGGTGGATATTCTAAGGGCCATTGTGATTGACTTTAAGGGTATTTGGGTTGATTGTTTGCCTTTTATTGAGTTTGCTGAAAATAATAGTTACCATTCTAGCATCCAAATGGATCCTTTTGAGGATCTTTATGGTAGGAGGTGTAGGTCTCCTATTGAATTGTCTGAGATTGGTAAACTAGTTTGTTTGGTCCTGACTTGGTTCACCTAGCTGGGGAAAAGGTGAAGGTGATTAGATAAATACTTACGACTACTCAAAGTTGAAAAAAGTCATATACGGATATGAGGTAAAGGAAGTTGGAGTTTGAAATAAGTGATTGGGTATTCTTAAAGGCTTCTCCTATCAAAGGAGTCTTGAGATTTTGGAAGAAGGGGAAGCTTAGTCCTTATTATATTGGTTTGTATCAGATTTTGAGAAAACTTTGCAATGTCGCTTATAAGTTTTATATTCCAATAAGTTTGGCCCCTATTCATCCTTTTTTCTATGTGTCTATGCTTAGATAGTGTATGGGTGACCCATTTTAATAGTGCCTGTTAAGGATATTGGTGTTTCAGATTTATTGTCTTGTAAAGAGGTCCTAGTGATGATATTGGATAAGCAAATTCATAGATTGAGGACAAAGGACGTAGCATCGGTGAACGTTTTTAGGGGAAATCAAAATATAGAAGAAGCTACATAGGAAGCCAAAGAAGATATGAAAGCCTAGTACCCTTTCTTTTTCTCTGTGTTGGATGAAAGTGCTTGAGGTATGAGTTTTATTTTCCTTCTATGCATTTCATATTTTTCATTTGGTTCTAATATATTCTTATTATTATCATGCTAAAAATATCCTAACTTCTCATTCAAGGATGAATAATTCTTAGGGGGAATAATATAAGACCACGAAAAATTTTGATCATCTTATTTTTTACCTTTCCATATGTGTAGTGTTAATTTTTGACTTTTGAATTATGTTTAGGGATGTAAAAAGGGTGTTTGAAAAGTTTTAGAATTTTTGAAAGGTGTTCGAGGTCATTTGGTAAACCAGAGGCAGTAATCCTCCGCGATATTAGCGTGCCATGGAGGATAACCTCTAGGATAAGGGCGTGGCATCGAGGCTCTGATATAGTTATATGCCCCGCTGCTATGTTAAATTCATCAAGTTTTGTTTTTTCACTTAGAATGAGGGGCTTTTGATCTTTTTACCCTTTGTAAAATTTTAAACACCTAATGTACCTTTTTTTCCCCAATTATCAAAGATCAGACACCATCTTTTTTTCTCTTTAACTCTGAAACCAAGAAACTTTAAGGATTTTAAAGAGGATTAAACATTCAAGATCCAAACTTCAATATCTCTTTGAATTACTTTATCTTTTAGGTTGTTTCTCATCCCTAACTCATATTTTTACATTGTGGCATATATCTAATCAATATTCATGTGTTTTAAATAATGGGTTTGAAATTGGGTTGAGGGGTTTTGATTTTTATTACTTAAATTTATTTTCGAATGGTTTAAATGGATTATTCATGATATATTTTATGGGTTTTCGGTCTAAATTGGTCCATTTTTTTAATGATTGGAATAGGGAACACGAGTTTCCCAAACTATATGAATTGTGGTTTGATAGTGACATTAACCAAAATCCACTTTACAATCAATATTAAAAATATGTTTATTCATATAATTTAACTTGTTTTTGAATCCATTGCATTGCGTTAGAGGATAATTTAATTTGGATGTCCTTGGTAGCCATGGCGGGATTTTAAATGGAATTTCGGAGTCAATTAGGTTGTATGGACTGATTTGGCATAATTGAATAAGCTTGCAAGAATATTAGTATGACGATACCTTGATGGTAAATGCCTTAATAAATGAATCCTAGGTTAATGGTTGATTTATGTGAAACTATTTTAATTTGGGATTAAAGGAAATTATGTAGCTCACTATGAAGGGGTAGGTCCCATGGGGATCAACACTGAAAACCATATTTACCGGTATTCGGGTCCATGTGAACATGTGCTTGGTGCATGCATTATATTTTGTGAGGGATATAACCTTGGTGTCCTTAGCCTTTCCTCGATTTTACCTCAATCCATGCATCTAACATGAATTAGGGCCCTTCCAGTAAGGGGAGCTAGACCCATTTAGCCCATAGGTTCCTTTCAGACGGAGAGAGATACAAAGTTTAGGTTAATAATTTAAAATCTCATGTTCATGGCCCTTGTACCTATCTATACATCCTCTATATATATGTATATAAATGTGGTGCATATGGTTTTTGACTAAATTTGTAATGATCTTTCTAGTCATTTTCCATATTTATGATTATTAGAACCAATAGAGCTTTTCTTTTGCTTTTCCAAGTCATTTATGACTTGTTAGAGCTGAAAATTGAGTTACATAGCAGTTTGTTTTGTTTTTAGAGCCAATTCTATGTTTTGAAGTCTTTGTTGTTTACAAATGTCCTCGGGTGAAAAGTCATTAAAATAATCTCATATAAAAAATTTGACTGCGCCAGTAGCTTCAGAGTATTGATATATGCTAGGTGGACCTTTGGTTTGGGACATAAGACACCCGCGCTCATTTAGACCTATTGCTAAAAAAATTAAGGAAATAAAATATGTGTGTGGGACCTACATTTGGTCGAAACAGCCTCAGATAAGAAATCTGATTGCACCATTGAGTCTAATACTGAAATCTCAATATATAGGTTGTGATTGGCACTGACAAGCTCAAGATGCCACGATCGTGAACCTTGGGGTTGTGATAGCAACTCTTGAGCACCTAGAAAGGGTATAAATTAACCCCTTTTGCCCGATTTTGCTCATTTTTCACTCATTTTCTCGAGAGCATAAACCATAACTTGTGAGATCAAGTGGGATTAAAGCTTGTGGGAGATTGGAAAGCTTGATTAACACTTGTTTTCAAGATTGTTCTTTAGATTTGAGGTAAGAATTCACCCTTTTCTTGGTGGATTTTATTAATTTATTTCTCAAAACCCTAAAATTTGGAGGGCTTGATTTTATCCCCAAATTAGCTTAGATTTCACTCATTTTTAAATGTAATGATTCCTTAAGCATGTAAGAAAGTTAAGTTGGTTTTAGAAATGCAATTTTCATAAATAGGACCCACATGGGGTATTGATATGATTTTTGGACTCGAATCACAATGGTGCAAGATCGGTATCATTATTCTTGTATTGACTAGTAGAATGTGTTTATGATAGCTTGGTATTTTGAGAAGGCTTCTCTAAAATAAAAAATGGTGATTTTAGTGGATCGTTGAGCTTTCTTCGACGTTGAGGTAGGCTACGTTTTATACCTTGATAGATTGAGATATTCTATAGTATTTTTATGATGATATACTTTTTGTGATTAACAATATTAGTGTGTGCAATTAGAAGTAACAATTTGGGCTAAGTCAGGAAATGAGAAAATAGTTACATTATGGCATGACATAAATAGACTCTAGTGGTAAAATAACTAGTTGAAAAAGGATGGTTAGTTGATAAATAATGACTAGTAGGTATATGATGATTACATAATAATTGAATTAGTGAAAGAGATGGATAATTTACTAACGGTGACTAGTGTATAAATGATGATAAAGATGCTATATGATGGTAAATTATGGAATGTTGGTAAATGGCTGAATGATGATAAGTTGTGGAATGATCGTTAAATTATTATAGAGGTCAGTAATAACATTAAATGATTTCTTTATTCTATCCTTGATGTACTCTCTTGGCATATGGGGGCCTGTGATGAGTTATTTGTTTTTCAGCAGTAATTGGCATGTGAAAACCATTTTTTAGCTATGATTTTATGTGTTAATGCTCCATGTATGTTATTATTCTAGCTTATTTATTTATTTATGTATAACAGTGTTGGAGATGTTTTAAGTTCATATCTCCACCTTGACTTAGTTATGATATCTTGCATTTTATCATACTTATATCATGATTTAGCTGAGTCGACCGATGATGCCTACTAAGTGCAGATTATTTTGGTACTCAGACTATAATTTTGTACCTTTTTGGTGCAGACTTATTACTAGCTATCATCGTTGAGTTGTTGATTATGTTATATCAATCTTTTAGAGATAGGGTGAGTTCTTAGTGTCAGAGTCACCTATTTCCTTCTATATTTTGATAGTCAGTCTTTTGTTTTTCAGATAGATGTTAGGAAATATTCTAGACATTTGAGTTGTATTATTATAAGATACCCTTATACTGGCTTTACCTATCCATGGGATGGTATCTTGTATTAAATGTTTTAATTTACTTAGAACACTTGCTTATTTATAAGTGTGTTATTTATTTTTTATTATGATTAGGTATTTTCCACCAAGTTAACCCAATATATTTATCTTTGGGTTATGGTTTGACTTACCTATTGGAGAGATATAGTAGATGCCATCATGACTTGTAAATTGAGTCATGACAAATTCTATAATGACTCATAAATCAAGTCATGAAAAATTGGTATCATCTCCTATGTTTCATTGATATTATTGGTGCAAGAGCAAATGTCAAGTAGAGTCCTACAGATTAGATTGATGGCTTCTATCTGTGGAGGCTATAAGACATTCTTAGGAGTTAATCACTTCATTCACTCATATCATGCTAGGAGTCTAAGTTGGTTTGTAGAATATTCCTTTGACTTCACTCTTTGGCAGATGGCCAGTACACGTGCTATCGCTACACGAGTCAAGGGTCCCAAGATTGAGCTTAAGGATCATACTTCTATTCGTGAACAAACCAAATGTCATGGATAGCTACGAGAAGTGTCCCCCACTATAGGCCAAGATAGGTTGGCTACTCTAGGTTCAATTCCCGTTCTTGGGATTTATTATCCCGTCCATTTCACTTATCTACTCCTATGGGTGATTCTTTAGTAGTGGATCAAGTTTTCAGATCATGTATTATGACTATTAGTTATTTTGATAATTACGCTGACCTTATTACTCTGAATATAGTGGATTTTGATATGATTCTAGGCATGGATTTGTTATCCCACAATCATGCCTTCATGGATTATTTTTCTAAGACCATTACCTTAGCCATGCCCATCGTACCCAAAGTAATATGGTAGGGAGTTGTTATCAATGAGCCAATGGGGATTATTTCTTATGTTTATGCTAGGAGTCTTATTTTGAGTGGGTGTGAGTCTTACTTGCATATATTTACGATACTAATATGGAGAGTCCATCACTTGAATATGTTCCTGTAGTTTCTGAGTTTCTAATGTATTCCCAACCAACCTACCTATTATTCCCTCTGTCCAAGATATTGAGTTTGCTATTGATCTTAAGCCTAGAACCCAACATATTGCTATGGCACCTTACTGTATTTCTTCCCCTAAGATTAAGGAGCTGAATTCTCAGCTTCAGGATCCCCTTGGTTAGGGTTTCATTAGGCAAAGTGTGTCTCCTTAGGGAGACCTTATATTTTTTATGAAGAAGAAAAATGCCTCTATGTATTAGTTTATTGACTATAGGCAACTTAATAAGGTAACGGTGAAGAACTGTTATCCCATACCTCACATTGAGGATATGTTTGACTAGCTTTAAGGTGCTATAGTGTTTTCTATGATCTTAGATCTATTTACTATCAGTTGAGGATTCAAGCTGAGGATATCCAAAAGATAGATTTTAGGACCTGTTATGGTCATTATGAGTTCTTGGTGATGTCATTTCTCTTGAGTAATGCCCCATCCACATTTATAGATTTGATGAAATGAGTATTTAGGCCTTATTTGGATTCTATCATGATTGTGTTCATCAATGAAATCCTTGTATATTCAAAGAGTATAGAGGGGCATGAACATTATTTGAGGATTGCGTTCGTACTTTGAGAGGTCATGTGTTTTTTCCCAAGTTCTCTAAGTGTGAGTATTTTCTTGACTCAGTGATATTCCTTGGGGATGTGTTTTCTAAGGATGGTATTATGGTAGACCTATCCAAGATTTATGTAATTCGTGATTGGGATAGACCTTTATCTCTAATTGAGGTTTGTAGCTTCATTGGTTTAACCGGTTATTATAGGTGATTCATTGAGGGTTTTCTACTATTTAAACCCCTAAGAGCAGATTGACTCAAAATGAGGTTCTTTTCTAATGGTCCAAGGAGTGTGATATGATCTTTGGAAAGGTTAAGAATTTTCATACTTCATCTCCTATTTTAGCTCTTCTTATTGAGGGTGAGATATTCATCATAATTTTGTGATGTTTCTATTATTGGATTGGGTTGTCTATTGATGCAGCAGGGTCATGTTATTACTTATACTTCTAGATAGCTTAAGATGCATAATCAAAATTACTCCAATCATGATTTAGAGTTGGTGGAGGTAGTTTTTATGCTTACAATTTGGAGGCATTATCTATATGGCGTGCATTGTGAGATTTTTACAGATCATGGCAGTTTTCAGTATCTTATGACTCAGAGGGTGCTTAATGCTAGGCAATGTAAATGTATTGAGTTTCTTAAGTATTATGATATTTCCATCTTGTATCCTCCAGGCAAAGCAAATGTAGTAGCAGATGCCTTGAGTCAGAAAGTAGTAAGTATAGGTAGCTTGGCTTGTATTTTAGATTCTTAGAGGCCGTTTGCATGGGATATCTAGTCCTTAGATAAATTGATAGTTCGCCTTGATATTTCAAACCCTAGGAGGATTTTTCCTAGTGTTTAGGTGAGGTCTTCATCATTTGAGCAGATTCAGGATTGTCAGTTTAAGGATAGTAAGCTTCACTTCATTTATAATCAGGTGCTGAGTGGTGAGCAAGAGAAACACCACAGATTCTAAGGGTGTTTTGAGATTTGATGGCCACATTTATGTTTCAAAGACCAATGATTTGTTTTAGTTTATTTTGCATGAGACTCACAACTCTAGATATTCTATTGATACCGACACAACCAAGATGTATAGAGTTTTATGGCAGCATTATTGGAGGAGTACTATGGATAAATATGTGGTAGACTTCATAGCTTATTACTTATGTAAAAGGCTAAGCATCAGCGATCTGGTGGATTAATTCAAAGGGTGCCTATTCTCGATTGGAAATGGGAGAGGATTACCTTGGATTTTTTAGCGGTTTACCTTACACTTCATGTGGTTCGGATGCTATTTAGGTTATTATGGATCGTCTAAACAAGTCATCATATTTCACTTCTATTTAGATGTCCCATCAGTCCCTAAGAGATTAGCCCATATCTATATTCAAGAGATAGTCAATTTGCATGGTTTGCCTATTTCTATTATTTCAGATTATGGTTCTATGTTCACTTTGAGATTTTAGAAAGAATTTTAGGTATAGTTGGGTACTCAGGTGGATCTCAGTACAACTTTTCATCCACAAACAGATGGTCAGCCGGAGCGGACTATTCAGGTTCTTGAGGATATGCTCCATGTGTTATGGATTTTAGAGGCCAGTGGGAGTAACACTTAGCCTTGGTAGATTTTCCATAGAATAACATCCATCATTCGAGTATTAAGATGACACCTTTTATTGAATTTGTATGGCAGCAGATGTCGTTCTCTGATTTAATGGTTTGAGATTTCCAAGGTTAGACCCCGTGGTATTGATTTGCTTCAGGAGTTATTTTATATAGTTCAGGTGGTTTAGGATAGGTTCAGAGCAACTTAAAATAGTAAGAAGGGTTATGCAGATTATAGGTTTTGTGACTTGAGATTTGGGATTGGTGATAGTACATTCCTTTGTGTATTGCCTATGAAGGATGGGATAAGGTTCAGAAGGAAGGGCAAGCTCTATCCTAGATACATTCAAACTTTTGAGATCACATGTGTAGTTGGTGAGGTGTCTTATAAGTTAGCTCTACATCCATATTTTGCTATTTTTCATCCAGTTTTCCATGCTTCCAGGTTGTGGTGATACATTCCTTACCCGTCTCATGTGCTTATATGGGACTTGGTCCAATTGGATGAGCGTTTGAACTTTGTGGAGGAGCCTGTGCTCATTTTGACAAGTGATACAAGACGGTTGTGCACTAAAGAGATTCTTGTAGTTATGGTTCAACAGAGGCACCACCCTGTGGAGAAGGTCACTTGGGATATTGAGAGAAAGATGCGTACTCAGTATCCTCACCTTTTTGTTGTTCTCCTACCTTTAGACTTAGTCTTATTTTTACTTGTTTTGGCTTTTGTCGGGGGCTTGTCCCAACATACACATTTCTAAACATCGGTTTATATATGAATAGAGGTATTGTAGATGATTGTGGACTTGGGTATATTGGTTATTAGATTAATGTAATGAAGTGTTTAGACACGTTTAGGATAGGACTTGTAGTATTCTTTCCACTATCTTATTATATTGTCAGGGTTCACCCGGCCCTTGTAATGGATGTGATAAATTATCGGGGCAACCTCTAGTTAATGTGGGCTTGAGGTGCCCATACAACATAGATTTTTTTAGGGGCGTGTCATGCTCGATAATATATTTTCCTTGATTGTACCCTCCAAGATTATAGGGGCCTGCATTGAGTTATTTACTATTCTATATTTATTGGCTTATATGGGCCAATGTTGTCGTTATAATTTCTTGATCTTTTTTTATTCTAGTCGATGTATTTAATAGTGTACAATAAGGTGGGAGATACTGCCAGGGTTACGAATTTTTTAACTTAGTTATGTTATCTTGCATCTTATCGTATCTATATCATGATCTAGCTCCATCAGCCAATGATGCCTACTGAGTACCCGTTGTATTGGTAATTATACTATACCTTTGTACCTTTTTGGTGCAGATTCGAGTACTAGTTACCACCACTGATTTAAGGATCGTGCTATGGTAGATTTCAAAGATAGGGTGAGCACTTGGACTCAGATTTTCACCATTTCCTTCTATTTATCTATGTCTAGTCTTTTGTTTTGAGATATATTGTATTGACTATTCTAGAACTTAGAGTGTGTTGTAGTATCTTGTGTACTGACTATGCTAGGTTGTGGGATGGTTTTCTATGGTATGGCTACCGTTTAAGATATTTCTATTGAGTAGTTTATTTATGAATTATATTGTCTAATACGCCTTTTTGGGGGTATTTTCCACCAAGTTAGCCCATTGCAATCATCTATGGACTATCATTCAGCAAAACTAGTGGGATTTAGTAGGTGCCATCATGACACGTAAATCGTATAGTGACATTAACCCATCTGGACAAGAATTGCATGAAAAGAGATACTAACCAGATAATGCTAGACCAGCCATCAAAAAAATAAAGATCAATAACAATTAAGTTAATACCAATAGTAATGACTATATAATTATAGTGGCATGAATAGAAGAGATACAACCCAATTCCAAAATTACATCATAAATCACAAAGTAAGAAATGAAAAGAGTTACTCAACCGCTATACCCCAACTTAAATTAAAAAATTGATCTACTCGATCTAGCACTAGCAAGAAATTATCTACGAGAGTAGTTGTACGTGCATAACTAAGATAAAAAATCTTACAATTAATATATAGAAAACACTAATGATGGCAGACATGAATGGTTATAAAATCCATATATCAAAACAACATAAAATGGTAATGGATAACAAGTCAGAATTGCATATATTATGGTTGCACCTGAAGTCTCGCCCCCTTGCCTACAATAGATCGTATCTTACCCAAAATTCAGCATTCGTATGACTACCTAAAATACCTTGGGCACAACCTCTGACCCAAGGTGACACATCTCTATGAGACAAATGTGACTTCATTGACTTCTTGATAATACCGGGGACAGTCTCTATAGAATTGATCACTCTCCCTACATTCATAACGAACCTTAGAATCTCTAATTTGGCGATGAACACATGATGACCTCGACTGGCTGACCAACTCAAGCCTGCAAAATTCTATAGACCAATGCCTAATCCCTCCACAATCATAGTATGCCCTAAAAGCTCACTGATGCAACATACTTCCTGACCTAGAGCAGCCTCCATGGCCTGAAGACCTAGACCGAGAACCCCCTGATGCCTGATACAAACTCTATCCAGTGTGATCACCAAGACCTTTCTGAGAGACACCAAAAATCAGAGGTGCTACTTTTATAGACCTAATAGTATGTGAGTTATAGTTACCTCCGTTATCCCTACCTATAGATGTAATAAAATTATAATTATACTAATTATGGGTCTTCTTACCACAACCTCCATATGCTTTAAGACATGCCCCCTCTATAGTACTCACATGATCAATAACTTAAAGGAATAGAGAACGTCAAATGGAGTGGTAGAGTTAACTTTGATATGTTTCTTCACCGTAACATGCTTTGAAGAAATTAATATAAAGTATTCCTAGACCACTTAAAACACCATATCTCATACTCTGAAACTGATAAAGAGTCCTTCTTAAACTCATAAATGCAACTCTGTCTTAAGAATAACTAAATACATCAGAAACCACCTCTACCTATGATGTATCCTTGAAAATGCTTAGAATCCCTAACATATTATCCTGAAGAAATTAGGCAATTACAAACCATGTTGGAGCCTCGGCTGAACCCAAACCCTCTAGCTGATATTCTAGATTCTTTGTATCAACCAACAACTTTCTGGTGTGAACCTTAATAGAAACTTTGGTAACAAATATAAAAGTCCCATATTCTTATATCGAAAAGCTCATGTTATCCATCTAAGAAGGATTGTATCCATAAGAAGTACCTAGAAGCTGATAAAAGTATGACCACATGATAAAGAATCAAGAGAGGGAATTTTTAAGGACAGCCCTTTCGCATCCCAAAGATAGGATACGGACATCAACATAATGATCCAAAAGAATGCAACACCCCAAATTTTTTTCCCTAAAAAATTACTGAGCTTTGATCTCACTGCTCTAACTATGGCTGACCAAATGAGTAATAAGGTCTTCTTACGGGTCATTGGGATTGAGTCTTAGCATGACCAATGAAGGTTGTTTTTTTCTGCCTTAGTTACAATTTGAATATTACAAGTCTTAAGGGCTCATTATGAGTCATAATATGTGATTCATAGACAAACCAGTGCTTGTGTAAAACTCTCTATCTAGATCATGACTAAACTTAATGAGTCGTAAAGACTCGTCACAAGTCGTAGAGTGTGAATCATAGGGTGGCTAGTGTAGGTACCCAAATTTTTAATGGTGGTTACGACTATAACCTCATGAGTCATAAGGTGTTACTTAACGACCTGACCCGTAAAGTCACCCTAAGTAATTGGCTAGACAATGAGTCGTGGTGGCAAATGATATGGTGAAACTACGAATTATAAGGTCAACTGTAATGATTGACGTTAGTTCTCTATAATTTTAGTAGGGGCACTTTGGATATTTACCTTTTCCTCGATAGAGACCCACAACCTAAAATACCCTAAGGGACCTCATAACCTCTTTTTACTCAAATAATTGCTCTCCTCTCTCCTCTCAAATTCCCTACTCAAAGACAAAGCAAGGGTTTCAAGAATTTGGTCTTTAAGGGGTCAAGGGTGGTTTCTTCTTCAAATTTCTCAGTGATTAAGGCATGTAATTCACTCTGCTATAACTTTTTAAAATGATTATCAGCTGACAACAAGGAACCAGGTCCCTAGGTCTTGGAATTACAATATCTTGTTTTGATGATGAGCGCTGATAATAAGGGACCAGGTCCCAAGGCCTTCATTAATCCATTACAGCTGTCACTATCCAATCCAGTTTTATTTTCTAGTGTAACAAACTACGCTTGTGATCTTGTATCCATCAGGACACCTGGCCTAATCATATTTCCACCCTAATCATTATTCCATTTTAAAATAAAAAGAATGATTCTCGATTGGTGAGTTTCTACAAGATCAAAATATAAAAATAAGAGAGAGGAAAAAACTCAACTTTGCAATATTCTCATGTTTTTAATTTCTTTGTGTACTAAAAGAGTAAGTGTTCTTGATTTGAGTCTTAAGTCTATAATTTAATTACTCATGTTATGACAATAATGCCTTTTTATTTATGTTCTTAAGAGAGTTTAGGTAGAGTTACCTGAGTTCAATATTGTTTAAATTTAATCAATATTGAGATGATTTGTTAGTGGAGTTGCCAAGGTATGTTTGTAGCATAGTTATTGCAAACGGGTGGAGCCTAGAGTTACGTTCAAATCGAGTCTGTAAATGAGAGTTTGATTATAGTGTACTGTTGAGTTCTTATGAGGGAGAGCCATGGGTTTAATCTCTTAAACAATGAGGTTTCCATGTTAAATTATTTTGTTCCTTACTTTTCTACTTCTAGTTCCTTACTATTTGATTGCATATGACTCACTCTAAGTGACCTAGTCTTTCATTGTGTGGTGCAACCCCCATATGTTCCAACAATAAGTATTAGTGGTAGAATACTCTAAAAGGACGAGACATAAAGTGATGTGTTTATCATGGTTGAACCACCTATTCTGTAATAAGTGCAATCTACCACTAGACTACCTAGATTTAATGGGCAGTTAAATAGGATGTGGAAAATAAGAATGTAAGACTTTGTTATGGGTGAGGACAGTGAGTTGATAGATATAATACTGGATGATCCTCATATACTAGTTAGAGAGGTCAAAGAAGGATATATAAATACAATAGTTGTTAAAAGTTAGAGAGGCTATGATGATTAAGACAGAAGAAAAGTTGAGAAGAACTATAAGGCCAAGAAACTACTAATTTATGGCATAGGGCCTGATGAATACAATAGGATTTTTGCATGTGAAAATGCTAATGAAATCTAGGATTGCTTGAAGACTCCTCATGAAGGAACCATTGATGTGATGTATTCAAAAGTTGATATGCTGAAAACTCAGTATGAAACCTTCACCATGAAAGAAGAGGAAACTATCCAAGAGATGCATACAAGATTCACTTCAATCAGCAATGAGTTGTACTACTTCAAAGAAGTAATTCCTTTGCACAAACAAGTGAGAAAAATTTTGGGGTTTCCTCCAAAATCCTAGGAAAGAAAAGTGGATGTTATCATTGAGGCAATAAATATGAAAACTCTCATAATAGATAAACTTATTAGTAATTTGAAGACTTATGAGATCAAGAAGAAGACAGAATAAAACAAAAAGGAAGCAAAAAGAGAAAAATCTCTGGATTTAAAGGCTAAAAATTTTAATTCAAGTGAATAAGACATAGATGTTGCCTATTTGCGAGAAAATAAGTTTTAGAGAAATAAAAAAAATTGTCAATTTCAAAGAAGAGGAAGTCACAACAAAAAGGGAGGTTATGTGGAGGCCTGTTACAAATATGTAAGTCTTGAGCATTTCATCAAGGAATGCCAAATACAAAAAATGGACTATAAAGAATATGTCAAGACTGGAGGTGACAAAGAAAAAAACATGGACCAGGTCCTTGTAAAGTTAAGAAAAAAGGTTGCAGCTAATTTTGCAGTTAAGTAGGCCTTAGTTGTCTAGAGGAATTCTTGAAGTAAATTCGAGGAAGATGGAAAGTATAAAGATGTTTCCATTCTGGAAGTGGAGGATGAGAAAGTGTATTTTGATTCCTTATTTGATCTCATGGTAAACACTTAAGATGAAGAAGAAAATGAGGTAACTCTTTCTGAAATTTTAGATAACCTAGAAAACTACTCTACTAGAAAGATTAAAAAGCTTGCTAATGTGTTAACAGATTCTATTTGTGAACTGACTGCTAAGAAAAATGCTTTAGAAGAGAAGTTAGAGAATCAAAAGCTTGAATTAATTGCTTTAACTCTCCCGACATCTAAAATAAAGAAATAGGTTACTAAGTTCAAATTTAAAAATCAGAGTCCACTGAGTCAACTATAGAAAGTAAATGATATTAATGATAAAAGGAAGAAAGATATTGTAGATGAGAAAGTAGAAAATTAGGAGCATGAATTAATTTCTTTAACTATTTTAATATCTAAAACTGAGGAACAGGTTTCTAAGTTGAAATCTAAAAATCTAAGTTTTGTGACTCAACTAGAGAAAGTAGATTGTTCTGATGATAAAGAGGAAGAAAAAAGCCCCAAAGCTTCAAATTGAGCTTGAAGAAAAATTGAAGGATTCTCAAAAGCATCTCATGAATGCACTCAATAAGAATGAAGATTTAGAAAGGGACCTTGTTTATCTGAAATAATAACTTAAGAAATCTCTATAATGGAACATATCCTTACCGATCATTTCTAATTTAACTAGTCAAGGTGTCAAAGGACCTGGTACTTGTAACACCAAAGATTAAATTTCCAGAAAACAAGTCCAAAGTAGAGGAAAAAATAAGTATGTGTTTGTCATTTTAGATGACTTCTGTGAGTTTACCTCGAAAATATTCTTGAGAACCAAGGATGAAATCTATGTGGCTCTGTTATTTTTACCTAGAAAAAACAAATGAAGTTGTACGTGTGGGCTACACTTCATTGAGCTAAGCATACAGAGTCTTCAATAAAAAGAACTCCATGGGTTGAAGAAAATGTTAATGTGATCTTTGATGAGTTATGAAAGATGGTGAATCCAATTGACGGGGAAAATTCTGATATTGAAGAACTCATTTTCGTTTAAAGGATAATATTTATAGAAGTGATGGTGATCCCAGATATCAGTCACAAATCCCAGAACCAGTTGTAGAAAAACAAGAAAGGTCTCGAAAAAATATTTTAGGACCTGGTCCTAGTGAAACATATTTCAGAAGGAAAACTAGAGTCACGGATCTTCTCATCCCCTTGACATTCTAACTTCACCTTTAAAGACTCGAGTCCAAATAAGAGATTTATTTAGAAATTTCATGGTTTTCTCAGCATTATATCCCAAAGTAAGCTTAAATATATGAAAGAGGTTCAAAAAGATATTGACTGGGTCAATTCAATGAAAAAGGAACCTTGGTAATTTAAAGGACGTTAAGTCTGGGGCCTGGTCCCCAGAACTATCGACAGAACAATTTTTGGAATAAAGTGGTGTACTCAAACAAACAAGTTGAGGTTGGGATTGATCAAATTAACCTGACCTATAAAATAAATCAGTTTCTCTTCCTAAAGTTAGCTATGATTAGGAGATATGTATCCTTTGTAAGGTACGTAAATATTGGTCTAACTCTATACCATACATTTGCAGGTATACACCTCTAGGAATACGTTTTGAAGAGGACAGGTGTGACTTACATAAAATTAAGAATTCTCTCAAGAAAGAGAGGGACTTGGTCCAATCTCTCAAGGTTAGTACCAAAATAATGTGCTTTAAAAATCATAAAATTTTACCTTAAAAGCCACATGCATTTCCTTAAAAAACAAAATCAGCCAATCCAAGACAAATGTAAAGATTTGCAACTATTATAGTTAGATGCACCATTTTAAGAAAGACAACTTTTAAATATCAAATGATCACCTTCATTAATTACAAAATCAAAACTTTTTACTTCACTCTTCTACAAAGAAATTCAAATCATCTTCCTAAATCATCCATCATCTGTAAATCAAATTGATCCCATTCTCTCTCTAAAATATATAATTTGAAATGGTTTTTAACGGTTTCACAATTAGTTTGATTTTATTAGGGTTATTCTGGATAGAATGACTAACTTTGCTTACTTTTTGCCAGTTAGGACTAACTGCGCAAGAGAGGATAATCCTAAGTTGTTCATTCAGGAGATAGTAAAGTTACATGGAGCACCAATGTCCATCATTTTAGATTGAGGTACGTAGTTTTCTTAGCACTTCTAACATTTTTTTCAGAAATGTTTGGGTACTCAGGTGAACCTTAGCACTGCCTTCCACCCTTAAATGGATGAACAACCGGAGCTTACTATTCTGTCTTTGGTAAATATTCTAAGGGCCATTGTGATTAACATTAAGGGTAGTTGGGTTGATTGTTTGCCTTTTATTGAGTTTGCTGAAAATAATAGCTACCATTCTAGCATCCAATTGGATCCTTTTAAGGCTCTTTATGGTAGGAGGTGTAGGTCTCCTATTGGATGGTCTGAGGTTGGTAAACTAGTTTGTTTGGTTCTGACTTGGCTCACCAAGCTAGGTAAAAGGTAAAGATGATTAGATAAATACTTAAGACTGCTCAAAGTTGATAAAAGTCATATACGGATATGAGGTAAAGGAAGTTGGAGTTTGAAATAAGTGATTGGGTATTCTTAAAGGCTTCTCCTATCAAAGGAGTCCTGATTGTGGAAGAAGGGGGAACTTAGTCCCTATTATCTTGGTTTGTATCAGATTTTTAGAAGAAATTGCAATGTCGCTTATGAGTTGGATATTCCAACAAGTTTGGCCTCTATTCATCCTTTTTTTCTATGTGTCTATTCTTAGATAGTGTATGGGTGACCCTTTTTATAGTGCCTGTTAAGGATATTGGTGTTTCAGATTTATTGTCTTTTAAAGAGGTGCTAGTGGTGATATTGGATAATCAAATTTGTAGATTAAGGACAAGGACATAGCATCGATGAAGGTTTTTAGGGGAAATCAAAATATATAAGAAGCTACATAGGAAGCCAAAGAAGATATGAAAGCCTAGTACCTTTTCTTCTTCTCCGTGTTGGATGAAAGTGCTTGAGGTATGAGTTTCATTTTCCTTCTGTGCATTTCAAATTTTTCATTTGGTTCTGATATATTCTAATTATTATCATGCTAAAAATATCCTAACTTCTCATTTAAGGATGAATGATTCTTAGGGGGAATAATATAAGACGACGTAAAATTTTGATCATCTTATTTTTGACCCTTTCATATACGTAGTGTAAATTTTTGAATTTTGAATTATGTTTAGGGATGTAAAAAGGGTGTTTGGAAAGTTTTAGAATTTCTGAAAGAGGTTCTAAGTCACTTTGTAACCCAGAGGCAGTAAGCCTCCGCGATATTGGCATGCTATGGAGGATAACCTCTGGGATAAGGGCATGGCACGGAGGCTCCGATATAGTTGCATGACCCAATGCTATGTTAAATTAATCAAGTTTTGTTTTTTCACTTAGAATTAGGGGTTTTTGATATTTTTACCCTTTGTAAAATTTTAAACACCTAATGTACCTTTTTTCCCCCAGTTATCAAAGATCAGACACCATCTTTTTTTCTCTTTAACTCTAAAACCAAGAAACTTTAAGGATTTTAAAGACAATTAAAAATTCAAGCTACAAACTTCAATATCTCTTTTAATTACTTGATATTTTAGGTTATTTCTCATCCCTAACTCATATTTTTACATTATGGCATATATCTAATCAATATTCATGTGTTTTAAATAATGGGTTTGAAATTGGGTTCACGGGTTTTGATTGTTATTACTTAAATTTATTTTCCAATGGTTTAAATGGATTATTCATGATTTATTTTATGGGTTTTCGGTCTAAATTGGTCCATTGTTTTAATAATTTTAATGGGGGACATGAGTTTCCCAAACTATATGAATTGTGGTTTGATAGTGACATTAACCTAAATCCACTTTACAATCATTATTAAAAATATGGTTATTCATATAATGTAACTTGTTTTTAAATCCATTTCATTGAGTTAGAGGATAATTTGATTTGGATGGCCTTGGTAGCCATGGCGGGACTTTAAATGGAACTTGGGAGTCAATTAGGTTGTATGAACTAGTTTGGCATAATTGAATTAGCTTGCAAGAATATTAGTATGACGCTACCTTGATGATAAATGCCTTAATAAATGAATACTTGGTTAATGCTTGGTTTATGTGAAACTATTTTAATTTAGGATTAAAGGAAATTATGTAGCTCACTATGAAGGGGTAGGTCCCAGGGGGATCAACACTGAAAACCACATTTACCGGTGTTGGGGTCCATGTGACCGTGTGCTTGGTGCATGCATTATATTTTGTGAGGTAAATATATGGATAAGTTCTTAAAGCCTCCTAAAAATACATTTTGATGGATCAAACACCCTAAATACTCTCTCAAGCTCATATTTGAAGGATTGGAGGCTAGGGTTTCAAGGGTGATTTTTAAGAGGCAAAGTAAAGTCAAGTTGTTGGTGAATCAAGTTTTCTTAGGAATGTATCTCTTTCACTTGTTAACTAACTCTAAACCCATGTATTTTACACTTGGATTTGTAAGTGTACATGGTGATTTTGAAATCATATGAAGAGGGTTTTGTTACATAATGATGAATAATGTTGATTCTTGCTTAGACTCATGTTTATACTTGTTAATGATGATGATTTACATATGTGGGTTATTGTTGTGTGAGGTTTAATATGAGTGTATTGAGTATCACTAACCTTGATGATCTCTACCATGAAAATAGCCTTGTTAAAGGTATACACATAAAGTATTTGTGAAGATGTTTAAGTGAATTGTCTAGTCACATGTGATGATGTGTTGAACTGCGCCAATGGCCCAATAAGTATGAATGATTTATAAATGATGTTGTAAATGTATTATGAGACAAATATGGTGAAATTGATAATCTTGTTGGGTGATGGATAATGAGGGGTTAAAGTCCCTAAACATGAAAATGAACTTGAATTATGTGTTGAGCTAAAATGTAGCATGGATGTGGTATAAGATTGCTAATGAAATGTGAATAGTTTGTGAGGGTCTTGATGACCATAAATTAAATTGTATGATGAATTAAATTAAGGCATTGGCCTATTGAAATTATTGAGGAACAAAGGCTTCCACGAGCACTGTGTGGTCATGTATTGTTGAGTGGTTTAAATGGGTTAAAGTCCTAGATTGTGAATTAAATAGATGATGACATATGGTCAAAGGGTTGGAGTCCCAATTTCGACTACTGATACTCATGATAGATTGAGGTTAATGTCCCTTTTCCAAATAAAGAAGTTTGATGTTAAAGTCCCTTTCCTAATAAAGAATGGTAATTCTACAATTCATTCGTACAAATTATATACAGACACAACCAAGTTTTGAATTAGAAAATGAGGAATTATCCGGATTTAAGTTCACTAACACCCACATTTTGCAGATATGAAGTAGAGAAGGTGAGCATATATGGAATGGAGCTAAAAAAGAAGCAAATGGAAGCAAAAGGAGTGTAGCTGGAAACATGAAGCAGTAAGCCTCGGTTACCGCAATCGCGGTCGCCGTCGGTCTAGGTGGTCAGTAAAGCACGATCGTGAAACCTAACCATGGTCATGTAGCCGCGGTCACAGTTAAACACATACGACCGCGAATCAGCGGGAACTGGCCCAAGGGTAGAATTGTAAAATGTTATGGACGAATCCCATATCATATATAAAGAAAAGCCCTTTCTTCTATGGGGATGACTTATTTCATAAGTTAGATTTGAATTCTAAGCTTGAAACCCTAATTGTGCAAGTGTATAATCAACTTTGTACGCTTATATTTCTTGGTTTCTTGTTGAAGAATGAATACTTTGATTGACCCACATAGTATATATCTCTTTACTTTCTTCATGAGTAGCTAAATAATTTAGTCTTAGGATTATGTTGAACTAAAGTGTGATTGTGTATGGGTATTGTTATGTTTGCATTGATTTTAGTTGTTGAGTATGGATTTCACCAATGCTTAAGCTTATGAATTGGAAATTGATAGGTGAAAACTCCAGATATCCAAATGGGTTTGATAAGGGAAAGCTAAGAATCTCTATAAACCCTTTTTCATCCTCGATAGAGAAATTTAATTGAATATTAGGTAACCCATAACATCGTCTAAAGAGGGTTATCAGGGGACAAAGCAATGGCGAACAACTAAGTCTATGGTTTACTACCCTTTGCGGTCATAGAAATAAGTGTTCAGGGAGTGTAAATCATGTCAAGAGCATAATCTTAGAAGTAGGGGTGCTTTTTTGAGGTTTTGGGTGGCTATGTAAACTCCCTACTTGTTAGGTACCTGAAAGGGCCAATTGGTGAAATCGTTGGGGTTTGTCGAAATATTGACCCCTATGATCTTTAACCTAGCCTATCCATTAATTAAAAACTAAATCCTATGATAAACTAACATTATCCCACATGCTTCACCTCTTAGGAGACATAATCCCAATATTCGTCCAAACCTTGAATTGAAACCAAAGATAACATTCATCACGTACTTGTTGAAGTTTTTGAGAAGAATTTCCAAACAAATCCCCCTATTTACTTATGCATGTTGTTTCCATTAGAATTTCGGGTAACCTTATAGTAACTTGAGTACCCATAGGTTAGAAGTCTATAGCATTCACTCCTTGAGATTCGACCCCAATTTACATTGGGTTACTTGACAACAACTGTCTCACCCTCCAATTATGGGAGTGAGTTAAGCGTTATCAAAATTGCACCATTTCTGGGGAGTATAATATAGATTTCACTTGTGTGGTGCTATTCTTACTTGGGAATACTCGGAGTGAGGTAATTTACTTTATTTGTTGTTTTTGACTATTTTGTAGGTGATCAAAGTGTGAACGGAGCAATGAACAATAATGCAAGTAATTTTGGCCCCTTTGAGGCCCCACTAGACGATGAGGGACAAATAAATAAAGCGGAGTAAACAAGAGATTTTCGTTTTTCGCATCCCGCCAACCAATGGAAATGGTGGGTTTCATATGACTATTGTTATGCCTCACATGTTGCAAATGAAAGGATTATTGGGGGTCAAGCATATGAGGTCTGAAATGTTCATTTGAAAAACTTTATGTAAGTTTGTCCTCCATTTAAGATAGCGCATATTAACAAAAAACCATCCATCTTTGACTCTTCCCATTTTCACTAATGGGTGAGGTGCTTTTATGGCTCCGCTCACTTTCACCTGGCTCAATCACATTTTGGGAGGAGCTCACCATAGTGTTCTTTTATATAGATACTTCCTACCATCGAAAATGCTTCAAAAGTGGGATGAGATTGTAAACCTCTAGTAACTGAATGGAGAACCATTGTTTGAAGAATGGGAGAGTTTTAATGGAAAGCTAGCCCAATTCCCATATCATGAGGTCTTGAATAAGATGCTCTTTGAAATTTTTTATAGAGCTCCTGACCCATTGAACAAAATGGTTATGGATAAAACGGCGGTTGGCTCTATTGTGAAATTGCACCATCTTGTGGCTTTTCATTTGATAGGTGAAGTATCCAAACAAAACCAGGGGTGGCACACCTGTGATGCCAATGCTCCTAATACCCCTTCAACTACCTCCGTGGGGACTAATGAGCAATAAAAATGAGAAGAGGAGAAGAAGGATAAAATGGCCAAGATGATGACCCAACTTGATCTTCTAACAAAACATGTTATGGGTGTACCTGTGAAAGTGGTAAATTTTGTAACATCAAAGCCTTATTAAGATGATGATGAGTCAAAGAAGTTGGATGCAGAAATTTGGTACTTGGAGAACTACTCGAGGGGATCCCGCACCACCTATCAAAGGCAAGGTGGGAACCAAGGTTGGAAGGATCATAACCGAGATAGAGATTGGAGAGATAGAAAACGTAACTATGACCACTATGTTCCTCCTTATAATAGGTCTAAGGCCAAAGAGTCAAATGTCATTGACCCCAAAGAGTTTAAGACCGAAGATGTGTTTTCACGAATCTTGAGTAGAGTTGAATGTACGAACAAAATGGTTCGCGAGTTGAAGGGTGACTTTTCCCCACTCTCCCAAATGGTGGTGTCTTACTCCTCTTCTATAAAACAATTGGAGACTCAAGTTGGGTAAATCTCCATACAACTAAATGCAAGAGCTAGAGGTGGACCTCTGAGTGACAAACTTTCTAACCCAAAGAATGAAGCACAAGTCCTAGAAATTGTCACTAAAAGTGGGAAAGCACTTGAAGAGCCCCTTAGAGGAGATGTGAGTGAAAATATGCCCATGGCCAATGCAAAGGAGGTGACACCTCAAAGAAGAAAAGAAAATAATTAGAAAGAGATATATGAAAGTAATGAGATAGTGGTCAAAGTTGAAAAGCCACAAGAAGATGAAAAACCAACCATCAATGTTCCTCCTCCGTTCCCTCAACGAATGCATAAAAAGGAAGGGAGTGACAAACTGAGAAAATTTATGAAAGAATTAGCGATCTCACAATAAATATCCCACTAATTGAGGTGATACAAGAGATTATGGAATGTGCTAGGGTCATTAAGATGTTAACGCCTTAGAAAAAGCTCATGAGGAAGATACCATTGAAGTTACTCATGGGTGTAGTGCTATTATGGATAGAAAACTTATTGTAATGCCCCGAGTCTAGTACCACAGATGCTACACGGTGCTAACAATCCTAAAGGACCACTAGCTAACCCATGACTGATATCTGTAACTGAGGATTGGATAATAGTAATATTGTAATAACAATATAACTAAAATAAATGCAAAAAATTGGCGGAAAAAATGCCCAAAAGGTTCAAATATTAAACAATACTAAATAAAACTACGTCTAAACAAGGTATGATAATACCAAGACTGATATAACTATCTGATCATGCTATAGTTGGAAGCCTCTAAACTATTTGAATTGCGGAGTTGATGGGACATGTCCCTAACTAACTCCATCAACTGAGAATAACTAAGTACTGAAATACTGAAAGAATGAAATAATCATGTCCTCAAAATATGAGGACTCACCATTGACTCTGACTGCTGATATCTGAAATGATAAGCGCGATCAGGAACCTGAGCATCTGAACCTATGGTATAAAATACCATAGCGCAATAGAAAAATATGTGTCAGTACATGAGAATGTACTGGTACGCAAAGTGAGGTAAGGCTGAATGTAAGGGTTAATATGAATGAACTAAACTGACTGAATAACATGAACATAACTACGTTAGTGTACATGTATAAATATATAACTGTAACTGAAATCATAAGGATTTTGAATACTGAGTTTACTGATAACAAGGATTACTGATAACTAATAACTGAGTGACTGTGTCTGACAGTCCTAATTCTAATGAAACTAGATGAGTTTCCTACTAAACTGAGTGATTGTATTTGACAGTCCTGAAATCTGTAGAACTATCTGAGATCTTTAGAAAAGATTGAGACTAATACTATGAGAGATAGTCATCTAACCGCCATGCCCCAAATAAGGTATTATAACTGAGTTGAGGTCCAATCTGTATCCTTAATTGTAAGCGTGTCAATACCGCGCCACTGGTAAGGACAAGCTGTGAGTGACCTTCATCTGTCAGGTACTCTAATAAGAATAGTGGTACCCTCATTTGATAGGTTAAGACACCTCATCAACCCTCATCTATCAGGTTTTATGTCTCAACCTTCACTGGCTATGTAGTTCTAAAATGCAAGGACTGATTCTAAGAATCCCACTTTTTTCTGGCAGGTGAGTTCCTATCCTTGGGTTCACTTGGTACTAAATCCTAATCTGATCTTAATAGACAATGGACTAAACTGTACTGAGTTTAATGAGTTCCATTGACTGATGGAATATTACAAAAATTTGATAACTAACTGAGCTACTCAGGACTGAACTGAATACTACTGAGTTTTTCTTGAGTTCTGAGATTGACTGACTTCTCTGATCGTGGCTTGATTGAGATTATCTTGAAAAGTTACACTGGCTCTAGGCACACATCTAAATTGTCGGGTATTGAATACCCCCAGGACTCGATAGCATGAAAATAAATGGGACATGACAATTCTTGAACACATGACCATAGTAAACAATTCATAATACTATCATTGAGGGATTTCATGAATCATTGCAAATCATGAGCTTACACATGAATAGGAACGCATGCTAACATATCATAATTTCACAAATCCATACTTATGAGCATTTCACCAAATCATTACAAGACATAGCTATAGCATGAGAGTCAATTAGAACATGCGGGTACATCATAAGTTCATCATATAGCTAACATGTAGGTCATAATGCACAATTCTTATTCACTTAGGCATTTTAACAAACACACGGAAGGCATAACCTTTACTAGGGCATGAATCAACAACTAATACATCATGGGCATATCAAGCAATTCAAATTTAACATTTCAATCCACATACTAACATGAAATCATGATAATTCAATAAAGATTCAATCTTGGAAATCATATCATAACATAAACATGTGTACAATCAAATCCACAATATTGAATTCAAAATTCATATTTTTAAAAGGGTTTCTTGAGCTCCATGGGTGAAAGGGACCCTTGGATGAACACTTTGCATACCTTTGTTGACAAATTTCTTGATGATTGATGGAAGAAAGCTTGAGTTCATAAATTGAAATTAATCACCTAGGATTTCTTATTCTTGAGCACTTGTGAAATAATGAATGTATTTAGCCAAAAGGGAGCTAAATTTCGTGTTATGAGGGCTGAAGGTTGGGGGAAAATAACCTAATTACCCTTAAGGACGCGGTAATTTAATTATAAAAATTGGGTACTAACGCATTTGGTACCACGATGCATCGATGGCATCAATGCAATACTCAGCGCATCATGCCATGATCGCGCTGCATTTTAGCACTTATGACTGGTAGTATGGAAACAATATTAACTAATGCTATAGGCAACACGACGCATCAAGATCACATTGGTTCACTATGTTGGACTTCCAAACATCGTCTAAACGAGGTCCTAAAAATCCATAACTTATTCGGGAACAGCTATTGCCCTTCCTGATCATGAATTTACAAAAACAAAGACCCTTAAAGGACATTAAGGTCACGAAATAAGGTTGCTAACTTTCGAATGCTAAAAATAAATTTAGTCTGGAAACTTAGCTAGAATTTTCTAAGTTTGGGATCTCTTGACAAGCTTAAAGAACTGAATTAAGCTAGGAATTTTGTGGGGTCTTACAATATCTCCCCCTTGGGAATATTTATCCTCGAATGACACTGACGGAGATGGGAGAAATGATTAGCTGAAGTACATACTGAACATGAACAACTGGAATATGATTACATTACTGATTTACTTAGATTCTTACTGAGCATGCATATCTGATGCATGATTTCATGACTGAGCTGATACATGAATGCATGACTAGGAGTACTGATAACCTGATCATTCATATCTGATGCGTGAATACATGACTGAGATAACTCATGAACATGCGATTGAACATGCAATGGTAAAGGATACCAACTTTGAAATGGAAAATTGAGCATGAAACTGAATGAGCTTAAGGAAAGCTATTACCTGGGTCTAAGTCTGAATTAGAAGAGAAGAGGTGAGGGTACTTGGTCCGCATGTCTACTTCTGCTTCCCAAGTAGCTTCCTTAATGGATAGATTTGGCCAAAGAACTTTTCCTAGAGGGACTACTTTGTTCCTCATTCTACGGGTCTGATAGTCAAGGATTTTGACTGGAATTTCTTCATAAGAGAGATTGTTCTGAATATCTACGCCCTCAATAGGGACTACAACTGTTGGGTCACCTATGCACTTTTTAAGCAAGGAGACATGGAACATTGGATGTAATGAAGCTAGATCTGAAGGCAACTCGAGCTCATAAGCTACTTTGCCGAAGTGATTGAGAATTTTGAAGGGACCGACATATCGGGGACTTAGCTTTCCCTTCTTGCCGAACCTCTTCACTCCCTTCATAGGAGAGATTTTTAGGTACACATAATCACCAATTTAGAACTCGAAATCCTATTTGCACACATCTGCATACGATTTCTATTAGCTATGAGATGTCTTGAGCCTCTCTATGATTAATTGAACTTTCTTTAAGGTATCAAAGACCAAGTTAGGCCTTACCACTATGGCCTCATCGACTTTGAACCAGATCTGCATCTCCTACTTTAGAGAGATTCAATTGGAGCAATTTGAATACTGGAATGATAACTGTTGTTGTATGCAAACTCTATCAAAGGCAAGTTGTCATCCCAACTATCCATAAAGTCAATTATACATGCTCGTAGTATATGTTCTAAGATTTGGATGATCCTTATTGACCAGTGGTCTGAGGATTAAAGGTTATATTGAGGTGAACTTGGGAGATCCTTTTGGAACGCTTTCTAGAAATGAGAGGTGAACTGGGTACCTTTACCTGAGACAATAGACAGGGAAACACCGTGCAATTTGACCAACTCTCTAATGTAGAGTTTGGCATAATCCTCGTCTGAATAAGAGGTATGGACTAGAAGAAAATGAGATGATTTGGTCATTCTATCTATAATGACCCAAATGGAATCATATTCATCTATATGTTCACCATACTAGTAGTGCCTCCAAATCTTTAAGGCAAAGACTATTTCTGCAAAATTAAGATTATGAGTTGGATAATTATCCTCATAGGTCTTAAGCTATCTAGAGGTGAAGGCTGTGACCTTACTATGCCGCATGAGGACACAACCCAAACCTACCCTGGATGCATCACAGTACACGACATACGTATCTGGACCATCTAGAAGAGTCAAAACTAGAGCTAAAGTGAGTCGAGTCTTCAACTTCTAAAAACTTTTCTCGCATGAATCTGACCACTAGAACTTGACTTTCTTCGAAGTCAATCTAGACATAGGGGATGCAATAGATCAAGATCCCTCAAAAAACCATTTGTAATAGCCAGCCAAACCCTAGAAACTCCTGATATATAATAGAGTGATGGGTCTAGGCCAGTTTTTTACCACCTTCGTCTTTTGAGGATCAACTCTAATGACATCACCAAAAATGATATGACCAAAGAATACTACTGACGTTATCCAATTTTGCACTTATGGAATTTGGTGAAAAACTAATGATTTATGAGAGTTTGCAATACTATTTTGAGATGGTCTGCATAATCATGCTCACTGTGGGAATAAACAAGAATGTCATCTATGAAGACTATGGCGAACATGTCCAAGTACTGCTAGAACATACGGTTCATCAAGTTCATGAAAGATGTTGGAGCATTGGTAAGACCAAATGACATATCTAAGAATTTAAAGTTACCATACCAAGTACAGAAGGCTATTTTTGGAATGTCATATTCAATGACTCTGAGCTGATAATAGCCTGATCTGAGGTCTATCTTAGAGAAGGAACTGGAACCCTGAAGTTGGTCAAACAAGTCATAGATTCTGGGAAGCGGATAGTTGTTCTTGACTGTGACCTTGTTGAGTTGATGGTAGTCTATGCACATTCTGAGAGAACCATCTTTCTTGAGCACGAATAGAACTGGTGCACCCCACGAGGACATATTGGGTCTGATAAATCCCTTATCTAGGAGATTCTTCAACTACTCTTTTCATTCAATAATTTCTATTGGTACCATTTTGTTTGAAGGAATAGATATGGGTTGAGTATCTTGAAGAAGATCGATACTGAAGTCTATTTCCCTTTTAGGATGAATTCTAAGAAGATCCTCTGGAAATATATTTGAATATTCATTCACTACTGGGACTTATTCAAGACTGGGATTTTTGGAACTAGAGTCCTTAACTCGATCAAGATGATAGACACATCCCTTGGATATCATTTTCCTTGACCTTAGGAAGGAAACAAGCTGACCCCTGAAGGCTAAAGCATTACCCTTCCACTCTAGGATTGGTTCATTCAAAAACTGAAACTGGAAAACTCTATTTCTGCTGTCAACTTTGGCATATCAAGAATGAAGCCAATCTATGCCGAGAATAACATCAAAATTAATCATCTCTAATTCGAATAAGTCTGCTAAGTGACTTTCTGAGATATCATAACTGGACAGTTCCTGTATACCCTATGCACTATGATAGTTTTACCCATTGGGTAGAGACTAAAAAGGGCTCTGCTAGAATTTCGGTACTGACTCCAAAATCAACTGCTATATAAGGAGTAACAAAAGACAAGGAAGCTCCTAGATTTAGCAAAGCATAAACATGTATGTGAAAGATCTGTAATGTAGTAGTGACCACATCAGGAGAATAATCCTGGTCCTGTCAGGACAAAATAACATAAAGTCCATTTGGGCACTGGTAGCACTGGAGGTGGTACCCTGCTAATTTGGGCGACTGGACTAAGCTGAGGAACAATTAGGCTGACCCAGAAAATTTGACTGAGGAAAATCTCTGACTCTCTGGCCTGGCTTTCCACATCTAAAAAAAACATCACTGCCAGCTCTGGAAATACCCTGATGGTGTTTTGCTCGAGTTTGGCAAAGAGCATAAGTTTGGGCACTGCTAACACTGCTCTAAGACTTAGAGCCTGGCACCCTATCTTTATTACTATTCCTGAACTTAGAAACTGGGGTGCTTGCTAAGGAAGGAGCTGTAACTAATGACTCTGGGTGGAACTAAGAACGATTCTCACCATTTAATTTAGGCTGACTGAAAGTAAAGCTACCTGTTCTAGATCTCTTATTCTGCTTTTCTCTCTATATATTCTTCTACTCCTCTATCTGCTAAGCATGGATCATGAGCCTTTCCAATTCTATCTCACTAATCAACATCGCAGGCCTGCACCCTTTAACCACACTATCATTCACTCCAGACACAAACTTACTTATTTGGGATCTGCAATCTGCCACCACATGAGAAGCATATCTAGCTAGTTGAGCACACTTGAGAGAATACTCTTTCACTGTCATGTTGCCTCACCTGAGGTTAATAAATTCTAACACCTTAGCTTCTCTCAGCTCTAGGGGAAAGAATCTACCTATAAAAATGTTGGCAAACTCCTCCCAATCAAAAGGCCCTGCATCTATAGGCCTCTCTGTTTTCCACTATTTGAACTAAGTGTGAGCCACATCTTCCAACTGACATGTAGCTAGCTCACTACTCTGGATAGCAGTTACTCCCAATAATATCAGTAATCTTCTTCCCCTAATCAAGATACTCTTGACGGTCCTCGTCTGTATTAGACCTAGAAAAAAAAGGAGGATCCATTCGGGTGAAGTACTGAATCCTAGATACGGTAGAATTGGAGACTGGGTTAGCTAGAATGATAACTAGACATTTATTTTGGGCAACAACTGAATGAGATAGAGTAGTGAATGTATCTCTGAATTCTGCATGGGAAACATATTCTTCTAAAGGATTAGGCTAATCGGGGTGAGGGGCTGGTTAATCTCTTATTCCTCTTCCCTAAGTCCTCTTTGGAGAAATTTTTTTGTAGATGGAAGAGAAAGATTGATTATACCGAGATTTTAACTAGAGCTCATACTAAATCGCAGGAAATGAATATTGAAATAAGGAAACTATTCGTAAACCATCTCATAGCCTCCTACACATAATTATGGTGCGCTATTCACCAATGCCCAAGACTTTACTAGATGTGGATTTCAAACTTCCTAGGTCTCTTTTGAACCTTAGCCTCTCATACCAAGTTTGTAACGCCCTAAGTCTAGTTCCCCAAATGCTACACAGTGCTAAAAATCTCAAATAACAACTAGCTAACCCATGACTGATATCTGTAACTGAGCACTAGATAATAATAATATTGTACAAACAATATAACTGAAATAAATGGGGAAATCTGGTGAAAAACATTCCACGAGGTTCAAATACTAAACAATACTAAATAAAACAACGTCTGAACAAGGTATGATAATACCAAGACTGAATAACTGTCTGATCATACTATAGTCTTAAAGCCTCTAAACTGTCTAACCTGCAGAGTTGATGGGATATGTCCCCAACTAACTCCATCTACTGAAAATAACTAAGTACTAAAATACTGAAAGAATGAAATAATTATATCCTCAAAATATGAGGACTCACCACTGCCTCTAACTGCTAATATCTGAGTTACTAAGCACAATTAAGAACCTAAGCGCCCGAACCTATGGTATAAAATACCATAGAGTAAGAAAAAATTATGCGTCAATATGTGAGAATATACTAATACATAAAGTAAGGTAATTCTAAATGTAAGGGTTCATATGCATAAACTAAATTGACTGAATAACATGAATATGACTACATGAGGATACATGTATGAATACATAACTATAACCAAAATTATAAGCATTCTGAATACTGAGTTTACTGATAACATTGATTACTGATAACTAATAATTGAGTGACTGTGTCTCACAGTCCTGATTCTAATGAAACTAGCTGAGTTTCGTACTAATCTGAGTGACTGTATCTGATAGTCCTGAAATATATAAAACTATCTAAGTTTTTTCTAGAAAATTGAGACTGATACTGTGAGAGGTATTCATCTAACTAACATGCCCCAAATAAGGTATTATAACTGAGTTGGGTTCTAATCAGTAACCGTAATTGCAAGGGTGTCAATACCACACCACTGGTAAGGACAAGCTATGAGTGACCCTCATCTGCTAGGTACTCTAATGACAATGGTGAGACCCTCATCTGATAGGTTAAGCCACCTCATCAACCCTCATTAGATAGGTTTCTATGTCTCAACATTCGCTGGCTACATTGTTCTTGAATGTAAGGACTAATTCTAAGAATCGCACCCTTTGCTGGCAGGTGAGCTCCCATCCTTGGGTTCACTCGGTGCTGAATCCTACTCCTATCTGAATAGACACTGAACTGAGTATACTAGATCTAGTCTAGATTGAACTAGACCGAGTTCACCGAGTTCCTTTGACTGATGTAATATTACTAAATTCTGATAACTGACTGAGCTACTGAGGACTGAACTAAATACTATTGAGTTTTTCCTAAGTTTTGAGATTGATGGAATTCTACTGATCATGGCTTAACTGAGATTATCTTAAAAACTGATACTGGCTCAAGGCACACAACTAAATTGTTGGGTATTAAATACCCTTAGGACTCAATAGCATGAAGATAAATGGGACATGACACTTCTTGAACACATAACCATAGTCAATAATTCATAATACTATCATTGAGTGATTTCATGAAGCATTGCAACTTATGAGCTTACACATGAATAGTAATGCATGTTAACATATCATAATTTCACAAATCCATATTTATAAGCATTCCACCAAATCATGGGTGAAATCATAATCTAAAATCAAAATAACTTGAAAGGATCATAATTTTTTCAATTCAAACCGGATACTTGGACTCTATAGGTGGAAGGAGCCCGTGGATGAATATCTAACATACTAGGGTTAATGAATTTGAGAGGATTGATGTCGAGATTTCTTGAGATTTGATCTTGTATTTGAGATCTAGGGTTTTAATGAAGAGAAATTTGATGATCAATAAGCATATTTTTCTCAATTTAAAGATTAATCTTCTGTTTACACGATTTGGGGGCTTGATGAAAGACAAGATTGCCCTAGGGATTTAAAATCCCACAACTAGAACTCAAAATAAGACCCTACCATATTGCAGTGAGTGGGTCATTGTGATACCCACCACAATGCAGTGGAATTGCGGTGACTCTCTAGATCATGACCATTGTTGTTTTGGGGTTCACCGTGATACGGTGCAACCGCAGTGACCCTCTAGAAATGGACAAATGTTGAAATGTCCTTCATTACGATGTGATGACATGCTCATCGCGATACTCACTGCAACGCGACCTAATTGTGGTAACCTACTGTTTTGCCAATTTGATTACGGTCCAATCCCCATTCAAAAATCCTGTAACTTACCTAAAACAAGCTATTTTCTAGATTCAAAGTGTTACAAGTACGTACTAAGGGCCAGACTAAGCTAGAAATGTTCAGTGTATTACATTACCCCTTACGATATTGGCATGGCATAGAGGATAACCTCAGCGATATTGGCATGCCTTGCCAAGGTGTTAAATTCAAGAAATTCTATTTTTTTCACTTAGAGGTGAGGGCCTTTTAGTCTTTTCCCCTTTAGTTAAAAATATCTTTTCCCATAATAAAAATTTATAAACACAAAATTGACCTTTTCCCCTTCAGTTAAAAAGATCAAACACTCGTATTCTTTTCTCTAACACCAAAACCATGAAAGCTTAAGGGTTTCACTGTGCATTCATCATTCGGGCTCCAAACATCAAATTGCTTTCAAATTGTTGTGTGCTTCAGGCGTGTTTCTCTTTCCTAAATTAATTTCATACATAAGCATATATTTAATTAATGTGCATATGGTTTAATTATTGGGTTTTGAATATGGGTTGAGGTATTTGAAATGGTTTTTACATGAATTGAGTTCCCATGGTCTTGAATTAGTTATTTATATCTTATTCTTATAATTTTGAACTAAATTAAGGCATGGGTATGGGAATTGGAATGACGAATATGATTTTCCCCAAATTTTATTGTTTAATGGTTTGGAATTGGCTTTAACCTCAACCCAACTTGTCCAATTGGTTTGAAACATGGATATCTGCATAATCTACTTCACTTTTGAAACCTTACATTTCATAAAAGGTTAATGGAACATAAATTGGTTTTGAAAGGACTTAGTGGCCATGGATTGGTTTTAAATTGGAATCTTTGAAGACAATTTGTCTAACTGGTTTTGGGATGGCATAATGAAATTGGCTTGAAAGATTAATCTTTATTTGGTATTATGATTCCAATGGAAAATGACTAATTTAAAGACTCATTGGTTAATGGATGGGGATGTGTGTAAATGGTTTCAATTTAGGCTTAAAGGGGGTTGTGTAACTCAGAGTGGATGGTGGAAGTCCTAAGGTACCCGATAGTGGAAAACACATTTGTCATCATGGGGGTGTGTATGACTATGTTTATAATTCACACATTATATATATATGTATATATATATATTAATGGTATGAGCATCAATGTCTTTGGACCTTCCTCGAATTTCTCTAGTTCGTATGGCTAACATGCACTGGGGACCTTTTAGTAGGGGGAGCTGAACCCATATAGCCCGTGGGTTTCCTTAGGATGGATAGAGCTACATAGTCCATATCAATGATTTTAAAGCTTATGCTTAAACCTTGTTCCCGATCTCGACATCTTATATATGTATATATAAATGTATGTACATAGTTTTGACTAATTTTGGACATGGAATTTATTTTATCAACTTTCCTGAGTTGCATGCCAGTGTTTTTCCCACTAACCATCCTAGGATTGTACATTGTTTCAAAGTGTAGGGTCAGAAGACACTTCTTTTACCCCTATGCATCTTTAGGTGGATTAACACATCTATCTAGTTGTTGTGAAATAGTGAGCCTGAAACCTTTGGAAAGCCTTATCATTTCTATATTCTCTTATTTTTAAATCAGTACTTTTAGATTCTTTTGGTCATAGTCAGGGGCATATCCTGACCTATTTTGTATTCTGGTTTTAGAGGCTATTATAGATAGATACAGGTTGGTTGGTTGTTTATTGACTCTTAATTTTTATAAAAGTTATCTATTCTTTTTCTTAATACTGATTAACTGGATTCCATATTTTCTTTATGGTTATTTTGTTCTTATGATGTTAGGCGATGGGGGTGGTCTTTGATCTATGGTAGGCTTGAGATACCTGTCATGATTAGGTCCTGGTAAGGGTCATGACAAGCTTAGTATCATATCATGGTTTAGATTCATTAGGTGTACAAAAAGGGCTCAAGCGCACACACAAATATACGTGGTCTTATCAAGTAGTAAAGTGTCCTTCAAGAAGCCAAGTATCGATCCCGCAGAGACTTGATTCAACAAAAATTCTATTTTAGTTCACAATTTTGATTTAGTTGATGCAAACGTAATCGAAAAGAGAGTTTGTAATTTATAACCCAATATAATTGAACAATGTGTAATGTAAAGATCTTGAAATAATCAATAGGAGAAAACCCAGGGTCGAAGCACCTTGAACAATCATACTATGCTATTGAATTTCATTTGTTAACTTGGTTGTTGATTCATAGGGTTAATTGCATGATTATGGTCTCTCGACCTCTAACCGTTTACCTAATTTAGACCTTACAACTACATTTTTGAGAGGGTATGTAATAATCCAATTAAGTGTATTAAATCTATCACTCTAAGTTTGAATCTAGTAAGGCTCCTAAGTACATCTCTGTCCTAGGTGCTAAGTTCAATTCTTTATTTTATAAAAGAATAAAAACCCATACTTTATTTATTCCCATGTTCTATCTCCCTATTCCCTCTCCCAAGTTCAAAAGGTTGACAATAGATGTATTCTAAGGGTCGCGAATTCTTAAAACAGTTAAAACAAGATTAAACAAACAACCAATAATGATAAGTAAACCAAACGAAATTAATTTAAAATAGTCATACTCATGTTCTTGGCTTCAACCCCAGAAAGGTAGTTTTTAGCCACTCATAGCCATAATAAACATCCAATTAATTGTATGAATGATTAAAATCATAAAATAAATCTTAATTAAGGAAATTAAAACCTAAAAATAAGTTGTGGTAGCTTCCAAGGTTGTTCCAAGTGATCTAGGGGTTCCAAGATTCTTAAAACGTGTTTTACGACATTATATTTATAGTATATAAGTCATAACACCATTTGGATTAGGTTTATACATTGTTAAAAGAAAAATTATCTCAATTTTGGTGGTCACCTCATTGCGCCATAGTGTCAAATGGCATCACTGGGCACTGTTCTCCCGAATTTGGCCCTTAGTGCGAAGCAGTGTTATCGCATTAAGACATTGTTTTTGGACAATTGAAAATTGACACATCTCCACGATTCGGTGTTTTACCAATTTGACCCCTTCTGAATCTAATGGAATGCATAACACGCCCATTTGATAAACACAATGCCCACATGCGCTTAATACTTTCCAGGGGTCCAAAATTGCGTCCAGCTTGTGTCTTGTGCTTCTGTGGTCATTTATGAGCCTTTTCAGTTGTTTGCACTTGACTTGAAGATTTTATATCCTTCATATATCATAATTATCCATTAAAAAAGCATCCTATATCATTGAAAACAACAATTTAGATCTCAAAACAACACAACATCCTCAACGATGAACTAGAAACATGAGCTAAGCATAGGCTAAATTCACATTGAGCTTAAACTTATTGTTTTGACTCTTTTCTTGATCAAATTTACCCTTGAACATTATAAATAAGTTTTTTAATATATAAATACATAATAAAAACCTTAATAACTCATTAAAATACATTATAACCCAACACAATAGACTAGAAAAATACCTAGCTCAAGCTAGTTACACTAGTTTTCTCGGTTGAACTCCTAAATGATCAATTAGAATCAAAACTCATGTGAAACCACCATTAAACATTGTAAACATATAATTGGACACAAAAATTCTCATTTATATCATTAGCAACCTATTAATCACATGAATCATCCTCAACACAAGGCTAAATAGCCTAGAATAGTAGCGCTAGAGTGCATAAATACACCCAACATCATCACCCCACACTTAAACCCTTGTTCGTCCTCGAACAACTCTTAACTATAAGAATAATGAGCTGAAGTGAATTCACACTTCTACTAAATGCAATAAATTCAAGTTAGAAATACAATGACTACACGGAATGCAAGTTTACAACACTGAGCATGTTATACACAATTGAAAGCTCAAGAATCCTACTTCCAAAACATCCTAGCCTCAAGAATGGACTCCACAAATGGAAAACTCATGCATATTTCTCAATCAAAGACATTGCAAGAATCATCCATATTCATCAAACATGTGCCCCTCACCACAAAAGAGTTACCTATAATCACTTACAATAATGCAAATTATTACAATGGGTATACAAATCAAGTTACACTCACTCTCACAAAGAATTTACAAGTTACAAATAATGAACCATAGGCTTGCCCTTAGTGTAGTGCTCCACAAATATTAGAATGATGAACTTAGGATCAATTAGGTCTTTTTCGGGTTGTAATGTTGGTTAAGGGACGGGTACGAACTATTTGGGAATAGTGACTAACCTCTCTAAGTGCTTTAATAGACTACATTATACATTTAAAACCAATCTCCAACAACAAAATTACACTTTCTCATCTTCCCATATCTTTTGTTTTTGCCTCATCTCTTTTAAGCATTTTCACAAACATTTGGTAGACGCACAGTTTACTACTATATGATTCAATTTTTTTCTTTTTTTTCACAACCATGGCAGTATTTATAGCATAAATTATATCACACCCATTCACCACACATAAATTATAAACACCAATTACTATTACCTTAGGGCTTCAAATTCACCTTTTTCCTTTTATTTCTCAAACTCCTTACTCAATTAATTATTCATTAAAGCACTTAGGAGCTTTTTGGATCAAATTATGGTCTATCAAAGAAGGGGTTAGGCTACTTTTGTGGCTACCAAATAAAAGGCTAAAGTCTCAATGGGGGTTAACTAGGATAATGAACAAGGGTAGGTCAAATAGAAGATAAAAACAAGGTTATTAAAGAAATGCCTAAATCATCTCCTAAACCCACACTCTTTATTTTGCTTCACACACACACCAGGAAAGTTCTAGACATAACATGCACCAAGGAACATACAACATTCTCACATGCACATGGCTCATACTTGACTCGCATAGGATTATCATAGACTCTTAACCAAACAATAACGCCAATTCAAATATAAGCCAACAAGTACAAGCGTCACAAACATAAACCTAAATGTCTCAAAAATAGTAATTCTCCAAAATCACATGCTTTTACAAGAAAATCCACTTGCATTATGTAATAAAAATAGCACTAACTCAAATATCTTACATAAAAAAATTTCAAAATTGAGCCAAAATTTGGGAATTTCTCCGCCCCACATTTAAAAATCTATTTTGTTCCCAAAGTGAATTTAAAAGCAAGAGACAAAAATACTCTCTGAGTCCTATAGGCCTAGCTAGTAGCATCTTTACACATTTGTAAGATCCGTGTGACCCCACACTCAGTTTTTGTCAGGCGTCTTAGCTCAGGTTTATGGTACTCAGACTTTTCATTAACCTGTGACTCAACCAAAAATAAAAACTACGTGAAATAAAAACTAAAAACTAAAAAGAAAACATACCTACTTAACTTGGGTTGCCTCCCAAGTAGCGCCTGATTTAGTGTCACGGCACGACTCAACTCAACTCAACCGTATTCCTTTACCCTTTTACTCCCCTCTAGGAGCCAATTTTTAATTCTTTTCTGACCTCTTGAGTTTGCACTCTCAAGGTCAACATCTTTTTTACTTCAACCTATATCATGTTGGAAAATAGTGGATTCAACTTGGCCCACTCAATCGGGTAATCTGAAGAGGTCTTTGGTGGATTAACCACCTCACACTTTTCCATTTCAATAACATTGATCACATATAAATCTTTAATTTGGGATTTTACTATGGGTGTTTTGTAAACATCAAATACCACCTCTTCATCATCTACCCTCATTTTGAGTGTGGTTCTTTAACATCAAACAAGGCCCCTCTAGTTCCTAAGAATAGGTGCCCAAAAATGATTGGTACTTTTTCATCTACCTCAAAATCTAGAACAATAAAGTCAGCAGGTATAATGAATTTACCAATCTTTATGAGGGCGTCCTCTATTACACCTTTCGAATATGTTATGGATCCGTATGCAAGCTATATAACCACTGGTGTCGATTTAGGCTTCCCCAAGCCTAATATTTTAAATAGTGATAGGGGCATCACTTTTATGCTTGCCCCAAAGTCACTCAGTGTATGAACCTCTTTACTCCAAATTTGAATGGCGATAGCAAACTTTCCCCGATCTTTCAATTTCTTAGGGATTTTTTGTGTCATCATAGTACTACACTCTTCACTGAGTGTTATAGCTCCCAATCCTGCAATTTTACCTTATTGGCTACTATATCCCTCAAGTACTTTGCATACTTGGAAATACTATGCAAAATATATAAAAGAGGTAAATTAATATGAAGATTGAATGTGTCAAAGAATTTTTTGAACATTGCATCCTCCTTCACTTTTATTTGCCTCTGCGGGAAGGGTAGTGGCAGCGTCTTCTTCACTTCTTAAGCAGCAACTTTTTCTTTCAAGTACTCAGACTTTCTTGAATTTTCAGCGACACTATTATGTACCTGTTGGGTCATTATATCAGTATCTACCTCCTTTGTTGCCTTGGGAGGTTCTTCTTGAAGATCGTTACCATTTCTCAACGTGATTGCCATAACTTGCTTTGGATTTTTTGTATTTGCTGGCAACCCACCTTGTGGTTTAGTATTTAATACTTACTGGTTTTTCCCCACGTGCAATTCAAAACTTTTTGCAGTCCCTTGCAAATTTTTCAAGTCTGTAACAAAACTGTGCCTGATTAGATAAGATCTTCTTCAACATCTCTTTCGTATTGGTATTTGACTGATTTGATTGGGCCTGTGGCTATGAGGCGTTCCATGGATGATTTGGTGGCTGAGTGTGCCACTTCATGTTGTAAGCATTACCATAATTTGTCCTTTTAGAATTGCCTACATACATCACAGATTTTGGATTTAAAGCACACATACCGCTGCATGACCACTATTTTTGCATACCTCACACCAACCTGCAGCTTGTTGGACGATATTGACTGTGGCTGCAGGTTGTGTTGCTCCTAACTTCATGCTGCTAAACTGAGCATTAATCAAATTCTATAATGTAGAAACTTCTGTTGATAAGGCTATGAATTGGTCCACCTCTAGTAAACCCCCAATTCTTATTGTAGCACTTTTATAATCTGAATGCCACTCTAGATTTCCTTGTGCTATGCAGTTTAGAAATGTGTACAGTATATTATAATTCAACTCCAGCACTTGACCACCTGCAGATGGATCAAGGAAAATCTTCATATTGTGATCAAGATCTTCAACAAAAGTATGAGCAAGTACCTCATTGGACTGTTGGTGGTGTGGATACTCCCAAAAAAAGGCTTAAAGAATCTCCAAGCATGATAGAGGTTTTCATCAGGCTTCTATTTAAAGCTCACAATCTCACTGCAAAGTCTCGTAATCTTTCCTGGTGGAAAGAATTTGATAAGGAACTTTCTAACTAAGTCTCCCATGATGTAATTGAATTGGCCAGCTCCATATTCAACCACCTTTTAGCTTCCACCAAAAGTGATAGGGAAATAGTGTCAGCCTCATATAATTTATACTCACCCTAGTTGGAATAAAGGTGTCTGTAAGCTCAATGAAATTCTGTAAATGGACCTGTGGATCCTCGTAAGAAAGACCTGCAAATTGTCCACTGCTGATTAAAAGTTGCACCATAATATGTTTGAACTTGAAATTCTCCCCAGCTACCGGCCTTTGAATTGGGGAAGCCAAGTTCGTCAGAAGTGGGACTGCCACTTCCCTAACTGTCCTTTGGGCTACTTGTTGTTAAGCCGTAGTAGCAAGATTCTCTTGGCCTTCTTGGATTTACAAAATTTGGGGGAGAAGGGTTGCTTCTCTCCTTTGTTGATGGTAAAGGTTCTTGGGTTTTGGGTTACACTCAACCAAGTCCTGGTACCTTGATAGCTTACTACTTTGAAAACCTATTTCCTATAAAAACAAAACCAAGACCAAGCATAAAAACACCAAATAAATCTAAAAGTAAAACTAAAATAAACAATTTCCAAAATATAAGTCCCCGGCAATGGTGCCAAAAACTTGACAGAGCTCAAGCGCACACACAAGTGTACGTGGTCTTATCAAGTTGTAAAGTGTCCTTCAAGAAGCCAAGTATCGATCCCACAGAGATTTGATTCAACAATAATTCTATTTTAGTTCATAATTTTGATTTAGTTGATGCAAGCGTAACCAAAAAGAGAGTTTGCAATTTATAACTCGAGATAAGCAAATAAGATCTTAAAACAATCAATATGAGAAAACCTAGGTTTGAAGCACCTTGAAAAATCATACTATGCTATTGAATTTCATTCGTTAACTTGCTTATCTTGGTTATTGGTTCATAGGGTTAATTGCATGATTAGGGTCTCCCGACCTCTAACCATTTACCAAATTTGGACCTTACAACTACATCATTGAGCGGGGATGTAATATTCCAATTAAGTGTATTAAAGCTATCATCCTATGTTTGAATCAAGGCTCCTAATTACATCTCTATCCTAGTTACTAAGTTCAATTCTTTATTTTATAAAAGAATAAAACCCATACCTTGTTTATTCCTATATACTTTCTTCTTATTCCCTCTCCCAAGTTCAAAAGGTCGACAATAGATGTATTTTAAGGATTTTAAATCCTTAAATTGTTAAACAATAATAAACAAACAACCAATAATGATAAGCAAATAGAACAAAATTAATTCAAAACAAGCGTACTCGTGTTCTTGGCTCCAACCCCAGAAAGGGAGTTTTTAGCCACTCATAGCCATAATTAATATCCAATTAATAGTATGAATGATTAAAACCATAAAATAAATATAAATTAAAGAAATAAAAATCTAAAAAGAAGTTGTGGTAGATTCCAACGTTGTTCCAAGTGATCTAGGGGTTCCAAGATTGTCAAAACGTGTTTTAAGACATTATATTTATAGTATATAAGTCATAACCCCACTTGGATTAGGTTTCTGCATTGTTAAAATCAAAATTATCCCAATTTTAGTGGTCACCGTATCTCACCATAGTGTCAAATAGAATTAATAGGCACAACTGGGCACTTTTCTTCTGAATTTGGTCCTCAGCGTGATGCAGTGTTATCGAGTTGAGAAACTATTTTTGGACAATTGCTAATCGACATGGCTCCACGAAATGGTATTTTACAATTTTGGTCCCATTATTAATTCAATGTAATGTGGCACGCACCCATTGACCAAACATAATTCCCACAAGAGCTCAATACTTTCGGGGGGGTCCAAAATTGCGTCCATCTTGTGTCTTGTGCTTTTGTGGTCATTTCTGAGCCTTTTTAAGCTGTTTCCACTTTATTTAAGGCTTGTATATCCTTAATATATCATCATTATCCATTAAATAAGAATCCTATATCATTAAACACAACAATTTAGAGCTCAAAACAACACAACATCCTCAACGATGCACTAGGAATACGAGCTAAGCATAGGCTACATTCACATTGAGCTTAAACTTATTGTTTTGACTCTTTTCTTGATCCAATTGACCCTTGAGCATTATAAATAAGTTTTTTCACATAGAAATACATAATAACAACCTTAGTAACTAATTAAAATACATTAGAACCAAACACAATAGACTAGAAAAACACCTAGCTCAAGCTAGTTACACTAGTTTTCTCGGTTGATCTTCGAAATGATCAATTTGAATAAAAATTCATGTGAAACCACCATTAAACATTATAAAAACATACTTAGACACATAAATACTTATTTATATCATTATCAACCAATTAATCACATAAATCATCCTCTAAACAAGGCTAAATAGGCTAGAATAGTAGCGCTAAAGTGAATAAATACACCTAACATCATGTATAAAAATCCATGTCTAGTGAAGTTTTTTTTTTATGGGTTTGTAGTAAACCATGATTATAAGGGATAGGCTATGAGGAATTTTAGAATGTTTCTCTTTCTTGTGTTTAATTTCGGGCTATAAAGTCTAGTATTATAAAATTTCTCTAACTCTTTGCTTCCTCGCATTTCACATCATACCACCCCAATAATTTGATTTTTGTAGAAACTCTGCTAAAAACTCTTTCCTACCGGAGGATAATGTGGAGGTGACTCGACCTGTGTATTGAGTGCAAACCCAATCTAGGGTCCCTACTCTTGATTATGCTACTCCACATAGAGTTCTACGTATCCGTACTAGTCATTCTCGAACTTCTTGCGGTGGTGATTCTTATGATCAGTTGTCGTATGGGGCATCTCTAATTTAGAGTCCTGTTAGTCTATTTATTTACTGACTTAATTGGTGGTATCTCAGTCTCATGAGTCAGATCTCGTTGGTTCTGTTGCTCCTTTATCTGAGGTCACTCAGGTTGTCCAGTTTATGAGGCTGAACCCCCCAACCTTTACAGGCTCTAGGGTTTAAGAGCATATTCAAGGGTTCATTTATAAGTCGGAGAATATTTTCAGGGGGATGCATGCTACTGATGTGGAGGGTGTTGAGTTTACTTTATATAAGTTAAACGATGTACCTTATTAGTGGTAAAAGAAGTGGGAAGCTACGAGGGGTGATGATGTTGATCAGGCTGTATGGGATAATTTTTTTGGGTCCTTTCTTGATCACCTCTTTCCTCAAGAGTTGATGGAAGAAAAGGCTGAGAAGTTTGTTAATCTGAAGTAGGTTAAGATGGGTGTGATGGTGTAAGCACTGAAATTTCAGCAATTGGTTTGATATGATCCTGAATTCATGTCTAGCCAAAGATCCAAGATGAGAAAGTTTGCTTTTGGGTTATACCGTGACTTAGTATTGGAGTGTAAGGCTGCAATGTTGAATTATGATATAGACATCTCCATAGTTGTGGTTTATCTGAACCAGGTAGAGGATGAAAAGACAAAATAAGCAGAGATGAAAGAGAGGCATAGCAAGAAGTTTAGGTATTCAGAGTAGGGTGGGGGTCAGTAGGATAATGGAAGAGATGGTAGACTTTGGACCAAGAAAAAAACTAGGGTAGTTGTTATTTGTCTACAGTGCTCCTTATCCTAAGCCTTCGTGTGATTGCCATTTTCAGTCTAGCAATAGTTCTAAGACAAAGGGTGCCTAGACTTAGGCTACTGGAGCTCAGTCAGCCCCATATTATCCTCCTTGCTATTTTTGTAGATAGCTTCATCGTGGTTATTATGAGGAAGGGAGGAACTGGTGTTATAATTATTGTCCACTTAGTCATATGCAGAGAGATTGCCCTTCAGCCAAGATTGCCACTGGAGCGAATAAGGTTTTAGTTGCCACATTTTTAGCTCCTGCACCAAAGGGTACCACTTCTGGTACCAGTACTCACTGAAATTGCCTCTATGCACTTGTTACTCTTTAGGAATCTAAGGTTTCTCTAGATGTTGTTACTGGTATGTTTCAACATTTTTCTGTGATGTTTATTATTTACTTAATCTGGGTTCTACCCTTTCTTATGTCACTCCTTATATGGAATTGTATTTTGGTTATGGTCCTAAAAGTATTTTTGACCCTTTTTTTGTGTCTACCGTGGTAGGTAATTCTATAGTTGAAAAATTTATAGGGGTTATGTGGTATCTATCTTTACTAAGGAGACATTAGTGGATTTGATAGAGTTGGATATGGTGGATTATGATGTTATCTTAGGGGTGGATTAGCTCCATTCGTTCTATGCTTCTCTGGATTATAGGACCTGAAAGGCCAGTTTTCACTTTCCAAATGAGTTGGTATTAAAATGGGAAAAAAGTTCCTTATTACCCAAAGGGAGGTTTATTTTCTATATTACAGCCCAGAAATTAATTTCTATAGGGTATTTGTATCATCTAGTTTAGGTTAAGGATTGTGACTTTGAATGTCCTTCCTTGGAATCTATTCCTGTAATTAATGAATTTCATGAAGTATTTCCTAATGATCTTCCTTGAATTCATCTCGATGGGGAATTAGATTTTGGATTAATCTTTCACCAGGTGCTTTCTCTATTTCCATTACTCCTTATAGAATGGCTCCGACTGAATTAAAGGAGCTAAAGAAGCAATTGAAAGATCTTCTTGATAAAAGATTCATTTATCCTAGTGTTTTGTCGTGGCGTGCTCATGTATTTTTAGTGCAAAATAAAGATGGGTTCCTTTGGATGTGTATAGACTATCTTTAGCTTAATAAGTTGATAGTGAAGAATAAGTAACCTCTTCCTAGCATTGATTAGCTTTTTCATCAACTTCAAGGAGCTAGATGTTTTTCTAAGATTTATCTTATTTTGGGTTATCATCAGTCAAAAATTAGAGAGGTTGATAGTCCCAAGACTATGTTTTGAACCTGGTTTGGTCACTATGACTTTTTGGTTATGTCATTTGGGTTGACTAATGTTCCTATTGTGTTCATGAATCTTATGAATTGGGTTTTCAGGCAGTTTTTGGATCTATTATGATAGTCTTCATTGAATATATCTTAGTGTATTCTAAGAGTGGGATGGATCATGCCAATTACCTCCAAATTGTGTTGCAGACTCTTAAGGATCAGAAGTTGTATACTAAATTTTCTTAGTGTAAATTTATTTAATTACTATGACTTTTCTTGGGCATGTTGTTTCTAGTGAAGGGATCAAGGTGGATCCATAAAAAGTTGAGGTGGTAAAGAGATGTCCTAGACCCATGAATCCAACCAACATTTGGAGCTTCTTGGGTTTGGTTGGGTATTATAAGAGATTTGTGAAAAGTTTCATATCTATTGTTGCTCCATTAATGAGGTTGACTCAAAAAGGTTAGGTTTTTATGGTTCGATGCTTGTGAGGGTAGTTTTGAGAGGTTGAAGGATAAGTTGACTTTTGCATTAGTTTTGACCATACCCGAGGGTACTAGTGGTTTTGTTGGGTTTTGTGATGTATCCCGTCGGGGACTGGTTCTGTCTTAATGCAACATGGTATTATCATGGCTTATTTTTCTAGGAAGCTTAAAGTACATAAGAGGAATTATCCAACTCATGACTTAGAGTTGGTTGCTGTGGTTTTTCCTTAAAGATTAGACACCATTATCTGTATGGGATACATGTGGATATCTATTTAGATCATAAGAGCTTGCAGTACTCATTCATGCAGAAGGAGTTGAACCTCAGGTAGAGGAGTTGGCTAGAATTGCTTAAGGATTATGACATGAGTCTTCACTACCATCAAGTTAAAGCTAATATTGTTATTAATGCTCTTAGCAGGTTGTTTATAGGGTGTTTATCCCATGTAGATAAGGAGAAAAGAGTATTAGTATTGGACGTTCACAGATTGGCAAATTTAGGAGTTTGTCTTTTGGACGCTGAGGATGGGGAAGTCATTATTTAAGATATGGTTAAATCATCTTTTGGTGCTAAGGTGAATAAGAACCATCTTATGTAGATTCAGGATTATGTTGGCAAAAGTTTATGTCTTTTGAGATTGAAGTAGAAGGTATTCTTAGGTACCAAGGTAGGTTATGTGTTCCTGAGATTGATGGGCTGCGATAAAGGATTTTGACTGGGTTCATGAGTCTCGGTATATAATTTATTTAGGTTCGACAAATATGTATCACGACTAGAAGGAAATCTATTAGTAGAATAATATGAAGAGGGATGTAGCAAATTTAAATACAAAGTGTATGGTTTGTTAACAAGTCAAGGTTGAACACTTGACGCTTGGTGGCATTCCTTAAGAGATAGAATTTCCCATGTGGAAGTGGGAGATGATCAATATGGATTTCATTATGGGCCTTCCACGGTCTCGCCATCAGTATGACTCAATTTGAGTCATTGTGGATATGATAACTAAATTGGCTCATTTCTTGCCTGTGAGGACTAACTACTCAGGAGAGGATTATGTGAAGTTGTTAATTTAGGAGATTCTGAAGTTACATTGTGTGCCATTATCTATAAATTTAAACAGAGGTGCATAATTTTTGTCTCCTTTTTGGCATTTATTTCAGAAAGGTTTGGGTACACAATTGAACCTTAGCACCCTTTGCACCCTTAACTAAATGAACAAGAAGAACAAACTATTCAGACTTTAGAGGATATAATAGGGCCTGTATGATAGATTTTTAGGGTAGTTGCGTTGATCACTTGCCTCTAACAGAATTTTTGTACAACAATAATTATCATTTGAGCATTCAGATGACTCTTTTTTAGGCTCTTTATGGTAGGAGGTGTAGGTCTCCTATTGGGTGATTTAAGGTTAGTGAGACTAGGTTGTTTGGTCCTGACTTGGTTCACCAAGCCATGGAGAAGGTAAAAGTGATTAGAAAATGACTTAAGATGGCTTAGAGTCACCAAAAGTCTTATACAAATGTGAGGCAAAGAGAATTGGAGTTGAAAGTGAAATATTGGGTATTCTAAAAGGTGTTTCCTATGAAAGGAGTCATATGATTTGGGAAGAAGTGGAAGCTCAGTCCTCGTTACGTTGGTTCATACTAGATTTTGAGGAAAATTGAGAATGTTGCTTATGAGTTGGCCTTGCCTGCAAGTTTGGGTTCTATTCATCTCATGTTTCTTCTGTCCATGCTGAAAAAGAGTGAGTGTGATCCTTCCTTTATAGTACCAGTTGAGGATGTTCTTGTTACGGGTTCCTTGTTTTATAAGGAGGTCCCGATTGAAATATTAAAAAGGCAAGTTCGTAAGTAGAGGACCATAGATGTAGCTTCAGTGAAGGTTTTATAGAGAAACCAAAAGGTAAAAGATGCTACTTAGGAAGCTAAGGATTATATAAAGGCAAAGTGTCCATTCTTGTTCCCCGTGTTGGATGAAAATGCGTAAGGTATGAGTTTTATTTCCTTTTGTTAAAATTCGAGTTTATTATTTAATTTTGGTGTATTCTTGTTATTCTCATGGTAAAAGTGTCCTAAATCATCATTCGAAGATGAATGATCCTAAGTGGGAGATAATGTAAAACCCTTAAAATTTTTATCATTTTATTTTTGACTCTTCCATGTTTGATATATCAATTTTTGACTTTAATTGTTTTTAAAGTTGTTAAAAGGGTGTTTGGGTAAAGTTTCAAAATTTTTGAAAGGGGTTCGGGGTCATTTTGGGACCTCAAGGCAGTGAGGGTCATGATATCATCGTGTCACAGCGGTTACCCTCCGCGATATTGATGTGGCATAAAGGATAACCTCTGCAATATTGGTATGTTATGCCAAGGTGTTAAATTCGTGCAGTTTTGTTTATTTCACATAGGGGTGAGGGTCTTTTAGACTTTTCGTCCTTTCCACGATTTATAAACACAAAAAATGAACTTTCACCCTTTAATTAATACGATCAAACACTCATATTTTCTTCTCTATCACCTAAACTAAGAAATCTTAAGGGTTTCACTTTGCATCTGTCATCCAGGCTCCAAACTTCAAATTGCTTACAAATTCGTATGTGTTTCAGTCATGTATCTCTTCCCTAAATTAAGTTTATAAAAAAGTATGTTTTTAATTACTGTCCATGTGATTTAATTGTTGGGTTTTGAATATAGGTTGAGGGATTTAAAATGGTTGTTACATGAATTGAGTTCCTATGGTGTTGAATTGGTTGTTTATAACTTATTCTCATGATTTTGAACTAAATAAAAGCTTAGGTGTTAGAATTGGAATGGGGAACATGGGTTTCTGATCTTGGGTGTATTTATACGCCTAATCACCATAACTTACCCATATTTTAGCTAAGTTTGGAGAACAAAGTTCCTAGTTTCTTATGTTTTTACTCTACTTTTATGTAATTGAGCTAACCGATGCGATTACCATAATTTTAGGTATTAATGATATAGACGGAAACATAATGGGACTATGGAATGCGGATGGCATATGACACAAAAGAGAGTATCAATCTTGACCAAATGTGGTGCCTAAAAACTATGTCCAAGACTAATTTGTCATTTAGATTTTGTCTAAGGACTTAGAAGGAAATTATGAGGGAAAAGTTATTAAAACTACTTGATGCTTAAAAGTCACGTATTATTCATTATTCTGTATTATTTTTCCACTGAGAGTGGCGGCTTATTACTAAGGGAGAAACGCAACTTCATCTTTTCCTCCAAAATTTGGGTTTACTTTTTGGTATGATGAATATTTCTATTGTGATTCCCATTTTATTCATGAGTAGCTAAGTTTATTAGTTAGGGTTATGGAAGCCTTGTAACATACAATCTATTACTTTGGGTTTTTGAATTCATCATGAATTGATGTTCTTATATTCATACTCTCTTCGTTTATCTTGAATTCTCATGGTTGCAAACATAGAGGATGTCCCTTAAAACTCAACTTGTTCGATAGAAAGGTTGAGGTTCGGAAAAGAGATTAGTGACAAGAAAATAGGACTTCCATCCCCTATTTTATATGTTAATGCCTTAACAGGATTAACTACTTGGAGATTTCGTATTTTTTTTGTAAACACTTTTGATTCGAGAGAACTAAAGTGAATTAGTCCTTGATGGTTAAGAAACACTAGGGTTATGTTATTAAATACAATATGTTTCTCTGTAAGCGTGATGCATGTATGAATTCATAAAGCCCATAGTTAGAAAGTATTTAAAAACTACAAGGTGGACTTAACCCTAGCTTGCTATTTCTCTTAATTCGAATACTACTACACATATCTCATCTTGTTAAACTGAAACCATTAATTTGTGAACTACATCAAATCTCCCTTTTTGTTTTACGGAAACAAAGGATTAAAAGTCAACTAATCTGTATACAACTTATTTAGCTTCATATTCCCTATGGGATTTGACCCCAACCTAGTTGGGTTATATATTTGACAATGGCCACTTACACTCTTGTAAGAGAGTTGTAATTTTGGTGTATCAAATTTTGGCGCCATTGCCGGGGAATACGGTTGTTGATTGAATTTGTGTTTGCTAATTGACTGTTAGTCAAGTTTTCTTATTTTACGTTTAATTGTTGTTTTTTTTGTTACAGGATCAATGTTGTTTATGCCATGAACCAGAAGTTCAGGAGAACCATTATTACCCTTCAATCCTGAACCTCATCTCATTGAAAGAATGGTTAACCAATAGGAAGCTAAAAGAATAGCCGCTTTGGCTAATGCTCAATTAAATCAATAGAATGCAGATAACCCAGGTCGGGTACCTTATCTAGAGGAAGAGGACCTAGGATATGATGATTTAATTGATCCGGCTAATAGGAGGCATGCAGTGGGAGTAGTTGCACCTATAAATCGAAATCGTCCATTCAGAGAAAGACTAGACCGTCAAGCTGTGAGTTTGATAATGACAAAGATAAGAAAGATTTAAATGGAGCTCGAACTACAGAGGCAATTATTCTACCACCATTAGCTCCTGAAGTGAAATTCAACATCACCATTACTATGATCCAGCTACTGAATTTGAAAGGACTCTTTGGTGGATTACCTGGTGATGATCCAAATCTATATTTGGTGAATTTCATCAATATTTGTAAGTCATTTGATAATCTTAGAGTGGGACAAAATGCTATTCATTTGAGATTGTTCTCACTGTCTCTGTCTGGAGAGGCAACTATATGGTTGAATGAGCTGACTCCTGATTCTATAACAAACTGGAGGAAATTGAAAGGAGCTTTCCCAGAAAGGTTCTTTCCGCCCTCCAGAATGTTACAGTTGAGGGATGAGATCAGCAACTTTAGGTAATTGGCTAATGAAGCTCTACATGAGACTTGGGCGAGGTTTAAAAAAAAGTTGACTCAATGCCCAAACCATAAGATGACTGATGAACACTTGATGGAAACATTCTACAGAGCTTTCAACTCACTTACAAAGTCAATAGTGGATAATGCTGCAGGAGGAGATTTTATGGACCTTACCTTTACTAAGACTACGAATATGGTAGAAAGAATGACTAAGACAAGTAGATCTTGGCATACCAGAGATTCTGTGGTAGCAAGAAATACTAGGTCTAGTGTAATATCAGCAAAGCAGCATAGGATAGAAGATGAGCGTGATTAGGATATGGCTCACATGAAAATCCAGATGGATCTACTCATGAAACATTTGCTATCAAGGTATATATAAAGGTTAAAAGTTGTAGGGTCCCACAGTAAGTGAGTTGAATCAAACACCGAGAAAGAGGCTAACTACTTGCATAACCAGGGGGGTTTCCGGACCGATGGTCAAGGAAACTAAGCTTGGAACCATCAAGGAGATTGGAAGAATAAAAGTGACTAGAGTGAAATATATGTACCTCCTGGAAGCCGTGATAATGCTACCACCAATTTAGGCAAGATGTCCATGGAGGACATGATAGAGAAACTATTAAAGGGAGTTGATGGGACCAATTTTGGGGTGACAACTATGAAGAGTGACATATCTTCCATGAGTCAACTAGTAAATTCGCACTCAATCACTATTAAACAACTGAAGCAGCAGATGAGCCAATTATCTGCAGCATTCAACCAAATACAAAATAGGACTCTACCAAGTAATACAGTTCAGAAACTGAGGACTGATGGATCGTGTATGTCTATATTACCACTAGGAGCGGTAATATATTATCTAGTCCAGGATTGGGAGAATCCTCTCATACAAATTGAGAGATGGTTGATGAATCTTCAGTGGTACCTATAGAGTTGGGGGGTTCAGAAAAGAAGAGTGCGGAAGTTGAAAAACCACCTAAGCCAAAGCATGTTAGTGATATGGAGCATGGCATAAAAAAGGAGGTAAAAGTTGCTCCAGTTGAAATCCCAAGGACACCACCCCCATTTCCACAATGATTAAAGAAGAAAGAAGATAAAGGCAAGTTCAATAAATTCATGGCTATGTTGAAGCAATTAACAGTGAACATGCCTTTAGTTGAAGCACTGGAATAGATGCCCGGATATGCTAAGTTTATAAAAGATCTGTTGAAGAAGAAAAAGAAGATGAGATATAAAATAGTATACAATCTTCATCATTGTATCTTTATTGCTACAAGATCTATTGTTCAGAAGAAAGCTAGTCTGGGAGCATTTACTATCCCATGTACGATTGGATCGCTAAATTTTGAAAGGGACCTTTGTAATCTTGGGGAAAGTATAAATATTATGCCATTGGCGGTTTTCAAGAAACTATGTTTGGGAGATCCTACACCCACCAATAAGTTGCTTTTGATGGTAGATAGATCGGTGTAAAGGTCGATTGGTATTCTACATGATGTACTCGTGAGGGTGGCCGATTTTATATTTCTGCCGACTTTGTAATTCTTGATTGTGAAGTATACTTTGAAGTACCTATAATTTTGGGCAGGCCATTCTTAGCAACTGGGAGAGTGTTAGTTGACCTGGAGTTAAATGAGCTAAAATTTAGGCTCAATAGGAAAAAGGTTAGTTTTGAAGTTTGTAAATCCATTAAACAACAAAAGGAGATGAGTGTTTTCTTGATCATTGATTTATTCTATGAAGATGAGGTACAAATGGTATCACTAATTTATCTTGACGAAGCCTGAGTAGTCAAGATAATCGAGTCATGCCGCGACGTTAAATTAGGCTTTGCATAGGAGGAAACCTATGATTTTATTCTCATTTTATCATATTAAATAAAAATGCAAAAATTAGAGTTGAGCCACGACCAAAACTACGATGCTTGGTCGGAGGCAACCCATTCTTCTAATGATTTTTAGTTTTTTTTATTAATTGTAGGTGCATGAAGTACTAAAGAACTGATTGGTACCAAATTCAATTTGAAAGGGAGCCATATTAAAGGTGGTAAGTTTAGGAGTAATAGGGACATTGCAGGTAAGTTTGACTAGTCAAAATGTTAAGGCTCAATTCACGATTCGTGTGAGATTTGTGACTCAAATTATGCCTCATATGGAGAATGGGGTGCATCGCATCCAAGTTTAAGGTACTTTAGGGTGTGTGACACCCAAGTTTATGTTGGCCATGGCAAAGGCATCGCCTCAGACATAGCCTAAGCTCACTGCCTTACATACGCGGTACCTTGTGCAGTGCCTAACCTAACTTGTGTGACACCTTATACGGTGCACACCTTAATTTTGGCAATTACTTGTGTGTCGCATACTTACCTTTGTACGATAACATGTACGATGTCAACCATACCGTATAGGCTCACTGTTTCATGTGTGCGATGCCCAATGCGATTCACACTTAAACTTGTGTGATAACTTGGGCACCATACTTCACTCCAATTTCAACATAATATCCGACTTTTCATTGGGTCAACCCGACCCAGATTTCATCCTTTAAATAGACTCTACGCCCTAAATGCCCAAATTCACCCTATTTCACCCCTAAGCCATACAATATTGTGCTCTCAACATTCTTCTTGTCCTTTAAGGTTATTCTTTGCTTAACAATCTCAAGAATTTTCCCTTTCTTTCCTCAGACTTCCATCTTCAACGTAAGTTTTCTTTTCTTTATCCTTAAGTTTTGTGACTTTATGTTGTAGTTGTTAATTGGTTTCTTGAGAATTATGGATTAAATTCTTGCCATGGCTATGTCAAAGAGAGGTTTTGAGTATCTTGGGAAGAAAAACATCATTGTTGTAGTAGACACCATTGTTGTAGTACTTTGAGCTTTTGCATGTGATTGAATTGTTCATGACTAACGTAGTTTAGTTGTGTGGCCATTATTTCACAACTTACATGATGGAATATGGTGTTGCTTAAATCATGTGAAAGTGATGGTGTTTTGTGTATATTGATAGGTTGAACCTCTAAGGCATAACTTTATTCAAAAATTGTTTCATTAAAATAAAATTGGTGAAATTGAAGTGAGTGAATTGTATTATGACTAATGTTGGTGAACCATATCAAAGTGTATGTTGGCAAAGTCTGAGTACCCGACAATAACACTTAATTGATTTATACTAACAAATTAAGTATGGGGTGCTGACTTCACAACCTTCATCTTAATTATAGTTAGTTTTATTATGTGTGGTTGGCATAGATGATGTGATGAATACAGGAAAAATGGCTCCGATGATGATCTCCATGCAGGTGGCATAAATCCTAATGTGGATGAGGAGTACTACTAGCCAGGTTCTTTATCTTGTTATTTACACTGAAGACAGTGCTTAGCTTAAGTGTGGGGTGGCTGGTTACTTTGCTACTTGTTTTGTACGAAAATAGGACCTTTTCCTTAGTATACTTCTGTGATATGATTAGTTATTTTGTTTATTTTGTTTATTTTGTTTCTTGTTAGATGTTTGTTTGATTTAGTCATAGTTAGGTGCTTTTCTCGATGATGGATGGATGACGACCGTCTTAAGAGAAAATTAGCCATTTGTTACATGTAAATGTTCTTGTAGATCACATGGAATTATAGCATGAGTATGCGATGGATCATTATGTTTGAAACACCTAGGATCTAGTTATGACTCTTGTTGTGATTGTTGGTTTTAGTTGAATTCATTTAATTGTTAGGTCAAGAATTTATAATGCTCCTGATTTAGTTGACATATGCCATGAGTGTGTAAGACTGTTGCATATTCCTTATTGCAACTAATGCTAGGACTTGTCTGGTGTGTGTTCAAAATGAAATAAATATTGTGAGGTTAGGAGATGATTTAGGCATTTATTTGACATCCATTGTTCATGCCTTCTTTTGACCTACCTTAGCACATTATCTTAGCTAGACCATTGAGACTTTAGCTTGTTCTTTTGTTAGCCTTATATGCAGCCTAACCCATTCTTTAATAGACCGTAATTTGATCCAAAAGCTCCTAAGCGCTTTAATGTAAAATCAATTTGAGTTAGAAGTTTGGCAATAAGAGGAAAAAGGTGAAATTGATGTCCCAAAGTCTAGTTATTGGCCTGTACAATTGTTGTGGTTGGGAGTAGCAAAAATTATTGAAAAAGTTCCAAATTTAATCCTAAACATGTTATAATGAACCTGTTTTATCCCTAGTCCTTCTTGGACATTGTGCACCTTAACTAACGCAAATCGCTTAAGTTGAGGGTGGATATCATAGGGGTGTGTAACATAAAATGGGTGCAAAAAAAATATTTGAAAAGGTTGCATACTCCCACCATAGTGTTATTAATTGAGTTTAATGGGATGGGGTGAGAACAAAAGATTGGATAGATGAAAGTGGTATAAATTGGTTGTTAGAAATTGGTCTTAGTTGCATAATGTAGTGTATTAAAGCACCTAGGGAAGATAGTCACTACTTTTAGCCAAAATAGTTCCTACCCATCCTTTAGCCTGCATTACAACCTGTAAAAGACCTATTTGATCCTAATCTTAGCATTCTGATATTAGTGGAGCATTACACTAAGGGCAAGCATATGGTCATCAGTTGTAATTTGTGAATTCTTTGTGAGAGAGAGTGCAACTTGATTCTTATACCCATTTTGTTAGAAATTGCATTATTATGAGTGATTATGGGTAACTTTGTTGTTGTGAAGGCACATGGTTGATGAAGATTAGGTAATTTATATGATTTCTTTGCTTAAACGGTATGCATGAATTTTCCAACTTAATGAGTCTAATCTTGAGGGAAGGTTGTCTCTAGTAATAATCCATGAATTTACTTCTTGTTCATAATTATTGTGTGAGCCTATTAGAGCATCTTATTTTTCCTTCGTGGGTGTTAAGACTTGTGTAGTATGAATAAATAGATAAGTTGTTCGAAGACGAACAAAGATTTAAGTGTGGGGTGGTTATCTTGGGTATATTTATATGCCTAAGTACCATAACTTACCCATTTTTAGCTAAGTTTGGAGAACAAAGTGCCCAGTTTCTTATATTTTTACTCTACTTCAATGTAATTGAGCTAACAGATGTGATTAGCATGATTTCAGGTATTAATAAGGTAGACAAAGACATAATGGGACTATGAAATGAGGATGGCATATGACACAAGAAAGAGTATCAGTCTTGACCAAATGTGGTGCCAAAAAACTATGTCCAAGACTAATTTGTCATTTAGAGTTAGTCTAGAGACATAGAAGGAAATTATGAGGGAAAAGTTATCAAAACTACTTGGTGCTGAAAAGTCACGTATTATTCATTATTTTCTATTATTTTTTCACTGAGAGTGTTGGCTTAGCACTAAGGGAGAAATGCAACTTCATCTTCTCCGTCAAAAATTGGGTTTACTTTTTGGTATGATTAATATTTCTATTGTGATTCCCATTTTATTCATGAGTAGTTAAGTTTATTAGTTAGGGTTATGGAAGCCTTGTAATATACAATCTATTACTTTGGGTGTTTGAATTCATCATATATTGATCTTCTTATTTCATACCCTCTTCGTTTATCTTGAATTCTCATGGTTGCAAACATAGAGGATGTGCCTTAAAACTCAACTTGTTCAATAGAAAGATTGAGGTTCGAAAAAGAGAGTAGTGACAAGAAAATAGGATTTCCAACCCCTATTTCATATGTTAATGACTTAACAAGATTAATTACTTGGAGATTTCATATTATTTTTGTAAACACTTTTGATTCGAGAGAACTAAAGTGAATTAGTCCTTGATGGTTGAGAAACACCAGGATTATGTTATTAAATACAATACATTTCTTTGTAAGCGTGATGCATGTATGAATTCGTAAAGCCCATAGTTAGAAAGTATTGAAAGACTACAAGGTGGACATAATCTTAGCTTGCTATTTCTCTGAATTCGAATACTTCTACACATATCTCATCTTGTTAAATTGAAACCATTAATTTGTGAACTAAATCAAATCCCCCTTTTTGTTTTATGGAAACGAATGATTAAAAGTCAACTAATCTGCATACAACTTAATTAGCACCATATTCCCTGTGGGATTTGACCCTAACCAAGTTGGGTTATATATTTGACAACGACCTCTTACACTCTAGTAAGAGAGTTGTAATTTGGGGGTATCAATTTCCCTAAATTATATGGTTTAATAATTTGGAATTGGTTTTAACCTCAACCCAACTTGTGAAATTTGTTTGAAACATGAATATATACATAATCTAATTCACTTTTAAAAACTTTCATTGTATAAAAGGTTAATGGAACATAAATTGGTTTTGAAAGGCCTTGGTGGCCATGGATTGGTTTTGAATTGGAAATTTTGAAGTCAATTTGGCTAATTGATTTTGTAATGGCATAATAGAATTGGCTTGCAAGCTTAAACTTTATTTGGTATGACGATACCAAAGTAAAATGCCTAATTAAAAGACTCCTTGGTTAATGGATAGGAATGTGTGTAAATTATTTAAATTTAGGCATAAAGGGGGTTGTGTAGCATGTTGTTGAAGAAGGAGGCCCCGGGGAGACCGATACTGGAAACCACATTTTTCTGCATGGGGTTCATTTTGACCGTGTGCAAAGTTTACACATTATATATATTTTTAGAATGGTTGGAGCCTCGGTGGATTTGGCCCCTCCTCGAATTTCTCCGATTCATGTAGATAACACATACTAAGGCCCTTTCAGGGGGAGTTGAACCCATATAGCTCTTAGGTTCCCTTAAGACGGTTAAAGATATGCATTCTAAGACAATGATTTTAAGTCTTATGCTTAAACCTTGTTCCCTATCCCGGCATCTTATATATGTATATATGAATGTGTACATGTGGTTTTGACTAATTTTAGACTAGGAATTTAATTTATCACTTTCCCTGAGTTACTTGTCAGTGTTTATCCCATTGACTGTCCTAGGAAACTAAATTTTTTCATAATGTAGGGTTCGAACACTTCTTTCACCCCTATGCAGGGTTAGGTGGATTAATACAACTGTTGACTCATTATGAAATGGTGAGCCTCTTTTCTTCGGAAAGCCTTATTATTTCTATGTTCTCTTATATTTAACTCAATACTTTTGGATTTTTTTGGTCATGGTCGGGGTCCATGTGCAAACCTATTTGGTATTTTGGTTTTTGAGACTATTATGGACAGATATGGGTTGGTTTTTTGTTGATTGACTCTAAGTTTTCATTGAAGTATCTATTCCTTTTCTTATTGTTGTTTAACTTGCTTCTGTATTGTCTTTATCATCATTTTGTGTTAATGAGGTTAGGCGATGAGGGTGGTCTCCGGTCCATGGTGGGCTTTATATTCCCATCATCATCAGGCCCTGGTTTGAGTCATGATAGTATGATTATATTTTCACTGCACGATCATAGAAACAAGTCATCTGATATGATGTTTACCCGATACTTTAGGGCAACCCTTTCTACAATCAAAAGGTACAACTGTACCTTCACTGCACGACTATAGGAAGAGTCGTCTGACACATTTTTTGCACCTGTACACTAGTTTAAATTAGAACCAATTTTCTTTCCCCTTAAAAGTACAATGGCTTCTAAATTAATGAATACACAAGAAAAGTCTCACTGAGAACAAATGGGTTTCCCCATATTTTATGGGTTAGTAATTTGGAATTGGCTTTAACCTCAACCCAACTTATGAAATATTTTTAAAGCATGGATATATACATAATCTACTTCACTTTTGAAACCTTGCATTGGGTGAAAGGTTCATGGAACATAAATTGGTTTTGAAAGGCCTTTGTGCCATGGATTGGTTTTGAATTGGAAATTTAGCAGTTAATTTGGCTAATTGGTTTTGGAATAGCATAATGGAATTGGCTTTCAAGCTTAAACTTTATTTGTTATGACGATATCAATGAAAAATGCCTATTTAACAGTATCCTTGGTTAATGGATGGAAATGTATGTGAATAGTTTTAATTTAGGCTCAAAGGGGGTTGTGTAGCTTGTCGTGAAAGATAGAGGTCCTGGAGAGACCGATACTGGATACCACATTTGCCGGCGTAGGTGTCTTTATGAACGTGTGCATAGCTCATACATTCTATACATATTTTTAGAATGGTTGGAGCCTCGGTGGTTTTGCACTTTTTGAATTTCTTTGGTTCATTTGACTACACGCACTGGGGCCCTTTTAGCAAGGGGAGCTGAACCCATATAGCTCGTAGGTTCCTTTAGGATGATTAGAGCTACGCAGTCTAGGATAACGATTTTAAATCTCATACTTAAACCCTGTTTCCTATATTGGCATCTTATATATGTATATATGAATGTGTGCATATGGTATTGAATCTCTTAGTTACATTATAGTGCTTATCCTACAAACCATCCTAGGACACTAAATTATTTCATAATGTAGGGTCTGAAAACACTTCTTTTACCCCTGTGCAGCATTAGGTAGATTAACACGACTGTCATGTTATTGTGAAGTGGTGATCCTCCCATCGAAAACTCTTATTTTTTACTCAGTACTTTAGGATTTATTGTGGTTATGGTCCGGGGCATGACCCAACCTATTTGGGATTCTAGTTTTTTAGACTATTATGAACATATGTGGGTTGGTTAGTTGTTGATTTACTCTTAGTTTTCATTAAAGTATCTATTCCTTTTCACATTGTTGTTTAAATTACTTTTGCATTGTCTTTATCGTCATTTTGTACTCATGAGGTTAGGCGATGGGGGTGGTCTCCGGTCAATGGTGGGCTTGAGATACCCGTCAGGATCAGGCCCTGACTAGGGTCGTGATAGTATAATTCTACTGTCACTACACAATCGTAAGAACAAGTTGTCTGATACAATATTTACTCGATACTTTTAGGGAACCCTTTCTATTGTCAGAAAGTATAACCATACCTTTACTGGACGACTGTAGGAAGAGTCGTCTGACACATTTCTTTCACCTGTACACCATTTTAAATTAGAAGCAATTTTCTTGCCCTTTTGTAATACCCCAAAACCTAATTCCGAGAATTCACATGGTGCTTAAGGATCCAAGTAGCCCTAAGATAACCCTTTAAGCCTGTTACTAATTCTAACACTTACTTTTAAGATGGATAAAGTAAAACAATGGCACTTTCATAACATATCTCAACCGAAATAACAAAAGAATACTGTCTGAATAGGAACATGATGAAAAGTCTAAAACACCACTGATAGTCTAGTCTGACAAAGCCTCTACTACTCAAGAACTAGAGAGCCATTGGGACAAATCCCCAACTGACTCATACTCAACTGAAAAGAAATAACCTAAATACTATGAAGACTGAAATTAGGGAAAACAGGTCCTCAAACCATGAGGACTCACCAACTATGGAGATGTAGATCAAGGTACTCGAAGATCACTGACACTGCTGAGACTGAGCACCTGAACCTATATTATGAGACAATGTAGCACATAGACATATATGTGGATCAGTACTTTAAGGATGTACTGAGTATATGGGGGTGTATGCGATACTTAAAATAATACTATCATCAATCTTTACAGAAATCATGCATGCTAATATAACTGACTCGCATAGATCGAATAATCTCAAAATATACATCTCATAAATTATGTATAATGGAACACATAGTATAAATATCATCTCAAGGAACATACCTTACTTTAGAAACTGATTACTTACTCCTACTAATAGGGAAAACTACTTTCTTCTTGGGAAAATTTTACTTTAAGAAACTACACTGAAAAATCTTGCGATTAGGGAGGTTCTCTTAACCGACATACACCATGCAAGCTACATCGAGTCCAATGTATTATCCACCTAAGAAATAAACCTCATATTGGGTAGACGTGTCACACTCTTTCTAGGAATTATAAACTCAACTCAGTGATCACTATCACGGCCTCGAGCCCATAAATCTCAATCCTATGGTGGCACGTAGTTCTGGGGTATGAAACCGTAGTAACTTACCCAACTTGGTGCTAAATACTACTCCCTTTAGTTAGCTACACTCATCTCATGTAAATCCACTTTAAAATAATCTCGGGGTTCATAAAGAACCCAACTATAAAATATATTATCTCATTTAGAAAAGTGGATTTCAAAGCTACTATGACCGTTAAGGTCAAAACTTTCCCAATAATCTCAAAATACTCAAATTATTGGTAATTATAACACAAAAGTTCTTAAAATTACAATCTCAAATAGGTCTTAATGACCCATATATCAATCTCACATTAAGACGTATCAAAATTCATACTCGATATCATAAAGATTCATAAATCATATAGAAATCTGGAAATTTTCAACAATATGGATTATAATCTCAACATACTCAAGTACATCAATTTCTAAATCATTGAAACCATCATAATCTCAAGAAATACAACATAAGGCATAACCTATACTTTATTTTCATAAGAAAACATGTAAAACCATATATCTTTGTAATTAAAACAACTTTTTGGTACAACGACGAAAGGAATGTCCGTGTTCAAACCCCACATACCTTAGATTATGACTTGGAGATGAACAAGCATGCTTGAGACTCTTTTTCGTACTCTTGAGTGAGGGTTCTTGAAGCTTTTGACTTGGGAATCTTGAATCTCAACTCAATTTGTAGAAACTATGGTGGAATCTTAAGGTTCTTGGAGAAAGATTTGGATTTGCTCTTGAGGGTTAATCTTGAGAGAAAACCCTAGTTCTTGATGCTTTGGATGATTCTAAAGTTCTATGCTTCGTTTTGATATATATAGGTGTTAAAAAGGGTGGAAAAATACCAACAATCCCTTTTAAAATGGCTTTAAAATGCTGAACGGGATCTGAGATGGCCTATTCGATGGTCCATCGGTCTGACCGTCGCACTTGGACCAGAATAGGGGCTCACTGCCTTATTAGCGATGGCTTGGGTGACGGTCCATCGCAAGCTCGACGGTCTGTCGGATTGACTATCGCATTTGGACAGTGGATGGGTTTACTACCTTGGTTACAACAGCTCGAACGACGGTCCATCGCAAGCTCGACTGTCTATCAATTTGCCCGCCACACCTGGGCGGTTCTGATAGCTCTCTGTAAAACAATCATAACTTCTCACTCTGATACCAGATTTGGATGAAATTGGTATCGTTGGAAAGCTAATTCAATTTCCCACATGATAAAAAGGCAAAATTAGGAAAACTATATCTGATTTAAACACTACTCACTTTGGAAGTAAGTCTTTAATCTTATAAAGATACAATTTAGACTTAAGGAAAGTTTGGGGTATTACAATATCTCCCCCCTTGGGAACATTCGTCATCAAATGTCACTAGCTAAGCTAAGAATACTAAGAATGCATAGCTAAATGAATTTTTGAACTAACTCTACATCATTCTAAATTTTTGAGTACTTCTGAGGATACATGAACTCATGGAGAAGACAACTATATAGCTAAATACACAGGATTACAAAGGAACTTGAATTAAGGAAAAGTAAGACCTTCATCTAAATCTGAGTCTGCAGGAAAGAGATGAGGGTACTTGGCTCGCATGCCTTCTTCATCTTCGCAAGTAGCGCCCTCTATGGATTGGTTCTGCCAGAGAATTTTGGCCAAAGGAACCTCTTTGTTCCTTAGTCTATGGATATAATGGTCTAGAATCTCGACTGGAATCCCTTTGTAAAAAAGACTGGTCTGAATATCTGAGCTCTTCGAAGGATCTACAACAACGGAATTACCAATGCTCTTCTTAAGCATAGAGACGTGAAAGACAGGATGAACAGCTGATAGATCTACGGGAAACTCAACTTCAAAAGCTACTCTCCCAACACAACTCAGAACTCTGTAAGGTCCAACATAATGGCGACTAAGCTTCCACTTTTTTCCAAAACTTTTATCCCCTTTGATGGGTGAATTCTTCAAATACACCAAGTCACCCACCTCAAACTCAAGCTCTCTTCTCCTCACATCGGCATATGAATTTTGACGACTCTGGGTTGTCTTCAACCTTTCTCTAATCAACTTAACTTTGTCCATTGCCTCAAACACTACATCAGGCCCAATCACAGCAGCCTCACCCACTTCAAACCAACCTATGCATGATCTACATATTCTACCATACAAAACCTCAAATGGTGCCATCTGAATGCTAGAGTGATAACTATTGTTATATGCAAACTCAATCAGTGGCAAATACTCATCCAAACTACCCTTGAAATCAAGAGCACATGCCCTTAACATATCTTCTAGAGTCTGGATGGTCCTCTCAGCCTGACCATCTGTCTGTGGGTGAAAGGCAGAACTAAGATGCACTTGGGTACCAAGACCATTTTGAAATGCTCTCCAAAACTGGGAAGTAAACTAAGTACCTCTATCTGAGATGATAGACAAGGGAACTCCATACAATCCAACTAACTACCAGATATACAACCTAGAATAATCCTTAGCTGTATAAGATGTATGCACTGGAAAGAAATGCACTGACTTATTCAACCTGTCTACAACAACCCAAATCAAATCATGATGATGATCCAAAAGGGGTAGACCAGTCACAAAATCCATATTCACCTCTTCCCACTTCCAAGTAGGAATACTAAACTCTTGTAGCTTACCACCCGGTCTTTGGCGCTCTATCTTAACCTATTGGAAAGTTACATATTTTACCACAAACTCTGATATATCCTTCTTTGTGCCACTCTATCAATAGACTTCCTGCAAGTTACGGTACATCTTGATGGCATCAGGATGAATAGAATACCGCGCACCATGTGCCTCAGCCATAATTCTCTACCTTAAATCACCAACACACATAAAACATAAACTATTCTGACATCTCAACACACCATCTCCCCCTTGGGAGAAAACCTCTACCTTTTGGTCTTTAACTGACTCCTTCAGTTTGACCAAACTAGCATCCATGTCTTGCTTCTTCTTCACTTCTAGAACTAAAGAGGATTCAGAACCACTCTAAACCCAAACATTCCCTTCAGCTGAATCAAGCAGCCTAACACTCAGTCTAGCCAAGTGATGCATTTCTCGAGCTACCTCTTTCATATCTTTATCCACATGAGCAACACTGCCCATAGAGAATCTACTAAGTACGTCTGCCACTTTGTTGGCCTTGCTCGGATGATACAACACGCTCATATTATAATCTTTTAGCAACTCTAACCATCTTCTCTAATGAAGATTCAACTCCCTCTAAGAAAACACATACTGCAAGCTTTGGTGATCCGTAAACACATCACCATGAACACCATACAGATAGTGTCTCCATATTTTCAAAGCAAAAACCACAGCAGCTAATTCAAGATGATGGGTTGGGTAATTCTTTTCATTCGGCTTCAACTATCTAGAGGCATAATATATAACCTTACCTCTCTGCATCAACACATAATACAAACTAACTCTAGAGGCATCACAATACACCAAAATCATCTGCACCATCAGGCAATGTCAACACGGGGGCTGAAGTGAGTCGAATCTTCAACTCCTAAAAACTCTTCTCTCAAGAATTAGACCAAAGGAACATAACTTTCTTTTAGGTCAGTCTAGACATAGGAGACGCAATAGATAATAAACCTTCAACAAAATAGCGGTAATAGCCAGCTGGACCCCAGAAACTTCTAATATCTGGCGGAAAGATAGGTCTAGGCTAATTTCATACAAATTATATCTTCTGGGGATCAACTCAAATGCCTTTGGCTGAAATAATATAATCGAGAAAGGCTACTGACCTTAGCCAAAATTCACACTTTTGAATTTAGTGAACAACTGATATGACTCTTAGAAGGAAAGTGACAGGACACTTTTTATACACTTGCTTAGCAATAATTGACTCACCTATTAGAGTAGAAACCAGGAAAGGCTCAAGAATCTTTACGGGACTCATTTCAAAATTCACAGCAACTAATAGGGTCACATAATAGAAACTTGACCCGTGGTTCAATAGCACATTAACATCAAAGTGAAAGACATTGAGCATACCAGTAACAACATCAGGAGAATCCTCTTTTTCTTGATGGGATGGTAAGGCATAGAATCTATTCTGGCACTGACCACCAACCGTACTAGATGAAGTGCTCTGAGGAGGGGCTGGACAGGCTAAAGGAGCTGGTGTACTGGTAGTCTGAGTCTAAGGTTGGACATCTCTGCTCCCCTACCTAGTATGTGGGCACTCCCTAAGTCTGTGGCCTATCTTGACACAACCAAAACAACCTCTTTGATTGGCTAAGCGCTCATCGAGATGGTCCCTACCACACTTAGTACATGGATGATAACAAGGTCTATTACTTACACAGTTATGAGACCTGGACATAGAATGCCTAT